>CAWVQO010000309.1:0-1200000 GCA_963932275.1 Andrena praecox | reverse complement strand
GTCGGGACGACCCTATAGTCGTCGGACATGTCGGCGGCTGTCCAACTTTGGCCCGGTGTCGTGGGGACGACTCTATAGTCGTCGGACATGTCGGCGGCTGGCCAACCTAGTCCCGGGGTCGTGTGGACGACCCTATAGTCGTCGGACATTTCGGCGGCTTGCCAACTTTGGCCAGGGGTCGTGGGGACGACCCTATAGTCGTCGGACATGTCGGCGGCTGGCCAACCTAGTCCCGGGGTCGTGTGGACGACCCTATAGTCGTCGGACATTTCGGCGGCTTGCCAACTTTGGCCAGGGGTCGTGGGGACGACCCTATAGTCGTCGGACATGTCGGCGGCTGGCCAACTTTGGCCCGTGGTTGTGGGGACGACCCTATAGTCGTTGGACATGACGGTGGCGGGCCAATCTAGTCCCGGGGTCGTGGGGACGACCCTATAGTCGTCGGACATGTCGGCGGCTGGCCAACTTTGGCCCGTGGTCGTGGGGACGACTCAATAGTCGTCGGACATGTCGCCGGCTGGCCAACTTTGGCCCGGTGCCGTGGGGACGACCCTATAGTCGGCGGACATGACGGCGATTGGCCAACACTGGCCCGGGGTCATGGGGACGACCCTATAATCGTCGGACATGTCGGCGGCTGGCCAACTTTGGGCTGTGGTCGTGGGGACGACCCTATAGTCGTCGGACATGACGGTGGCCGGCCAATCTAGTCCCGGGGTCGTGAGAACGACCCTATAGTCGTCGGACAAGACGGCGTCGGGCCAACCTAGCCCCGGGGTCGTGGAGACCACCCTATTGTCGTCGGACATGACGGTGGCGGGCCAATCTAGACCCGGGGTCGTGGGGACGACCCTATTGTCGTCGGACATGGCGGTGGCGGGCCAATCTAGTCCCGTGGTCGTGGGGACGACCCTATAGTCTTCGGACATGACGGTAGCGGGCCAATCTAGACCCGAGGTCCTGGGGACGACCCTATAGTTGTCGGACATGTCGGCGGCTGTCCAACTTTGGCCCGGTGTCGTGGGGACGACTCTATAGTCGTCGGACATGTCGGCGGCTGGCCAACCTAGACCCGGGGTCGTGGGGACGACCCTATTGTCGTCGGACATGACGGTGGCGGGCCAATCTAGTCCCGGGGTCGTGGGGACGACCCTATAGTCGTCGGACAAGTCGGCGGCGGGCCAAGCTTGTCCCGGGGTCGTGGGGACGACCCTATAATCGTCGGAAATGACGGTGGCGGGCCAATCTAGTCCCGGGGTCGTGGGGACGACCCTATAATCGTTGGACATGACGGTGGCGGGCCAATCTAGTCCCGGGGTCGTAGAGACGACCCTATAGTCGTCGGACATGTTGGCGATTGGCCAACATTGGCCCGGGGTCGTCGGGACGACCCTATAGTCGTCGGACATGTCGGCGGCTGGCCAACCTAGTCCCGGGGTCGTGTGGACGACCCTATAGTCGTCGGACATTTCGGCGGCTTGCCAACTTTGGCCAGGGGTCGTGGGGACGACCCTATAGTCGTCGGACATGTCGGCGGCTGGCCAACTTTGGCCCGTGGTTGTGGGGACGACCCTATAGTCGTTGGACATGACGGTGGCGGGCCAATCTAGTCCCGGGGTCGTGGGGACGATCCTACAGTCGTCGGACATTTCGGCGGCTTGCCAACTTTGGCCCGTGGTCGTGGGGACGACCCAATAGTGGTCGGACATGTCGGCGGCTGGCCAACCTAGTCCCGAAGTCGTGGGGACGACCCTATAGTCGTCGGACAAGTCGGCGGCGGGCCAAGCTTGGCCCGGGGTCGTGGGGACGACCCTATAGTCGTCGTACATGTCGGCGGCTGGCCAACTTTGGCCCGTGGTCGTGGGGACGACCCAATAGTGGTCGGACATGTCGGCGGCTGGCCAACCTAGTCCCGAAGTCGTGGGGACGACCCTATAGTCGTCGGACAAGTCGGCGGCGGGCCAAGCTTGGCCCGGGGTCGTGGGGACGACCCTATAGTCGTCGGACATGACGGTGGCGGACCAATCTACTCCCGGGGTCGTGGGGACGACCCTATAGTCGTCGGACATGTCGGCGGCTGGCCAACTTTGGCCCGTGGTCGTGGGCACGAACCAATAGTCGTCGGACATATCGGCGGCTGGCCAACTTTGGCCCGTGGTCGTGGGGACGATCCGATAGTCGTCGGACATGTCGGCGGCTGGCCAACCTAGACCCGGGGTCGTGAGGACGACCCCATTGTCGTCGGACATGGCGGTGGCGGGCCAATCTAGTCCCGTGGTCGTGGGGACGACCCTATAGTCTTCGGACATGACGGTAGCGGGCCAATCTAGACCCGAGGTCGTCGGGACGACCCTATAGTCGTCGGACATGTCGGCGGCTGTCCAACTTTGGCCCGGTGTCGTGGGGACGACTCTATAGTCGTCGGACATGTCGGCGGCTGGCCAACCTAGTCCCGGGGTCGTGTGGACGACCCTATAGTCGTCGGACATTTCGGCGGCTTGCCAACTTTGGCCAGGGGTCGTGGGGACGACCCTATAGTCGTCGGACATGTCGGCGGCTGGCCAACCTAGTCCCGGGGTCGTGTGGACGACCCTATAGTCGTCGGACATGTCGGCGGCTGGCCAACTTTGGCCCGGGGTCGTGGGGACGACCCTATAGTCGTCGGATATGTCGGCGGCAGGCCAACTTTGGCCCGCGATCGTGGGGACGACCCTATAGTCGTCGGACAAGTCGGCGGCGGGCCAACCTAGTCCCGGAGTCGTGGGGACGACCCTATAATCGTCGGACAAGCCGGCGGCTGGCCAACTTTGGCCCGTTGTCGTGGGGACGACCCTATAGTCGTCGGACAAGTCGGCGGCTGTCCAACTTTGGCCCGGGGTCGTGGGGACGACCCTATAGTCGTCGGACTTGACGGTGGCGGGCCAATCTAGTCCCGGGGTCGTGGGGACGACCCTATAGTCGTCAGACATGTCGGTGGCGAGCCAACCTAGTCCCGGGGTCGTGGGGACGACCCTATAGTCGTCGGACAAGTCGGCGGCGGGCCAACCTAGTCCCGGGGTCGTGGGGATGACCCTATAGTCGTCGGACAAGTCGGCGGCGAGCCCACCTAGTCGGGGGGTCGTGGGGACGACCCTATAGTCGTCGGACAAGTCGACGGCCGGCCAACCTAGTCCGGGGGTCGTGGGGACGACCCTATAGTCGTCGGACATGACGGTGGCGGGCCAGTCTAGTCCCGGGTCGTGGGGACGACCCTATAGTCGTCGGACATGTCGGCGGCTGGCCAACTTTGGCCCGTGGTCGTGGGGACGACCCTATAGTCGTCGGACATGTCGGCGGCTGGCCAACTTTGGCCCGTGGTCGTGGGGACGACCCTATAGTCGTCAGACATGACGGTGGCGAGCCAACCAAGTCCCGGGGTCGTGGGGACGACCCTATAGTCGTCGGACAAGTCGGCGGCGAGCCCACCTAGTCGGGGGGTCGTGGGGACGACCCTATAGTCGTCGGACAAGTCGGCGGCCGGCCAACCTAGTCCGGGGGTCGTGGGGACGACCCTATAGTCGTCGGACATGACAGTGGCGGGCCAGTCTAGTCCCGGGTCGTGGGGACGACCCTATAGTCGTCGGACATGTCGGCGGCTGGCCAACTTTGGCCCGTGGTCGTGGGGACGACCCTATAGTCGTCGGAAATGTCGGTGGCTGTCCAACTTTGGCCCGGGGGTCGTGGGGACGACCCTATAGTCGTCGGACATGTCGGCGGCGAGCCAACATTGACCCGGGGTCGTGGGGACGACTCTATAGTCGTCGGACATGTCGGTGGCGGGCCAGTCTAGTCCCGGGTCGTGGGGACGACCCTATAGTCGTCGGACATGTCGGCGGCTGGCCAACTTTGGGCCGTGGTCGTGGGGAGGACCCTATACTCGTCGGACAAGTCGGCGGCGTACCAACCTAGTCCGGGGTCGTGGGGACGACTCTATAGTCGTCGGACATGTCGGTGGCGGGCCAGTCTAGTCCCGGGTCGTGGGGACGAGCCTATAGTCGTCGGACATGTCGGCGGCTGGCCAACTTTGGGGCGTGGTCGTGGGGAGGACCCTATACTCGTCGGACAAGTCGGCGGCGTACCAACCTAGTCCGGGGGTCGTGGGGACGACCCTATAGTCGTCGGACATGACGGTGGCGGGCCAGTCTAGTCCCGGGTAATGGGGACGACCCTATAGTCGTCGGACAAGTCGGCGGCTGGCCAACTTTAGCCCGTGGTCGTGGGGACGACCCTATAGTCGTCGGAAATGACGGTAGCGGGCCAATCTAGTCCCGGGGTCGTGGGGACGACCCTACAGTCGTCGGACAAGTCAGCGGCGAGCCAATCTATTCCCGCGGTCGTGGGGACGACCCTATAGTCGTCGGACAAGTCAGCGGCTGGCCAACATTGGCCCGTGGTCGTGGGGACGACCATATAGTCGTCGGACATGACGGTGGCGGGCCACTCTAGTCCCGGGTCGTGGGGACGACCCTATAGTCGTCGGACATGTCGGCGGCTGGCCAACTTTGGCCCGGGGTCGTGGGGACGACCCTATAGTCGTCGGACATGTCGGCGGCTGGCCAACTTTGGCCCGTGGTCGTGGGGACGACCATATAGTCGTCGGACATGACGGTGGCGGGCCACTCTAGTCCCGGGTCATGGGGACGACCCTATAGTCGTCGGACAAGTCGGCGGCTGGCCAACTTTGGCCCGGGGTCGTGGGGACGACCCTATAGTCGTCGGATACGTCGGCGGCAGGCCAACTTTGGCCCGCGGTCGTGGGGACGACCCTATAGTCGTCGGACAAGTCGGCGGCGTACCAACCTAGTCCGGGGGTCGTGGGGACGACCCTATAGTCGTCGGACATGACGGTGGCGGGCCACTCTAGTCCCGGGTCATGGGGACGACCCTATAGTCGTCGGACAAGTCGGCGGCGAGCCAATCTAGTCCCGCGGTCGTGGGGACGTGCCTATAGTCGTCGGACAAGTCGGCGGCTGGCCAACTTTGGCCCGTGGTCGTGGGGACGACCCTATAGTCGTAGGAAATGACGGTGGCGGGCCAATCTAGTCCCGGGGTCGTGGGGCCGACCCTATAGTCGTCGGAAATGTCGGCGGCGGGCCAACATTGACCCGGGGTCGTGGGGACGACTCTATAGTCGTCGGACATGTCGGTGGCGGGCCAGTCTAGTCCCGGGTCGTGGGGACGACCCTATAGTCGTCGGACATGTCGGCGGCTGGCCAACTTTGGGCCGTGGTCGTGGGGAGGACCCTATACTCGTCGGACAAGTCGGTGGCGGGCCAGTCTAGTCCCGGGTCGTGGGGACGACCCTATAGTCGTCGGACATGTCGGCGGCTGGCCAACTTTGGGCCGTGGTCGTGGGGAGGACCCTATACTCGTCGGACAAGTCGGCGGCGTACCAACCTAGTCCGGGGTCGTGGGGACGACTCTATAGTCGTCGGACATGTCGGTGGCGGGCCAGTCTAGTCCCGGGTCGTGGGGACGAGCCTATAGTCGTCGGACATGTCGGCGGCTGGCCAACTTTGGGCCGTGGTCGTGGGGAGGACCCTATACTCGTCGGACAAGTCGGCGGCGTACCTACCTAGTCCGGGGGTCGTGGGGACGACCCTATAGGCGTCGGACATGACGGTGGCGGGCCAGTCTAGTCCCGGGTCATGGGAACGACCCTATAGTCGTCGGACAAGTCGGCGGCTGGCCAACTTTGGCCCGTGGTCGTGGGGACGACCCTATAGTCGTCGGAAATGACGGTGGCGGGCCAATCTAGTCCCGGGGTCGTGGGGACGACCCTACAGTCGTCGGACAAGTCGGCGGCGAGCCAATCTATTCCCACGGTCGTGGGGACGACCATATAGTCGTCGGACATGACGGTGGCGGGCCACTCTAGTCCCGGGTCGTGGGGACGACCCTATAGTCGTCGGACATGTCGGCGGCTGGCCAACTTTGGCCCGGGGTCGTGGGGACGACCCTACAGTCGTCGGACATGTCCGCGGCTGGCCAACTTTGGCCCGTGGTCGTGGGGAGGACCCTATACTCGTCGGACAAGTCGGCGGCGTACCAACCTAGTCCGGGGGTCGTGGGGACGACCCTATAGTCGTCGGACATGACGGTGGCGGGCCAGTCTAGTCCCGGGTCATGGGGACGACCCTATAGTCGTCGGACAAGTCGGCGGCTGGCCAACTTTGGCCCGTGGTCGTGGGGACGACCCTATAGTCGTCGGAAATGACGGTGGCGGGCCAATCTAGTCCCGGGGTCGTGGGGACGACCCTACAGTCGTCGGACAAGTCGGCGGCGAGCCAATCTAGTCCCGCCGTCGTGGGGACGACCCTATAGTCGTCGGACATGTCGGCGGCTGGCCAACTTTGGCCCGTGGTCGTTGGGAGGACCCTATACTCGTCGGACAAGTCGGCGGCGTACCAACCTAGTCCGGGGGTCGTGGGGACGACCCTATAGTCGTCGGACATGACGGTGGCGGGCCAGTCTAGTCCCGGGTCATGGGGACGACCCTATAGTCGTCGGACAAGTCGGCGGCTGGCCAACTTTGGCCCGTGGTCGTGGGGACGACCCTATAGTCGTCGGAAATGACGGTGGCGGGCCAATCTAGTCCCGTGGTCGTGGGGACGACCCTATAGTCGTCGGACATATCAGCGGCTGGCCAACTTTGGCCCGGGGTCGTGGGGACGACCCTACAGTCGTCGGATATGTCGGCGGCTGGCCAACTTTTGCCCGTGGTCGTGGGGACGACCCTATAGTCGCCGGAAATGACGGTGGCGGGCCAATCTAGTCCCGGGGTCGTGGGGACGACCCTATAGTCGTCGGACAAGTCGGCGGCGGGCCAACCTAGTCCCGGGGTCGTGGGGATGACCCTATAGTCGTCGGACATGACGGTGGCGGGCCAGTCTAGTCCCGGGTCGTGGGGACGACCCTATAGTCGTCGGACATGTCGCCGGCTGGCCAACTTTGGCCCGTGGTCGTGGGGACGACCCTATAGTCGTCGGACATAACGGTGGCGGGCCAGTCTAGTCCCGGGGTCGTGGGGACGACCCTATAGTCGTCGGACAAGTCGGGGGCGGGCCTACCTAGTCCCGGGTCGTGGGGACGACCCTATAGTCGTCGGACATGTCGGTGGCGGGCCAGTCTAGTCCCGGGTCGTGGGGACGAGCCTATAGTCGTCGGACATGTCGGCGGCTGGCCAACTTTGGGGCGTGGTCGTGGGGAGGACCCTATACTCGTCGGACATGACGGTGGCGGGCCACTCTAGTCCCGGGTCGTGGGGACGACCCTATAGTCGTCGGACATGTCGGCGGCTGGCCAACTTTGGCCCGGGGTCGTGGGGACGACCCTATAGTCGTCGGACATGTCGGCGGCTGGCCAACTTTGGCCCGTGGTCGTGGGGACGACCATATAGTCGTCGGACATGACGGTGGCGGGCCACTCTAGTCCCGGGTCGTGGGGACGACCCTATAGTCGTCGGACAAGTCGGCGGCGAGCCAATCTAGTCCCGCGGTCGTGGGGACGACCCTATAGTCGTCGGACAAGTCAGCGGCTGGCCAGTCTAGTCCCGGGTCATGGGGACGTGCCTATAGTCGTCGGACAAGTCGGCGGCTGGCCAACTTTGGCCCGTGGTCGTGGGGACGACCCTATAGTCGTCGGAAATGACGGTGGCGGGCCAATCTAGTCCCGGGGTCGTGGGGCCGACCCTATAGTCGTCGGATATGTCGGCGGCGAGCCCACCTAGTCGGGGGGTCGTGGGGACGACCCTATAGTCGTCGGACAAGTCGGCGGCCGGCCAACCTAGTCCGGGGGTCGTGGGGACGACCCTATAGTCGTCGGACATGACGGTGGCGGGCCAGTCTAGTCCCGGGTCGTGGGGACGAACCTATAGTCGTCGGACATGTCGGCGGCTGGCCAACTTTGGCCCGTGGTCGTGGGGACGACCCGATAGTCGTCGGACATGTCGGCGGCTGGCCAACTTTGGCCCGTGGTCGTGGGGACGACCCTATAGTCGTCAGACATGACGGTGGCGAGCCAACCTAGTCCCGGGGTCGTGGGGACGACCCTATAGTCGTCGGACAAGTCGGCGGCGAGCCCACCTAGTCGGGGGGTCGTGGGGACGACCCTATAGTCGTCGGACAAGTCGGCGGCCGGCCAACCTAGTCCGGGGGTCGTGGGGACGACCCTATAGTCGTCGGAAATGTCGGCGGCGGGCCAACGTTGACCCGGGGTCGTGGGGACGACTCTATAGTCGTCGGACATGTCGGTGGCGGGCCAGTCTAGTCCCGGGTCGTGGGGACGACCCTATAGTCGTCGGACATGTCGGCGGCTGGCCAACTTTGGGCCGTGGTCGTGGGGAGGACCCTATACTCGTCGGACAAGTCGGTGGCGGGCCAGTCTAGTCCCGGGTCGTGGGGACGACCCTATAGTCGTCGGACATGTCGGCGGCTGGCCAACTTTGGGCCGTGGTCGTGGGGAGGACCCTATACTCGTCGGACAAATCGGCGGCGTACCAACCTAGTCCGGGGTCGTGGGGACGACTCTATAGTCGTCGGACATGTCGGTGGCGGGCCAGTCTAGTCCCGGGTCGTGGGGACGAGCCTATAGTCGTCGGACATGTCGGCGGCTGGCCAACTTTGGGCCGTGGTCGTGGGGAGGACCCTATAGTCGTCGGACATGTCGGCGATTGGCCATCATTGGCCCGGGGTCGTGGGGACGACCCAATAGTCGTCGGACTTGACGGTGGCGGGCCAATCTTGTCCCGGGGTCGTAGGGACGACTCTATATTCGTCCGAGATGTCGGCGGCGGGCCAACTTTGGCCAGGGGTCGTGGGGACGACTCTATATTCGACGGACTACTTGGCAGCGGGCCAACCTAGACCCGGGGTCGTGGGGACGACCCTATAGTCGTCGGACATGTCGGCGGCGGGCCAACTTTGGCCCGGGGTCGTGGGGACGACCCTATAGTCGTCGGACAAGTCGGCGGCGAGCCAACCTAGTCCGGGGGTCGTGGGGACGACCCTATAGTCGTCGGACATGTCGGCGGCTGACCAACTTTGGCCCGGTGTCGTGGGGACGACTCTATAGTCGTCGGACATGTCGGCTGCAGGCCACCCTTGCCCCGGGGTCGAGAGGACGACCCTATAGACGTCGGACATGACGGCGATTGGCCAACACTGGCCCGGGGTCGTGGGGACGACCCTATAATCGTCGGACATGTCGGCGGCTGGCGAACATTGGCCCGAGGTCGTGTGGACGACCCTATTGTCGTCGGACAAGTCGGCGGCGAGCCATCCTAGTCCCGCGGTCGTGGGGACGACCCTATAGTCGTCGGACAAGTCGGCGGCGAGCCAACGTAGTCCCGCGGTTGTGGGGACGACCTTTTAGTCGTCGGACAAGACGGCCGCTGGCCATCTTTGGCCCGTGGTCGTGGGGACGACTCTATAGTCGTCGGACAATTCGGCGGCGAGCCAACCTAGGCCGGGGGTCGTGGGGACGACCCTACAGTCGCCGGACATTTCGGCGGCTTGCCAACTTTGGCCCGGGGTCGTAGGGACGACCCTATAGTCGTCGGACATGACGGTGGCGGACCAATCTAGTCCCGGGGTCGTGGGGACAACCCTATAGTCGTCGGACATGTCGGCGGCTGGCCAACTTTGGCCCGTGGTCGTGGGGACGATCCAATAGTCGTCGGACATGTCGGCGGCTGGCCAACTTTGGCCCGTGGTCGTGGGGACGACCCTATAGTCGTCAGACATGTCGGCGGCTGGCTAACTTTGGCCCGCGGTCGTGGGGACGACCCAATAGTCGTTGGACATGTCGGCGGCTGGCCAACTTTGGGCCGTGGTCGTGGAGACGATCCTATAGTCGTCGGACTTGACGGTGGCGGGCCAATCTAGTCCCGGGGTTGTGGGGACGACCCTATAGTCGTCGGATATGTCGGCGGCTTGCCAAATTTGCCCGGGGTCGTGGGGACGACCCTATAGTCGTCGGACTTGACGGTGGCGGGCCAATCTAGTCCCGGGGTCGTGGGTACGACCCTATAGTCGTCGGACAATACGGCGGCTGGACATCCTTGGCTCGCGGTCGTGGGGACGACCCTATAGTCGTCGGACATTTCGGCGGCTTGTCAACCTAGTCCCGGGGTCGTGGGGACGACCCTATAGTCGTTGGACATGACGGTGGCGGGCCAATCTAGTCCCGGGGTCGTGGGTACGAACCTATAGTCGTCGGACAAGTCGGCGGCGGGCCAACCTTGTCCCGGGGTCGTGGGGACGACCGTATAGTCGTCGGACATGACGGTGGCGGGCCAATCTAGTCCCGGGGTCGTGGGGACGACCCTATAGTCGTCGGACAAGACGGCGGCTGGCCAACTTTGGCCCGTGGTCGTGGAGACGATCCTATAGTCGTCGGACTTGACGGTGGCGGGCCAATCTAGTCCCGGGGTTGTGGGGACGACCCTATAGTCGTCGGACATTTCGGCGGCTTGCCAACTTTGGCCCGGGGTCGTGGGGACGACCCTATAGTTGTCGGACATGACGGCGGCTGGCCGACCTAGTCCCGAGGTCGTGGGGACGATCGTATAGTCGTCGGATATGTTGGCGGCTTGTCAACCTAGTCCCGGGGTCGTGGGGACGACCCTATAGTCGTTGAACATGACGGTGGCGGGCCAATCTAGTCCCGGGGTCGTAGGGACGTCCCTATAGTCGTCGAACAAGTCGGCGGCGGGCCAACCTTGTCCCGGGGTCGTGGGGACGACCCTATAGTCGTCGGACATTTCGGCGCCTTGTCAACCTAGTCCCGGGGTCGTGGGGACGACCCTATAGTCGTTGAACATGACGGTGGCGGGCCAATCTAGTCCCGGGGTCGTGGGTACGAACCTATAGTCGTCGGACAAGTCGGCGGCGGGCCAACCTTGTCCCGGGGTCGTGGGGACGACCGTATAGTCGTCGGACAAGTCGGCGGCGAGCCAACCTAGTCCGGGGGTCGTGGGGACGACCCTATAGTCGTCGGACATGTCGGCGGCGAGCCAACCTAGTCCGGGGGTCGTGGGGACGACCCTATAGTCGTCGGACATGTCGGCGGCTGACCAACTTTGGCCCGGTGTCGTGGGGACGACTCTATAGTCGTCGGACATGTCGGCTGCAGGCCACCCTTGCCCCGGGGTCGTGAGGACGACCCTATAGACGTCGGACATGACGGCGATTGGCCAACACTGGCCCGGGGTCGTGGGGACGACCCTATAATCGTCGGACATGTCGGCGGCTGGCCAACATTGGCCCGAGGTCGTGTGGACGACCCTATTGTCGTCGGACAAGTCGGCGGCGAGCCAACCTAGTCCGGGGGTCGTGGGGACGACCCTATAGTCGTCGGACATGTCGGCGGCTGACCAACTTTGGCCCGGTGTCGTGGGGACGACCCAATAGTCGTCGGACTTGACGGTGGCGGGCCAATCTTGTCCCGGGGTCGTAGGGGCGACTCTATATTCGTCCGAGATGTCGGCGGCGGGCCAACTTTGGCCAGGGGTCGTGGGGACGACTCTATATTCGACGGACTACTTGGCAGCGGGCCAACCTAGACCCGGGGTCGTGGGGACGACCCTATAGTCGTCGGACAAGTCGGCGGCGAGCCAACCTAGTCCGGGGGTCGTGGGGACGACCCTATAGTCGTCGGACATGTCGGCGGCTGACCAACTTTGGCCCGGTGTCGTGGGGACGACTCTAAATTCGTCGGACATGTCGGCTGCAGGCCACCCTTGCCCCGGGGTCGTGAGGACGACCCTATAGACGTCGGACATGACGGCGATTGGCCAACACTGGCCCGGGGTCGTGGGGACGACCCTATAATCGTCGGACATGTCGGCGGCTGGCCAACATTGGCCCGAGGTCGTGTGGACGACCCTATTGTCGTCGGACAAGTCGGCGGCGAGCCAACCTAGTCCCGCGGTCGTGGGGACGACCCTATAGTCGTCGGACAAGTCGGCGGCGAGCCAACGTAGTCCCGCGGTTGTGGGGACGACCCTTTAGTCGTCGGACAAGACGGCCGCTGGCCATCTTTGGCCCGTGGTCGTGGGGACGACTCTATAGTCGTCGGACAATTCGGCGGCGAGCCAACCTAGGCCGGGGGTCGTGGGGACGACCCTACAGTCGCCGGACATTTCGGCGGCTTGCCAACTTTGGCCCGGGGTCGTAGGGACGACCCTATAGTCGTCGGACATGACGGTGGCGGACCAATCTAGTCCCGGAGTCGTGGGGACGACCCTATAGTCGTCGGACATGTCGGCGGCTGGCCAACTTTGGCCCGTGGTCGTGGGGACGATCCAATAGTCGTCGGACATGTCGGCGGCTGGCCAACTTTTGCCCGTGGTCGTGGGGACGACTCTATAGTCTTCGGACATGTTGGCGGCTTGTCAGCCTAGATCCGGGGTCGTGGGTACGACCCTATAGTCGTCGGACAAGTCGGCGGCGGGCCAACCTTGTCCCGGGGTCGTGGAGACGACCCTATAGTCGTCGGACATGACGGTGGCGGGCCAATCTAGTCCCGGGGTCATGGGGACGACCCTATAGTCGTCGGACAAGACGGCGGCTGGACATCCTTGGCTCGCGGTCGTGGGGACGACCCTATAGTCGTCGGACATTTCGGCGGCTTGTCAACCTAGTCTCGGGGTCGTGGGGACGACCCTATAGTCGTTGGACATGACGGCGGCTGGACATCTTTGGCCCGCGGTCGTGGGGACGACCCTATAGTCGTCGGACATTTCGGCGGAATGCCAACTTTGGCCCGGGGTTGTGGGGACGACCCTATAGTCGTCGGACATTTCGGCGGCATGTCAACCTAGTCCCGGGGTCGTGGGGACGACCCTATTGTCGTCGGACATGACGGTGGCGGGCCAATCTATTCCCGGGGTCGTACGGACGACCCCATAGTCGTCGGACATGTTGGCGATTGGCCAACATTGGCCCGGGGTCGTGGGGACGACTCTATAGTCTTCGGACATGTTGGCGGCTTGTTAGCCTAGATCCGGGGTCGTGGGTACGACCCTATAGTCGTCGGGACAAGTCGGCGGCGGGCCAACCTTGTCCCGGGGTCGTGGAGACGACCCTATAGTCGTCGGACATGACGGTGGCGGGCCAATCTAGTCCCGGGGTCTTGGGGACGACCCTATAGTCGTCGGACAAGACGGCGGCTGGACATCCTTGGCTCGCGGTCGTGGGGACGACCCTATAGTCGTCGGACATTTCGGCGGCTTTTCAACCTAGTCCCGGGGTCGTGGGGACGACCCTATAGTCGTTGGACATGACGGCGGCTGGACATCTTTGGCCCGCGGTCGTGGGGACGACCCTATAGTCGTTGGACATGACGGTGGCGGGCCAATCTAGTCCCGGGGTCGTAGGGACGACCCTATAGTCGTCGGACATGTCGGCGATTGGCCAACATTGGCCCGGGGTCGTGGGGACGACCCTATAGTCGTCGGACATGTCGGCGGCTGGCCAAACTAGTCCCGAGGTCGTGGGGACGACCCTATAGTCGTCGGACTTCACGGTGGCGGGCCAATCTAGTCCCGGGGTCGTGGGGACGACCCTACAGTCGTCGGACATTTCGGCGGCTTGCCAACTTTGGCCCGGGGTCGTGGGGACGACCCTATAGTCGTCGGACATGACGGTGGCGGACCAATCTAGTCCCGGGGTCGTGGGGACGACCCTATAGTCGTCGGACATGTCGGCGGCTGGCCAACTTTGGCCCGTGGTCGTGGGGACGATCCAATAGTCGTCGGACATGTCGGCGGCTGGCAAACTTTGGCCCGTGGTCGTGGGGACGACCCTATAGTCGTCGGACATGTCGGCGGCTGGACAAACTAGTCCCGAGGTCGTGGGGACGACCCTATAGTCGTCGGACTTCACGGTGGCGGGCCAATCTATTCCCGGGGTCGTGGGGACGACCCTACAGTCGTCGGACATTTCGGCGGCTTGCCAACTTTGGCCCGGGGTCGTGGGGACGACCCTATAGTCGTTGGACATGTCAGCGGCTGGCCAACTTTGGCCCGGTGTCGTGGGGACGACTCTATAGTCGTCGGACATGTCGGCGGCTGGCCAACCTAGACCCGGGGTCGTGGGGACGACCCTATTGTCGTCGGACATGACGGTGGCGGGCCAATCTATTCCCGGGGTCGTACGGACGACCCTATAGTCGTCGGACATGTTGGCGATTGGCCAACTTTGGCCCGTGGTCGTGGGGACGATCCAATAGTCGTCGGACATGTCGGCGGCTGGCAAACTTTGGCCCGTGGTCGTGGGGACGACCCTATAGTCGTTGGACATGTCAGCGGCTGGCCAACTTTGGCCCGGTGTCGTGGGGACGACTCTATAGTCGTCGGACATGTCGGCGGCTGGCCAACCTAGACCCGGGGTCGTGGGGACGACCCTATTGTCGTCGGACATGACGGTGGCGGGCCAATCTATTCCCGGGGTCGTACGGACGACCCTATAGTCGTCGGACATGTTGGCGATTGGCCAACTTTGGCCCGGGGTCGTGGGGACGACCCTATAGTCGTCGGACATTTCGGCGGCGTGCCAACTTTGGCCCGGGGTCGTGGGGACGACCCTATAGTCGTCGGACATGACGGTGGCGGGCCAGTCTAGTCCCGGGTCATGGGGACGACCCTATAGTCGTCGGACAAGTCGGCGGCTGGCCAACTTTGGCCCGTGGTCGTGGGGACGACCCTATAGTCGTCGGAAATGACGGTGGCGGGCCAATCTAGTCCCGGGGTCGTGGGGACGACCCTACAGTCGTCGGACAAGTCGGCGGCGAGCCAATCTAGTCCCGCGGTCGTGGGGACGATCCAATAGTCGTCGGACATGTCGGCGGCTGGCCAACTTTGGCCCGTGGGCGTGGGGACGACCGTATAGTCGTCGGACATGACGGTGGCGGGCCAATCTAGTCCCGGGGTCGTGGGGACGACCCTATAGTCGTCGGACAAGACGGCGGCTGGACATCTTTGGCCCGCGGTCGTGGGGACGACCCTATAGTCGTCGGACATTTCGGCGGCTTGCCAACTTTGGCCCGGGGTCGTGGGGACGACCCTATAGTCGTCGGACATGTCGGCGGCTGGCTAACTTTGGCCCGTGGTCGTGGGGACGACCCAATAGTCGTTGGACATGTCGGCGGCTGGCCAACTTTGGGCCGTGGTCGTCGAGACGATCCTATAGTCGTCGGAGTTGACGGTGGCGGGCCAATCTAGTCGCGGGGTCGTGGGGACGACCCTATAGTCGTCGGACATGACGGTGGCGGGCCAGTCTAGTCCCGGGTCATGGGGACGACCCTATAGTCGTCGGACAAGTCGGCGGCTGGCCAACTTTGGCCCGTGGTCGTGGGGACGACCCTATAGTCGTCGGAAATGACGGTGGCGGGCCAATCTAGTCCCGGGGTCGTGGGGACGACCCTACAGTCGTCGGACAAGTCGGCGGCGAGCCAATCTAGTCCCGCGGTCGTGGGGACGACCCTATAGTCGTCGGACAAGTCAGCGGCTGGCCTACATTGGTCCGTGGTCGTGGGGACCACCATATAGTCGTCGGACATGACGGTGGCGGGCCACTCTAGTCCCGGGTCGTGGGGACGACCCTATAGTCGTCGGACATGTCGGCGGCTGGCCAACTTTGGCCCGGGGTCGTGGGGACGACCCGATAGTCGTCGGACATGTCGGCGGCTGGCCGAACTAGTCCCGAGGTCGTGGGGACGACCGTATAGTCGTCGGATATGTTGGCGGCTTGTCATCCTAGTCCCGGGGTCGTGGGGACGACCCTATAGTCGTTGGACATGACGGTGGCCGGCCAATCTAGTGCCGGGGTCGTAGGGACGAACCTATAGTCGTCGGATATGTCGGCGATTGGCCAACATTGGCCCGGGGTCGTGGGGACGACCCTATAGTCGTCGGACATGACGGTGGCGGGCCAATCTAGTCCCGGGGTTGTGGGGACGACCCTATAGTCGTCGGACAAGACGGCGGCTGGACATTTTTGGCCCGCGGTCGTGGGGACGACCCTATAGTCGTCGGACATTTCGGCGGCATGCCAACTTTGGCCCGGGGTCGTGGGGACGACCCTATAGTCGTTGGACATGACGGTGGCGGGCCAATCTAGTCCAGGGGTCGTAGGGACGACCCTATAGTCGTCGGATATGTCGGCGATTGGCCAACATTGGCCCGGGGTCGTGGGGACGACCCTATAGTCGTCGGACATGTCGGCGGCTGGCCAACCTAGTCCCGAGGTCGTGGGGACGACCCTATTGTCGTCGGACTTCACGGTGGCGGGCCAATCTAGTCCCGGGGTCGTGGGGACGACCCTACAGTCGTCGGAAATTTCGGCGGCTTGCCAACTTTGGCCCGGGGTCGTGGGGACGACCCTATAGTCGTCGGACATGACGGTGGCGGACCAATCTAGTCCCGGAGTCGTGGGGACGACCCTATAGTCGTCGGACATGTCGGCGGCTGGCCAACTTTGGCCCGTGGTCGTGGGGACGATCCAATAGTCGTCGGACATGTCGGCGGCTGGCCAACTTTGGCCCGTGGTCGTGGGGACGACCGTATAGTCGTCGGACATGACGGTGGCGGGCCAATCTAGTCCCGGGGTCGTGGGGACGACCCTATAGTCGTCGGACAAGACGGCGGCTGGACATCTTTGGCCCGCGGTCGTGGGGACGACCCTATAGTCGTCGGACATTTCGGCGGCTTGCCAACTTTGGCCCGGGGTCGTGGGGACGACCCTATAGTCGTCGGACATGACGGTGGCGGACCAATCTAGTCCCGGGGTCGTGCGGACGACCCTATAGTCGTCGGACATGTCGGCGGCTGGCCAACTTTGGCCCGTGGTCGTGGGGACGATCCAATAGTCGTCGGACATGTCGGCGGCTGGCTAACTTTGGCCCGTGGTCGTGGGGACGACCCAATAGTCGTTGGACATGTCGGCGGCTGGCCAACTTTGGCCCGTGGTCGTGGGGACGATCCAATAGTCGTCGGACATGTCGGCGGCTGGCTAACTTTGGCCCGTGGTCGTGGGGACGACCCTACAGTCGTCGGACATTTCGGCGGCTTGCCAACTTTGGCCCGGGGTCGTGGGGACGACCCTATAGTCGTCGGACATGACGGTGGCGGACCAATCTAGTCCCGGGGTCGTGCGGACGACCCTATAGTCGTCGGACATGTCGGCGGCTGGCCAACTTTGGCCCGTGGTCGTGGGGACGATCCAATAGTCGTCGGACATGTCGGCGGCTGGCCAACTTTGGCCCGTGGTCGTGGGGACGACCGTATAGTCGTCGGACATGACGGTGGCGGGCCAATCTAGTCCCGGGGTCGTGGGGACGACCCTATAGTCGTCGGACAAGACGGCGGCTGGACATCTTTGGCCCGCGGTCGTGGGGACGACCCTATAGTCGTCGGACATTTCGGCGGCTTGCCAACTTTGGCCCGGGGTCGTGGGGACGACCCTATAGTCGTCGGACATGTCGGCGGCTGGCTAACTTTGGCCCGTGGTCGTGGGGACGACCCAATAGTCGTTGGACATGTCGGCGGCTGGCCAACTTTGGGCCGTGGTCGTCGAGACGATCCTATAGTCGTCGGAGTTGACGGTGGCGGGCCAATCTAGTCGCGGGGTCGTGGGGACGACCCTATAGTCGTCGGACATGACGGTGGCGGGCCAGTCTAGTCCCGGGTCATGGGGACGACCCTATAGTCGTCGGACAAGTCGGCGGCTGGCCAACTTTGGCCCGTGGTCGTGGGGACGACCCTATAGTCGTCGGAAATGACGGTGGCGGGCCAATCTAGTCCCGGGGTCGTGGGGACGACCCTACAGTCGTCGGACAAGTCGGCGGCGAGCCAATCTAGTCCCGCGGTCGTGGGGACGACCCTATAGTCGTCGGACAAGTCAGCGGCTGGCCTACATTGGTCCGTGGTCGTGGGGACCTCCATATAGTCGTCGGACATGACGGTGGCGGGCCACTCTAGTCCCGGGTCGTGGGGACGACCCTATAGTCGTCGGACATGTCGGCGGCTGGCCAACTTTGGCCCGGGGTCGTGGGGACGACCCGATAGTCGTCGGACATGTCGGCGGCTGGCCGACCTAGTCCCGAGGTCGTGGGGACGACCGTATAGTCGTCGGATATGTTGGCGGCTTGTCATCCTAGTCCCGGGGTCGTGGGGACGACCCTATAGTCGATGGACATGACGGTGGCCGGCCAATCTAGTGCCGGGGTCGTAGGGACGAACCTATAGTCGTCGGACATGTTGGCGATTGGCCAACATTGGCCCGGGGTCGTCGGGATGACCCTATAGTCGTCGGACATGTTGGCGGCTTGTCAGCCTAATCCCGGGGTCGTGGGGACGACCCTATAGTCGTCGGACATTTCGGCGGCTTGCCAACCTTGTCCCGGGGTCGTGGGGACGACCCTATAGTCGTCGGACATGACGGTGGCGGGCCAATCTAGTCCCGGGGTTGTGGGGACGACCCTATAGTCGTCGGACAAGACGGCGGCTGGACATTTTTGGCCCGCGGTCGTGGGGACGACCCTATAGTCGTCGGACATTTCGGCGGCATGCCAACTTTGGCCCGGGGTCGTGGGGACGACCCTATAGTCGTTGGACATGACGGTGGCGGGCCAATCTAGTCCAGGGGTCGTAGGGACGACCCTATAGTCGTCGGATATGTCGGCGATTGGCCAACATTGGCCCGGGGTCGTGGGGACGACCCTATAGTCGTCGGACATGTCGGCGGCTGGCCAACCTAGTCCCGAGGTCGTGGGGACGACCCTATAGTCGTCGGACTTCACGGTGGCGGGCCAATCTAGTCCCGGGGTCGTGGGGACGACCCTACAGTCGTCGGAAATTTCGGCGGCTTGCCAACTTTGGCCCGGGGTCGTGGGGACGACCCTATAGTCGTCGGACATGACGGTGGCGGACCAATCTAGTCCCGGAGTCGTGGGGACGACCCTATAGTCGTCGGACATGTCGGCGGCTGGCCAACTTTGGCCCGTGGTCGTGGGGACGATCCAATAGTCGTCGGACATGTCGGCGGCTGGCCAACTTTGGCCCGTGGTCGTGGGGACGACCCTATAGTCGTTGGACATGTCAGCGGCTGGCCAACTTTGGCCAGGTGTCGTGGGGACGACTCTATAGTCGTCGGACATGTCGGCGGCTGGCCAACCTAGACCCGGGGTCGTGGGGACGACCCTATTGTCGTCGGACATGACGGTGGCGGGCCAATCTATTCCCGGGGTCGTACGGACGACCCTATAGTCGTCGGACATGTTGGCGATTGGCCAACATTGGCCCGGGGTCGTGGGGACGACTCTATAGTCTTCGGACATGTTGGCGGCTTGTCAGCCTAGATCCGGGGTCGTGGGTACGACCCTATAGTCGTCGGACATGTCGGCGGCGGGCCAACCTTGTCCCGGGGTCGTGGAGACGACCCTATAGTCGTCGGACATGACGGTGGCGGGCCAATCTAGTCCCGGGGTCATGGGGACGACCCTATAGTCGTCGGACAAGACGGCGGCTGGACATCCTTGGCTCGCGGTCGTGGGGACGACCCTATAGTCGTCGGACATTTCGGCGGCTTGTCAACCTAGTCCCGGGGTCGTGGGGACGACCCTATGGTCGTTGGACATGACGGCGGCTGGACATCTTTGGCCCGCGGTCGTGGGGACGACCCTATAGTCGTCGGACATTTCGGCGGCATGCCAACTTTGGCCCGGGGTTGTGGGGACGACCCTATAGTCGTCGGACATTTCGGCGGCTTGTCAACCTAGTCCCGGGGTCGTGGGGACGACCCTATAGTCGTCGGACATGACGGTGGCGGACCAATCTAGTCCCGGAGTCGTGGGGACGACCCTATAGTCGTCGGACATGTCGGCGGCTGGCCAACTTTGGCCCGTGGTCGTGGGGACGATCCAATAGTCGTCGGACATGTCGGCGGCTGGCCAAATTTGGCCCGTGGTCGTGGGGACGACCCTATAGTCGTTGGACATGACGGTGGCGGACCAATCTAGTCCCGGAGTCGTGGGGACGACCCTATAGTCGTCGGACATGTTGGCGATTGGCCAACATTGGCCCGGGGTCGTGGGGACGACTCTATAGTTTTCGGACATGTTGGCGGCTTGTCAGCCTAGATCCGGGGTCGTGGGTACGACCCTATAGTCGTCGGACAAGTCGGCGGCGGGCCAACCTTGTCCCGGGGTCGTGGAGACGACCCTATAGTCATCGGACATGACGGTGGCGGGCCAGTCTAGTCCCGGGTCATGGGGACGACCCTATAGTCGTCGGACAAGTCGGCGGCTGGCCAACTTTGGCCCGTGGTCGTGGGGACGACCCTATAGTCGTCGGAAATGACGGTGGCGGGCCAATCTAGTCCCGGGGTCGTGGGGACGACCCTACAGTCGTCGGACAAGTCGGCGGCGAGCCAATCTAGTCCCGCGGTCGTGGGGACGACCCTATAGTCGTCGGACATGTCGGCGGCTGGCCAACTTTGGCCCGTGGTCGTGGGGACGACCCTATAGTCGTCGGATATGTCGGCGGCAGGCCAACTTTGGCCCGTGGTCGTGGGGACGACCCTATAGTCGTCGGACAAGTCGGCGGCGGGCCAACCTAGTCCCGGGGTCGTGGGGACGACCCTATATTCGTCGGACAAGCCGGCGGCTGGCCAACTTTGGCCCGTGGTCGTGGGGACGACCCTATAGTCGTCGGACAAGTCGGCGGCTGTCCAACTTTGGCCCGGGGTAGTGGGGACGACCCTATAGTCGTCGGACAAGTCGGCGGCTGTCCAACTTTGGCCCGGGGTAGTGGGGACGACCCTATAGTCGTCGGACATGACGGTGGCGGGCCAGTCTAGTCCCGGGTCGTGGGGACGACCCTATAGTCGTCGGACATGTCGGCGGCTGGCCAACTTTGGCCCGTGGTCATGGGGACGACCCTATAGTCGTCGGACATGTCGGCGGCTGGCCAACTTTGGCCCGTGGTCGTGGGGACGACCCTATAGTCGTCAGACATGACGGTGGCGAGCCAAGCTAGTCCCGGGGTCGTGGGGACGACCCTATATTCGTCGGACAAGCCGGCGGCTGGCCAACTTTGGCCCGTGGTCGTGGGGACGACCCTATAGTCGTCGGACAAGTCGGCGGCTGTCCAACTTTGGCCCGGGGTAGTGGGGACGACCCTATAGTCGTCGGACATGACGGTGGCGGGCCAGTCTAGTCCCGGGTCGTGGGGACGACCCTATAGTCGTCGGACATGTCGGCGGCTGGCCAACTTTGGCCCGTGGTCGTGGGGACGACCCTATAGTCGTTGGACATGTCAGCGGCTGGCCAACTTTGGCCCGGTGTCGTGGGGACGACTCTATAGTCGTCGGACATGTCGGCGGCTGGCCAACCTAGACCCGGGGTCGTGGGGACGACCCTATTGTCGTCGGACATGACGGTGGCGGGCCAATCTATTCCCGGGGTCGTACGGACGACCCTATAGTCGTCGGACATGTTGGCGATTGGCCAACTTTGGCCCGGGGTCGTGGGGACGACCCTATAGTCGTCGGACATTTCGGCGGCGTGCCAACTTTGGCCCGGGGTCGTGGGGACGACCCTATAGTCGTCGGACATGACGGTGGCGGGCCAGTCTAGTCCCGGGTCATGGGGACGACCCTATAGTCGTCGGACAAGTCGGCGGCTGGCCAACTATGGCCCGTGGTCGTGGGGACGACCCTATAGTCGTCGGAAATGACGGTGGCGGGCCAATCTAGTCCCGGGGTCGTGGGGACGACCCTACAGTCGTCGGACAAGTCGGCGGCGAGCCAATCTAGTCCCGCGGTCGTGGGGACGATCCAATAGTCGTCGGACATGTCGGCGGCTGGCCAACTTTGGCCCGTGGGCGTGGGGACGACCGTATAGTCGTCGGACATGACGGTGGCGGGCCAATCTAGTCCCGGGGTCGTGGGGACGACCCTATAGTCGTCGGACAAGACGGCGGCTGGACATCTTTGGCCCGCGGTCGTGGGGACGACCCTATAGTCGTCGGACATTTCGGCGGCTTGCCAACTTTGGCCCGGGGTCGTGGGGACGACCCTATAGTCGTCGGACATGTCGGCGGCTGGCTAACTTTGGCCCGTGGTCGTGGGGACGACCCAATAGTCGTTGGACATGTCGGCGGCTGGCCAACTTTGGGCCGTGGTCGTCGAGACGATCCTATAGTCGTCGGAGTTGACGGTGGCGGGCCAATCTAGTCGCGGGGTCGTGGGGACGACCCTATAGTCGTCGGACATGACGGTGGCGGGCCAGTCTAGTCCCGGGTCATGGGGACGACCCTATAGTCGTCGGACAAGTCGGCGGCTGGCCAACTTTGGCCCGTGGTCGTGGGGACGACCCTATAGTCGTCGGAAATGACGGTGGCGGGCCAATCTAGTCCCGGGGTCGTGGGGACGACCCTACAGTCGTCGGACAAGTCGGCGGCGAGCCAATCTAGTCCCGCGGTCGTGGGGACGACCCTATAGTCGTCGGACAAGTCAGCGGCTGGCCTACATTGGTCCGTGGTCGTGGGGACCACCATATAGTCGTCGGACATGACGGTGGCGGGCCACTCTAGTCCCGGGTCGTGGGGACGACCCTATAGTCGTCGGACATGTCGGCGGCTGGCCAACTTTGGCCCGGGGTCGTGGGGACGACCCGATAGTCGTCGGACATGTCGGCGGCTGGCCGAACTAGTCCCGAGGTCGTGGGGACGACCGTATAGTCGTCGGATATGTTGGCGGCTTGTCATCCTAGTCCCGGGGTCGTGGGGACGACCCTATAGTCGTTGGACATGACGGTGGCCGGCCAATCTAGTGCCGGGGTCGTAGGGACGAACCTATAGTCGTCGGACATGTTGGCGATTGGCCAACATTGGCCCGGGGTCGTCGGGATGACCCTATAGTCGTCGGACATGTTGGCGGCTTGTCAGCCTAGTCCCGGGGTCGTGGGGACGACCCTATAGTCGTCGGACATTTCGGCGGCTTGCCAACCTTGTCCCGGGGTCGTGGGGACGACCCTATAGTCGTCGGACATGACGGTGGCGGGCCAATCTAGTCCCGGGGTTGTGGGGACGACCCTATAGTCGTCGGACAAGACGGCGGCTGGACATTTTTGGCCCGCGGTCGTGGGGACGACCCTATAGTCGTCGGACATTTCGGCGGCATGCCAACTTTGGCCCGGGGTCGTGGGGACGACCCTATAGTCGTTGGACATGACGGTGGCGGGCCAATCTAGTCCAGGGGTCGTAGGGACGACCCTATAGTCGTCGGATATGTCGGCGATTGGCCAACATTGGCCCGGGGTCGTGGGGACGACCCTATAGTCGTCGGACATGTCGGCGGCTGGCCAACCTAGTCCCGAGGTCGTGGGGACGACCCTATTGTCGTCGGACTTCACGGTGGCGGGCCAATCTAGTCCCGGGGTCGTGGGGACGACCCTACAGTCGTCGGAAATTTCGGCGGCTTGCCAACTTTGGCCCGGGGTCGTGGGGACGACCCTATAGTCGTCGGACATGACGGTGGCGGACCAATCTAGTCCCGGAGTCGTGGGGACGACCCTATAGTCGTCGGACATGTCGGCGGCTGGCCAACTTTGGCCCGTGGTCGTGGGGACGATCCAATAGTCGTCGGACATGTCGGCGGCTGGCCAACTTTGGCCCGTGGTCGTGGGGACGACCGTATAGTCGTCGGACATGACGGTGGCGGGCCAATCTAGTCCCGGGGTCGTGGGGACGACCCTATAGTCGTCGGACAAGACGGCGGCTGGACATCTTTGGCCCGCGGTCGTGGGGACGACCCTATAGTCGTCGGACATTTCGGCGGCTTGCCAACTTTGGCCCGGGGTCGTGGGGACGACCCTATAGTCGTCGGACATGACGGTGGCGGACCAATCTAGTCCCGGGGTCGTGCGGACGACCCTATAGTCGTCGGACATGTCGGCGGCTGGCCAACTTTGGCCCGTGGTCGTGGGGACGATCCAATAGTCGTCGGACATGTCGGCGGCTGGCTAACTTTGGCCCGTGGTCGTGGGGACGACCCAATAGTCGTTGGACATGTCGGCGGCTGGCCAACTTTGGCCCGTGGTCGTGGGGACGATCCAATAGTCGTCGGACATGTCGGCGGCTGGCTAACTTTGGCCCGTGGTCGTGGGGACGACCCTACAGTCGTCGGACATTTCGGCGGCTTGCCAACTTTGGCCCGGGGTCGTGGGGACGACCCTATAGTCGTCGGACATGACGGTGGCGGACCAATCTAGTCCCGGGGTCGTGCGGACGACCCTATAGTCGTCGGACATGTCGGCGGCTGGCCAACTTTGGCCCGTGGTCGTGGGGACGATCCAATAGTCGTCGGACATGTCGGCGGCTGGCCAACTTTGGCCCGTGGTCGTGGGGACGACCGTATAGTCGTCGGACATGACGGTGGCGGGCCAATCTAGTCCCGGGGTCGTGGGGACGACCCTATAGTCGTCGGACAAGACGGCGGCTGGACATCTTTGGCCCGCGGTCGTGGGGACGACCCTATAGTCGTCGGACATTTCGGCGGCTTGCCAACTTTGGCCCGGGGTCGTGGGGACGACCCTATAGTCGTCGGACATGTCGGCGGCTGGCTAACTTTGGCCCGTGGTCGTGGGGACGACCCAATAGTCGTTGGACATGTCGGCGGCTGGCCAACTTTGGGCCGTGGTCGTCGAGACGATCCTATAGTCGTCGGAGTTGACGGTGGCGGGCCAATCTAGTCGCGGGGTCGTGGGGACGACCCTATAGTCGTCGGACATGACGGTGGCGGGCCAGTCTAGTCCCGGGTCATGGGGACGACCCTATAGTCGTCGGACAAGTCGGCGGCTGGCCAACTTTGGCCCGTGGTCGTGGGGACGACCCTATAGTCGTCGGAAATGACGGTGGCGGGCCAATCTAGTCCCGGGGTCGTGGGGACGACCCTACAGTCGTCGGACAAGTCGGCGGCGAGCCAATCTAGTCCCGCGGTCGTGGGGACGACCCTATAGTCGTCGGACAAGTCAGCGGCTGGCCTACATTGGTCCGTGGTCGTGGGGACCTCCATATAGTCGTCGGACATGACGGTGGCGGGCCACTCTAGTCCCGGGTCGTGGGGACGACCCTATAGTCGTCGGACATGTCGGCGGCTGGCCAACTTTGGCCCGGGGTCGTGGGGACGACCCGATAGTCGTCGGACATGTCGGCGGCTGGCCGACCTAGTCCCGAGGTCGTGGGGACGACCGTATAGTCGTCGGATATGTTGGCGGCTTGTCATCCTAGTCCCGGGGTCGTGGGGACGACCCTATAGTCGTTGGACATGACGGTGGCCGGCCAATCTAGTGCCGGGGTCGTAGGGACGAACCTATAGTCGTCGGACATGTTGGCGATTGGCCAACATTGGCCCGGGGTCGTCGGGATGACCCTATAGTCGTCGGACATGTTGGCGGCTTGTCAGCCTAATCCCGGGGTCGTGGGGACGACCCTATAGTCGTCGGACATTTCGGCGGCTTGCCAACCTTGTCCCGGGGTCGTGGGGACGACCCTATAGTCGTCGGACATGACGGTGGCGGGCCAATCTAGTCCCGGGGTTGTGGGGACGACCCTATAGTCGTCGGACAAGACGGCGGCTGGACATTTTTGGCCCGCGGTCGTGGGGACGACCCTATAGTCGTCGGACATTTCGGCGGCATGCCAACTTTGGCCCGGGGTCGTGGGGACGACCCTATAGTCGTTGGACATGACGGTGGCGGGCCAATCTAGTCCAGGGGTCGTAGGGACGACCCTATAGTCGTCGGATATGTCGGCGATTGGCCAACATTGGCCCGGGGTCGTGGGGACGACCCTATAGTCGTCGGACATGTCGGCGGCTGGCCAACCTAGTCCCGAGGTCGTGGGGACGACCCTATAGTCGTCGGACTTCACGGTGGCGGGCCAATCTAGTCCCGGGGTCGTGGGGACGACCCTACAGTCGTCGGAAATTTCGGCGGCTTGCCAACTTTGGCCCGGGGTCGTGGGGACGACCCTATAGTCGTCGGACATGACGGTGGCGGACCAATCTAGTCCCGGAGTCGTGGGGACGACCCTATAGTCGTCGGACATGTCGGCGGCTGGCCAACTTTGGCCCGTGGTCGTGGGGACGATCCAATAGTCGTCGGACATGTCGGCGGCTGGCCAACTTTGGCCCGTGGTCGTGGGGACGACCCTATAGTCGTTGGACATGTCAGCGGCTGGCCAACTTTGGCCAGGTGTCGTGGGGACGACTCTATAGTCGTCGGACATGTCGGCGGCTGGCCAACCTAGACCCGGGGTCGTGGGGACGACCCTATTGTCGTCGGACATGACGGTGGCGGGCCAATCTATTCCCGGGGTCGTACGGACGACCCTATAGTCGTCGGACATGTTGGCGATTGGCCAACATTGGCCCGGGGTCGTGGGGACGACTCTATAGTCTTCGGACATGTTGGCGGCTTGTCAGCCTAGATCCGGGGTCGTGGGTACGACCCTATAGTCGTCGGACATGTCGGCGGCGGGCCAACCTTGTCCCGGGGTCGTGGAGACGACCCTATAGTCGTCGGACATGACGGTGGCGGGCCAATCTAGTCCCGGGGTCATGGGGACGACCCTATAGTCGTCGGACAAGACGGCGGCTGGACATCCTTGGCTCGCGGTCGTGGGGACGACCCTATAGTCGTCGGACATTTCGGCGGCTTGTCAACCTAGTCCCGGGGTCGTGGGGACGACCCTATGGTCGTTGGACATGACGGCGGCTGGACATCTTTGGCCCGCGGTCGTGGGGACGACCCTATAGTCGTCGGACATTTCGGCGGCATGCCAACTTTGGCCCGGGGTTGTGGGGACGACCCTATAGTCGTCGGACATTTCGGCGGCTTGTCAACCTAGTCCCGGGGTCGTGGGGACGACCCTATAGTCGTCGGACATGACGGTGGCGGACCAATCTAGTCCCGGAGTCGTGGGGACGACCCTATAGTCGTCGGACATGTCGGCGGCTGGCCAACTTTGGCCCGTGGTCGTGGGGACGATCCAATAGTCGTCGGACATGTCGGCGGCTGGCCAAATTTGGCCCGTGGTCGTGGGGACGACCCTATAGTCGTTGGACATGACGGTGGCGGACCAATCTAGTCCCGGAGTCGTGGGGACGACCCTATAGTCGTCGGACATGTTGGCGATTGGCCAACATTGGCCCGGGGTCGTGGGGACGACTCTATAGTTTTCGGACATGTTGGCGGCTTGTCAGCCTAGATCCGGGGTCGTGGGTACGACCCTATAGTCGTCGGACAAGTCGGCGGCGGGCCAACCTTGTCCCGGGGTCGTGGAGACGACCCTATAGTCATCGGACATGACGGTGGCGGGCCAGTCTAGTCCCGGGTCATGGGGACGACCCTATAGTCGTCGGACAAGTCGGCGGCTGGCCAACTTTGGCCCGTGGTCGTGGGGACGACCCTATAGTCGTCGGAAATGACGGTGGCGGGCCAATCTAGTCCCGGGGTCGTGGGGACGACCCTACAGTCGTCGGACAAGTCGGCGGCGAGCCAATCTAGTCCCGCGGTCGTGGGGACGACCCTATAGTCGTCGGACATGTCGGCGGCTGGCCAACTTTGGCCCGTGGTCGTGGGGACGACCCTATAGTCGTCGGATATGTCGGCGGCAGGCCAACTTTGGCCCGTGGTCGTGGGGACGACCCTATAGTCGTCGGACAAGTCGGCGGCGGGCCAACCTAGTCCCGGGGTCGTGGGGACGACCCTATATTCGTCGGACAAGCCGGCGGCTGGCCAACTTTGGCCCGTGGTCGTGGGGACGACCCTATAGTCGTCGGACAAGTCGGCGGCTGTCCAACTTTGGCCCGGGGTAGTGGGGACGACCCTATAGTCGTCGGACAAGTCGGCGGCTGTCCAACTTTGGCCCGGGGTAGTGGGGACGACCCTATAGTCGTCGGACATGACGGTGGCGGGCCAGTCTAGTCCCGGGTCGTGGGGACGACCCTATAGTCGTCGGACATGTCGGCGGCTGGCCAACTTTGGCCCGTGGTCATGGGGACGACCCTATAGTCGTCGGACATGTCGGCGGCTGGCCAACTTTGGCCCGTGGTCGTGGGGACGACCCTATAGTCGTCAGACATGACGGTGGCGAGCCAAGCTAGTCCCGGGGTCGTGGGGACGACCCTATAGTCGTCGGACAAGTCGGCGGCGAGCCCACCTAGTCGGGGGGTCGTGGGGACGACCCTATAGTCGTCGGACAAGTCGGCGGCCGGCCAACCTAGTCCGGGGGTCGTGGGGACGACCCTATAGTCGTCGGACATGACGGTGGCGGGCCAGTCTAGTCCCGGGTCGTGGGGACGACCCTATAGTCGTCGGACAAGTCAGCGGCTGGCCAACTTTGGCCCGTGGTCGTGGGGACGACCCTATAGTCGTCGGAAATGTCGGTGGCTGTCCAACTTTGGCCCGGGGGTCGTGGGGACGACCCTATAGTCGTCGGACATGTCGGCGGCGAGCCAACATTGACCCGGGGTCGTGGGGACGACTCTATAGTCGTCGGACATGTCGGTGGCGGGCCAGTCTAGTCCCGGGTCGTGGGGACGACCCTATAGTCGTCGGACATTTCGGCGGCTTGCCAACTTTGGCCCGGGGTCGTGGGGACGACCCTATAGTCGTCGGACATGTCGGCGGCTGGCTAACTTTGGCCCGTGGTCGTGGGGACGACCCAATAGTCGTTGGACATATCGGCGGCTGGCCAACTTTGGCCCATGGTCGTGGGGACGACCCTATAGTCGTTGGACATGACGGTGGCGGGCCAATCTAGTCCCGGGGTCGTAGGGACGACCCTATAGTCGTCGGACATGTCGGCAATTGGCCAACATTGGCCCGGGGTCGTGGGGACGACCCTATAGTCGTCGGAGAAGACGACGGCTTGACATCTTTGGCCCGCGGTCCTGGGGACGACCCTATAGTCGTCGGCCATTTCGGCGGCATGCCATCTTTGGCCCGGGGTCGTGGGGACGACCCTATAGTCGACGGACATGTTGGCGGCTTGTCAACCTAGTCCCGGGGTCGTGGGGACGACCCTATTGTCGTTGGACATGACGATGGCGGGCCAATCTAGTCCCGGGGTCGTGGGGACGACCCTATAGTCGTAGGAGATGTCGGCGATTAGCCAACATTGGCCCGGGGTCGTGGGGACGACCCTATAGTCGTCGGAGAAGACGACGGTTTGACATCTTTGGCCCGCGGTCGTGGGGACGACCCTATAGTCGTCGGACATTTCGGCGGCTTGTCAACCTAGTCCCGGGGTCGTGGGGACGACTCTATAGTCGTTGGACATGACGGCGGCTGGACATCTTTGGCCCGCGGTCGTGGGGACGACCCTATAGTCGTCGGACATTTCGGCGGCATGCCAACTTTGGCCCATGGTCGTGGGGACGACCCTATAGTCGTTGGACATGACGGTGGCGGGCCAATCTAGTCCCGGGGTCATGGGGACGACCCTATAGTCGTCGGACAAGACGGCGGCTGGACATCCTTGGCTCGCGGTCGTGGGGACGACCCTATAGTCGTCGGACATTTCGGCGGCTTGTCAACCTAGTCCCGGGGTCGTGGGGACGACTCTATAGTCGTTGGACATGACGGCGGCTGGACATCTTTGGCCCGCGGTCGTGGGGACGACCCTATAGTCGTCGGACATTTCGGCGGCATGCCAACTTTGGCCCGGGGTTGTGGGGACGACCCTATAGTCGTCGGACATTTCGGCGGCTTGTCAACCTAGTCCCGGGGTCGTGGGGACGACCCTATAGTCGTTGGACATGAGGGTGGCGGGCCAATCTAGTCCCGGGGTCGTGGGTACGACCCTATAGTCGTCGGACAAGACGGCCGCTGGACATCCTTGGCTCGCGGTCGTGGGGACGACCCTATAGTCGTCGGACAATTCGGCGGCTTGTCAACCTAGTCCCGGGGTCGTGGGGACGACCATATAGTCGTTGGACATGACGGTGGCGGGCCAATCTAGTCCCGGGGTCGTGGGTACGAACCTATAGTCGTCGGACAAGTCGGCGGCGGGCCAACCTTGTCCCGGGGTCGTGGGGACGACCCTATAGTCGTCGGACATTTCGGCGGCTTGCCAACTTTGGCCCGGGGTCGTGGGGACGACCCTATAGTCGTCGGACATGTCGGCGGCTGGCTAACTTTGGCCCGCGGTCGTGGGGACGACCCAATAGTCGTTGGACATGTCGGCGGCAGGCCAACTTTGGCCCGTGGTCGTGGGGACGACCCTATAGTCGTCGGACAAGTCGGCGGCGGGCCAACCTAGTCCCGGGGTCGTGGGGACGACCCTATATTCGTCGGACAAGCCGGCGGCTGGCCAACTTTGGCCCGTGGTCGTGGGGACGACCCTATAGTCGTCGGACAAGTCGGCGGCTGTCCAACTTTGGCCCGGGGTAGTGGGGACGAGCCTATAGTCGTCGGACAAGTCGGCGGCGGGCCAACCTAGTCCCGGGGTCGTGGGGATGACCCTATACTCGTCGGTCAAGTCGGCGGCGAACCCACCTAGTCGGGGGGTCGTGGGGACGACCCTATAGTCGTCGGACAAGTCAGCGGCTGGCCAACATTGGCCCGTGGTCGTGGGGACGACCATATAGTCGTCGGACATGACGGTGGCGGGCCACTCTAGTCCCGGGTCGTGGGGACGACCCTATAGTCGTCGGACATGTCGGCGGCTGGCCAACTTTGGCCCGGGGTCGTGGGGACGACCCTATAGTCGTCGGATATGTCGGCGGCAGGCCAATTTTGGCCCGTGGTCGTGGGGACGACCCTATAGTCGTCGGACAAGTCGGCGGCGGGCCAACCTAGTCCCGGGGTCGTGGGGACGACCCTATATTCGTCGGACAAGCCGGCGGCTGGCCAACTTTGGCCCGTGGTCGTGGGGACGACCCTATAGTCGTCGGACAAGTCGGCGGCTGTCCAACTTTGGCCCGAGGTAGTGGGGACGACCCTATAGTTGTCGGACTTGACGGTGGCGGGCCAATCTAGTCCCGGGGTCGTGGGGACGACCCTATAGTCGTCAGACATGTCGGTGGCGAGCCAACCTAGTCCCGGGGTCGTGGGGACGACCCTATAGTCGTCGGACAAGTCGGCGGCGGGCCAACCTAGTCCCGGGGTCGTGGGGATGACCCTATAGTCGTCGGACAAGTCGGCGGCGAGCCCACCTAGTCGGGGGGTCGTGGGGACGACCCTATAGTCGTCGGACATGACGGTGGCGGGCCAGTCTAGTCCCGGGTCGTGGGGACGACCCTATAGTCGTCGGACATGTCGGCGGCTGGCCAACTTTGGCCCGTGGTCGTGGGGACGACCCTATAGTCGTCGGACATGTCGGCGGCTGGCCAACTTTGGCCCGTGGTCGTGGGGACGACCCTATAGTCGTCAGACATGACGGTGGCGAGCCAACCTAGTCCCGGGGTCGTGGGGACGACCCTATAGTCGTCGGACAAGTCGGCGGCGAGCCCACCTAGTCGGGGGGTCGTGGGGACGACCCTATAGTCTTCGGACAAGTCGGCGGCCGGCCAACCTAGTCCGGGGGTCGTGGGGACGACCCTATAGTCGTCGGACATGACGGTGGCGGGCCAGTCTAGTCCCGGGTCGTGGGGACGACCCTATAGTCGTCGGACATGTCGGCGGCTGGCCAACTTTGGCCCGTGGTCGTGGGGACGACCCTATAGTCGTCGGAAATGTCGGTGGCTGTCCAACTTTGGCCCGGGGGTCGTGGTGACGACTCTATAGTCGTCGGACATGTCGGCGGCGAGCCAACATTGACCCGGGGTCGTGGGGACGACTCTATAGTCGTCGGACATGTCGGTGGCGGGCCAGTCTAGTCCCGGGTCGTGGGGACGACCCTATAGTCGTCGGAGATGTCGGCGGCCAGCCAACTTTGGCCCGTGGTCGTGGGGAGGACCCTATAGTCGTCGGACATGTCGGCGGCTGGCTAACTTTGGCCCGTGGTCGTGGGGACGACCCAATAGTCGTTGGACATATCGGCGGCTGGCCAACTTTGGCCCATGGTCGTGGGGACGACCCTATAGTCGTTGGACATGACGGTGGCGGGCCAATCTAGTCCCGGGGTCGTGGGGACGACCCTATAGTCGTAGGAGATGTCGGCGATTAGCCAACATTGGCCCGGGGTCGTGGGGACGACCCTATAGTCGTCGGAGAAGACGACGGCTTGACATCTTTGGCCCGCGGTCCTGGGGACGACCCTATAGTCGTCAGCCATTTCGGCGGCATGCCATCTTTGGCCCGGGGTCGTGGGGACGACCCTATAGTCGTCGGACATGTTGGCGGCTTGTCAACCTAGTCCCGGGGTCGTGGGGACGACCCTATAGTCGTCAGACAAGACGTTGGCGGGCCAATCTAGTCCCGGGGTCGTGGGGACGACCCTATAGTCGTCGGACAAGTCGGCGGGGAGCCAACCTACTCCGGGGGTCGTGGGGACGAACATATAGTCGTCGGACATGTCGGCGGCGAGCCAACCTAGTCCCAGCGTCGTGGGGACGACCCTATAGTGCTCGGACAAGTCGGCGGCGATCCAACCTGGTCCCGGTGTCGTGGGAACGACCCTATAGTCGTCGGACATGTCGGCGGCGAGCCAACCTAGTCCCGGGGTCGTGGGGACGACCCTTTAGTCGTCGGACATGTCGGCGGCTGGCCAACGTAGGCCCGCTGTCGTGGGGACGACCCTATAGTCGTCGGACATGTCGGCGGCGGGCCAATCTAGTCCCGGGGTCGTGGGGACGACCCTATAGTCGTCGGACAAGACGGTGGCGGGCCAATCTAGTCCCGGGGTCGTGGGGACGACCCTATAGTCGTCGGACAAGTCGGCGGCGGGCCAATCTAGTCCCGGGGTCGTGGGGACGACCCTATAGTCGTCGGACATGTCGGCGGCTGGCCAACTTTTGCCCGTGGTCGTTGGGACGACTGTTTAGTCGTCGGACATGTCGGCGGCTGGCCAACCTAGACCCAGGGTCGTGGGGACGCCCCTATTGTCGTCGGACATGACGGTGGCGGGCCAATCTAGTCCCGGGGTCGTAGGTACGACCCTATGGTCGTCGGACATGTCGGCGATTGGCCAACATTGGCCCGGGGTTGTGGGGACGTTTCGATAGTCGTTGGACATGACGGTGGCGGGCCAATCTAGTCCCGGGGTCGTGGGGACTACCCTATAGTCGTTGGACATGACGGTGGCGGGCCAATCTAGTCCCGGGGTCGTGGGGACGACCCAATAGTCGTTGAACATTACGGCGGCTGGCCAACTTTGGCCCATGGTCGTGGGGACGACCCTATAGTCGTTGGACATGACGGTGGCGGGCCAATCTAGTCCCGGGGTCGTAGGAACGACCCTATAGTCGTCGGACATGTCGGCGGCTGGCCAACTTTGGCCCGGGGTCGTGGGGACGACCCTATAGTCGTCGGACATGTCGGCGGCTGGCCAACCTAGTCCCGAGGTCGTGGGGACGACCCTATAGTCGTCGGACTTCACGGTGGCGGGCCAATCTAGTCCCGGGGTCGTGGGGACGACCCTACAGTCGTCGGACATTTCGGCGGCTTGCCAACTTTGGCCCGTGGTCGTGGGGACGACCCTATAGTCGTCGGACATTTCGGCGGCATGCCACCTTTGGCCCGGGGTCGTGGGGACGACCCTATAGTCGTCGGACATGTTGGCGGCTTGTCAACCTAGTCCCGGGGTTGTGGGGACGACCCTATAGTCGTTGGACAAGTCGGCGGCGGGCCAACCTAGTCCCGGGCTCGTGGGGATGACCCTATACTCGTCGGACAATTCGGCGGCGATCCCACCTAGTCGGGGGGTCGTGGGGACGACCCTATAGTCGTCGGACAAGTCAGCGGCTGGCCAACATTGGCCCGTGGTCGTGGGGACGACCATATAGTCGTCGGACATGACGGTGGCGGGCCACTCTAGTCCCGGGTCGTGGGGACGACCCTATAGTCGTCGGTCAAGTCGGCGGCGGGCCAAGCTTGTCCCGGGGTCGTGGGGACGACCCTATAATCATCGGACATGACGGTGGCTGGCCAATCTAGTCCCGGGGTCGTGGGGACGACCCTATAATCGTTGGACATGACGGTGGCGGGCCAATCTAGTCCCGGGGTCGTAGGGACGACGCTATAGTCGTCGGACATGTCGGCGGCTGGCCAACCTAGTCCCGGGGTCGTGGGGACGACCCTATAGTCGTCAGACATGACGGTGGCGCGCCAGTCTAGTCCCGGGTCATGGGGACGACCCTATAGTCGTCGGACAAGTCGGCAGCTGGCCAACTTTGGCCCGTGGTCGTGGGGACGACCCTATAGTCGTCGGAAATGACGGTGGCGGGCCAATCTAGTCCCGGGGTCGTGGGGACGACCCTATAGTCGTCGGACAAGTCGACGGCGAGCCAATCTAGTCCCGCGGTCGTGAGGACGACCCTATAGTCGTCGGACAAGTCAGCGGCTGGCCAACTTTGGCCCGGTGTCGTGGGGACGACTCTATAGTCGTCGGAAATGTCGGCGGCTGGCCAACTTTGGCCCGTGGTCGTGGGGACGACCATATAGTCGTCGGACATGACGGTTGCGGGCCACTCTAGTCCCGGGTCGTGGGGACGACCCTATAGTCGTCGGACATGTCGGCGGCTGGCCAACTTTGGCCCGTGGTCGTGGGGACGACCCTATAGTCGTCGGAAATGTCGGTGGCTGTCCAACTTTGGCCCGGGGGTCGTGGGGACGACCCTATAGTCGTCGGGCATGTCGGCGGCTGGCCAACTTTGGCCCGTGGTCGTGGGGACGACCCAATAGTCGTTGGACATTACGGCGGCTGGCCAACTTTGGCCCATGGTCGTGGGGACGACCCTATAGTCGTTGGACATGACGGTGGCGGGCCAATCTAGTCCCGGGGTGGTGGGGACGACCCTATAGTCGTCGGACATGTCGGCGGCTGGCCAACTTTGGCCCGGTGTCGTGGGGACGACTCTATAGTCGTCGGAAATGTCGGCGGCTGGCCAACTTTGGCCCGTGGTTGTGGGGACGACCCTATAGTCGTTGGACATGACGGTGGCGGGCCAATGTAGTCCCGGGGTCGTGGGTAAGACCCTATAGTCGTCGGACAAGACGGCGGCTGGACATCTTTGGCCCGGGGTCGTGGGGACGACCCAATAGTCGTCGGACATGTTGGCGAGTTGTCAGCCTAGTCCCGGGGTCGTGGGTACGACCCTATAGTCGTCGGACAAGTCGGCGGCGGGCCAACCTTGTCCCGGGGTCGTGGGGACGACCCTATAGTCGTCGGACATGTCGGCGGCTGGCCAACTTTGGCCCGGTGTCGTGGGGACGACTCTATAGTCGTCGGAAATGTCGGCGGCTGGCCAACTTTGGCCCGTGGTTGTGGGGACGACCCTATAGTCGTTGGACATGACGGTGGCGGGCCAATCTAGTCCCGGGGTCGTGGGTAAGACCCTATAGTCGTCGGACAAGACGGCCGCTGGACATCTTTGGCCCGGGGTCGTGGGGACGACCCTATAGTCGTCGGACATGTTGGCGGGTTGTCAGCCTAGTCCCGGGGTCGTGGGGACGACCCTATAGTCGTCGGACATGACGGTGGCGGAACAATCTAGTCCCGGGGTCGTGGGGACGACCGTATAGTCGTCGCACATGTCGGCGGCTGGCCAACTTTGGCCCGTGCTCGTGGGGACGATCCAATAATCGTCAGACATGTCGGCGGCTGGCCAACTTTGGCCCGTGGTTGTGGGGACGACCCTATAGTCGTTGCACATGACGGTGGCGGGCCAATCTAGTCCCGGGGTCGTGGGGACGACCCTATAGTCGTCGGACAAGACGGCGGCTGGACATCTTTGGCCAGGGGTCGTGGGGACGACCCTACAGTCGTCGGACATTTCGGCGGCTTGCCAACTTTGGCCCGGGGTCGTGGGGACGACCCTATAGTCGTCGGACATGTCGGCGGCTGGCCAACTTTGGCCCGTGGTTGTGGGGACGACCCTATAGTCGTTGGACATGACGGTGGCGGGCCAATCTAGTCCCGGGGTCGTGGGTAAGACCCTATAGTCGTCGGACAAGACGGCGGCTGGACATCTTTGGCCCGGGGTCGTGGGGACGACCCTATAGTCGTCGGACATGTTGTCGGGTTGTCAACCTAGTCCCGGGGTCGTGGGTACGACCCTATAGTCGTCGGACAAGTCGGCGGCGGGCCAATCTTGTCCCGGGGTCGTGGGGACGACCCTATAGTCGTCGGACATGTCGGCGGCTGGCCAACTTTGGCCCGGTGTCGTGGGGACGACTCTATAGTCGTCGGAAATGTCGGCGGCTGGCCAACCTGGACCCGGGGTCGTGTGGACGACCCTATTGTCGTCGGACATGACGGTGGCGGGCCAATCTAGTCTCGGGGTCGTGGGGACGACCCTATAGTCGTCGGACAAGTCGGCGGCGGGCCAATCTAGTCCCGGGGTCGTGGGGACGACCCTATAGTCGTCGGACAAGTCGGCGGCGAGCCCACCTAGTCGGGGGGTCGTGGGGACGACCCTATAGTCGTCGGACAAGTCGGCGGCCGGCCAACCTAGTCCGGGGGTCGTGGGGACGACCCTATAGTCGTCGGACATGACGGTGGCGGGCCAGTCTAGTCCCGGGTCGTGGGGACGACCCTATAGTCGTCGGACATGTCGGCGGCTGGCCAACTTTGGCCCGTGGTCGTGGGGACGACCCTATAGTCGTCGGAAATGTCGGTGGCTGTCCAACTTTGGCCCGGGGGTCGTGGTGACGACTCTATAGTCGTCGGACATGTCGGCGGCGAGCCAACATTGACCCGGGGTCGTGGGGACGACTCTATAGTCGTCGGACATGTCGGTGGCGGGCCAGTCTAGTCCCGGGTCGTGGGGACGACCCTATAGTCGTCGGAGATGTCGGCGGCCAGCCAACTTTGGCCCGTGGTCGTGGGGAGGACCCTATACTCGTCGGACAAGTCGGCGGCATACCAACCTAGTCCGGGGGTCGTGGGGACGACCCTATAGTGGGTCGGACATGACGGTGGCGGGCCAGTCTAGTCCCGGGTCATGGGGACGACCCTATAGTCGTCGGGCAAGTCGGCGGCTGGCCAACTTTGGCCCGTGGTCGTGGGGACGACCCTATAGTCGTCGGAAATGACGGTGGCGGGCCAATCTAGTCCCGGGGTCGTGGGGACGACCCTACAGTCGTCGGACAAGTCGGCGGCCGGCCAACCTAGTCCGGGGGTCGTGGGGACGACCGTATAGTCGTCGGACATGACGGTGGCGGGCCAGTCTAGTCCCGGGTCGTGGGGACGACCCTATAGTCGTCGGACATGTCGGCGGCTGGCCAACTTTGGCCCGTGGTCGTGGGGACGACCCTATAGTCGTCGGAAATGTCGGTGGCTGTCCAACTTTGGCCCGGGGGTCGTGGGGACGACCCTATAGTCGTCGGACATGTCGGCGGCGAGCCAACATTGACCCGGGGTCGTGGGGACGACTCTATAGTCGTCGGACATGTCGGTGGCGGGCCAGTCTAGTCCCGGGTCGTGGGGACGACCCTATAGTCGTCGGACATTTCGGCGGCTTGCCAACTTTGGCCCGGGGTCTTGGGGACGACCCTATAGTCGTCGGACATGTCGGCGGCTGGCTAACTTTGGCCCGTGGTCGTGGGGACGACCCAATAGTCGTTGGACATATCGGCGGCTGGCCAACTTTGGCCCATGGTCGTGGGGACGACCCTATAGTCGTTGGACATGACGGTGGCGGGCCAATCTAGTCCCGGGGTCGTGGGGACGACCCTATAGTCGTAGGAGATGTCGGCGATTAGCCAACATTGGCCCGGGGTCGTGGGGACGACCCTATAGTCGTCGGAGAAGACGACGGCTTGACATCTTTGGCCCGCGGTCCTGGGGACGACCCTATAGTCGTCGGCCATTTCGGCGGCATGCCATCTTTGGCCCGGGGTCGTGGGGACGACCCTATAGTCGTCGGACATGTTGGCGGCTTGTCAACCTAGTCCCGGGGTCGTGGGGACGACCCTATAGTCGTCAGACAAGACGGTGGCGGGCCAATCTAGTCCCGGGGTCGTGGGGACGACCCTATAGTCGTCGGACAAGTCGGCGGGGAGCCAACCTACTCCGGGGGTCGTGGGGACGAACATATAGTCGTCGGACATGTCGGCGGCGAGCCAACCTAGTCCCAGGGTCGTGGGGACGACCCTATAGTGCTCGGACAAGTCGGCGGCGATCCAACCTGGTCCCGGTGTCGTGGGAACGACCCTATAGTCGTCGGACATGTCGGCGGCGAGCCAACCTAGTCCCGGGGTCGTGGGGACGACCCTTTAGTCGTCGGACATGTCGGCGGCTGGCCAACGTAGGCCCGCTGTCGTGGGGACGACCCTATAGTCGTCGGACATGTCGGCGGCGGGCCAATCTAGTCCCGGGGTCGTGGGGACGACCCTATAGTCGTCGGACAAGACGGTGGCGGGCCAATCTAGTCCCGGGGTCGTGGGGACGACCCTATAGTCGTCGGACAAGTCGGCGGCGGGCCAATCTAGTCCCGGGGTCGTGGGGACGACCCTATAGTCGTCGGACATGTCGGCGACTGGCCAACTTTTGCCCGTGGTCGTTGGGACGACTGTTTAGTCGTCGGACATGTCGGCGGCTGGCCAACCTAGACCCAGGGTCGTGGGGACGCCCCTATTGTCGTCGGACATGACGGTGGCGGGCCAATCTAGTCCCGGGGTCGTAGGTACGACCCTATGGTCGTCGGACATGTCGGCGATTGGCCAACATTGGCCCGGGGTTGTGGGGACGTTTCGATAGTCGTTGGACATGACGGTGGCGGGCCAATCTAGTCCCGGGGTCGTGGGGACTACCCTATAGTCGTTGGACATGACGGTGGCGGGCCAATCTAGTCCCGGGGTCGTGGGGACGACCCAATAGTCGTTGAACATTACGGCGGCTGGCCAACTTTGGCCCATGGTCGTGGGGACGACCCTATAGTCGTTGGACATGACGGTGGCGGGCCAATCTAGTCCCGGGGTCGTAGGAACGACCCTATAGTCGTCGGAAATGTCGGTGGCTGTCCAACTTTGGCCCGGGGGTCGTGGGGACGACCCTATAGTCGTCGGACATGTCGGCGGCGAGCCAACATTGACCCGGGGTCGTGGGGACGACTCTATAGTCGTCGGACATGTCGGTGGCGGGCCAGTCTAGTCCCGGGTCGTGGGGACGACCCTATAGTCGTCGGACATTTCGGCGGCTTGCCAACTTTGGCCCGGGGTCGTGGGGACGACCCAATAGTCGTTGAACATTACGGCGGCTGGCCAACTTTGGCCCATGGTCGTGGGGACGACCCTATAGTCGTTGGACATGACGGTGGCGGGCCAATCTAGTCCCGGGGTCGTAGGAACGACCCTATAGTCGTCGGACATGTCGGCGGCTGGCCAACTTTGGCCCGGGGTCGTGGGGACGACCCTATTGTCGTTGGACATGACGATGGCGGGCCAATCTAGTCCCGGGGTCGTGGGGACGACCCTATAGTCGTCGGAGATGTCGGCGATTGGCCACCATTGGCCCGGGGTCGTGGGGACGACCCTATAGTCGTCGGACATTTCGGCGGCATGCCAACTTTGGCCCGGGGTCGTGGGGACGACCCTATAGTCGTTGGACATGACGGTGGCGGGCCAATCTAGTCCCGGGGTCGTAGGGACGACCCTATAGTCGTCGGACATGTCGGCGATTGGCCAACATTGGCCCGGGGTCGTGGGGACGACCCTATTGTCGTCGGACATGTCGGCGGCTGTCCAACTTTGGCCCGGTGTCGTGGGGACGACTCTATAGTCGTCGGACAAGTCGGCGGCGGGCCAACCTTGTCCCGGGGACGTGGGGACGACCCTATAGTCGTCGGACATGACGGTGGCGGGTCAATCTAGTCCCGGGGTCGTGGGGACGACCCTATAGTCGTCGGACAAGACGGCGGCTGGATATCCTTGGCTCGCGGTCGTGGGGACGACCCTATAGTCATCGGACATTTCGGCGGCTTGCCAACTTTGGCCCGGGGTCGTGGGGACGACCCTATAGTCGTCGGACATTTCGGCGGCTTGCCAACTTTGGCCCGGGGTCGTGGGGACGACCCTATAGTCGTTGGACATGACGGTGGCGGGCCAATCTAGTCCCGGGGTCGTAGGGACGACCCTATAGTCGTCGGACATGTCGGCGATTGGCCAACATTGGCCCGGGGTCGTGGGGACGACCCTATTGTCGTCGGACATGTCGGCGGCTGTCCAACTTTGGCCCGGTGTCGTGGGGACGACTCTATAGTCGTCGGACATGTCGGCGGCTGGCCAACCTAGACCCGGGGTCGTGGGGACGACCCTATTGTCGTCGGACATGACGGTGGCGGGCCAATCTAGTCCCGGGGTCGTGGGGACGACCCTATTGTCGTCGGACATGACGGTGGCGGGCCAATCTAGTCCCGGGGTCGTGGGGACGACCCTATAGTCGTCGGTCAAGTCGGCGGCGGGCCAAGCTTGTCCCGGGGTCGTGGGGACGACCCTATAGTCGTCTGACATGACGGTGGCGAGCCAACCTAGTCCCGGGGTCGTGGGGACGACCCTATAGTCGTCGGACAAGTCGGCGGCCGGCCAACCTAGTCCGGGGGTCGTGGGGACGACCCTATAGTCGTCGGACATGACGGTGGCGGGCCAGTCTAGTCCCGGGTCGTGGGGACGACCCTATAGTCGTCGGACATGACGGTGGCGGGCCAGTCTAGTCCCGGGTCATGGGGACGACCCTATAGTCGTCGGACAAGTCGGCGGCTGGCCAACCTTGGCCCGTGGTCGTGGGGACGACCCTATAGTCGTCGGAAATGACGGTGGCGGGCCAATCTAGTCCCGGGATCGTGGGGACGAACCTATAGTCGTCGGACAAGTCGGCGGCGAACCAATCTAGTCCCGCGGTCGTGAGGACGACCCTATAGTCGTCGGACAAGTCAGCGGCTGGCCAACATTGGCCCGTGGTCGTGGGGACGACCATATAGCCGTCGGACATGACGGTGGCGGGCCACTCTAGTCCCGGGTCGTGGGGACGACCCTATAGTCGTCGGACATGTCGGCGGCTAGCCAACTTTGGCCCGGGGTCGTGGGGACGACCCTATAGTCGTCGGACAAGACGGCGGCTGGACATCTTTGGCCCGCGGTCGTGGGGACGACCCTATAGTCGTCGGACATTTCGGCGGCTTGCTAACTTTGGCCCGGGGTCGTGGGGACGACCCTATAGTCGTCGGACATGACGGTGGCGGGCCAGTCTAGTCCCGGGTCGTGGGGACGACCCTATAGTCGTCGGACATGACGGTGGCGGGCCAACTTTGGCCCGGTGTCGTGGGGACGACTCTATAGTCGTCGGAAATGTCGGCGGCTGGCCAACCTGGACCCGGGGTCGTGGAAACGACCCTATTGTCGTCGGACATGACGGTGGCGGGCCAATCTAGTCTCGGGGTCGTGGGGACGACCCTATAGTCGTCGGACATGTCGGCGGCTGGCCAACTTTGGCCCGGGGTCGTGGGGACGACCCTATAGTCGTCGGACATGACGGTGGCGGACCAATCTAGTCCCGGGGTCGTGGGGACGACCCTACAGTCGTCGGACATTTCGGCGGCTTGCCAACTTTGGCCCGGGGTCGTGGGGACGACCCTATAGTCGTCGGACTTGACGGTGGCGGGCCAATCTAGTCCCAAGGTCCTGGGGACGACCCTATAGTCGTCGGACTTGACGGTGGCGGGCCAATCTAGTCTCGGGGTCGTGGGGACGACCCTACAGTCGTCGGACATTTCGGCGGCTTGCCAACTTTGGCCCGGGGTCGTGGGGACGACCCTATTGTCGTCGGACATGACGGTGGCGGGCCAATCTAGTCTCGGGGTCGTGGGGACGACCCTATAGTCGTCGGACAAGACGGCGGCTGGACATCTTTGGCCAGGGGTCGTGGGGACGACCCTATAGTCGTCGGACATGTTGTCGGGTTGTCAACCTAGTCCCGGGGTCGTGGGTACGACCCTATAGTCGTCGGACAAGTCGGCGGCGGGCCAACCTTGTCCCGGGGTCGTGGGCACGACCCTATAGTCGTCGGACATGTCGGCGGCTGGCCAACTTTGGCCCGGGGTCGTGGGGACGACCCTATAGTCGTCGGACAGGACGGTGGCGGACCAATCTAGTCCCGGGGTCGTGGGGACGACCCTATCGTCGTGTGACATGACGGTGGCGGGCCAATCTAGTCCCGGGGTCGTGGGGACGACCCTATAATCGTTGGACATGACGGTGGCGGGCCAATCTAGTCCCGGGGTCGTAGGGACGACCCTATAGTCGTCGGACATGTCGGCGGCTGGCCAACCTAGACCCGGGGTCGTGGGGACGACCCTATAGTCGTCGGACTTGACGGTGGCGGGCCAATCTAGTCCCGGGGTCGTGGGGACGACCCAATAGTCGTTGAACATTACGGCGGCTGGCCAACTTTGGCCCATGGTCGTGGGGACGACCCTATAGTCGTTGGACATGACGGTGGCGGGCCAATCTAGTCCCGGGGTCGTAGGAACGACCCTATAGTCGTCGGACATGTCGGCGGCTGGCCAACTTTGGCCCGGGGTCGTAGGGACGACCCTATAGTCGTCGGACATGTCGGCGGCTGGCCAACCTAGTCCCGAGGTCGTGGGGACGACCCTATAGTCGTCGGACTTCACGGTGGCGGGCCAATCTAGTCCCGGGGTCGTGGGGACGACCCTACAGTCGTCGGACATTTCGGCGGCTTGCCAACTTTGGCCCGTGGTCGTGGGGACGACCCTATAGTCGTCGGACATTTCGGCGGCATGCCACCTTTGGCCCGGGGTCGTGGGGACGACCCTATAGTCGTCGGACATGTTGGCGGCTTGTCAACCTAGTCCCGGGGTTGTGGGGACGACCCTATAGTCGTTGGACATGACGGTGGCGGGCCAATCTAGTCCCGGGGTCGTAGGAACGACCCTATAGTCGTCGGACATGTCGGCGGCTTGCCAACTTTGGCCCGGGGTCGTGGGGACGACCCTATAGTCGTCGGACATGTCGGCGGCTGGGCAACCTAGTCCCGAGGTCGTGGGGACGACCCTATAGTCGTCGGACAAGTCGGCGGCGGGCCAACCTTGTCCCGGGGTCGTGGGGACGACCCTATAGTCGTCGGACATGTCGGCGGCTGGCCAACTTTGGCCCGGTGTCGTGGGGACGACTCTATAGTCGTCGGAAATGTCGGCGGCTGGCCAACCTGGACCCGGGGTCGTGTGGACGACCCTATTGTCGTCGGACATGACGGTGGCGGGCCAATCTAGTCTCGGGGTCGTGGGGACGACCCTATAGTCGTCGGACAAGTCGGCGGCGGGCCAATCTAGTCCCGGGGTCGTGGGGACGACCCTATAGTCGTCGGACATTTCGGCGGCTTGCCAACTTTGGCCCGGGGTCGTGGGGACGACCCTATAGTCGTCGGACATGTCGGCGGCTGGCCGACCTAGTCCCGAGGTCGTGGGGACGACCGTATAGTCGTCGGATATGTTGGCGGCTTGTCAACCTAGTCCCGGGGTCGTGGGGACGACCCTATAGTCGTTGGACATGACGGTGGCCGGCCAATCTAGTGCCGGGGTCGTAGGGACGACCCTATAGTCGTCGGACATGTTGGTGATTGGCCAACATTGGCCCGGGGTCGTCGGGACGACCCTATAGTCGTCGGACATGTTGGCGGCTTGTCTGCCTAGTCCCGGGGTCGTGGGTACGACCCTATAGTCGTCGGACAAGTCGGCGGCGGGCCAACCTTGTCCCGGGGTCGTGGGGACGACCCTATAGTCGTCGGACATGACGGTGGCGGGCCAATCTAGTCCCGGGGTCGTGGGGACGACCCTATAGTCGTCGGACAAGACGGCGGCTGGATATTCTTGGCTCGCGGTCGTGGGGACGACCCTATAGTCGTCGGACATTTCGGCGGCTTGCCAACTTTGGCCCGGGGTCGTGGGGACGACCCTATAGTCGTCGGACATTTCGGCGGCATGCCAACTTTGGCCCGGTGTCATGGGGACGACCCTATAGTCGTTGGACATGACGGTGGCGGGCCAATCTAGTCCCGGGGTCGTAGGGACGACCCTATAGTCGTCGGACATTTCGGCGCCTTGCCAACTTTGGCCCGGGGTCGTGGGGACGACCATATAGTCGTCGAACATGACGGTGGCGGACCAATCTAGTCCCGGGGTCGTGGGGACGACCCTATAGTCGTCGGGCATGTCGGCGGCTGGCCAACTTTGGCCCGTGGTCGTGGGGACGACCCAATAGTCGTTGGACATTACGGCGGCTGGCCAACTTTGGCCCATGGTCGTGGGGACGACCCTATAGTCGTCGGACATGTTGGCGGCTTGTCAACCTAGTCCCGGGGTCGTGGGGACGACCCTATTGTCGTTGGACATGACGATGGCGGGCCAATCTAGTCCCGGGGTCGTGGGGACGACCCTATAGTCGTCGGAGATGTCGGCGATTGGCCACCATTGGCCCGGGGTCGTGGGGACGACCCTATAGTCGTCGGACATTTCGGCGGCTTGCCAACTTTGGCCCGGTGTCGTGGGGACGACCCTATAGTCGTCGGACAAGACGGCGGCTGGACATCTTTGGCCCGCGGTCGTGGGGACGACCCTATAGTCGCCGGACATTTCGGCGGCTTGCCAACTTTGGCCTGTGGTCGTGGGTACGACCCTATAGACGTCGGACAAGTCGGCGGCGGGCCAACCTTGTCCCGGGGACGTGGGGAGGACCCTATAGTCGTCGGACATGACGGTGGCGGGTCAATCTAGTACCGGGGTCGTGGGGACGACCCTATAGTCGTCGGACAAGACGGCGGCTGGATATCCTTGGCTCGCGGTCGTGGGGACGACCCTATAGTCGTCGGACAAGACGGCGGCTGGATATTCTTGGCTCGCGGTCGTGGGGACGACCCTATAGTCGTCGGACATTTCGGCGGCTTGCCAACTTTGGCCCGGGGTCGTGGGGACGACCCTATAGTCGTCGGACATTTCGGCGGCATGCCAACTTTGGCCCGGGGTCGTGGGGACGACCCTATAGTCGTTGGACATGACGGTGGCGGGCCAATCTAGTCCCGGGGTCGTAGGGACGACCCTATAGTCGTCGGACATGTCGGCGATTGGCCAACATTGGCCCGGGGTCGTGGGGACGACCCTATTGTCGTCGGACTTGACGGTGGCGGGCCAATCTAGTCCCAAGGTCCTGGGGACGACCCTATAGTCGTCGGACTTGACGGTGGCGGGCCAATCTAGTCTCGGGGTCGTGGGGACGACCCTACAGTCGTCGGACATTTCGGCGGCTTGCCAACTTTGGCCCGGGGTCGTGGGGACGACCCTATTGTCGTCGGACATGACGGTGGCGGGCCAATCTAGTCTCGGGGTCGTGGGGACGACCCTATAGTCGTCGGACAAGACGGCGGCTGGATATCCTTGGCTCGCGGTCGTGGGGACGACCCTATAGTCGTCGGACATTTCGGCGGCTTGCCAACTTTGGCCCGGGGTCGTGGGGACGACCCTATAGTCGTCGGACATTTCGGCGGCATGCCAACTTTGGCCCGGGGTCGTGGGGACGACCCTATAGTCGTTGGACATGACGGTGGCGGGCCAATCTAGTCCCGGGGTCGTAGGGACGACCCTATAGTCGTCGGACATGTCGGCGATTGGCCAACATTGGCCCGGGGTCGTGGGGACGACCCTATTGTCGTCGGACATGTCGGCGGCTGTCCAACTTTGGCCCGGTGTCGTGGGGACGACTCTATAGTCGTCGGACAAGCCGGCGGCGGGTCAACCTTGTCCCGGGGACGTGGGGACGACCCTATAGTCGTCGGACATGACGGTGGCGGGTCAATCTAGTCCCGGGGTCGTGGGGACGACCCTATAGTCGTCGGAGATGTCGGCGATTGGCCACCATTGGCCCGGGGTCGTGGGGACGACCCTATAGTCGTCGGACATTTCGGCGGCTTGCCAACTTTGGCCCGGTGTCGTGGGGACGACCCTATAGTCGTCGGACAAGACGGCGGCTGGACATCTTTGGCCCGCGGTCGTGGGGACGACCCTATAGTCGCCGGACATTTCGGCAGCTTGCCAACTTTGGCCTGTGGTCGTGGGTACGACCCTATAGACGTCGGACAAGTCGGCGGCGGGCCAAACTTGTCCCGGGGACGTGGGGAGGACCCTATAGTCGTCGGACATGACGGTGGCGGGTCAATCTACTCCCGGGGTCGTGGGGACGACCCTATAGTCGTCGGACAAGACGGCGGCTGGATATCCTTGGCTCGCGGTCGTGGGGACGACCCTATAGTCGTCGGACATTTCGGCGGCTTGCCAACTTTGGCCCGGGGTCGTGGGGACGACCCTATAGTCGTCGGACATTTCGGCGGCATGCCAACTTTGGCCCGGGGTCGTGGGGACGACCCTATAGTCGTTGGACATGACGGTGGCGGGCCAATCTAGTCCCGGGGTCGTAGGGACGACCCTATAGTCGTCGGACATGTCGGCGATTGGCCAACATTGGCCCGGGGTCGTGGGGACGACCCTATTGTCGTCGGACATGTCGGCGGCTGTCCAACTTTGGCCCGGTGTCGTGGGGACGACTCTATAGTCGTCGGACAAGTCGGCGGCGGGCCAACCTTGTCCCGGGGACGTGGGGACGACCCTATAGTCGTCGGACATGACGGTGGCGGGTCAATCTAGTCCCGGGGTCGTGGGGACGACCCTATAGTCGTCGGACAAGACGGCGGCTGGATATCCTTGGCTCGCGGTCGTGGGGACGACCCTATAGTCATCGGACATTTCGGCGGCTTGCCAACTTTGGCCCGGGGTCGTGGGGACGACCCTATAGTCGTCGGACATTTCGGCGGCTTGCCAACTTTGGCCCGGGGTCGTGGGGACGACCCTATAGTCGTCGGACAAGACGGCGGCTGGATATCCTTGGCTCGCGGTCGTGGGGACGACCCTATAGTCGTCGGACATTTCGGCGGCTTGCCAACTTTGGCCCGGGGTCGTGGGGACGACCCTATAGTCGTCGGACATTTCGGCGGCATGCCAACTTTGGCCCGGGGTCGTGGGGACGACCCTATAGTCGTTGGACATGACGGTGGCGGGCCAATCTAGTCCCGGGGTCGTAGGGACGACCCTATAGTCGTCTGACATGACGGTGGCGAGCCAACCTAGTCCCGGGGTCGTGGGGACGACCCTATAGTCGTCGGACAAGTCGGCGGCCGGCCAACCTAGTCCGGGGGTCGTGGGGACGACCCTATAGTCGTCGGACATGACGGTGGCGGGCCAGTCTAGTCCCGGGTCGTGGGGACGACCCTATAGTCGTCGGACATGACGGTGGCGGGCCAGTCTAGTCCCGGGTCATGGGGACGACCCTATAGTCGTCGGACAAGTCGGCGGCTGGCCAACCTTGGCCCGTGGTCGTGGGGACGACCCTATAGTCGTCGGAAATGACGGTGGCGGGCCAATCTAGTCCCGGGATCGTGGGGACGAACCTATAGTCGTCGGACAAGTCGGCGGCGAACCAATCTAGTCCCGCGGTCGTGAGGACGACCCTATAGTCGTCGGACAAGTCAGCGGCTGGCCAACATTGGCCCGTGGTCGTGGGGACGACCATATAGCCGTCGGACATGACGGTGGCGGGCCACTCTAGTCCCGGGTCGTGGGGACGACCCTATAGTCGTCGGACATGTCGGCGGCTAGCCAACTTTGGCCCGGGGTCGTGGGGACGACCCTATAGTCGTCGGACAAGACGGCGGCTGGACATCTTTGGCCCGCGGTCGTGGGGACGACCCTATAGTCGTCGGACATTTCGGCGGCTTGCTAACTTTGGCCCGGGGTCGTGGGGACGACCCTATAGTCGTCGGACATGACGGTGGCGGGCCAGTCTAGTCCCGGGTCGTGGGGACGACCCTATAGTCGTCGGACATGACGGTGGCGGGCCAACTTTGGCCCGGTGTCGTGGGGACGACTCTATAGTCGTCGGAAATGTCGGCGGCTGGCCAACCTGGACCCGGGGTCGTGGAAACGACCCTATTGTCGTCGGACATGACGGTGGCGGGCCAATCTAGTCTCGGGGTCGTGGGGACGACCCTATAGTCGTCGGACATGTCGGCGGCTGGCCAACTTTGGCCCGGGGTCGTGGGGACGACCCTATAGTCGTCGGACATGACGGTGGCGGACCAATCTAGTCCCGGGGTCGTGGGGACGACCCTACAGTCGTCGGACATTTCGGCGGCTTGCCAACTTTGGCCCGGGGTCGTGGGGACGACCCTATAGTCGTCGGACTTGACGGTGGCGGGCCAATCTAGTCCCAAGGTCCTGGGGACGACCCTATAGTCGTCGGACTTGACGGTGGCGGGCCAATCTAGTCTCGGGGTCGTGGGGACGACCCTAAAGTCGTCGGACATTTCGGCGGCTTGCCAACTTTGGCCCGGGGTCGTGGGGACGACCCTATTGTCGTCGGACATGACGGTGGCGGGCCAATCTAGTCTCGGGGTCGTGGGGACGACCCTATAGTCGTCGGACAAGACGGCGGCTGGATATCCTTGGCTCGCGGTCGTGGGGACGACCCTATAGTCGTCGGACATTTCGGCGGCTTGCCAACTTTGGCCCGGGGTCGTGGGGACGACCCTATAGTCGTCGGACATTTCGGCGGCATGCCAACTTTGGCCCGGGGTCGTGGGGACGACCCTATAGTCGTTGGACATGACGGTGGCGGGCCAATCTAGTCCCGGGGTCGTAGGGACGACCCTATAGTCGTCGGACATGTCGGCGATTGGCCAACATTGGCCCGGGGTCGTGGGGACGACCCTATTGTCGTCGGACATGTCGGCGGCTGTCCAACTTTGGCCCGGTGTCGTGGGGACGACTCTATAGTCGTCGGACAAGCCGGCGGCGGGTCAACCTTGTCCCGGGGACGTGGGGACGACCCTATAGTCGTCGGACATGACGGTGGCGGGTCAATCTAGTCCCGGGGTCGTGGGGACGACCCTATAGTCGTCGGAGATGTCGGCGATTGGCCACCATTGGCCCGGGGTCGTGGGGACGACCCTATAGTCGTCGGACATTTCGGCGGCTTGCCAACTTTGGCCCGGTGTCGTGGGGACGACCCTATAGTCGTCGGACAAGACGGCGGCTGGACATCTTTGGCCCGCGGTCGTGGGGACGACCCTATAGTCGCCGGACATTTCGGCAGCTTGCCAACTTTGGCCTGTGGTCGTGGGTACGACCCTATAGACGTCGGACAAGTCGGCGGCGGGCCAAACTTGTCCCGGGGACGTGGGGAGGACCCTATAGTCGTCGGACATGACGGTGGCGGGTCAATCTACTCCCGGGGTCGTGGGGACGACCCTATAGTCGTCGGACAAGACGGCGGCTGGATATCCTTGGCTCGCGGTCGTGGGGACGACCCTATAGTCGTCGGACATTTCGGCGGCTTGCCAACTTTGGCCCGGGGTCGTGGGGACGACCCTATAGTCGTCGGACATTTCGGCGGCATGCCAACTTTGGCCCGGGGTCGTGGGGACGACCCTATAGTCGTTGGACATGACGGTGGCGGGCCAATCTAGTCCCGGGGTCGTAGGGACGACCCTATAGTCGTCGGACATGTCGGCGATTGGCCAACATTGGCCCGGGGTCGTGGGGACGACCCTATTGTCGTCGGACATGTCGGCGGCTGTCCAACTTTGGCCCGGTGTCGTGGGGACGACTCTATAGTCGTCGGACAAGTCGGCGGCGGGCCAACCTTGTCCCGGGGACGTGGGGACGACCCTATAGTCGTCGGACATGACGGTGGCGGGTCAATCTAGTCCCGGGGTCGTGGGGACGACCCTATAGTCGTCGGACAAGACGGCGGCTGGATATCCTTGGCTCGCGGTCGTGGGGACGACCCTATAGTCATCGGACATTTCGGCGGCTTGCCAACTTTGGCCCGGGGTCGTGGGGACGACCCTATAGTCGTCGGACATTTCGGCGGCTTGCCAACTTTGGCCCGGGGTCGTGGGGACGACCCTATAGTCGTCGGACAAGACGGCGGCTGGATATCCTTGGCTCGCGGTCGTGGGGACGACCCTATAGTCGTCGGACATTTCGGCGGCTTGCCAACTTTGGCCCGGGGTCGTGGGGACGACCCTATAGTCGTCGGACATTTCGGCGGCATACCAACTTTGGCCCGGGGTCGTGGGGACGACCCTATAGTCGTTGGACATGACGGTGGCGGGCCAATCTAGTCCCGGGGTCGTAGGGACGACCCTATAGTCGTCTGACATGACGGTGGCGAGCCAACCTAGTCCCGGGGTCGTGGGGACGACCCTATAGTCGTCGGACAAGTCGGCGGCCGGCCAACCTAGTCCGGGGGTCGTGGGGACGACCCTATAGTCGTCGGACATGACGGTGGCGGGCCAGTCTAGTCCCGGGTCGTGGGGACGACCCTATAGTCGTCGGACATGACGGTGGCGGGCCAGTCTAGTCCCGGGTCATGGGGACGACCCTATAGTCGTCGGACAAGTCGGCGGCTGGCCAACCTTGGCCCGTGGTCGTGGGGACGACCCTATAGTCGTCGGAAATGACGGTGGCGGGCCAATCTAGTCCCGGGATCGTGGGGACGAACCTATAGTCGTCGGACAAGTCGGCGGCGAACCAATCTAGTCCCGCGGTCGTGAGGACGACCCTATAGTCGTCGGACAAGTCAGCGGCTGGCCAACATTGGCCCGTGGTCGTGGGGACGACCATATAGCCGTCGGACATGACGGTGGCGGGCCACTCTAGTCCCGGGTCGTGGGGACGACCCTATAGTCGTCGGACATGTCGGCGGCTAGCCAACTTTGGCCCGGGGTCGTGGGGACGACCCTATAGTCGTCGGACAAGACGGCGGCTGGACATCTTTGGCCCGCGGTCGTGGGGACGACCCTATAGTCGTCGGACATTTCGGCGGCTTGCTAACTTTGGCCCGGGGTCGTGGGGACGACCCTATAGTCGTCGGATATGACGGTGGCGGGCCAGTCTAGTCCCGGGTCGTGGGGACGACCCTATAGTCGTCGGACATGACGGTGGCGGGCCAACTTTGGCCCGGTGCCGTGGGGACGACTCTATAGTCGTCGGAAATGTCGGCGGCTGGCCAACCTGGACCCGGGGTCGTGGAAACGACCCTATTGTCGTCGGACATGACGGTGGCGGGCCAATCTAGTCTCGGGGTCGTGGGGACGACCCTATAGTCGTCGGACATGTCGGCGGCTGGCCAACTTTGGCCCGGGGTCGTGGGGACGACCCTATAGTCGTCGGACATGACGGTGGCGGACCAATCTAGTCCCGGGGTCGTGGGGACGACCCTACAGTCGTCGGACATTTCGGCGGCTTGCCAACTTTGGCCCGGGGTCGTGGGGACGACCCTATAGTCGTCGGACTTGACGGTGGCGGGCCAATCTAGTCCCAAGGTCCTGGGGACGACCCTATAGTCGTCGGACTTGACGGTGGCGGGCCAATCTAGTCTCGGGGTCGTGGGGACGACCCTACAGTCGTCGGACATTTCGGCGGCTTGCCAACTTTGGCCCGGGGTCGTGGGGACGACCCTATTGTCGTCGGACATGACGGTGGCGGGCCAATCTAGTCTCGGGGTCGTGGGGACGACCCTATAGTCGTCGGACAAGACGGCGGCTGGACATCTTTGGCCAGGGGTCGTGGGGCCGACCCTATAGTCGTCGGACATGTTGTCGGGTTGTCAACCTAGTCCCGGGGTCGTGGGTACGACCCTATAGTCGTCGGACAAGTCGGCGGCGGGCCAACCTTGTCCCGGGGTCGTGGGCACGACCCTATAGTCGTCGGACATGTCGGCGGCTGGCCAACTTTGGCCCGGGGTCGTGGGGACGACCCTATAGTCGTCGGACAGGACGGTGGCGGACCAATCTAGTCCCGGGGTCGTGGGGACGACCCTATCGTCGTGTGACATGACGGTGGCGGGCCAATCTAGTCCCGGGGTCGTGGGGACGACCCTATAATCGTTGGACATGACGGTGGCGGGCCAATCTAGTCCCGGGGTCGTAGGGACGACCCTATAGTCGTCGGACATGTCGGCGGCTGGCCAACCTAGACCCGGGGTCGTGGGGACGACCCTATTGTCGTCGGACATGACGGTGGCGGGCCAATCTAGTCCCGGGGTCGTGGGGACGACCCTATAGTCGTCGGACAAGTCGGCGGCCGGCCAACCTAGTCCGGGGGTCGTGGGGACGACCCTATAGTCGTCGGACATGACGGTGGCGGGCCAGTCTAGTCCCGGGTCGTGGGGACGACCCTATAGTCGTCGGACATGTGGCGGCTGGCCAACTTTGGCCCGTGGTCGTGGGGCCGACCATATAGTCGTCGAACATGACGGTGGCGGACCAATCTAGTCCCGGGGTCGTGGGGACGACCCTATAGTCGTCGGGCATGTCGGCGGCTGGCCAACTTTGGCCCGTGGTCGTGGGGACGACCCAATAGTCGTTGGACATTACGGCGGCTGGCCAACTTTGGCCCATGGTCGTGGGGACGACCCTATAGTCGTTGGACATGACGGTGGCGGGCCAATCTAGCCCCGGGGTCGTGGGGACGACCCTACAGTCGTCGGACATGTCGGCGGCTTGCCAAATTTGCCCGGGGTCGTGGGGACGACCCTATAGTCGTCGGACATGACGGTGGCGGGCCAATCTAGTCCCGGGGTCGTGGGGACGACCCAATAGTCGTTGAACATTACGGCGGCTGGCCAACTTTGGCCCATGGTCGTGGGGACGACCCTATAGTCGTTGGACATGACGGTGGCGGGCCAATCTAGTCCCGGGGTCGTAGGAACGACCCTATAGTCGTCGGACATGTCGGCGGCTGGCCAACTTTGGCCCGGGGTCGTGGGGACGACTCTATAGTCGTCGGAAATGTCGGCGGCTGGCCAACCTGGACCCGGGGTCGTGTGGACGACCCTATTGTCGTCGGACATGACGGTGGCGGGCCAATCTAGTCTCGGGGTCGTGGGGACGACCCTATAGTCGCCGGACATTTCGGCAGCTTGCCAACTTTGGCCTGTGGTCGTGGGTACGACCCTATAGACGTCGGACAAGTCGGCGGCGGGCCAAACTTGTCCCGGGGACGTGGGGAGGACCCTATAGTCGTCGGACATGACGGTGGCGGGCCAACTTTGGCCCGGTGTCGTGGGGACGACTCTATAGTCGTCGGAAATGTCGGCGGCTGGCCAACCTTGGCCCGTGGTCGTGGGGACGACCCTATAATCGTTGGACAAGACGGCGGCTGGACATCTTTGGCCCGCGGTCGTGGGGACGACCCTATAGTCGTCGGACATTTCGGCGGCTTGCTAACTTTGGCCCGGGGTCGTGGGGACGACCCTATAGTCGTCGGACATGACGGTGGCGGGCCAGTCTAGTCCCGGGTCGTGGGGACGACCCTATAGTCGTCGGACATGACGGTGGCGGGCCAACTTTGGCCCGGTGTCGTGGGGACGACTCTATAGTCGTCGGAAATGTCGGCGGCTGGCCAACCTGGACCCGGGGTCGTGGAAACGACCCTATTGTCGTCGGACATGACGGTGGCGGACCAATCTAGTCCCGGGGTCGTGGGGACGACCCTACAGTCGTCGGACATTTCGGCGGCTTGCCAACTTTGGCCCGGGGTCGTGGGGACGACCCTATAGTCGTCGGACTTGACGGTGGCGGGCCAATCTAGTCCCAAGGTCCTGGGGACGACCCTATAGTCGTCGGACTTGACGGTGGCGGGCCAATCTAGTCTCGGGGTCGTGGGGACGACCCTACAGTCGTCGGACATTTCGGCGGCTTGCCAACTTTGGCCCGGGGTCGTGGGGACGACCCTATTGTCGTCGGACATGACGGTAGCGGGCCAATCTAGTCTCGGGGTCGTGGGGACGACCCTATAGTCGTCGGACAAGACGGCGGCTGGACATCTTTGGCCAGGGGTCGTGGGGACGACCCTATAGTCGTCGGACATGTTGTCGGGTTGTCAACCTAGTCCCGGGGTCGTGGGTACGACCCTATAGTCGTCGGACAAGTCGGCGGCGGGCCAACCTTGTCCCGGGGTCGTGGGCACGACCCTATAGTCGTCGGACATGTCGGCGGCTGGCCAACTTTGGCCCGGGGTCGTGGGGACGACCCTATAGTCGTCGGACAGGACGGTGGCGGACGAATCTAGTCCCGGGGTCGTGGGGACGACCCTATCGTCGTGTGACATGACGGTGGCGGGCCAATCTAGTCCCGGGGTCATGGGGACGACCCTATAATCGTTGGACATGACGGTGGCGGGCCAATCTAGTCCCGGGGTCGTAGGGACGACCCTATAGTCGTCGGACATGTCGGCGGCTGGCCAACCTAGACCCGGGGTCGTGGGGACGACCCTATTGTCGTCGGACATGACGGTGGCGGGCCAATCTAGTCCCGGGGTCGTGGGGACGACCCTATAGTCGTCGGACAAGTCGGCGGCCGGCCAACCTAGTCCGGGGGTCGTGGGGACGACCCTATAGTCGTCGGACATGACGGTGGCGGGCCAGTCTAGTCCCGGGTCGTGGGGACGACCCTATAGTCGTCGGACATGTTGCGGCTGGCCAACTTTGGCCCGTGGTCGTGGGGCCGACCCTATAGTCGTCGGACATGTCGGCGGCTGGCCAACTTTGGCCCGTGGTCGTGGGGACGACCCTATACTCGTCAGACATGACGGTGGCGAGCCAACCTAGTCCCGGGGTCGTGGGGACGACCCTATAGTCGTCGGACAAGTCGGCGGCCGGCCAACCTAGTCCGGGGGTCGTGGGGACGACTCTATAGTCGTCGGACATGACGGTGGCGGGCCAGTCTAGTCCCGGGTCGTGGGGACGACCCTATAGTCGTCGGACAAGTCGGCGGCGAACCAATCTAGTCCCGCGGTCGTGAGGGCGACCCTATAGTCGTCGGACAAGTCAGCGGCTGGCCAACATTGGCCCGTGGTCGTGGGGACGACCATATAGCCGTCGGACATGACGGTGGCGGGCCAGTCTAGTCCCGGGTCATGGGGACGACCCTATAGTCGTCGGACAAGTCGGCGGCTGGCCAACCTTGGCCCGTGGTCGTGGGGACGACCCTATAATCGTTGGACATGACGGTGGCGGGCCAATCTAGTCCCGGGGTCGTGGGGACGACCCTATAGTCGTCGGACATGACGGTGGCGGGCCAGTCTAGTCCCGGGTCGTGGGGACGACCCTATAGTCGTCGGACATGACGGTGGCGGGCCAGTCTAGTCCCGGGTCATGGGGACGACCCTATAGTCGTCGGACAAGTCGGCGGCTGGCCAACCTTGGCCCGTGGTCGTGGGGACGACCCTATAGTCGTCGGAAATGACGGTGGCGGGCCAATCTAGTCCCGGGGTCGTGGGGACGACCCTATAGTCGTCGAACAAGTCGGCGGCGGGCCAAGCTTGTCCCGGGGTCGTGGGGACGACCCTATAATCGTTGGACATGACGGTGGCGGGCCAATCTAGTCCAGGGGTCGTGGGGACGACCCTATAGTCGTCGGACATGTCGGCGGCTGGCCAACTTTGGCCCGGTGTCGTGGGGACGACTCTATAGTCGTCGGAAATGTCGGCGGCTGGCCAACCTGGACCCGGGTCGTGGAAACGACCCTATTGTCGTCGGACATGACGGTGGCGGGCCAATCTAGTCTCGGGGTCGTGGGGACGACCCTATAGTCGTCGGACATGTCGGCGGCTGGCCAACTTTGGCCCGGGGTCGTGGGGACGACCCTATAGTCGTCGGACATGACGGTGGCGGACCAATCTAGTCCCGGGGTCGTGGGGACGACCCTACAGTCGTCGGACATTTCGGCGGCTTGCCAACTTTGGCCCGGGGTCGTGGGGACGACCCTATAGTCGTCGGACTTGACGGTGGCGGGCCAATCTAGTCCCAAGGTCCTGGGGACGACCCTATAGTCGTCGGACTTGACGGTGGCGGGCCAATCTAGTCTCGGGGTCGTGGGGACGACCCTACAGTCGTCGGACATTTCGGCGGCTTGCCAACTTTGGCCCGGGGTCGTGGGGACGACCCTATTGTCGTCGGACATGACGGTGGCGGGCCAATCTAGTCTCGGGGTCGTGGGGACGACCCTATAGTCGTCGGACAAGACGGCGGCTGGACATCTTTGGCCAGGGGTCGTGGGGACGACCCTATAGTCGTCGGACATGTTGTCGGGTTGTCAACCTAGTCCCGGGGTCGTGGGTACGACCCTATAGTCGTCGGACAAGTCGGCGGCGGGCCAACCTTGTCCCGGGGTCGTGGGCACGACCCTATAGTCGTCGGACATGTCGGCGGCTGGCCAACTTTGGCCCGGGGTCGTGGGTACGACCCTATAGTCGTCGGACAGGACGGTGGCGGACCAATCTAGTCTCGGGGTCGTGGGGACGACCCTATAGTCGTGTGACATGACGGTGGCGGGCCAATCTAGTCCCGGGGTCGTGGGGACGACCCTATAATCGTTGGACATGACGGTGGCGGGCCAATCTAGTCCCGGGGTCGTAGGGACGACCCTATAGTCGTCGGACATGGCGATTGGCCAACATTGGCCCGGGGTCGTCGGGACGACCCGATAGTCGTCGGACATGTCGGCGGCGAGCCCACCTAGTCGGGGGGTCGTGGGGACGACCCTATAGTCGTCGAACAAGTCGGCGGCCGGCCAACCTAGTCCGGGGGTCGTGGGGACGACCCTATAGTCGTCGGACATGACGGTGGCGGGCCAGTCTAGTCCCGGGTCGTGGGGACGACCCTATAGTCGTCGGACATGTGGCGGCTGGCCAACTTTGGCCCGTGGTCGTGGGGACGACCCTATAGTCGTCGGACATGTCGGCGGCTGGCCAACTTTGGCCCGTGGTCGTGGGGACGACCCTATAGTCGTCAGACATGACGGTGGCGAGCCAACCTAGTCCCGGGGTCGTGGGGACGACCCTATAGTCGTCGGACAAGTCGGCGGCCGGCCAACCTAGTCCGGGGGTCGTGGGGACGACCCTATAGTCGTCGGACATGACGGTGGCGGGCCAGTCTAGTCCCGGGTCGTGGGGACGACCCTATAGTCGTCGGACATGACGGTGGCGGGCCAGTCTAGTCCCGGGTCATGGGGACGACCCTATAGTCGTCGGACAAGTCGGCGGCTGGCCAACCTTGGCCCGTGGTCGTGGGGACGACCCTATAGTCGTCGGAAATGACGGTGGCGGGCCAATCTAGTCCCGGGATCGTAGGGACGAACCTATAGTCGTCGGACAAGTCGGCGGCGAACCAATCTAGTCCCGCGGTCGCGAGGACGACCCTATAGTCGTCGGACAAGTCAGCGGCTGGCCAACATTGGCCCGTGGTCGTGGGGACGACCATATAGCCGTCGGACATGACGGTGGCGGGCCACTCTAGTCCCGGGTCGTGGGGACGACCCTATAGTCGTCGGACATGTCGGCGGCTAGCCATCTTTGGCCCGGGGTCGTGGGCACGACCCTATAGTCGTCGGATATGTCGGCGGCTGGCAAACTTTGGCCCGTGGTCGTGGGGACGACCCTATAGTCGTCGGACAAGTCGGCGGCGGGCCAACCTAGTCCCGGGGTCGTGGGGACGACCCTATAGTCGTCGGACATGTCGGCGGCTGGCCAACTTTGGCCCGGGGTCGTGGGGACGACCCTATAGTCGTCGGACAAGACGGTGGCGGACCAATCTAGTCCCGGGGTCGTGGGGACGACCCTATAGTCGTCGGACATGACGGTGGCGGGCTAATCTAGTCCCGGGGTCGAGGGGACGACCCTATAGGCGTCGGACAAGACGGCGGCTGGACATCTTTGGCCCGGGGTCGTGGGGACGACCTTATAGTCGTCGGACATGTCGGCGGCTGGCCAACTTTGGCCCGTGGTCGTGGGGACGACCCAATAGTGGTCGGACATGTCGGCGGCTGGCCAACCTAGTCCCGAGGTCGTGGGGACGACCCTATAGTCGTCGGACTTGACGGTGGCGGACCAATCTAGTCCGGGGGTCGTGGGGACGACCCTATAGTCGAACATGTCGGCGGCTGGCCAACTTTGGCCCGTGGTCGTGGGGACGATCCAATAGTCGTCGGACATGACGGTGGCGGGCCAATCTAGTCCCGGGGTCGTGGGGACGACCCTATAGTCGTCGAACAAGTCGGCGGCGGGCCAAGCTTGTCCCGGGGTCGTGGGGACGACCCTATAATCGTCGGACATGACGGTGGCGGGCCAATCTAGTCCCGGGGTCGTGGGGACGACCCTATAGTCGTCGGACATGTCGGCGGCGGGCCAACTTTGGCCCGGTGTCGTGGGGACGACTCTATAGTCGTCGGAAGTGTCGGCGGCTGGCCAACCTGGACCCGGGGTCGTGGAGACGACCCTATTGTCGTCGGACATGACGGTGGCGGGCCAATCTAGTCTCGGGGTCGTGGGGACGACCCTATAGTCGTCGGACATGTCGGCGGCTGGCCAACTTTGGCCCGGGGTCGTGGGGACGACCCTATAGTCGTCGGACATGACGGTGGCGGACCAATCTAGTCCTGGAGTCGTGGGGACGACCCTACAGTCGTCGGACATTTCGGCAGCTTGCCAACTTTGGCCCGGGGTCGTGGGGACGACCCTATAGTCGTCGGACTTGACGGTGGCGGGCCAATCTAGTCCCGGGGTCGTGGGGACGACCCTATAGTCGTCGGACATTTCGGCGGCTGGCCAACTTTGGCCCGGGGTCGCGGGGACGACCCTATAATCGTCGGACATGACGGTGGCGGGCCAATCTAGTCCCGGGGTCGTAGGGACGACCCTATAGTCGCCGGACATGTTGGCGATTGGCCAACATTGGCCCGGGGTCGTCGGGACGACCCTATAGTCGTCGGACATGTCTGCGGCTGGCCAACCTAGTCCCGGGGTCGTGGGGACGACCCTATAGTCGTCGGACATTTCGGCGGCTTGCCAACTTTGGCCCGGGTTCGTGGGGACGACCCTATAGTCGTCGGACATGTCGGCGGCTGGCCAACTTTGGCCCGTGGTTGTGGGGACGACCCTATAGTCGTTGGACATGACGGTGGCGGGCCAATCTAGTCCCGGGGTCGTGGGGACGACCCTATAGTCGTCGGACATGTCGGCGGCTGGCCAACTTTGGACCGGTGTCGTGGGGACGACCCTATAGTCGTCGGACATGTTGGCGGCTTGTCAGCCTAGTCCCGGGGTCGTGGGTACGACCCTACAGTCGTCGGACATTTCGGCGGCTTGCCAACTTTGGCCCGGGGTCGTGGGGACGACCCTATAGTCGTCGGACATTTCGGCGGCATGCCAACTTTGGCCCGGGGTCGTGGGGACGACCCTATAATCGTCGGACATGACGGTGGCGGGCCAATCTAGTCCCGGGGTCGTAGGGACGACCCTATAGTCGTCGGACATGTTGGCGATTGGCCAACATTGGCCCGGGGTCGTCGGGACGACCCTATAGTCGTCGGACATGTCTGCGGCTGGCCAACCTAGTCCCGGGGTCGTGGATACCACCCTACAGTCGTCGGACATTTCGGCGGCTTGCCAACTTTGGCCCGGGGTCGTGGGGACGACCCTATAGTCATCGGACATGTTGGCGGGTTGTCAGCCTAGTCCGGGGGTCGTGGGGACGACCCTATAGTCGTCGGACATGACGGTGGCGGACCAATCTAGTCCCGGGGTCGTGGGGACGACCGTATAGTCGTCGCACATGTCGGCGGCTGGCCAACTTTGGCCCGTGGTCGTGGGGACGATCCAATAATCGTCAGACATGTCGGCGGCTGGCCAACTTTGGCCCGTGGTTGTGGGGACGACCCTATAGTCGTTGGACATGACGGTGGCGGGCCAATCTAGTCCCGGGGTCGTGGCGACGACCCTATAGTCGTCGGACAAGACGGCGGCTGGACATCTTTGGCCAGGGGTCGTGGGGACGACCCTACAGTCGTCGGACATTACGGCGGCTTGCCAACTTTGGCCCGGGGTCGTGGGGACGACCCTATAGTCGTCGGACATGTCGGCGGCTGGCCAACTTTGGCCCGTGGTTGTGGGGACGACCCTATAGTCGTTGGACATGACGGTGGCGGGCCAATCTAGTCCCGGGGTCGTGGGTAAGACCCTATAGTCGTCGGACAAGACGGCGGCTGGACATCTTTGGCCCGGGGTCGTGGGGACGACCCTATAGTCGTCGGACATGTTGTCGGGTTGTCAACCTAGTCCCGGGGTCGTGGGTACGACCCTATAGTCGTCGGACAAGTCGGCGGCGGGCCAACCTTGTCCCGGGGTCGTGGGCACGACCCTATAGTCGTCGGACATGTCGGCGGCTGGCCAACTTTGGCCCGGTGTCGTGGGGACGACTCTATAGTCGTCGGACATGTCTGCGGCTGGCCAACCTAGTCCCGGGGTCGTGGGGACGACCCTATAGTCGTCGGACATTTCGGCGGCTTGCCAACTTTGGCCCGGGTTCGTGGGGACGACCCTATAGTCGTCGGACATGTCGGCGGCTGGCCAACTTTGGCCCGTGGTTGTGGGGACGACCCTATAGTCGTTGGACATGACGGTGGCGGGCCAATCTAGTCCCGGGGTCGTGGGGACGACCCTACAGTCGTCGGACATTTCGGCGGCTTGCCAACTTTGGCCCGATGTCGTGGGGACGACTCTATAGTCGTCGGAAATGTCGGCGGCTGGCCAACCTGGACCCGGGGTCGTGGGGACGACCCTATTGTCGTCGGACATGACGGTGGCGGGCCAATCTAGTCTCGGGGTCGTGGGGACGACCCTATAGTCGTCGGACATGTCGGCGGCTGGTCAACTTTGGCCCGGGGTCGTGGGGACGACCCTATAGTCGTCGGACATGTCGGCGGCTGGCCAACTTTGGCCCGGGGTCGTGGGGACGACCCTATAGTCTTCGGACAAGACGGTGGCGGACCAATCTAGTCCCGGGGTCGTGGGGACGACCCTATAGTCGTCGGACATGACGGTGGCGGGCTAATCTAGTCCCGGGGTCGAGGGGACGACCCTATAGGCGTCGGACAAGACGGCGGCTGGACATCTTTGGCCCGGGGTCGTGGGGACGACCCTATAGTCGTCGGACATGTCGGCGGCTGGCCAACTTTGGCCCGTGGTCGTGGGGACGACCCAATAGTGGTCGGACATGTCGGCGGCTGGCCAACCTAGTCCCGAGGTCGTGGGGACGACCCTATAGTCGTCGGACTTGACGGTGGCGGGCCAATCTAGTCCCGGGGTCGTGGGGACGACCCTACAGTCGTCGGACATTTCGGCGGCTTGCCAACTTTGGCCCGGTGTCGTGGGGACGACTCTATAGTCGTCGGAAATGTCGGCGGCTGGCCAACCTGGACCCGGGGTCGTGGGGACGACCCTATTGTCGTCGGACATGACGGTGGCGGGCCAATCTAGTCTCGGGGTCGTGGGGACGACCCTATAGTCGTCGGACATGTCGGCGGCTGGTCAACTTTTGCCCGGGGTCGTGGGGACGACCCTATAGTCGTCGGACAAGACGGTGGCGGACCAATCTAGTCCCGGGGTCGTGGGGACGACCCTATAGTCGGACATGTCGGCGGCTGGCCAACTTTGGCCCGTGGTCGTGGGGACGATCCAATAGTCGTCAGACATGACGGTGGCGGGGCAATCTAGTCCCGGGGTCGTGGGGACGACCCTATAGTCGTCGAACTAGTCGGCGGCGGGCCAAGCTTGTCCCGGGGTCGTGGGGACGACCCTATAATCGTCGGACATGACGGTGGCGGGCCAATCTAGTCCCGGGGTCGTGGGGACGACCCTATAGTCGTCGGACATGTCGGCGGCTGGCCAACTTTGGCCCGGTGTCGTGGGGACGACTCTGTAGTCGTCGGAAATGTCGGCGGCTGGCCAACCTGGACCCGGGGTCGTGGAGACGACCCTATTGTCGTCGGACATGACGGTGGCGGTCCAATCTAGTCTCGGGGTCGTGGGGACGACCCTATAGTCGTCGGACATGTCGGCGGCTGGCCAACTTTGGCCCGGGGTCGTGGGGACGACCCTATAGTCGTCGGACATGACGGTGGCGGACCAATCTAGTCCCGGGGTCGTGGGGACGACCCTACAGTCGTCGGACATTTCGGCGGCTTGCCAACTTTGGCCCGGGGTCGTGGGGACGACCCTATAGTCGTCGGACTTGACGGTGGCGGGCCAATCTAGTCCCAAGGTCCTGGGGACGACCCTATAGTCGTCGGACTTGACGGTGGCGGGCCAATCTAGTCTCGGGGTCGTGGGGACGACCCTACAGTCGTCGGACATTTCGGCGGCTTGCCAACTTTGGCCCGGGGTCGTGGGGACGACCCTATTGTCGTCGGACATGACGGTGGCGGGCCAATCTAGTCTCGGGGTCGTGGGGACGACCCTATAGTCGTCGGACAAGACGGCGGCTGGACATCTTTGGCCAGGGGTCGTGGGGACGACCCTACAGTCGTCGGACATTTCGGCGGCTTGCCAACTTTGGCCCGGGGTCGTGGGGACGACCCTATAGTCGTCGGACATGTCGGCGGCTGGCCAACTTTGGCCCGGGGTCGTGGGGACGACCCTATAGTCGTGTGACATGACGGTGGCGGGCTAATCTAGTCCCGGGGTCGTGGGGACGACCCTATAGGCGTCGGACAAGACGGCGGCTGGACATCTTTGGCCCGTGGTCGTGGGGACGACCCAATAGTGGTCGGACATGTCGGCGGCTGGCCAACCTAGTCCCGAGGTCGTGGGGACGACCCTATAGTCGTCGGACTTGACGGTGGCGGACCAATCTAGTCCCGGGGTCGTGGGGACGACCCTATAGTCGAACATGTCGGCGGCTGGCCAACTTTGGCCCGTGGTCGTGGGGACGATCCAATAGTCGTCGGACATGACGGTGGCGGGCCAATCTAGTCCCGGGGTCGTGGGGACGACCCTATAGTCGTCGAACAAGTCGGCGGCGGGCCAAGCTTGTCCCGGGGTCGTGGGGACGACCCTATAATCGTCGGACATGACGGTGGCGGGCCAATCTAGTCCCGGGGTCGTGGGGACGACCCTATAGTCGTCGGACATGTCGGCGGCGGGCCAACTTTGGCCCGGTGTCGTGGGGACGACTCTATAGTCGTCGGAAGTGTCGGCGGCTGGCCAACTTTGGCCCGGTGTCGTGGGGACGACTCTATAGTCGTCGGAAGTGTCGGCGGCTGGCCAACCTGGACCCGGGGTCGTGGAGACGACCCTATTGTCGTCGGACATGACGGTGGCGGGCCAATCTAGTCTCGGGGTCGTGGGGACGACCCTATAGTCGTCGGACATGTCGGCGGCTGGCCAACTTTGGCCCGGGGTCGTGGGGACGACCCTATAGTCGTCGGACATGACGGTGGCGGACCAATCTAGTCCTGGAGTCGTGGGGACGACCCTACAGTCGTCGGACATTTCGGCAGCTTGCCAACTTTGGCCCGGGGTCGTGGGGACGACCCTATAGTCGTCGGACTTGACGGTGGCGGGCCAATCTAGTCCCGGGGTCGTGGGGACGACCCTATAGTCGTCGGACATTTCGGCGGCTGGCCAACTTTGGCCCGGGGTCGCGGGGACGACCCTATAATCGTCGGACATGACGGTGGCGGGCCAATCTAGTCCCGGGGTCGTAGGGACGACCCTATAGTCGCCGGACATGTTGGCGATTGGCCAACATTGGCCCGGGGTCGTGGGGACGACCCTACAGTCGTCGGACATTTCGGCAGCTTGCCAACTTTGGCCCGGGGTCGTGGGGACGACCCTATAGTCGTCGGACTTGACGGTGGCGGGCCAATCTAGTCCCGGGGTCGTGGGGACGACCCTATAGTCGTCGGACATTTCGGCGGCTGGCCAACTTTGGCTCGGGGTCGTGGGGACGATCCGATAGTCGTTGGACATGACGGTGGTGGGCCAATCTAGTCCCGGGGTCGTGGGGACGACCCTATAGTCGTCGGACTTGTCGATTGCGGGCCAATCTAGTCCGGGGGTCGTGGGGACGACCCTACAGTCGTCGGACATTTCGGCGGCTTGCCAACTTTGGCCCGGGGTCGTGGGGACGATCCAATAGTCGTCGGACATGTCGGCGGCTGGTTAACTTTGCCCCGTGGTCGTGGGGATGACCCTATAGTCGTTGGACATGTCAGCGGCTGGCCAACTTTGGCCCGGTGTCGTGGGGACGACCCAATAGTCGTCGGACATGTCGGCGGCTGGCCAACTTTGGCCCGTGGTCGTGGGGACGAGCCTATAGTCGTCGGACATGACGGTGGCGGGCCAGTCTAGTCCCGGGTCATGGGGACGACCCTATAGTCGTCGGACAAGTCGGCGGCTGGCCAACTTTGGCCCGTGGTCGTGGGGACGACCCTATAGTCGTCAGACATGACGGTGGCGAGCCAACCTACTCCCGGGGTCGTGGGGACGACCCTATAGTCGTCGGACAAGTCGGCGGCGGGGCAACCTAGTCCCGGGGTCGTGGGGACCACCGTATAGTCGTCGGACATGACGGTGGTGGGCCAGTCTAGTCCCGGGTCATGGGGACGACCCTATAGTCGTCGGACCTGTCGGCGGCTGGCCAACTTTGGCCCGTGGTCGTGGGGAGGACCCTATACTCGTCGGACAAGTCGGCGGCGAGCCAACCTAGTCCGGGGGTCGTGGGGACGACCCTATAGTCGTCGGAGAAGTCTGCGGCGGGCCAACCTAGTCCCGGGGTCGTAGGGACGACCCTATAGTCGTCGGACATGTCGCCGGCTGGCCAACTTTGGCCCGTACTCGTGGGTACGACCCTATAGTCGTCGGACATGACGGTGTCGGGCCAATCTAGTTCCGGGGTCGTGGGGACGACCCTATAGTCGTCGGACATGTCGGCGGCTGGCCAACTTTGGCCCGGGGTCGTGGGGACGACCCTATAGTCGTCGGACAAGTCGGCAGCTTGCCAACTTTGGCACGGAGTCGTGGGGACGACCCTACAGTCGTCGGACAAGTCGGCGGCGAGCCAATCTAGCCCCGCGGTCGTGGGGACGACCCTATAGTCGTCGGACAAGTCAGCGGCTGGCCAACACTGGCCCGTGGTCGTGGGGAAGAGCCTATAGTCGTCGGACAAGTCGGCGGCGAGCCAATCTAGTCCCGCGGTCGTGGGGACGACCCTATAGTCGTCGGACAAGTCAGCGGCTGGCCAACATTGGCCCGTGGTCGTGGGGACGACCATATAGTCGTCGGACATGACGGTGGCGGGCCACTCTAGTCCCGGGTCGTGGGGACGACCCTATAGTCGTCGGACATGTCGGCGGCTGGCCAACTTTGGCCCGTGGTCGTGGGGACGACCCTATTGTCGTCGGACATGACGGTGGCGGGCCAGTCTAGTCCCGGGTCATGGGGACGACCCTATAGTCGTCGGACAAGTCGGCGGCTGGCCAGCTTTGGCCCGTGGTCGTGGGGACGACTCTATATTCGTCGGACATGTCGGCGGCTGGCCAACCTAGTCCCGAGGTCGTGGGGACGACCCTATAGTCGTCGGACTTGACGGTGGCGGGCCAATCTAGTCCCGGGGTCGTGGGGACGACCCTACAGTCGTCGGACATTTCGGCGTCTTGCCAACTTTGGCCCGGGGTCGTGGGGACGACCCTATAGTCGTCGGACATGACGGTGGCGGACCAATCTAGTCCCGGGGTCGTGGGGACGACCCTATAGTCGTCGGACATGTCAGCGGCTGGCCAACTTTGGCCCGGTGTCGTGGGGACGACCCAATAGTCGTCGGACATGTCGGCGGCTGGCCAACTTTGGCCCGTGGTCGTGGGGACGATCCGATAGTCGTTGGACATGATGGTGGCGGGCCAATCTAGTCCGGGGGTCGTGGGGACGATCCTACAGTCGTCGGATATTTCGGCGGCTTGCCAACTTTGGCCCGGGGTCGTGGGGACGACCCTATAGTCGTCGGACTTGACGGTGGCGGGCCAATCTAGTCCCGGGGTTGTGGGGACGACCCTACAGTCGTCGGACATTTCGGCGGCTTGCCAACTTTGGCCCGGGGTCTTGGGGACGACCCTATAGTCGTCGGACATGTTGGCGGCTTGTCAGCCTAGTCCCGGGGTCGTGGGTACGACCCTACAGTCGTCGGACATTTCGGCGGCTTGCCAACTTTGGCCCGGGGTCGTGGGGACGACCCTATAGTCGTTGGACATGTCAGCGGCTGGCCAACTTTGGCCCGGTGTCGTGGGGACGACCCAATAGTCGTCGGACATGTCGGCGGCTGGCCAACTTTGGCCCGTGGTCGTGGGGACGATCCGATAGTCGTTGGACATGACGGTGGCGGGCCAATCTAGTCCGGGGGTCGTGGGGACGATCCTACAGTCGTCGGACATTTCGGCGGCTTGCCAACTTTGGCCCGGGGTCGTGGGGACGACCCTATAGTCGTCGGACTTGACGGTGGCGGGCCAATCTAGTCCCGGGGTAGTGGGGACGACCCTACAGTCGTCGGACATTTCGGCGGCTTGCCAACTTTGGCCCGGGGTCGTGGGGACGACCCTATAGTCGTCGGACTTGACGGTGGCGGGCCAATCTAGTCCCGAGGTCGTGGGGACGACCCAATAGTCGTTGGACAAGTCGGCGGCTGTCCAACTTTGGCCCGGGGTCGTGGGGACGACCCTATAGTGGTCGGACAAGACGGCGGCTGGACATCTTTGGCCCGGGGTCGTGGGGACGACCCTATAGTCGTCGGACATGTCGGCGGCTGGCCAACTTTGGCCCGGGGTGGTGGGGACGACCCTATAGTCGTCGGAAATGACGGTGGCGGACCAATCTAGTCCCGGGGTCGTGGGGACGACCCTATAGTCGTCGGACATGTCGGAGGCTGGCCAACTTTGGCCCGTGGTCGTGGGGACGACCCTATCGTCGTCGGACATGTCGGCGGCGAGCCAACCTTGTCCCGGGGTCGTGGGGACGACCCTATAGTGGTCGGACATGTCGGCGGCTGGCCAACGTAGGCCCGCTGTCGTGGGGACGACCCTATAGTCGTCGGACATGACGGTGGCGGGCCAATCTAGTCCCGGGGTCGTGGTGACGACCCTACAGTCGTCGGACATGTCGGCGGCTTGCCAAATTTGCCCGTGGTCGTGGGGACGACCCTATAGTCGTCGGATATGTCGGCGGCAGGCCAACCTAGTCCCGAGGTCGTGGGGACGACCCTATAGTCGTCGGAAATGTCGGTGGCTGGTCAACTTTGGCCCGAGGCCGTGGGGACGATTCTATAGTCGTCGGACATGTTGGCGGCTTGTCAACCTAGTCCCGGGGTTGTGGGGACGACCCTATAGTCGTTGGACATGACGGTGGCGGGCCAATCTAGTCCCGGGGTCGTAGGAACGACCCTATAGTCGTCGGATATGTCGGCGGCAGGCCAACCTAGTCCCGAGGTCGTGGGGCGACCCTATAGTCGTCGGAAATGTCGGTGGCTGGTCAACTTTGGCCCGAGGCCGTGGGGACGATTCTATAGTCGTCGGACATAACGGCGGCTGGCCACGTTTGGCCCAGGATTGTAGGAACGACCCTATATTCGTCGGAAAAGTCGGCGGCTTGCCAACTTTGGCCCGTGATCGTGGGGACGACCCTATAGTTGTCGGACACGTCGGCGGCGGGTCTACCTAGTCCCGGGGTCGTGGGGACGACCCTATAGTCGTCGGACAATTCGGCAGCTTGCCAACTTTGGCCCGGGGTCGTGGGGACGACCCTATAGTTGTCGGACACGTCGGCGGCGGGTCTACCTAGTCCCGGGGTCGTGGGGACGACCCTATAGTCGTCGGACAAGACGGTGGCGGGCCAATCTAGTCCCGGGGTCGTGGGGACGACCCAATAGTCGTTGGACATTACGGCGGCTGGCCAACTTTGGCCCATGGTCGTGGGGACGACCCTATAGTCGTCGGACTTGACGGTGGCGGGCCAATCTAGTCCCGGGGTCGTGGGGACGACCCTACAGTCGTCGGACATTTCGGCGGCTTGCCAACTTTGGCCCGGGGTCGTGGGGACGACCCTATAGTCGTCGGACAAGTCGGCGGCGAGCCAACCTACTCCGGGGGTCGTGGGGACGAACATATAGTCGTCGGACATGTCGGCGGCGAGCCAACCTAGTCCCAGGGTCGTGGGGACGACCCTATAGTGCTCGGACAAGTCGGCGGCGATCCAACCTAGTCCCGGTGTCGTGGGAACGACCCTATAGTCGTCGGACATGTCGGCGGCGAGCCAACCTAGTCCCGGGGTCGTGGGGACGACTCTTTAGTCGTCGGACATGTCGGCGGCTGGCCAACGTAGGCCCGCTGTCGTGGGGACGACCCTATAGTCGTCGGACATGTCGGCGGCGGGCCAATCTAGTCCCGGGGTCGTGGGGACGACCCTATAGTCGTCGGACAAGACGGTGGCGGGCCAATCTAGTCCCGGGGTCGTGGGGACGACCCAATAGTCGTTGGACATTACGGCGGCTGGCCAACTTTGGCCCATGGTCGTGGGGACGACCCTATAGTCGTCGGACTTGACGGTGGCGGGCCAATCTAGTCCCGGGGTCGTGGGGACGACCCTACAGTCGTCGGACATTTCGGCGGCTTGCCAACTTTGGCCCGGGGTCGTGGGGACGACCCTATAGTCGTCGGATATGTTGGCGGCTTGTCAGCCTAGTCCCGAGGTCGTGGGTACGACCCTACAGTCGTCGGACATTTCGGCGGCTTGCCAACTTTGGCCCGGGGTCGTGGGGACGACCCTATATTCGTCTGACATGACGGTGGCGTGCCAATCTAGTCCCGGGGTCGTGGGGACGACCCTATAGTCGTCGGACATTTCGGCGGCTGGTCAACTTTGGCCCGGGGTCGTGGGTACGGCCCTATAGTCGTCGGACAAGTCGGCGGCGGGCCAACCTTGTCCCGGGGTGGTGGGGACGACCCTATAGTCGTCGGACATGTCGGCGGCTGGCCAACTTTGGCCCGGTGTCGTGGGGACGACTCTATAGTCGTCGGAAATGTCGGCGGCTGGCCAACTTTGGCCCGTGGTTGTGGGGACGACCCTATAGCCGTTGGACATGACGGTGGCGGGCCAATCTAGTCCCGGGGTCGTGGGTAAGACCCTATAGTCGTCGGACAAGACGGCGGCTGGACATCTTTGGCCCGGGGTCGTGGGGACGACCCTATAGTCGTCGGACATGTTGGCGGGTTGTCAGCCTAGTCCCGGGGTCGTGGGTACGACCCTATAGTCGTCGGACAAGTCGGCGACGGGCCAACCTTGTCCCGGGGTCGTGGGGACGACCCTATAGTCGTCGGACATGACGGTGGCGGGCCAATCTAGTCCCGGGGTCGTGGGGACGACCCTATAGTCGTCGGACATTTCGGCGGCTTGCCAACTTTGGCCCGGGGTGGTGGGGACGACCCTATAGTCGTCGGACATGTCGGCGGCTGGCCAACCTAGTCCCGAGGTCGTTGGGACGACCCTATAGTCGTCGGACTTGACGGTGGCGGGCCAATCTAGTCCCGGGGTCGTGGGGACGACCCTACAGTCGTCGGATATTTCGGCGGCTTGCCAACTTTGGCCCGGGGTCGTGGGGACGACCCTATAGTCGTCGGACATGTCGGCGGCTGGCCAACCTAGTCCCGAGGTCGTCGGACTTGACGGTGGCGGACCAATCTAGTCCCGGGGTCGTGGGGACGACCCTACAGTCGTCGGATATTTCGGCGGCTTGCCAACTTTGGCCCGGGGTCGTGGGGACGACCCTATAGTCGTTGGACATGACGGTGGCGGGCCAATCTAGTCCCGGGGTCGTGGGGACTACCCTATAGTCGTTGGACATGACGGTGGCGGGCCAATCTAGTCCCGGGGTCGTGGGTACGACCCTATAGTCGTCGGACAAGACGGCGGCTGGACATCTTTGGCTCGCGGTCGTGGGGACGACCCTATAGTCGTCGGACATTTCGGCGGCTTGCCAACTTTGGCCCGGGGTCGTGGGGACGACCCTATAGTCGTCGGACATTTCGGCGGCATGCCAACTTTGGCCCGGGGTCGTGGGGACGACCCTATAGTCGTCGGAATTGTCGGTGGCGGGCCAATCTAGTCCGGGGGTCGTGGGGACGACCCTATAGTCGTCGGACATGTCGGCGGCTGGCCAACTTTGGCCCGGGGTCGTGGGGACGACCCTATAGTCGTCGGACTTGACGCTGGCGGGCCAATCTAGTCCCGGGGTTGTGGGGACGACCCTACAGTCGTCGGACATTTCGGCGGCTTGCCAACTTTGGCCCGGGGTCGTGGGGACGACCCTATAGTCGTTGGACATGACGGTGGCGGGCCAATCTAGTCCCGGGGTCGTAGGAACGACCCTATAGTCGTCGGACATGTCGGCGGCTGGCCAACTTTGGCCCGGGGTCGTGGGGACGACCCTATAGTCGTCGGACATGTCGGCGGCTGGCCAACCTAGTCCCGAGGTCGTGGGGACGACCCTATAGTCGTCGGACTTCACGGTGGCGGGCCAATCTAGTCCCGGGGTCGTGGGGACGACCCTACAGTCGTCGGACATTTCGGCGGCTTGCCAACTTTGGCCCGTGGTCGTGGGGACGACCCTATAGTCGTCGGACATTTCGGCGGCATGCCACCTTTGGCCCGGGGTCGTGGGGACGACCCTATAGTCGTCGGACATGTTGGCGGCTTGTCAACCTAGTCCCGGGGTTGTGGGGACGACCCTATAGTCGTTGGACATGACGGTGGCGGGCCACTCTAGTCCCGGTTCGTGGGGACGACCCTATAGTCGTCGGACATGTCGGCGGCTGGCCAACTTTGGCCCGGGGTCGTGGGGACGACCCTATAGTCGTCGGACATGTCGGCGGCTGGCCAACTTTGGCCCGGTGTCGCGGGGACGACCCTATAGTCGTCGGACAAGTCAGCGGCTGGCCAACATTGGCCCGTGGTCGTGGGGACGACCATATAGTCGTCGGACATGACGGTGGCGGGCCACTCTAGTCCCGGGTCGTGGGGACGACCCTATAGTCGTCGGACATTTCGGCGGCTTGCCAACTTTCGCCCGGGGTCGTGGGGACGATCCAATAGTCGTCGGACATGTTGGCGGCTGGTCAACTTTGGCGCGTGGTCGTGGGGACGACCCTATAGTCGTTGGACATGTCAGCGGCTGGCCAACTTTGGCCCGGTGTCGTGGGGACGACCCAATAGTCGTCGGACATGTCGGCGGCTGGCCAACTTTGGCCCGTGGTCGTGGGGACGATCCGATAGTCGTTGGACATGACGGTGGCGGGCCAATCTAGTCCCGGGGTCGTGGGGACGACCCTATAGTCGTCGGAATTGTCGGTGGCGGGCCAATCTAGTCCGGGGGTCGTGGGGACGACCCTATAGTCGTCGGACATGTCGGCGGCTGGCCAACTTTGGCCCGGGGTCGTGGGGACGACCCTATAGTCGTCGGACTTGACGGTGGCGGGCCAATCTAGTCCCGGGGTTGTGGGGACGACCCTACAGTCGTCGGACATTTCGGCGGCTGGCCAACTTTGGTCCGTGGTCGTGGGGACGACCCTATAGTCGTCGGACATGACGGTGGCGGGTCAGTCTAGTCCCGGGTCATGGGGACGACCCTATAGTCGTCGGACAAGTCGGCGGCTGGCCAACTTTGGCCCGTGGTCGTGGGGACGACCCTATAGTCGTCAGACATGACGGTGGTGGGCCAGTCTAGTCCCGGGTCGTGGGGACGACCCTATAGTCGTCGGACATGTCGGCGGCTGGCCAACTTTGGCCCGGGGTCGTGGGGACGACCCTATAGTCGTCGGACATGTCGGCGGCTGGCCGACTTTGGCCCGGTGTCGTGGGGACGACCCTATAGTCGACGGACAAGTCAGCGGCTGGCCAACATTGGCCCGTGGTCGTGGGGACGACCATATAGTCGTCGGACATGACGGTGGCGGGCCACTCTAGTCCCGGGTCGTGGGGACGACCCTATAGTCGTCGGACATGCCGGCGGCTGGCCAACTTTGGCCCGGGGTCGTGGGGACGACCCTATAGTCGTCGGATATGTCGGCGGCTGGCCAACTTTGGCCCGTGGTCGTGGGGACGACCCTATAGTCGTCGGACATGACGGTGGCGGGTCAGTCTAGTCCCGGGTCATGGGGACGACCCTATAGTCGTCGGACATGTCGGCGGCTGGCCAACTTTGGCCCGTGGTCGTGGGGACGACCCTATAGTCGTCGGAGAAGTCTGCGGCGGGCCAACCTAGTCCCGGGGTCGTAGGGACGACCCTATAGTCGTCGGACATGTCGGCGGCTGGCCAACTTTGGCCCGTGGTCGTGGGGACGATCCAATAGTCGTCGGACATGTCGGCGGGTGGCCAACCTAGTCCCGAGGTCGTGGGGACGACCCTATAGTCGTCGGACATGTCGGCGGCTTGCCAACTTTGGCCCGGGGTCGTGGGGACGATCCAATAGTCGACGGACATGTCGGCGGCTAGCCAACATTGGCCCGTGGTCGTGGGGACGACCCAATAGTCGTTGGAAATGTCAGCGGCTGGCCAACTTTGACCCGGGGTCGTGGGGACGAGCCTATAGTCGTCGGACTTGACGGTGGCGGGCCAATCTTGTCCCGGGGTTGTGGGGACGACCCTACAGTCGTCGGACATTTCGGCGGCTTGCCAACTTTGGCCCGGGGTCGTGGGGACGACCCTACAGTCGTCGGACATGTCGGCGGCTGGCCAACTTTGGCCCGTGGTCGTGGGGACGATCCGATAGTCGTTGGACATGACGGTGGCGGGCCAATCTAGTCCGGGGGTCGTGGGGACGACCCTACAGTCGTCGGACATTTCGGCGGCTTGCCAACTTTGGCCCGGGGTCGTGGGGACGACCCTATAGTCGTCGGACATGTCGGCGGCTGGTCAACTTTGGCCCGTGGTCGTGGGGCCGACCCTATAGTCGTCGGACATGTCGGCGGCTGGCCAACTTTGGCCCGTGGTCGTGGGGACGATCCGATAGTCGTTGGACATGACGGTGGCGGGCCAATCTAGTCCCGGGGTCGTGGGGACGACCCTATAGTCGTCGGAATTGTCGGTGGCGGGCCAATCTAGTCCGGGGGTCGTGGGGACGACCCTATAGTCGTCGGACATGTCGGCGGCTGGCCAACTTTGGCCCGGGGTCGTGGGGACGACCCTATAGTCGTCGGACTTGACGGTGGCGGGCCAATCTAGTCCCGGGGTTGTGGGGACGACCCTACAGTTGTCGGACATTTCGGCGGCTTGCCAACTTTGGCCCGGGGTCGTGGGGATGACCCTATAGTCGTCGGACTTGACGGTGGCGGGCCAATCTAGTCCCGGGGTTGTGGGGACGACCCTACAGTCGTCGGACATTTCGGCGGCTTGCCAACTTTGGCCCGGGGTCGTGGGGATGACCCTATAGTCGTCGGACTTGACGGTGGCGGGCCAATCTAGTCCCGGGGTCGTGGGGACGACCCAATAGTCGTTGGACATTACGGCGGCTGGCCAACTTTGGCCCATGGTCGTGGGGACGACCCTATAGTCGTTGGACATGACGGCGGCGGGCCAATCTAGTCCCGGGGTCGTAGGGACGACCCTATAGTCGTCGGACATGTCGGCGATTGGCCAACATTGGCCCGGGGTCGTGGGGACGACCCTATAGTCGTCGGACATGTCGGCGGCTGTCCAACTTTGGCCCGGTGTCGTGGGGACGACTCTATAGTCGTCGGACATGTCGGCGGCTGGCCAACCTAGACCCGGGGTCGTGGGGACGACCCTATTGTCGTCGGACATGACGGTGGCGGGCCAATCTAGTCCCGGGGTCGTGGGGACGACCCTATAGTCGTCGGTCAAGTCGGCGGCGGGCCAAGCTTGTCCCGGGGTCGTGGGGACGACCCTATAATCATCGGACATGACGGTGGCGGGCCAATCTAGTCCCGGGGTCGTGGGGACGACCCTATAATCGTTGGACATGACGGTGGCGGGCCAATCTAGTCCCGGGGTCGTAGGGACGACGCTATAGTCGTCGGACATGGCGATTGACCAACATTGGCCCGGGGTCGTCGGGACGACCCGATAGTCGTCGGACATGTCGGCGGCTGGCCAACTTTGGCCCGGGGTCGTGGGGACGACCCTATAGTCGTCGGACATGTCGGCGGCTGGCCAACCTAGTCCCGAGGTCGTGGGGACGACCCTATAGTCGTCGGACTTCACGGTGGCGGGCCAACCTAGTCCCGGGGTCGTGGGGACGACCCTATAGTCGTCAGACATGACGGTGGCGCGCCAGTCTAGTCCCGGGTCATGGGGACGACCCTATAGTCGTCGGACAAGTCGGCGGCTGGCCAACTTTGGCCCGTGGTCGTGGGGACGACCCTATAGTCGTCGGAAATGACGGTGGCGGGCCAATCTAGTCCCGGGGTCGTGGGGACGACCCTATAGTCGTCGGACAAGTCGGCGGCGAGCCAATCTAGTCCCGCGGTCGTGAGGACGACCCTATAGTCGTCGGACAAGTCAGCGGCTGGCCAACATTGGCCCGTGGTCGTAGGAACGATCCTATAGTCGTCGGACATGTCGGCGGCTGGCCAACTTTGGCCCGGGGTCGTGGGGACGACCCTATAGTCGTCGGACATGTCGGCGGCTGGCCAACCTAGTCCCGAGGTCGTGGGGACGACCCTATAGTCGTCGGACTTCACGGTGGCGGGCCAATCTAGTCCCGGGGTCGTGGGGACGACCCTACAGTCGTCGGACATTTCGGCGGCTTGCCAACTTTGGCCCGTGGTCGTGGGGACGACCCTATAGTCGTCGGACATTTCGGCGGCATGCCACCTTTGGCCCGGGGTCGTGGGGACGACCCTATAGTCGTCGGACATGTTGGCGGCTTGTCAACCTAGTCCCGGGGTTGTGGGGACGACCCTATAGTCGTTGGACATGACGGTGGCGGGCCAATCTAGTCCCGGGGTCGTAGGAACGACCCTATAGTCGTCGGACATGTCGGCGGCTTGCCAACTTTGGCCCGGGGTCGTGGGGACGACCCTATAGTCGTCGGACATGTCGGCGGCTGGCCAACCTAGTCCCGAGGTCGTAGGGACGACCCTATAGTCGTCGGACAAGTCGGCGGCGGGCCAACCTAGTCCCGGGCTCGTGGGGATGACCCTATACTCGTCGGACAAGTCGGCGGCGAACCCACCTAGTCGGGGGGTCGTGGGGACGACCCTATAGTCGTCGGACAAGTCAGCGGCTGGCCAACATTGGCCCGTGGTCGTGGGGACGACCATATAGTCGTCGGACATGACGGTGGCGGGCCACTCTAGTCCCGGGTCGTGGGGACGACCCTATAGTCGTCGGACATGTCGGCGGCTGGCCAACTTTGGCCCGGGGTCGTGGGGACGACCCTATAGTCGTCGGACATGACGGTGGCGAGCCAACCTAGTCCCGGGGTCGTGGGGACGACCCTATAGTCGTCGGACAAGTCGGCGGCGGGCCAACCTAGTCCCGGGGTCGTGGGGATGACCCTATAGTCGTCGGACAAGTCGGCGGCGAGCCCACCTAGTCGGGGGGTAGTGGGGACGACCCTATAGTCGTCGGACAAGTCGGCGGCCGGCCAACCTAGTCCGGGGGTCGTGGGGACGACCCTATAGTCGTCGGACATGACGGTGGCGGGCCAGTCTAGTCCCGGGTCGTGGGGACGACCCTATAGTCGTCGGACATGTCGGCGGCTGGCCAACTTTGGCCCGTGGTCGTGGGGACGACCCTATAGTCGTCGGAAATGTCGGTGGCTGTCCAACTTTGGCCCGGGGGTCGTGGTGACGACCCTATAGTCGTCGGACATGTCGGCGGCGAGCCAACATTGACCCGGGGTCGTGGGGACGACTCTATAGTCGTCGGACATGTCGGTGGCGGGCCAGTCTAGTCCCGGGTCGTGGGGACGACCCTATAGTCGTCGGACAAGTCGGCGGCGAGCCAATCTAGTCCCGCGGTCGTGGGGACGACCCTATAGTCGTCGGACAAGTCAGCGGCTGGCCAACATTGGCCCGTGGTCGTGGGGACGACCATATAGTCGTCGGACATGACGGTGGCGGGCCACTCTAGTCCCGGGTCGTGGGGACGACCCTATAGTCGTCGGACATGTCGGCGGCTGGCCAACTTTGGCCCGTGGTCGTGGGGACGACCCTATAGTCGTCGGAAATGTCGGTGGCTGTCCAACTTTGGCCCGGGGGTCGTGGGGACGACCCTATAGTCGTCGGACATGTCGGCGGCGAGCCAACATTGACCCGGGGTCGTGGGGACGACTCTATAGTCGTCGGACATGTCGGTGGCGGGTCAGTCTAGTCCCGGGTCGTGGGGACGACCCTATAGTCGTCGGACATTTCGGCGGCTTGCCAACTTTGGCCCGGGGTCGGGGGGACGACCCTATAGTCGTCGGACATGTCGGCGGCTGGCTAACTTTGGCCCGTGGTCGTGGGGACGACCCAATAGTCGTTGGACATATCGGCGGCTGGCCAACTTTGGCCCATGGTCGTGGGGACGACCCTATAGTCGTTGGACATGACGGTGGCGGGCCAATCTAGTTCCGGGGTCGTAGGGACGACTCTATAGTCGTCGGACATGTCGGCGGCTGGCCAACCTAGACCCGGGGTCGTGGGGACGACCCTATTGTCGTCGGACATGACGGTGGCGGGCCAATCTAGTCCCGGGGTCGTGGGGCCGACCCTATAGTCGTCGGTCAAGTCGGCGGCGGGCCAAGCTTGTCCCGGGGTCGTGGGGACGACCCTATAATCATCGGACATGACGGTGGTGGGCCAATCTAGTCCCGGGGTCGTGGGGACGACCCTATAATCGTTGGACATGACGGTGGCGGGCCAATCTAGTCCCGGGGTCGTAGGGACGACGCTATAGTCGTCGGACATGGCGATTGGCCAACATTGGCCCGGGGTCGTCGGGACGACCCGATAGGCGTCGGACATGTCGGCGGCTGGCCAACCTAGTCCCGGGGTCGTGGGGACGACCCTATAGTCGTCAGACATGACGGTGGCGCGCCAGTCTAGTCCCGGGTCATGGGGACGACCCTATAGTCGTCGGACAAGTCGGCGGCTGGCCAACTTTGGCCCGTGGTCGTGGGGACGACCCTATAGTCGTCGGAAATGACGGTGGCGGGCCAATCTAGTCCCGGGGTCGTGGGGACGACCCTATAGTCGTCGGACAAGTCGGCGGCGAGCCAATCTAGTCCCGCGGTCGTGAGGACGACCCTATAGTCGTCGGACAAGTCAGCGGCTGGCCAACTTTGGCCCGGGGTCGTGGGGACGACCCTATAGTCGTCAGACATGACGGTGGCGAGCCAACCTAGTCCCGGGGTCGTGGGGACGACCCTATAGTCGTCGGACAAGTCGGCGGCGGGCCAACCTAGTCCCGGGGTCGTGGGGATGAACCTATAGTCGTCGGACAAGTCGGCGACGAGCCCACCTAGTCGGGGGGTCGTGGAGACGATCCTATACTCGTCGGACTTGACGGTGGCGGGCCAATCTAGTCCCGGGGTTGTGGGGACGACCCTATAGTCGTCGGACATTTCGGCGGCTTGCCAACTTTGGCCCGGGGTCGTGGGGACGACCCTATAGTCGTCGGATATGTTGGCGGCTTGTCAACCTAGTCCCGGGGTCGTGGGGACGACCCTATAGTCGTTGGACATGACGGTGGCCGGCCAATCTAGTGCCGGGGTCGTAGGGACGACCCTATAGTCGTCGGACATGTTGGTGATTGGCCAACATTGGCCCGGGGTCGTCGGGACGACCCTATATGCGTCGGACATGTTGGCGGCTTGCCAACTTTGGCCCGGGGTCGTGGGTACGACCCTATAGTCGTCGGACAAGTCGGCGGCGGGCCAACCTTGTCCCGGGGTCGTGGGGACGACCCTATAGTCGTCGGACATGACGGTGGCGGGCCAATCTAGTCCCGGGGTCGTGGGGACGACCCTATAGTCGTCGGACAAGACGGCGGCAGGATATTCTTGGCTCGCGGTCGTGGGGACGTCCCTATAGTCGTCGGACATTTCGGCGGCATGCCACCTTTGGCCCGGGGTCGTGGGGACGACCCTATAGTCGTCGGACATGTTGGCGGCTTGTCAACCTAGTCCCGGGGTTGTGGGGACGACCCTATAGTCGTTGGACATGACGGTGGCGGGCCAATCTAGTCCCGGGGTCGTAGGAACGACCCTATAGTCGTCGGACATGTCGGCGGCTTGCCAACTTTGGCCCGGGGTCGTGGGGACGACCCTATAGTCGTCGGACATGTCGGCGGCTGGCCAACCTAGTCCCGAGGTCGTGGGGACGACCCTATAGTCGTCGGACAAGTCGGCGGCTGGTCAACTTTGGCCCGGGGTCGTGGGGACGACCCTATAGTCGTCGGACATGTTGGCGGCTTGTCAGCCTAGTCCCGGGGTCGTGGGTACGACCCTACAGTCGTCGGACATTTCGGCGGCTTGCCAACCTAGTCCCGGGGTCGTGGGGATGACCCTATACTCGTCGGACAAGTCGGCGGCGAACCCACCTAGTCGGGGGGTCGTGGGGACGACCCTATAGTCGTCGGACAAGTCAGCGGCTGGCCAACATTGGCCCGTGGTCGTGGGGACGACCATATAGTCGTCGGACATGACGGTGGCGGGCCACTCTAGTCCCGGGTCGTGGGGACGACCCTATAGTCGTCGGACATTTCGGCGGCTTGCCAGCTTTGGCCCGGGGTCGTGGGGACGACCCTATGGTCGTTGGACTTGACGGTGGCGGGCCAATCTAGTCCCGAGGTCCTGGGGACGACCCTATAGTCGTCGGACTTGACGGTGGCGGGCCAATCTAGTCCCGGGGTCGTGGGGACGACCCTACAGTCGTCGGACATTTCGGCGGCTTGCCAACTTTGGCCCGGGGTCGTGGGGACGACCCTATAGTCGTCGGATATGTTGGCGGCTTGTCAGCCTAGTCCCGAGGTCGTGGGTACGACCCTACAGTCGTCGGACATTTCGGCGGCTTGCCAACTTTGGCCCGGGGTCGTGGGGACGACCCTATAGTCGTCTGACATGACGGTGGCGTGCCAATCTAGTCCCGGGGTCGTGGGGACGACCCTATAGTCGTCGGACATTTCGGCGGCTGGTCAACTTTGGCCCGGGGTCGTGGGGACGACCCTATAGTCGTCGGACATGTTGGCGGCTTGTCAGCCTAGTCCCGGGGTCGTGGGTACGACCCTACAGTCGTCGGACATTTCGGCGGCTTGCCAACTTTGGCCCGGGGTCGTGGGGACGACCCTATAGTCGTCGGACATGACGGTGGCGGGCCAATCTAGTCCCGGGGTCGTGGGGACGACCCTATAGTCGTCGGACATATCGGCGGCTGGCCAACTTTGGCCCGGGGTCGTGGGGACGACCCTATAGTCGTCGGACATGTTGGCGGCTTGTCAGCCTAGTCCCGGGGTCGTGGGTACGGCCCTATAGTCGTCGGACAAGTCGGCGGCGGGCCAACCTTGTCCCGGGGTGGTGGGGACGACCCTATAGTCGTCGGACATGTCGGCGGCTGGCCAACTTTGGCCCGGTGTCGTGGGGACGACTCTATAGTCGTCGGAAATGTCGGCGGCTGGCCAACTTTGGCCCGTGGTTGTGGGGACGACCCTATAGTCGTTGGACATGACGGTGGCGGGCCAATCTAGTCCCGGGGTCGTGGGTAAGACCCTATAGTCGTCGGACAAGACGGCGGCTGGACATCTTTGGCCCGGGGTCGTGGGGACGACCCTATAGTCGTCGGACAAGACGGCGGCTGGACATCTTTGGCCCGGGGTCGTGGGGACGACCCTATAGTCGTCGGACAAGTCGGCGGCGGGCCAACCTTGTCCCGGGGTCGTGGGGACGACCCTATAGTCGTCGGACATGTCGGCGGCTGGCCAACTTTGGCCCGGTGTCGTGGGGACGACTCTATAGTCGTCGGAAATGTCGGCGGCTGGCCAACTTTGGCCCGTGGTTGTGGGGACGACCCTATAGTCGTTGGACATGACGGTGGCGGGCCAATCTAGTAACGGGGTCGTGGGTAAGACCCTATAGTCGTCGGACAAGACGGCGGCTGGACATCTTTGGCCCGGGGTCGTGGGGACGACCCTATAGTCGTCGGACATGTTGGCGGGTTGTCAGCCTAGTCCCGGGGTCGTGGGGACGACCCTATAGTCGTCGGACATGACGGTGGCGGAACAATCTAGTCCCGGGGTCGTGGGGACGACCGTATAGTCGTCGCACATGTCGGCGGCTGGCCAACTTTGGCCCGTGGTCGTGGGGACGATCCAATAATCGTCAGACATGTCGGCGGCTGGCCAACTTTGGCCCGTGGTTATGGGGACGACCCTATAGTCGTTGGACATGACGGTGGCGGGCCAATCTAGTCCCGGGGTCGTGGGGACGACCCTATAGTCGTCGGACAAGACGGCGGCTGGACATCTTTGGCCAGGGGTCGTGGGGACGACCCTACAGTCGTCGGACATTTCGGCGGCTTGCCAACTTTGGCCCGGGGTCGTGGGGACGACCCTATAGTCGTCGGACATGTCGGCGGCTGGCCAACTTTGGCCCGTGGTTGTGGGGACGACCCTATAGTCGTTGGACATGACGGTGGCGGGCCAATCTAGTCCCGGGGTCGTGGGTAAGACCCTATAGTCATCGGACAAGACGGCGGCTGGACATCTTTGGCCCGGGGTCGTGGGGACGACCCTATAGTCGTCGGACATGTTGTCGGGTTGTCAACCTAGTCCCGCGGTCGTGGGTACGACCCTATAGTCGTCGGACAAGTTGGCGGCGGGCCAACCTTGTCCCGGGGTCGTGGGGACACCCCTATAGTCGTCGGACATGTCGGCGGCTGGCCAACTTTGGCCCGGTGTCGTGGGGACGACTCTATAGTCGTCGGAAATGTCGGCGGCTGGCCAACCTGGACCCGGGGTCGTGTGGACGACCCTATTGTCGTCGGACATGACGGTGGCGGGCCAATCTAGTCTCGGGGTCGTGGGGACGACCCTATAGTCGTCGGACAAGTCGGCGGCGGGCCAATCTAGTCCCGGGGTCGTGGGGACGAACATATAGTCGTCGGACATGTCGGCGGCGAGCCAACCTAGTCCCAGGGTCGTGGGGACGACCCTATAGTGCTCGGACAAGTCGGCGGCGATCCAACCTGGTCCCGGTGTCGTGGGAACGACCCTATAGTCGTCGGACATGTCGGCGGCGAGCCAACCTAGTCCCGGGGTCGTGGGGACGACCCTTTAGTCGTCGGACATGTCGGCGGCTGGCCAACGTAGGCCCGCTGTCGTGGGGACGACCCTATAGTCGTCGGACATGTCGGCGGCGGGCCAATCTAGTCCCGGGGTCGTGGGGACGACCCTATAGTCGTCGGACATTTCGGCGGCTTGCCAACTTTGGCCCGGGGTCGTGGGGACGACCCTATAGTCGTCGGACATGTCGGCGGCTGGCCAACTTTTGCCCGTGGTCGTTGGGACGACTACTTAGTCGTCGGACATGTCGGCGGCTGGCCAACCTAGACCCAGGGTCGTGGGGACGCCCCTATTGTCGTCGGACATGACGGTGGCGGGCCAATCTAGTCCCGGGGTCGTAGGTACGACCCTATGGTCGTCGGACATGTCGGCGATTGGCCAACATTGGCCCGGGGTTGTGGGGACGATTCGATAGTCGTTGGACATGACGGTGGCGGGCCAATCTAGTCCCGGGGTCGTGGGGACTACCCTATAGTCGTTGGACATGACGGTGGCGGGCCAATCTAGTCCCGGGGTCGTGGGTACGACCCTATAGTCGTCGGACAAGACGGCGGCTGGACATCTTTGGCCCGCGGTCGTGGGGACGACCCTATAGTCGTCGGACATTTCGGCGGCTTGCCAACTTTGGCCCGGGGTCGTGGGGACGACCCTATAGTCGACGGACATGTCGGCGGCTGGCCAACTTTGGCCCGTGGTCGTGGAGACGATCCTATACTCGTCGGACTTGACGGTGGCGGGCCAATCTAGTCCCGGGGTTGTGGGGACGACCCTATAGTCGTCGGACATTTCGGCGGCTTGCCAACTTTGGCCCGGGGTCGTGGGGACGACCCTATAGTCGTCGGACATGTCGGCGGCTGGCCGACCTAGTTCCGAGGTCGTGGGGACGACCGTATAGTCGTCGGATATGTTGGCGGCTTGTCAACCTAGTCCCGGGGTCGTGGGGACGACCCTATAGTCGTTGGACATGACGGTGGCCGGCCAATCTAGTGCCGGGGTCGTAGGGACGACCCTATAGTCGTCGGACATGTTGGTGATTGGCCAACATTGGCCCGGGGTCGTCGGGACGACCCTATAGTCGTCGGACATGTTGGCGGCTTGTCTGCCTAGTCCCGGGGTCGTGGGTACGACCCTATAGTCGTCGGACAAGTCGGCGGCGGGCCAACCTTGTCCCGGGGTCGTGGGGACGACCCTATAGTCGTCGGACATGACGGTGGCGGGCCAATCTAGTCCCGGGGTCGTGGGGACGACCCTATAGTCGTCGGACATTTCGGCGGCTTGCCAACTTTGGCCCGGTGTCGTGGGGACGACCCTATAGTCGTCGGACAAGACGGCGGCTGGACATCTTTGGCCCGCGGTCGTGGGGACGACCCTATAGTCGCCGGACATTTCGGCGGCTTGCCAACTTTGGCCTGTGGTCGTGGGTACGACCCTATAGACGTCGGACAAGTCGGCGGCGGGCCAACCTTGTCCCGGGGACGTGGGGAGGACCCTATAGTCGTCGGACATGACGGTGGCGGGTCAATCTAGTCCCGGGGTCGTGGGGACGACCCTATAGTCGTCGGACATGTTGTCGGGTTGTCAACCTAGTCCCGGGGTCGTGGGGACGACCCTATAGTCGTCGGACAAGACGGCGGCTGGACACCTTTGGCCAGGGGTCGTGGGGACGACCCTACAGTCGTCGGACATTTCGGCGGCGGGCCAACCTTGTCCCGGGGTCGTGGGCACGACCCTATAGTCGTCGGACATGTCGGCGGCTGGCCAACTTTGGCCCGGTGTCGTGGGGACGACTCTATAGTCGTCGGAAATGTCGGCGGCTGGCCAACCTGGACCCGGGGTCGTGTGGACGACCCTATTGTCGTCGGACATGACGGTGGCGGGCCAATCTAGTCTCGGGGTCGTGGGGACGACCCTATAGTCGTCGGACAAGACGGCGGCTGGACATCTTTGGCCAGGGGTCGTGGGGACGACCCTACAGTCGTCGGACATTTCGGCGGCTTGCCAACTTTGGCCCGGGGTCGTGGGGACGACCCTATAGTCGTCGGACATGTCGGCGGCTGGCCAACTTTGGCCCGGGGTCGTGGGGACGACCCTATAGTCGTCGGACAGGACGGTGGCGGACCAATCTAGTCCCGGGGTCGTGGGGACGACCCTATAGTCGTGTGACATGACGGTGGCGGGCTAATCTAGTCCCGGGGTCCTGGGGACGACCCTATAGGCGTCGGACAAGACGGCGGCTGGACATCTTTGGCCCGTGGTCGTGGGGACGACCCAATAGTGATCGGACATGTCGGCGGCTGGCCAACCCAGTCCCGAGTTCGTGGGGACGACCCTATAGTCGTCGGACTTGACGGTGGCGGACCAATCTAGTCCCGGGATCGTGGGGACGACCCTATAGTCGAACATGTCGGCGGCTGGCCAACTTTGGCCCGTGGTCGTGGGGACGATCCAATAGTCGTCGGACATGACGGTGGCGGGCCAATCTAGTCCCGGGGTCGTGGGGACGACCCTATAGTCGTCGAACAAGTCGGCTGCGGGCCAAGCTTGTCCCGGGGTCGTGGGGACGACCCTATAATCGTCGGACATGACGGTGGCGGGTCAATCTAGTCCCGGGGTCGTGGGGACGACCCTATAGTCGTCGGACATGTCGGCGGCTGGCCAACTTTGGCCCGGTGTCGTGGGGACGACTCTATAGTCGTCGGAAGTGTCGGCGGCTGGCCAACCTGGACCCGGGGTCGTGGAGACGACCCTATTGTCGTCGGACATGACGGTGGCGGGCCAATCTAGTCTCGGGGTCGTGGGGACGACCCTATAGTCGTCGGACATGTCGGCGGCTCGCCAACTTTGGCCCGTGGTTGTGGGGACGACCCTATAGTCGTTGGACATGACGGTGGCGGGCCAATCTAGTCCCGGGGTCGTGGGTAAGACCCTATAGTCGTCGAGCAAGACGGCGGCTGGACATCTTTGGCCCGGGGTCGTGGGGACGACCCTATAGTCGTCGGACATGTTGTCGGGTTGTCAACCTAGTCCCGGGGTCGTGGGGACGACCCTATAGTCGTCGGACAAGACGGCGGCTGGACACCTTTGGCCAGGGGTCGTGGGGACGACCCTACAGTCGTCGGACATTTCGGCGGCGGGCCAACCTTGTCCCGGGGTCGTGGGCACGACCCTATAGTCGTCGGACATGTCGGCGGCTGGCCAACTTTGGCCCGGTGTCGTGGGGACGACTCTATAGTCGTCGGAAATGTCGGCGGCTGGCCAACCTGGACCCGGGGTCGTGTGGACGACCCTATTGTCGTCGGACATGACGGTGGCGGGCCAATCTAGTCTCGGGGTCGTGGGGACGACCCTATAGTCGTCGGACAAGACGGCGGCTGGACATCTTTGGCCAGGGGTCGTGGGGACGACCCTACAGTCGTCGGACATTTCGGCGGCTTGCCAACTTTGGCCCGGGGTCGTGGGGACGACCCTATAGTCGTCGGACATGTCGGCGGCTGGCCAACTTTGGCCCGGGGTCGTGGGAACGACCCTATAGTCGTCGGACAGGACGGTGGCGGACCAATCTAGTCCCGGGGTCGTGGGGACGACCCTATAGTCGTGTGACATGACGGTGGCGGGCTAATCTAGTCCCGGGGTCCTGGGGACGACCCTATAGGCGTCGGACAAGACGGCGGCTGGACATCTTTGGCCCGTGGTCGTGGGGACGACCCAATAGTGGTCGGACATGTCGGCGGCTGGCCAACCCAGTCCCGAGTTCGTGGGGACGACCCTATAGTCGTCGGACTTGACGGTGGCGGACCAATCTAGTCCCGGGATCGTGGGGACGACCCTATAGTCGAACATGTCGGCGGCTGGCCAACTTTGGCCCGTGGTCGTGGGGACGATCCAATAGTCGTCGGACATGACGGTGGCGGGCCAATCTAGTCCCGGGGTCGTGGGGACGACCCTATAGTCGTCGAACAAGTCGGCTGCGGGCCAAGCTTGTCCCGGGGTCGTGGGGACGACCCTATAATCGTCGGACATGACTGTGGCGGGTCAATCTAGTCCCGGGGTCGTGGGGACGACCCTATAGTCGTCGGACATGTCGGCGGCTGGCCAACTTTGGCCCGGTGTCGTGGGGACGACTCTATAGTCGTCGGAAGTGTCGGCGGCTGGCCAACCTGGACCCGGGGTCGTGGAGACGACCCTATTGTCGTCGGACATGACGGTGGCGGGCCAATCTAGTCTCGGGGTCGTGGGGACGACCCTATAGTCGTCGGACATGTCGGCGCCTGGCCAACTTTGGCCCGGGGTCGTGGGGACGACCCTATAGTCGTCGGACATGACGGTGGCGGACCAATCTAGTCCTGGAGTCGTGGGGACGACCCTACAGTCGTCGGACATTTCGGCGGCTTACCAACTTTGGCCCGGGGTCGTGGGGACGACCCTATAGTCGTCGGACTTGACGGTGGCGGGCCAATCTAGTCCCGGGGTCGTGGGGACGACCCTATAGTCTTCGGACATGACGGTAGCGGGCCAATCTAGACCCGAGGTCGTGGGGACGACCCTATAGTAGTCGGACATGTCGGCGGCTGTCCAACTTTGGCCCGGTGTCGTGGGGACGACTCTATAGTCGTCGGACATGTCGGCGATTGGCCAACATTGGCCCGGGGTCGTGGGGACGACCCTATGGTCGTCGGACTTGACGGTGGCGGGCCAATCTAGTCCCGAGGTCCTGGGGACGACCCTATAGTCGTCGGACTTGACGGTGGCGGGCCAATCTAGTCCCGGGGTCGTGGGGACGACCCTACAGTCGTCGGACATTTCGGCGGCTTGCCAACTTTGGCCCGGGGTCGTGGGGACGACCCTATAGTCGTCGGACATGTTGGCGGCTTGTCAGCCTAGTCCCGGGGTCGTGGGTACGACCCTACAGTCGTCGGACATTTCGGCGGCTTGCCAACTTTGGCCCGGGGTCGTGGGGACGACCCTATAGTCGTCGGACATGTTGGCGGCTTGTCAGCCGAGTCCCGGGGTCGTGGGTTCGACCCTACAGTCGTCGGACATTTCGGCGGCTTGCCAACTTTGGCCCGGGGTCGTGGGGACGACCCTATAGTCGTCGGACATGACGGCGGATGGCCAACTTTGGCCCGTGGTTGTGGGGACGACCCTATAGTCGTTGGACATGACGGTGGCGGGCCAATCTAGTCCCGGGGTCGTGGGTAAGACCCTATAGTCGTCGGACAAGACGGCGGCTGGACATCTTTGGCCCGGGGTCGTGGGGACGACCCTATAGTCGTCGGACATGTTGGCGGGTTGTCAGCCTAGTCCCGGGGTCGTGGGGACGACCCTATAGTCGTCGGACATGACGGTGGCGGACCAATCTAGTCCCGGGGTCGTGGGGACGACCGTATAGTCGTCGCACATGTCGGCGGCTGGCCAACTTTGGCCCGTGGTCGTGGGGACGATCCAATAATCGTCAGACATGTCGGCGGCTGGCCAACTTTGGCCCGTGGTTGTGGGGACGAACCTATAGTCGTTGGACATGACGGTGGCGGGCCAATCTAGTCCCGGGGTCGTGGGGACGACCCTATAGTCGTCGGACAAGACGGCGGCTGGACACCTTTGGCCAGGGGTCGTGGGGACGACCCTACAGTCGTCGGACATTTCGGCGGCTTGCCAACTTTGGCCCGGGGTCGTGGGGACGACCCTATAGTCGTCGGACATGTCGGCGGCTCGCCAACTTTGGCCCGTGGTTGTGGGGACGACCCTATAGTCGTTGGACATGACGGTGGCGGGCCAATCTAGTCCCGGGGTCGTGGGTAAGACCCTATAGTCGTCGAGCAAGACGGCGGCTGGACATCTTTGGCCCGGGGTCGTGGGGACGACCCTATAGTCGTCGGACATGTTGTCGGGTTGTCAACCTAGTCCCGGGGTCGTGGGTACGACCCTATAGTCGTCGGACAAGTCGGCGGCGGGCCAACCTTGTCCCGGGGTCGTGGGCACGACCCTATAGTCGTCGGACATGTCGGCGGCTGGCCAACTTTGGCCCGGTGTCGTGGGGACGACTCTATAGTCGTCGGAAATGTCGGCGGCTGGCCAACCTGGACCCGGGGTCGTGTGGACGACCCTATTGTCGTCGGACATGACGGTGGCGGGCCAATCTAGTCTCGGGGTCGTGGGGACGACCCTATAGTCGTCGGACAAGACGGCGGCTGGACATCTTTGGCCAGGGGTCGTGGGGACGACCCTACAGTCGTCGGACATTTCGGCGGCTTGCCAACCTTGGCCCGGGGTCGTGGGGACGACCCTATAGTCGTCGGACTTGTCGGCGGCTGGCCAACTTTGGCCCGGGGTCGTGGGGACGACCCTATAGTCGTCGGACAGGACGGTGGCGGACCAATCTAGTCCCGGGGTCGTGGGGACGACCCTATAGTCGTGTGACATGACGGTGGCGGGCTAATCTAGTCCCGGGGTCCTGGGGACGACCCTATAGGCGTCGGACAAGACGGCGGCTGGACATCTTTGGCCCGTGGTCGTGGGGACGACCCAATAGTGGTCGGACATGTCGGCGGCTGGCCAACCCAGTCCCGAGTTCGTGGGGACGACCCTATAGTCGTCGGACTTGACGGTGGCGGACCAATCTAGTCCCGGGATCGTGGGGACGACCCTATAGTCGAACATGTCGGCGGCTGGCCAACTTTGGCCCGTGGTCGTGGGGACGATCCAATAGTCGTCGGACATGACGGTGGCGGGCCAATCTAGTCCCGGGGTCGTGGGGACGACCCTATAGTCGTCGAACAAGTCGGCTGCGGGCCAAGCTTGTCCCGGGGTCGTGGGGACGACCCTATAATCGTCGGACATGACGGTGGCGGGTCAATCTAGTCCCGGGGTCGTGGGGACGACCCTATAGTCGTCGGACATGTCGGCGGCTGGCCAACTTTGGCCCGGTGTCGTGGGGACGACTCTATAGTCGTCGGAAGTGTCGGCGGCTGGCCAACCTGGACCCGGGGTCGTGGAGACGACCCTATTGTCGTCGGACATGACGGTGGCGGGCCAATCTAGTCTCGGGGTCGTGGGGACGACCCTATAGTCGTCGGACATGTCGGCGGCTGGCCAACTTTGGCCCGGGGTCGTGGGGACGACCCTATAGTCGTTGGACATGACGGTGGCGGGCCAATCTAGTCCCGGGGTCGTGGGGACGACCCTATAGTCGTCGGACATGTTGGCGATTGGCCAACATTGGCCCGGGGTCGTCGGGACGACCCTATAGTCGTCGGACATGTCTGCGGCTGGCCAACCTAGTCCCGGGGTCGTGGGTACCACCCTACAGTCGTCGGACATTTCGGCGGCTTGCCAACTTTGGCCCGTGGTCGTGGGGACGACCCTATAGTCGTCAGACATGACGGTGGCGAGCCAACCTACTCCCGGGGTCGTGGGGACGACCCTATAGTCGTCGGACAAGTCGGCGGCGGGGCAACCTAGTCCCGGGGTCGTGGGGACCACCGTATAGTCGTCGGACATGTCGCCGGCTGGCCAACTTTGGCCCGTACTCGTGGGTACCACCCTATAGTCGTCGGATATGACGGTGTCGGGCCAATCTAGTTCCGGGGTCGTGGGGACGACCCTATAGTCGTCGGACATGTCGGCGGCTGGCCAACTTTGGCCCGTGGTCGTGGGGACGACCCAATAGTCGTCGGAAATGTCGGTGGCTGTCCAGCTTTGGCCCGGGGGTCGTGGGGACGACCCTATAGTCGTCGGACCTGTCGGCGGCGAGCCAACATTGACCCGGGGTCGTGGGGACGACTCTATAGTCGTCGGACAAGTCAGCGGCTGGCCAACACTGGCCCGTGGTCGTGGGGAAGAGCCTATAGTCGTCGGACAAGTCGGCGGCGAGCCAATCTAGTCCCGCGGTCGTGGGGACGACCCTATAGTCGTCGGACAAGTCAGCGGCTGGCCAACATTGGCCCGTGGTCGTGGGGACGACCATATAGTCGTCGGACATGACGGTGGCGGGCCACTCTAGTCCCGGGTCGTGGGGACGACCCTATAGTCGTCGGACATGTCGGCGGCTGGCCAACTTTGGCCCGTGGTCGTGGGGAGGACCCTATACTCGTCGGACAAGTCGGCGGCGAGCCAACCTAGTCCGGGGGTCGTGGGGACGACCCTATAGTCGTCGGAGAAGTCTGCGGCGGGCCAACCTAGTCCCGGGGTCGTAGGGACGACCCTATAGTCGTCGGACAAGTCGGCAGCTTGCCAACTTTGGCACGGAGTCGTGGGGACGACCCAATAGTCGTCGGAAATGTCGGTGGCTGTCCAACTTTGGCCCGGGGGTCGTGGGGACGACCCTATAGTCGTCGGACCTGTCGGCGGCGAGCCAACATTGACCCGGGGTCGTGGGGACGACTCTATAGTCGTCGGACATGTCGGCGGCTGGCCAAATATGACCCGGGGACGTGGGGACGAGCCTATAGTCTTCGGACAAGTCGGCGGCTGGCCAACTTTGGCCCGTGGTTGTGTGGACGACCCTATAGTCGTCGGATATGTCGGCGCCTGGCCAACTTTGACCCGTGGTCGTGGGGACGACCCTATTGTCGTCGGAAATGACGGTGGCGGGCCAATCTATTCCCGGGGTCGTGGGGACGACCCTATAGTCGTCGGACAAGTCGGCAGCTTGCCAACTTTGGCACGGAGTCGTGGGGACGACCCTACAGTCGTCGGACAAGTCGGCGGCGAGCCAATCTAGCCCCGCGGTCGTGGGGACGACCCTATAGTCGTCGGACAAGTCAGCGGCTGGCCAACACTGGCCCGTGGTCGTGGGGAAGAGCCTATAGTCGTCGGACAAGTCGGCGGCGAGCCAATCTAGTCCCGCGGTCGTGGGGACGACCCTATAGTCGTCGGACATGTCGGCGGCTGGCCAACTTTGGCCCGTGGTCGTGGGGACGACCCAATAGTCGTCGGAAATGTCGGTGGCTGTCCAACTTTGGCCCGGGGGTCGTGGGGACGACCCTATAGTCGTCGGACATGTCGGCGGCGAGCCAACATTGACCCGGGGTCGTGGGGACGACTCTATAGTCGTCGGACATGTCGGCGGCTGGCCAACTTTGGCCCGTGGTTGTGGGGACGACCCTATAGTCGTTGGACATGACGGTGGCGGGCCAATCTAGTCCCGGGGTCGTGGGTAAGACCCTATAGTCGTCGGACAAGATGGCGGCTGGACATCTTTGGCCCGCGGTCGTGGGGACGACCCTATAGTCGTCGGACATGTTGGCGGGTTGTCAGCCTAGTCCCGGGGTCGTGGGTACGTCCCTATAGTCGTCGGACAAGTCGGCGGCGGGCCTACCTTGTCCCGGGGTCGTGGGGACGACCCTATAGTCGTCGGACATGTCGGCGGCTGGCCAACTTTGGCCCGGTGTCGTGGGGACGACTCCATAGTCGTCGGAAATGTCGGCGGCTGGCCAACTTTGGCCCGGGGTCGTGGGGACGACCCTATAGTCGTCGGACATTTCGGCGGCTTGCCAACTTTGGCCCGGGGTCGTGGGGACGATCCAATAGTCGTCGGACATGTTGGCGGCTGGTCAACTTTGGCCCGTGGTCGTGGGGACGACCCTATAGTCGTTGGACATGTCAGCGGCTGGCCAACTTTGGCCCGGTGTCGTGGGGACGACCCAATAGTCGTCGGACATGTCGGCGGGTGGCCAACCTAGTCCCGAGGTCGTGGGGACGACCCTATAGTCGTCGGACATGTCGGCGGCTTGCCAACTTTGGCCCGGGGTCGTGGGGACGATCCAATAGTCGTCGGACATGTCGGCGGCTGGTCAACTTTGGCCCGTGGTCGTGGGGACGACCCTATAGTCGTTGGACATGTCGGCGGCTGGCCAACCTGGACCCGGGGTCGTGGGGACGACCCTATTGTCGTCGGACATTTCGGCGGCTTGCCAACTTTGGCCCGGGGTCGTGGGGACGACCCTATAGTCGTCGGACATGTCGGCGGCTGGCCAACTTTGGCCCGTGGTTGTGGGGACGACCCTATAGTCGTTGGACATGACGGTGGCGGGCCAATCTAGTCCCGGGGTCGTGGGTAAGACCCTATAGTCGTCGGACATGTCGGCGGCCGGCCAACTTTGGACCGGTGTCGTGGGGACGACTCTATAGTCGTCGGAATTGTCGGCGGCTGGCCAACCTGGACCCGGGGTCGTGGGGACGACCCTATTGTCGTCGGACATGACGGTGGCGGGCCAATCTAGTCTCGGGGTCGTGGGGACGACCCTATAGTCGTCGGACATGTCGGCGGCTGGCCAACTTTGGCCCGGGGTCGTGGGGGCGACCCTATAGTCGTCGGACATGTTGGCGGCTTGTCAGCCTAGTCCCGGGGTCGTGGGTACCACCCTACAGTCGTCGGACATTTCGGCGGCTTGCCAACTTTGGCCCGGGGTCGTGGGGACGACCCTATAGTCGTCGGACTTGACGGTGGCGGGCCAATCTAGTCCCGAGGTCCTGGGGACGACCCTATAGTCGTCGGACTTGACGGTGGCGGGCCAATCTAGTCCCGGGGTCGTGGGGACGACCCTACAGTCGTCGGACATTTCGGCGGCTTGCCAACTTTGGCCCGGGGTCGTGGGGACGACCCTCCAGTCGTCGGACATTTCGGCGGCTGGCCAACTTTGGCCCGGGGTCGTGGGGACGACCCTATAATCGTCGGACATGTCGGCGGCTGGCCAGCTTTGGCCCGTGGTCGTGGGGACGACTCTATATTCGTCGGACATGTCGGCGGCTGGCCAACCTAGTCCCGAGGTCGTGGGGACGACCCTATAGTCGTCGGACTTGACGGTGGCGGGCCAATCTAGTCCCGGGGTCGTGGGGACGACCCTACAGTCGTCGGACATTTCGGCGTCTTGCCAACTTTGGCCCGGGGTCGTGGGGACGACCCTATAGTCGTCGGACATGACGGTGGCGGACCAATCTAGTCCCGGGGTCGTGGGGACGACCCTATAGTCGTCGGACAAGTCGGCGGCGGGCCAACCTAGTCCCGGGGTCGTGGGGACGACCCTATAGTCGTCGGACTTGACGGTGGCGGGCCAATCTAGTCCCGGGGTCGTGGGGACGACCCTACAGTCGCCGGACATTTCGGCGTCTTGCCAACTTTGGCCCGGGGTCGTGGGGACGACCCTATAGTCGTCGGACATGACGGTGGCGGACCAACCTAGTCCCGGGGTCGTGGGGACGACCCTATAGTCGTCAGACATGACGGTGGCGCGCCAGTCTAGTCCCGGGTCATGGGGACGACCCTATAGTCGTCGGACAAGTCGGCGGCTGGCCAACTTTGGCCCGTGGTCGTGGGGACGACCCTATAGTCGTCGGAAATGACGGTGGCGGGCCAATCTAGTCCCGGGGTCGTGGGGACGACCCTATAGTCGTCGGACAAGTCGGCGGCGGGCCAACCTAGTCCCGGGGTCGTGGGGATGACCCTATAGTCGTCGGACAAGTCGGCGGCGAGCCCACCTAGTCGGGGGGTCGTGGGGACGACCCTATAGTCGTCGGACAAGTCGGCGGCCGGCCAACCTAGTCCGGGGGTCGTGGGGACGACCCTATAGTCGTCGGACATGACGGTGGCGGGCCAGTCTAGTCCCGGGTCGTGGGGACGACCCTATAGTCGTCGGACATGTCGGCGGCTGGCCAACTTTGGCCCGTGGTCGTGGGGAGGACCCTATAGTCGTCGGAAATGTCGGTGGCTGTCCAACTTTGGCCCGGGGGTCGTGGGGACGACCCTATAGTCGTCGGACATGTCGGCGGCGAGCCAACATTGACCCGGGGTCGTGGGAACGACTCTATAGTCGTCGGACATGTCGGTGGCGGGCCAGTCTAGTCCCGGGTCGTGGGGACGACCCTATAGTCGTCGGACATTTCGGCGGCTTGCCAACTTTGGCCCGGGGTCGTGGGGACGACCCTATAGTCGTCGGACATGTCGGCGGCTGGCTAACTTTGGCCCGTGGTCGTGGGGACGACCCTATAGTCGTTGGACATGACGGTGGCGGGCCAATCTAGTCCCGGGGTCGTGGGTAAGACCCTATAGTCGTCGAGCAAGACGGCGGCTGGACATCTTTGGCCCGGGGTCGTGGGGACGACCCTATAGTCGTCGGACATGTTGTCGGGTTGTCAACCTAGTCCCGGGGTCGTGGGTACGACCCTATAGTCGTCGGACAAGTCGGCGGCGGGCCAACCTTGTCCCGGGGTCGTGGGCACGACCCTATAGTCGTCGGACATGTCGGCGGCTGGCCAACTTTGGCCCGGTGTCGTGGGGACGACTCTATAGTCGTCGGAAATGTCGGCGGCTGGCCAACCTGGACCCGGGGTCGTGTGGACGACCCTATTGTCGTCGGACATGACGGTGGCGGGCCAATCTAGTCTCGGGGTCGTGGGGACGACCCTATAGTCGTCGGACAAGACGGCGGCTGGACATCTTTGGCCAGGGGTCGTGGGGACGACCCTACAGTCGTCGGACATTTCGGCGGCTTGCCAACCTTGGCCCGGGGTCGTGGGGACGACCCTATAGTCGTCGGACTTGTCGGCGGCTGGCCAACTTTGGCCCGGGGTCGTGGGGACGACCCTATAGTCGTCGGACAGGACGGTGGCGGACCAATCTAGTCCCGGGGTCGTGGGGACGACCCTATAGTCGTGTGACATGACGGTGGCGGGCTAATCTAGTCCCGGGGTCCTGGGGACGACCCTATAGGCGTCGGACAAGACGGCGGCTGGACATCTTTGGCCCGTGGTCGTGGGGACGACCCAATAGTGGTCGGACATGTCGGCGGCTGGCCAACCCAGTCCCGAGTTCGTGGGGACGACCCTATAGTCGTCGGACTTGACGGTGGCGGACCAATCTAGTCCCGGGATCGTGGGGACGACCCTATAGTCGAACATGTCGGCGGCTGGCCAACTTTGGCCCGTGGTCGTGGGGACGATCCAATAGTCGTCGGACATGACGGTGGCGGGCCAATCTAGTCCCGGGGTCGTGGGGACGACCCTATAGTCGTCGAACAAGTCGGCTGCGGGCCAAGCTTGTCCCGGGGTCGTGGGGACGACCCTATAATCGTCGGACATGACGGTGGCGGGTCAATCTAGTCCCGGGGTCGTGGGGACGACCCTATAGTCGTCGGACATGTCGGCGGCTGGCCAACTTTGGCCCGGTGTCGTGGGGACGACTCTATAGTCGTCGGAAGTGTCGGCGGCTGGCCAACCTGGACCCGGGGTCGTGGAGACGACCCTATTGTCGTCGGACATGACGGTGGCGGGCCAATCTAGTCTCGGGGTCGTGGGGACGACCCTATAGTCGTCGGACATGTCGGCGGCTGGCCAACTTTGGCCCGGGGTCGTGGGGACGACCCTATAGTCGTCGGACATGACGGTGTCGGACCAATCTAGTCCTGGAGTCGTGGGGACGACCCTATAGTCGTCGGACATTTCGGCGGCTTGCCAACTTTGGCCCGGGTTCGTGGGGACGACCCTATAGTCGTCGGACATGTCGGCGGCTGGCCAACTTTGGCCCGTGGTTGTGGGGACGACCCTCTAGTCGTTGGACATGACGGTGGCGGGCCAATCTAGTCCCGGGGTCGTGGGGACGACCCTATAGTCGTCGGACATGTTGGCGATTGGCCAACATTGGCCCGGGGTCGTCGGGACGACCCTATAGTCGTCGGACATGTCTGCGGCTGGCCAACCTAGTCCCGGGGTCGTGGGTACCACCCTACAGTCGTCGGACATTTCGGCGGCTTGCCAACTTTGGCCCGTGGTCGCGGGGACGACCCTATAGTCGTCAGACATGACGGTGGCGAGCCAACCTACTCCCGGGGTCGTGGGGACGACCCTATAGTCGTCGGACAAGTCGGCGGCGGGGCAACCTAGTCCCGGGGTCGTGGGGACCACCGTATAGTCGTCGGACATGTCGCCGGCTGGCCAACTTTGGCCCGTACTCGTGGGTACCACCCTATAGTCGTCGGATATGACGGTGTCGGGCCAATCTAGTTCCGGGGTCGTGGGGACGACCCTATAGTCGTCGGACATGTCGGCGGCTGGCCAACTTTGGCCCGTGGTCGTGGGGACGACCCAATAGTCGTCGGAAATGTCGGTGGCTGTCCAGCTTTGGCCCGGGGGTCGTGGGGACGACCCTATAGTCGTCGGACCTGTCGGCGGCGAGCCAACATTGACCCGGGGTCGTGGGGACGACTCTATAGTCGTCGGACAAGTCAGCGGCTGGCCAACACTGGCCCGTGGTCGTGGGGAAGAGCCTATAGTCGTCGGACAAGTCGGCGGCGAGCCAATCTAGTCCCGCGGTCGTGGGGACGACCCTATAGTCGTCGGACAAGTCAGCGGCTGGCCAACATTGGCCCGTGGTCGTGGGGACGACCATATAGTCGTCGGACATGACGGTGGCGGGCCACTCTAGTCCCGGGTCGTGGGGACGACCCTATAGTCGTCGGACATGTCGGCGGCTGGCCAACTTTGGCCCGTGGTCGTGGGGAGGACCCTATACTCGTCGGACAAGTCGGCGGCGAGCCAACCTAGTCCGGGGGTCGTGGGGACGACCCTATAGTCGTCGGAGAAGTCTGCGGCGGGCCAACCTAGTCCCGGGGTCGTAGGGACGACCCTATAGTCGTCGGACAAGTCGGCAGCTTGCCAACTTTGGCACGGAGTCGTGGGGACGACCCTACAGTCGTCGGACAAGTCGGCGGCGAGCCAATCTAGCCCCGCGGTCGTGGGGACGACCCTATAGTCGTCGGACAAGTCAGCGGCTGGCCAACACTGGCCCGTGGTCGTGGGGAAGAGCCTATAGTCGTCGGACAAGTCGGCGGCGAGCCAATCTAGTTCCGGGGTCGTGGGGACGACCCTATAGTCGTCGGACATGTCGGCGGCTGGCCAACTTTGGCCCGTGGTCGTGGGGACGACCCAATAGTCGTCGGAAATGTCGGTGGCTGTCCAACTTTGGCCCGGGGGTCGTGGGGACGACCCTATAGTCGTCGGACCTGTCGGCGGCGAGCCAACATTGACCCGGGGTCGTGGGGACGACTCTATAGTCGTCGGACATGTCGGCGGCTGGCCAAATATGACCCGGGGACGTGGGGACGAGCCTATAGTCTTCGGACAAGTCGGCGGCTGGCCAACTTTGGCCCGTGGTTGTGTGGACGACCCTATAGTCGTCGGATATGTCGGCGCCTGGCCAACTTTGACCCGTGGTCGTGGGGACGACCCTATTGTCGTCGGAAATGACGGTGGCGGGCCAATCTATTCCCGGGGTCGTGGGGACGACCCTATAGTCGTCGGACAAGTCGGCAGCTTGCCAACTTTGGCACGGAGTCGTGGGGACGACCCTACAGTCGTCGGACAAGTCGGCGGCGAGCCAATCTAGCCCCGCGGTCGTGGGGACGACCCTATAGTCGTCGGACAAGTCAGCGGCTGGCCAACACTGGCCCGTGGTCGTGGGGAAGAGCCTATAGTCGTCGGACAAGTCGGCGGCGAGCCAATCTAGTCCCGCGGTCGTGGGGACGACCCTATAGTCGTCGGACATGTCGGCGGCTGGCCAACTTTGGCCCGTGGTCGTGGGGACGACCCAATAGTCGTCGGAAATGTCGGTGGCTGTCCAACTTTGGCCCGGGGGTCGTGGGGACGACCCTATAGTCGTCGGACATGTCGGCGGCGAGCCAACATTGACCCGGGGTCGTGGGGACGACTCTATAGTCGTCGGACATGTCGGCGGCTGGCCAACTTTGGCCCGGTGTCGTGGGGACGACTCCATAGTCGTCGGAAATGTCGGCGGCTGGCCAACTTTGGCCCGGGGTCGTGGGGACGACCCTATAGTCGTCGGACATTTCGGCGGCTTGCCAACTTTGGCCCGGGGTCGTGGGGACGATCCAATAGTCGTCGGACATGTTGGCGGCTGGTCAACTTTGGCCCGTGGTCGTGGGGACGACCCTATAGTCGTTGGACATGTCAGCGGCTGGCCAACTTTGGCCCGGTGTCGTGGGGACGACCCAATAGTCGTCGGACATGTCGGCGGGTGGCCAACCTAGTCCCGAGGTCGTGGGGACGACCCTATAGTCGTCGGACATGTCGGCGGCTTGCCAACTTTGGCCCGGGGTCGTGGGGACGATCCAATAGTCGTCGGACATGTCGGCGGCTGGTCAACTTTGGCCCGTGGTCGTGGGGACGACCCTATAGTCGTTGGACATGTCGGCGGCTGGCCAACCTGGACCCGGGGTCGTGGGGACGACCCTATTGTCGTCGGACATTTCGGCGGCTTGCCAACTTTGGCCCGGGGTCGTGGGGACGACCCTATAGTCGTCGGACATGTCGGCGGCTGGCCAACTTTGGCCCGTGGTTGTGGGGACGACCCTATAGTCGTTGGACATGACGGTGGCGGGCCAATCTAGTCCCGGGGTCGTGGGTAAGACCCTATAGTCGTCGGACATGTCGGCGGCCGGCCAACTTTGGACCGGTGTCGTGGGGACGACTCTATAGTCGTCGGAATTGTCGGCGGCTGGCCAACCTGGACCCGGGGTCGTGGGGACGACCCTATTGTCGTCGGACATGACGGTGGCGGGCCAATCTAGTCTCGGGGTCGTGGGGACGACCCTATAGTCGTCGGACATGTCGGCGGCTGGCCAACTTTGGCCCGGGGTCGTGGGGGCGACCCTATAGTCGTCGGACATGTTGGCGGCTTGTCAGCCTAGTCCCGGGGTCGTGGGTACCACCCTACAGTCGTCGGACATTTCGGCGGCTTGCCAACTTTGGCCCGGGGTCGTGGGGACGACCCTATAGTCGTCGGACTTGACGGTGGCGGGCCAATCTAGTCCCGAGGTCCTGGGGACGACCCTATAGTCGTCGGACTTGACGGTGGCGGGCCAATCTAGTCCCGGGGTCGTGGGGACGACCCTACAGTCGTCGGACATTTCGGCGGCTTGCCAACTTTGGCCCGGGGTCGTGGGGACGACCCTGCAGTCGTCGGACATTTCGGCGGCTGGCCAACTTTGGCCCGGGGTCGTGGGGACGACCCTATAATCGTCGGACATGTCGGCGGCTGGCCAGCTTTGGCCCGTGGTCGTGGGGACGACTCTATATTCGTCGGACATGTCGGCGGCTGGCCAACCTAGTCCCGAGGTCGTGGGGACGACCCTATAGTCGTCGGACTTGACGGTGGCGGGCCAATCTAGTCCCGGGGTCGTGGGGACGACCCTACAGTCGTCGGACATTTCGGCGTCTTGCCAACTTTGGCCCGGGGTCGTGGGGACGACCCTATAGTCGTCGGACATGACGGTGGCGGACCAATCTAGTCCCGGGGTCGTGGGGACGACCCTATAGTCGTCGGACAAGTCGGCGGCGGGCCAACCTAGTCCCGGGGTCGTGGGGACGACCCTATAGTCGTCGGACTTGACGGTGGCGGGCCAATCTAGTCCCGGGGTCGTGGGGACGACCCTACAGTCGCCGGACATTTCGGCGTCTTGCCAACTTTGGCCCGGGGTCGTGGGGACGACCCTATAGTCGTCGGACATGACGGTGGCGAACCAACCTAGTCCCGGGGTCGTGGGGACGACCCTATAGTCGTCAGACATGACGGTGGCGCGCCAGTCTAGTCCCGGGTCATGGGGACGACCCTATAGTCGTCGGACAAGTCGGCGGCTGGCCAACTTTGGCCCGTGGTCGTGGGGACGACCCTATAGTCGTCGGAAATGACGGTGGCGGGCCAATCTAGTCCCGGGGTCGTGGGGACGACCCTATAGTCGTCGGACAAGTCGGCGGCGGGCCAACCTAGTCCCGGGGTCGTGGGGATGACCCTATAGTCGTCGGACAAGTCGGCGGCGAGCCCACCTAGTCGGGGGGTCGTGGGGACGACCCTATAGTCGTCGGACAAGTCGGCGGCCGGCCAACCTAGTCCGGGGGTCGTGGGGACGACCCTATAGTCGTCGGACATGACGGTGGCGGGCCAGTCTAGTCCCGGGTCGTGGGGACGACCCTATAGTCGTCGGACATGTCGGCGGCTGGCCAACTTTGGCCCGTGGTCGTGGGGAGGACCCTATAGTCGTCGGAAATGTCGGTGGCTGTCCAACTTTGGCCCGGGGGTCGTGGGGACGACCCTATAGTCGTCGGACATGTCGGCGGCGAGCCAACATTGACCCGGGGTCGTGGGAACGACTCTATAGTCGTCGGACATGTCGGTGGCGGGCCAGTCTAGTCCCGGGTCGTGGGGACGACCCTATAGTCGTCGGACATTTCGGCGGCTTGCCAACTTTGGCCCGGGGTCGTGGGGACGACCCTATAGTCGTCGGACATGTCGGCGGCTGGCTAACTTTGGCCCGTGGTCGTGGGGACGACCCAATAGTCGTTGGACATATCGGCGGCTGGCCAACTTTGCCCCATGGTCGTGGGGACGACCCTATAGTCGTTGGACATGACGGTGGCGGGCCAATCTAGTCCCGGGGTCGTAGGGACGACCCTATAGTCGTCGGACAGGTCGGCAATTGGCCAACATTGGCCCGGGGTCGTGGGGACGACCCTATAGTCGTCGGAGAAGACGACGGCTTGACATCTTTGGCCCGCGGTCCTGGGGACGACCCTATAGTCGTCGGCCATTTCGGCGGCATGCCATCTTTGGCCCGGGGTCGTGGGGACGACCCTATAGTCGTCGGACATGTTGGCGGCTTGTCAACCTAGTCCCGGGGTCGTGGGGACGACCCTATTGTCGTTGGACATGACGATGGCGGGCCAATCTAGTCCCGGGGTCGTGGGGACGACCCTATAGTCGTCGGAGATGTCGGCGATTGGCCAACATTGGCCCGGGGTCGTGGGGACGACCCTATAGTCGTCGGACATTTCGGCGGCTTGCCAACTTTGGCCCGGTGTCGTGCGGACGACCCTATAGTCGTCGGACAAGACGGCGGCTGGACATCTTTGGCCCGCGGTCGTGGGGACGACCCTATAGTCGCCGGACATTTCGGCGGCTTGCCAACTTTGGCCTGTGGTCGGGGGTACGACCCTATAGACGTCGGACAAGTCGGCGGCGGGCCAACCTTGTCCCGGGGACGTGGGGAGGACCCTATAGTCGTCGGACATGACGGTGGCGGGTCAATCTAGTCCCGGGGTCGTGGGGACGACCCTATAGTCGTCGGACATGTTGGCGGCTTGTCAGCCTAGTCCCGGGGTCGTGGGTACGACACTATAGTCGTCGGACAAGTCGGCGGCGGGCCAACCTTGTCCCGGGGTCGTGGGGACGACCCTATAGTCGTCGGACATGTCGGCGGCTGGCCAACTTTGGCCCGGTGTCGTGGGGACGACTCTATAGTCGTCGGAAATGTCGGCGGCTGGCCAACTTTGGCCCGTGGTTGTGGGGACGACCCTATAGTCGTTGGACATGACGGTGGCGGGCCAATCTAGTCCCGGGGTCGTGGGTAAGACCCTATAGTCGTCGGACAAGACGGCGGCTGGACATCTTTGGCCCGGGGTCGTGGGGACGACCCTATAGTCGTCGGACATGTTGGCGGGTTGTCAGCCTAGTCCCGGGGTCGTGGGGACGACCCTATAGTCGTCGGACATGACGGTGGCGGACCAATCTAGTCCCGGGGTCGTGGGGACGACCGTATAGTCGTCGCACATGTCGGCGGCTGGCCAACTTTGGCCCGTGGTCGTGGGGACGATCCAATAATCGTCAGACATGTCGGCGGCTGGCCAACTTTGGCCCGTGGTTGTGGGGACGAACCTAGAGTCGTTGGACATGACGGTGGCGGGCCAATCTAGTCCCGGGGTCGTGGGGACGACCCTATAGTCGTCGGACAAGACGGCGGCTGGACACCTTTGGCCAGGGGTCGTGGGGACGACCCTACAGTCGTCGGACATTTCGGCGGCTTGCCAACTTTGGCCCGGGGTCGTGGGGACGACCCTATAGTCGTCGGACATGTCGGCGGCTGGCCAACTTTGGCCCGTGGTTGTGGGGACGACCCTATAGTCGTTGGACATGACGGTGGCGGGCCAATCTAGTCCCGGGGTCGTGGGTAAGACCCTATAGTCGTCGGACATGTCGGCGGCCGGCCAACTTTGGACCGGTGTCGTGGGGACGACTCTATAGTCGTCGGAATTGTCGGCGGCTGGCCAACCTGGACCCGGGGTCGTGGGGACGACCCTATTGTCGTCGGACATGACGGTGGCGGGCCAATCTAGTCTCGGGGTCGTGGGGACGACCCTATAGTCGTCGGACATGTCGGCGGCTGGCCAACTTTGGCCCGGGGTCGTGGGGGCGACCCTATAGTCGTCGGACATGTTGGCGGCTTGTCAGCCTAGTCCCGGGGTCGTGGGTACCACCCTACAGTCGTCGGACATTTCGGCGGCTTGCCAACTTTGGCCCGGGGTCGTGGGGACGACCCTATAGTCGTCGGACTTGACGGTGGCGGGCCAATCTAGTCCCGAGGTCCTGGGGACGACCCTATAGTCGTCGGACTTGACGGTGGCGGGCCAATCTAGTCCCGGGGTCGTGGGGACGACCCTACAGTCGTCGGACATTTCGGCGGCTTGCCAACTTTGGCCCGGGGTCGTGGGGACGACCCTGCAGTCGTCGGACATTTCGGCGGCTGGCCAACTTTGGCCCGGGGTCGTGGGGACGACCCTATAATCGTCGGACATGTCGGCAGCTGGCCAGCTTTGGCCCGTGGTCGTGGGGACGACTCTATATTCGTCGGACATGTCGGCGGCTGGCCAACCTAGTCCCGAGGTCGTGGGGACGACCCTATAGTCGTCGGACTTGACGGTGGCGGGCCAATCTAGTCCCGGGGTCGTGGGGACGACCCTACAGTCGTCGGACATTTCGGCGTCTTGCCAACTTTGGCCCGGTGTCGTGGGGACGACCCTATAGTCGTCGGACATGACGGTGGCGGACTAATCTAGTCCCGGGGTCGTGGGGACGACCCTATAGTCGTCGGACATGTCGGCGGCTGGCCAACTTTGGCCCGTGGTCGTGGGGACGATCCAAAAGTCGTCGGACATGTCGGCGGCTGGCCAACTTTGGCGCGTGGTCGTGGGGACGATCCGATTGTCGTCGGACATGTCGGCGGCTGGCCAACTTTGGCCCGGTGTCGTGGGGACGACCCAATAGTCGTCGGACATGTCGGCGGCTGGCCAACTTTGGCCCGGTGTCGTGGGGACGACTCTATATTCGTCGGACATGTCGGCGGCTGGCCAACCTAGACCCGGGGTCGTGGGGACGACCCTATAGTCGTCGGACATGTCGGCAGGTGGCCAACCTAGTCCCGAGGTCGTGGGGACGACCCTATAGTCGTCGGACATGTCGGCGGCTTGCCAACTTTGGCCCGGGGTCGTGGGGACGATCCAATAGTCGTCGGACATGTCGGCGGCTGGTCAACTTTGGCCCGTGGTTGTGGGGACGACCCTATAATCGTTGGACATGACGGTGGCGGGCCAATCTAGTCCCGGGGTCGTAGGGACGACCCTATAGTCGTCGGACATGTTGGCGATTGGCCAACATTGGCCCGGGGTCGTCGGGACGACCCTATAGTCGTCGGACATGTCGGCGGCTGGCCAACCTAGTCCCGGGGTCGTGGGGACGACCCTATAGTCGTCGGACATTTCGGCGGCTTGCCAACTTTGGCCCGGGTTCGTGGGGACGACCCTATAGTCGTCGGACATGTCGGCGGCTGGCCAATCTAGTCCCGGGGTCGTAGGGACGACCCTATAGTCGTCGGACATGTTGGCGATTGGCCAACATTGGCCCGGGGTCGTCGGGACGACCCTATAGTCGTCGGACATGTCGGCGGCTGGCCAACCTAGTCCCGGGGTCGTGGGGACGACCCTATAGTCGTCGGACATTTCGGCGGCTTGCCAACTTTGGCCCGGGTTCGTGGGGACGACCCTATAGTCGTCGGACATGTCGGCGGCTGGCCAACTTTGGACCGGTGTCGTGGGGACGACCCTATAGTCTTCGGAAATGACGGTAGCGGGCCAATCTAGACCCGAGGTCGTGGGGACGACCCTATAGTCGTCGGACATGTCGGCGGCTGGCCAACTTTGGCCCGGGGTCGTGGGGGCGACCCTATACTCGTCGGACATGTTGGCGGCTTGTCAGCCTAGTCCCGGGGTCGTGGGTACGACCCTACAGTCGTCGGACATTTCGGCGGCTTGCCAACTTTGGCCCGGGGTCGTGGGGACGACCCTATGGTCGTCGGACTTGACGGTGGCGGGCCAATCTAGTCCCGAGGTCCTGGGGACGACCCTATAGTCGTCGGACTTGACGGTGGCGGGCCAATCTAGTCCCGGGGTCGTGGGGACGACCCTACAGTCGTCGGACATTTCGGCGGCTTGCCAACTTTGGCCCGGGGTCGTGGGGACGACCCTGTAGTCGTCGGACATGTTGGCGGCTTGTCAGCCTAGTCCCGGGGTCGTGGATACGACCCTACAGTCGTCGGACATTTCGGCGGCTTGCCAACTTTGGCCCGGGGTCGTGGGGACGACCCTATAGTCGTCGGACATGACGGTGGCGGGCCAATCTAGTCCCGGGGTCGTGGGGACGACCCTATAGTCGTCGGACATTTCGGCGGCGGACCAACTTTGGCCCGGGGTCGTGGGGACGACCCTATAGTCGTCGGACATGTTGACGGCTTGTCAGCCTAGTCCCGGGGTCGTGGGTACGACCCTACAGTCGTCGGACATTTCGGCGGCTTGCCAAATTTGGCCCGGGGTCGTGGGGACGACCCTATAGTCGTCGGACATGACGGTGGCGGGCCAATCTAGTCCCGGGGTCGTGGGGACGACCCTATAGTCGTCGGACATTTCGGCGGCTGGCCAACTTTGGCCCGGGGTCGTGGGGACGACCCTATAGTCGTCGGACATGTTGGCGGCTTGTCAGCCTAGCCCCGGGGTCGTGGGTACGGCCCTATAGTCGTCGGACAAGTCGGCGGCGGGCCAACCTTGTCCCGGGGTCGTGGGGACGACCCTATAGTCGTCGGACATGTCGGCGGCTGGCCAACTTTGGCCCGGTGTCGTGGGGACGACTCTATAGTCGTCGGAAATGTCGGCGGCTGGCCAACTTTGGCCCGTGGTTGTGGGGACGACCCTATAGTCGTTGGACATGACGGTGGCGGGCCAATCTAGTCCCGGGGTCGTGGGTAAGACCCTATAGTCGTCGGACAAGATGGCGGCTGGACATCTTTGGCCCGGGGTCGTGGGGACGACCCTATAGTCGTCGGACATGTTGGCGGGTTGTCAGCCTAGTCCCGGGGTCGTGGGTACGACCCTATCGTCGTCGGACAAGTCGGCGGCGGGCCAACCTTGTCCCGGGGTCGTGGGGACGACCCTATAGTCGTCGGACATGTCGGCGGCTGGCCAACTTTGGCCCGGTGTCGTGGGGACGACTCTATAGTCGTCGGAAATGTCGGCGGCTGGCCAACTTTGGCCCGTACTCGTGGGTACGACCCTATAGTCGTCGGACATGACGGTGTCGGGCCAATCTAGTCCCGGGGTCGTGGGAACGACCCTATAGTCGTCGGACATGTCGGCGGCTGGCCAACTTTGGCCCGTGGTCGTGGGGACGACCCTATAGTCGTTGGACATGACGGTGGCGGGCCAATCTAGTCCCGGGGTTGTGGGTAAGACCCTATAGTCGTCGGACAAGACGGCGGCTGGACATCTTTGGCCCGGGGTCGTGGGGACGACCCTATAGTCGTCGGACATGTCGGCGGCAGGCCAACTTTGGCCCGGTGTCGTGGGGACGACTCTATAGTCGTCGGAAATGTCGGCGGCTGGCCAACTTTGGCCCGGGGTCGTGGGGACGACCCTATAGTCGTCGGACATTTCGGCGGCTGGCCAACTTTGGCCCGGTGTCGTGGGGACGACTCTATAGTCGTCGGAAATGTCGGCGGCTGGCCAACTTTGGCCCGTGGTTGTGGGGACGACCCTATAGTCGTTGGACATGGCGGTGGCGGGCCAATCTAGTCCCGGGGTCGTGGGTAAGACCCTATAGTCGTCGGACAAGATGGCGGCTGGACATCTTTGGCCCGGGGTCGTGGGGACGACCCTATAGTCGTCGGACATGTCGGCGGCTGGCCAACTTTGGCCCGGTGTCGTGGGGACGACTCTATAGTCGTCGGAAATGTCGGCGGCTGGCCAACTTTGGCCCGTGGTTGTGGGGACGACCCTATAGTCGTTGGACATGATGGTGGCGGGCCAATCTAGTCCCGGGGTCGTGGGTAAGACCCTATAGTCGTCGGACAAGACGGCGGCTGGACATCTTTGGCCCGGGGTCGTGGGGACGACCCTATAGTCGTCGGACATGTTGGCGGGTTGTCAGCCTAGTCCCGGGGTCGTGGGGACGACCCAATTGTCGTCGGACATGACGGTGGCGGACCAATCTAGTCCCGGGGTCGTGGGGACGACCGTATAGTCGTCGCACATGTCGGCGGCTGGCCAACTTTGGCCCGTGGTCGTGGGGACGATCCAATAATCGTCGGACATGTCGGCGGCTGGCCAACTTTGGCCCGTGGTTGTGGGTGACGACCCTATAGTCGTTGGACATGACGGTGGCGGGCCAATCTAGTCCCGGGGTCGTGGGGACGACCCTATAGTCGTCGGACAAGACGGCGGCTGGACATCTTTGGCCCGGGGTCGTGGGGACGACCCTACAGTCGTCGGACATTTCGGCGGCTTGCCAACTTTGGCCCGGGGTCGTGGGGACGACCCTATAGTCGTCGGACATGTCGGCGGCTGGCCAACTTTGGCCCGTGGTTGTGGGGACGACCCTATAGTCGTTGGACATGACGGTGGCGGGCCAATCTAGTCCCGGGGTCGTGGGTAAGACCCTATAGTCGTCGGACATGTCGGCGGCTGGCCAACTTTGGACCGGTGTCGTGGGGACGACTCTATAGTCGTCGGAAATGTCGGCGGCTGGCCAACCTGGACCCGGGGTCGTGGGGACGACCCTATTTTCGTCGGACATGACGGTGGCGGGCCAATCTAGTATCGGGGTCGTGGGGACGACCCTATAGTCGTCGGACATTTCGGGGGCTGGCCAACTTTGGCCCGGGGTCGTGGGGACGACCCTATAGTCGTCGGACATGACGGTGGCGGGCCAATCTAGTCCTGGGGTCGTGGGGACGACCCTATAGTCGTCGGACTTGTCGGTGGCGGGCCAATCTAGTCCGGGGGTCGTGGGGACGACCCTACAGTCGTCGGACATTTCGGCGGCTTGCCAACTTTGGCCCGGGGTCGTGGGGACGATCCAATAGTCGTCGGACATGTCGGCGGCTAGCCAACATTGGCCCGTGGTCGTGGGGACGACCCAATAGTCGTTGGAAATGTCAGCGGCTGGCCAACTTTGACCCGGGGTCGTGGGGACGACCCTATATTCGTCGGACTTGACGGTGGCGGGCCAATCTAGTCCCGGGGTTGTGGGGACGACCCTACAGTCGTCGGACATTTCGGCGGCTTGCCAACTTTGGCCCGGGGTCGTGGCGACGATCCAATAGTCGTCGGACATGTCGGCGGCTGGTCAACTTTGGCCCGTGGTCGTGGGGACGACCCTATAGTCGTTGGACATGTCAGCGGCTGGCCAACTTTGGCCCGGTGTCGTGGGGACGACCCAATAGTCGTCGGACATGTCGGCGGCTGGCCAACTTTGGCCCGGTGTTGTGGGGACGACTCTATAGTCGTCGGACATGTCGGCGGCTGGCCAACCTAGACCCGGGGTCGTGGGGACGACCCTATAGTCGTCGGACATGTCGGCGGGTTTGCCAACCTAGTCCCGAGGTCGTGGGGACGACCCTATAGTCGTCGGACATGTCGGCGGCTTGCCAACTTTGGCCCGGGGTCGTGGGGACGATCCAATAGTCGTCGGACATGTCGGCGGCTGGTCAACTTTGGCCCGTGGTCGTGGGGACGACCGTATAGTCGTTGGACATGTCAGCGGCTGGCCAACTTTGGCCCGGTGTCGTGGGGACGACCCAATAGTCGTCGGACATGTCGGCGGCTGGCCAACTTTGGCCCGTGGTCGTGGGGACGATCCCATAGTCGTTGGACATGACGGTGGCGGGCCAATCTAGTCCGGGGGTCGTGGGGACGACCCTACAGTCGTCGGACATTTCGGCGGCTTGCCAACTTTGGCCCGGGGTCGTGGGGACGATCCAATAGTCGTCGGACATGACGGCGGCGGGTGAACTTTGGCCCGTGGTCGTGGGGACGACCCTATAGTCGTTGGACATGTCAGCGGCTGGCCAACTTTGGCCCGGTGTCGTGGGGACGACCCAATAGTCGTCGGACATGTCGGCGGCTGGCCAACTTTGGCCCGGGGTCGTGGGGACGACCCTATAGTCGTCGGACTTGACGGTGACGGGCCAATCTAGTCCCGGGGTTGTGGGGACGACCCTACAGTCGTCGGACATTTCGGCGGCTTGCCAACTTTGGCCCGGGGTCGTGGGGACGACCCTATAGTCGTCGGACTTGACGGTGGCGGGCCAATCTAGTTCCGAGGTCGTGGGGACGACCCTACAGTCGTCGGACATTTCGGCGGCTTGCCAACTTTGGCCCGGGGTCGTGGGGACGATCCAATAGTCGTCGGACATGTCGGCGGCTAGCCAACATTGGCCCGTGGTCGTGGGGACGACCCAATAGTCGTTGGAAATGTCAGCGGCTGGCCAACTTTGACCCGGGGTCGTGGGGACGACCCTATATTCGTCGGACTTGACGGTGGCGGGCCAATCTAGTCCCGGGGTTGTGGGGACGACCCTACAGTCGTCGGACATTTCGGCGGCTTGCCAACTTTGGCCCGGGGTCGTGGCGACGATCCAATAGTCGTCGGACATGTCGGCGGCTGGTCAACTTTGGCCCGTGGTCGTGGGGACGACCCTATAGTCGTTGGACATGTCAGCGGCTGGCCAACTTTGGCCCGGTGTCGTGGGGACGACCCAATAGTCGTCAGTACATGTCGGCGGCTGGCCAACTTTGGCCCGGTGTTGTGGGGACGACTCTATAGTCGTCGGACATGTCGGCGGCTGGCCAACCTAGACCCGGGGTCGTGGGGACGACCCTATAGTCGTCGGACATGTCGGCGGGTTTGCCAACCTAGTCCCGAGGTCGTGGGGACGACCCTATAGTCGTCGGACATGTCGGCGGCTGGCCAACTTTGGCCCGTGGTCGTGGGGACGATCCAAAAGTCGTCGGACATGTCGGCGGCTGGCCAACTTTGGCGCGTGGTCGTGGGGACGATCCGATTGTCGTCGGACATGTCGGCGGCTGGCCAACTTTGGCCCGGTGTCGTGGGGACGACCCAATAGTCGTCGGACATGTCGGCGGCTGGCCAACTTTGGCCCGGTATCGTGGGGACGACTCTATATTCGTCGGACATGTCGGCGGCTGGCCAACCTAGACCCGGGGTCGTGGGGACGACCCTATAGTCGTCGGACATGTCGGCGGCAGGCCAACTTTGGCCCGGTGTCGTGGGGACGACTCTATAGTCGTCGGAAATGTCGGCGGCTGGCCAACTTTGGCCCGGGGTCGTGGGGACGACCCTATAGTCGTCGGACATTTCGGCGGCTGGCCAACTTTGGCCCGGTGTCGTGGGGACGACTCTATAGTCGTCGGAAATGTCGGCGGCTGGCCAACTTTGGCCCGTGGTTGTGGGGACGACCCTATAGTCGTTGGACATGGCGGTGGCGGGCCAATCTAGTCCCGGGGTCGTGGGTAAGACCCTATAGTCGTCGGACAAGATGGCGGCTGGACATCTTTGGCCCGGGGTCGTGGGGACGACCCTATAGTCGTCGGACATGTCGGCGGCTGGCCAACTTTGGCCCGGTGTCGTGGGGACGACTCTATAGTCGTCGGAAATGTCGGCGGCTGGCCAACTTTGGCCCGTGGTTGTGGGGACGACCCTATAGTCGTTGGACATGATGGTGGCGGGCCAATCTAGTCCCGGGGTCGTGGGTAAGACCCTATAGTCGTCGGACAAGACGGCGGCTGGACATCTTTGGCCCGGGGTCGTGGGGACGACCCTATAGTCGTCGGACATGTTGGCGGGTTGTCAGCCTAGTCCCGGGGTCGTGGGGACGACCCAATTGTCGTCGGACATGACGGTGGCGGACCAATCTAGTCCCGGGGTCGTGGGGACGACCGTATAGTCGTCGCACATGTCGGCGGCTGGCCAACTTTGGCCCGTGGTCGTGGGGACGATCCAATAATCGTCGGACATGTCGGCGGCTGGCCAACTTTGGCCCGTGGTTGTGGGTGACGACCCTATAGTCGTTGGACATGACGGTGGCGGGCCAATCTAGTCCCGGGGTCGTGGGGACGACCCTATAGTCGTCGGACAAGACGGCGGCTGGACATCTTTGGCCCGGGGTCGTGGGGACGACCCTACAGTCGTCGGACATTTCGGCGGCTTGCCAACTTTGGCCCGGGGTCGTGGGGACGACCCTATAGTTGTCGGACATGTCGGCGGCTGGCCAACTTTGGCCCGTGGTTGTGGGGACGACCCTATAGTCGTTGGACATGACGGTGGCGGGCCAATCTAGTCCCGGGGTCGTGGGTAAGACCCTATAGTCGTCGGACATGTCGGCGGCTGGCCAACTTTGGACCGGTGTCGTGGGGACGACTCTATAGTCGTCGGAAATGTCGGCGGCTGGCCAACCTGGACCCGGGGTCGTGGGGACGACCCTATTTTCGTCGGACATGACGGTGGCGGGCCAATCTAGTATCGGGGTCGTGGGGACGACCCTATAGTCGTCGGACATTTCGGGGGCTGGCCAACTTTGGCCCGGGGTCGTGGGGACGACCCTATAGTCGTCGGACATGACGGTGGCGGGCCAATCTAGTCCTGGGGTCGTGGGGACGACCCTATAGTCGTCGGACTTGTCGGTGGCGGGCCAATCTAGTCCGGGGGTCGTGGGGACGACCCTACAGTCGTCGGACATTTCGGCGGCTTGCCAACTTTGGCCCGGGGTCGTGGGGACGATCCAATAGTCGTCGGACATGTCGGCGGCTAGCCAACATTGGCCCGTGGTCGTGGGGACGACCCAATAGTCGTTGGAAATGTCAGCGGCTGGCCAACTTTGACCCGGGGTCGTGGGGACGACCCTATATTCGTCGGACTTGACGGTGGCGGGCCAATCTAGTCCCGGGGTTGTGGGGACGACCCTACAGTCGTCGGACATTTCGGCGGCTTGCCAACTTTGGCCCGGGGTCGTGGCGACGATCCAATAGTCGTCGGACATGTCGGCGGCTGGTCAACTTTGGCCCGTGGTCGTGGGGACGACCCTATAGTCGTTGGACATGTCAGCGGCTGGCCAACTTTGGTCCGGTGTCGTGGGGACGACCCAATAGTCGTCGGACATGTCGGCGGCTGGCCAACTTTGGCCCGGTGTTGTGGGGACGACTCTATAGTCGTCGGACATGTCGGCGGCTGGCCAACCTAGACCCGGGGTCGTGGGGACGACCCTATAGTCGTCGGACATGTCGGCGGGTTTGCCAACCTAGTCCCGAGGTCGTGGGGACGACCCTATAGTCGTCGGACATGTCGGCGGCTTGCCAACTTTGGCCCGGGGTCGTGGGGACGATCCAATAGTCGTCGGACATGTCGGCGGCTGGTCAACTTTGGCCCGTGGTCGTGGGGACGACCGTATAGTCGTTGGACATGCCAGCGGCTGGCCAACTTTGGCCCGGTGTCGTGGGGACGACCCAATAGTCGTCGGACATGTCGGCGGCTGGCCAACTTTGGCCCGTGGTCGTGGGGACGATCCCATAGTCGTTGGACATGACGGTGGCGGGCCAATCTAGTCCGGGGGTCGTGGGGACGACCCTACAGTCGTCGGACATTTCGGCGGCTTGCCAACTTTGGCCCGGGGTCGTGGGGACGATCCAATAGTCGTCGGACATGACGGCGGCGGGTGAACTTTGGCCCGTGGTCGTGGGGACGACCCTATAGTCGTTGGACATGTCAGCGGCTGGCCAACTTTGGCCCGGTGTCGTGGGGACGACCCAATAGTCGTCGGACATGTCGGCGGCTGGCCAACTTTGGCCCGGGGTCGTGGGGACGACCCTATAGTCGTCGGACTTGACGGTGACGGGCCAATCTAGTCCCGGGGTTGTGGGGACGACCCTACAGTCGTCGGACATTTCGGCGGCTTGCCAACTTTGGCCCGGGGTCGTGGGGACGATCCAATAGTCGTCGGACATGACGGCGGCGGGTGAACTTTGGCCCGTGGTCGTGGGGACGACCCTATAGTCGTTGGACATGTCAGCGGCTGGCCAACTTTGGCCCGGTGTCGTGGGGACGACCCAATAGTCGTCGGACATGTCGGCGGCTGGCCAACTTTGGCCCGGGGTCGTGGGTAAGACCCTATAGTCGTCGGACAAGACGGCGGCTGGACATCTTTGGCCCGGGGTCGTGGGGACGACCCTATAGTCGTCGGACATGTCGGCGGCAGGCCAACTTTGGCCCGGTGTCGTGGGGACGACTCTATAGTCGTCGGAAATGTCGGCGGCTGGCCAACTTTGGCCCGGGGTCGTGGGGACGACCCTATAGTCGTCGGACATTTCGGCGGCTGGCCAACTTTGGCCCGGTGTCGTGGGGACGACTCTATAGTCGTCGGAAATGTCGGCGGCTGGCCAACTTTGGCCCGTGGTTGTGGGGACGACCCTATAGTCGTTGGACATGGCGGTGGCGGGCCAATCTAGTCCCGGGGTCGTGGGTAAGACCCTATAGTCGTCGGACAAGATGGCGGCTGGACATCTTTGGCCCGGGGTCGTGGGGACGACCCTATAGTCGTCGGACATGTCGGCGGCTGGCCAACTTTGGCCCGGTGTCGTGGGGACGACTCTATAGTCGTCGGAAATGTCGGCGGCTGGCCAACTTTGGCCCGTGGTTGTGGGGACGACCCTATAGTCGTTGGACATGATGGTGGCGGGCCAATCTAGTCCCGGGGTCGTGGGTAAGACCCTATAGTCGTCGGACAAGACGGCGGCTGGACATCTTTGGCCCGGGGTCGTGGGGACGACCCTATAGTCGTCGGACATGTTGGCGGGTTGTCAGCCTAGTCCCGGGGTCGTGGGGACGACCCAATTGTCGTCGGACATGACGGTGGCGGACCAATCTAGTCCCGGGGTCGTGGGGACGACCGTATAGTCGTCGCACATGTCGGCGGCTGGCCAACTTTGGCCCGTGGTCGTGGGGACGATCCAATAATCGTCGGACATGTCGGCGGCTGGCCAACTTTGGCCCGTGGTTGTGGGGACGACCCTATAGTCGTTGGACATGACGGTGGCGGGCCAATCTAGTCCCGGGGTCGTGGGGACGACCCTATAGTCGTCGGACATGTCGGCGGCTTGCCAACTTTTGCCCGGGGTCGTGGGGACGACTCTATAGTCGTCGGAAATGTCGGCGGCTGGCCAACCTGGACCCGGGGTCGTGGGGACGACCCTATTGTCGTCGGACATGACGGTGGCGGGCCAATCTAGTCTCGGGGTCGTGGGGACGACCCTATAGTCGTCGGACCAGTCGGCGGCTGGCCAACTTTGGCCCGTGGTTGTGGGGACGACCCTATAGTCGTTGGACATGACGGTGGCGGGCCAATCTAGTCCCGGGGTCGTGGGGACGACCCTATAGTCGTCGGACAAGACGGCGGCTGGCCAACTTTTGCCCGGGGTCGTGGGGACGACTCTATAGTCGTCGGAAATGTCGGCGGCTGGCCAACCTGGACCCGGGGTCGTGGGGACGACCCTATTGTCGTCGGACATGACGGTGGCGGGCCAATCTAGTCTCGGGGTCGTGGGGACGACCCTATAGTCGTCGGACATGTCGGCGGCTGGCCAACTTTGGCCCGTGGTTGTGGGGACGACCCTATAGTCGTTGGACATGACGGTGGCGGGCCAATCTAGTCCCGGGGTCGTGGGTAAGACCCTATAGTCGTCGGACATGTCGGCGGCTGGCCAACTTTGGACCGGTGTCGTGGGGACGACTCTATAGTCGTCGGAAATGTCGGCGGCTGGCCAACCTGGACCCGGGGTCGTGGGGACGACCCTATTGTCGTCGGACATGACGGTGGCGGGCCAATCTAGTCTCGGGGTCGTGGGGACGACCCTATAGTCGTCGGACATGTCGGCGGCTGGCCAACTTTTGCCCGGGGTCGTGGGGACGACTCTATAGTCGTCGGAAATGTCGGCGGCTGGCCAACCTGGACCCGGGGTCGTGGGGACGACCCTATTTTCGTCGGACATGACGGTGGCGGGCCAATCTAGTATCGGGGTCGTGGGGACGACCCTATAGTCGTCGGACATTTCGGGGGCTGGCCAACTTTGGCCCGGGGTCGTGGGGACGACCCTATAGTCGTCGGACATGACGGTGGCGGGCCAATCTAGTCCTGGGGTCGTGGGGACGACCCTATAGTCGTCGGACTTGTCGGTGGCGGGCCAATCTAGTCCGGGGGTCGTGGGGACGACCCTACAGTCGTCGGACATTTCGGCGGCTTGCCAACTTTGGCCCGGGGTCGTGGGGACGATCCAATAGTCGTCGGACATGTCGGCGGCTAGCCAACATTGGCCCGTGGTCGTGGGGACGACCCAATAGTCGTTGGAAATGTCAGCGGCTGGCCAACTTTGACCCGGGGTCGTGGGGACGACCCTATATTCGTCGGACTTGACGGTGGCGGGCCAATCTAGTCCCGGGGTTGTGGGGACGACCCTACAGTCGTCGGACATTTCGGCGGCTTGCCAACTTTGGCCCGGGGTCGTGGCGACGATCCAATAGTCGTCGGACATGTCGGCGGCTGGTCAACTTTGGCCCGTGGTCGTGGGGACGACCCTATAGTCGTTGGACATGTCAGCGGCTGGCCAACTTTGGCCCGGTGTCGTGGGGACGACCCAATAGTCGTCGGACATGTCGGCGGCTGGCCAACTTTGGCCCGGTGTTGTGGGGACGACTCTATAGTCGTCGGACATGTCGGCGGCTGGCCAACCTAGACCCGGGGTCGTGGGGACGACCCTATAGTCGTCGGACATGTCGGCGGGTTTGCCAACCTAGTCCCGAGGTCGTGGGGACGACCCTATAGTCGTCGGACATGTCGGCGGCTTGCCAACTTTGGCCCGGGGTCGTGGGGACGATCCAATAGTCGTCGGACATGTCGGCGGCTGGTCAACTTTGGCCCGTGGTCGTGGGGACGACCGTATAGTCGTTGGACATGTCAGCGGCTGGCCAACTTTGGCCCGGTGTCGTGGGGACGACCCAATAGTCGTCGGACATGTCGGCGGCTGGCCAACTTTGGCCCGTGGTCGTGGGGACGATCCCATAGTCGTTGGACATGACGGTGGCGGGCCAATCTAGTCCGGGGGTCGTGGGGACGACCCTACAGTCGTCGGACATTTCGGCGGCTTGCCAACTTTGGCCCGGGGTCGTGGGGACGATCCAATAGTCGTCGGACATGACGGCGGCGGGTGAACTTTGGCCCGTGGTCGTGGGGACGACCCTATAGTCGTTGGACATGTCAGCGGCTGGCCAACTTTGGCCCGGTGTCGTGGGGACGACCCAATAGTCGTCGGACATGTCGGCGGCTGGCCAACTTTGGCCCGGGGTCGTGGGGACGACCCTATAGTCGTCGGACTTGACGGTGACGGGCCAATCTAGTCCCGGGGTTGTGGGGACGACCCTACAGTCGTCGGACATTTCGGCGGCTTGCCAACTTTGGCCCGGGGTCGTGGGGACGACCCTATAGTCGTCGGACTTGACGGTGGCGGGCCAATCTAGTTCCGAGGTCGTGGGGACGACCCTACAGTCGTCGGACATTTCGGCGGCTTGCCAACTTTGGCCCGGGGTCGTGGGGACGACCCTATAGTCGTCGGACATGTCGGCGGCTGGCCAAAATTGGCCCGAGGTCGTGGGGGCGACCCTATAGTCGTCGGACATGTCGGCGGCTGGCCAACCTAGTCCCGAGGTCGTCGGACTTGACGGTGGCGGGCCAATCTAGTCCCGGGGTCGTGGGGACGACCCTACAGTCGTCGGACATTTCGGCGGCTTGCCAACTTTGGCCCGGGGTCGTGGGGACGACCCTATAGTCGTCGGACATGACGGTGGCGGACCAATCTAGTCCCGCGGTCGTGGGGACGACCCTATAGTCGTCGGACATGTCGGCGGCTGGCCAACTTTGGCCCGTGGTCGTGGGGACGACCCTATAGTCGTCGGACATGTCGGCGGCTAGCCAACATTGGCCCGTGGTCGTGGGGACGACCCAATAGTCGTTGGAAATGTCAGCGGCTGGCCAACTTTGACCCGGTGTCGTGGGGACGACTCTATAATCGTCGGACATGTCGGCGGCTGGCCAATCTAGTCCCGGGGTCGTGGGGACGACCCTATAGTCTTCGGACATGTCGGCGGCTGGCCAACTTTGGCCCGTGGTCGTGGGGACGATCCAATAGTCGTCGGACATGTCGGCGGCTGGCCAGCTTTGGCCCGGGGTCGTAGGGACGACCCTATAGTCGTCGGACATGTCGGCGATTGGCCAACATTGGCCCGGGGTCGTGGGGACGACATTATAGTCGTCGGACATGTCGGCGGCTGGCCAACCTAGTCCGGAGGTCGTGGGGACGACCCTATAGTCGTCGGACTTGACGGTGGCGGGCCAATCTAGTCCCGGGGCCGTGGGGACCACCCTATAGTCGTCGGACATTTCGGCGTCTTGCCAACCTTGGCCCGGGGTCGTGGGGACGACCCTATAGTCGTCGGACATGACGGTGGCGGACCAATCTAGTCCCGGGGTCGTGAGGACGACCCTATAGTCGTCGGACATGTCGGCGGCTGGCCAACTTTGGCCCGTGGTCGTGGGGACGATCCAAAAGTCGTCGGACATGTCGGCGGCTGGCCAACTTTGGCGCGTGGTCGTGGGGACGATCCGATTGTCGTCGGACATGTCGGCGGCTGGCCAACTTTGGCCCGGTGTCGTGGGGACGACCCAATAGTCGTCGGACATGTCGGCGGCTGGCCAACTTTGGCCCGGTATCGTGGGGACGACTCTATATTCGTCGGACATGTCGGCGGCTGGCCAACCTAGACCCGGGGTCGTGGGGACGACCCTATAGTCGTCGGACATGTCGGCGGCTTGCCAACTTTGGCCCGGGGTCGTGGGGACGATCCAATAGTCGTCGGACATGTCGGCGGCTGGTCAACTTTGGCCCGTGGTCGTGGGGACGACCCTATAGTCGTTGGACATGTCGGCGGCTGGCCAGCTTTGGCCCGTGGTTGTGGGGACGACCCTATAGTCGTTGGACATGACGGTGGCGGGCCAATCTAGTCCCGGGGTCGTGGGGACGACCCTATAGTCGTCGGACAAGACGGCGGCTGGACATCTTTGGCCCGGGGTCGTGGGGACGACCCTATAGTCGTCGGACATGTTGGCGGCTTGTCAGCCTAGTCCCGGGGTCGTGGGTACGACCCTATAGTCGTCGGACAAGTCGGCGGCTGGCCAACCTAGACCCGGGGTCGAGGGGACGACCCTATTGTCGTCGGACATGACGGTGGCGGGCCAATCTAGTCTCGGGGTCGTGGGGACGACCCTATAGTCGTCGGACATGTCGGCGGCTGGCCAACTTCGGCCCGGGGTCGTGGGGACGACCCTATAATCGTTGGACATGACGGTGGCGGGCCAATCTAGTCCCGGGGTCGTGGGTAAGACCCTATAGTCGTCGGACAAGACGGCGGCTGGACATCTTTGGCCCGGGGTCGTGGGGACGACCCTATAGTCGTCGGACATGTTGGCGGGTTGTCAGCCTAGTCCCGGGGTCGTGGGGACGACCCTATAGTCGTCGGACATGACGGTGGCGGACCAATCTAGTCCCGGGGTCGTGGGGACGACCGTATAGTCGTCGCACATGTCGGCGGCTGGCCAACTTTGGCCCGTGGTCGTGGGGACGATCCAATAATCGTCGGACATGTCGGCGGCTGGCCAACTTTGGCCCGTGGTTGTGGGGACGACCCTATAGTCGTTGGACATGACGGTGGCGGGCCAATCTAGTCCCGGGGTCGTGGGGACGACCCTATAGTCGTCGGACAAGACGGCGGCTGGACATCTTTGGCCCGGGGTCGTGGGGACGACCCTACAGTCGTCGGACATTTCGGCGGCTTGCCAACTTTGGCCCGGGGTCGTGGGGACGACCCTATAGTCGTGGGACATCTCGGCGGCTGGCCAACTTTGGCCCGTGGTTGTGGGGACGACCCTATAGTCGTTGGACATGACGGTGGCGGGCCAATCTAGTCCCGGGGTCGTGGGTAAGTCCCTATAGTCGTCGGACAAGACGGCGGCTGGACATCTTTGGCCCGGGGTCGTGGGGACGACCCTATAGTCGTGTGACATGACGGTGGCGGGCTAATCTAGTCCCGGGGTCGTGGGGACGACCCTATAGTCGTCGGATTTGACGGTGGCGGACCAATCTAGTCCCGGTGTCGTGGGGACGACTCTATAGTCGTCGGAAATGTCGGCGGCTGGCTAACCTGGACCCGGGGTCGTGGAGACGACCCTATTGTCGTCGGACATGACGGTGGCGGGCCAATCTAGTCTCGGGGTCTTGGGGACGACCCTATAGTCGTCGGACATGTCGGCGGCTGGCCATCTTTGGCCCGGGGTCGTGGGGACGACCCTATAGTCGTCGGACATGACGGTGGCGGACCAATCTAGTCCTGGAGTCGTGGGGACGACCCTACAGTCGTCGGACATTTCGGCGGCTTGCCAACTTTGGCCCGGGGTCGTGGGGACGACCCTATAGTCGTCGGACTTGACGGTGGCGGGCCAATCTAGTCCCGGGGTCGTGGGGACGACCCTATATTCGTCGGTCATTTCGGCGGCTGGCCAACTTTGGCCCGGGGTCGTGGGGACGACCCTATAATCGTCGGACATGACGGTGGCGGGCCAATCTAGTCCCGGGGTCGTAGGGACGACCCTATAGTCGTCGGACATGTTGGCGATTGGCCAACATTGGCCCGGGGTCGTCGGGACGACCCTATAGTCGTCGGACATGTCTGCGGCTGGCCAACCTAGTCCCGGGGTCGTGGGGACGACCCTATAGTCGTCGGACATTTCGGCGGCTTGCCAACTTTGGCCCGGGTTCGTGGGGACGACCCTATAGTCGTCGGACATGTCGGCGGCTGGCCAACTTTGGCCCGTGGTTAAGGGGACGACCCTATAGTCGTTGGACATGACGGTGGCGGGCCAATCTAGTCCCGGGGTCGTAGGGACGACCCTATAGTCGTCGGACATGTTGGCGATTGGCCAACATTGGCCCGGGGTCGTCGGGACGACCCTATAGTCGTCGGACATGTCTGCGGCTGGCCAACCTAGTCCCGGGGTCGTGGGGACGACCCTATAGTCGTCGGACATGACGGTGGCGGGCCAATCTAGCCCCGGGGTCGTGGGGACGACCCTTTAGTGGTCGGACATGTCGGCGGCTGGCCAACTTTGGCCCGTGGTCGTGGGGACGATCCAATAGTCGTCGGACATGTCGGCGGCTGGCCAACTTTGGCGCGTGGGCGTGGGGACGATCCGATTGTCGTCGGACGTGTCGGCGGCTGGCCAACCTAGACCCGGGGTCGTGGGGACGACCCTACAGTCGTCGGACATTTCGGCGGCTTGCCATCTTTGGCCCGGGGTCGTGGGGACGACCCTATAGTCGTCGGACATGTTGGCGGCTTGTCAGCCTAGTCCCGGGGTCGTGGGTACGACCCTACAGTCGTCGGACATTTCGGCGGCTTGCCAACTTTGGCCAGGGGTCGTGGGGACGACCCTATAGTCGTCGGATATGACGGTGGCGGGCCAATCTAGTCCCGGGGTCGTGGGGACGACCCTATAGTCGTCGGACATTTCGGCGGCTTGCCAACTTTGGCCCGGGGTGGTGGGGACGACTCTATAGTCGTCGGAAATGTCAGCGCTTGGCCAACCTGGACCCGGGGTCGTGGGGACGACCCTATTGTCGTCGGACATGACGGTGGCGGGCCAATCTAGTCTCGGGGTCGTGGGGACGACCCTATAGTCGTCGGACAAGACGGTGGCGGGCCAACCTAGTCCTGGGGTCGTGGGGACGACCCCATAGTCGTCGGACAAGTCGGCGGCTGGCCAACTTTGGCCCGGGGTCGTGGGGACGACCCAATAGTCGTTGGACATGAAGGTGGCGGGCCAATCTAGTCCCGGGGTCGTAGGGACGACCCTGTAGTCGTCGGACATGTCGGCGATTGGCCAACATTGGCCCGGGGTCGTGGGGACGACCCTATAGTCGTCGGACATGTCGGCGGCTGGTCAACTTTGGCCCGTGGTCGTGGGGACGGCCCAATAGTCGTTGAACATGTCGGCGGCTGGCCAACATTGGCCCGGGGTCGTGGGGACGACCCTATAGTCGACGGAAATGTCGGCGGCTGACCAACTGTGGCCCGGGGTCGTGGGGACGACCCTATAGTCGTCGGACATGACGGTGGCGGGCCAATCTAGTCTCGGGGTCGTGGGGACGACCCTATAGTCGTCGGACATGACGGTGGCGGGCCAATCTAGTCCCGGGGTCGTGGGGACGACCCTATAGTCGTCGGACAAGACGGTGGCTGGACATCTTTGGCCCGCGGTCGCGGGGACGACCCTATAGTCGTTGGACATGACGGTGGCGGGCCAATCTAGTCCCGTTGTCGTAGGGACGACCCTATAGTCGTCGGACATGTCGGCGATTGGCCAACATTGGCCCGGGGTCGTGGGGACGACCCTATAGTCGTCGGACATGACGGTGGCGGGCCAATCTAGTCCCGGGGTCGTGGGGACGACCCTATAGTCGTCGGACATTTCGGCGGCTTGCCAACTTTGGCCCGGGGTGGTGGGGACGACTCTATAGTCGTCGGAAATGTCAGCGCTTGGCCAACCTGGACCCGGGGTCGTGGGGACGACCCTATTGTCGTCGGACATGACGGTGGCGGGCCAATCTAGTCTCGGGGTCGTAGGGACGACCCTGTAGTCGTCGGACATGTCGGCGATTGGCCAACATTGGCCCGGGGTCGTGGGGACGACCCTATAGTCGTCGGACATGTCGGCGGCTGGTCAACTTTGGCCCGTGGTCGTGGGGACGGCCCAATAGTCGTTGAACATGTCGGCGGCTGGCCAACATTGGCCCGGGGTCGTGGGGACGACCCTATAGCCGACGGAAATGTCGGCGGCTGACCAACTTTGGCCCGGGGTCGTGGGGACGACCCTATAGTCGTCGGACATGTCGGCGGCTGGCCAACTTTGGCCCGGTGTCGTGGGGACGCGTCTATAGTCGTCGGAAATGTCGGCGCTTGGCCAACCTGGTCCCGGGGTCGTGGGGACGACCCTATTGTCGTCGGACATGACGGTGGCGGGCCAATCTAGTCTCGGGGTCGTGGGGACGACCCTATAGTCGTCGGACTTGACGGTGGCGGGCCAATCTAGTCCCGGGGTCGTGGGGACGACCCTACAGTCGTCGGACATTTCGGCGGCTTGCCAACTTTGGCCCGTGGTCGTGGGGACGGCCCAATAGTCGTCGGACATGTCGGCGGCTGGCCAACTTTGGCCCGTGGTCGTGGGGACGACCCTATAGTCGTCGGACAAGACGGCGGCTGGACATCTTTGGCCCGGGGTCGTGGGGACGACCCTATAGTCGTCGGACATGTCGGCGGCTGGCCAACCTAGTCCCGAGGTCGTTGGGACGACCCTATAGTCGTCGGACATGTCGGCGGCTGGCCAACTTTGGCCCCGGGTCGTGGGGACGACCCAATAGTCGTCGGACATGTCGGCGGCTGGCCAACTTTGGCCCGTGGTCGTGGGGACGACCCTATAGTCGTCGGACAAGACGGCGGCTGGACATCTTTGGCCCGGGGTCGTGGGGACGACCCTATAGTCGTCGGACATGTCGGCGGCTGGCGAACCTAGTCCCGAGGTCGTTGGGACGACCCTATAGTCGTCGGACTTGACGGTGGCGGGCCAATCTAGACCCGGGGTCGTGGAGACGACCCTACAGTCGTCGGACATTTCGGCGGCTTGCCAACTTTGGCCCGGTGTCGTGGGGACGACTCTATAGTCGTCGGAAATGTAGGCGGCTGGCCAACCTGGACCCGGGGTCGTGGGGACGACCCTATAGTCGTCGGACATGTAGGCGGCTGGCCAACTTTGGCCCGGTGTCGTGGGGACGACTCTATAGTCGTCGGAAATGTCGGCGGCTGGCCAACCTGGACCCGGGGTCGTGGGGACGACCCTATAGTCGTCGGACATGTAGGCGGCTGGCCAACTTTGGCCCGGTGTCGTGGGGACGACTCTATAGTCGTCGGAAATGTCGGCGGCTGGCCAACCTGGACCCGGGGTCGTGGGGACGACCCTATTGTCGTCGGACATGACGGTGGCGGGCCAATCTAGTCTCGGGGTCGTGGGGACGTTCTATAGTCGTCGGACATGTCGGCGGCTGGCCAACTTTGGCCCGGTGTCGTGGGGACGACTCTATAGTCGTCGGAAATGTCGGCGGCTGGCCAACCTGGAACCGGGGTCGTGGGGACGACCCTATAGTCGTCGGACATGTCGGCGGCGGGCCAATCTAGTCCCGGGGTCTTGGGGACGACCCTACAGTCGTCGGACATTTCGGCGGCGTGCCAACTTTGGCCCGGGGTGGTGGGGACGACCCTATAGTCGTCGGACATGTCGGCGGCTGGCCAACTTTGGCCCGGTGTCGTGGCGACGACTCTATAGTCATCGGAAATGTCGGAGCCTGGCCAACCTGGACCCGGGGTCGTGGGGACGACCCTATTGTCGTCGGACATGACGGTGGCGGGCCAATCTATTCTCGGGGTCGTGGGGACGTTCTATAGTCGTCGGACATGTCGGCGGCTGGCCAACTTTGGCCCGGGGTCGTGGGGACGACCCTATAGTCGTCGGACATGTTGGCGGCTTGTCAGCCTAGTCCCGCGGTCGTGGGGACGACCCTATAGTCGTCGGACATTTCGGCGGCATGCCATCTTTAGCCCGGGGTCGTGGGGACGACCCTATATTCGTCGAACATTTTGGCGTCTTGTCAACCTAGACCCGGGGTCGTGGGGACGACCCTATAGTCGTTGGACATGACGGTGGCGGGCCAATTTAGTCCCGGGGTCGTATGGACGACCCTATAGTCGTCGGACATGTCGGCGATTGGCCAACATTGGCCCGGGGTCGTGGGGACGACCCAATAGTCGTCGGACATGTCGGCGATTGGCCAACATTGGCCCGGGGTCGTGGGGACGACCCTATTGTCGTCGGACATGACGGTGGCGGGCCAATCTAGTCCTGGGGTCGTGGGGACGACCCCATAGTCGTCGGACAAGTCAGCGGCTGGCCAACTTTGGCCCGGGGTCGTGGGGACGACCCAATAGTCGTCGGACATGTCGGCGGCTGGCCAACTTTGGCCCGTGGTCGTGGGGACGATCCGATTGTCGTCGGACATTTCGGCGGCATGCCATCTTTAGCCCGGGGTCGTGGGGACGACCCTATATTCGTCGAACATTTTGGCGTCTTGTCAACCTAGACCCTATAGTCGTTGGACATGACGGTGGCGGGCCAATTTAGTCCCGGGGTCGTATGGACGACCCTATAGTCGTCGGACATGTCGGCGGCTGGCCAACATTGGCCCGGGGTCGTGGGGACGACCCTATACTCGTCGGACTTGACGGTGGCGGGCCAATCTAGTCCCGGGGTCGTGGGGACGACCCTATAGTCGTCGGACATTTCGGCGGCTTGCCAACTTTGGCCCGGGGTGGTGGGGACGACTCTATAGTCGTCGGAAATGTCAGCGCTTGGCCAACCTGGACCCGGGGTCGTGGGGACGACCCTATTGTCGTCGGACATGACGGTGGCGGGCCAATCTAGTCTCGGGGTCGTGGGGACGACCCTATAGTCGTCGGACAAGACGGTGGCGGGCCAACCTAGTCCTGGGGTCGTGGGGACGACCCCATAGTCGTCGGACAAGTCGGCGGCTGGCCAACTTTGGCCCGGGGTCGTGGGGACGACCCAATAGTCGTTGGACATGAAGGTGGCGGGCCAATCTAGTCCCGGGGTCGTAGGGACGACCCTGTAGTCGTCGGACATGTCGGCGATTGGCCAACATTGGCCCGGGGTCGTGGGGACGACCCTATAGTCGTCGGACATGTCGGCGGCTGGTCAACTTTGGCCCGTGGTCGTGGGGACGGCCCAATAGTCGTTGAACATGTCGGCGGCTGGCCAACATTGGCCCGGGGTCGTGGGGACGACCCTATAGTCGACGGAAATGTCGGCGGCTGACCAACTGTGGCCCGGGGTCGTGGGGACGACCCTATAGTCGTCGGACATGTCGGCGGCTGGCCAACTTTGGCCCGGTGTCGTGGGGACGCGTCTATAGTCGTCGGAAATGTCGGCGCTTGGCCAACCTGGTCCCGGGGTCGTGGGGACGACCCTATTGTCGTCGGACATGACGGTGGCGGGCCAATCTAGTCTCGGGGTCGTGGGGACGACCCTATAGTCGTCGGACATGACGGTGGCGGGCCAATCTAGTCCCGGGGTCGTGGGGACGACCCTATAGTCGTCGGACAAGACGGTGGCTGGACATCTTTGGCCCGCGGTCGCGGGGACGACCCTATAGTCGTTGGACATGACGGTGGCGGGCCAATCTAGTCCCGGGGTCGTAGGGACGACCCTATAGTCGTCGGACATGTCGGCGATTGGCCAACATTGGCCCGGGGTCGTGGGGACGACCCTATAGTCGTCGGACATGTCGGCGGCTGGCCAACCTAGTCCCGAGGTCGTGGGGACGACCCTATAGTCGTCGGACTTGACGGTGGCGGGCCAATCTAGTCCCGGGGTCGTGGGGACGACCCTACAGTCGTCGGACATTTCGGCGGCTGGCCAACTTTGGCCCGGGGTCGTGGGGACGACCCTATACTCGTCGGACTTGACGGTGGCGGGCCAATCTAGTCCCGGGGTCTTGGGGACGACCCTAGAGTCGTCGGACATTTCGGCGGCTTGCCAACTTTGGCCCGGGGTGGTGGGGACGACCCTATAGTCGTCGGACATGTCGGCGGCTGGCCAACTTTGGCCCGGTGTCGTGGGGACGACTCTATAGTCGTCGGAAATGTCGGAGCCTGGCCAACCTGGACCCGGGGTCGTGGGGATGCCCCTATTGTCGTCGGACATGACGGTGGCGGGCCAATCTAGTCTCGGGGTCGTGGGGACGACCCTATAGTCGTCGGACATGTCGGCGGCTGGCCAACTTTGGCCCGGGGTCGTGGGGACGACCCTATAGTCGTCGGACATGTTGGCGGCTTGTCAGCCTAGTCCCGCGGTCGTGGGGAAGACCCTATAGTCGTCGGACATTTCGGCGGCATGCCATCTTTAGCCCGGGGTCGTGGGGACGACCCTATATTCGTCGAACATTTTGGCGTCTTGTCAACCTAGACCCGGGGTCGTGGGGACGACCCTATAGTCGTTGGACATGACGGTGGCGGGGCAATTTAGTCCCGGGGTCGTATGGACGACCCTATAGTCGTCGGACATGTCGGCGATTGGCCAACATTGGCCCGGGGTCGTGGGGACGACCCAATAGTCGTCGGACATGTCGGCGATTGGCCAACATTGGCCCGGGGTCGTTGGGACGACCCTATAGTCGTCGGACTTGACGGTGGCGGGCCAATCTAGTCCCGGTGTCGTGGGGTCGACCCTACAGTCGTCGGACATTTCGGCGGCTTGCCAACTTTGGCCCGGGGTCGTGGGGACGACCCTATAGTCGTCGGACTTGACGGTGGCGGACCAATCTAGTCCCGGGGTCTTGGGGACGACCCTACAGTCGTCGGACATTTCGGCGGCTTGCCAACTTTGGCCCGGGGTGGTGGGGACGACCCTATAGTCGTCGGACATGTCGGCGGCTGGCCAACTTTGGCCCGGTGTCGTGGGGACGACTCTATAGTCATCGGAAATGTCGGAGCCTGGCCAACCTGGACCCGGGGTCGTGGGGACGACCCTATTGTCGTCGGACATGACGGTGGCGGGCCAATCTAGTCTCGGGGTCGTGGGGACGTTCTATAGTCGTCGGACATGTCGGCGGCTGGCCAACTTTGGCCCGGGGTCGTGGGGACGACCCTATAGTCGTCGGACATGTTGGCGGCTTGTCAGCCTAGTCCCGCGGTCGTATTGACGACCCTATAGTCGTCGGACATGTCGGCGATTGGCCAACATTGGCCCGGGGTCGTGGGGACGACCCTATTGTCGTCGGACATGACGGTGGCGGGCCAATCTAGTCCTGGGGTCGTGGGGACGACCCCATAGTCGTCGGACAAGTCGGCGGCTGGCCAACTTTGGCCCGGGGTCGTGGGGACGACCCAATAGTCGTCGGACATGTCGGCGGCTGGCCAACTTTGGCCCGTGGTCGTGGGGACGATCCGATTGTCGTCGGACATTTCGGCGGCATGCCATCTTTAGCCCGGGGTCGTGGGGACGACCCTATATTCGTCGAACATTTTGGCGTCTTGTCAACCTAGACCCTATAGTCGTTGGACATGACGGTGGCGGGCCAATTTAGTCCCGGGGTCGTATGGACGACCCTATAGTCGTCGGACATGTCGGCGGCTGGCCAACATTGGCCCGGGGTCGTGGGGACGGCCCAATAGTCGTTGAACATGTCGGCGGCGGGCCATCCTAGCCCCGGGGTCGTGGGGACGACCCTATTGTCGTCGGACATGACGGTGGCGGGCCAATCTAGTCCTGGGGTCTTGGGGACGACCCTACAGTCGTCGGACATTTCGGCGGCTTGCCAACTTTGGCCCGGGGTCGTGGGTACGACCCTATAGTCGTCGGACTTGACGGTGGCGGGCCAATCTAGTCCCGGGGTCGTGGGGACGACCCTATAGTCGTCGGACAAGACGGCGGCTGGACATCTTTGGCCCGGGGTCGTGGGGACGACCCTATAGTCGTCGGACATGGCGGTGGCGGGCCAATCTAGTCCCGTGGTCGTAGGGACGACCCTATAGTGTTCGGACATGACGGTAGCGGGCCAATCTAGACCCGAGGTCGTGGGGACGACCCTATAGTAGTCGGACATGTCGGCGGCTGTCCAACTTTGGCCCGGTGTCGTGGGGACGACTCTATAGTCGTCGGACATGTCGGCGGCTGGCCAACCTAGACCCGGGGTCGTGGGGACGACCCGATTGTCGTCGGACACGACGGTGGCGGGCCAATCTAGTCCCGGGGTCGTGGGGACGACCCTATAGTCGTCGAACAAGTCGGCGGCTGGCCAACCTGGACCCGGGGTCGTGGGGACGACCCTATAGTCGTCGGACATGTAGGCGGCTGGCCAACTTTGGCCCGGTGTCGTGGGGACGACTCTATAGTCGTCGGAAATGTCGGCGGCTGGCCAACCTGGACCCGGGGTCGTGGGGACGACCCTATAGTCGTCGGACATGTAGGCGGCTGGCCAACTTTGGCCCGGTGTCGTGGGGACGACTCTATAGTCGTCGGAAATGTCGGCGGCTGGCCAACCTGGACCCGGGGTCGTGGGGACGACCCTATTGTCGTCGGACATGACGGTGGCGGGCCAATCTAGTCTCGGGGTCGTGGGGACGTTCTATAGTCGTCGGACATGTCGGCGGCTGGCCAACTTTGGCCCGGTGTCGTGGGGACGACTCTATAGTCGTCGGAAATGTCGGCGGCTGGCCAACCTGGACCCGGGGTCTGGGGGACGACCCTATAGTCGTCGGACATGTCGGCGGCGGGCCAATCTAGTCCCGGGGTCTTGGGGACGACCCTACAGTCGTCGGACATTTCGGCGGCGTGCCAACTTTGGCCCGGGGTGGTGGGGACGACCCTATAGTCGTCGGACATGTCGGCGGCTGGCCAACTTTGGCCCGGTGTCGTGGCGACGACTCTATAGTCATCGGAAATGTCGGAGCCTGGCCAACCTGGACCCGGGGTCGTGGGGACGACCCTATTGTCGTCGGACATGACGGTGGCGGGCCAATCTATTCTCGGGGTCGTGGGGACGTTCTATAGTCGTCGGACATGTCGGCGGCTGGCCAACTTTGGCCCGGGGTCGTGGGGACGACCCTATAGTCGTCGGACATGTTGGCGGCTTGTCAGCCTAGTCCCGCGGTCGTGGGGACGACCCTATAGTCGTCGGACATTTCGGCGGCATGCCATCTTTAGCCCGGGGTCGTGGGGACGACCCTATATTCGTCGAACATTTTGGCGTCTTGTCAACCTAGACCCGGGGTCGTGGGGACGACCCTATAGTCGTTGGACATGACGGTGGCGGGCCAATTTAGTCCCGGGGTCGTATGGACGACCCTATAGTCGTCGGACATGTCGGCGATTGGCCAACATTGGCCCGGGGTCGTGGGGACGACCCAATAGTCGTCGGACATGTCGGCGATTGGCCAACATTGGCCCGGGGTCGTGGGGACGACCCTATTGTCGTCGGACATGACGGTGGCGGGCCAATCTAGTCCTGGGGTCGTGGGGACGACCCCATAGTCGTCGGACAAGTCAGCGGCTGGCCAACTTTGGCCCGGGGTCGTGGGGACGACCCAATAGTCGTCGGACATGTCGGCGGCTGGCCAACTTTGGCCCGTGGTCGTGGGGACGATCCGATTGTCGTCGGACATTTCGGCGGCATGCCATCTTTAGCCCGGGGTCGTGGGGACGACCCTATATTCGTCGAACATTTTGGCGTCTTGTCAACCTAGACCCTATAGTCGTTGGACATGACGGTGGCGGGCCAATTTAGTCCCGGGGTCGTATGGACGACCCTATAGTCGTCGGACATGTCGGCGGCTGGCCAACATTGGCCCGGGGTCGTGGGGACGACCCTATACTCGTCGGACTTGACGGTGGCGGGCCAATCTAGTCCCGGGGTCGTGGGGACGACCCTATAGTCGTCGGACATTTCGGCGGCTTGCCAACTTTGGCCCGGGGTGGTGGGGACGACTCTATAGTCGTCGGAAATGTCAGCGCTTGGCCAACCTGGACCCGGGGTCGTGGGGACGACCCTATTGTCGTCGGACATGACGGTGGCGGGCCAATCTAGTCTCGGGGTCGTGGGGACGACCCTATAGTCGTCGGACAAGACGGTGGCGGGCCAACCTAGTCCTGGGGTCGTGGGGACGACCCCATAGTCGTCGGACAAGTCGGCGGCTGGCCAACTTTGGCCCGGGGTCGTGGGGACGACCCAATAGTCGTTGGACATGAAGGTGGCGGGCCAATCTAGTCCCGGGGTCGTAGGGACGACCCTGTAGTCGTCGGACATGTCGGCGATTGGCCAACATTGGCCCGGGGTCGTGAGGACGACCCTATAGTCGTCGGACATGTCGGCGGCTGGTCAACTTTGGCCCGTGGTCGTGGGGACGGCCCAATAGTCGTTGAACATGTCGGCGGCTGGCCAACATTGGCCCGGGGTCGTGGGGACGACCCTATAGTCGACGGAAATGTCGGCGGCTGACCAACTGTGGCCCGGGGTCGTGGGGACGACCCTATAGTCGTCGGACATGTCGGCGGCTGGCCAACTTTGGCCCGGTGTCGTGGGGACGCGTCTATAGTCGTCGGAAATGTCGGCGCTTGGCCAACCTGGTCCCGGGGTCGTGGGGACGACCCTATTGTCGTCGGACATGACGGTGGCGGGCCAATCTAGTCTCGGGGTCGTGGGGACGACCCTATAGTCGTCGGACATGACGGTGGCGGGCCAATCTAGTCCCGGGGTCGTGGGGACGACCCTATAGTCGTCGGACAAGACGGTGGCTGGACATCTTTGGCCCGCGGTCGCGGGGACGACCCTATAGTCGTTGGACATGACGGTGGCGGGCCAATCTAGTCCCGGGGTCGTAGGGACGACCCTATAGTCGTCGGACATGTCGGCGATTGGCCAACATTGGCCCGGGGTCGTGGGGACGACCCTATAGTCGTCGGACATGTCGGCGGCTGGCCAACCTAGTCCCGAGGTCGTGGGGACGACCCTATAGTCGTCGGACTTGACGGTGGCGGGCCAATCTAGTCCCGGGGTCGTGGGGACGACCCTACAGTCGTCGGACATTTCGGCGGCTGGCCAACTTTGGCCCGGGGTCGTGGGGACGACCCTATACTCGTCGGACTTGACGGTGGCGGGCCAATCTAGTCCCGGGGTATTGGGGACGACCCTAGAGTCGTCGGACATTTCGGCGGCTTGCCAACTTTGGCCCGGGGTGGTGGGGACGACCCTATAGTCGTCGGACATGTCGGCGGCTGGCCAACTTTGGCCCGGTGTCGTGGGGACGACTCTATAGTCGTCGGAAATGTCGGAGCCTGGCCAACCTGGACCCGGGGTCGTGGGGATGCCCCTATTGTCGTCGGACATGACGGTGGCGGGCCAATCTAGTCTCGGGGTCGTGGGGACGACCCTATAGTCGTCGGACATGTCGGCGGCTGGCCAACTTTGGCCGGGGTCGTGGGGACGACCCTATAGTCGTCGGACATGTTGGCGGCTTGTCAGCCTAGTCCCGCGGTCGTGGGGAAGACCCTATAGTCGTCGGACATTTCGGCGGCATGCCATCTTTAGCCCGGGGTCGTGGGGACGACCCTATATTCGTCGAACATTTTGGCGTCTTGTCAACCTAGACCCGGGGTCGTGGGGACGACCCTATAGTCGTTGGACATGACGGTGGCGGGCCAATTTAGTCCCGGGGTCGTATGGACGACCCTATAGTCGTCGGACATGTCGGCGATTGGCCAACATTGGCCCGGGGTCGTGGGGACGACCCAATAGTCGTCGGACATGTCGGCGATTGGCCAACATTGGCCCGGGGTCGTTGGGACGACCCTATAGTCGTCGGACTTGACGGTGGCGGGCCAATCTAGTCCCGGTGTCGTGGGGTCGACCCTACAGTCGTCGGACATTTCGGCGGCTTGCCAACTTTGGCCCGGGGTCGTGGGGACGACCCTATAGTCGTCGGACTTGACGGTGGCGGACCAATCTAGTCCCGGGGTCTTGGGGACGACCCTACAGTCGTCGGACATTTCGGCGGCTTGCCAACTTTGGCCCGGGGTGGTGGGGACGACCCTATAGTCGTCGGACATGTCGGCGGCTGGCCAACTTTGGCCCGGTGTCGTGGGGACGACTCTATAGTCATCGGAAATGTCGGAGCCTGGCCAACCTGGACCCGGGGTCGTGGGGACGACCCTATTGTCGTCGGACATGACGGTGGCGGGCCAATCTAGTCTCGGGGTCGTGGGGACGTTCTATAGTCGTCGGACATGTCGGCGGCTGGCCAACTTTGGCCCGGGGTCGTGGGGACGACCCTATAGTCGTCGGACATGTTGGCGGCTTGTCAGCCTAGTCCCGCGGTCGTATCGACGACCCTATAGTCGTCGGACATGTCGGCGATTGGCCAACATTGGCCCGGGGTCGTGGGGACGACCCTATTGTCGTCGGACATGACGGTGGCGGGCCAATCTAGTCCTGGGGTCGTGGGGACGACCCCATAGTCGTCGGACAAGTCGGCGGCTGGCCAACTTTGGCCCGGGGTCGTGGGGACGACCCAATAGTCGTCGGACATGTCGGCGGCTGGCCAACTTTGGCCCGTGGTCGTGGGGACGATCCGATTGTCGTCGGACATTTCGGCGGCATGCCATCTTTAGCCCGGGGTCGTGGGGACGACCCTATATTCGTCGAACATTTTGGCGTCTTGTCAACCTAGACCCTATAGTCGTTGGACATGACGGTGGCGGGCCAATTTAGTCCCGGGGTCGTATGGACGACCCTATAGTCGTCGGAAATGTCAGCGCTTGGCCAACCTGGACCCGGGGTAGTGGGGACGACCCTATTGTCGTCGGACATGACGGTGGCGGGCCAATCTAGTCTCGGGGTCGTGGGGACGACCCTATAGTCGTCGGACAAGACGGTGGCGGGCCAACCTAGTCCCGGGGTCTTGGGGACGACCCTACAGTCGTCGGACATTTCGGCGGCTTGCCAACTTTGGCCCGGGGTCGTGGGGACGACCCTATAGTCGTCGGACATGTCGGTGGCGGGCCAATCTAGTCCCGTGGTCGTAGGGACGACCCTATAGTCGTCGGACAAGACGGTGGCGGGCCAACCTAGTCCCGGGGTCTTGGGGACGACCCTACAGTCGTCGGACATTTCGGCGGCTTGCCAACTTTGGCCCGGGGTCGTGGGGACGACCCTATAGTCGTCGGACATGTCGGTGGCGGGCCAATCTAGTCCCGAGGTCGTGGGGACGACCCTATAGTCGTCGGACTTGACGGTGGCGGGCCAATCTAGTCCCGGGGTCGTGGGGACGACCCTATAGTCGTCGGACAAGACGGCGGCTGGACATCTTTGTCCCGGGGTCGTGGGGACGACCCTATAGTCGTCGGACATGGCGGTGGCGGGCCAATCTAGTCCCGTGGTCGTAGGGACGACCCTATAGTGTTCGGACATGACGGTAGCGGGCCAATCTAGACCCGAGGTCGTGGGGACGACCCTATAGTAGTCGGACATGTCGGCGGCTGTCCAACTTTGGCCCGGTGTCGTGGGGACGACTCTATAGTCGTCGGACATGTCGGCGGCTGGCCAACCTAGACCCGGGGTCGTGGGGACGACCCGATTGTCGTCGGACACGACGGTGGCGGGCCAATCTAGTCCCGGGGTCGTGGGGACGACCCTATAGTCGTCGAACAAGTCGGCGGCGGGCCAAGCTTGTCCCGGGGTCGTGGGGACGACACTATAATCGTCGGACATGACGGTGGCGGGCCAATCTAGTCCCGGGGTCGTGGGGACGACCCTATAGTCGTCGGACAAGACGGCGGCGGGCCAATCCTGTCCCGGGGTCGTAGGGACGACCCTATAGTCGTCGGACAAGTCGGCGGCGGGCCAAGCTTGTCCCGGCGTCGTGGGGACGACCCAATAATCGTCGGACATGACGGTGGCGGGCCAATCTCGTCTCGGGGTCGTGGGGACGACCCTATAGTCGTCGGACATGTCGGCGGCTGGCCAACTTTGGCCCGGTGTCGTGGGGACGACTCTATAGTCGTCGGAAATGTCAGCGCTTGGCCAACCTGGACCCGGGGTCGTGGGGACGACCCTATAGTCGTCGGACATGGCGGTGGCGGGCCAATCTAGTCCCGTGGTCGTAGGGACGACCCTATAGTAGTCGGACATGTCGGCGGCTGTCCAACTTTGGCCCGGTGTCGTGGGGACGACTCTATAGTCGTCGGACATGTCGGCGGCTGGCCAACCTAGACCCGGGGTCGTGGGGACGACCCTATTGTCGTCGGACACGACGGTGGCGGGCCAATCTAGTCCCGGGGTCGTGGGGACGACCCTATAGTCGTCGAACAAGTCGGCGGCGGGCCAAGCTTGTCCCGGGGTCGTGGGGACGACACTATAATCGTCGGACATGATGGTGGCGGGCCAATCTAGTCCCGGTTCGTGGGGACGACCCTATAGTCGTCGGACAAGACGGCGGCGGGCCAATCCTGTCCCGGGGTCGTAGGGACGACCCTATAGTCGTCGGACAAGTCGGCGGCGGGCCAAGCTTGTCCCGGCGTCGTGGGGACGACCCTATAATCGTCGGACATGACGGTGGCGGGCCAATCTCGTCTCGGGGTCGTGGGGACGACCCTATAGTCGTCGGACATGTCGGCGGCTGGCCAACTTTGGCCCGGTGTCGTGGGGACGACTCTATAGTCGTCGGAAATGTCAGCGCTTGGCCAACCTGGACCCGGGGTAGTGGGGACGACCCTATTGTCGTCGGACATGACGGTGGCGGGCCAATCTAGTCTCGGGGTCGTGGGGACGACCCTATAGTCGTCGGACAAGACGGTGGCGGGCCAACCTAGTCCTGGGGTCGTGGGGACGACCCCATAGTCGTCGGACAAGTCGGCGGCTGGCCAACTTTGGCCCGGGGTCGTGGGGACGACCCAATAGTCGTCGGACATGACGGCGGCTGGCCAACTTTGGCCCGTGGTCGTGGGGACGATCCGATAGTCGTCGGACATGACGGTGGCGGGCCTATCTAGTCCTGGGGTCGTAGGGACGACCCTGTAGTCGTCGGACATGTCGGCGATTGGCCAACATTGGCCCGGGGTCGTGGGGACGACCCTATGGTCGTCGGACATGTCGGCGGCTGGTCAACTTTGGCCCGTGGTCGTGGGGACGGCCCAATAGTCGTTGAACATGTCGGCGGCTGGCCAACATTGGCCCGGGGTCGTGGGGACGACCCTATAGCCGACGGAAATGTCGGCGGCTGACCAACTTTGGCCCGGGGTCGTGGGGACGACCCTATAGTCGTCGGACATGTCGGCGGCTGGCCAACTTTGGCCCGGTGTCGTGGGGACGCGTCTATAGTCGTCGGAAATGTCGGCGCTTGGCCAACCTGGTCCCGGGGTCGTGGGGACGACCCTATTGTCGTCGGACATGACGGTGGCGGGCCAATCTAGTCTCGGGGTCGTGGGGACGACCCTATAGTCGTCGGACTTGACGGTGGCGGGCCAATCTAGTCCCGGGGTCGTGGGGACGACCCTACAGTCGTCGGACATTTCGGCAGCTTGCCAACTTTGGCCCGTGGTCGTGGGGACGGCCCAATAGTCGTCGGACATGTCGGCGGCTGGCCAACTTTGGCCCGTGGTCGTGGGGACGACCCTATAGTCGTCGGACAAGACGGCGGCTGGACATCTTTGGCCCGGGGTCGTGGGGACGACCCTATAGTCGTCGGACATGTCGGCGGCTGGCCAACCTAGTCCCGAGGTCGTTGGGACGACCCTATAGTCGTCGGACATGTCGGCGGCTGGCCAACTTTGGCCCCGGGTCGTGGGGACGACCCAATAGTCGTCGGACATGTCGGCGGCTGGCCAACTTTGGCCCGTGGTCGTGGGGACGACCCTATAGTCGTCGGACAAGACGGCGGCTGGACATCTTTGGCCCGGGGTCGTGGGGACGACCCTATAGTCGTCGGACATGTCGGCGGCTGGCGAACCTAGTCCCGAGGTCGTTGGGACGACCCTATAGTCGTCGGACTTGACGGTGGCGGGCCAATCTAGACCCGGGGTCGTGGGGACGACCCTACAGTCGTCGGACATTTCGGCGGCTTGCCAACTTTGGCCCGGTGTCGTGGGGACGACTCTATAGTCGTCGGAAATGTCGGCGGCTGGCCAACCTGGACCCGGGGTCGTGGGGACGACCCTATAGTCGTCGGACATGTAGGCGGCTGGCCAACTTTGGCCCGGTGTCGTGGGGACGACTCTATAGTCGTCGGAAATGTCGGCGGCTGGCCAACCTGGACCCGGGGTCGTGGGGACGACCCTATAGTCGTCGGACATGTAGGCGGCTGGCCAACTTTGGCCCGGTGTCGTGGGGACGACTCTATAGTCGTCGGAAATGTCGGCGGCTGGCCAACCTGGACCCGGGGTCGTGGGGACGACCCTATAGTCGTCGGACATGTAGGCGGCTGGCCAACTTTGGCCCGGTGTCGTGGGGACGACTCTATAGTCGTCGGAAATGTCGGCGGCTGGCCAACCTGGACCCGGGGTCGTGGGGACGACCCTATTGTCGTCGGACATGACGGTGGCGGGCCAATCTAGTCTCGGGGTCGTGGGGACGTTCTATAGTCGTCGGACATGTCGGCGGCTGGCCAACTTTGGCCCGGGGTCGTGGGGACGACCCTATAGTCGTCGGACATGTTGGCGGCTTGTCAGCCTAGTCCCGCGGTCGTGGGGACGACCCTACAGTCGTCGGACATTTCGGCGGCTTGCCAACTTTGGCCCGTGGTCGTGGGGACGACCCTATAGTCGTCGGACTTGACGGTGGCGGACCAATCTAGTCCCGGGGTCTTGGGGACGACCCTACAGTCGTCGGACATTTCGGCGGCTTGCCAACTTTGGCCCGGGGTGGTGGGGACGACCCTATAGTCGTCGGACATGTCGGCGGCTGGCCAACTTTGGCCCGGTGTCGTGGGGACGACTCTATAGTCATCGGAAATGTCGGAGCCTGGCCAACCTGGACCCGGGGTCGTGGGGACGACCCTATTGTCGTCGGACATGACGGTGGCGGGCCAATCTAGTCTCGGGGTCGTGGGGACGTTCTATAGTCGTCGGACATGTCGGCGGCTGGCCAACTTTGGCCCGGGGTCGTGGGGACGACCCTATAGTCGTCGGACATGTTGGCGGCTTGTCAGCCTAGTCCCGCGGTCGTATCGACGACCCTATAGTCGTCGGACATGTCGGCGATTGGCCAACATTGGCCCGGGGTCGTGGGGACGACCCTATTGTCGTCGGACATGACGGTGGCGGGCCAATCTAGTCCTGGGGTCGTGGAGACGACCCCATAGTCGTCGGACAAGTCGGCGGCTGGCCAACTTTGGCCCGGGGTCGTGGGGACGACCCAATAGTCGTCGGACATGTCGGCGGCTGGCCAACTTTGGCCCGTGGTCGTGGGGACGATCCGATTGTCGTCGGACATTTCGGCGGCATGCCATCTTTAGCCCGGGGTCGTGGGGACGACCCTATATTCGTCGAACATTTTGGCGTCTTGTCAACCTAGACCCTATAGTCGTTGGACATGACGGTGGCGGGCCAATTTAGTCCCGGGGTCGTATGGACGACCCTATAGTCGTCGGACATGTCGGCGGCTGGCCAACATTGGCCCGGGGTCGTGGAGACGGCCCAATAGTCGTTGAACATGTCGGCGGCGGGCCATCCTAGCCCCGGGGTCGTGGGGACGACCCTATTGTCGTCGGACATGACGGTGGCGGGCCAATCTAGTCCTGGGGTCTTGGGGACGACCCTACAGTCGTCGGACATTTCGGCGGCTTGCCAACTTTGGCCCGGGGTCGTGGGTACGACCCTATAGTCGTCGGACTTGACGGTGGCGGGCCAATCTAGTCCCGGGGTCGTGGGGACGACCCTACAGTCGTCGGACATTTCGGCGGCTTGCCAACTTTGGCCCGTGGTCGTGGGGACGGCACAATAGTCGTCGGACATGTCGGCGGCTGGCCAACTATGGCCCGTGGTCGTGGGGACGACCCTATAGTCGTCGGACAAGACGGCGGCTGGACATCTTTGGCCCGGGGTCGTGGGGACGACCCTATAGTCGTCGGACATGTCGGCGGCTGGCCAACCTAGTCCCGAGGTCGTGGGGACGACCCTATAGTCGTCGGACTTGACGGTGGCGGGCCAATCTAGTCCCGGGGTCGTGGGGACGACCCTACAGTCGTCGGACATTTCGGCGCCTGGCCAACTTTGGCCCGGGGTCGTGGGGACGACCCTATACTCGTCGGACTTGACGGTGGCGGGCCAATCTAGTCCCGGGGTCGTGGGGACGACCCTATAGTCGTCGGACAAGACGGCGGCTGGACATCTTTGGCCCGGGGTCGTCGGGACGACCCTATAGTCGTCGGACATGGCGGTGGCGGGCCAATCTAGTCCCGTGGTCGTAGGGACGACCCTATAGTGTTCGGACATGACGGTAGCGGGCCAATCTAGACCCGAGGTCGTGGGGACGACCCTATAGTAGTCGGACAAGTCGGCGGCCGGCCAACCTAGTCCGGGGGTCGTGGGGACGACCCTATAGTCGTCGGACATGACGGTGGCGGGCCAGTCTAGTCCCGGGTCGTGGGGACGACCCTATAGTCGTCGGACATGCCGGCGGCTGGCCAGCTTTGGCCCGTGGTCGTGGGGACGACCCTATAGTCGTCGGACATGTCGGCGGCTGGTCAACTTTGGCCCGCGGTTGTGGGGACGACCCTATAGTCGTTGGACATGACGGTGGCGGGCCAATCTAGTCCCGGGGTCGTGGGTAAGACCCTATAGTCGTCGGACAAGACGGCGGCTGGACATCTTTGGCCCGGGGTCGTGGGGACGACCCTATCGTCGTCGGACATGTTGGCGGGTTGTCAGCCTAGTCCCGGGGTCGTGGGTACGACCCTATAGTCGTCGGACAAGTCGGCGGCGGGCCTACCTAGTCCCGGGGTCGTGGGGACGACCCTATAGTCGTCGGATAAGTCGGCAGCTTGCCAACTTTGGCCCGGGGTCGTGGGAACGACCCTATAGTCGTCGGACAAGTCGGCGGCGAGCCCACCTAGTCCGGGGGTCGTGCGGACGACCCTATAGTCGTCGGACAAGTCGGCGGCCGGCCAACCTAGTCCGGGGGTCGTGGGGACGACCCTATAGTCGTCGGACATGACGGTGGCGGGCCAGTCTAGTCCCGGGTCATGGGGACGACCCTATAGTCGTCGGACAAGTCGGCGGCTGGCCAACTTTGGCCCGTGGTCGTGCGGACGACCCTATAGTCGTCGGAAATGACGGTGGCGGGCCAATCTAGTCCCGGGTCGTGGGGACGACCCTATAGTCGTCGGACATGTCGGCGGCTGGCCAACTTTGGCCCGGGGTCGTGGGGACGACCCTATAGTCGTCGGATATGTCGGCGGCTGGCCAACTTTGGCCCGTGGTCGTGGGGACGACCCTATAATCGTCGGACAAGCCGGCGGCTGGCCAACTTTGGCCCGTGGTCGTGGGGACGACCCTATAGTCGTCGGACAAGTCGGCGGCTGTCCAACTTTGGCCCGGGGTCGTGGGGACGACCCTATAGTCGTCGGACTTGACGGTGGCGGGCCAATCTAGTCCCGGTGTCGTGGGGACGACCCTATAGTCGTCAGACATGACGGTGGCGAGCCAACCTAGTCCCGGGGTCGTGGGGACGACCCTATAGTCGTCGGACATGTTGGCGGCTGGTCAACCTAGTCCCGGGGTCGTGGGGACGACCCTATAGTCGTCGGACAAGTCGGCGGCGGACCAACCTTGTCCCGGGGTCGTGGGGACGACCCTATAGTCGTCGGACATGACGGTGGCGGGCCAATCTAGTCTCGGGGTCGTGGGGACGACCCTATAGTCGTCGGACATGACGGTGGCGGGCCAATCTAGTTCCGGGGTCGTGGGGACGACCCTATAGTCGTCGGACATGTCGGCGGCTGGACAACTTTGGCCCGTGGACGTGGGGACGACCCCATAGTCGTCGGACATGTCGGCGGCTGGCCAACTTTGGCCCGTGGTCGTGGGGACGATCCGATAGTCGTCGGACATGACGGTGGCGGGCCAATCTAGTCCCGGGGTCATAGGGACGACCCTATAGTCATCGGACATGTCGGCGGCTGGTCAACTTAGGCCCGTGGTCGTAGGGACGATCCGATAGTCGTTGGACATGACGGTGCCGGGCCAATCAAGTCCCGGGGTCGTGGGTACGACCCTATAGTCGTCGGACATGTCGGCGATTGGCCATTATTGGCCCGTGGTCGTGGGGACGACCCAACAGTCGTCGGACATGTCGGCGGCTGGCCAACTTTGGCCCGTGGTCGTGGGGACGATCCGATAGTCGTCGGACGTGACGGTGGCTAGCCAATCTAGTCCCGGGATCGTGGGGACGACCCTATAGTCGTCGGAGATGTCGGCGGCTGTCCTACTTTGGCCCGGTGTCTTGGGGACGACTCTATAGTCGTCGGACATGTCGGCGGCTGGCCAACCTAAACCCGGGGTCGTGGGGACGACCCTATAGTCCTCGAACAAGTCGGCGGCAGACCAGCTTTGGCCCGTGGTCGTGGGAACGACCCTATTGTCGTCGGACAAGTCGGCGGCTGGCCAAATATGGCCCGTGGTCGTGGGGACGACCCTATAGTCGTCGGAAATGTCGGCGGCGAGCCAACCTAGTCCCGGCGTCGTGGGGACGACCCTATAATGTTCGGACAAGTCGGCAGCTGGCCAAATTTGGCCCGTGGTCGTGAGGACGACCCTATAGTCGTCGGAAATGTCGGCAGCTGGCCAACTTTGGCCCGTGGTCGTGAAGACGACCCTATAGTCGTCGGACAAGACGGTGGCGGGCCAATCTAGTCCCGGGGTCGTGGGGACGACCCTATAGTCGTCGGACATGTCGGTGGCGGGCCAATCTAGTACCGGGGTCGTGGGGACGACCCTATAGTCTTTGGACATGTCGGCGGCGGGCCAACTTTGGCCCGTGGTCGTAGGGACGACCCTACAGTCGTCGGACAAGTCGGCGGCGAGCCAACATTGGGCCGGGGTCGTCGGGACGACCCTATAGTCGTCGGACATGTCGGCGGCGAGCCAACCTAGTCCCGGGGTCGTGGGGACGACCCTATAATGGTCAGACAAGTCGGCGGCAGGCCCACCTAGCCCCGGGGTCGTGGGGACGACCCAATAGTCTTCGGACAAGTCGGCGGCTGGCCAACTTTGGCCCGTGGTCGTGGGGACGACCCTATAGTCGTCGGACAAATCGGCGGCTGACCAACTTTGCCCGGGGTCGTCGGGGCGACCCTATAGTCGTCGGACAAGTCGGCAGCGAGCCAACCTAGTCCCGGGTCATGGGGACGACCCTATAGTCGTCGGACAAGTCGGCGGCTGGCCAATTTTGGCCCGGGGGTCGTGGGGACGACCCTATAGTCGTCGGAAATGACGGTGGCGGGCCAATCTAGTCCCGGGGTCGTGGGGACGACCCTACAGTCGTCGGACAAGTCGGCGGCGAGCCAATCTAGTCCCGCGGTCGTGGGGACGACCCTATAGTCGTCGGACAAGTCAGCGGCTAGCCAACATTGGCCCGTGGTCGTGGGGACGACCATATAGTCGTCGGACATGACGGTGGCGGGCCACTCTAGTCCCGGGTCGTGGGGACGATCCTATAGTCGTCGGACATGTCGGCGGCTGGCCAACTTTGGCCCGGGGTCGTGGGGACGACCCTATAGTCGTCGGAAATGACGGTGGCTGGCCAATCTATTCCCGGGGTCGTGGGGACGACCGTATAGTCGTCGGACATATCAGCGGCTGGCCAACTTTGGCCCGGGGTCGTGGGGACGACCCTATAGTCGTCGGACAAGTCGGCGGCGGGCCAACCTAGTCCCGGGGTCGTGGGGACGACCCTATAATCGTCGGACAAGCCGGCGGCTGGCCAACTTTGGCCCGTGGTCGTGGGGACGACCCTTTAGTCGTCGGACAAGTCGGCGGCTGTCCAACTTTGGCCCGGGGTCGTGGGGACGACCCTATAGTCGTCGGACATGTCGGCGGCGAGCCAACATTGACCCGGGGTCGTGGGGACGACTCTATAGTCGTCGAACATGTCGGCGGCTGGCCAAATATGACCCGGGGACGTGGGGACGAGCCTATAGTCTTCGGACAAGTCGGCGGCTGGCCAACTTTGGCCCGTGGTTGTGTGGACGACCCTATAGTCGTCGGATATGTCGGCGGCAGGCCAACTTTGACCCGTGGTCGTGGGGACGACCCTATTGTCGTCGGAAATGACGGTGGCGGGCCAATCTATTCCCGGGGTCGTGGGGACGACCCTATAGTCGTCGGACAAGTCGGCAGCCTGCCAACTTTGGCACGGAGTCGTAGGGACGACCCTACAGTCGTCGGACAAGTCGGCGGCGAGCCAATCTAGCCCCGGGGTCGTGGGGACGACCCTATAGTCGTCGAACAAGTCAGCGGCTGGCCAACATTGGCCCGTGGTACGTGGGGACGACCCTATAGTCGTCGGATATGTCGGCGGCTGGCCAACTTTGGCCCGTGGTCGTGGGGACGACCCTATAGTGGTCGGAAATGACGGTGGCGGGCCAATCTATTCCCGGGGTCGTGGGGACGACCCTATAGTCGTCAGAAACATCGGTGGCGAGCCAACCTAGTCCCGGGGTCGTGGGGACGACCCTATAGTCGTCGGACAAGTCGGCGGCGGGCCAACCTAGACCCGGGGTCGTGGGGATGACCCTATAGTCGTCGGACATGACGGTGGCGGGCCAGTCTAGTCCCGGGTCCTGGGGACGACCCTATAGTCGTCGGACATGTCGGCGGCTGGCCAACTTTGGCCCGTGGTCGTGGGGACGACCCTATAGTCGTCGGACATAACGGTGGCGGGCCAATCTAGTCCCGGGGTCGTGGGGACGACCCCATAGTCGTCGGACAAGTCGGCGGCGGGCCTACCTAGTCCGGGGGTCGTGGGGACGACCCTATAGTCGTCGGACAATTCGGCGGCCGGCCAACCTAGTCCGGGGGTCGTGGGGACGACCCTATAGTCGTCGGAAATGACGGTGGCGGGCCAGTCTAGTCCCGGGTCGTGGGGACGACCCTATAGTCGTCGGACATGTCGGCGGCTGGCCAACTTTGGCCCGTGGTCGTGGGGACGAGCCTATAGTCGTCGGACATAACGGTGGCGGGCCAATCTAGTCCCGGGGTCATAGGGACGACCCTATAGTCATCGGACATGTCGGCGGCTGGTCAACTTAGGCCCGTGGTCGTAGGGACGATCCGATAGTCGTTGGACATGACGGTGCCGGGCCAATCAAGTCCCGGGGTCGTGGGTACGACCCTATAGTCGTCGGACATATCGGTGGCGAGCCAACCTAGTCCCGGGGTCGTGGGGACGACCCTATAGTCGTCGGACAAGTCGGCGGCTGGCCAACTTTGGCCCGTGGTCGTGGGGACGATCCGATAGTCGTCGGACATGACGGTGGCGGGCCAATCTAGTCCCGGGGTCATAGGGACGACCCTATAGTCATCGGACATGTCGGCGGCTGGTCAACTTAGGCCCGTGGTCATAGGGACGATCCGATAGTCGTTGGACATGACGGTGCCGGGCCAATCAAGTCCGGGGGCGTGGGTACGACCCTATAGTCGTCGGACATGTCGTCGATTGGCCATTATTGGCCCGGGGTCGTGGGGACGACCCTATAATCGTCGGACATGTCGGCGGCTGGCCAACATTGGCCCGTGGTCGTGGGGACCACCCAACAGTCGTCGGAGATGTCGGCGGCTGTCCTACTTTGGCCCGGTGTCTTGGGGACGACTCTATAGTCGTCGGACATGTCGGCGGCTGGCCAACCTAGACCCGGGGTCGTGGGGACGACCCCATAGTCCTCGAACAAGTCGGCGGCTGGCCAACTTTGGCCCGTGGTCGTGGGAACGACCCTATAGTCGTCGGAAAAGTCGGCGGCTGGCCAAATATGGCCCGTGGTCGTGGGGACGACCCTATAGTCGTCGGAAATGTCGGCGGCGAGCCAACCTAGTCCCGGCGTCGTGCGGACGACCCTATAGTCGTCAGAAATATCGGTGGCGTGCCAACCTAGTCCCGGGGTCGTGGGGACGACCCTATAGTCGTCGGACAAGTCGGCGGCGGGCCAACCTAGACCCGGGGTCGTGTGGATGACCCTATAGTCGTCGGACATGACGGTGGCGGTCCAGTCTAGTCCCGGGTCGTGGGGACGACCCTATAGTCGTCGGACATGTCGGCGGCAGGCCAACTTTGGCCCGTGGTCGTGGGGACGACCCTATAGTCGTCGGACAAGTCGGCGGCGAGCCCACCTAGTCGGGGGGTCGTGGGGACGACCCTATAGTCGTAGGACAAGTCGGCGGCCGGCCAACCTAGTCCGGGGGTCGTGGGGACGACCCTATAGTCGTCGGACATGACGGTGGCGGGCCAGTCTAGTCCCGGGTCGTGGGGACGACCCTATAGTCGTCGGACATGTCGGCGGCTGGCCAACTTTGGCCCGTGGTCGTGGGGACGACCCTATAGTCGTCGGACATGTCGGCGGCTGGCCAACTTTGGCCTGTGGTCGTGGGGACGACCCTATAGTCGTCAGACATGACGGTGGCGAGCCAACCTAGTCCCGGGGTCGTGGGGACGACCCTATAGTCGTCGGACAAGTCGGCGGCGAGCCCACCTAGTCGGGGGGTCGTGGGGACGACCCTATAGTCGTCGGACAAGTCGGCGGCCGGCCAACCTAGTCCGGGGGTCGTGGGGACGACCCTATAGTCGTTGGACATGACGGTGGCGGGCCAGTCTAGTCCCGGGCCGTGGGGACGACCCTATAGTCGTCGGACATGTCGGCGGCTGGCCAACTTTTGCCCGTGGTCGTGGGGACGACCCTATAGTCGTCGGAAATGTCGGTGGCTGTCCAACTTTGGCCCGCGGGTCGTGGGGACGACCCTATAGTCGTCGGACATGTCGGCGGCGAGCCAACATTGACCCGGGGTCGTGGGGACGACTCTATAGTCGTCGGACATGTCGGTGGCGGGCCAGTCTAGTCCCGGGTCGTGGGGACGACCCTATAGTCGTCGGACATGTCGGCGGCTGGCCAACTTTGGCCCGTGGTCGTGGGAAGGACCCTATACTCGTCGGACAAGTCGGCGGCGTACCAACCTAGTCCGGGGGTCGTGGGGACGACCCTATAGTCGTCGGACATGACGGTGGCGGGCCAGTCTAGTCCCGGGTCATGGGGACGACCCTATAGTCGTCGGACAAGTCGGCGGCTGGCCAACTTTGGCCCGTGGTCGTGGGGACGACTCTATTGTCGTCGGAAATGTCGGCGGCTGGCCAACCTGGACCCGGGGTCGTGGGGACGACCCTATTGTCGTCGGACATGACGGTGGCGGGCCAATCTAGTCTCGCGGTCGTGGGGACGACCCTATAATCGTCGGACATGACGGTGGCGGGCCAATCTAGTCCCGGGGTCGTGCGGACGACCCTATAGTCGTTGGACATGTCGGCGGCTGGCCAACCTGGACCCGGGGTCGTGGGGACGACCCTATTGTCGTCGGATATGACGGTGGCGGGCCAATCTAGTCTCGGGGTCGTGGGGACGACCCTATAGTCGTCGGACATGTCGGCGGCTGGTCAACTTTGGCCCGGGGTCGTGGGGACGACCCTATAGTCGTCGGACATGACGGTGGCGGGCCAATCTAGTCCCGGGGTCGTGGGGACGACCCTATAGTCGTCGAACAAGTCGGCGGCGGGCCAAGCTTGTCCCGGGGTCGTGGGGACGACCCTATAATCGTCGGAAATGTCGGCGGCTGGCCAACCTGGACCCGGGGTCGTGGAGACGACCCTATTGTCGTCGGACATGACGGTGGCGGGCCAGTCTAGTCCCGGGCCGTGGGGACGACCCTATTGTCGTCGGACAAGTCGGCGGCGAGCCCACCTAGTCGGGGGGTCGTGGGGACGACCCTATAGTCGTCGGACAAGTCGGCGGCCGGCCAACCTAGTCCGGGGGTCGTGGGGACGACCCTATAGTCGTCGAACAAGTCGGCGGCGGGCCAAGCTTGTCCCGGGGTCGTGGGGACGACCCTATAATCGTCGGACATGACGGTGGCGGGCCAATCTAGTCCCGGGGTCGTGGGGACGACCCTATAGTCGTCGGACATGTCGGCGGCGGGCCAAGCTTGTCCCGGGGTCGTGGGGACGACCCTATAATCGTCGGAAATGTCGGCGGCTGGCCAACCTGGACCCGGGGTCGTGGAGACGACCCTATTGTCGTCGGACATGACGGTGGCGGGCCAGTCTAGTCCCGGGCCGTGGGGACGACCCTATAGTCGTCGGACATGTCGGCGGCTGGCCAACTTTGGCCCGTGGTCGTGGGGACGAGCCTATAGTCGTCGGAAATGTCGGTGGCTGTCCAACTTTGGCCCGCGGGTCGTGGGGACGACCCTATAGTCGTCGGACATGTCGGCGGCGAGCCAACATTGACCCGGGGTCGTGGGGACGACTCTATAGTCGTCGGACATGTCGGTGGCGGGCCAGTCTAGTCCCGGGTCGTGGGGACGACCCTATAGTCGTCGGACATGTCGGCGGCTGGCCAACTTTGGCCCGTGGTCGTGGGAAGGACCCTATACTCGTCGGACAAGTCGGCGGCGTACCAACCTAGTCCGGGGGTCGTGGGGACGACCCTATAGTCGTCGGACATGTCGGCGGCGAGCCCACCTAGTCGGGGGGTCGTGGGGACGACCCTATATTCGTCGGACAAGTCGGCGGCCGGCCAACCTAGTCCCGGGGTCGTGGGGACGACCCTATAGTCGTCAGACATATCGGTGGCGAGCCAACCTAGTCCCGGGGTCGTGGGGACGACCCTGTAGTCGTCGGACAAGTCGGCGGCTGGCCAACTTTGGCCCGTGGTCGTGGGGACGATCCGATAGTCGTCGGACATGACGGTGGCGGGCCAATCTAGTCCCGGGGTCATAGGGACGACCCTATAGTCATCGGACATGTCGGCGGCTGGTCAACTTAGGCCCGTGGTCATAGGGACGAGCCGATACTCGTTGGACATGACGGTGCCGGGCCAATCAAGTCCGGGGTCGTGGGTACGACCCTATAGTCGTCGGACATGTCGTCGATTGGCCATTATTGGCCCGGGGTCGTGGGGACGACCCTATAATCGTCGGACATGTCGGCGGCTGGCCAACATTGGCCCGTGGTCGTGGGGACCACCCAACAGTCGTCGGACATGTCGGCGGCTGGCCAACTTTGGCCCGTGGTCGTGGGGACGATCCGATAGTCGTCGGACGTGACGGTGGCTAGCCAATCTAGTCCCGGGGGTCGTGGGGACGACCCTATAGTCGTCGGACAATTCGGCGGCCGGCCAACCTAGTCCGGGGGTCGTGGGGACGACCCTATAATCGTCGGAAATGACGGTGGCGGGCCAGTCTAGTCCCGGGTCGTGGGGACGACACTATAGTCGTCGGACATGTCGGCGGTTGGCCAACTTTGGCCCGTGGTCGTGGGGACGACCCAATAGTGGTCGGACATGTCGGCGGCTGGCCAACTTTGGCCCGTGGTCGTGGGGACGACTCTATTGTCGTCGGAAATGTCGGCGGCTGGCCAACCTGGACCCGGGGTCGTGGGGACGACCCTATTGTCGTCGGACATGACGGTGGCGGGCCAATCTAGTCTCGCGGTCGTGGGGACGACCCTATAATCGTCGGACATGACGGTGGCGGGCCAATCTAGTCCCGGGGTCGTGCGGACGACCCTATAGTCGTTGGACATGTCGGCGGCTGGCCAACATTGGCCCGGTGTCGTGGGGACGACTCTATAGTCGTCGGAAATGTCGGCGGCTGGCCAACCTGGACCCGGGGTCGTGGGGACGACTCTATTGTCGTCGGACATGACGGTGGCGGGCCAATCTAGTCCCGGGGTCGTGCGGACGACCCTATAGTCGTTGGACATGTCGGCGGCTGGCCAACATTGGCCCGGTGTCGTGGGGACGACTCTATAGTCGTCGGAAATGTCGGCGGCTGGCCAACCTGGACCCGGGGTCGTGGGGACGACTCTATTGTCGTCGGACATGACGGTGGCGGGCCAATCTAGTCTCGGGGTCGTGGGGACGACCCTATAGTCGTCGGACATGTCGGCGGCTGGCCAACTTTGGCCCGGGGTCGTGGGGACGACCCTATAGTCGTCGGACAAGACGGTGGCGGACCAATCTAGTCCCGGGGTCGTGGGGACAACCCTATAGTCGTCGGACATGACGGTGGCGGGCTAATCTAGTCCCGGGGTCGAGGGGACGACCCTATAGGCGTCGGACAAGACGGCGGCTGGACATCTTTGGCCCGGGGTCGTGGGGACGACCCTATAAGTAGTAAGGTAATGGGGATTCCAACGCAGGTCCTCTGAGGGGAGCGCGGGGGCGGGGGGAAGTGCGGGCGCGCGGGGGAGTGCGGTGGAGGGAAACATGGGCGCGGGGGGTAGTGGGGGAAGCGGGGAGTGGATGACCGATTGCGCGCGCATGAGCCGCGGAGTGGGGGAAGCCGCAATCGTGGAGGGGATCAGTCCAGGCCGAACCGCCGCGGAGACCTCTCCACGTCGGACCCACCCCCCAAAATTTCCACCGAGGGTCATCCCCTCCCTCTAAAAAAATTTCTGGGGCCGGGTCTTGTATGAAAAATCTTTTTTCAGACTCGATCCAGCCCCAGAAATTTTTTTTCCCCTAAATATTTTTTTTCAAACCATTATAAAGCTGAAATTGCTTAATACTTTATCGGATGACGTCGGACAATGTCGGGGAAGATCGGCTTTTTCCAAACCACGCATTTGGAGGAGCGAAAGAGAGAGCAATACTTTAAAAGCTAAATTCGGAGGAAGGAAAGAGAGAGTAATACTTAACGTCGCAGCGTCTCGCGCGATCGCGTGTAACTCGAATCCTCTGGAGCAACCGTGCAGGGTGACATCATTTGACAGCGCGAAGAATGAACGAATGAAATAAGATTATGCGGCGTCAGCAGAAATGCTGAATCTTAAAATTAGATGGTGAGAGAAGGCGGGTAAATAAAATGTAGAAAGAATATAGGATTAAGAAATTTTATTTCAAATTAAAAGAATATAATTTAACATTTTTCCTACGAGCATCAGCTAGAATATCATTGATGGCGCATGCTAACAGTTCGCAATCTATATGATAATCCTCACAGTAATGTTCGCTATCACGTATGATTTTAGCAGCATGACGCGCGTCTAACGTTTCGCAGGCAACATCGCTCTGCTGTAGCACGTTAACAAAAGTTTTAAATTTCGTCTGCACATCTCTTACATTTTGATTCAGCCGCGAATATACATAGCTTACACATGGTTCAAGATTTAATAAAAATGTTACTGTATCCGGTTTGAAATACAACGGCTTATCATGTAGCGTCATCCTTACAATTGGAGAATTATAGATCTTACAAAAATCTATCGTTAATTTATCCATATGCATCGAAGGTGATCTAGGTAATCGTGAACGCTCTTCAATGGCTGTATGATTGCTGCATAACGCACACCACGTACACCATGGTAACGTGAGATACATCCCACGATTGTCGCCGAGAACAATTTCTACATCGATCGTAGATCCTACGCTGATTCCAATTTCCAAATATTTGCTGCCCATGAATGTTAATGCGTATCTTCTGACCATGATACGCGATGTTCGGCGCGGACTAAGAGAACAATCAAAGATATGAAATTGTTTGCACAAACATAAAAAAAAATTTAAGATTATGTAAAAATTAAGCCTTACCAAACAACTGTCTCCTCCCCGCTTGGAGCTATATCATCATCCTGCATGATCGGAACGTAATAATTCATACGTCTGGCGTTTCCTTCGACACTAGTACTACACATTTTTTTTTTTTCAGAGTAGTATTTGTTCCGTCGAAAGTCACTGAGGCTACAGAGCGATTGATGGAATAGCGTCGGAGAGCGGGCTTAAATAGCGGTGTGATTGCTTCCCCCACCACCACATTTTATTTTAAAACTTCCAACTTTTCCATAATGTTTTTTCAATCCTAACGATGCTGCATATTGCACGATCGCATGTAATTTGAGTCTCACCCTCAAGGATAAAAGTCTTGGCACGTGTTGAATGTAATATAATACTTTTGAAAGCGTCGAATCTTAGAATTAGGTGTCAGCAGAAACTGTGTCGTAGATTTTGCGCGTTATTTCGTCATAAGCGTGAATCATAGAAAGAATTATGCTGCATCAACAGAAACTGCAGAGAACCATGTTGGGACGGATCGCCATTTTTTTTTACATGCAATGCATTCGATGGAGAGGGTACACCGAAAGAGTTAGACAGAGATATCGAATCGTGGTACCTATTTATAAAAGCGCGCTCCAAACTGCACAAAGCCTCAAATCGTTGCAACGCGTTGCGTGGAAAAGATATCACATTTACATTCCATCTACGATCATGGAAGAATTCACGCAAGTAGAACGCCTATTGTTGGATCAATCCGAACGATTGATTTCGCGGGAAGAATACCTCGCGTGGGAAGAACGGTGCAACGAGTGTATAGAATCGTTGGAAGAACACAGCCGAGTGAAACGTCCTCGATTATCGATTGGGGTTCGACAATCGTTGGTTGCTCGAATCGCGCGGCTCGAAGGACTAAAATATTTGCTGCGCGGACGTTTCGTGCGTGAAGGTGCAGGACATTCGAGCACAGGACTTTTGTGGCGCGAAATAGACACTGCGTTCGAAAGCCGCGTATTAACTGGTGCCGTGCTAAATTCCAATTACATCGAGCCGCGCAACTTCCTCCAAGATGCAGCGACCATTGTGCTGGAGCATGTGCGGGATGCTTTGAGGAAACATCGAAGCCTCAAAGTGAACACGGTGTTCAACGGTGAATTTGTGGCGGGTGACAAGCATGCTTGTAAAAGCATTAATACCCGAAACTGTGAACTCTTCCGCACATCCGATCTGCAGGAGTGGTACCAGCGATGCGTTATCGAACCCACCCTGGCATCGTTGGAAGAGTTCCAGGAACGCGACAGTGGATGGGCATTGACGAGAATCCTGAATCTGACTGTCAATGTTAACAAGTACAATCCACTGCGCGCGGGGTGTCGCTACAAGTTACCGCAGAAATTGTTGCTAAAAAATGCAACAATTAGTGTACAATCCACAGACAATGCGTGTTTCGCGTGGGCAGTGGTCGCCGCTCTCCATCCTGCCGAACGAGACACCGCGCGCCCAAGTTCATACCCAGACTATGCTTCCGTGCTAAATCTCCAGGGTATTGAGTTTCCAATGTCCCTGGAGCAAATTGGGAAGTTTGAGCGGCAGAACGAAATCTCCATCAACGTGTACAGTTTCGAGGAGCGACTGGAGAAGGACAATGAGAAGATAACTGCTGCAGTCTTTCCGCTGCGTCTCACCAACCAAAAGAGGGATCGACACGTCAACCTGCTCTACACACCGTATCAAGAGCACGGCGATGTGGGGCACTTTGTACTAATCAAGAACTTGTCCCGGCTGGTGAGCATGCAGCTGAGCAAGCACAAAGAAAAGAAATTCATCTGTGACCGGTACGTATATAAACTTGTGAAATGTTGAAATGTCTCGCAAAAAAAATTAAATAAAATTTTTTATGGTTTTGCAGATGCTTGCACTACTTTGGATCTATCGATAAGTTGGAGGCCCATGCAGTGGACTGTGGGAATATGAACGATTGCGCCATTCTGCTACCCAGCGAAGGCAACAATTTCCTCAGTTTCAAGAACCACTGCATGAAGGAGCGACATCCATTCGTGGTGTATGCAGATCTCGAGTGCATCATCGAGAAAACGGAAGACCGCATGATGGGTGATGCAGATTCTAAATTACACGCGTACCAGCAACATAAAGTGCATAGCATTGCATATTATATGCATTGTTCGTACGATACATCGCTATCGATATATCGATGTCGCCGCGACGCGGATTGTATTTCATGGTTCGTCAACGAACTAAAAAATTTTGCAGAGTTTGCCAAACCCATTCTAGCCAATAATGCTTCTATGGAAAAGTTGACGAAAGATCAGTGGATGACATTTCGCAATGCAACAAATTGTCATATATGCGAAGAGCCATTCGAGGCTGATGATGTACGAGTTCGCGATCATTGTCATATATCCGGACGGTTTAGAGGACCCGCACATTCGAAATGCAATTTAAAATATAGAAATGCGTTTTACATCCCCATAGTTTTTCATAATTTATCTGGCTATGATTCACATTTCATTATCATGGAAATAGCTGCCGCTTTCAAAGGTCACGTTGATGTATTACCAATAACTAAGGAAAAGTATATTTCTTTCACAAAAAATGTTGAAGATCCGGCTGAATCAGACTCGCGAAATCATATTAAATTGCGATTCATCGATTCATACAAATTTCTCAATACCAGTCTCGACAAATTAGCATCTTTTCTTAACACAGATCAATTAAAAATTTTACGATCCCAATTTGAAACATTATCCATTGAAGATTTTAATTTATTAACGCGAAAGGGTGTATTTCCGTACGAATATCTTGATTGCGCGAACAAGCTGGAGGATCCGTGCTTACCACCGCGCGAGTCATTCTACAGTTCATTAACGGGTGAGACTGTATCCGAAAGCGATTACGCGCACGCCGAGACTGTTTGGCAACGTTTCGGGATTAGAACCTTGGGCGAATACAGCGACTTGTATTTGAAAACAGATGTCTTGTTATTGGCAGATATTTTTGAAAATTTTCGCGAAAGTTGTATCAAGAGTTACGGATTAGATTCAGCGCATTATTATACATTACCTGGTTTCACGTGGGATGCTATGTTAAAACATACCAAAATTACATTCGAATTGCTCACCGACGTCGATATGGTCATGTTTATCGAACGTGGTATACGCGGAGGTTTAAGTCAATGTTCCGGAAGATACGCACATGCTAATAACAAGTACATGTCATCTTACGACGCATCGGAACAGTCATCGTACTTGATGTATTTTGACGTGAACAATTTGTATGGATGGGCAATGTGTCAGCCCCTGCCATATGCTAAATTTCAATGGGTCGAAGATGCTGCAAATTTTGACGTGTCTTCGATCGCTGTCGATTCGCCCACGGGATATATTCTCGAGGTAGATCTGGAATATCCGCAACGTCTGCACGACGCTCATGCTGATCTACCATTCTGTCCAACGCGTGCCAAACCACCTGGCAGCAGACAGGATAAGTTACTCGCGACATTATACAATAAGCAGCGTTACGTTATCCATTATCGCAACCTACAGCAGTGCACGCGACACGGTCTTCGTATTACAAAGATACATCGCGTGCTTCAATTCGCTCAATCTCCCTGGCTCCACGATTACATCGAACTAAATACACGGCTCAGAACAGCCGCGACAAACGATTTTGAGAAAAATTTATATAAATTGATGAACAACGCGGTATTTGGTAAAACTATGGAAAACGTGCGAAACCACGTGGATGTAAAACTTTTAACACATTGGGATGGACGTTTTGGTGCAGAGGCAATGATCGCGAAACCGAATTTCCACAGCAGAAGTGTTTTTTCGGAAAATTTAATAGCTGTTGAATTGCGCAAAGTCGAGGTGAAATTCAACAAACCGATATACGTGGGTATGTGCATTCTGGATATATCGAAAATTTGTTTGTATGAATTTCATCACGATTACATGTCTCCACTGCTAGCTCAAAATTGTAAAATTCTGTATACCGACACTGACAGCCTCATTTATCACATTCAATGCGAAGATATCTACGAGACCATGAAACGCAATATCGATAGATTCGACACATCCGATTATCTCATCGACAATACATATAATATGCCGCGCCTAAATAAGAAGGTTCCAGGGTTGATGAAGGACGAAAATAATGGTGCGATAATGACCGAATTCGTAGGTCTTAGAGCGAAAATGTATGCACTCCGCGTAGATGGTAAAAAAGATATGAAAAAGGCAAAAGGCGTCAAGACCAACATCATAGCCAGAACGATAACTTTCGACGACTACGCGGAGTGTTTGCAAAAGGAGATCGAAATGGTTCGCAGACAATCATGTATACGGTCTAAATTGCACAAAGTGTACACCATTTCCGAATCCAAAATCGCTCTAAGCCCATACGACGACAAGCGGTATATCGTACCCGATTCGATTGACACTCTACCCTGGGGACATTATAAAATTCCGCTATAAAATTCCTTTGTAAAAAATATCATTGTAAAAAAGAAATTTTAAAACTTCATATCGATATGATGTATAGTTTCAGAGAAAAGTTGACAATAAAAATAGCCTTATGGAATATCCATGTATCTGGCAGCCCTATGATATCCAATTGTTCTATGAAGAATTACATATATTTCTTTACTATCCGTGGGCTAATAATGAAATATACATAATTCTTCATAGAACAATTGGATATCATATGGTTGACTGAGACATTGATATTCCAGAATGCTATTTTTATTGTCAGCTTTTCTCCCTCGCTCTTTATGAAACTATACATCATATCGATATGAAGTTTTAAAATTTTGTGAGCGTGTTACAACAGCATGATGTCATTGATGAAACTGGCAAATCTCTTGTTGATTGCGAACTGCCGGCATATGTCTTGAATGATTGGTAGCGACATTACTCGCAGCAAATGTTAAATAAATTGTACACATGTATTTATTTTATCCACACATTATTTTTATTTGTTCATGTATTATTATTATTATTTTACAATACATTATTGTTATTTATCCATGAATTGTGTGATTTATCAAACCCCAGCCACTTGACGTATACCTTATCCCCCTTCCTACGCAACACTTTTTCCACTAGATACACATCAGGATCAGCGACGCGTTGCAGCTCGTGTTCGTAGAATCCTCCGGCAACAGGTTTTCCACAGGAATCGACCAGCAGATACGTCGCGGGATTAGTTGCCTGTACTTTGTCTATCTTGAACACCTCCGTTGTCCAATTCGGTGTATAGCCTTTATCGAAGATGGTTTTAAATTTGCTCACGCGCACAAACTCGCCCAATTTGAATCTTGCTGGAGCAGCGATCTTTATGTTGCTGTATACGGTGGCTAGCAGCTTATCGGCGATCGCAGGGGTGACATCGCGAGGACGCATTTTGATGGTTCTATGTTTTCGTGCGTTATACTCTGCAAGTAGACGCGGTAGCGCATCGGTCCATTTATAGGTTCCATTGAGCGTAAACAGTTTCCACATATTGTTCTTCAAAGTTCGATTGAAACGTTCCACGACGGAGGCCTTCATCACCGAATACGTCGAATAATGATTAATGTCATGCTTTGTCAAGAGTTTCTGCACATCGGCGTTGTAAAATTCTTTTCCTTGATCGGTTTGCAAATTTTTCGGATATCGATCTTTAAATATCTTTGCAAACGCTTTAGTCACCTCAGCACCACTTTTCGTCTTGAGCGGTAACGCCCATGCATACTTGCTCAGCACATCGATGACGGTGAGTATGTAGTGGTAACCTTGGTTGAATCGCGAGTATGGACGCATTTCTACAACGTCAGCTTGCCACAGATCATCGTATCCACGCACTATGACACGCCTCCGTGGGAAGTGTCTTCGAGCTGGAGCATGCAATTCCTCAACAAGTTGTTGCTTCTTGTGACCGTGGTTTTCTTCTTTACTCTTGGATTTCGATAATGACAGCATGTTTGATCGCAGAGGTGTCTTTGACACGAATGGTGCGATAATTATCGTGCACATGCATTATGTGCTCCCCATTGGTCCCAGGAAATTCTGAATAAGTTGCTGCTCCGTAGCAAAAGCGGTTATAGCCTCTTTAACTTTTCGATTTTCGTTGTCCTGCTGCGGAATAGAATTCGACGCCTGTGATATCTTTTGAACGCTGTTTTGCAACGTCAGCATATCTCTTTGAAACACGATCAGCTTCCTCTCTAATTCTTCCAGCTGCTCTCTCAAAAGTTTAATGCTCTTTTCCACGTATAGTTTATTGACGGCATCGGTGTCGACCGTGGGGTGAGCTACGCGTCGTATCTTGCGTGATTTTGCATCAAAGTCGGCACCAACCACGCAAAGAGCGTTATCCCGCATATAATTTCGAAGCAAACCGTTCCATTTGTAATAGTCCATTGTAGCTGCTCCACTCTTCTCGAGCGATACCCCAAATTTGTTGATCGGCATCTCGATGCATACAGTGCACATCATCGTTGCGCGGTTTAATTTATAATGAGGCCTACCTCGCGGAGTTCCTCGATAATCGACAGAATTTCGTTGTCGTGTGAGTTGTTACCAGCCTGACGCGACGCTTCCAGCAAACGGAATCGGTCCACCAGCTCGTTGGGATCGTCCCAGTGCACGTAATCGATCTTGTTATCGTTTACCGCCATGACTCGCGGTGCAGTTAGACCTTTCCCTGTCCTACTAACCGATACACGGGGGAGTAGCGGTGCAATTACATGTTTGTACTTGTATCCCTTGTTACCCAAAATGGGATTTTGAGCGATATGATCGCGTCTGTGAGCATTCGTCGTCAGCAGTATACTTTTGTATTTTTGTTTATCGGCATCAGTGTATGTGGTATCGTCGGGAATTCTCTTGAAAATCAGTTCGTAAAGACCAGGTGTTCCTCCGTATCTTACACCGTCGATGATTATATTGTCATCCTTGTCTATATCGAAAGCCTTATCCCCAAGCATCGTTCCGCTATCTCCAAAGTATACGCCATACACATAGTCCATTGACGTATCCTTATCACTACTTAGGATTGCGTTCATATATTTTTGTCCCAGCGGACCGAAATGGTTGCGAAACGTTTCTTGTCCTTCGGATGTTTGGAGTTGTTGTCTAACAGATGTTGCCAACGACTCATCGGGACTAGTTTCGAAAACGTCATCATCAATGGTTGAGAGCGATTGTACATCGGGAAATGTATTTATTGGTGTGGAAGAAATCGTGGAATCGTTTGACGTGACATTCAACCGTTTCCGTTTCGATTGAACTGGTGTGGAGGTTACGAGTGATTTTTCCGATGATGTGTATGATCGTTTCCTCTTTGTCTTGTGCAATGTATTCCCTTTCGGATAGATTTTTGTTTTAGACGTTAATGTTTCATTCCCTTCGATGTTTGTGCTCGTCATCGGTAATGCGTCAGCTTCTGTCGCTGCGATATTTTCCGCGATATGTTTTAAGGGTTCGACAACAGGTTTAAAGTATCTCTCCAACGCGATATCTTCCTCCATCTTGCCAGTCTTCAAAGCCTGATGTTTCTTGCGAATGGCTTCGCTGGTTTTTGCAATTTCCTTCGCTATTCTCTCACGATCCTTAATCTCCAGACTATCGATATCAATCATCGTTGTACCGCAGACGTTGCTTTCCCACCGACGTGTCGACGACAATTGACAATCTCATGGTATTGCAAACTCGTTAAATCCCTTTCTATAACGTCCATTGGACATCGCGCTATCCTTGTCTATTACCATGAAACCATACTCCCGTTGCCAACAATTACGACACAACGCGCAGAAATCCTCGTAGGACATATCAGTGTTTACGTGATCGTTGTACACATGTTTCAAGTTGGTACCATCCTGTTTAAACAGAATCAATAGATTCGCATTGTCGCGTATAAGATGTTTGGGTATCTTTGCATACGTCTGACAGAGATAGAAGCAGTCAACGTTCGAGTGACGCCCCATTGCAAAGTATTCCCTTATCGTATCTTGCTTGTCACATGCCACGTCATCAAAGATAAAAATAGAATTCGGAAGTGATTCGCTCGGTGGGATGACGTCACTGTTATTCGAAAACGTAAAGTAGCCAATTTCATCTATCGGAGTCAATAAATTATCCAAATACTGATATTTCGGCTGTTGCAACGACTTGGAATACACATACACGTTCTCGAAGCGGACGCCGTGTGGACTTTCCAACAAGCTCACCAACACGTTTGTCTTTCCACAATTTGATGGACCGCAAATGAGGCAGCGGATAGTGTTTGGCAACATGCTACCGTGTCTGCGCATTGTTTTCGGACACATCACTCGCGATTTATCGTCAAAATTTGTCACGCGTATCGTTACAGGCTGCCGTACGAATCGAATCCTCTCCGCGAACTGTGAAAAAATGATTTTGATACGTCGAAGCGGCGACGCGCCCTATTTATAGGTCCGCGCCGAAGCAAAACAGCGCAGTATTCAAAATGCTTCTGATCCCGTCGGATAATTCCGATATTCGAGACCTAACCTCTGAGCGGTTGAAATATATACCAAAGATTATTCTACTGCGAGAGTTTGGCAGACACATTGATCAGTTGTGGGACAGACTCCCCGAGCATATAAAAGCCGATCCTGAGGTTCAGCAGTATCGTCGGTGTCTTGAACATTATAATCGCCCTTGGCAGCGAACGCATATCGACGGTCCAGCACCATTGATTAAAAACTGTGACGAATGTCGCCAACGAGAGTAAAGAAAGGTCGTGGTTTGTTAAATCGGGCGATAAACGCGCTACCTATCGAATTACATATCCCAGGATACCAGTTTTGCGGTCCAGGAACTCATCTGGCAAAACGATTGGCTAGAGGGGATCAAGGCATCAATCCGTTGGACGCAGCGTGTCGCGAACACGATATTGCATATTCACGTAGCAACGATCTCGGTGAAAGGCACGCGGCAGATAAGGTACTCGCTGACAAAGCGCGAAAACGCATCGTTGCGCGAGACTCGACTCTGGGTGAAAGAGGTGCTGCTACGGCTGTTTGGGCAGCTATGAAGGCCAAGACGAAAATCGGAATGGGAATGAAAACAAAAACCCGCAAAAGGACTCCAAAGAAAGCATCGCAAAAGCGGATTCTTCCTGTAGCAAAACGAGGTGGTATATTACCACTTCTCCCGCTGCTAGGTGTTCTCGGATCATTAGCTGGTGGAGCGGCGGGGATCGCCAAGGCGGTAAACGATAATAAGGCGGCGCAACATCAGCTGCAGGAAATGCAACGCCATAATCGCTCCATGGAAGGTCGTGGACTTTATCTCGCACCGTACAAGCGCGGACAGGGAATATCAAAACGAAAAAAAAAAACGTCGAAAAGAAAATAAAAATGCCTATCGGCGTAACTACCGATGCGCAATTGGAGGAGTTGGCAAAACGTATGCGTATTCCATTCTTTAGGGGTGTTTTCATGCGCAATGCACTACCTGTCGGAGGAGTACATCGAAACGAAAGTGGTATCGTAAATTTGGACAATGTCGAGGGACCGGGGACTCATTGGGTGGCATATGCGAAGAGAGGGTGTCGAGCTATATATTTCGACAGCTTCGGGAATCTTCGACCACCTAGGGAATTGGTACAATATCTGGATAAAGATGCTGTGAAAATTGAATACAATCGAACGTCGTATCAAAAGTACAATCAGAGCAATTGTGGACAACTATGTCTACGCTTTCTACAAACGATCGGCACCAAATTTAAGGATTGACTTCCACCGCTCTGATTCAGTACTAGTGGAGCAGTTTCAGCGGAATATGTCGTTAACATTCACTCTAACCGGCAAGAGTAGCACCCTCGCGGTGAGCTACTTTCCACCCATAGATTTGAGCGACGATGATTACGAGCTTGGCCTAACAACCTTTGAAACTTATCATACAATACCGAACATCGACTCGAGCAACGATAAATTCTACTTCGCTGTAAACTATAACATCAACAGCAGTGTCGACACCAGTCATGAATACATTGCGATTCCCCACGGCTCCTACGAACTAGACGCCATTGCCAAGTACCTGAAGCAGCGATTACTCGAACGATATCCTAAAAATCTCGATGACACCGATGACAACAACGATAGCGATGTGTATCCTATAGTGTTGCATCCCAACAACAACACCATGAAAAGTGAACTGTACTGCTCGTTCGCTGTAGATTTTACAAAATCCAACAACATTGGATCGCTACTGGGATTCTCGATGAATCGGATATTAGAACCTGGACAATGGCACGAATCGGACGATCCAATTAATATCATGAACGTGAACATTATTCGCATAGAATGTAGCGTGACCGCTGGCGCGTACAACAATGGGAAGCGCGTACATACGATACATGAATTTTCTCCGAGAGTCCCACCAGGATATAAGATATCGGAAACGCCCGCACAGATCATTTACCTTCCGATCACCGCACGGATCATTACGGATCTAACGATACGCGTTGTGGATCAAGACGGACGGTTGCTCGATTTTCGAGGTGAAGAGATTACCATCAGACTACACGTACGACGACGTCAACGATAATACATGTGGCGCGAATGAAAGAAATGCTTGTGTTGAACGACTTCGGAAACACATTTCTTCCAAGTGAAATTGTTTGCAACAACAACAACAACAACAACAACAACAACAACAACAACAACAACAACAACAACACCTGCAACAGCTCTGATTACGCTAAAAAGAAGAGACTCAGTGCTACGAACATTGCATTTTTGAAATCATTGGGATTCATTGTACGCATATAAGTTGAAAAAAAATGGCTGACATTCTAAGCCTTGGAGTGAAGCCGACGTTTGATAATCGCATCGTCAAGCTCGAGACTCACACGTACAACCCATACGTCAACACAACATTTGGATATAGTGATGAGATAAGAATACCTATACAACAGCAGGATTTATATACATTACCATGTGAAAGTTTCCTCTACGTGGAGGGGAAATTGGTGATAAATAAGCCAAACGAAGCATCAACGACGACGTTGGGAAATAATTGCATGGCGTTCTTATTTGACGAGATTCGATACGAGCTGAATGGTGTGGAGATTGACCGCAACAGAAACGTTGGAATAACTAGCACGCTTAAAAACTATGTATCGCTGACATCTGACGAAGACAAAAATATGGAGAATGCTGGATGGGGCGTGAAACGACACGATGGACTGATAGTGAAAAATCATTTCAATTTTTGCATCTCACTCAAATATTTGTTGGGATTTTGCGAGGACTACAAACGCATGATTATTAATGCACGTCACGAATTGATTTTAATACGATCGCGCAACGATAACAATTCTCTAATAGGATCGCCAATGTTGGAACCTGAAATTGAATTACTTAAAGTGCAATGGCGAATGCCTCATGTGACGCTGAACGACGTTAATAAGCTATCGTTGCTGCATGCTTTGGAAAGTGGACAAAACCTGAGCATTAGTTTTCGCTCGTGGGATCTGTACGAGTATCCTCTCTTACAGAGCACAACCAAGCATTCGTGGGCCGTGAAGGCAGCTGCACAGCTGGAGAAACCGCGATACGTTATCTTTGCTCTACAGACTGCTCGAAAGAATGTGATGACCGAAGATGTTACTAAGTTTAACAATTGCAAATTGACTAATGTAAAACTTTTTCTCAACTCGGATTTTTATCCATATGATGACTTGAACTTGGACTTTGACAAGAATAAGCACGCCATCTTGTTTCACATGTATACACATTTCCGTAAATCGTATTATGGACATAGTTGCAACGAGGCGTTATTCACTGTGGCTGAATTTTTACAATTTGGTCCTCTCGTGGTGATTGATTGCTCGCGACAAAATGAATCGATTAAAAATGGTACCGTGGACGTGCGCATAGAATTTGAGTGTAAAGAGAATGTACCTGCAAATACTACAGCCTACTGTCTGATTCTGCACGACCGGGTGGTTGAATACAATCCGCTAACAAATGTTGTGCGCAAAATAAATTAAATTGCCATACTACTTGCCCGCCCTCTCCTGTATCAAATTCGTACAACAATTTCATCGTAAAAATCGAGATGCTTTATGAGAAAGATTGCATTCTCTCATCTGTCTTGGAAGCGAGCAGACCTCTAAAATTATATCGACAATGGTTGTACCAACATTTGTTGACCTGCAAGGATTCATCGTCGACGGAAGATTTGTCGTCAAGGAAGTGGCTGTCCTACGAATGGGAACAATTCTCTCGCACTATATTTTTGGGAGTTCGATGCCGCAATATCTTCTTACGAAATCTGACAAATCAAGCATCCGATGGTTGATTGCAAAACATCATGGACTACGGTGGGACGATGGAGACGTTCCGTACAGTATGGCTAAACAGCTGATTACCAAAGCTGTAGCTGATGCGATCGACGAAGAAGATGACACATCCCATATCGTATACGTTAAAGGGTTGCAGAAACGCGATTGGCTTGCGGATTTCCTCGATGAAAATACGAGAGCGGATGTAATCATCGAGACGCTGGACATTGACTACGAGGATATCAAATCTCTAAATAAGCTAAATGTAGTTAATACTCTGCGATGTGGTAGACACGCGAAGCATTGCGCAATGCAAAATGTATTTAAAATATTCAACTGGTGGTCTAAACACCAGAGAGAATTGCATAAATAAAATATAATCAATTTTTAATGCATAAATGTTTTTTTCTTCACCCTCCCCAGCCTCCTTAATTAATTATTATGTATATGTGGTTCGATACACGTTCAGAGTGGTATCATATACGTTCAATACATGTTCAATAGATGTTCAAAATGGTACGATAGATGTTTCATAGATGTTTAAAGTGGTTCGATACACGTTCGATACACGTTTAAAGTGGTACGATACACGTTCGATACACGTTCAGAGTGGTACGATACACGTTCAATACACGTTCAGAGTGGTTCGATACATGTTCAAAGTGGTTCGATACACGTTCGATACACGTTTAAAGTGGTACGATACACGTTCGATACACGTTCAAAGTGGTTCGATTCACATTCGATACATGTTCGATACACGTTCAAAGTGGTTCGATACACGTTCGATACATGTTCGATACATGTTCAAAGTGGTTCGATACACGTTCGATACACGTTCGATACACGTTCAAAGTGGTACGATACATGTTCGATACACGTTCAAAGTGGTTCGATACACGTTCGATACACGTTCAAAGTGGTTCGATACACGTTCGATACACGTTCAAAGTGGTTCGATACACGTTCAATAGATGTTCAAAGTGGTTCGATACACGTTCGATACACGTTCAAAGTGGTTCGATACACGTTCAATAGATGTTTAAAGTGGTATGATTCACGTTCGATACATGTTCAAAGTGGTTCGATACACGTTCAGAGTGGTTCGATACACGTTCGATACACGTTCAAAGTGGTTCGATTCATGTTCGATTTAAGAATGGTCAGTGAATAATTCGAAGAAGATGGTTAGTGAATAATTCGAAGAAGAAGATGGTCAGCGAAAATGCAGGTGGAGCACATAGAAGGAGAGGGTGGCTAGTGAAGAAGAAGGTGAAGAACAAATGCATCTTACTTTGCAACGTATGCATGGGTGACAAATTGTATGAACGCTGTGGGACCAGTTGCTCATCAAACTCGACGACTGTCAGTCGCATTGAAAGATTGTACAATTTTGTGTTTTGTTACATACAATGGGAGTAGGACGAATCGTATTTCAAACCGGATACAGTAACATTTTTATTAAATCTTGAACCATGTGTAAGCTATGTATATTCGCGGCTGAATCAAAATGTAAGAGATGTGCAGACGAAATTTAAAACTTTTGTTAACGTGCTACAGCAGAGCGATGTTGCCTGCGAAACGTTAGACGCGCGTCATGCTGCTAAAATCATACGTGATAGCGAACATTACTGTGAGGATTATCATATAGATTGCGAACTGTTAGCATGCGCCATCAATGATATTCTAGCTGATGCTCGTAGGAAAAATGTTAAATTATATTCTTTTAATTTGAAATAAAATTTCTTAATCCTATATTCTTTCTACATTTTATTTACCCGCCTTCTCTCACCATCTAATTTTAAGATTCAGCATTTCTGCTGACGCCGCATAATCTTATTTCATTCGTTCATTCTTCGCGCTGTCAAATGATGTCACCCTGCACGGTTGCTCCAGAGGATTCGAGTTACACGCGATCGCGCGAGACGCTGCGACGTTAAGTATTACTCTCTCTTTCCTTCCTCCGAATTTAGCTTTTAAAGTATTGCTCTCTCTTTCGCTCCTCCAAATGCGTGGTTTGGAAAAAGCCGATCTTCCCCGACATTGTCCGACGTCATCCGATAAAGTATTAAGCAATTTCAGCTTTATAATGGTTTGAAAAAAAATATTTAGGGGAAAAAAAATTTCTGGGGCTGGATCGAGTCTGAAAAAAGATTTTTCATACAAGACCCGGCCCCAGAAATTTTTTTAGAGGGAGGGGATGACCCTCGGTGGAAATTTTGGGGGGTGGGTCCGACGTGGAGAGGTCTCCGCGGCGGTTCGGCCTGGACTGATCCCCTCCACGATTGCGGCTTCCCCCACTCCGCGGCTCATGCGCGCGCAATCGGTCATCCACTCCCCGCTTCCCCCACTACCCCCCGCGCCCATGTTTCCCTCCACCGCACTCCCCCGCGCGCCCTCACTTCCCCCCGCCCCCGCGCTCCCCTCAGAGGACCTGCGTTGGAATCCCCATTACCTTACTACTCCTATAGTCGTCGGACATGTCGGCGGTTGGCCAACTTTGGCCCGTGGTCGTGGGGACGACCCAATAGTGGTCGGATATGTCGGCGGCTGGCCAACCTAGTCCCGGGGTCGTGGGGACGACTCTATTGTCGTCGGACATGACGGTGGCGGGCCAATCTAGTCTCGGGGTCGTGGGGACGACCCTATAGTCGTCGGACATGTCGGCGGCTGGCCAACTTTGGCCCGGGGTCGTGGGGACGACCCTATAGTCGTCGGACAAGACGGTGGCGGACCAATCTAGTCCCGGGGTCGTGGGGACAACCCTATAGTCGTCGGACATGACGGTGGCGGGCTAATCTAGTCCCGGGGTCGAGGGGACGACCCTATAGGCGTCGGACAAGACGGCGGCTGGACATCTTTGGCCCGGGGTCGTGGGGACGACCCTATAGTCGTCGGACATGTCGGCGGTTGGCCAACTTTGGCCCGTGGTCGTGGGGACGACCCAATAGTGGTCGGACATGTCGGCGGCTGGCCAACCTAGTCCCGAGGTCGTGGGGACGACCCTATAGTCGTCGGACTTGACGGTGGCGGGCCAATCTAGTCCCGGGGTCGTGGGGACGACCCTACAGTCGTCGGACATTTCGGCGGCTTGCCAACTTTGGCCCGGGGTCGTGGGACGACCCTATAGTCGTCGGACCTGACGGTAGCGGGCCAATCTAGTCCCGAGGTCGTGGGGACGACCCTATAGTCGTCGGACTTGACGGTGGCGGGCCAATCTAGTCCCGGGGTCGTGGGGACGACCCTACAGTCGTCGGACATTTCGGCGGCTTGCCAACTTTGGCCCGGTGTCGTGGGGACGACTCTATAGTCGTCGGAAATGTCGGCGGCTGGCCAACCTGGACCCGGGGTCGTGGGGACGACCCTATTGTCGTCGGATATGACGGTGGCGGGCCAATCTAGTCGCGGGGTCGTGGGGACGACCCTATAGTCGTCGGACATGTCGGCGGCTGGTCAACTTTGGCCCGGGGTCGTCGGGACGACCCTATAGTCGTCGGACATGACGGTGGCGGGCCAATCTAGTCCCGGGGTCGTGGGGACGACCCTATAGTCGTCGAACAAGTCGGCGGCGGGCCAAGCTTGTCCCGGGGTCGTGGGGACGACCCTATAATCGTCGGACATGACGGTGGCGGGCCAATCTAGTCCCGGGGTCGTGGGGACGACCCTATAGTCGTCGGACATGTCGGCGGCTGGCCAACTTTGGCCCGGTGTCGTGGGGACGACTCTATAGTCGTCGGAAATGTCGGCGGCTGGCCAACCTGGACCCGGGGTCGTGGAGACGACCCTATTGTCGTCGGACATGACGGTGGCGGGCCAATCTAGTCTCGGGGTCGTGGGGACGACCCTATAGTCGTCGGACATGACGGTGGCGGGCCAGTCTAGTCCCGGGCCGTGGGGACGACCCTATAGTCGTCGGACATGTCGGCGGCTGGCCAACCTGGACCCGGGGTCGTGGGGACGACCCTATAGTCGTCGGACATGACGGTGGCGGGCCAATCTAGTCCCGAGGTCCTGGGGACGACCCTATAGTCGTCGGACATGTCGGCGGCTGGCCAACTTTGGCCCGGGGTCGTGGGGGCGACCCTATAGTCGTCGGACATGTTGGCGGCTTGTCAGCCTAGTCCCGGGGTCGTGGGTACCGCCCTACAGTCGTCGGACATTTCGGCGGCTTGCCAACTTTGGCCCGGGGTCGTGGGGACGACCCTATAGTCGTCGGACTTGACGGTGGCGGGCCAATCTAGTCCCGAGGTCCTGGGGACGACCCTGTAGTCGTCGGACTTGACGGTGGCGGGCCAATCTATTCCCGGGGTCGTGGGGACGACCCTACAGTCGTCGGACATTTCGGCGGCTTGCCAACTTTGGCCCGGGGTCGTGGGAACGACCCTATAGTCGTCGGACTTGACGGTGGCGGGCCAATCTAGTCCCGGGGTTGTGGGGACGACCCTACAGTCGTCGGACATTTCGGCGGCTTGCCAACTTTGGCCCGGGGTCCTGGGGACGACCCAATAGTGGTCGGACATGTCGGCGGCTGGCCAACCTAGTCCCGAGGTCGTGGGGACGACCCTATAGTCGTCGGACTTGACGGTGGCGGGCCAATCTAGTCCCGGGGTCGTGGGGACGACCCTATAGTCGTCGGAAATGTCGGTGGCTGTCCAACTTTGGCCCGCGGGTCGTGGGGACGACCCTATAGTCGTCGGACATGTCGGCGGCGAGCCAACATTGACCCGGGGTCGTGGGGACGACTCTATAGTCGTCGGACATGTCGGTGGCGGGCCAGTCTAGTCCCGGGTCGTGGGGACGACCCTATAGTCGTCGGACATGTCGGCGGCTGGCCAACTTTGGCCCGTGGTCGTGGGAAGGACCCTATACTCGTCGGACAAGTCGGCGGCGTACCAACCTAGTCCGGGGGTCGTGGGGACGACCCTATAGTCGTCGGACATGACGGTGGCGGGCCAGTCTAGTCCCGGGTCATGGGGACGACCCTATAGTCGTCGGACAAGTCGGCGGCTGGCCAACTTTGGCCCGTGGTCGTGGGGACGACTCTATTGTCGTCGGAAATGTCGGCGGCTGGCCAACCTGGACCCGGGGTCGTGGGGACGACCCTATTGTCGTCGGACATGACGGTGGCGGGCCAATCTAGTCTCGCGGTCGTGGGGACGACCCTATAATCGTCGGACATGACGGTGGCGGGCCAATCTAGTCCCGGGGTCGTGCGGACGACCCTATAGTCGTTGGACATGTCGGCGGCTGGCCAACATTGGCCCGGTGTCGTGGGGACGACTCTATAGTCGTCGGAAATGTCGGCGGCTGGCCAACCTGGACCCGGGGTCGTGGGGACGACTCTATTGTCGTCGGACATGACGGTGGCGGGCCAATCTAGTCTCGGGGTCGTGGGGACGACCCTATAGTCGTCGGACATGTCGGCGGCTGGCCAACTTTGGCCCGGGGTCGTGGGGACGACCCTATAGTCGTCGGACAAGACGGTGGCGGACCAATCTAGTCCCGGGGTCGTGGGGACAACCCTATAGTCGTCGGACATGACGGTGGCGGGCTAATCTAGTCCCGGGGTCGAGGGGACGACCCTATAGGCGTCGGACAAGACGGCGGCTGGACATCTTTGGCCCGGGGTCGTGGGGACGACCCTATAGTCGTCGGACATGTCGGCGGTTGGCCAACTTTGGCCCGTGGTCGTGGGGACGACCCAATAGTGGTCGGACATGTCGGCGGCTGGCCAACCTAGTCCCGAGGTCGTGGGGACGACCCTATAGTCGTCGGACTTGACGGTGGCGGGCCAATCTAGTCCCGGGGTCGTGGGGACGACCCTACAGTCGTCGGACATTTCGGCGGCTTGCCAACTTTGGCCCGGGGTCGTGGGACGACCCTATAGTCGTCGGACCTGACGGTAGCGGGCCAATCTAGTCCCGAGGTCGTGGGGACGACCCTATAGTCGTCGGACTTGACGGTGGCGGGCCAATCTAGTCCCGGGGTCGTGGGGACGACCCTACAGTCGTCGGACATTTCGGCGGCTTGCCAACTTTGGCCCGGTGTCGTGGGGACGACTCTATAGTCGTCGGAAATGTCGGCGGCTGGCCAACCTGGACCCGGGGTCGTGGGGACGACCCTATTGTCGTCGGATATGACGGTGGCGGGCCAATCTAGTCGCGGGGTCGTGGGGACGACCCTATAGTCGTCGGACATGTCGGCGGCTGGTCAACTTTGGCCCGGGGTCGTCGGGACGACCCTATAGTCGTCGGACATGACGGTGGCGGGCCAATCTAGTCCCGGGGTCGTGGGGACGACCCTATAGTCGTCGAACAAGTCGGCGGCGGGCCAAGCTTGTCCCGGGGTCGTGGGGACGACCCTATAATCGTCGGACATGACGGTGGCGGGCCAATCTAGTCCCGGGGTCGTGGGGACGACCCTATAGTCGTCGGACATGTCGGCGGCTGGCCAACTTTGGCCCGGTGTCGTGGGGACGACTCTATAGTCGTCGGAAATGTCGGCGGCTGGCCAACCTGGACCCGGGGTCGTGGAGACGACCCTATTGTCGTCGGACATGACGGTGGCGGGCCAATCTAGTCTCGGGGTCGTGGGGACGACCCTATAGTCGTCGGACATGACGGTGGCGGGCCAGTCTAGTCCCGGGCCGTGGGGACGACCCTATAGTCGTCGGACATGTCGGCGGCTGGCCAACCTGGACCCGGGGTCGTGGGGACGACCCTATAGTCGTCGGACATGACGGTGGCGGGCCAATCTAGTCCCGAGGTCCTGGGGACGACCCTATAGTCGTCGGACATGTCGGCGGCTGGCCAACTTTGGCCCGGGGTCGTGGGGGCGACCCTATAGTCGTCGGACATGTTGGCGGCTTGTCAGCCTAGTCCCGGGGTCGTGGGTACCGCCCTACAGTCGTCGGACATTTCGGCGGCTTGCCAACTTTGGCCCGGGGTCGTGGGGACGACCCTATAGTCGTCGGACTTGACGGTGGCGGGCCAATCTAGTCCCGAGGTCCTGGGGACGACCCTGTAGTCGTCGGACTTGACGGTGGCGGGCCAATCTATTCCCGGGGTCGTGGGGACGACCCTACAGTCGTCGGACATTTCGGCGGCTTGCCAACTTTGGCCCGGGGTCGTGGGAACGACCCTATAGTCGTCGGACTTGACGGTGGCGGGCCAATCTAGTCCCGGGGTTGTGGGGACGACCCTACAGTCGTCGGACATTTCGGCGGCTTGCCAACTTTGGCCCGGGGTCCTGGGGACGACCCTATAGTCGTCGGACTTGACGGTGGGGGGCCAATCTAGTCCCGAGGTCGTGGGGACGACCCTATAGTCGTCGGACTTGACGGTGGCCGGCCAATCTATTCCCGGGGGTCGTGGGGACGACCCTATAGTCGTCGGACATGTCGGCGGCGAGCCAACATTGACCCGGGGTCGTGGGGACGACTCTATAGTCGTCGAACATGTCGGCGGCTGGCCAAATATGACCCGGGGACGTGGGGACGAGCCTATAGTCTTCGGACAAGTCGGCGGCTGGCCAACTTTGGCCCGTGGTTGAGTGGACGACCCTATAGTCGTCGGATATGTCGGCGGCAGGCCAACTTTGACCCGTGGTCGTGGGGACGACCCTATTGTCGTCGGAAATGACGGTGGCGGGCCAATCTATTCCCGGGGTCGTGGGGACGACCCTATAGTCGTCGGACAAGTCGGCAGCCTGCCAACTTTGGCACGGAGTCGTGGGGACGACCCTACAGTCGTCGGACAAGTCGGCGGCGAGCCAATCTAGCCCCGCGGTCGTGGGGACGACCCTATAGTCGTCGGACAAGTCAGCGGCTGGCCAACATTGGCCCGTGGTACGTGGGGACGACCCTATAGTCGTCGGATATGTCGGCGGCTGGCCAACTTTGGCCCGTGGTCGTGGGGACGACCCTATAGTGGTCGGAAATGACGGTGGCGGGCCAATCTATTCCCGGGGTCGTGGGGACGACCCTATAGTCGTCAGAAACATCGGTGGCGAGCCAACCTAGTCCCGGGGTCGTGGGGACGACCCTATAGTCGTCGGACAAGTCGGCGGCGGGCCAACCTAGACCCGGGGTCGTGGGGATGACCCTATAGTCGTCGGACATGACGGTGGCGGGCCAGTCTAGTCCCGGGTCCTGGGGACGACCCTATAGTCGTCGGACATGTCGGCGGCTGGCCAACTTTGGCCCGTGGTCGTGGGGACGACCCTATAGTCGTCGGACATAACGGTGGCGGGCCAATCTAGTCCCGGGGTCGTGGGGACGACCCTATAGTCGTCGGACAAGTCGGCGGCGGGCCTACCTAGTCCCGGGGTAGTGCGGACGACCCTATAGTCGTCGGATAAGTCGGCAGCTTGCCAACTTTGGCCCGGGGTCGTGGGAACGACCCTATAGTCGTCGGACAAGTCGGCGGCGAGCCCACCTAGTCCGGGGGTCGTGGGGACGACCCTATAGTCGTCGGACAATTCGGCGGCCGGCCAACCTAGTCCGGGGGTCGTGGGGACGACCCTATAGTCGTCGGAAATGACGGTGGCGGGCCAGTCTAGTCCCGGGTCGTGGGGACGACCCTATAGTCGTCGGACATGTCGGCGGCTGGCCAACTTTGGCCCGTGGTCGTGGGGACGAGCCTATAGTCGTCGGACATAACGGTGGCGGGCCAATCTAGTCCCGGGGTCATAGGGACGACCCTATAGTCATCGGACATGTCGGCGGCTGGTCAACTTAGGCCCGTGGTCGTAGGCACGATCCGATAGTCGTTGGACATGACGGTGCCGGGCCAATCAAGTCCCGGGGTCGTGGGTACGACCCTATAGTCGTCGGACAAGTCGGCGGCTGGCCAACTTTGGCCCGTGGTCGTAGGGACGATCCGATAGTCGTTGGACATGACGGTGCCGGGCCAATCAAGTCCCGGGGTCCTGGGGACGACCCTATAGTCGTCGGACATGTCGGCGGCTGGCCAACTTTGGCCCGGGGTCGTGGGGGCGACCCTATAGTCGTCGGACATGTTGGCGGCTTGTCAGCCTAGTCCCGGGGTCGTGGGTACCACCCTACAGTCGTCGGACATTTCGGCGGCTTGCCAACTTTGGCCCGGGGTCGTGGGGACGACCCTATAGTCGTCGGACTTGACGGTGGCGGGCCAATCTAGTCCCGAGGTCCTGGGGACGACCCTATAGTCGTCGGACTTGACGGTGGCGGTCCAATCTATTCCCGGGGTCGTGGGGACGACCCTACAGTCGTCGGACATTTCGGCGGCTTGCCAACTTTGGCCCGGGGTCGTGGGAACGACCCTATAGTCGTCGGACTTGACGGTGGCGGGCCAATCTAGTCCCGGGGTTGTGGGGACGACCCTACAGTCGTCGGACATTTCGGCGGCTTGCCAACTTTGGCCCGGGGTCCTGGGGACGACCCTATAGTCGTCGGACTTGACGGTGGGGGGCCAATCTAGTCCCGAGGTCGTGGGGACGACCCTATAGTCGTCGGACTTGACGGTGGCCGGCCAATCTATTCCCGGGGGTCGTGGGGACGACCCTATAGTCGTCGGACATGTCGGCGGCGAGCCAACATTGACCCGGGGTCGTGGGGACGACTCTACAGTCGTCGAACATGTCGGCGGCTGGCCAAATATGACCCGGGGACGTGGGGACGAGCCTATAGTCTTCGGACAAGTCGGCGGCTGGCCAACTTTGGCCCGTGGTTGAGTGGACGACCCTATAGTCGTCGGATATGTCGGCGGCAGGCCAACTTTGACCCGTGGTCGTGGGGACGACTCTATTGTCGTCGGAAATGACGGTGGCGGGCCAATCTATTCCCGGGGTCGTGGGGACGACCCTACAGTCGTCGGACAAGTCGGCAGCCTGCCAACTTTGGCACGGAGTCGTGGGGACGACTCTACAGTCGTCGAACATGTCGGCGGCTGGCCAAATATGACCCGGGGACGTGGGGACGAGCCTATAGTCTTCGGACAAGTCGGCGGCTGGCCAACTTTGGCCCGTGGTTGAGTGGACGACCCTATAGTCGTCGGATATGTCGGCGGCAGGCCAACTTTGACCCGTGGTCGTGGGGACGACTCTATTGTCGTCGGACAAGTCGGCGGCGAGCCAATCTAGCCCCGCGGTCGTGGGGACGACCCTATAGTCGTCGGACAAGTCAGCGGCTGGCCAACATTGGCCCGTGGTCGTGGGGACGACCCTATAGTCGTCGGAAATGTCGGCGGCGAGCCAACCTAATCCCGGCGTCGTGGGGACGACCCTATAGTCGTCGGACAAGTCGGCGGCGAGCCCACCTAGTCCGGGGGTCGTGGGGACGACCCTATAGTCGTCGGACAATTCGGCGGCCGGCCAACCTAGTCCGGGGGTCGTGGGGACGACCCTATAGTCGTCGGAAATGACGGTGGCGGGCCAGTCTAGTCCCGGGTCGTGGGGACGACCCTATAGTCGTCGGACATGTCGGCGGCTGGCCAACTTTGGCCCGTGGTCGTGGGGACGAGCCTATAGTCGTCGGACATAACGGTGGCGGGCCAATCTAGTCCCGGGGTCATAGGGACGACCCTATACTCATCGGACATGTCGGCGGCTGGCCAACTTTGGCCCGTGGCCGTGGGGACGACCCTATAGTCGTCGGAAATGTCGCCGGCTGGCCAACTTTGGCCCGTGGTCGTGGGGACGACCCTTTAGTCGTCGGACAAGTCGGCGGCTGTCCAACTTTGGCCCGGGGTCGTGGGGACGACCCTATAGTCGTCGGACATGTCGGCGGCGAGCCCACCTAGTCGGGGGGTCGTGGGGACGACCCTATAGTCGTCGGACAAGTCGGCGGCCGGCCAACCTAGTCCCGGGGTCGTGGGGACGACCCTATAGTCGTCAGACATATCGGTGGCGAGCCAACCTAGTCCCGGGGTCGTGGGGACGACCCTATAGTCGTCGGACAAGTCGGCGGCTGGCCAACTTTGGCCCGTGGTCGTGGGGACGATCCGATAGTCGTCGGACATGACGGTGGCGGGCCAATCTAGTCCCGGGGTCATAGGGACGACCCTATAGTCATCGTACATGTCGGCGGCTGGTCAACTTAGGCCCGTGGTCATAGGGACGATCCGATAGTCGTTGGACATGACGGTGCCGGGCCAATCCAGTCCGGGGGCGTGGGTACGACCCTATAGTCGTCGGACATGTCGTCGATTGGCCATTATTGGCCCGGGGTCGTGGGGACGACCCTATAATCGTCGGACATGTCGGCGGCTGGCCAACATTGGCCCGTGGTCGTGGGGACCACCCAACAGTCGTCGGACATGTCGGCGGCTGGCCAACTTTGGCCCGTGGTCGTGGGGACGATCCGATAGTCGTCGGACGTGACGGTGGCTAGCCAATCTAGTCCCGGGATCGTGGGGACGACCCTATAGTCGTCGGAGATGTCGGCGGCTGTCCTACTTTGGCCCGGTGTCTTGGGGACGACTCTATAGACGTCGGACATGTCGGCGGCTGGCCAACCTAGACCCGGGGTCGTGGGGACGACCCTATAGTCCTCGAACAAGTCGGCGGCTGGCCAACTTTGGCCCGTGGTCGTGGGAACGACCCTATAGTCGTCGGAAAAGTCGGCGGCTGGCCAAATATGGCCCGTGGTCGTGGGGACGACCCTATAGTCGTCGGAAATGTCGGCGGCGAGCCAACCTAGTCCCGGCGTCGTGGGGACGACCCTATAGTCGTCAGAAATATCGGTGGCGTGCCAACCTAGTCCCGGGGTCGTGGGGACGACCCTATAGTCGTCGGACAAGTCGGCGGCGGGCCCAACCTAGACCCGGGGTCGTGTGGATTGACCCTATAGTCGTCGACATGACGGTGGCGGGCCAGTCTAGTCCCGGGTCGTGGGGACGACCCTATGGTCGTCGGACATGTCGGCGGCTGGCCAACTTTGGCCCGTGGTCGTGGGGACGACCCTATAGTCGTCGGACATAACGGTGGCGGGCCAATCTAGTCCCGGGGTCGTGGGGACGACCCTATAGTCGTCGGACAAGTCGGCGGCGGGCCAACCTAGTCCGGGGGTCGTGGGGACGACCCTATAATCGTCGGAAATGACGGTGGCGGGCCAGTCTAGTCCCGGGTCGTGGGGACGACCCTATAGTCGTCGGACAAGTCGGCGGCTGTCCAACTTTGGCCCGGGGTCGTGGGGACGACCCTATAGTCGTCGGACTTGACGGTGGCGGGCCAATCTAGTCCCGGGGTCGTGGGGACGACCCTATAGTCGTCGGACAAGTCGGCGGCGGGCCAACCTAGTCCCGGGGTCGTGGGGACGACCCTATAGTCGTCGGACAAGTCGGCGGCGGGCCAACCTAGTCCCGGGGTCGTGGGGATGACCCTATAGTCGTCGGACAAGTCGGCGGCGAGCCCACCTAGTCGGGGGGTCGTGGGGACGACCCTATAGTCGTAGGACAAGTCGGCGGCCGGCCAACCTAGTCCGGGGGTCGTGGGGACGACCCTATTTTCGTCGGACATGACGGTGGCGGGCCAATCTAGTCTCGCGGTCGTGGGGACGACCCTATAATCGTCGGGCACGACGGTGGCGGGCCAATCTAGTCTCGCGGTCGTGGGGACGACCCTATAGTCGTCGGACATGTCGGCGGCTGGCCAACTTTGGCCCGGTGTCGTGGGGACGACCCAATAGTCGTCGGACATGTCGGCGGCTGGCCAACTTTGGCCCGTGGTCGTGGGGACGATCCGATAGTCGTTGGACATGACGGTGGCGGGCCAATCTAGTCCCGGGGTCGTGGGGACGACCCTATAGTCGTCGGACTTGTTGGTGGCGGGCCAATCTAGTCCGGGGGTCGTGGGGACGACCCTACAGTCGTCGGACATTTCGGCGGCTTGCCAACTTTGGCCCGGGGTCGTGGGGACGATCCAATAGTCGTCGAACATGTCGGCGGCTGGTCAACTTTGGCCCGTGGTCGTGGGGACGACCCTATAGTCGTTGGACATGTCAGCGGCTGGCCAACTTTGGCCCGGTGTCGTGGGGACGACCCAATAGTCGTCGGACATGTCGGCGGCTGGTCAACTTTGGCCCATGACGTGGGGACGACCCTATAGTCGTCGGACATGTTGGCGGCTTGTCAGCCTAGTCCCGGGGTCGTGGGTACGGCCCTATAGTCGTCGGACAAGTCGGCGGCGGGCCAACCTTGTCCCGGGGTCGTGGGGACGACCCTATAGTCGTCGGACATGTCGGCGGCTGGCCAACTTTGGCCCGGTGTCGTGGGCACGACTCTATAGTCGTCGGAAATGTCGGCGGCTGGCCAACCTGGACCCGGGGTCGTGGGGACGACCCTATTTTCGTCGGACATGACGGTGGCGGGCCAATCTAGTCTCGGGGTCGTGGGGACGACCCTATAGTCGTCGGACTTGACGGTGGCGGGCCAATCTAGTCCCGGGGTCGTGGGTACCACCCTACAGTCGTCGGACATTTCGGCGGCTTGCCAACTTTGGCCCGGTGTCGTGGGGACGACTCTATAGTCGTCGGAAATGTCGGCGGCGAGCCAACCTAATCCCGGCGTCGTGGGGACGACCCTATAGTCGTCGGACAAGTCGGCGGCGAGCCCACCTAGTCCGGGGGTCGTGGGGACGACCCTATAGTCGTCGGACAAGTCGGCGGCTGTCCAACTTTGGCCCGGGGTCGTGGGGACGACCCTATAGTCGTCGGACTTGACGGTGGCGGGCCAATCTAGTCCCGGGGTCGTGGGGACGACCCTATAGTCGTCGGACAAGTCGGCGGCGGGCCAACCTAGTCCCGGGGTCGTGGGGACGACCCTATAGTCGTCGGACAAGTCGGCGGCTTGCCAACTTTGGCCCGGGGTCGTGGGAACGACCCTATAGTCGTCGGACTTGACGGTGGCGGGCCAATCTAGTCCCGGGGTTGTGGGGACGACCCTACAGTCGTCGGACATTTCGGCGGCTTGCCAACTTTGGCCCGGGGTCCTGGGGACGACCCTATAGTCGTCGGACTTGACGGTGGGGGGCCAATCTAGTCCCGAGGTCGTGGGGACGACCCTATAGTCGTCGGACTTGACGGTGGCCGGCCAATCTATTCCCGGGGGTCGTGGGGACGACCCTATAGTCGTCGGACATGTCGGCGGCGAGCCAACATTGACCCGGGGTCGTGGGGACGACTCTATAGTCGTCGAACATGTCGGCGGCTGGCCAAATATGACCCGGGGACGTGGGGACGAGCCTATAGTCTTCGGATATGTCGGCGGCAGGCCAACTTTGACCCGTGGTCGTGGGGACGACCCTATTGTCGTCGGAAATGACGGTGGCGGGCCAATCTATTCCCGGGGTCGTGGGGACGACCCTATAGTCGTCGGACAAGTCGGCAGCCTGCCAACTTTGGCACGGAGTCGTGGGGACGACCCTACAGTCGTCGGACAAGTCGGCGGCGAGCCAATCTAGCCCCGCGGTCGTGGGGACGACCCTATAGTCGTCGGACAAGTCAGCGGCTGGCCAACATTGGCCCGTGGTACGTGGGGACGACCCTATAGTCGTCGGATATGTCGGCGGCTGGCCAACTTTGGCCCGTGGTCGTGGGGACGACCCTATAGTGGTCGGAAATGACGGTGGCGGGCCAATCTATTCCCGGGGTCGTGGGGACGACCCTATAGTCGTCAGAAACATCGGTGGCGAGCCAACCTAGTCCCGGGGTCGTGGGGACGACCCTATAGTCGTCGGACAAGTCGGCGGCGGGCCAACCTAGACCCGGGGTCGTGGGGATGACCCTATAGTCGTCGGACATGACGGTGGCGGGCCAGTCTAGTCCCGGGTCCTGGGGACGACCCTATAGTCGTCGGACATGTCGGCGGCTGGCCAACTTTGGCCCGTGGTCGTGGGGACGACCCTATTGTCGTCGGACATAACGGTGGCGGGCCAATCTAGTCCCGGGGTCGTGGGGACGACCCTATAGTCGTCGGACAAGTCGGCGGCGGGCCTACCTAGTCCCGGGGTAGTGCGGACGACCCTATAGTCGTCGGATAAGTCGGCAGCTTGCCAACTTTGGCCCGGGGTCGTGGGAACGACCCTATAGTCGTCGGACAAGTCGGCGGCGAGCCCACCTAGTCCGGGGGTCGTGGGGACGACCCTATAGTCGTCGGACAAGTCGGCGGCGGGCCTACCTAGTCCCGGGGTAGTGCGGACGACCCTATAGTCGCCGGATAAGTCGGCAGCTTGCCAACTTTGGCCCGTGGTCGTGGGGACGAGCCTATAGTCGTCGGACATAACGGTGGCGGGCCAATCTAGTCCCGGGGTCACAGGGACGACCCTATAGTCATCGGACATGTCGGCGGCTGGTCAACTTAGGCCCGTGGTCGTAGGGACGATCCGATAGTCGTTGGACATGACGGTGCCGGGCCAATCAAGTCCCGGGGTCGTGGGTACGACCCTATAGTCGTCGGACAAGTCGGCGGCTGGCCAACTTTGGCCCGTGGTCGTAGGGACGATCCGATAGTCGTTGGACATAACGGTGGCGGGCCAACTTTGGCCCGTGGTCGTAGGGACGATCCGATAGTCGTTGGACATGACGGTGCCGGGCCAATCAAGTCCCGGGGCCGTGGGTACGACCCTATAGTCGTCGGACATGTCGTCGATTGGCCATTATTGGCCCGGGGTCGTGGGGACGACCCTATAATCGTCGGACATGTCGGCGGCTGGCCAACATTGGCCCGTGGTCGTGGGGACGACCCAACAGTCGTCGGACATGTCGGCGGCTGGCCAACTTTGGCCCGTGGTCGTGGGAACGACCCTATAGTCGTCGGAGATGTCGGCGGCTGTCCTACTTTGGCCCGGTGTCTTGGGGACGACTCTATAGTCGTCGGACATGTCGGCGGCTGGCCAACCTAGACCCGGGGTCGTGGGGACGACCCTATAGTCGTCGGACAAGTCGGCGGCTGGCCAAATATGGCCCGTGGTCGTGGGGACGACCCTATAGTCGTCGGAAATGTCGGCGGCGAGCCAACCTAATCCCGGCGTCGTGGGGACGACCCTATAGTCGTCGGACAAGTCGGCGGCGAGCCCACCTAGTCCGGGGGTCGTGGGGACGACCCTATAGTCGTCGGACAATTCGGCGGCCGGCCAACCTAGTCCGGGGGTCGTGGGGACGACCCTATAGTCGTCGGAAATGACGGTGGCGGGCCAGTCTAGTCCCGGGTCGTGGGGACGACCCTATAGTCGTCGGACATGTCGGCGGCTGGCCAACTTTGGCCCGTGGTCGTGGGGACGAGCCTATAGTCGTCGGACATAACGGTGGCGGGCCAATCTAGTCCCGGGGTCATAGGGACGACCCTATACTCATCGGACATGTCGGCGGCTGGCCAACTTTGGCCCGTGGCCGTGGGGACGACCCTATAGTCGTCGGAAATGTCGCCGGCTGGCCAACTTTGGCCCGTGGTCGTGGGGACGACCCTTTAGTCGTCGGACAAGTCGGCGGCTGTCCAACTTTGGCCCGGGGTCGTGGGGACGACCCTATAGTCGTCGGACATGTCGGCGGCGAGCCCACCTAGTCGGGGGGTCGTGGGGACGACCCTATAGTCGTCGGACAAGTCGGCGGCCGGCCAACCTAGTCCCGGGGTCGTGGGGACGACCCTATAGTCGTCAGACATATCGGTGGCGAGCCAACCTAGTCCCGGGGTCGTGGGGACGACCCTATAGTCATCGGACATGTCGGCGGCTGGTCAACTTAGGCCCGTGGTCGTAGGGACGATCCGATAGTCGTTGGACATGACGGTGCCGGGCCAATCAAGTCCCGGGGTCGTGGGTACGACCCTATAGTCGTCGGACAAGTCGGCGGCTGGCCAACTTTGGCCCGTGGTCGTGGGGACGATCCGATAGTCGTCGGACATGACGGTGGCGGGCCAATCTAGTCCCGGGGTCATAGGGACGACCCTATAGTCATCGTACATGTCGGCGGCTGGTCAACTTAGGCCCGTGGTCATAGGGACGATCCGATAGTCGTTGGACATGACGGTGCCGGGCCAATCCAGTCCGGGGGCGTGGGTACGACCCTATAGTCGTCGGACATGTCGTCGATTGGCCATTATTGGCCCGGGGTCGTGGGGACGACCCTATAATCGTCGGACATGTCGGCGGCTGGCCAACATTGGCCCGTGGTCGTGGGGACGACCCTATAGTCCTCGAACAAGTCGGCGGCTGGCCAACTTTGGCCCGTGGTCGTGGGAACGACCCTATAGTCGTCGGAAAAGTCGGCGGCTGGCCAAATATGGCCCGTGGTCGTGGGGACGACCCTATAGTCGTCGGACATGTCGGCGGCTGGCCAACTTTGGCCCGTGGTCGTGGGGACGATCCGATAGTCGTCGGACGTGACGGTGGCTAGCCAATCTAGTCCCGGGATCGTGGGGACGACCCTATAGTAGTCGGAGATGTCGGCGGCTGTCCTACTTTGGCCCGGTGTCTTGGGGACGACTCTATAGTCGTCGGACATGTCGGCGGCTGGCCAACCTAGACCCGGGGTCGTGGGGACGACCCTATAGTCCTCGAACAAGTCGGCGGCTGGCCAACTTTGGCCCGTGGTCGTGGGAACGACCCTATAGTCGTCGGAAAAGTCGGCGGCTGGCCAAATATGGCCCGTGGTCGTGGGGACGACCCTATAGTCGTCGGAAATGTCGGCGGCGAGCCAACCTAGTCCCGGCGTCGTGGGGACGACCCTATAGTCGTCAGAAATATCGGTGGCGTGCCAACCTAGTCCCGGGGTCGTGGGGACGACCCTATAGTCGTCGGACAAGTCGGCGGCGGGCCAACCTAGACCCGGGGTCGTGTGGATGACCCTATAGTCGTCGGACATGACGGTGGCGGGCCAGTCTAGTCCCGGGTCGTGGGGACGACCCTATAGTCGTCGGACATGTCGGCGGCTGGCCAACTTTGGCCCGTGGTCGTGGGGACGACCCTATAGTCGTCGGACATAACGGTGGCGGGCCAATCTAGTCCCGGGGTCGTGGGGACGACCCTATAGTCGTCGGACAAGTCGGCGGCGGGCCAACCTAGTCCGGGGGTCGTGGGGACGACCCTATAATCGTCGGAAATGACGGTGGCGGGCCAGTCTAGTCCCGGGTCGTGGGGACGACCCTATAGTCGTCGGACAAGTCGGCGGCTGTCCAACTTTGGCCCGGGGTCGTGGGGACGACCCTATAGTCGTCGGACTTGACGGTGGCGGGCCAATCTAGTCCCGGGGTCGTGGGGACGACCCTATAGTCGTCGGACAAGTCGGCGGCGGGCCAACCTAGTCCCGGGGTCGTGGGGATGACCCTATAGTCGTCGGACAAGTCGGCGGCGAGCCCACCTAGTCGGGGGGTCGTGGGGACGACCCTATTTTCGTCGGACATGACGGTGGCGGGCCAATCTAGTCTCGGGGTCGTGGGGACGACCCTATAGTCGTCGGACATGTCGGCGGCTGGCCAACTTTGGCCCGGGGTCGTGGGGACGACCCTATAGTCGTCGGACATGACGGTGGCGGGCCAATCTAGTCCCGAGGTCCTGGGGACGACCCTATAGTCGTCGGACATGTCGGCGGCTGGCCAACTTTGGCCCGGGGTCGTGGGGGCGACCCTATAGTCGTCGGACATGTTGGCGGCTTGTCAGCCTAGTCCCGGGGTCGTGGGTACCACCCTACAGTCGTCGGACATTTCGGCGGCTTGCCAACTTTGGCCCGGTGTCGTGGGGACGACTCTATAGTCGTCGGAAATGTCGGCGGCTGGCCATCCTGGACCCGGGATCGTGGGGACGACCCTATTGTCGTCGGACATGACGGTGGCGGGCCAATCTAGTCTCGCGGTCGTGGGGACGACCCTATAATCGTCGGGCACGACGGTGGCGGGCCAATCTAGTCTCGCGGTCGTGGGGACGACCCTATAGTCGTCGGACATGTCGGCGGCTGGCCAACTTTGGCCCGGTGTCGTGGGGACGACCCAATAGTCGTCGGACATGTCGGCGGCTGGCCAACTTTGGCCCGTGGTCGTGGGGACGATCCGATAGTCGTTGGACATGACGGTGGCGGGCCAATCTAGTCCCGGGGTCGTGGGGACGACCCTATAGTCGTCGGACTTGTCGGTGGCGGGCCAATCTAGTCCGGGGGTCGTGGGGACGACCCTACAGTCGTCGGACATTTCGGCGGCTTGCCAACTTTGGCCCGGGGTCGTGGGGACGATCCAATAGTCGTCGGACATGTCGGCGGCTGGTCAACTTTGGCCCGTGGTCGTGGGGACGACCCTATAGTCGTTGGACATGTCAGCGGCTGGCCAACTTTGGCCCGGTGTCGTGGGGACGACCCAATAGTCGTCGGACATGTCGGCGGCTGGTCAACTTTGGCCCATGACGTGGGGACGACCCTATAGTCGTCGGACATGTTGGCGGCTTGTCAGCCTAGTCCCGGGGTCGTGGGTACGGCCCTATAGTCGTCGGACAAGTCGGCGGCGGGCCAACCTTGTCCCGGGGTCGTGGGGACGACCCTATAGTCGTCGGACATGTCGGCGGCTGGCCAACTTTGGCCCGGGGTCGTGGGGGCGACCCTATAGTCGTCGGACATGTTGGCGGCTTGTCAGCCTAGTCCCGGGGTCGTGGGGACGACCCTATTTTCGTCGGACATGACGGTGGCGGGCCAATCTAGTCTCGGGGTCGTGGGGACGACCCTATAGTCGTCGGACATGTCGGCGGCTGGCCAACTTTGGCCCGGGGTCGTGGGGACGACCCTATAGTCGTCGGACATGACGGTGGCGGGCCAATCTAGTCCCGAGGTCCTGGGGACGACCCTATAGTCGTCGGACATGTCGGCGGCTGGCCAACTTTGGCCCGGGGTCGTGGGGGCGACCCTATAGTCGTCGGACATGTTGGCGGCTTGTCAGCCTAGTCCCGGGGTCGTGGGTACCACCCTACAGTCGTCGGACATTTCGGCGGCTTGCCAACTTTGGCCCGGGGTCGTGGGGACGACCCTATAGTCGTCGGACTTGACGGTGGCGGGCCAATCTAGTCCCGAGGTCCTGGGGACGACCCTATAGTCGTCGGACTTGACGGTGGCGGGCCAATCTATTCCCGGGGTCGTGGGGACGACCCTACAGTCGTCGGACATTTCGGCGGCTTGCCAACTTTGGCCCGGGGTCGTGGGGACGACCCTATAGTCGTCGGACATGTTGGCGGCTTGTCAGCCTAGTCCCGGGGTCGTGGGTACGACCCTACAGTCGTCTGACATTTCGGCGGCTTGCCAACTTTGGCACGTGGTCGTGGGGACGACCCTATAGTCGTCGGACATGACGGTGGCGGGCCAGTCTAGTCCCGGGTCATGGGGACGACCCTATAGTCGTCGGACAAGTCGGCGGCTGGCCATCTTTGGCCCGTGGTCGTGGGGACGACCCTATAGTCCGCAGACATGACGGTGGCGAGCCAACCTACTCCCGGGGTCGTGGGGACGACCCTATAGTCGTCGGACAAGTCGGCGGCGGGGCAACCTAGTCCCGGGGTCGTGGGGACCACCCTATAGTCGTCGGACATGACGGTGGTGGGCCAGTCTAGTCCCGGGTCGTGGGGACGACCCTATAGTCGTCGGACATGTCGGCGGCTGGCCAACTTTGGCCCGTGGTCGTGGGGACGACCCTATAGTCGTCGGACATGACGGTGGCGGGCCAGTCTAGTCCCGGGTCATGGGGACGGCCATATAGTCGTCGGACAAGTCGGCGGCTGGCCAACTTTGGCCCGTGGTCGTGGGGATGACCCTATAGTCGTCAGACATGACGGTGGCGAGCCAACCTACTCCCGGGGTCGTGGGGTCGACCCTATGGTCGTCGGACAAGTCGGCGGCGGGGCAACCTAGTCCCGGGGTCGTGGGGAGGACCCTATAATCGTCGGACAAGTCGGCGGCGAGCCAACCTAGTCCGGGCGTCGTGGGGACGACCCTATAGTCGTCGGCGAAGTCTGCGGCGGGCCAACCTAGTCCCGGGGTCGTAGGGACGACCCTATAGTCGTCGGACATGTCGCCGGCTGGCCAACTTTGGCCCGTACTCGTGGGTACGACCCTATAGTCGTCGGACATGACGGTGTCGGGCCAATCTAGTCCCGGGGTCGTGGGGACGACCCTATAGTCGTCGGACATGTCGGCGGCTGGCCAACTTTGGCCCGTGGTCGTGGGGACGACCCTATAGTCGTCGGATATGTCGGCGGCTGGCCAACTTTGGCCCGTGGTCGTGGGGACGACCCTATAGTCGTCGGACAAGTCAGCGGCTGGCCAACACTGGCCCGTGGTCGTGGGAAAGAGCCTATAGTCGTCGGACAAGTCAGCGGCTGGCCAACATTGACCCGTGGTCGTGGGGACGACCCTACAGTCGTCGGATATGTCGGCGGCTGGCCAACTTTGGCCCGTGGTCGTGGGGACGACCCTATAGTCGTCGGAAATGACGGTGGCGGGCCAATCTAGTCCCGGGGTCATGGGGACGACCCTACAGTCGTCGGACAAGTCGGCCGCGAGCCAATCTAGTCCCGCGGTCTTGGGGACGACCCTATAGTCGTCGGACAAGTCAGCGGCTGGCCAACATTGGCCCGCGGTCGTGGGGACGACCATATAGTCGTCGGACATGACGGTGACGGGCCACTCTAGTCCCGGGTTGTGGGGACGACCCAATAGTCGTCGGACATGTCGGCGGCTGGCCAACTTTGGCCCGGGGTCGTGGGGACGACCCTATAGTCGTCGGACAAGACGGTGGCGGACCAATCTAGTCCCGAGGTGCTGGGGACGACCCTATAGTCGTCGGACTTGACGGTGGCGGGCCAATCTAGTCCCGGGGTCGTGGGGACGACCCTACAGTCGTCGGACATTTCGGCGGCTTGCCAACTTTGGCCCGGGGTCGTGGGGACGACCCTATAGTCGTCGGACATGACGGTGGCGGGCCAATCTAGTCCCGGGGTCGTGGGGACGACCCTACAGTCGTTGGACATGTCGGCGATTGGCCAACATTGGCCCGGGGTCGTGGGGACGACCCTATAGTCGTCGGACATGTCGGCGGCTGGCCAACTTTGGCGCTCGGTCGTGGGGACGATCCGATTGTCGTCGGATATGTCGGCGGCTGGCCAACCTAGACCCGGGGTCGTGGGGACGACCCTATTGTCATCGGACATGGCGGTGGCGGGCCAATCTAGTCCCGTGGTCGTGGGGACGACCCTATAGTCTTCGGACATGACGGTAGCGGGCCAATCTAGACCCGAGGTCGTGGGGACGACCCTATAGTAGTCGGACATGTCGGCGGCTGTCCAACTTTGGCCCGGTGTCGTGGGGACGATTCTATAGTCGTCGGACATGTCGGCGGCTGGCCAACCTAGACCCGGGGTCGTGGGGACGACCCTATAATCGTTGGACATGACGGTGGCGGGCCAATCTAGTCCCGGGGTCGTAGGGACGACCCTATAGTCGTCGGACATGTTGGCGATTGGCCAACATTGGCCCGGGGTCGTCGGGACGACCCTATAGTTGTCGGACATTTTGGCGGCTGGCCAACCTAGTCCCGAGGTCGTGGGGACGACCCTATAGTCGTCGGACATTTCGGCGGCTTGCCAACTTTGGCCCGGGTTCGTGGGGACGACCCTATAGTCGTCGGACATTTCGGCGGCTTGCCAACTTTGGCCCGGGGTCGTGGGGACGACCCTATAGTCGTCGGACATGACGGTGGCGGGCCAATCTAGTCCCGGGGTCGTGGGGACGACCCTATAGTCGTCGGACATTTCGGCGGCTGGCCAACTTTGGCCCGGGGTCGTGGGGACGACCCTATAGTCGTCGGACATGTTGGCGGCTTGTCACCCTAGTCCCGGGGTCGTGGGTACGACCCTACAGTCGTCGGACAATTCGGCGGCTTGCCAACTTTGGCCCGGGGTCGTGGGGACGACCCTATAGTCGTCGGACATGACGGTGGCGGGCCAATCTAGTCCCGGGGTCGTGGGGACGACCCTATAGTCGTCGGACATTTCGGCGGCTTGCCAACTTTGGCCCGGGTTCGTGGGGACGACCCTATAGTCGTCGGACATGTCGGCGGCTGGCCAACTTTGGACCGGTGTCGTGGGGACGACCCTATAGTCTTCGGACATGACGGTAGCGGGCCAATCTAGACCCGAGGTCGTGGGGACGACCCTATAGTCGACGGACATGTCGGCGGCTGGCCAACTTTGGCCCGGGGTCGTGGGGGCGACCCTATACACGTCGGACATGTTGGCGGCTTGTCAGCCTAGTCCCGGGGTCGTGGGTACGACCCTACAGTCGTCGGACATTTCGGCGGCTTGCCAACTTTGGCCCGGGGTCGTGGGGACGACCCTATGGTCGTCGGACTTGACGGTGGCGGGCCAATCTAGTCCCGAGGTCCTGGGGACGACCCTATAGTCGTCGGACTTGACGGTGGCGGGCCAATCTAGTCCCGGGGTCGTGGGGACGACCCTACAGTCGTCGGACATTTCGGCGGCTTGCCAACTTTGGCCCGGGGTCGCGGGGACGACCCTATAGTCGTCGGACATGTTGGCGGCTTGTCAGCCTAGTCCCGGGGTCGTGGGTACGACCCTACAGTCGTCGGACATTTCGGCGGCTTGCCAACTTTGGCCCGGGGTCGTGGGGACGACCCTATAGTCGTCGGACATGACGGTGACGGGCCAATCTAGTCCCGGGGTCGTGGGGACGACCCTATAGTCGTCGGACATGTCGGCGGCTGGCCAACTTTGGCCCGTGGTCGTGGGGACGACCCTATAGTCGTCGGACATGACGGTGGCGGGCCAGTCTAGTCCCGGGTCATGGGGACGGCCATATAGTCGTCGGACAAGTCGGCGGCTGGCCAACTTTGGCCCGTGGTCGTGGGGACGACCCTATAGTCGTCAGACATGACGGTGGCGAGCCAACCTACTCCCGGGGTCGTGGGGACGACCCTATGGTCGTCGGACAAGTCGGCGGCAGGGCAACCTAGTCCCGGGGTCGTGGGGAGGACCCTATACTCGTCGGACAAGTCGGCGGCGAGCCAACCTAGTCCGGGCGTCGTGGGGACGACCCTATAGTCGTCGGCGAAGTCTGCGGCGGGCCAACCTAGTCCCGGGGTCGTAGGGACGACCCTATAGTCGTCGGACATGTCGCCGGCTGGCCAACTTTGGCCCGTACTCGTGGGTACGACCCTATAGTCGTCGGACATGACGGTGTCGGGCCAATCTAGTCCCGGGGTCGTGGGGACGACCCTATAGTCGTCGGACATGTCGGCGGCTGGCCAACTTTGGCCCGTGGTCGTGGGGACGACCCTATAGTCGTCGGATATGTCGGCGGCTGGCCAACTTTGGCCCGTGGTCGTGGGGACGACCCTATAGTCGTCGGACAAGTCAGCGGCTGGCCAACACTGGCCCGTGGTCGTGGGAAAGAGCCTATAGTCGTCGGACAAGTCAGCGGCTGGCCAACATTGACCCGTGGTCGTGGGGACGACCCTACAGTCGTCGGATATGTCGGCGGCTGGCCAACTTTGGCCCGTGGTCGTGGGGACGACCCTATAGTCGTCGGAAATGACGGTGGCGGGCCAATCTAGTCCCGGGGTCATGGGGACGACCCTACAGTCGTCGGACAAGTCGGCGGCGAGCCAATCTAGTCCCGCGGTCTTGGGGACGACCCTATAGTCGTCGGACAAGTCAGCGGCTGGCCAACATTGGCCCGTGGTCGTGGGGACGACCATATAGTCGTCGGACATGACGGTGACGGGCCACTCTAGTCCCGGGTTGTGGGGACGACCCTATAGTCGTCGGACATGTCGGCGGCTGGCCAACTTTGGCCCGGGGTCGTGGGGACGACCCTATAGTCGTCGGACAAGACGGTGGCGGACCAATCTAGTCCCGAGGTGCTGGGGACGACCCTATAGTCGTCGGACTTGACGGTGGCGGGCCAATCTAGTCCCGGGGTCGTGGGGACGACCCTACAGTCGTCGGACATTTCGGCGGCTTGCCAACTTTGGCCCGGGGTCGTGGGGACGACCCTATAGTCGTCGGACATGACGGTGGCGGGCCAATCTAGTCCCGGGGTCGTGGGGACGACCCTACAGTCGTTGGACATGTCGGCGATTGGCCAACATTGGCCCGGGGTCGTGGGGACGACCCTATAGTCGTCGGACATGTCGGCGGCTGGCCAACTTTGGCGCTCGGTCGTGGGGACGATCCGATTGTCGTCGGACATGTCGGCGGCTGGCCAACCTAGACCCGGGGTCGTGGGGACGACCCTATTGTCATCGGACATGGCGGTGGCGGGCCAATCTAGTCCCGTGGTCGTGGGGACGACCCTATAGTCTTCGGCCATGACGGTAGCGGGCCAATCTAGACCCGAGGTCGTGGGGACGACCCTATAGTAGTCGGACATGTCGGCGGCTGTCCAACTTTGGCCCGGTGTCGTGGGGACGATTCTATAGTCGTCGGACATGTCGGCGGCTGGCCAACCTAGACCCGGGGTCGTGGGGACGACCCTATAATCGTTGGACATGACGGTGGCGGGCCAATCTAGTCCCGGGGTCGTAGGGACGACCCTATAGTCGTCGGACATGTTGGCGATTGGCCAACATTGGCCCGGGGTCGTCGGGACGACCCTATAGTTGTCGGACATTTTGGCGGCTGGCCAACCTAGTCCCGAGGTCGTGGGGACGACCCTATAGTCGTCGGACATTTCGGCGGCTTGCCAACTTTGGCCCGGGTTCGTGGGGACGACCCTATAGTCGTCGGACATTTCGGCGGCTTGCCAACTTTGGCCCGGGGTCGTGGGGACGACCCTATAGTCGTCGGACATGACGGTGGCGGGCCACTCTAGTCCCGGGTTGTGGGGACGACCCTATAGTCGTCGGACATGTCGGCGGCTGGCCAACTTTGGCCCGGGGTCGTGGGGACGACCATATAGTCGTCGGACATGACGGTGACGGGCCACTCTAGTCCCGGGTTGTGGGGACGACCCTATAGTCGTCGGACATGTCGGCGGCTGGCCAACTTTGGCCCGGGGTCGTGGGGACGACCCTATAGTCGTCGGACAAGACGGTGGCGGACCAATCTAGTCCCGAGGTGCTGGGGACGACCCTATAGTCGTCGGACTTGACGGTGGCGGGCCAATCTAGTCCCGGGGTCGTGGGGACGACCCTACAGTCGTCGGACATTTCGGCGGCTTGCCAACTTTGGCCCGGGGTCGTGGGGACGACCCTATAGTCGTCGGACATGACGGTGGCGGGCCAATCTAGTCCCGGGGTCGTGGGGACGACCCTACAGTCGTTGGACATGTCGGCGATTGGCCAACATTGGCCCGGGGTCGTGGGGACGACCCTATAGTCGTCGGACATGTCGGCGGCTGGCCAACTTTGGCGCTCGGTCGTGGGGACGATCCGATTGTCGTCGGACATGTCGGCGGCTGGCCAACCTAGACCCGGGGTCGTGGGGACGACCCTATTGTCATCGGACATGGCGGTGGCGGGCCAATCTAGTCCCGTGGTCGTGGGGACGACCCTATAGTCTTCGGCCATGACGGTAGCGGGCCAATCTAGACCCGAGGTCGTGGGGACGACCCTATAGTAGTCGGACATGTCGGCGGCTGTCCAACTTTGGCCCGGTGTCGTGGGGACGATTCTATAGTCGTCGGACATGTCGGCGGCTGGCCAACCTAGACCCGGGGTCGTGGGGACGACCCTATAATCGTTGGACATGACGGTGGCGGGCCAATCTAGTCCCGGGGTCGTAGGGACGACCCTATAGTCGTCGGACATGTTGGCGATTGGCCAACATTGGCCCGGGGTCGTCGGGACGACCCTATAGTTGTCGGACATTTTGGCGGCTGGCCAACCTAGTCCCGAGGTCGTGGGGACGACCCTATAGTCGTCGGACATTTCGGCGGCTTGCCAACTTTGGCCCGGGTTCGTGGGGACGACCCTATAGTCGTCGGACATTTCGGCGGCTTGCCAACTTTGGCCCGGGGTCGTGGGGACGACCCTATAGTCGTCGGACATGACGGTGGCGGGCCAATCTAGTCCCGGGGTCGTGGGGACGACCCTATAGTCGTCGGACATTTCGGCGGCTGGCCAACTTTGGCCCGGGGTCGTGGGGACGACCCTATAGTCGTCGGACATGTTGGCGGCTTGTCACCCTAGTCCCGGGGTCGTGGGTACGACCCTACAGTCGTCGGACATTTCGGCGGCTTGCCAACTTTGGCCCGGGGTCGTGGGGACGACCCTATAGTCGTCGGACATGACGGTGGCGGGCCAATCTAGTCCCGGGGTCGTGGGGACGACCCTATAGTCGTCGGACATTTCGGCGGCTTGCCAACTTTGGCCCGGGTTCGTGGGGACGACCCTATAGTCGTCGGACATGTCGGCGGCTGGCCAACTTTGGACCGGTGTCGTGGGGACGACCCTATAGTCTTCGGACATGACGGTAGCGGGCCAATCTAGACCCGAGGTCGTGGGGACGACCCTATAGTCGACGGACATGTCGGCGGCTGGCCAACTTTGGCCCGGGGTCGTGGGGGCGACCCTATACACGTCGGACATGTTGTCGGCTTGTCAGCCTAGTCCCGGGGTCGTGGGTACGACCCTACAGTCGTCGGACATTTCGGCGGCTTGCCAACTTTGGCCCGGGGTCGTGGGGACGACCCTATGGTCGTCGGACTTGACGGTGGCGGGCCAATCTAGTCCCGAGGTCCTGGGGACGACCCTATAGTCGTCGGACTTGACGGTGGCGGGCCAATCTAGTCCCGGGGTCGTGGGGACGACCCTACAGTCGTCGGACATTTCGGCGGCTTGCCAACTTTGGCCCGGGGTCGCGGGGACGACCCTATAGTCGTCGGACATGTTGGCGGCTTGTCAGCCTAGTCCCGGGGTCGTGGGTACGACCCTACAGTCGTCGGACATTTCGGCGGCTTGCCAACTTTGGCCCGGGGTCGTGGGGACGACCCTATAGTCGTCGGACATGACGGTGACGGGCCAATCTAGTCCCGGGGTCGTGGGGACGACCCTATAGTCGTCGGACATTTCGGCGGCTGGCCAACTTTGGCCCGGGGTCGTGGGGACGACCCTATAGTCGTCGGACATGTTGGCGGGTTGTCAGCCTAGTCCCGGGGTCGTGGGGACGACCCTATAGTCGTCGGACATGACGGTGGCGGACCAATCTAGTCCCGGGGTCGTGGGGACGACCGTATAGTCGTCGCACATGTCGGCGGCTGGCCAACTTTGGCCCGTGGTCGTGCGGACGATCCAATAATCGTCGGACATGTCGGCGGCTGGCCAACTTTGGCCCGGTGTCGTGGGGACGACTCTATAGTCGTCGGAAATGTCGGCGGCTGGCCAACCTGGACCCGGGGTCGTGGGGACGAACCTATTGTCGTCGGACATGACGGTGGCGGGCCAATCTAGTCTCGGGGTCGTGGGGACGACCCTATAGTCGTCGGACATGTCGGCGGCTTGCCAACTTTGGCCCGGGGTCGTGGGGACGACCCTATAGTCGTCGGACATGACGGTGGCGGGCCAATCTAGTCCCGGGGTCGTGGGGACGACCCTATAGTCGTCGGACATTTCGGCGGCTTGCCATCTTTGGCCCGGGGTCGTGGGGACGACCCTATAGTCGTCGGACATTTCGGCGGCATGCCAACTTTGGCCCGTGGTCGTGGGGACGACCCTATAGTCGTTGGACATGACGGTGGCGGGCTAATCTAGTCCCGGGGTCGTAGGGACGACCCTATAGTCGTTGGACATGTCGGCGATTGGCCAACATTGGCCCGGGGTCGTGGGGACGACCCTATAGTCGTCGGACATGTTGGCGGCTTGTCACCCTAGTCCCGGGGTCGTGGGTACGACCCTACAGTCGTCGGACATTTCGGCGGCTGGCCAACTTTGGCCCGGGGTCGTGGGGACGACCCTATAGTCGTCGGACATGTTGGCGGGTTGTCAGCCTAGTCCCGGGGTCGTGGGGACGACCCTATAGTCGTCGGACATGACGGTGGCGGACCAATCTAGTCCCGGGGTCGTGGGGACGACCGTATAGTCGTCGCACATGTCGGCGGCTGGCCAACTTTGGCCCGTGGTCGTGCGGACGATCCAATAATCGTCGGACATGTCGGCGGCTGGCCAACTTTGGCCCGGTGTCGTGGGGACGACTCTATAGTCGTCGGAAATGTCGGCGGCTGGCCAACCTGGACCCGGGGTCGTGGGGACGAACCTATTGTCGTCGGACATGACGGTGGCGGGCCAATCTAGTCTCGGGGTCGTGGGGACGACCCTATAGTCGTCGGACATGTCGGCGGCTTGCCAACTTTGGCCCGGGGTCGTGGGGACGACCCTATAGTCGTCGGACATGACGGTGGCGGGCCAATCTAGTCCCGGGGTCGTGGGGACGACCCTATAGTCGTCGGACATTTCGGCGGCTTGCCATCTTTGGCCCGGGGTCGTGGGGACGACCCTATAGTCGTCGGACATTTCGGCGGCATGCCAACTTTGGCCCGTGGTCGTGGGGACGACCCTATAGTCGTTGGACATGACGGTGGCGGGCTAATCTAGTCCCGGGGTCGTAGGGACGACCCTATAGTCGTTGGACATGTCGGCGATTGGCCAACATTGGCCCGGGGTCGTGGGGACGACCCTATAGTCGTCGGACATGTTGGCGGCTTGTCACCCTAGTCCCGGGGTCGTGGGTACGACCCTACAGTCGTCGGACATTTCGGCGGCTTGCCAACTTTGGCCCGGGGTCGTGGGGACGACCCTATAGTCGTCGGACATGACGGTGGCGGGCCAATCTAGTCCCGGGGTCGTGGGGACGACCCTATAGTCGTCGGACATTTCGGCGGCTTGCCAACTTTGGCCCGGGTTCGTGGGGACGACCCTATAGTCGTCGGACATGTCGGCGGCGGGCCAACTTTGGACCGGTGTCGTGGGGACGACCCTATAGTCTTCGGACATGACGGTAGCGGGCCAATCTAGACCCGAGGTCGTGGGGACGACCCTATAGTCGTCGGACATGTCGGCGGCTGGCCAACTTTGGCCCGGGGTCGTGGGGGCGACCCTATACACGTCGGACATGTTGGCGGCTTGTCAGCCTAGTCCCGGGGTCGTGGGTACGACCCTACAGTCGTCGGACATTTCGGCGGCTTGCCAACTTTGGCCCGGGGTCGTGGGGACGACCCTATGGTCGTCGGACTTGACGGTGGCGGGCCAATCTAGTCCCGAGGTCCTGGGGACGACCCTATAGTCGTCGGACTTGACGGTGGCGGGCCAATCTAGTCCCGGGGTCGTGGGGACGACCCTACAGTCGTCGGACATTTCGGCGGCTTGCCAACTTTGGCCCGGGGTCGCGAAGACGACCCTATAGTCGTCGGACATGTTGGCGGCTTGTCAGCCTAGTCCCGGGGTCGTGGGGACGACCCTATAGTCGTCGGACATGACGGTGGCGGACCAATCTAGTCCCGGGGTCGTGGGGACGACCGTATAGTCGTCGCACATGTCGGCGGCTGGCCAACTTTGGCCCGTGGTCGTGCGGACGATCCAATAATCTTCGGACATGTCGGCGGCTGGCCAACTTTGGCCCGTGGTTGTGGGGACGACCCTATAGTCGTTGGACATGACGGTGGCGGGCCAATCTAGTCCCGGGGTCCTGGGGACGACCCTATAGTCGTCGGACAAGACGGCGGCTGGACATCTTTGGCCCGGGGTCGTGGGGACGACCCTACAGTCGTCGGACATTTCGGCGGCTTGCCAACTTTGGCCCGGGGTCGTGGGGACGACCCTATAGTCGTCGGACATGTCAGCGGCTGGCCAACTTTGGCCCGTGGTTGTGGGGACGACCCTATAGTCGTTGGACATGACGGTGGCGGGCCAATCTAGTCCCGGGGTCGTGGGTAAGACCCTATAGTCGTCGGACAAGACGGCGGCTGGACATCTTTGGCCCGGGGTCGTGGGGACGACCCTATAGTCGTCGGTAATGTCGGCGGCTGACCAACCTGGACCCGGGGTCGTGGGGACGTCCCTATTGTCGTCGGACATGACGGTGGCGGGCCAATCTAGACTCGCGGTCGTGGGGACGACCCTATAATCGTCGGACATGACGGTGGCGGGCCAATCTAGTCCCGGGGTCGTGCGGACGACCCTATAGTTGTCGGACATGTCGGCGGCTGGCCAACTTTGGCCCGGTGTCGTGGGGACGACTCTATAGTCGTCGGAAATGTCGGCGGCTGGCCAACCTGGACCCGGGGTCGTGGGGACGACCCTATTGTCGTCGGACATGACGGTGGCGGGCCAATCTAGTCTCGGGGTCGTGGGGACGACCCTATAGTCGTCGGACATGTCGGCGGCTGGCCAACTTTGGCCCGGGGTCGTGGGGACGACCCTATAGTCGTCGGACAAGACGGTGGCGGACCAATCTAGTCCCGAGGTCCTGGGGACGACCCTATAGTTGTCGGACTTGACGGTGGCGGGCCAATCTAGTCCCGGGGTCGTGGGGACGACCCTACAGTCGTCGGACATTTCGGCGGCTTGCCAACTTTGGCCCGGGGTCGTGGGGACGACCCTATAGTCGTCGGACATGTCGGCGGCTGGCCAACCTAGACCCGGGGTCGTGGGGCGACCCTATTGTCGTCGGACATGGCGGTGGCGGGCCAATCTAGTCCCGTGGTCGTGGGGACGACCCTATAGTCTTCGGACATTTCGGCGGCTTGCCAACTTTGGCCCGGGGTCGTGGGGACGACCCTATAGTCGTCGGACATTTCGGCGGCATGCCAACTTTGGCCCGTGGTCGTGGGGACGACCCTATAGTCGTTGGACATGACGGTGGCGGGCTAATCTAGTCCCGGGGTCGTAGGGACGACTCTATAGTCGTTGGACATGTCGGCGATTGGCCAACATTGGCCCGGGGTCGTGGGGACGACCCTATAATCGTCGGACATGTCGGCGGCTGGCCAACTTTGGCGCGTGGTCGTGGGGACGATCCGATTGTCGTCGGACATGTCGGCGGCTGGCCAACTTTGGCCCGTGGTCGTGGGGACGATCCAATAGTCGTCGGACATGTCGGCGCTTGGCCAACTTTGGCGCGTGGTCGTGGGGACGATCCGATTGTCGTCGGACATGTCGGCGGCTTGCCAACTTTGGCCCGGGGTCGTGGGGACGACCCTATAGTCGTCGGACATGACGGTGGCGGGCCAATCTAGTCCCGGGGTCGTGGGGACGACCCTATAGTCGTCGGACATTTCGGCGGCTTGCCAACTTTGGCCCGGGGTCGTGGGGACGACCCTATAGTCGTCGGACATTTCGGCGGCATGCCAACTTTGGCCCGTGGTCGTGGGGACGACCCTATAGTCGTTGGACATGACGGTGGCGGGCTAATCTAGTCCCGGGGTCGTAGGGACGACCCTATAGTCGTTGGACATGTCGGCGATTGGCCAACATTGGCCCGGGGTCGTGGGGACGACCCTATAATCGTCGGACATGTCGGCGGCTGGCCAACTTTGGCGCGTGGTCGTGGGGACGATCCGATTGTCGTCGGACATGTCGGCGGCTGGCCAACTTTGGCCCGTGGTCGTAGGGACGATCCAATAGTCGTCGGACATGTCGGCGGTTGGCCAACTTTGGCGCGTGGTCGTGGGGACGATCCGATTGTCGTCGGACATGTCGGCGGCTTGCCAACTTTGGCCCGGGGTCGTGGGGACGACCCTATAGTCGTCGGACATGACGGTGGCGGGCCAATCTAGTCCCGGGGTCGTGGGGACGACCCTATAGTCTTCGGACATGACGGTAGCGGGCCAATCTAGACCCGAGGTCGTGGGGACGACCCTATAGTAGTCGGACATGTCGGCGGCTGTCCAACTTTGGCCCGGTGTCGTGGGGACGATTCTATAGTCGTCGGACATGTCGGCGGCTGGCCAACCTAGACCCGGGGTCGTGGGGACGACCCTATAATCGTTGGACATGACGGTGGCGGGCCAATCTAGTCCCGGGGTCGTAGGGACGACCCTATAGTCGTCGGACATGTTGGCGATTGGCCAACATTGGCCCGGGGTCGTCGGGACGACCCTATAGTCGTCGGACATTTTGGCGGCTGGCCAACTTTGGCCCGGGGTCGTGGGGACGACCCTATAGTCGTCGGACATGTTGGCGGCTTGTCACCCTAGTCCCGGGGTCGTGGGTACGACCCTACAGTCGTCGGACATTTCGGCGGCTTGCCAACTTTGGCCCGGGGTCGTGGGGACGACCCTATAGTCGTCGGACATGACGGTGGCGGGCCAATCTAGTCCCGGGGTCGTGGGGACGACCCTATAGTCGTCGGACATTTCGGCGGCTTGCCAACTTTGGCCCGGATTCGTGGGGACGACCCTATAGTCGTCGGACATGTCGGCGGCTGGCCAACTTTGGACCGGTGTCGTGGGGACGACCCTATAGTCTTCGGACATGACGGTAGCGGGCCAATCTAGACCCGAGGTCGTGGGGACGACCCTATAGTCGTCGGACATGTCGGCGGCTGGCCAACTTTGGCCCGGGGTCGTGGGGGCGACCCTATACACGTCGGACATGTTGGCGGCTTGTCAGCCTAGTCCCGGGGTCGTGGGGACGACCCTACAGTCGTCGGACATTTCGGCGGCTTGCCAACTCTGGCCCGGGGTCGCGGGGACGACCCTATAGTCGTCGGACATGTTGGCGGCTTGTCAGCCTAGTCCCGGGGTCGTGGGTACGACCCTACAGTCGTCGGACATTTCAGCGGCTTGCCAACTTTGGCCCGGGGTCGTGGGGACGACCCTATAGTCGTCGGACATGACGGTGGCGGGCCAATCTAGTCCCGGGGTCGTGGGGACGACCCTATAGTCGTCGGACATTTCGGCGGCTGGCCAACTTTGGCCCGGGGTCGTGGGGACGACCCTATAGTCGTCGGACTTGACGGTGGCGGGCCAATCTAGTCCCGAGGTCCTGGGGCGACCCTATAGTCGTCGGACTTGACGGTGGCGGGCCAATCTAGTCCCGGGGTCGTGGGGACGACCCTACAGTCGTCGGACATTTCGGCGGCTTGCCAACTTTGGCCCGGGGTCGCGGGGACGACCCTATAGTCGTCGGACATGTTGGCGGCTTGTCAGCCTAGTCCCGGGGTCGTGGGTACGACCCTACAGTCGTCGGACATTTCGGCGGCTTGCCAACTTTGGCCCGGGGTCGTGGGGACGACCCTATAGTCGTCGGACATGACGGTGGCGGGCCAATCTAGTCCCGGGGTCGTGGGGACGACCCTATAGTCGTCGGACATTTCGGCGGCTGGCCAACTTTGGCCCGGGGTCGTGGGGACGACCCTATAGTCGTCGGACATGTTGGCGGCTTGTCACCCTAGTCCCGGGGTCGTGGGTACGACCCTACAGTCGTCGGACATTTCGGCGGCTTGCCAGCTTTGGCCCGGGGTCGTGGGGACGACCCTATAGTCGTCGGACATGTTGGCGGGTTGTCAGCCTAGTCCCGGGGTCGTGGGGACGACCCTATAGTCGTCGGACATGACGGTGGCGGACCAATCTAGTCCCGGGGTCGTGGGGACGACCCTATAGTCGTCGGACATGTTGGCGGCTTGTCACCCTAGTCCCGGGGTCGTGGGTACGACCCTACAGTCGTCGGACATTTCGGCGGCTGGCCAACTTTGGCCCGTGGTTGTGGGGACGACCCTATAGTCGTTGGACATGACGGTGGCGGGCCAATCTAGTCCCGGGGTCGTGGGTAAGACCCTATAGTCGTCGGACAAGACGGCGGCTGGACATCTTTGGTTCGGGGTCGTGGGGACGACCCTATAGTCGTCGGAAATGTCGGCGGCTGACCAACCTGGACCCGGGGTCGTGGGGACGTCCCTATTGTCGTCGGACATGACGGTGGCGGGCCAATCTAGACTCGCGGTCGTGGGGACGACCCTATAATCGTCGGACATGACGGTGGCGGGCCAATCTAGTCCCGGGGTCGTGCGGACGACCCTATAGTTGTCGGACATGTCGGCGGCTGGCCAACTTTGGCCCGGGGTCGTGGGGACGACCCTATAGTCGTCGGACAAGACGGTGGCGGACCAATCTAGTCCCGAGGTCCTGGGGACGACCCTATAGTCGTCGGACTTGACGGTGGCGGGCCAATCTAGTCTCGGGGTCGTGAGGACGACCCTATAGTCGTCGGACATGTCGGCGGCTGGCCAACTTTGGCCCGGGGTCGTGGGGACGACCCTATAGTCGTCGGACAAGACGGTGGCGGACCAATCTAGTCCCGAGGTCCTGGGGACGACCCTATAGTCGTCGGACTTGACGGTGGCGGGCCAATCTAGTCCCGGGGTCGTGGGGACGACCCTACAGTCGTCGGACATTTCGGCGGCTTGCCAACTTTGGCCCGGGGTCGTGGGGACGACCCTATAGTCGTCGGACATGACGGTGGCGGGCCAATCTAGTCCCGGGGTCGTGGGGACGACCCTATAGTCGTCGGACTTGACGGTGGCTGGCCAATCTAGTCCCGGGGTCGTGGGGACGACCCTACAGTCGTCGGACATTTCGGCGGCTTGCCAACTTTGGCCCGGGGTCGTGGGGACGACCCTATACTCGTCGGACATGTTGGCGGCTTGTCAGCCTAGTCCCGGGGTCGTGGGGACGACCCTATAGTCGTCGGACATTTCGGCGGCTGGCCAACTTTGGCCCGTGGTCGTGGGGACGATCCAATAGTCGTCGGACATGTCGGCGGCTGGCCAACTTTGGCCCGTGGTTGTGGGGACGACCCTATAGTCGTTGGACATGACGGTGGCGGGCCAATCTAGTCCCGGGGTCGTGGGTAAGACCCTACAGTCGTCGGACATTTCGGCGGCTTGCCAACTTTGGCCCGGGGTCGTGGGGACGACCCTATAGTCTTCGGACATGACGGTGGCGGGCCAATCTAGTCCCGGGGTCGTGGGTAAGACCCTATAGTCTTCGGACATGACGGGAGCGGGCCAATCTAGACCCGAGGTCGTGGGGACGACCCTATAGTCGTCGGACATGTCGGCGGCTGGCCAACTGTGGCCCGGGGTCGTGGGGGCGACCCTATACTCGTCGGACATGTTGGCGGCTTGTCAGCCTAGTCCCGGGGTCGTGAGTACGACCCTACAGTCGTCGGACATTTCGGCGGCTTGCCAACTTTGGCCCGGGGTCGTGGGGACGACCCTATGGTCGTCGGACTTGACGGTGGCGGGCCAATCTAGTCCCGAGGTCCTGGGGACGACCCTATAGTCGTCGGACTTGACGGTGGCGGGCCAATCTAGTCCCGGGGTCGTGGGGACGACCCTACAGTCGTCGGACATTTCGGCGGCTTGCCAACTTTGGCCCGGGGTCGTGGGTACGACCCTACAGTCGTCGGACATTTCGGCGGCTTGCCAACTTTGGCCCGGGGTCGTGGGGACGACCCTATAGTCGTCAGACATGACGGTGGCGGGCCAATCTAGTCCCGGGGTCGTGGGGACGACCCTATAGTCGTCGGACATTTCGGCGGCTGGCCAACTTTGGCCCGGGGTCGTGGGGACGACCCTATAGTCGTCGGACATGTTGGCGGCTTGTCAGCCTAGTCCCGGGGTCGTGGGGACGACCCTATAGTCGTCGGACATTTCGGCGGCTGGCCAACTTTGGCCCGGGGTCGTGGGGACGACCCTATAGTCGTCGGACATGTCGGCGGCTGGCCAACTTTGGCCCGTGGTTGTGGGGACGACCCTATAGTCGTTGGACATGACGGTGGCGGGCCAATCTAGTCCCGGGGTCGTGGGTAAGACCCTATAGTCGTCGGACAAGACGGCGGCTGGACATCTTTGGCCCGGGGTCGTGGGGACGACCCTATAGTCGTCGGAAATGTCGGCGGCTGACCAACCTGGACCCGGGGTCGTGGGGACGTCCCTATTGTCGTCGGACATGACGGTGGCGGGCCAATCTAGACTCGCGGTCGTGGGGACGACCCTATAATCGTCGGACATGACGGTGGCGGGCCAATCTAGTCCCGGGGTCGTGCGGACGACCCTATAGTTGTCGGACATGTCGGCGGCTGGCCAACTTTGGCCCGGTGTCGTGGGGACGACTCTATAGTCGTCGGAAATGTCGGCGGCTGGCCAACCTGGACCCGGGGTCGTGGTGACGACCCTATTGTCGTCGGACATGACGGTGGCGGGCCAATCTAGTCTCGGGGTCGTGGGGACGACCCTATAGTCGTCGGACATGTCGGCGGCTGGCCAACTTTGGCCCGGGGTCGTGGGGACGACCCTATTGTCGTCGGACATGACGGTGGCGGGCCAATCTAGTCTCGGGGTCGTGGGGACGACCCTATAGTCGTCGGACATGTTGGCGGCTTGTCAGCATAGTCCCGGGGTCGTGGGGACGACCCTATAGTCGTCGGACATTTCGGCGGCTGGCCAACTTTGGCCCGGGGTCGTGGGGACGACCCTATAGTCGTCGGACATGTTGGCGGCGGGCCAATTTTGGCGCGTGGTCGTGGGGACGATCCGATTGTCGTCGGACATGTCGGCGGCTGGCCAACTTTGGCCCGTGGTCGTGGGGACGATCCAATAGTCGTCGGACATGTCGGCGGCTGGCCAACTTTGGCGCGTGGTCGTGGGGACGATCCGATTGTCGTCGGACTTGACGGTGGCGGGCCAATCTAGTCCCGGGGTCGTGGGGACGACCCTACAGTCGTCGGACATTTCGGCGGCTTGCCAACTTTGGCCCGGGGTCGTGGGGACGACCCTATAGTCGTCGGACATGACGGTGGCGGGCCAATCTAGTCCCGGGGTCGTGGGGACGACCCTATAGTCGTCGGACATTTCGGCGGCTGGCCAACTTTGGCCCGGGGTCGTGGGGACGACCCTATAGTCGTCGGACATGTTGGCGGCTTGTCAGCCTAGTCCCGGGGTCGTGGGGACGACCCTATAGTCGTCGGACATTTCGGCGGCTGGCCAACTTTGGCCCGGGGTCGTGGGGACGACCCTATAGTCGTCGGACTTGACGGTGGCGGGCCAATCTAGTCCCGAGGTCCTGGGGACGACCCTATAGTCGTCGGACTTGACGGTGGCGGGCCAATCAAGTCCCGGGGTCGTGGGGACGACCCTACAGTCGTCGGACATTTCGGCGGCTTGCCAACTTTGGCCCGGGGTCGCGGGGACGACCCTATAGTCGTCGGACATGTTGACGGCTTGTCAGCCTAGTCCCGGGGTCGTGGGTACGACCCTACAGTCGTCGGACATTTCGGCGGCTTGCCAACTTTGGCCCGGGGTCGTGGGGGCGACCCTATAGTCGTCGGACATGACGGTGGCGGGCCAATCTAGTCCCGGGGTCGTGGGGACGACCCTATAGTCGTCGGACATTTCGGCGGCTGGCCAACTTTGGCCCGGGGTCGTGGGGACGACCCTATAGTCGTCGGACTTGACGGTGGCGGGCCAATCTAGTCCCGAGGTCCTGGGGACGACCCTATAGTCGTCGGACTTGACGGTGGCGGGCCAATCTAGTCCCGGGGTCGTGGGTAAGACCCTATAGTCGTCGGACAAGACGGCGGCTGGACATCTTTGGCCCGGGGTCGTGGGGACGACCCTATAGTCGTCGGACATGTTGGCGGGTTGTCAGCCTAGTCCCGGGGTCGTGGGGACGACCCTATAGTCGTCGGACATGACGGTGGCGGACCAATCTAGTCCCGGGGTCGTGGGGACGACCGTATAGTCGTCGCACATGTCGGCGGCTGGCCAACTTTGGCCCGTGGTCGTGCGGACGATCCAATAATCGTCGGACATGTCGGCGGCTGGCCAACTTTGGCCCGTGGTTGTGGGGACGACCCTATAGTCGTTGGACATGACGGTGGCGGGCCAATCTAGTCCCGGGGTCCTGGGGACGACCCTATAGTCGTCGGACAAGACGGCGGCTGGACATCTTTGGCCCGGGGTCGTGGGGACGACCCTACAGTCGTCGGACATTTCGGCGGCTTGCCAACTTTGGCCCGGGGTCGTGGGGACGACCCTATAGTCGTCGGACATGTCGGCGGCTGGCCAACTTTGGCCCGGGGTTGTGGGGACGACCCTATAGTCGTTGGACATGACGGTGGCGGGCCAATCTAGTCCCGGGGTCGTGGGTAAGACCCTATAGTCGTCGGACAAGACGGCGGCTGGACATCTTTGGCCCGGGGTCGTGGGGACGACCCTATAGTCGTCGGAAATGTCGGCGGCTGACCAACCTGGACCCGGGGTCGTGGGGACGTCCCTATTGTCGTCGGACATGACGGTGGCGGGCCAATCTAGACTCGCGGTCGTGGGGACGACCCTATAATCGTCGGACATGACGGTGGCGAGCCAATCTAGTCCCGGGGTCGTGCGGACGACCCTATAGTTGTCGGACATGTCGGCGGCTGGCCAACTTTGGCCCGGTGTCGTGGGGACGACTCTATAGTCGTCGGAAATGTCGGCGGCTGGCCAACCTGGACCCGGGGTCGTGGGGACGACCCTATTGTCGTCGGACATGACGGTGGCGGGCCAATCTAGTCTCGGGGTCGTGGGGACGACCCTATAGTCGTCGGACATGTCGGCGGCTGGCCAACTTTGGCCCGGGGTCGTGGGGACGACCCTATAGTCGTCGGACAAGACGGTGGCGGACCAATATAGTCCCGAGGTCCTGGGGACGACCCTATAGTCGTCGGAATTGACGGTGGCGGGCCAATCTAGTCCCGGGGTCGTGGGGACGACCCTACAGTCGTCGGACATTTCGGCGGCTTGCCAACTTTGGCCCGGGGTCGTGGGGACGACCCTATAGTCGTCGGACATGACGGTGGCGGGCCAATCTAGTCCCGGGGTCGTGGGGACGACCCTATAGTCGTCGGACTTGACGGTGGCGGGCCAATCTAGTCCCGGGGTCGTGGGGACGACCCTACAGTCGTCGGACATTTCGGCGGCTTGCCAACTTTGGCCCGGGGTCGTGGGGACGACCCTATAGTCGTCGGACATGTTGGCGGCTTGTCAGCCTAGTCCCGGGGTCGTGGGGACGACCCTATAGTCGTCGGACATTTCGGCGGCTGGCCAACTTTGGCCCGTGGTCGTGGGGACGATCCAATAGTCGTCGGACATGTCGGCGGCTGGCCAACTTTGGCCCGTGGTTGTGGGGACGACCCTATAGTCGTTGGACATGACGGTGGCGGGCCAATCTAGTCCCGGGGTCGTGGGTAAGACCCTACAGTCGTCGGACATTTCGGCGGCTTGCCAACTTTGGCCCGGGGTCGTGGGGACGACCCTATAGTCGTCGGATATGACGGTGGCGGGCCAATCTAGTCCCGGGGTCGTGGGTAAGACCCTATAGTCTTCGGACATGACGGGAGCGGGCCAATCTAGACCCGAGGTCGTGGGGACGACCCTATAGTCGTCGGACATGTCGGCGGCTGGCCAACTTTGGCCCGGGGTCGTGGGGGCGACACTATACTCGTCGGACATGTTGGCGGCTTGTCAGCCTAGTCCCGGGGTCGTGAGTACGACCCTACAGTCGTCGGACATTTCGGCGGCTTGCCAACTTTGGCCCGGGGTCGTGGGGACGACCCTATGGTCGTCGGACTTGACGGTGGCGGGCCAATCTAGTCCCGAGGTCCTGGGGACGACCCTATAGTCGCCGGACTTGACGGTGGCGGGCCAATCTAGTCCCGGGGTCGTGGGGACGACCCTACAGTCGTCGAACATTTCGGCGGCTTGCCAACTTTGGCCCGGGGTCGTGGGTACGACCCTACAGTCGTCGGACATTTCGGCGGCTTGCCAACTTTGGCCCGGGGTCGTGGGGACGACCCTATAGTCGTCAGACATGACGGTGGCGGGCCATTCTAGTCCCGGGGTCGTGGGGACGACCCTATAGTCGTCGGACATTTCGGCGGCTGGCCAACTTTGGCCCGGGGTCGTGGGGACGACCCTATAGTCGTCGGACATGTTGGCGGCTTGTCACCCTAGTCCCGGGGTCGTGGGTACGACCCTACAGTCGTCGGACATTTCGGCGGCTTGCCAACTTTGGCCCGGGGTCGTGGGGACGACCCTATAGTCGTCGGACATGACGGTGGCGGGCCAATCTAGTCCCGGGGTCGTGGGGACGACCCTATAGTCGTCGGACATTTCGGCGGCTGGCCAACTTTGGCCCGGGGTCGTGGGGACGACCCTATAGTCGTCGGACATGTTGGCGGCTTGTCAGCCTAGTCCCGGGGTCGTGGGTACGGCCCTATAGTCGTCGGACAAGTCGGCGGCGGGCCAACCTTGTCCCGGGGTCGTGGGGACGACCCTATAGTCGTCGGACATGTCGGCGGCTGGCCAACTTTGGCCCGGTGTCGTGGGGACGACACTATAGTCGTCGGAAATGTCGGCGGCTGGCCAACTTTGGCCCGTGGTTGTGGGGACGACCCTATAGTCGTTGGACATGACGGTGGCGGGCCAATCTAGTCCCGGGGTCGTGGGTAAGACCCTATACTCGTCGGACAAGACGGCGGCTGGACATCTTTGGCCCGGGGTCGTGGGGACGACCCTATAGTCGTCGGACATGTTGGCGGGTTGTCAGCCTAGTCCCGGGGTCGTGGGGACGACCCTATAGTCGTCGGACATGACGGTGGCGGACCAATCTAGTCCCGGGGTCGTGGCGACGACCGTATAGTCGTCGCACATGTCGGCGGCTGGCCAACTTTGGTCCGTGGTCGTGCGGACGATCCAATAATCGTCGGACATGTCGGCGGCTGGCCAACTTTGGCCCGTGGTTGTGGGGACGACCCTATAGTCGTTGGACATGACGGTGGCGGGCCAATCTAGTCCCGGGGTCCTGGGGACGACCCTATAGTCGTCGGACAAGACGGCGGCTGGACATCTTTGGCCCGGGGACGTGGGGACGACCCTACAGTCGTCGGACATTTCGGCGGCTTGCCAACTTTGGCCCGGGGTCGTGGGGACGACCCTATAGTCGTCGGACATTTCGGCGGCTTGCCAACTTTGGCCCGGGTTCGTGGGGACGACCCTATAGTCGTCGGACATGTCGGCGGCTGGCCAACTTTGGACCGGTGTCGTGGGGACGACCCTACAGTCGTCGGACATTTCGGCGGCTTGCCAACTTTGGCCCGGGGTCGTGGGGACGACCCTATAGTCGTCGGACATGACGGTGGCGGGCCAATCTAGTCCCGGGGTCGTGGGGACGACCCTATAGTCGTCGGACATTTCGGCGGCTGGCCAACTTTGGCCCGGGGTCGTGGGGACGACCCTATAGTCGTCGGACATGTTGGCGGCTTGTCACCCTAGTCCCGGGGTCGTGGGTACGACCCTACAGTCGTCGGACATTTCGGCGGCTTGCCAACTTTGGCCCGGGGTCGTGGGGACGACCCTATAGTCGTCGGACATGACGGTGGCGGGCCAATCTAGTCCCGGGGTCGTGGGGACGACCCTATAGTCGTCGGACATTTCGGCGGCTTGCCAACTTTGGCCCGGGTTCGTGGGGACGACCCTATAGTCGTCGGACATGTCGGCGGCTGGCCAACTTTGGACCGGTGTCGTGGGGACGACCCTATAGTCTTCGGACATGACGGTAGCGGGCCAATCTAGACCCGAGGTCGTGGGGACGACCCTATAGTCGTCGGACATGTCGGCGGCTGGCCAACTTTGGCCCGGGGTCGTGGGGGCGACCCTATACACGTCGGACATGTTGGCGGCTTGTCAGCCTAGTCCCGGGGTCGTGGGTACGACCCTACAGTCGTCGGACATTTCGGCGGCTTGCCAACTTTGGCCCGGGGTCGTGGGGACGACCCTATAGTCGTCGGACTTGACGGTGGCGGGCCAATCTAGTCCCGGGGTCGTGGGGACGACCCTATAGTCGTCGGACATTTCGGCGGCTGGCCAACTTTGGCCCGGGGTCGTGGGGACGACCCTATAGTCGTCGGACTTGACGGTGGCGGGCCAATCTAGTCCCGAGGTCCTGGGGACGACCCTATAGTGGTCGGACTTGACGGTGGCGGGCCAATCTAGTCCCGGGGTCGTGGGGACGACCCTACAGTCGTCGGACATTTCGGCGGCTTGCCTACTTTGGCCCGGGGTCGCGGGGACGACCCTATAGTCGTCGGACATGTTGGCGGCTTGTCAGCCTAGTCCCGGGGTCGTGGGTACGACCCTACAGTCGTCGGACATTTCGGCGGCTTGCCAACTTTGGCCCGGGGTCGTGGGGACGACCCTATAGTCGTCGGACTTGACGGTGGCGGGCCAATCTAGTCCCGGGGTCGTGGGTAAGACCCTATAGTCGTCGGACATGACGGTGGCGGACCAATCTAGTCCCGGGGTCGTGGGGACGACCGTATAGTCGTCGCACATGTCGGCGGCTGGCCAACTTTGGCCCGTGGTCGTGCGGACGATCCAATAATCGTCGGACATGTCGGCGGCTGGCCAACTTTGGCCCGTGGTTGTGGGGACGACCCTATAGTCGTTGGACATGACGGTGGCGGGCCAATCTAGTCCCGGGGTCCTGGGGACGACCCTATAGTCGTCGGACAAGACGGCGGCTGGACATCTTTGGCCCGGGGTCGTGGGGACGACCCTATAGTCGTCGGACATTTCGGCGGCTGGCCAACTTTGGCCCGGGGTCGTGGGGACGACCCTATAGTCGTCGGACTTGACGGTGGCGGGCCAATCTAGTCCCGAGGTCCTGGGGACGACCCTATAGTCGTCGGACTTGACGGTGGCGGGCCAATCTAGTCCCGGGGTCGTGGGTAAGACCCTATAGTCGTCGGACAAGACGGCGGCTGGACATCTTTGGCCCGGGGTCGTGGGGACGACCCTATAGTCGTCGGAAATGTCGGCGGCTGACCAACCTGGACCCGGGGTCGTGGGGACGTCCCTATTGTCGTCGGACATGACGGTGGCGGGCCAATCTAGACTCGCGGTCGTGGGGACGACCCTATAATCGTCGGACATGACGGCGGCTGGCCAACTTTGGCCCGGTGTCGTGGGGACGACTCTATAGTCGTCGGAAATGTCGGCGGCTGGCCAACCTGGACCCGGGGTCGTGGGGACGACCCTATTGTCGTCGGACATGACGGTGGCGGGCCAATCTAGTCTCGGGGTCGTGGGGACGACCCTATAGTCGTCGGACATGTCGGCGACTGGCCAACTTTGGCCCGGGGTCGTGGGGACGACCCTATAGTCGTCGGACAAGACGGTGGCGGACCAATCTAGTCCCGAGGTCCTGGGGACGACCCTATAGTCGTCGGACTTGACGGTGGCAGGCCAATCTAGTCCCGGGGTCGTGGGGACGACCCTACAGTCGTCGGACATTTCGGCGGCTTGCCAACTTTGGCCCGGGGTCGTGGGGACGACCCTATAGTCGTCGGACATGACGGTGGCGGGCCAATCTAGTCCCGGGGTCGTGGGGACGACCCTATAGTCGTCGGACTTGACGGTGGCGGGCCAATCTAGTCCCGGGGTCGTGGGGACGACCCTACAGTCGTCGGACATTTCGGCGGCTTGCCAACTTTGGCCCGGGGTCGTGGGGACGACCCTATAGTCGTCGGACATGTTGGCGGCTTGTCAGCCTAGTCCCGGGGTCGTGGGGACGACCCTATAGTCGTCGGACATTTCGGCGGCTGGCCAACTTTGGCCCGTGGTCGTGGGGACGATCCAATAGTCGTCGGACATGTCGGCGGCTGGCCAACTTTGGCCCGTGGTTGTGGGGACGACCCTATAGTCGTTGGACATGACGGTGGCGGGCCAATCTAGTCCCGGGGTCGTGGGTAAGACCCTACAGTCGTCGGACATTTCGGCGGCTTGCCAACTTTGGCCCGGGGTCGTGGGGACGACCCTATAGTCGTCGGACATGACGGTGGCGGGCCAATCTAGTCCCGGGGTCGTGGGTAAGACCCTATAGTCTTCGGACATGATGGGAGCGGGCCAATCTAGACCCGAGGTCGTGGGGACGACCCTATAGTCGTCGGACATGTCGGCGGCTGGCCAACTTTGGCCCGGGGTCGTGGGGGCGACCCTATACTCGTCGGACATGTTGGCGGCTTGTCAGCCTAGTCCCGGGGTCGTGAGTACGACCCTACAGTCGTCGGACATTTCGGCGGCTTGCCAACTTTGGCCCGGGGTCGTGGGGACGACCCTATGGTCGTCGGACTTGACGGTGGCGGGCCAATCTAGTCCCGAGGTCCTGGGGACGACCCTATAGTCGTCGGACTTGACGGTGGCGGGCCAATCTAGTCCCGGGGTCGTGGGGACGACCCTACAGTCGTCGGACATTTCGGCGGCTTGCCAACTTTGGCCCGGGGTCGTGGGTACGACCCTACAGTCGTCGGACATTTCGGCGGCTTGCCAACTTTGGCCCGGGGTCGTGGGGACGACCCTATAGTCGTCAGACATGACGGTGGCGGGCCAATCTAGTCCCGGGGTCGTGGGGACGACCCTATAGTCGTCGGACATTTCGGCGGCTGGCCAACTTTGGCCCGGGGTCGTGGGGACGACCCTATAGTCGTCGGACATGTTGGCGGCTTGTCAGCCTAGTCCCGGGGTCGTGGGGACGACCCTATAGTCGTCGGACATTTCGGCGGCTGGCCAACTTTGGCCCGGGGTCGTGGGGACGACCCTATAGTCGTCGGACATGTCGGCGGCTGGCCAACTTTGGCCCGTGGTTGTGGGGACGACCCTATAGTCGTTGGACATGACGGTGGCGGGCCAATCTAGTCCCGGGGTCGTGGGTAAGACCCTATAGTCGTCGGACAAGACGGCGGCTGGACATCTTTGGCCCGGGGTCGTGGGGACGACCCTATAGTCGTCGGACATTTCGGCGGCTGGCCAACTTTGGCCCGGGGTCGTGGGGACGACCCTATAGTCGTCGGACATGTTGGCGGCGGGCCAATTTTGGCGCGTGGTCGTGGGGACGATCCGATTGTCGTCGGACATGTCGGCGGCTGGCCAACTTTGGCCCGTGGTCGTGGGGACGATCCAATAGTCGTCGGACATGTCGGCGGCTGGCCAACTTTGGCGCGTGGTCGTGGGGACGATCCGATTGTCGTCGGACTTGACGGTGGCGGGCCAATCTAGTCCCGGGGTCGTGGGGACGACCCTACAGTCGTCGGACATTTCGGCGGCTTGCCAACTTTGGCCCGGGGTCGTGGGGACGACCCTATAGTCGTCGGACATGACGGTGGCGGGCCAATCTAGTCCCGGGGTCGTGGGGACGACCCTACAGTCGTCGGACATTTCGGCGGCTTGCCAACTTTGGCCCGGGGTCGTGGGGACGACCCTATAGTCGTCGGACATGACGGTGGCGGGCCAATCTAGTCCCGGGGTCGTGGGGACGACCCTATAGTCGTCGGACATGTCGGCGGGTGGCCAACCTATTCCCGAGGTCGTGGGGACGACCCTATAGTCGTCGGACATGTCGGCGGCTTGCCAACTTTGGCCCGGGGTCGTGGGGACGATCCAATAGTCGTCGGACAAGTCGGCGGCGGGCCAACCTTGTCCCGGGGTCGTGGGGACGACCCTATAGTCGTCGGACATGTCGGCGGGTGGCCAACCTATTCCCGAGGTCGTGGGGACGACCCTATAGTCGTCGGACATGTCGGCGGCTGGCCAACTTTGGACCGGTGTCGTGGGGACGACCCTATAGTCTTCGGACATGTCGGCGGCTGGCCAACTTTGGCGCGTGGTCGTGGGGACGATCCGATTGTCGTCGGACTTGACGGTGGCGGGCCAATCTAGTCCCGGGGTCGTGGGGACGACCCTACAGTCGTCGGACATTTCGGCGGCTTGCCAACTTTGGCCCGGGGTCGTGGGGACGACCCTATAGTCGTCGGACATGACGGTGGCGGGCCAATCTAGTCCCGGGGTCGTGGGGACGACCCTATAGTCGTCGGACAAGACGGTGGCGGACCAATCTGGTCCCGAGGTCCTGGGGACGACCCTATAGTCGTCGGAATTGACGGTGGCGGGCCAATCTAGTCCCGGGGTCGTGGGGACGACCCTACAGTCGTCGGACATTTCGGCGGCTTGCCAACTTTGGCCCGGGGTCGTGGGGACGACCCTATAGTCGTCGGACATGACGGTGGCGGGCCAATCTAGTCCCGGGGTCGTGGGGACGACCCTATAGTCGTCGGACTTGACGGTGGCGGGCCAATCTAGTCCCGGGGTCGTGGGGACGACCCTACAGTCGTCGGACATTTCGGCGGCTTGCCAACTTTGGCCCGGGGTCGTGGGGACGACCCTATAGTCGTCGGACATGTTGGCGGCTTGTCAGCCTAGTCCCGGGGTCGTGGGGACGACCCTATAGTCGTCGGACATTTCGGCGGCTGGCCAACTTTGGCCCGTGGTCGTGGGGACGATCCAATAGTCGTCGGACATGTCGGCGGCTGGCCAACTTTGGCCCGTGGTTGTGGGGACGACCCTATAGTCGTTGGACATGACGGTGGCGGGCCAATCTAGTCCCGGGGTCGTGGGTAAGACCCTACAGTCGTCGGACATTTCGGCGGCTTGCCAACTTTGGCCCGGGGTCGTGGGGACGACCCTATAGTCGTCGGACATGACGGTGGCGGGCCAATCTAGTCCCGGGGTCGTGGGTAAGACCCTATAGTCTTCGGACATGACGGGAGCGGGCCAATCTAGACCCGAGGTCGTGGGGACGACCCTATAGTCGTCGGACATGTCGGCGGCTGGCCAACTTTGGCCCGGGGTCGTGGGGGCGACACTATACTCGTCGGACATGTTGGCGGCTTGTCAGCCTAGTCCCGGGGTCGTGAGTACGACCCTACAGTCGTCGGACATTTCGGCGGCTTGCCAACTTTGGCCCGGGGTCGTGGGGACGACCCTATGGTCGTCGGACTTGACGGTGGCGGGCCAATCTAGTCCCGAGGTCCTGGGGACGACCCTATAGTCGTCGGACTTGACGGTGGCGGGCCAATCTAGTCCCGGGGTCGTGGGGACGACCCTACAGTCGTCGGACATTTCGGCGGCTTGCCAACTTTGGCCCGGGGTCGTGGGTACGACCCTACAGTCGTCGGACATTTCGGCGGCTTGCCAACTTTGGCCCGGGGTCGTGGGGACGACCCTATAGTCGTCAGACATGACGGTGGCGGGCCAATCTAGTCCCGGGGTCGTGGGGACGAACCTATAGTCGTCGGACATTTCGGCGGCTGGCCAACTTTGGCCCGGGGTCGTGGGGACGACCCTATAGTCGTCGGACATGTTGGCGGCTTGTCACCCTAGTCCCGGGGTCGTGGGTACGACCCTACAGTCGTCGGACATTTCGGCGGCTTGCCAACTTTGGCCCGGGGTCGTGGGGACGACCCTATAGTCGTCGGACATGACGGTGGCGGGCCAATCTAGTCCCGGGGTCGTGGGGACGACCCTATAGTCGTCGGACATTTCGGCGGCTGGCCAACTTTGGCCCGGGGTCGTGGGGACGACCCTATAGTCGTCGGACATGTTGGCGGCGGGCCAATTTTGGCGCGTGGTCGTGGGGACGATCCGATTGTCGTCGGACATGTCGGCGGCTGGCCAACTTTGGCCCGTGGTCGTGGGGACGATCCAATAGTCGTCGGACATGTCGGCGGCTGGCCAACTTTGGCGCGTGGTCGTGGGGACGATCCGATTGTCGTCGGACTTGACGGTGGCGGGCCAATCTAGTCCCGGGGTCGTGGGGACGACCCTACAGTCGTCGGACATTTCGGCGGCTTGCCAACTTTGGCCCGTGGTTGTGGGGACGACCCTATAGTCGTTGGACATGACGGTGGCGGGCCAATCTAGTCCCGGGGTCGTGGGTAAGACCCTATAGTCGTCGGACAAGACGGCGGCTGGACATCTTTGGCCCGGGGTCGTGGGGACGACCCTATAGTCGTCGGACATTTCGGCGGCTGGCCAACTTTGGCCCGGGGTCGTGGGGACGACCCTATAGTCGTCGGACATGTTGGCGGCGGGCCAATTTTGGCGCGTGGTCGTGGGGACGATCCGATTGTCGTCGGACATGTCGGCGGCTGGCCAACTTTGGCCCGTGGTCGTGGGGACGATCCAATAGTCGTCGGACATGTCGGCGGCTGGCCAACTTTGGCGCGTGGTCGTGGGGACGATCCGATTGTCGTCGGACTTGACGGTGGCGGGCCAATCTAGTCCCGGGGTCGTGGGGACGACCCTACAGTCGTCGGACATTTCGGCGGCTTGCCAACTTTGGCCCGGGGTCGTGGGGACGACCCTATAGTCGTCGGACATGACGGTGGCGGGCCAATCTAGTCCCGGGGTCGTGGGGACGACCCTACAGTCGTCGGACATTTCGGCGGCTTGCCAACTTTGGCCCGGGGTCGTGGGGACGACCCTATAGTCGTCGGACATGACGGTGGCGGGCCAATCTAGTCCCGGGGTCGTGGGGACGACCCTATAGTCGTCGGACATGTCGGCGGGTGGCCAACCTATTCCCGAGGTCGTGGGGACGACCCTATAGTCGTCGGACATGTCGGCGGCTTGCCAACTTTGGCCCGGGGTCGTGGGGACGATCCAATAGTCGTCGGACAAGTCGGCGGCGGGCCAACCTTGTCCCGGGGTCGTGGGGACGACCCTATAGTCGTCGGACATGTCGGCGGGTGGCCAACCTATTCCCGAGGTCGTGGGGACGACCCTATAGTCGTCGGACATGTCGGCGGCTGGCCAACTTTGGACCGGTGTCGTGGGGACGACCCTATAGTCTTCGGACATGTCGGCGGCTGGCCAACTTTGGCGCGTGGTCGTGGGGACGATCCGATTGTCGTCGGACTTGACGGTGGCGGGCCAATCTAGTCCCGGGGTCGTGGGGACGACCCTACAGTCGTCGGACATTTCGGCGGCTTGCCAACTTTGGCCCGGGGTCGTGGGGACGACCCTATAGTCGTCGGACATGACGGTGGCGGGCCAATCTAGTCCCGGGGTCGTGGGGACGACCCTATAGTCGTCGGACAAGACGGTGGCGGACCAATCTGGTCCCGAGGTCCTGGGGACGACCCTATAGTCGTCGGAATTGACGGTGGCGGGCCAATCTAGTCCCGGGGTCGTGGGGACGACCCTACAGTCGTCGGACATTTCGGCGGCTTGCCAACTTTGGCCCGGGGTCGTGGGGACGACCCTATAGTCGTCGGACATGACGGTGGCGGGCCAATCTAGTCCCGGGGTCGTGGGGACGACCCTATAGTCGTCGGACTTGACGGTGGCGGGCCAATCTAGTCCCGGGGTCGTGGGGACGACCCTACAGTCGTCGGACATTTCGGCGGCTTGCCAACTTTGGCCCGGGGTCGTGGGGACGACCCTATAGTCGTCGGACATGTTGGCGGCTTGTCAGCCTAGTCCCGGGGTCGTGGGGACGACCCTATAGTCGTCGGACATTTCGGCGGCTGGCCAACTTTGGCCCGTGGTCGTGGGGACGATCCAATAGTCGTCGGACATGTCGGCGGCTGGCCAACTTTGGCCCGTGGTTGTGGGGACGACCCTATAGTCGTTGGACATGACGGTGGCGGGCCAATCTAGTCCCGGGGTCGTGGGTAAGACCCTACAGTCGTCGGACATTTCGGCGGCTTGCCAACTTTGGCCCGGGGTCGTGGGGACGACCCTATAGTCGTCGGACATGACGGTGGCGGGCCAATCTAGTCCCGGGGTCGTGGGTAAGACCCTATAGTCTTCGGACATGACGGGAGCGGGCCAATCTAGACCCGAGGTCGTGGGGACGACCCTATAGTCGTCGGACATGTCGGCGGCTGGCCAACTTTGGCCCGGGGTCGTGGGGGCGACACTATACTCGTCGGACATGTTGGCGGCTTGTCAGCCTAGTCCCGGGGTCGTGAGTACGACCCTACAGTCGTCGGACATTTCGGCGGCTTGCCAACTTTGGCCCGGGGTCGTGGGGACGACCCTATGGTCGTCGGACTTGACGGTGGCGGGCCAATCTAGTCCCGAGGTCCTGGGGACGACCCTATAGTCGTCGGACTTGACGGTGGCGGGCCAATCTAGTCCCGGGGTCGTGGGGACGACCCTACAGTCGTCGGACATTTCGGCGGCTTGCCAACTTTGGCCCGGGGTCGTGGGTACGACCCTACAGTCGTCGGACATTTCGGCGGCTTGCCAACTTTGGCCCGGGGTCGTGGGGACGACCCTATAGTCGTCAGACATGACGGTGGCGGGCCAATCTAGTCCCGGGGTCGTGGGGACGAACCTATAGTCGTCGGACATTTCGGCGGCTGGCCAACTTTGGCCCGGGGTCGTGGGGACGACCCTATAGTCGTCGGACATGTTGGCGGCTTGTCACCCTAGTCCCGGGGTCGTGGGTACGACCCTACAGTCGTCGGACATTTCGGCGGCTTGCCAACTTTGGCCCGGGGTCGTGGGGACGACCCTATAGTCGTCGGACATGACGGTGGCGGGCCAATCTAGTCCCGGGGTCGTGGGGACGACCCTATAGTCGTCGGACATTTCGGCGGCTGGCCAACTTTGGCCCGGGGTCGTGGGGACGACCCTATAGTCGTCGGACATGTTGGCGGCTTGTCAGCCTAGTCCCGGGGTCGTGGGTACGGCCCTATAATCGTCGGACAAGTCGGCGGCGGGCCAACCTTGTCCCGGGGTCGTGGGGACGACCCTATAGTCGTCGGACATGTCGGCGGCTGGCCAACTTTGGCCCGGTGTCGTGGGGACGACACTATAGTCGTCGGAAATGTCGGCGGCTGGCCAACTTTGGCCCGTGGTTGTGGGGACGACCCTATAGTCGTTGGACATGACGGTGGCGGGCCAATCTAGTCCCGGGGTCGTGGGTAAGACCCTATAGTCGTCGGACAAGACGGCGGCTGGACATCTTTGGCCCGGGGTCGTGGGGACGACCCTATAGTCGTCGGACATGTTGGCGGGTTGTCAGCCTAGTCCCGGGGTCGTGGGGACGACCCTATAGTCGTCGGACATGACGGTGGCGGACCAATCTAGTCCCGGGGTCGTGGCGACGACCGTATAGTCGTCGCACATGTCGGCGGCTGGCCAACTTTGGCCCGTGGTCGTGCGGACGATCCAATAATCGTCGGACATGTCGGCGGCTGGCCAACTTTGGCCCGTGGTTGTGGGGACGACCCTATAGTCGTTGGACATGACGGTGGCGGGCCAATCTAGTCACGGGGTCCTGGGGACGACCCTATAGTCGTCGGACAAGACGGCGGCTGGACATCTTTGGCCCGGGGACGTGGGGACGACCCTACAGTCGTCGGACATTTCGGCGGCTTGCCAACTTTGGCCCGGGGTCGTGGGGACGACCCTATAGTCGTCGGACATTTCGGCGGCTTGCCAACTTTGGCCCGGGTTCGTGGGGACGACCCTATAGTCGTCGGACATGTCGGCGGCTGGCCAACTTTGGACCGGTGTCGTGGGGACGACCCTACAGTCGTCGGACATTTCGGCGGCTTGCCAACTTTGGCCCGGGGTCGTGGGGACGACCCTATAGTCGTCGGACATGACGGTGGCGGGCCAATCTAGTCCCGGGGTCGTGGGGACGACCCTATAGTCGTCGGACATTTCGGCGGCTGGCCAACTTTGGCCCGGGGTCGTGGGGACGACCCTATAGTCGTCGGACATGTTGGCGGCTTGTCACCCTAGTCCCGGGGTCGTGGGTACGACCCTACAGTCGTCGGACATTTCGGCGGCTTGCCAACTTTGGCCCGGGGTCGTGGGGACGACCCTATAGTCGTCGGACATGACGGTGGCGGGCCAATCTAGTCCCGGGGTCGTGGGGACGACCCTATAGTCGTCAGACATTTCGGCGGCTTGCCAACTTTGGCCCGGGGTCGTGGGGACGACCCTATAGTCGTCAGACATGACGGTGGCGGGCCAATCTAGTCCCGGGGTCGTGGGGACGACCCTATAGTCGTCGGACATTTCGGCGGCTGGCCAACTTTGGCCCGGGGTCGTGGGGACGACCCTATAGTCGTCGGACATGTTGGCGGCTTGCCAACTTTGGCCCGGGGTCGTGGGGACGACCCTATAGTCGTCGGACATGACGGTGGCGGGCCAATCTAGTCCCGGGGTCGTGGGGACGACCCTATAGTCGTCGGACATTTCGGCGGCTGGCCAACTTTGGCCCGGGGTCGTGGGGACGACCCTATAGTCGTCGGACATGTTGGCGGCTTGTCACCCTAGTCCCGGGGTCGTGGGTACGACCCTACAGTCGTCGGACATTTCGGCGGCTTGCCAACTTTGGCCCGGGGTCGTGGGGACGACCCTATAGTCGTCGGACTTGACGGTGGCGGGCCAATCTAGTCCCGGGGTCGTGGGGGACGACCCTACAGTCGTCGGACATTTCGGCGGCTTGCCAACTTTGGCCCGGGGTCGTGGGTACGACCCTACAGTCGTCGGACATTTCGGCGGCTTGCCAACTTTGGCCCGGGGTCGTGGGGACGACCCTATAGTCGTCAGACATGACGGTGGCGGGCCAATCTAGTCCCGGGGTCGTGGGGACGACCCTATAGTCGTCGGACATTTCGGCGGCTGGCCAACTTTGGCCCGGGGTCGTGGGGACGACCCTATAGTCGTCGGACATGTTGGCGGCTTGTCACCCTAGTCCCGGGGTCGTGGGTACGACCCTACAGTCGTCGGACATTTCGGCGGCTTGCCAACTTTGGCCCGGGGTCGTGGGGACGACCCTATAGTCGTCGGACATGACGGTGGCGGGCCAATCTAGTCCCGGGGTCGTGGGGACGACCCTACAGTCGTCGGACATTTCGGCGGCTTGCCAACTTTGGCCCGGGGTCGTGGGGACGACCCTATAGTCGTCGGACATGTTGGCGGCTTGTCAGCCTAGTCCCGGGGTCGTGGGGACGACCCTATAGTCGTCGGACATTTCGGCGGCTGGCCAACTTTGGCCCGTGGTCGTGGGGACGATCCAATAGTCGTCGGACATGTCGGCGGCTGGCCAACTTTGGCCCGTGGTTGTGGGGACGACCCTATAGTCGTTGGACATGACGGTGGCGGGCCAATCTAGTCCCGGGGTCGTGGGTAAGACCCTACAGTCGTCGGACATTTCGGCGGCTTGCCAACTTTGGCCCGGGGTCGTGGGGACGACCCTATAGTCGTCGGACATGACGGTGGCGGGCCAATCTAGTCCCGGGGTCGTGGGTAAGACCCTATAGTCTTCGGACATGATGGGAGCGGGCCAATCTAGACCCGAGGTCGTGGGGACGACCCTATAGTCGTCGGACATGTCGGCGGCTGGCCAACTTTGGCCCGGGGTCGTGGGGGCGACCCTATACTCGTCGGACATGTTGGCGGCTTGTCAGCCTAGTCCCGGGGTCGTGAGTACGACCCTACAGTCGTCGGACATTTCGGCGGCTTGCCAACTTTGGCCCGGGGTCGTGGGGACGACCCTATGGCTTCGGACTTGACGGTGGCGGGCCAATCTAGTCCCGAGGTCCTGGGGACGACCCTATAGTCGTCGGACTTGACGGTGGCGGGCCAATCTAGTCCCGGGGTCGTGGGGACGACCCTACAGTCGTCGGACATTTCGGCGGCTTGCCAACTTTGGCCCGGGGTCGTGGGTACGACCCTACAGTCGTCGGACATTTCGGCGGCTTGCCAACTTTGGCCCGGGGTCGTGGGGACGACCCTATAGTCGTCAGACATGACGGTGGCGGGCCAATCTAGTCCCGGGGTCGTGGGGACGACCCTATAGTCGTCGGACATTTCGGCGGCTTGCCAACTTTGGCCCGGGTTCGTGGGGACGACCCTATAGTCGTCGGACATGTCGGCGGCTGGCCAACTTTGGACCGGTGTCGTGGGGACGACCCTATAGTCTTCGGACATGTCGGCGGCTGGCCAACTTTGGCGCGTGGTCGTGGGGACGATCCGATTGTCGTCGGACTTGACGGTGGCGGGCCAATCTAGTCCCGGGGTCGTGGGGACGACCCTACAGTCGTCGGACATTTCGGCGGCTTGCCAACTTTGGCCCGGGGTCGTGGGGACGACCCTATAGTCGTCGGACATGACGGTGGCGGGCCAATCTAGTCCCGGGGTCGTGGGGACGACCCTATAGTCGTCGGACAAGACGGTGGCGGACCAATCTAGTCCCGAGGTCCTGGGGACGACCCTATAGTCGTCGGAATTGACGGTGGCGGGCCAATCTAGTCCCGGGGTCGTGGGGACGACCCTACAGTCGTCGGACATTTCGGCGGCTTGCCAACTTTGGCCCGGGGTCGTGGGGACGACCCTATAGTCGTCGGACATGTTGGCGGCTTGTCAGCCTAGTCCCGGGGTCGTGGGTACGGCCCTATAATCGTCGGACAAGTCGGCGGCGGGCCAACCTTGTCCCGGGGTCGTGGGGACGACCCTATAGTCGTCGGACATGTCGGCGGCTGGCCAACTTTGGCCCGGTGTCGTGGGGACGACACTATAGTCGTCGGAAATGTCGGCGGCTGGCCAACTTTGGCCCGTGGTTGTGGGGACGACCCTATAGTCGTTGGACATGACGGTGGCGGGCCAATCTAGTCCCGGGGTCGTGGGTAAGACCCTATAGTCGTCGGACAAGACGGCGGCTGGACATCTTTGGCCCGGGGTCGTGGGGACGACCCTATAGTCGTCGGACATGTTGGCGGGTTGTCAGCCTAGTCCCGGGGTCGTGGGGACGACCCTATAGTCGTCGGACATGACGGTGGCGGACCAATCTAGTCCCGGGGTCGTGGCGACGACCGTATAGTCGTCGCACATGTCGGCGGCTGGCCAACTTTGGCCCGTGGTCGTGCGGACGATCCAATAATCGTCGGACATGTCGGCGGCTGGCCAACTTTGGCCCGTGGTTGTGGGGACGACCCTATAGTCGTTGGACATGACGGTGGCGGGCCAATCTAGTCACGGGGTCCTGGGGACGACCCTATAGTCGTCGGACAAGACGGCGGCTGGACATCTTTGGCCCGGGGACGTGGGGACGACCCTACAGTCGTCGGACATTTCGGCGGCTTGCCAACTTTGGCCCGGGGTCGTGGGGACGACCCTATAGTCGTCGGACATTTCGGCGGCTTGCCAACTTTGGCCCGGGTTCGTGGGGACGACCCTATAGTCGTCGGACATGTCGGCGGCTGGCCAACTTTGGACCGGTGTCGTGGGGACGACCCTACAGTCGTCGGACATTTCGGCGGCTTGCCAACTTTGGCCCGGGGTCGTGGGGACGACCCTATAGTCGTCGGACATGACGGTGGCGGGCCAATCTAGTCCCGGGGTCGTGGGGACGACCCTATAGTCGTCGGACATTTCGGCGGCTGGCCAACTTTGGCCCGGGGTCGTGGGGACGACCCTATAGTCGTCGGACATGTTGGCGGCTTGTCACCCTAGTCCCGGGGTCGTGGGTACGACCCTACAGTCGTCGGACATTTCGGCGGCTTGCCAACTTTGGCCCGGGGTCGTGGGGACGACCCTATAGTCGTCGGACATGACGGTGGCGGGCCAATCTAGTCCCGGGGTCGTGGGGACGACCCTATAGTCGTCGGACATTTCGGCGGCTGGCCAACTGTGGCCCGGGGTCGTGGGGACGACCCTATAGTCGTCGGACATGTTGGCGGCTTGTCACCCTAGTCCCGGGGTCGTGGGTACGACCCTACAGTCGTCGGACATTTCGGCGGCTTGCCAACTTTGGCCCGGGGTCGTGGGGACGACCCTATAGTCGTCGGACATGACGGTGGCGGGCCAATCTAGTCCCGGGGTCGTGGGGACGACCCTATAGTCGTCAGACATTTCGGCGGCTTGCCAACTTTGGCCCGGGGTCGTGGGGACGACCCTATAGTCGTCAGACATGACGGTGGCGGGCCAATCTAGTCCCGGGGTCGTGGGGACGACCCTATAGTCGTCGGACATTTCGGCGGCTGGCCAACTTTGGCCCGGGGTCGTGGGGACGACCCTATAGTCGTCGGACATGTTGGCGGCTTGCCAACTTTGGCCCGGGGTCGTGGGGACGACCCTATAGTCGTCGGACATGACGGTGGCGGGCCAATCTAGTCCCGGGGTCGTGGGGACGACCCTATAGTCGTCGGACATTTCGGCGGCTGGCCAACTTTGGCCCGGGGTCGTGGGGACGACCCTATAGTCGTCGGACATGTTGGCGGCTTGTCACCCTAGTCCCGGGGTCGTGGGTACGACCCTACAGTCGTCGGACATTTCGGCGGCTTGCCAACTTTGGCCCGGGGTCGTGGGGACGACCCTATAATCGTCGGACTTGACGGTGGCGGGCCAATCTAGTCCCGGGGTCGTGGGGACGACCCTACAGTCGTCGGACATTTCGGCGGCTTGCCAACTTTGGCCCGGGGTCGTGGGTACGACCCTACAGTCGTCGGACATTTCGGCGGCTTGCCAACTTTGGCCCGGGGTCGTGGGGACGACCCTATAGTCGTCAGACATGACGGTGGCGGGCCAATCTAGTCCCGGGGTCGTGGGGACGACCCTATAGTCGTCGGACATTTCGGCGGCTGGCCAACTTTGGCCCGGGGTCGTGGGGACGACCCTATAGTCGTCGGACATGTTGGCGGCTTGTCACCCTAGTCCCGGGGTCGTGGGTACGACCCTACAGTCGTCGGACATTTCGGCGGCTTGCCAACTTTGGCCCGGGGTCGTGGGGACGACCCTATAGTCGTCGGACATGACGGTGGCGGGCCAATCTAGTCCCGGGGTCGTGGGGACGACCCTACAGTCGTCGGACATTTCGGCGGCTTGCCAACTTTGGCCCGGGGTCGTGGGGACGACCCTATAGTCGTCGGACCTGTTGGCGGCTTGTCAGCCTAGTCCCGGGGTCGTGGGGACGACCCTATAGTCGTCGGACATTTCGGCGGCTGGCCAACTTTGGCCCGTGGTCGTGGGGACGATCCAATAGTCGTCGGACATGTCGGCGGCTGGCCAACTTTGGCCCGTGGTTGTGGGGACGACCCTATAGTCGTTGGACATGACGGTGGCGGGCCAATCTAGTCCCGGGGTCGTGGGTAAGACCCTACAGTCGTCGGACATTTCGGCGGCTTGCCAACTTTGGCCCGGGGTCGTGGGGACGACCCTATAGTCGTCGGACATGACGGTGGCGGGCCAATCTAGTCCCGGGGTCGTGGGTAAGACCCTATAGTCTTCGGACATGATGGGAGCGGGCCAATCTAGACCCGAGGTCGTGGGGACGACCCTATAGTCGTCGGACATGTCGGCGGCTGGCCAACTTTGGCCCGGGGTCGTGGGGGCGACCCTATACTCGTCGGACATGTTGGCGGCTTGTCAGCCTAGTCCCGGGGTCGTGAGTACGACCCTACAGTCGTCGGACATTTCGGCGGCTTGCCAACTTTGGCCCGGGGTCGTGGGGACGACCCTATGGTCGTCGGACTTGACGGTGGCGGGCCAATCTAGTCCCGAGGTCCTGGGGACGACCCTATAGTCGTCGGACTTGACGGTGGCGGGCCAATCTAGTCCCGGGGTCGTGGGGACGACCCTACAGTCGTCGGACATTTCGGCGGCTTGCCAACTTTGGCCCGGGGTCGTGGGGACGACCCTACAGTCGTCGGACATTTCGGCGGCTTGCCAACTTTGGCCCGGGGTCGTGGGGACGACCCTATAGTCGTCGGACATGACGGTGGCGGGCCAATCTAGTCCCGGGGTCGTGGGGACGACCCTACAGTCGTCGGACATTTCGGCGGCTTGCCAACTTTGGCCCGGGGTCGTGGGGACGACCCTATAGTCGTCGGACATGACGGTGGCGGGCCAATCTAGTCCCGGGGTCGTGGGGACGACCCTATAGTCGTCGGACATGTCGGCGGGTGGCCAACCTATTCCCGAGGTCGTGGGGACGACCCTATAGTCGTCGGACATGTCGGCGGCTTGCCAACTTTGGCCCGGGGTCGTGGGGACGATCCAATAGTCGTCGGACAAGTCGGCGGCGGGCCAACCTTGTCCCGGGGTCGTGGGGACGACCCTATAGTCGTCGGACATGTCGGCGGGTGGCCAACCTATTCCCGAGGTCGTGGGGACGACCCTATAGTCGTCGGACATGTCGGCGGCTGGCCAACTTTGGACCGGTGTCGTGGGGACGACCCTATAGTCTTCGGACATGTCGGCGGCTGGCCAACTTTGGCGCGTGGTCGTGGGGACGATCCGATTGTCGTCGGACTTGACGGTGGCGGGCCAATCTAGTCCCGGGGTCGTGGGGACGACCCTACAGTCGTCGGACATTTCGGCGGCTTGCCAACTTTGGCCCGGGGTCGTGGGGACGACCCTATAGTCGTCGGACATGACGGTGGCGGGCCAATCTAGTCCCGGGGTCGTGGGGACGACCCTATAGTCGTCGGACAAGACGGTGGCGGACCAATCTAGTCCCGAGGTCCTGGGGACGACCCTATAGTCGTCGGAATTGACGGTGGCGGGCCAATCTAGTCCCGGGGTCGTGGGGACGACCCTACAGTCGTCGGACATTTCGGCGGCTTGCCAACTTTGGCCCGGGGTCGTGGGGACGACCCTATAGTCGTCGGACATGACGGTGGCGGGCCAATCTAGTCCCGGGGTCGTGGGGACGACCCTATAGTCGTCGGACTTGACGGTGGCGGGCCAATCTAGTCCCGGGGTCGTGGGGACGACCCTACAGTCGTCGGACATTTCGGCGGCTTGCCAACTTTGGCCCGGGGTCGTGGGGACGACCCTATAGTCGTCGGACATGTTGGCGGCTTGTCAGCCTAGTCCCGGGGTCGTGGGGACGACCCTATAGTCGTCGGACATTTCGGCGGCTGGCCAACTTTGGCCCGTGGTCGTGGGGACGATCCAATAGTCGTCGGACATGTCGGCGGCTGGCCAACTTTGGCCCGTGGTTGTGGGGACGACCCTATAGTCGTTGGACATGACGGTGGCGGGCCAATCTAGTCCCGGGGTCGTGGGTAAGACCCTACAGTCGTCGGACATTTCGGCGGCTTGCCAACTTTGGCCCGGGGTCGTGGGGACGACCCTATAGTCGTCGGACATGACGGTGGCGGGCCAATCTAGTCCCGGGGTCGTGGGTAAGACCCTATAGTCTTCGGACATGACGGGAGCGGGCCAATCTAGACCCGAGGTCGTGGGGACGACCCTATAGTCGTCGGACATGTCGGCGGCTGGCCAACTTTGGCCCGGGGTCGTGGGGGCGACACTATACTCGTCGGACATGTTGGCGGCTTGTCAGCCTAGTCCCGGGGTCGTGAGTACGACCCTACAGTCGTCGGACATTTCGGCGGCTTGCCAACTTTGGCCCGGGGTCGTGGGGACGACTCTATGGTCGTCGGACTTGACGGTGGCGGGCCAATCTAGTCCCGAGGTCCTGGGGACGACCCTATAGTCGTCGGACTTGACGGTGGCGGGCCAATCTAGTCCCGGGGTCGTGGGGACGACCCTACAGTCGTCGGACATTTCGGCGGCTTGCCAACTTTGGCCCGGGGTCGTGGGTACGACCCTACAGTCGTCGGACATTTCGGCGGCTTGCCAACTTTGGCCCGGGGTCGTGGGGACGACCCTATAGTCGTCAGACATGACGGTGGCGGGCCAATCTAGTCCCGGGGTCGTGGGGACGAACCTATAGTCGTCGGACATTTCGGCGGCTGGCCAACTTTGGCCCGGGGTCGTGGGGACGACCCTATAGTCGTCGGACATGTTGGCGGCTTGTCACCCTAGTCCCGGGGTCGTGGGTACGACCCTACAGTCGTCGGACATTTCGGCGGCTTGCCAACTTTGGCCCGGGGTCGTGGGGACGACCCTATAGTCGTCGGACATGACGGTGGCGGGCCAATCTAGTCCCGGGGTCGTGGGGACGACCCTATAGTCGTCGGACATTTCGGCGGCTGGCCAACTTTGGCCCGGGGTCGTGGGGACGACCCTATAGTCGTCGGACATGTTGGCGGCTTGTCAGCCTAGTCCCGGGGTCGTGGGTACGGCCCTATAATCGTCGGACAAGTCGGCGGCGGGCCAACCTTGTCCCGGGGTCGTGGGGACGACCCTATAGTCGTCGGACATGTCGGCGGCTGGCCAACTTTGGCCCGGTGTCGTGGGGACGACACTATAGTCGTCGGAAATGTCGGCGGCTGGCCAACTTTGGCCCGTGGTTGTGGGGACGACCCTATAGTCGTTGGACATGACGGTGGCGGGCCAATCTAGTCCCGGGGTCGTGGGTAAGACCCTATAGTCGTCGGACAAGACGGCGGCTGGACATCTTTGGCCCGGGGTCGTGGGGACGACCCTATAGTCGTCGGACATGTTGGCGGGTTGTCAGCCTAGTCCCGGGGTCGTGGGGACGACCCTATAGTCGTCGGACATGACGGTGGCGGACCAATCTAGTCCCGGGGTCGTGGCGACGACCGTATAGTCGTCGCACATGTCGGCGGCTGGCCAACTTTGGCCCGTGGTCGTGCGGACGATCCAATAATCGTCGGACATGTCGGCGGCTGGCCAACTTTGGCCCGTGGTTGTGGGGACGACCCTATAGTCGTTGGACATGACGGTGGCGGGCCAATCTAGTCACGGGGTCCTGGGGACGACCCTATAGTCGTCGGACAAGACGGCGGCTGGACATCTTTGGCCCGGGGACGTGGGGACGACCCTACAGTCGTCGGACATTTCGGCGGCTTGCCAACTTTGGCCCGGGGTCGTGGGGACGACCCTATAGTCGTCGGACATTTCGGCGGCTTGCCAACTTTGGCCCGGGTTCGTGGGGACGACCCTATAGTCGTCGGACATGTCGGCGGCTGGCCAACTTTGGACCGGTGTCGTGGGGACGACCCTACAGTCGTCGGACATTTCGGCGGCTTGCCAACTTTGGCCCGGGGTCGTGGGGACGACCCTATAGTCGTCGGACATGACGGTGGCGGGCCAATCTAGTCCCGGGGTCGTGGGGACGACCCTATAGTCGTCGGACATTTCGGCGGCTGGCCAACTTTGGCCCGGGGTCGTGGGGACGACCCTATAGTCGTCGGACATGTTGGCGGCTTGTCACCCTAGTCCCGGGGTCGTGGGTACGACCCTACAGTCGTCGGACATTTCGGCGGCTTGCCAACTTTGGCCCGGGGTCGTGGGGACGACCCTATAGTCGTCGGACATGACGGTGGCGGGCCAATCTAGTCCCGGGGTCGTGGGGACGACCCTATAGTCGTCAGACATTTCGGCGGCTTGCCAACTTTGGCCCGGGGTCGTGGGGACGACCCTATAGTCGTCAGACATGACGGTGGCGGGCCAATCTAGTCCCGGGGTCGTGGGGACGACCCTATAGTCGTCGGACATTTCGGCGGCTGGCCAACTTTGGCCCGGGGTCGTGGGGACGACCCTATAGTCGTCGGACATGTTGGCGGCTTGCCAACTTTGGCCCGGGGTCGTGGGGACGACCCTATAGTCGTCGGACATGACGGTGGCGGGCCAATCTAGTCCCGGGGTCGTGGGGACGACCCTATAGTCGTCGGACATTTCGGCGGCTGGCCAACTTTGGCCCGGGGTCGTGGGGACGACCCTATAGTCGTCGGACATGTTGGCGGCTTGTCACCCTAGTCCCGGGGTCGTGGGTACGACCCTACAGTCGTCGGACATTTCGGCGGCTTGCCAACTTTGGCCCGGGGTCGTGGGGACGACCCTATAGTCGTCGGACTTGACGGTGGCGGGCCAATCTAGTCCCGGGGTCGTGGGGGACGACCCTACAGTCGTCGGACATTTCGGCGGCTTGCCAACTTTGGCCCGGGGTCGTGGGTACGACCCTACAGTCGTCGGACATTTCGGCGGCTTGCCAACTTTGGCCCGGGGTCGTGGGGACGACCCTATAGTCGTCAGACATGACGGTGGCGGGCCAATCTAGTCCCGGGGTCGTGGGGACGACCCTATAGTCGTCGGACATTTCGGCGGCTGGCCAACTTTGGCCCGGGGTCGTGGGGACGACCCTATAGTCGTCGGACATGTTGGCGGCTTGTCACCCTAGTCCCGGGGTCGTGGGTACGACCCTACAGTCGTCGGACATTTCGGCGGCTTGCCAACTTTGGCCCGGGGTCGTGGGGACGACCCTATAGTCGTCGGACATGACGGTGGCGGGCCAATCTAGTCCCGGGGTCGTGGGGACGACCCTACAGTCGTCGGACATTTCGGCGGCTTGCCAACTTTGGCCCGGGGTCGTGGGGACGACCCTATAGTCGTCGGACATGTTGGCGGCTTGTCAGCCTAGTCCCGGGGTCGTGGGGACGACCCTATAGTCGTCGGACATTTCGGCGGCTGGCCAACTTTGGCCCGTGGTCGTGGGGACGATCCAATAGTCGTCGGACATGTCGGCGGCTGGCCAACTTTGGCCCGTGGTTGTGGGGACGACCCTATAGTCGTTGGACATGACGGTGGCGGGCCAATCTAGTCCCGGGGTCGTGGGTAAGACCCTACAGTCGTCGGACATTTCGGCGGCTTGCCAACTTTGGCCCGGGGTCGTGGGGACGACCCTATAGTCGTCGGACATGACGGTGGCGGGCCAATCTAGTCCCGGGGTCGTGGGTAAGACCCTATAGTCTTCGGACATGATGGGAGCGGGCCAATCTAGACCCGAGGTCGTGGGGACGACCCTATAGTCGTCGGACATGTCGGCGGCTGGCCAACTTTGGCCCGGGGTCGTGGGGGCGACCCTATACTCGTCGGACATGTTGGCGGCTTGTCAGCCTAGTCCCGGGGTCGTGAGTACGACCCTACAGTCGTCGGACATTTCGGCGGCTTGCCAACTTTGGCCCGGGGTCGTGGGGACGACCCTATGGTCGTCGGACTTGACGGTGGCGGGCCAATCTAGTCCCGAGGTCCTGGGGACGACCCTATAGTCGTCGGACTTGACGGTGGCGGGCCAATCTAGTCCCGGGGTCGTGGGGACGACCCTACAGTCGTCGGACATTTCGGCGGCTTGCCAACTTTGGCCCGGGGTCGTGGGTACGACCCTACAGTCGTCGGACATTTCGGCGGCTTGCCAACTTTGGCCCGGGGTCGTGGGGACGACCCTATAGTCGTCAGACATGACGGTGGCGGGCCAATCTAGTCCCGGGGTCGTGGGGACGACCCTATAGTCGTCGGACATTTCGGCGGCTTGCCAACTTTGGCCCGGGTTCGTGGGGACGACCCTATAGTCGTCGGACATGTCGGCGGCTGGCCAACTTTGGACCGGTGTCGTGGGGACGACCCTATAGTCTTCGGACATGTCGGCGGCTGGCCAACTTTGGCGCGTGGTCGTGGGGACGATCCGATTGTCGTCGGACTTGACGGTGGCGGGCCAATCTAGTCCCGGGGTCGTGGGGACGACCCTACAGTCGTCGGACATTTCGGCGGCTTGCCAACTTTGGCCCGGGGTCGTGGGGACGACCCTATAGTCGTCGGACATGACGGTGGCGGGCCAATCTAGTCCCGGGGTCGTGGGGACGACCCTATAGTCGTCGGACAAGACGGTGGCGGACCAATCTAGTCCCGAGGTCCTGGGGACGACCCTATAGTCGTCGGAATTGACGGTGGCGGGCCAATCTAGTCCCGGGGTCGTGGGGACGACCCTACAGTCGTCGGACATTTCGGCGGCTTGCCAACTTTGGCCCGGGGTCGTGGGGACGACCCTATAGTCGTCGGACATGTTGGCGGCTTGTCAGCCTAGTCCCGGGGTCGTGGGTACGGCCCTATAATCGTCGGACAAGTCGGCGGCGGGCCAACCTTGTCCCGGGGTCGTGGGGACGACCCTATAGTCGTCGGACATGTCGGCGGCTGGCCAACTTTGGCCCGGTGTCGTGGGGACGACACTATAGTCGTCGGAAATGTCGGCGGCTGGCCAACTTTGGCCCGTGGTTGTGGGGACGACCCTATAGTCGTTGGACATGACGGTGGCGGGCCAATCTAGTCCCGGGGTCGTGGGTAAGACCCTATAGTCGTCGGACAAGACGGCGGCTGGACATCTTTGGCCCGGGGTCGTGGGGACGACCCTATAGTCGTCGGACATGTTGGCGGGTTGTCAGCCTAGTCCCGGGGTCGTGGGGACGACCCTATAGTCGTCGGACATGACGGTGGCGGACCAATCTAGTCCCGGGGTCGTGGCGACGACCGTATAGTCGTCGCACATGTCGGCGGCTGGCCAACTTTGGCCCGTGGTCGTGCGGACGATCCAATAATCGTCGGACATGTCGGCGGCTGGCCAACTTTGGCCCGTGGTTGTGGGGACGACCCTATAGTCGTTGGACATGACGGTGGCGGGCCAATCTAGTCACGGGGTCCTGGGGACGACCCTATAGTCGTCGGACAAGACGGCGGCTGGACATCTTTGGCCCGGGGACGTGGGGACGACCCTACAGTCGTCGGACATTTCGGCGGCTTGCCAACTTTGGCCCGGGGTCGTGGGGACGACCCTATAGTCGTCGGACATTTCGGCGGCTTGCCAACTTTGGCCCGGGTTCGTGGGGACGACCCTATAGTCGTCGGACATGTCGGCGGCTGGCCAACTTTGGACCGGTGTCGTGGGGACGACCCTACAGTCGTCGGACATTTCGGCGGCTTGCCAACTTTGGCCCGGGGTCGTGGGGACGACCCTATAGTCGTCGGACATGACGGTGGCGGGCCAATCTAGTCCCGGGGTCGTGGGGACGACCCTATAGTCGTCGGACATTTCGGCGGCTGGCCAACTTTGGCCCGGGGTCGTGGGGACGAACCTATAGTCGTCGGACATGTTGGCGGCTTGTCACCCTAGTCCCGGGGTCGTGGGTACGACCCTACAGTCGTCGGACATTTCGGCGGCTTGCCAACTTTGGCCCGGGGTCGTGGGGACGACCCTATAGTCGTCGGACATGACGGTGGCGGGCCAATCTAGTCCCGGGGTCGTGGGGACGACCCTATAGTCGTCGGACATTTCGGCGGCTGGCCAACTGTGGCCCGGGGTCGTGGGGACGACCCTATAGTCGTCGGACATGTTGGCGGCTTGTCACCCTAGTCCCGGGGTCGTGGGTACGACCCTACAGTCGTCGGACATTTCGGCGGCTTGCCAACTTTGGCCCGGGGTCGTGGGGACGACCCTATAGTCGTCGGACATGACGGTGGCGGGCCAATCTAGTCCCGGGGTCGTGGGGACGACCCTATAGTCGTCAGACATTTCGGCGGCTTGCCAACTTTGGCCCGGGGTCGTGGGGACGACCCTATAGTCGTCAGACATGACGGTGGCGGGCCAATCTAGTCCCGGGGTCGTGGGGACGACCCTATAGTCGTCGGACATGACGGTGGCGGGCCAATCTAGTCCCGGGGTCGTGGGGACGACCCTATAGTCGTCGGACATTTCGGCGGCTGGCCAACTGTGGCCCGGGGTCGTGGGGACGACCCTATAGTCGTCGGACTTGACGGTGGCGGGCCAATCTAGTCCCGGGGTCGTGGGGACGACCCTATAGTCGTCGGACATTTCGGCGGCTGGCCAACTTTGGCCCGGGGTCGTGGGGACGACCCTATAGTCGTCGGACATGTTGGCGGCTTGTCACCCTAGTCCCGGGGTCGTGGGTACGACCCTACAGTCGTCGGACATTTCGGCGGCTTGCCAACTTTGGCCCGGGGTCGTGGGGACGACCCTATAGTCGTCGGACTTGACGGTGGCGGGCCAATCTAGTCCCGGGGTCGTGGGGACGACCCTACAGTCGTCGGACATTTCGGCGGCTTGCCAACTTTGGCCCGGGGTCGTGGGTACGACCCTACAGTCGTCGGACATTTCGGCGGCTTGCCAACTTTGGCCCGGGGTCGTGGGGACGACCCTATAGTCGTCAGACATGACGGTGGCGGGCCAATCTAGTCCCGGGGTCGTGGGGACGACCCTATAGTCGTCGGACATTTCGGCGGCTGGCCAACTTTGGCCCGGGGTCGTGGGGACGACCCTATAGTCGTCGGACATGTTGGCGGCTTGTCACCCTAGTCCCGGGGTCGTGGGTACGACCCTACAGTCGTCGGACATTTCGGCGGCTTGCCAACTTTGGCCCGGGGTCGTGGGGACGACCCTATAGTCGTCGGACATGACGGTGGCGGGCCAATCTAGTCCCGGGGTCGTGGGGACGACCCTACAGTCGTCGGACATTTCGGCGGCTTGCCAACTTTGGCCCGGGGTCGTGGGGACGACCCTATAGTCGTCGGACATGTTGGCGGCTTGTCAGCCTAGTCCCGGGGTCGTGGGGACGACCCTATAGTCGTCGGACATTTCGGCGGCTGGCCAACTTTGGCCCGTGGTCGTGGGGACGATCCAATAGTCGTCGGACATGTCGGCGGCTGGCCAACTTTGGCCCGTGGTTGTGGGGACGACCCTATAGTCGTTGGACATGACGGTGGCGGGCCAATCTAGTCCCGGGGTCGTGGGTAAGACCCTACAGTCGTCGGACATTTCGGCGGCTTGCCAACTTTGGCCCGGGGTCGTGGGGACGACCCTATAGTCGTCGGACATGACGGTGGCGGGCCAATCTAGTCCCGGGGTCGTGGGTAAGACCCTATAGTCTTCGGACATGATGGGAGCGGGCCAATCTAGACCCGAGGTCGTGGGGACGACCCTATAGTCGTCGGACATGTCGGCGGCTGGCCAACTTTGGCCCGGGGTCGTGGGGGCGACCCTATACTCGTCGGACATGTTGGCGGCTTGTCAGCCTAGTCCCGGGGTCGTGAGTACGACCCTACAGTCGTCGGACATTTCGGCGGCTTGCCAACTTTGGCCCGGGGTCGTGGGGACGACCCTATGGTCGTCGGACTTGACGGTGGCGGGCCAATCTAGTCCCGAGGTCCTGGGGACGACCCTATAGTCGTCGGACTTGACGGTGGCGGGCCAATCTAGTCCCGGGGTCGTGGGGACGACCCTACAGTCGTCGGACATTTCGGCGGCTTGCCAACTTTGGCCCGGGGTCGTGGGTACGACCCTACAGTCGTCGGACATTTCGGCGACTTGCCAACTTTGGCCCGGGGTCGTGGAGACGACCCTATAGTCGTCAGACATGACGGTGGCGGGCCAATCTAGTCCCGGGGTCGTGGGGGCGACCCTATAGTCGTCGGACATTTCGGCGGCTGGCCAACTTTGGCCCGGGGTCGTGGGGACGACCCTATAGTCGTCGGACATGTTGGCGGCTTGTCAGCCTAGTCCCGGGGTCGTGGGGACGACCCTATAGTCGTCGGACATTTCGGCGGCTGGCCAACTTTGGCCCGGGGTCGTGGGGACGACCCTATAGTCGTCGGACATGTCGGCGGCTGGCCAACTTTGGCCCGTGGTTGTGGGGACGACCCTATAGTCGTTGGACATGACGGTGGCGGGCCAATCTAGTCCCGGGGTCGTGGGTAAGACCCTATAGTCGTCGGACAAGACGGCGGCTGGACATCTTTGGCCCGGGGTCGTGGGGACGACCCTATAGTCGTCGGACATTTCGGCGGCTGGCCAACTTTGGCCCGGGGTCGTGGGGACGACCCTATAGTCGTCGGACATGTTGGCGGCGGGCCAATTTTGGCGCGTGGTCATGGGGACGATCCGATTGTCGTCGGACATGTCGGCGGCTGGCCAACTTTGGCCCGTGGTCGTGGGGACGATCCAATAGTCGTCGGACATGTCGGCGGCTGGCCAACTTTGGCGCGTGGTCGTGGGGACGATCCGATTGTCGTCGGACTTGACGGTGGCGGGCCAATCTAGTCCCGGGGTCGTGGGGACGACCCTACAGTCGTCGGACATTTCGGCGGCTTGCCAACTTTGGCCCGGGGTCGTGGGGACGACCCTATAGTCGTCGGACATGACGGTGGCGGGCCAATCTAGTCCCGGGGTCGTGGGGACGACCCTATAGTCGTCGGACATTTCGGCGGCTGGCCAACTTTGGCCCGGGGTCGTGGGGACGACCCTATAGTCGTCGGACATGTTGGCGGCTTGTCAGCCTAGTCCCGGGGTCGTGGGTACGGCCCTATAGTCGTCGGACAAGTCGGCGGCGGGCCAACCTTGTCCCGGGGTCGTGGGGACGACCCTATAGTCGTCGGACATGTCGGCGGGTGGCCAACCTATTCCCGAGGTCGTGGGGACGACCCTATAGTCGTCGGACATGTCGGCGGCTTGCCAACTTTGGCCCGGGGTCGTGGGGACGATCCAATAGTCGTCGGACATGTCGGCGGCTGGTCAACTTTGGCCCGTGGTCGTGGGGACGACCCTATAGTCGTTGGACATGTCAGCGGCTGGCCAACTTTGGCCCGTGGTCGTGGGGACGATCCAATAGTCGTCGGACATGTCGGCGGCTGGCCAACTTTGGCGCGTGGTCGTGGGGACGATCCGATTGTCGTCGGACTTGACGGTGGCGGGCCAATCTAGTCCCGGGGTCGTGGGGACGACCCTACAGTCGTCGGACATTTCGGCGGCTTGCCAACTTTGGCCCGGGGTCGTGGGGACGACCCTATAGTCGTCGGACATGACGGTGGCGGGCCAATCTAGTCCCGGGGTCGTGGGGACGACCCTATAGTCGTCGGACATTTCGGCGGCTTGCCAACTTTGGCCCGGGTTCGTGGGGACGACCCTATAGTCGTCGGACATGTCGGCGGCTGGCCAACTTTGGACCGGTGTCGTGGGGACGACCCTATAGTCTTCGGACATGTCGGCGGCTGGCCAACTTTGGCGCGTGGTCGTGGGGACGATCCGATTGTCGTCGGACTTGACGGTGGCGGGCCAATCTAGTCCCGGGGTCGTGGGGACGACCCTACAGTCGTCGGACATTTCGGCGGCTTGCCAACTTTGGCCCGGGGTCGTGGGGACGACCCTATAGTCGTCGGACATGACGGTGGCGGGCCAATCTAGTCCCGGGGTCGTGGGGACGACCCTATAGTCGTCGGACAAGCCGGTGGCGGACCAATCTAGTCCCGAGGTCCTGGGGACGACCCTATAGTCGTCGGAATTGACGGTGGCGGGCCAATCTAGTCCCGGGGTCGTGGGGACGACCCTACAGTCGTCGGACATTTCGGCGGCTTGCCAACTTTGGCCCGGGGTCGTGGGGACGACCCTATAGTCGTCGGACATGACGGTGGCGGGCCAATCTAGTCCCGGGGTCGTGGGGACGACCCTATAGTCGTCGGACTTGACGGTGGCGGGCCAATCTAGTCCCGGGGTCGTGGGGACGACCCTACAGTCGTCGGACATTTCGGCGGCTTGCCAACTTTGGCCCGGGGTCGTGGGGACGACCCTATAGTCGTCGGACATGTTGGCGGCTTGTCAGCCTAGTCCCGGGGTCGTGGGGACGACCCTATAGTCGTCGGACATTTCGGCGGCTGGCCAACTTTGGCCCGTGGTCGTGGGGACGATCCAATAGTCGTCGGACATGTCGGCGGCTGGCCAACTTTGGCCCGTGGTTGTGGGGACGACCCTATAGTCGTTGGACATGACGGTGGCGGGCCAATCTAGTCCCGGGGTCGTGGGTAAGACCCTACAGTCGTCGGACATTTCGGCGGCTTGCCAACTTTGGCCCGGGGTCGTGGGGACGACCCTATAGTCGTCGGACATGACGGTGGCGGGCCAATCTAGTCCCGGGGTCGTGGGTAAGACCCTATAGTCTTCGGACATGACGGGAGCGGGCCAATCTAGACCCGAGGTCGTGGGGACGACCCTATAGTCGTCGGACATGTCGGCGGCTGGCCAACTTTGGCCCGGGGTCGTGGGGGCGACACTATACTCGTCGGACATGTTGGCGGCTTGTCAGCCTAGTCCCGGGGTCGTGAGTACGACCCTACAGTCGTCGGACATTTCGGCGGCTTGCCAACTTTGGCCCGGGGTCGTGGGGACGACCCTATGGTCGTCGGACTTGACGGTGGCGGGCCAATCTAGTCCCGAGGTCCTGGGGACGACCCTATAGTCGTCGGACTTGACGGTGGCGGGCCAATCTAGTCCCGGGGTCGTGGGGACGACCCTACAGTCGTCGGACATTTCGGCGGCTTGCCAACTTTGGCCCGGGGTCGTGGGTACGACCCTACAGTCGTCGGACATTTCGGCGGCTTGCCAACTTTGGCCCGGGGTCGTGGGGACGACCCTATAGTCGTCAGACATGACGGTGGCGGGCCAATCTAGTCCCGGGGTCGTGGGGACGACCCTATAGTCGTCGGACATTTCGGCGGCTGGCCAACTTTGGCCCGGGGTCGTGGGGACGACCCTATAGTCGTCGGACATGTTGGCGGCTTGTCACCCTAGTCCCGGGGTCGTGGGTACGACCCTACAGTCGTCGGACATTTCGGCGGCTTGCCAACTTTGGCCCGGGGTCGTGGGGACGACCCTATAGTCGTCGGACATGACGGTGGCGGGCCAATCTAGTCCCGGGGTCGTGGGGACGACCCTATAGTCGTCGGACATTTCGGCGGCTGGCCAACTTTGGCCCGGGGTCGTGGGGACGACCCTATAGTCGTCGGAAATGTCGGCGGCTGGCCAACTTTGGCCCGTGGTTGTGGGGACGACCCTATAGTCGTTGGACATGACGGTGGCGGGCCAATCTAGTCCCGGGGTCGTGGGTAAGACCCTATAGTCGTCGGACAAGACGGCGGCTGGACATCTTTGGCCCGGGGTCGTGGGGACGACCCTATAGTCGTCGGACATGTTGGCGGGTTGTCAGCCTAGTCCCGGGGTCGTGGGGACGACCCTATAGTCGTCGGACATGACGGTGGCGGACCAATCTAGTCCCGGGGTCGTGGCGACGACCGTATAGTCGTCGCACATGTCGGCGGCTGGCCAACTTTGGCCCGTGGTCGTGCGGACGATCCAATAATCGTCGGACATGTCGGCGGCTGGCCAACTTTGGCCCGTGGTTGTGGGGACGACCCTATAGTCGTTGGACATGACGGTGGCGGGCCAATCTAGTCACGGGGTCCTGGGGACGACCCTATAGTCGTCGGACAAGACGGCGGCTGGACATCTTTGGCCCGGGGACGTGGGGACGACCCTACAGTCGTCGGACATTTCGGCGGCTTGCCAACTTTGGCCCGGGGTCGTGGGGACGACCCTATAGTCGTCGGACATTTCGGCGGCTTGCCAACTTTGGCCCGGGTTCGTGGGGACGACCCTATAGTCGTCGGACATGTCGGCGGCTGGCCAACTTTGGACCGGTGTCGTGGGGACGACCCTACAGTCGTCGGACATTTCGGCGGCTTGCCAACTTTGGCCCGGGGTCGTGGGGACGACCCTATAGTCGTCGGACATGACGGTGGCGGGCCAATCTAGTCCCGGGGTCGTGGGGACGACCCTATAGTCGTCGGACATTTCGGCGGCTGGCCAACTTTGGCCCGGGGTCGTGGGGACGACCCTATAGTCGTCGGACATTTCGGCGGCTGGCCAACTTTGGCCCGGGGTCGTGGGGACGACCCTATAGTCGTCGGACATGTTGGCGGCTTGTCACCCTAGTCCCGGGGTCGTGGGTACGACCCTACAGTCGTCGGACATTTCGGCGGCTTGCCAACTTTGGCCCGGGGTCGTGGGGACGACCCTATAGTCGTCGGACATGACGGTGGCGGGCCAATCTAGTCCCGGGGTCGTGGGGACGACCCTATAGTCGTCGGACATTTCGGCGGCTTGCCAACTTTGGCCCGGGTTCGTGGGGACGACCCTATAGTCGTCGGACATGTCGGCGGCTGGCCAACTTTGGACCGGTGTCGTGGGGACGACCCTATAGTCTTCGGACATGACGGTAGCGGGCCAATCTAGACCCGAGGTCGTGGGGACGACCCTATAGTCGTCGGACATGTCGGCGGCTGGCCAACTTTGGCCCGGGGTCGTGGGGGCGACCCTATACACGTCGGACATGTTGGCGGCTTGTCAGCCTAGTCCCGGGGTCGTGGGTACGACCCTACAGTCGTCGGACATTTCGGCGGCTTGCCAACTTTGGCCCGGGGTCGTGGGGACGACCCTATAGTCGTCGGACTTGACGGTGGCGGGCCAATCTAGTCCCGGGGTCGTGGGGACGACCCTATAGTCGTCGGACATTTCGGCGGCTGGCCAACTTTGGCCCGGGGTCGTGGGGACGACCCTATAGTCGTCGGACTTGACGGTGGCGGGCCAATCTAGTCCCGAGGTCCTGGGGACGACCCTATAGTGGTCGGACTTGACGGTGGCGGGCCAATCTAGTCCCGGGGTCGTGGGGACGACCCTACAGTCGTCGGACATTTCGGCGGCTTGCCAACTTTGGCCCGGGGTCGCGGGGACGACCCTATAGTCGTCGGACATGTTGGCGGCTTGTCAGCCTAGTCCCGGGGTCGTGGGTACGACCCTACAGTCGTCGGACATTTCGGCGGCTTGCCAACTTTGGCCCGGGGTCGTGGGGACGACCCTATAGTCGTCGGACATGTCGGCGGCTGGCCAACTTTGGCCCGGGGTTGTGGGGACGACCCTATAGTCGTTGGACATGACGGTGGCGGGCCAATCTAGTCCCGGGGTCGTGGGTAAGACCCTATAGTCGTCGGACAAGACGGCGGCTGGACATCTTTGGCCCGGGGTCGTGGGGACGACCCTATAGTCGTCGGACATGACGGTGGCGGGCCAATCTAGTCCCGGGGTCGTGGGTAAGACCCTATAGTCTTCGGACATGACGGGAGCGGGCCAATCTAGACCCGAGGTCGTGGGGACGACCCTATAGTCGTCGGACATTTCGGCGGCTTGCCAACTTTGGCCCGGGTTCGTGGGGACGACCCTATAGTCGTCGGACAAGTTGGCGGCTTGTCAGCCTAGTCCCGGGGTCGTGGGGACGACCCTATAGTCGTCGGACATTTCGGCGGCTGGCCAACTTTGGCCCGGGGTCGTGGGGACGACCCTATAGTCGTCGGACATGTCGGCGGCTGGCCAACTTTGGCCCGTGGTTGTGGGGACGACCCTATAGTCGTTGGACATGACGGTGGCGGGCCAATCTAGTCCCGGGGTCGTGGGTAAGACCCTATAGTCGTCGGACAAGACGGCGGCTGGACATCTTTGGCCCGGGGTCGTGGGGACGACCCTATAGTCGTCGGACATTTCGGCGGCTGGCCAACTTTGGCCCGGGGTCGTGGGGACGACCCTATAGTCGTCGGACATGTTGGCGGCGGGCCAATTTTGGCGCGTGGTCGTGGGGACGATCCGATTGTCGTCGGACATGTCGGCGGCTGGCCAACTTTGGCCCGTGGTCGTAGGGACGATCCAATAGTCGTCGGACATGTCGGCGGCTGGCCAACTTTGGCGCGTGGTCGTGGGGACGATCCGATTGTCGTCGGACTTGACGGTGGCGGGCCAATCTAGTCCCGGGGTCGTGGGGACGACCCTACAGTCGTCGGACATTTCGGCGGTTTGCCAACTTTGGCCCGGGGTCGTGGGGACGACCCTATAGTCGTCGGACATGACGGTGGAGGGCCAATCTAGTCCCGGGGTCGTGGGGACGACCCTATAGTCGTCGGACATTTCGGCGGCTGGCCAACTTTGGCCCGGGGTCGTGGGGACGACCCTATAGTCGTCGGACATGTTGGCGGCTTGTCAGCCTAGTCCCGGGGTCGTGGGTACGGCCCTATAGTCGTCGGACAAGTCGGCGGCGGGCCAACCTAGACCCGGGGTCGTGTGGATGACCCTATAGTCGTCGGACAAGTCGGCGGCGAGCCCACCTAGTCGGGGGGTCGTGGGGACGACTCTACAGTCGTCGGAAATGTCGGCGGCTGGCCAACCTGGACCCGGGGTCGTGGAGACGACCCTATTGTCGTCGGACATGACGGTGGCGGGCCAATCTAGTCTCGGGGTCGTGGGGACGACCCTATAGTCGTCGGACATGTCGGCGGCTGGCCAACTTTGGCCCGTGGTCGTGGGGACGACCCTATAGTCGTCGGACATAACGGTGGCGGGCCAATCTAGACCCGGGGTCGTGGGGACGACCCTATTGTCGTCGGACAAGTCGGCGGCGGGCCTACCTAGTCCCGGGGTCGTGGGGACGACCCTATAGTTGTCGGACAAGTCGGCGGCGGGCCAACCTAGTCCCGGGGTCGTGAGGACGACCCTATAGTCGTCGGACATGTCGGCGGCTGTCCAACTTTGGCCCGGGGTCGTGGGGACGACCCTATAGTCGTCGGACTTGACGGTGGCGGGCCAATCTAGTCCCGGGGTCGTGGAGACGACCCTATAGTCGTCGGACAAGTCGGCGGCGGGCCAACCTAGTCCCGGGGTCGTGGGGACGACCCTATAGTTGTCGGACAAGTCGGCGGCGGGCCAACCTAGTCCCGGGGTCGTGGGGATGACCCTATAGTCGTCGGACAAGTCGGCGGCGAGCCCACCTAGTCGGGGGGTCGTGGGGACGACTCTACAGTCGTCGGAAATGTCGGCGGCTGGCCAACCTGGACCCGGGGTCGTGGAGACGACCCTATTGTCGTCGGACATGACGGTGGCGGGCCAATCTAGTCTCGGGGTCGTGGGGACGACCCTATAGTCGTCGGACATTTCGGCGGCTTGCCAACTTTGGCCCGGGGTCGTGGGGACGACCCTATAGTCGTCGGACATTTCGGCGGCATGCCAACTTTGGCCCGTGGTCGTGGGGACGACCCTATAGTCGTTGGACATGACGGTGGCGGGCTAATCTAGTCCCGGGGTCGTAGGGACGACCCTATAGTCGTTGGACATGTCGGCGATTGGCCAACATTGGCCCGGGGTCGTGGGGACGACTCTATAGTCGTCGGAAATGTCGGCGGCTGGCCAACCTGGACTCGGGATCGTGGGGACGACCCTATAGTCGTCGGACAAGACGGCGGCTGGACATCTTTGGCCCGGGGTCGTGGGGACGACCCTATAGTCGTCGGACATAACGGTGGCGGGCCAATCTAGACCCGGGGTCGTGGGGACGACCCTATTGTCGTCGGACAAGTCGGCGGCGGGCCTACCTAGTCCCGGGGTCGTGGGGACGACCCTATAGTTGTCGGACAAGTCGGCGGCGGGCCAACCTAGTCCCGGGGTCGTGGGGATGACCCTATAGTCGTCGGAAATGTCGGCGGCTGGCCAACCTGGACTCGGGATCGTGGGGACGACCCTATAGTCGTCGGACAAGACGGCGGCTGGACATCTTTGGCCCGGGGTCGTGGGGACGACCCTATAGTCGTCGGACATGACGGTGGCGGACCAATCTAGTCCCGGGGTCGTGGGGGCGACCCTATAGTCGTCGGACATGTCGGCGGCTGGCCAACTTTGGCCCGTGGTCGTGGGGACGATCCAATAGTCGACGGACATGTCGGCGGCTGGCCAACTTTGGCCCGTGGTTGTGGGGACGACCCTATAGTCGTTGGACATGACGGTGGCGGGCCAATCTAGTCCCGGGGTCGTGGGTACGACCCTACAGTCGTCGGACATTTCGGCGGCTTGCCAACTTTGGCCCGGGGTCGTGGGGACGACCCTATAGTCGTCGGACATGACGGTGGCGGGCCAGTCTAGTCCCGGGTCGTGGGGCGACCCTATAGTCGTCGGACATGTCGGCGGCTGGCCAACTTTGGCCCGTGGTCGTGGGGACGATCCAATAATCGTCGGACATGTCGGCGGCTGGCCAACTTTGGCCCGTGGTTGTGGGGACGACCCTATAGTCGTTGGACATGACGGTGGCGGGCCAATCTAGTCCCGGGGTCGTGGGGACGACCCTATAGTCGTCGGACATGTCGGCGGGTGGCCAACCTAGTCCCGAGGTCGTGGGGACGACCCTATAGTCGTCGGACATGTCGGCGGCTTGCCAAATTTCGCCCGGGGTCGTGGGGACGATCCAATAGTCGTCGGACATGTCGGCGGCTGGTCAACTTTGGCCCGTGGTCGTGGGGACGACCCTATAGTCGTTGGACATGTCGGCGGCTGGCCAACTTTGACCCGTGGTTGTGGGGACGACCCTATAGTCGTTGGACATGACGGTGGCGGGCCAATCTAGTCCCGGGGTCGTGGGGACGACCCTATAGTCGTCGGACAAGACGGCGGCTGGACATCTTTGGCCCGGGGTCGTGGGGACGACCCTATAGTCGTCGGACATGTTGGCGGCTTGTCAGCCTAGTCCCGGGGTCGTGGGTACGACCCTATAGTCGTCGGACAAGTCGGCGGCTGGCCAACCTAGACCCGGGGTCGAGGGGACGACCCTATTGTCGTCGGACATGACGGTGGCGGGCCAATCTAGTCCCGGGGTCGTGGGGACGACCCTATAGTCGTCGAACAATTCGGCGGCGGGCCAAGCTTGTCCCGGGGTCGTGGGGACGACCCTATAATCGTCGGACATGACGGTGGCGGGCCAATCTAGTCCCGGGGTCGTGGGGACGACCCTATAGTCGTCGGACATGTCGGCGGCTGGCCAACTTTGGCCCGGTGTCGTGGGGACGACTCTATAGTCGTCGGAAATGTCGGCGGCTGGCCAACCTGGACCCGGGGTCGTGGGGACGACCCTATTGTCGTCGGACATGACGGTGGCGGTCCAATCTAGTCTCGGGGTCGTGGGGACGACCCTATAGTCGTCGGACATGTCGGCGGCTGGCCAACTTTGGCCCGGGGTCGTGGGGACGACTCTATAGTCGTCGGAAATGTCGGCGGCTGGCCAACCTGGACTCGGGATCGTGGGGACGACCCTATAGTCGTCGGACAAGACGGCGGCTGGACATCTTTGGCCCGGGGTCGTGGGGACGACCCTATAGTCGTCGGACATGTCGGCGGCGGGCCAACTTTGGCCCGGTATCGTGGGGACGACTCTATAGTCGTCGGAAATGTCGGCGGCTGGCCAACCTGGACCCGGGGTCGTGACGACGACCCTATAGTCGTCGGACAAGACGGCGGCTGGACATCTTTGGCCCGGGGTCGTGGGGACGACCTTATAGTCGTCGGACATGACGGTGGCGGACCAATCTAGACCCGGGGTCGTGGGGGCGACCCTATAGTCGTCGGACATGTCGGCGGCTGGCCAACTTTGGCCCGGGGTCGTGGAGACGACCCTATAGTCGTCGGACATGTTGGCGGCTTGTCAGCTTAGTCCCGGGGTCGTGGGTACTGCCCTATAGTCGTCGGACAAGACGGCGGCTGGACATCTTTGGCCCGGCGTCGTGGGGACGACCCTACAGTCGTCGGACATTTCGGCGGCTTGCCAACTTTGGCCCGGGGTCGTGGGGACGACCCTATAGTCGTCGGACATGTCGGCGGCTGGCCAACTTTGGCCCGGGGTCGTGGGGACGACTCTATAGTCGTCGGAAATGTCGGCGGCTGGCCAACCTGGACTCGGGATCGTGGGGACGACCCTATAGTCGTCGGACAAGACGGCGGCTGGACATCTTTGGCCCGGGGTCGTGGGGACGACCCTATAGTCGTCGGACATGTCGGCGGCTGGCCAACTTTGGCCCGGTGTCGTGGGGACGACTCTATAGTCGTCGGAAATGTCGGCGGCTGGCCAACCTGGACCCGGGGTCGTGGAGACGACCCTATTGTCGTCGGACATGACGGTGGCGGGCCAATCTAGTCTCGGGGTCGTGGGGACGACCCTATAGTCGTCGGACATTTCGGCGGCTTGCCAACTTTGGCCCGGGGTCGTGGGGACGACCCTATAGTCGTCGGACATTTCGGCGGCATGCCAACTTTGGCCCGTGGTCGTGGGGACGACCCTATAGTCGTTGGACATGACGGTGGCGGGCTAATCTAGTCCCGGGGTCGTAGGGACGACCCTATAGTCGTTGGACATGTCGGTGATTGGCCAACATTGGCCCGGGGTCGTGGGGACGACCCTATAGTCGTCGGACATGTCGGCGGCTGGCCAACTTTGGCCCGGGGTCGTGGGGACGACCCTATAGTCGTCGGACTTGACGGTGGGGGACCAATCTAGTCTCGGGGTCGTGGGGACGACCCTACAGTCGTCGGACATTTCGGCGGCTTGCCAACTTTGGCCCGGGGTCGTGGGGACGACCCTATAGTCGTCGGACATGACGGTGGCGGGCCAATCTAGTCCCGGGGTCCTGGGGACGACCCTACAGTCGTCGGACATTTCGGCGGCTTGCCAACTTTGGCCCGGGGTCGTGGGACGACCCTATAGTCGTCGGACTTGACGGTAGCGGGCCAATCTAGTCCCGAGGTCGTGGGGACGACCCTATAGTCGTCGGACTTGACGGTGGCGGGCCAATCTAGTCCCGGGGTCGTGGGGACGACCCTACAGTCGTCGGACATGTTGGCGGGTTGTCAGCCTAGTCCCGGGGTCGTGGGTACGACCCTATAGTCGTCGGACAAGTCGGCGGCGGGCCAACCTAGTCCCGGGGTCGTGGGGACGACCCTATAGTCGTCGGACATGTCGGCGGCTGGCCAACTTTGGCCCGTGGTCGTGGGGACGACCCAATAGTCGTCGGAAATGTCGGTGGCTGTCCAACTTTGGCCCGGGGGTCGTGGGGACGACCCTATAGTCGTCGGCGAAGTCTGCGGCGGGCCAACCTAGTCCCGGGGTCGTGGGGACCACCCTATAGTCGTCGGACATGACGGTGGTGGGCCAGTCTAGTCCCGGGTCGTGGGGACGACCCTATAGTCGTCGGACATGTCGGCGGCTGGCCAACTTTGGCCCGTGGTCGTGGGGAGGACCCTATACTCGTCGGACAAGTCGGCGGCGAGCCAACCTAGTCCGGGGGTCGTGGAGACGACCCTATTGTCGTCGGACATGACGGTGGCGGGCCAATCTAGTCTCGGGGTCGTGGGGACGACCCTATAGTCGTCGGACATTTCGGCGGCTTGCCAACTTTGGCCCGGGGTCGTGGGGACGACCCTATAGTCGTCGGACATTTCGGCGGCATGCCAACTTTGGCCCGTGGTCGTGGGGACGACCCTATAGTCGTTGGACATGACGGTGGCGGGCTAATCTAGTCCCGGGGTCGTAGGGACGACCCTATAGTCGTTGGACATGTCGGTGATTGGCCAACATTGGCCCGGGGTCGTGGGGACGACCCTATAGTCGTCGGACATGTCGGCGGCTGGCCAACTTTGGCCCGGGGTCGTGGGGACGACCCTATAGTCGTCGGACTTGACGGTGGGGGACCAATCTAGTCTCGGGGTCGTGGGGACGACCCTACAGTCGTCGGACATTTCGGCGGCTTGCCAACTTTGGCCCGGGGTCGTGGGGACGACCCTATAGTCGTCGGACATGACGGTGGCGGGCCAATCTAGTCCCGGGGTCCTGGGGACGACCCTACAGTCGTCGGACATTTCGGCGGCTTGCCAACTTTGGCCCGGGGTCGTGGGACGACCCTATAGTCGTCGGACTTGACGGTAGCGGGCCAATCTAGTCCCGAGGTCGTGGGGACGACCCTATAGTCGTCGGAGAAGTCTGCGGCGGGCCAACCTAGTCCCGGGGTCGTAGGGACCACCCTGTAGTCGTCGGACATGTCGGCGGCGGGCCAACCTAGTCCCGGGGTCGTGGGGATGACCCTATAGTCGTCGGACATGACGGTGGCGGGCCAGTCTTGTCCCGGGTCGTGGGGACGACCCTATAGTCGTCGGACATGTCGCCGGCTGGCCAACTTTGGCCCGTGGTTGTGGGGACGACCCTATAGGCGTTGGACATGACGGTGGCGGGCCAATCTAGTCCCGGGGTCGTGGGGACGACCCTATAGTCGTCGGACAAGACGGCGGCTGGACATCTTTGGCCCGGGGTCGTGGGGACGACCCTACATTCGTCGGACATTTCGGCGGCTTGCCAACTTTGGCCCGGGGTCGTGGGGACGACCCTATAGTCGTCGGACATGTCGGCGGCTGGCCAACTTTGGCCCGTGGTTGTGGGGACGACCCTATAGTCGTTGGACATGACGGTGGCGGGCCAATCTAGTCCCGGGGTCGTGGGTAAGACCCTATAGTCGTCGGACATGACGGTGGCGGGCCAATCTAGTCTCGGGGTCGTGGGGACGACCCTATAGTCGTCGGACATGTCGGCGGCTGGCCAACTTTGGCCCGGGGTCGTGGGGACGACCCTATAGTCGTCGGACATGTCGGCGGCTGGCCAACTTTGGCCCGGGGTCGTGGGGACGACCCTATAGTCGTAGGACAAGACCGTGGCGGACCAACCTAGTCCCGCGATCGTGGGGACGACCCTATAGTCGTCGGACATGACGGTGGCGGGCTAATCTAGTCCCGGGGTCGAGGGGACGACCCTATAGGCGTCGGACAAGACGGCGGCTGGACATCTTTGGCCCGGGGTCGTGGGGACGACCCTATAGTCGTCGGACATGTCGGCGGCTGGACAACTTTGGCCCGTGGTCGTGGGGACAACCCAATAGTGGTCCGACATTTCGGCGGCTGGCCAACCTAGTCCCGAGGTCGTGGGGACGACCCTATAGTCGTCGGACTTGACGGTGGCGGGCCAATCTAGTCCCGGGGTCGTGGGGACGACCCTACAGTCGTCGGACATTTCGGCGGCTTGCCAACTTTGGCCCGGGGTCGTGGGACGACCCTATAGTCGTCGGACTTGACGGCGGCTGGCCAACTTTGGCCCGTGGTTGTGGGGACGACCCTATAGTCGTTGGACATGACGGTGGCGGGCCAATCTAGTCCCGGGGTCGTGGGTAAGACCCTATAGTCGTCGGACAAGACGGCGGCTGGACATCTTTGGCCCGGGGTCGTGGGGACGACCCTATAGTCGTCGGACATGTTGGCGGCTGGCCAACCTAGACCCGGGGTCGTGGGGACGACCCTATAGTCGTCGGACATGTCGGTGGCGGGCCAATCTAGTCCGGGGTTCGTGGGGACGACCCTACAGTCGTCGGACATTTCGGCGGCATGCAACTTTGGCCCGGGGTCGTGGGGACGATCCAATAGTCGTTGGACATGTCACCGGCTGGCCAACTTTGGCCCGGTGTCGTGGGGACGACCCAATAGTCGTCGACCATGTCGGCGGCTGGCCAACTTTGGCCCGTGGTTGAGGGGACGACCCTATAGTCGTTGGACATGACGGTGGCGGGCCAATCTAGTCCCGGGGTCGTGGGGACGACCCTATAGTCGTCGGACATGTCGGCGGCTGGCCAACTTTGGACCGGTGTCGTGGGGACGACTCTATAGTCGTCGGAAATGTCGGCGGCTGGCCAACCTGGACCCGGGGTCGTGGGGACGACCCTATTGTCGTCGGACATGACGGTGGCGGGCCAATCTAGTCTCGGGGTCGTGGGGACGACCCTATAGTCGTCGGACATGTCGGCGGCTGGCCAACTTTGGCCCGGTGTCGTGGGGACGACTCTATAGTCGTCGGAAATGTCGGCGGCTGACCAACCTGGACCCGGGGTCGTGGGGACGACCCTATTGTCGTCGGACATGACGGTGGCGGGCCAATCTAGTCCCGGGGTCGTGGGGACGACCCTACAGTCGTCCGACATTTCGGCGGCTTGCCAACTTTGGCCCGGGGTCGTGGGGACGACCCTATAGTCGTCGGACATGTTGGGGGCTTGTCAGCCTAGTCCCGGGGTCGTGGGTACGACCCTACAGTCGTCGGACATTTCGGTGGCTTGCCAACTTTGGCCCGGGGTCGTGGGGACGACCCTATAGTCGTCGGACATGACGGTGGCGGGCCAATCTAGTCCCGGGGTCGTGGGGACGACCCTATAGTCGTCGGACATTTCGGCGGCTGGCCAACTTTGGCCCGGGGTCGTGGGGACGACCCTATAGTCTTCGGACATGTTGGCGGCTTGTCAGCCTAGTCCCGGGGTCGTGGGTACGACCCTATAGTCGTCGGACATTTCGGCGGCTTGCCAACTTTGGCCCGGGGTCGTGGGGACGACCCTATAGTCGTCGGACTTGACGGTGGCGGGCCAATCTAGTACCGAGGTCCTGGGGACGACCCTATAGTCGTCGGACTTGACGGTGGCGGGCCAATCTAGTCCCGGGGTCGTGGGGACGACCCTACAGTCGTCGGACATTTCGGCGGCTTGCCAACTTTGGCCAGGGGTCGTGGGGACGACCCTATAGTCGTCGGACATGTTGGGGGCTTGTCAGCCTAGTCCCGGGGTCGTGGGTACGACCCTACAGTCGTCGGACATTTCGGTGGCTTGCCAACTTTGGCCCGGGGTCGTGGGGACGACCCTATAGTCGTCGGATATGACGGTGGCGGGCCAATCTAGTCCCGGGGTCGTGGGGACGACCCTACAGTCGTCGGACATTTCGGCGGCTGGCCAACTTTGGCCCGGGGTCGAGGGGACGACCCTATAGTCGTCGGACATGTTGGCAGCTTGTCAGCTTAGTCCCGGGGTCGTGGGTACGGCCCTATAGTCGTCGGACAAGTCGGCGGCGGGCCAACCTTGTCCCGGGGTCGTGGGGACGACCCTACAGTCGTCGGACATTTCGGCGGCTGGCCAACTTTGGCCCGGGGTCGTGGGGACGACCCTATAGTCGTCGGACTTGACGGTGGCGGGCCAATCTAGTACCGAGGTCCTGGGGACGACCCTATAGTCGTCGGACTTGACGGTGGCGGGCCAATCTAGTCCCGGGGTCGTGGGTAAGACCCTACAGTCGTCGGACATTTCGGCGGCTTGCCAACTTTGGCCCGGGGTCGTGGGGACGACCCTATAGTCTTCGGACATGTTGGCGGCTTGTCAGCCTAGTCCCGGGGTCGTGGGTACGACCCTATAGTCGTCGGACATTTCGGCGGCTTGCCAACTTTGGCCCGGGGTCGTGGGGACGACCCTATAGTCGTCGGACTTGACGGTGGCGGGCCAATCTAGTACCGAGGTCCTGGGGACGACCCTATAGTCGTCGGACTTGACGGTGGCGGGCCAATCTAGTCCCGGGGTCGTGGGGACGACCCTACAGTCGTCGGACATTTCGGCGGCTTGCCAACTTTGGCCAGGGGTCGTGGGGACGACCCTATAGTCGTCGGACATGTTGGGGGCTTGTCAGCCTAGTCCCGGGGTCGTGGGTACGACCCTACAGTCGTCGGACATTTCGGTGGCTTGCCAACTTTGGCCCGGGGTCGTGGGGACGACCCTATAGTCGTCGGATATGACGGTGGCGGGCCAATCTAGTCCCGGGGTCGTGGGGACGACCCTACAGTCGTCGGACATTTCGGCGGCTGGCCAACTTTGGCCCGGGGTCGAGGGGACGACCCTATAGTCGTCGGACATGTTGGCAGCTTGTCAGCTTAGTCCCGGGGTCGTGGGTACGGCCCTATAGTCGTCGGACAAGTCGGCGGCGGGCCAACCTTGTCCCGGGGTCGTGGGGACGACCCTACAGTCGTCGGACATTTCGGCGGCTGGCCAACTTTGGCCCGGGGTCGTGGGGACGACCCTATAGTCGTCGGACTTGACGGTGGCGGGCCAATCTAGTACCGAGGTCCTGGGGACGACCCTATAGTCGTCGGACTTGACGGTGGCGGGCCAATCTAGTCCCGGGGTCGTGGGTAAGACCCTACAGTCGTCGGACATTTCGGCGGCTTGCCAACTTTGGCCCGGGGTCGTGGGGACGACCCTATAGTCGTCGGACATGTTGGGGGCTTGTCAGCCTAGTCCCGGGGTCGTGGGTACGACCCTACAGTCGTCGGACATTTCGGTGGCTTGCCAACTTTGGCCCGTGGTTGTGGGGACGACCCTATAGTCGTTGGACATGACGGTGGCGGGCCAATCTAGTCCCGGGGTCGTGGGTAAGACCCTATAGTCGTCGGACATGACGGCGGCTGGACATCTTTGGCCCGGGGTCATGGGGACGACCCTATAGTCGTCGGACATGTTGGCGGGTTGTCAGCCTAGTCCCGGGGTCGTGGGTACGACCCTATAGTCGTCGGACAAGTCGGCGGCGGGCCAACCTTGTCCCGGGGTCGTGGGGACGACCCTATAGTCGTCGGACATGTCGGCGGCTGGCCAACTTTGGCCCGGTGTCGTGGGGACGACTCTATAGTCGTCGGAAATGTCGGCGGCTGACCAACCTGGACCCGGGGTCGTGGGGATGACCCTATTGTCGTCGGACATGACGGTGGCGGGCCAATCTAGTCTCGCGGTCGTGGGGACGACCCTATAATCGTCGGACATGACGGTGGCGGGCCAATCTAGTCCCGGGGTCGTGCGGACGACCCTATAGTCGTCGGACATGTCGGCGGCTGGCCAACTTTGGCCCGGTGTCGTGGGGACGACCCTATAATCGTCGGACTTGACGGTGGCGGGCCAATCTAATCCCGAGGTCCTGGGGACGACCCTATAGTCGTCGGACTTGACGGTGGCGGGCCAATCTAGTCCCGGGGTCGTGGGGACGACCCTACATTCGTCGGACATTTCGGCGGCTTGCCATCTTTGGCCCGGGGTCGTGGGGACGACCCTATAGTCGTCGGACATGTTGGCGGCTTGTCGGCCTAGTCCCGGGGTCGTGGGTACGACCCTACAGTCGTCGGACATTTCGGCGGCTTGCCAACTTTGGCCCGGGGTCGTGGGGACGACCCTATAGTCGTCGGACATGACGGTGGCGGGCCAATCTAGTCCCGGGGTCGTGGGGACGACCCTACAGTCGTCGGACATTTCGGCGGCTGGCCAACTTTGGCCCGGGGTCGAGGGGACGACCCTATAGTCGTCGGACATGTTGGCAGCTTGTCAGCTTAGCCCCGGGGTCGTGGGTACGGCCCTATAGTCGTCGGACAAGTCGGCGGCGGGCCAACCTTGTCCCGGGGTCGTGGGGACGACCGTATAGTCGTCGGACATGTCGGCGGCTGGCCAACTTTGGCCCGTGGTCGTGGGGACGATCCAATAGTCGTCGGACATGTCGGCGGCTGGCCAACTTTGGCGCGTGGTCGTGGGGACGATCCGATTGTCGTCGGACATGTCGGCGGCTGGCCAACCTAGACCCGGGGTCGTGGGGACGACCCTATTGTCGTCGGACAAGGCGGTGGCGGGCCAATCTAGTCCTGGGGTCGTGGGGACGATCCGATAGTCGTTGGACATGACGGTGGCGGGCCAATCTAGACCCGGGGTCGTGGGGACGACCCTATAGTCGTCGGACTTGTCGGTGGCGGGCCAATCTAGTCCGGGGGTCGTGAGGACGACCCTACAGTCGTCGGACATTTCGGCGGCTTGCCAACTTTGGCCCGGGGTCGTGGGGACGATCCAATAGTCGTCGGACATGTTGGCGGCTGGTCAACTTTGGCCCGTGGTCGTGGGGACGACCCTATAGTCGTTGGACATGTCAGCGGCTGGCCAACTTTGGCCCGGTGTCGTGGGGACGACCCAATAGTCGTCGGACATGTCGGCGGCTGGCCAACTTTGGCCCGTGGTCGTGGGGACGACCCTATTGTCGTCGGAAATGACGGTGGCGGGCCAATCTATTCCCGGGGTCGTGGGGACGACCCTATAGTCGTCGGACAAGACGGCGGCTGGACATCTTTGGCCCGGGGTCGTGGGGACGACCCTACAGTCGTCGGACATTTCGGCGGCTTGCCAACTTTGGCCCGTGGTCGTGGGGACGACCCTATAGTCGTCGGACATGACGGTGGCGGGCCAGTCTAGTCCCGGGTCATGGGGACGACCCTATAGTCGTCGGACAAGTCGGCGGCTGGCCAACTTTGGCCCGTGGTCGTGGGGACGACCCTATAGTCGTCAGACATGACGGTGGCGAGCCAACCTACTCCCGGGGTCGTGGGGACGACCCTATAGTCGTCGGACAAGTCGGCGGCGGGGCAACCTAGTCCCGGGGTCGTGGGGACCACCCTATAGTCGTCGGACATGACGGTGGTGGGCCAGTCTAGTCCCGGGTCGTGGGGACGACCCTATAGTCGTCGGACATGTCGGCGGCTGGCCAACTTTGGCCCGTGGTCGTGGGGACGACCCTATAGTCGTCGGACATGACGGTGGCGGGCCAGTCTAGTCCCGGGTCATGGGGACGACCCTATAGTCGTCGGACAAGTCGGCGGCTGGCCAACTTTGGCCCGTGGTCGTGGGGACGACCCTATAGTCGTCAGACATGACGGTGGCGAGCCAACCTACGCCCGGGGTCGTGGGGACGACCCTATGGTCGTCGGACAAGTCGGCGGCGGGGCAACCTAGTCCCGGGGTCGTGGGGAGGACCCTATACTCGTCGGACAAGTCGGCGGCGAGCCAACCTAGTCCGGGCGTCGTGGGGACGACCCTATAGTCGTCGGCGAAGTCTGCGGCGGGCCAACCTAGTCTCGGGGTCGTAGGGACGACCCTATAGTCGTCGGACATGTCGCCGGCTGGCCAACTTTGGCCCGTACTCGTGGGTACGACCCTATAGTCGTCGGACATGACGGTGTCGAGCCAATCTAGTCCCGGGGTCGTGGGGACGACCCTATAGTCGTCGGATATGTCGGCGGCTGGCCAACTTTGGCCCGTGGTCGTGGGGACGACCCTATAGTCGTCGGACATGACGGTGGCGGGCTAATCTAGTCCCGGGGTCGAGGGGACGACCCTATAAGCGTCGGACAAGACGGCGGCTGGACATCTTTGGCCCGGGGTCGTGGGGACGACCCTACAGTCGTCGGACATTTCGGCGGCTTGCCAACTTTGGCCCGGTGTCGTGGGGACGACTCTATAGTCGTCGGAAATGTCGGCGGCTGGCCAACTTTGGCTCGTGGTTGTGGGGACGACCCTATAGTCGTTGGACATGACGGTGGCGGGCCAATCTAGTCCCGGGGTCGTGGGTAAGACCCTATAGTCGTCGGACAAGACGGCGGCTGGACATCTTTGGCCCGGGGTCGTGGGGACGACCCTATAGTCGTCGGACATGTTGGCGGCTGGCCAACCTAGACCCGGGGTCGTGGGGACGACCCTATAGTCGTCGGACATGTCGGTGGCGGGCCAATCTAGTCCGGGGGTCGTGGGGACGACCCTACAGTCGTCGGACATTTCGGCGGCTTGCCAACTTTGGCCCGGGGTCGTGGGGACGATCCAATAGTCGTCGGACATGTCGGCGGCTGGTCAACTTTGGCCCGTGGTCGTGGGGACGACCCTATAGTCGTTGGACATGTCACCGGCTGGCCAACTATGGCCCGGTGTCGTGGGGACGACCCAATAGTCGTCGACCATGTCGGCGGCTGGCCAACTTTGGCCCGTGGTTGAGGGGACGACCCTATAGTCGTTTGACATGACGGTGGCGGGCCAATCTAGTCCCGGGGTCGTGGGGACGACCCTATGGTCGTCGGACATGTCGGCGGCTGGCCAACTTTGGACCGGTGTCGTGGGGACGACTCTATAGTCGTCGGAAATGTCGGCGGCTGGCCAACCTGGACCCGGGGTCGTGGGGACGACCCTATTGTCGTCGGACATGACGGTGGCGGGCCAATCTAGTCTCGGGGTCGTGGGGACGACCCTATAGTCGTCGGACATGTCGGCGGCTGGCCAACTTTGGCCCGGGGTCGTGGGGACGATCCAATAGTCGTCGGACATGTCGGCGGCTGGTCAACTTTGGCCCGTGGTCGTGGGTACGACCCTACAGTCGTCGGACATTTCGGCGGCTTGCCAACTTTGGCCCGGGGTCGTGGGGACGACCCTATAGTCGTCGGACTTGACGGTGGCGGGCCAATCTAGTACCGAGGTCCTGGGGACGACCCTATAGTCGTCGGACTTGACGGTGGCGGGCCAATCTAGTCCCGGGGTCGTGGGGACGACCCTACAGTCGTCGGACATTTCGGCGGCTTGCCAACTTTGGCCCGTGGTCGTGGGGACGATCCAATAGTCGTCGGACATGTCGGCGGCTGGCCAAGTTTGGCCCGTGGTCGTGGGGACGACCCAATAGTCGTTGGACATGTCAGCGGCTGGCCAACTTTGCCCCGGTGTCGTGGGGACGATCCGATAGTCGTCGGACATGACGGTGGCGGGCCAATCTAGTCCCAGGGTCGTTGGGACGACCCTATAGTCGTCGGACATGTCGGTGGCTGGCCAACTTTGGCCCGTGGTCGTGGGGACGACTCTACAGTCGTCGGACATGTCGGCGGCTGGCCAACTGTGGCCCGTGGTTGTGGGGACGACCCTATAGTCGTCGGACATGTCGGCGGCTGGCCAGATTTAGACCGTGGTCGTAGGGACGAACCTATTGTCGTCGGACTAGTCGGCGGCGAGCCAAGTTTGGCCCGTGGTCGTGGGGACGACCCTATAGTCGTCGGACTTGACGGTGGCGGGCCAATCTAGTCCCGGGGTCGTGGGGTCGACCCTATAGTCGTCGGACATGTCGGCGGCGGGCCAACCTAGTCCCGGGGTCGTGGGGACGACCCTATAGTCGTCGGACATGTCTGCGGCTGGCCAACTTTGGCCCGTGGTCGTGGGGACGACCCTATAGTCGTCGGACATGACAGTGGCGGGCCAATCTAGTCCCGGGGTCGTGGGGACGACCCTATAGTCGTCGGACATGTCGGCGGCTGGCCAACTTTGGCCCGTGGTTGTGGGGACGACCCTATAGTCGTCGGACATGTCGGCGGCTGGCCAGATTTAGACCGTGGTCGTAGGGACGAACCTATTGTCGTCGGACTAGTCGGCGGCGAGCCAACTTTGGCCCGTGGTCGTGGGGACGACCCTATAGTCGTCGGACTTGACGGTGGCGGGCCAATCTAGTCCCGGGGTCGTCGGACTTGACGGTGGCGGGCCAATCTAGTCCCGGGGTCGTCGGACTTGACGGTGGCGGGCCAATCTAGTCCCGGGGTCGTGGGGACGACCCTACAGTCGTCGGACATTTCGGCGGCTTGCCAACTTTGGCCCGGGGTCGTGGGGACGACCCTATAGTCGTTGGACATGACGGTGGCGGGCCAATCTAGTCCCGGGGTCGTGGGGACGACCCTATAGTCGTCGGACATGTCTGCGGCTGGCCAACTTTGGCCCGTGGTCGTGGGGACGACCCTATAGTCGTCGGACAAGTCGGCGGCGGGCCAACCTAGTCCCGGGGTCATGGGGAAGACCCTATAGTCGTCGGATATGTCGGCGGCTGTCCAACTACAGGACGGGTTATCCTATCTAGTCAAGGTGACCTCCGGTGTCCCTCAGGGATCGCACCTTGGTCCTCTCCTGTTCCTTCTCTATGTAAATGATCTTAAGGAGGTTTTCCAGCATAGGGATTTCTTAATGTACGCGGACGATTTGAAAGTGTACCGTACTATTAGAGGGTCTTTTGACGTTGAATTGCTGCAGGCTGACCTCAGGAGATTCGAGCAGTGGTGTATTGTTAATAGAATGCAGCTAAATACAGGGAAATGTGTGTTATTAAGGACCCACAGGGCTGTCAGTGGCATTACCTCGACGTATACGCTAGGCGATACCACGTTGACGGCGGTGGCGGAAGTCTTAGACCTTGGCGTCACATTTACGACGGGTCTGGATTTTCGTAACCATTATCGCAACATAACTTGTAAGGCAATGAAAACCCTTGGGTTTATAGCACGGTTTGCGAAACATTTTAAGCAGATCAGGACATTAAAACTGTTATACGTTGCACTGGTTAGGCCACAAGTTGAATATGCGTCGGTTATTTGGAGCCCTAAGCATAAGCTATATGTTAGCATAATTGAAAGGATCCAACACAAGTTCCTTAGGCTTGCCATGAGGACATCTGGCAGCCCTACGAGGATCAATGACCATGATTATAGTCCTGCCCTGATAAAGATGAGGCTCTCTACCCTTAGCGACCGCCGGGTCTGTTCTGATCTACTATTTCTATATAAGGTTTTACATGGTCAGATAGACTGCAAAGGGCTGGTGGCATTGATCAACTTTCACGCTCCGCAACTGTCACTGCGTATGAGACACCTTTTTGTATCGTGCGTCCCGGAATATCATCACTACACTGCCGATCCCATAAATCGCGCCATGGATGAGCTTAATCAGAGCCCCGCGGACATTGATTTCTTTCAAGCCTCCCTAGCGTCGTTCAGGAATCAATTACTTAGGATACTGCCACCTCGGTAATCTAGTGTTTCACCGGGTACGGCGTTAGAGCCGTTGTATAGACTGGCTTGTTTTTGTGTTGTTACTGTTGTTTTGTTACTTTACTTTATATTCTATGTTTTTCGTTATATTTTATTTTTAATCGTATTGTATTTTATTGTATGTTTCTGTATCTTAGCATTTTTCTACACTTTGTATTCTAAAGGGTTCCCCCGTTGAATAAATAATAATAATAATAATAATAATAACTATGGTCCGTGGTCGTGGGGACGACCCTATAGTCGTCAGAAATAACGGTGGCGGGGCAATCAACTCCCGGGGTCGTGGGGTCGACCCGATAGTCGTCGGACATGATGGTGGCGGGCCAATCTAGTCCCGAGGTCATGGGAACGACCCTATAGTCGTCGCATATGTCGGCGGCTGGCCAACTTTGGTCCGTTGTCGTGGGGACGACCCTATAGTCGTCGGAAATAACCATGGCGGGGCAATCTATTCCCGGGGTCGTGGGCACGACCCTGTAGTCGTCGGATATGACGGTGGCGGGCCAATCTAGTCCCGGGGTCATGGGAACGACCCTATAGTCGTCGGATATTTCGGCGGCCGGCCAACTTTGGCCCGTGGTCGTGGGGACGACCCTATAGTCGTCGGAAATAACGATGGCGGGGCAATCTATTCCCGGGGTCGTGGGGACGACCCTGTAGTCGTCGGACATGACGGTGGCGGGCCAATCTAGTCCCGGGGTTATGGGAACGACCCTATAGTCGTCGGATATTTCGGCGGCCGGCCAACTTTGGCCCGTGGTCGTGGGGACGACCCTATAGTCGTCGGACATGTTGGCGGCAGGTCAACCTAGTCCCGGGGTCGTGGGGACGACCCTATTGTCGTCGGACATGGCGGTGGCGGGCCAATCTAGTCCCGTGGTCGCGGGGACGACCCTACAGTCGTCGGACATTTCGGCGGCAGGCCAACTTTGGCCCGTGGTCGTGGGGACGACCCTATAGTCGTCGGACATGACGGTAGCGGGCCAATCTAGTCCCGAGGTCGTGGGGACGACCCTATAGTCGTCGGACATTTCGGCGGCTGGCCAACTTTGGCCCGTGGTCGTGGGGACGACCCTATAGTCGTCGGACATGTTGGCGGCTGGCCAACTTTGGCCCGTAGTCGTGGGGACGATCCGATAGTCGCCGGACATGACGGTGGCGGGCCAATCTATTCCCGGGGTCGTGGGGACGACCCTATAGTCGTCGGACATGTCGGCAGCTGGCCAACTTTGGCCCGGTGTCGTGGGGACGACTCTATAGTCGTCGGACATGTCGGCGGCGGGCCAATCTAGTACCGGGGTCGTGGGGACGACATTATAGTCGTCGGACATGTCGGCGGCTGGCCAACTTTGGCCCGTGGTCGTGGGGACGACCCAATAGTCGTTGGACATGTCGGCGGCTGGCCAACTTTGGCCTGTGGTTGTGGGGACGACCCTATAGTCGTTGGACATGACGGTGGCGGGCCAATCTAGTCCCGGGGTCGTGGGGACGACCCTATAGTCGTCGGACAAGACGGCGGCTGGACATCTTTCGCCCGGGGTCGTGGGGACGACCCTATAGTCGTCGGACAAGACAGCGGCTGGACATCTTTCGCCCGGGGTCGTGGGGACGACCCTATAGTCGTCGGAAATGTCGGCGGCTGGCCAACCTGGACTCGGGATCGTGGGGACGACCCTATAGTCGTCGGACAAGACGGCGGCTGGACATCTTTGGCCCGGGGTCGTGGGGACGACCCTATAGTCGTCGGACATGTCGGCGGCTGGCCAACTTTGGCCCGGTGTCGTGGGGACGACTCTATAGTCGTCGGAAATGTCGGCGGCTGGCCAACTTTGGCCCGTGGTTGTGGGGACGACCCTATAGTCGTTGGACATGACGGTGGCGGGCCAATCTAGTCCCGGGGTCGTGGGTAAGACCCTATAGTCGTCGGACAAGACGGCGGCTGGACATCTTTGGCCCGGGGTCGTGGGGACGACCCTATAGTCGTCGGACATGTCGGCGGCTGGCCAACTTTGGCCCGGTGTCGTGGAGACGACCCTATAGTCGTCGGACATGTTGGCGGCTTGTCAGCCTAGTCCCGGGGTCGTGGGGACGACCCTATAGTCGTCGGACATGTCGGCGGCTGGCCAACTTTGGCCCGGGGTCGTGGGGACGACCCTATAGTCGTCGGACATGACGGTGGCGGGCCAATCTAGTCCCGGGGTCGTGGGGACGACCCTATAGTCGTCGGACATTTCGGCGGCTGGCCAACTTTGGCCCGGGGTCGTGGGGACGACCCTATAGTCGTCGGACATGTTGGCGGCTTGTCAGCCTAGTCCCGGGGTCGTGGGTACGGCCCTATAGTCGTCGGACAAGTCGGCGGCGGGCCAACCTTGTCCCGTGGTCGTGGGGATGACCCTATAGTCGTCGGACATGTCGGCGGCTGGCCAACTTTGGCCCGGTGTCGTGGGGACGACTCTATAGTCGTCGGAAATGTCGGCGGCTGGCCAACTTTGGCCCGTGGTTGTGGGGACGACCCTATAGTCGTTGGACATGACGGTGGCGGGCCAATCTAGTCCCGGGGTCGTGGGTAAGACCCTATAGTCGTCGGACAAGACGGCGGCTGGACATCTTTGGCCCGGGGTCGTGGGGACGACCCTATAGTCGTCGGACATGACGGTGGCGGGCCAATCTAGTCCCGAGGTCGTGGGTACGACCCTATAGTCGTCGGACAAGTCGGCGGCGGGCCAACCTTGTCCCGGGGTCGTGGGGACGACCCTATAGTCGTCGGACATGTCGGCGGCTGGCCAACTTTGGCCCGGTGTCGTGGAGACGACCCTATAGTCGTCGGACATGTTGGCGGCTTGTCAGCTTAGTCCCGGGGTCGTGGGTACGGCCCTATAGTCGTCGGACAAGACGGCGGCTGGACATCTTTGGCCCGGGGTCGTGGGGACGACCCTATAGTCGTCGGACATTTCGGCGGCATGCCAACTTTGGCCCGTGGTCGTGGGGTTGACCCTATAGTCGTCGGACATGACGGTGGCGGGCCAATCTAGTCCCGGGGTCGTGGGGACGACCCTATAGTCGTCGGACATTTCGGCGGCTGGCCAACTTTGGCCCGGGGTCGTGGGGACGACCCTATAGTCGTCGGACATGTTGGCGGCTTGTCAGCTTAGTCCCGGGGTCGTGGGTACGGCCCTATAGTCGTCGGACAAGACGGCGGCTGGACATCTTTGGCCCGGGGTCGTGGGGACGACCCTACAGTCGTCGGACATTTCGGCGGCTTGCCAACTTTGGCCCGGGGTCGTGGGGACGACCCTATAGTCGTCGGACATGTCGGCGGCTGGCCAACTTTGGCCCGGGGTCGTGGGGACGACTCTATAGTCGTCGGAAATGTCGGCGGCTGGCCAACCTGGACTCGGGATCGTGGGGACGACCCTATAGTCGTCGGACAAGACGGCGGCTGGACATCTTTGGCCCGGGGTCGTGGGGACGACCCTATAGTCGTCGGACATGTCGGCGGCTGGCCAACTTTGGCCCGGTGTCGTGGGGACGACTCTATAGTCGTCGGAAATGTCGGCGGCTGGCCAACCTGGACCCGGGGTCGTGACGACGACCCTATAGTCGTCGGACAAGACGGCGGCTGGACATCTTTGGCCCGGGGTCGTGGGGACGACCCTATAGTCGTCGGACATGTCGGCGGCTGGACAACTTTGGCCCGTGGTCGTGGGGACGATCCAATAATCGTCGGACATGTCGGCGGCTGGCCAACTTTGGCCCGTGGTTGTGGGGACGACCCTATAGTCGTTGGACATGACGGTGGCGGGCCAATCTAGTCCCGGGGTCGTGGGGCGACCCTATAGTCGTCGGACATGTCGGCGGCTGGCCAACTTTGGCACGGTGTCGTGGGGACGACTCTATAGTCGTCGGAAATGTCGGCGGCTGGCCAACCTGGACCCGGGGTCGTGGAGACGACCCTATTGTCGTCGGACATGACGGTGGCGGGCCAATCTAGTCCCGGGGTCGTAGGGACGACCCTATAGTCGTCGGACATGTTGGCGATTGGCCAACTTTGGCCCGGTGTCGTGGGGACGACTCTATAGTCGTCGGAAATGTCGGCGGCTGGCCAACCTGGACCCGGGGTCGTGGGGACGACCCTATTGTCGTCGGACTTGACGGTAGCGGGCCAATCTAGTCCCGAGGTCGTGGGGACGACCCTATAGTCGTCGGACTTGACGGTGGCGGGCCAATCTAGTCCCGGGGTCGTGGGGACGACCCTACAGTCGTCGGACATTTCGGCGGCTTGCCAACTTTGGCCCGGTGTCGTGGGGACGACTCTATAGTCGTCGGAAATGTCGGCGGCTGGCCAACTTTGGCCCGTGGTTGTGGGGACGACCCTATAGTCGTTGGACATGACGGTGGCGGGCCAATCTAGTCCCGGGGTCGTGGGTAAGACCCTATAGTCGTCGGACAAGACGGCGGCTGGACATCTTTGGCCCGGGGTCGTGGGGACGACCCTATAGTCGTCGGACATGTTGGCGGGTTGTCAGCCTAGTCCCGGGGTCGTGGGTACGACCCTATAGTCGTCGGACAAGTCGGCGGCGGGCCAACCTTGTCCCGGGGTCGTGGGGACGACCCTATAGTCGTCGGACATGTCGGCGGCTGGCCAACTTTGGCCCGGTGTCGTGGGGACGACTCTATAGTCGTCGGAAATGTCGGCGGCTGGCCAACTTTGGCCCGTGGTTGTGGGGACGACCCTATAGTCGTCGGACAAGACGGCGGCTGGACATCTTTGGCCCGGGGTCGTGGGGACGACCCTATAGTCGTCGGACATGACGGTGGCGGGCCAATCTAGTCCCGGGGTCGTGGGTACGACCCTATAGTCGTCGGACAAGTCGGCGGCGGGCCAACCTTGTCCCGGGGTCGTGGGGACGACCCTATAGTCGTCGGACATGTCGGCGGCTGGCCAACTTTGGCCCGGTGTCGTGGAGACGACTCTATAGTCGTCGGAAATGTCGGCGGCTGGCCAACTTTGGCCCGTGGTTGTGGGCACGACCCTATAGTCGTTGGACATGACGGTGGCGGGCCAATCTAGTCCCGGGGTCGTGGGTAAGACCCTATAGTCGTCGGACAAGACGGCGGCTGGACATCTTTGGCCCGGGGTCGTGGGGACGACCCTATAGTCGTCGGACATTTCGGCGGCATGCCAACTTTGGCCCGTGCTCGTGGGGTTGACCCTATAGTCGTCGGACATGACGGTGGCGGGCCAATCTAGTCCCGGCGTCGTGGGGACGACCCTATAGTCGTCGGACATTACGGCGGCTGGCCAACTTTGGCCCGGGGTCGTGGGGACGACCCTATAGTCGTCGGACATGTTGGCGGCTTGTCAGCTTAGTCCCGGGGTCGTGAGTACGGCCCTATAGTCGTCGGACAAGACGGCGGCTGGACATCTTTGGCCCGGGGTCGTGGGGACGACCCTACAGTCGTCGGACATTTCGGCGGCTTGCCAACTTTGGCCCGGGGTCGTGGGGACGACCCTATAGTCGTCGGACATGTCGGCGGCTGGCCAACTTTGGCCCGGGGTCGTGGGGACGACTCTATAGTCGTCGGACATGACGGCGGCTGGACATCTTTGGCCCGGGGTCGTGGGGACGACCCTATAGTCGTCGGACATGACGGTGGCGGGCCAATCTAGTCCCGGGGTCGTGGGTACGACCCTATAGTCGTCGGACAAGTCGGCGGCGGGCCAACCTTGTCCCGGGGTCGTGGGGACGACCCTATAGTCGTCGGACATGTCGGCGGCTGGCCAACTTTGGCCCGGTGTCGTGGGGACGACTCTATAGTCGTCGGAAATGTCGGCGGCTGGCCAACCTGGACCCGGGGTCGTGACGACGACCCTATAGTCGTCGGACAAGACGGCGGCTGGACATCTTTGGCCCGGGGTCGTGGGGACGACCCTATAGTCGTCGGACATGACGGTGGCGGACCAATCTAGTCCCGGGGTCGTGGGGACGACCCTATAGTCGTCGGACATGTCGGCGGCTGGCCAACTTTGGCCCATGTTCGTGGGGACGATCCAATAGTCGACGGACATGTCGGCGGCTGGCCAACTTTGGCCCGTGGTTGTGGGGACGACCCTATAGTCGTTGGACATGACGGTGGCGGGCCAATCTAGTCCCGGGGTCGTGGGTACGACCCTATAGTCGTCGGACTTGTCGGTGGCGGGCCAATCTAGTCCGGGGGTCGTGGGGACGACCCTATAGTCGTCGGATATGTCGCCGGATGGCCAACTTTGGCCCGTGGTCGTGGGGACGATCCAATAATCGTCGGACATGTCGGTGGCGGGCCAATCTAGTCCCGGGGTCGTGGGGACGACCCTATAGTCGTCGGACATGTTGGCGGCTTGTCAGCCTAGTCCCGGGGTCTTGGGGACGACCCTATAGTCGTCGGACATGACGGTGGCGGACCAATCTAGTCCCGGGGTCGTGGGGACGACCGTATAGTCGTCGCACATGTCGGCGGCTGGCCAACTTTGGCCCGTGGTCGTGGGGACGATCCAATAATCGTCGGACATGTCGGCGGCTGGCCAACTTTGGCCCGTGGTTGTGGGGACGACCCTATAGTCGTTGGACATGACGGTGGCGGGCCAATCTAGTCCCGGGGTCGTGGGGACGACCCTATAGTCGTCGGACATGTCGGCGGCTGGCCAACTTTGGCACGGTGTCGTGGGGACGACTCTATAGTCGTCGGAAATGTCGGCGGCTGGCCAACCTGGACCCGGGGTCGTGGAGACGACCCTATTGTCGTCGGACATGACGGTGGCGGGCCAATCTAGTCCCGGTGTCGTAGGGACGACCCTATAGTCGTCGGACATGTTGGCGATTGGCCAACTTTGGCCCGGTGTCGTGGGGACGACTCTATAGTCGTCGGAAACGTCGGCGGCTGGCCAACCTGGACCCGGGGTCGTGGGGACGACCCTATAGTCGTTGGACATGACGGTGGCGGGCCAATCTAGTCCCGGGGTCGTGGGGACGACCCTATAGTCGTCGAACAATTCGGCGGCGGGCCAAGCTTGTCCCGGGGTCGTGGGGACGACCCTATAATCGTCGGACATGACGGTGGCGGGCCAATCTAGTCCCGGGGTCGTGGGTACGACCCTACAGTCGTCGGACATTTCGGCGGCTTGCCAACTTTGGCCCGGGGTCGTGGGAACGACCCTATAGTCGTTGGACATGACGGTGGCGGGCCAATCTAGTCCCGGGGTCGTGGGGACGACCCTATAGTCGTCGAACAATTCGGCGGCGGGTCAAGCTTGTCCCGGGGTCGTGGGGACGACCCTATAATCGTCGGACATGACGGTGGCGGGCCAATCTAGTCCCGGGGTCGTGGGGACGACCCTATAGTCGTCGGACAAGACGGTGGCGGACCAATCTAGTCCCGGGGTCGTGGGGACGACCCTATAGTCGTCGGACATGTCGGCGGCTGGCCAACTTTGGCCCGTGGTCGTGGGGACGATCCAATAGTCGACGGACATGTCGGCGGCTGGCCAACTTTGGCCCGTGGTTGTGGGGACGACCCTATAGTCGTTGGACATGACGGTGGCGGGCCAATCTAGTCCCGGGGTCGTGGGTACGACCCTACAGTCGTCGGACATTTCGGCGGCTTGCCAACTTTGGCCCGGGGTCGTGGGGACGACCCTATAGTCGTTGGACATGACGGTGGCGGGCCAATCTAGTCCCGGGGTCGTGGGGACGACCCTATAGTCGTCGAACAATTCGGCGGCGGCCCAAGCTTGTCCCGGGGTCGTGGGGACGACCCTATAATCGTCGGACATGACGGTGGCGGGCCAATCTAGTCCCGGGGTCGTGGGGACGACCCTATAGTCGTCGGACATGTCGGCGGCTGGCCAACTTTGGCCCGGTGTCGTGGGGACGACTCTATAGTCGTCGGAAATGTCGGCGGCTGGCCAACCTGGACCCGGGGTCGTGGGGACGACCCTATTGTCGTCGGACATGACGGTGGCGGGCCAGTCTAGTCCCGGGTCGTGGGGACGACCCTATAGTCGTCGGACATGTCGGCGGCTGGCCAACTTTGGCCCGTGGTCGTGGGGACGACCCTATAGTCGTCGGACATAACGGTGGCGGGCCAATCTAGTCCCGTGGTCGTGGGGACGACCCTATAGTCGTCGGAAATGTCGGTGGCTGTCCAACTTTGGCCCGGGGGTCGTGGGGACGACCCTATAGTCGTCGGACATGTCGGCGGCGAGCCAACATTGACCCGGGGTCGTGGGGACGACTCTATAGTCGTCGGACATGTCGGTGGCGGGCCAGTCTAGTCCCGGGGTCGTGGGGACGACCCTATAATCGTTGGACATGACGGTGGCGGGCCAATCTAGTCCCGGGGTCGTGGGGACGACCCTATAGTCGTCGGACATGTCGGCGGCTGGCCAACTTTGGCCCGTGGTCGTGGGGACGATCCAATAGTCGTCGGACATGTCGGCGGCTGGCCAACTTTGGCCCGTGGTCGTGGGGACGACCCGATAGTCGTCGGACATGTCGGCGGCTGGCCAACTTTGGCCCGTGGTCGTGGGGACGACCCTATAGTCGTCGGAAATGTCGGTGGCTGTCCAACTTTGGCCCGGGGGTCGTGGGGACGACCCTATAGTCGTCGGACATGTCGGCGGCGAGCCAACATTGACCCGGGGTCGTGGGGACGACTCTATAGTCGTCGGACATGTCGGCGGCTGGCCAACTTTGGCCCGTGGTCGTGGGGACGACCCTATAGTCGTCGGAAATGTCGGTGGCTGTCCAACTTTGGCCCGGGGGTCGTGGGGACGACCCTATAGTCGTCGGACATGTCGGCGGCGAGCCAACATTGACCCGGGGTCGTGGGGACGACTCTATAGTCGTCGGACATGTCGGCGGCTGGCCAACCTAGACCCGGGGTCGTGGGGACGACCCTATTGTCGTCGGACATGACGGTGGCGGGCCAATCTAGTCCCGGGGTCGTGGGGACGACCCTATAGTCGTCGGTCAAGTCGGCGGCGGGCCAAGCTTGTCCCGGGGTCGTGGGGACGACCCTATAATCATCGGACATGACGGTGGCGGGCCAATCTAGTCCCGGGGTCGTGGGGACGACCCTATAATCGTTGGACATGACGGTGGCGGGCCAATCTAGTCCCGGGGTCGTGGGGACGACCCTATAGTCGTCGGACATGTCGGCGGCTGGCCAACTTTGGCCCGTGGTCGTGAGGACGATCCAATAGTCGTCGGACATGTCGGCGGCTGGCCAACTTTGGCCCGTGGTCGTGGGGACGACCCGATAGTCGTCGGACATGTCGGCGGCTGGCCAACTTTGGCCCGTGGTCGTGGGGACGACCCTATAGTCGTCGGAAATGTCGGTGGCTGTCCAACTTTGGCCCGGGGGTCGTGGGGACGACCCTATAGTCGTCGGACATGTCGGCGGCGAGCCAACATTGGCCCGGGGTCGTCGGGACGACCCGATAGTCGTCGGACATGTCGGCGGCTGGCCAACCTAGTCCCGGGGTCGTGGGGACGACCCTATAGTCGTCGGACATGTCGGCGGCTGGCCAACTTTGGCCCGTGGTCGTGGGGACGATCCAATAGTCGTCGGACATGTCGGCGGCTGGCCAACTTTGGCCCGTGGTCGTTGGGACGACCCTATAGTCGTTGGACATGTCAGCGGCTGGCCAACTTTGGTCCGGTGTCGTGGGGACGACTCTATTGTCGTCGGACATGTCGGCGGCTGGCCAACCTAGACCCGGGGTCGTGGGGACGACCCTATATTCGTTGGACATGTCAGCGGCTGGCCAACTTTGGCCCGGTGTCGTGGGGACGACTCTATTGTCGTCGGACATGTCGGCGGCGTACCAACCTAGTCCGGGGGTCGTGGGGACGACCCTACAGTCGTCGGACAAGTCGGCGGCGAGCCAATCTAGTCCCGCGGTCGTGGGGACGACCCTATAGTCGTCGGACATGTCGGCGGCTGGCCAACTTTGGCCCGTGGTCGTGGAGACGATCCAATAGTCGTCGGACATGTCGGCGGCTGGCCAACTTTGGCCCGTGGTCGTGGGGACGACCCTATAGTCGTTGGACATGTCAGCGGCTGGCCAACTTTGGTCCGGTGTCGTGGGGACGACTCTATTGTCGTCGGACATGTCGGCGGCTGGCCAACCTAGACCCGGGGTCGTGGGGACGACCCTATATTCGTTGGACATGTCAGCGGCTGGCCAACTTTGGCCCGGTGTCGTGGGGACGACTCTATTGTCGTCGGACATGTCGGCGGCGTACCAACCTAGTCCGGGGGTCGTGGGGACGACCCTACAGTCGTCGGACAAGTCGGCGGCGAGCCAATCTAGTCCCGCGGTCGTGGGGACGACCCTATAGTCGTCGGATAAGTCAGCGGCTGGCCAACATTGGCCCGTGGTCGTGGGGACGACCATATAGTCGTCGGACATGACGGTGGCGGGCCACTCTAGTCCCGGGGTAGTGGGGACGACCCTATAGTCGTCGGACATGTCGGCGGCTGGCCAACTTTGGCCCGTGGTCGTGGGGACGATCCAATAGTCGTCGGACATGTCGGCGGCTGGCCAACTTTGGCCCGTGGTCGTGGGGACGATCCGATAGTCGTCGGACATGTCGGCGGCTGGCCAACTTTGGCTCGTGGTCGTGGGGAGGACCCTATACTCGTCGGAAATGACGGTGGCGGGCCAATCTAGTCCCGGGGTCGTGGGGACGACCCTACAGTCGTCGGACAAGTCGGCGGCGAGCCAATCTAGTCCCGCGGTCGTGGGGACGACCCTATAGTCGTCGGACAAGTCAGCGGCTGGCCAACATTGTCCCGTGGTCGTGGGGACGACCATATAGTCGTCGGACATGACGGTGGCGGGCCAATCTAGTCCCGGGGTCGTGGGGACGACCGTATAGTCGTCGGACAAGTCGGCGGCGGGCCAACCTAGTCCCGGGGTCGTGGGGACGACCCTATAATCGTCGGACAAGCCGGCGGCTGGCCAACTTTGGCCCGTGGTCGTGGGGACGACCCTATAGTCGTCGGACAAGTCGGCGGCTGTCCAACTTTGGCCCGGGGTCGTGGGGACGACCCTATAGGCGTCGGACTTGACGGTGGCGGGCCAATCTAGTCCCGGGGTCGTGGGGACGACCCTATAGTCGTCAGACATATCGGTGGCGAGCCAACCTAGTCCCGGGGTCGTGGGGACGACCCTATAGTCGTCGGAAATGACGGTGGCGGGCCAATCTATTCCCGGGGTCGTGGGGACGACCGTATAGTCGTCGGACATATCAGCGGCTGGCCAACTTTGGCCCGGGGTCGTGGGGACGACCCTATAGTCGTCGGACAAGTCGGCGGCGGGCCAACCTAGTCCCGGGGTCGTGGGGACGACCCTATATTCGTCGGACAAGCCGGCGGGAGGCCAACTTTGGGGCGTGGTCGTGGGGACGACCCTTTAGTCGTCGGACAAGTCGGCGGCTGTCCAACTTTGGCCCGGGGTCGTGGGGACGACCCTATAGTCGTCGGACTTGACGGTGGCGGGCCAATCTAGTCCCGGGGTCGTGGGGACGACCGTATAGTCGTCGGACATGTGGGCGGCTGGCCAACTTTGGCCCGTGGTCGTGGGGACGATCCAATAGTCGTCGGACATGTCGGCGGCTGGCCAACTTTGGCCCGTGGTCGTGGGGACGACCCGATAGTCGTCGGACATGTCGGCGGCTGGCCAACTTTGGCCCGTGGTCGTGGGGACGACCCTATAGTCGTCGGACAAGTCGGCGGCTGTCCAACTTTGGCCCGGGGTCGTGGGGACGACCCTATAGGCGTCGGACTTGACGGTGGCGGGCCAATCTAGTCCCGGGGTCGTGGGTACGACCCTATAGTCGTCGGACATGACGGTGGCGGGCCAGTCTAGTCCCGGGTCATGGGGACGACCCTATAGTCGTCGGACAAGCCGGCGGCTGGCCAACTTTGGCCCGTGGTCGTGGGGACGACCCTATAGTCGTCGGAAATGACGGTGGCGGGCCAATCTAGTCCCGGGGTCGTGGGGACGACCCTACAGTCGTCGGACAAGTCGGCGGCGAGCCAATCTAGTCCCGCGGTCGTGGGGACGACCCTATAGTCGTCGGACAAGTCAGCGGCTGGCCAACATTGGCCCGTGGTCGTGGGGACGACCATATAGTCGTCGGACATGACGGTGGCGGGCCACTCTAGTCCCGGGTCGTGGGGACGACCCTATAGTCGTCGAACATGTCGGCGGCTGGCCAACTTTGGCCCGGGGTCGTGGGGACGACCCTATAGTCGTCGGAAATGACGGTGGCGGGCCAATCTATTCGCGGGGTCGTGGGGACGACCGTATAGTCGTCGGACATATCAGCGGCTGGCCAACTTTGGCCCGGGGTCGTGGGGACGACCCTATAGTCGTCGGACAAGTCGGCGGCGGGCCAACCTAGTCCCGGGGTCGTGGGGACGAACCTATAATCGTCGGACAAGCCGGCGGCTGGCCAACTTTGGCCCGTGGTCGTGGGGACGACCCTATAGTCGTCGGACAAGTCGGCGGCTGTCCAACTTTGGCCCGGGGTCGTGGGGACGACCCTATAGTCGTCGGACTTGACGGTGGCGGGCCAATCTAGTCCCGGGGTCGTGGGGACGACCCTATAGTCGTCAGACATATCGGTGGCGAGCCAACCTAGTCCCGGGGTCGTGGGGACGACCCTATAGTCGTCGGAAATGACGGTGGCGGGCCAATCTATTCCCGTAGTCGTGGGGACGACCGTATAGTCGTCGGACAAGTCGGCGGCGAGCCCACCTAGTCGGGGGGTCGTGGGGACGACCCTATAGTCGTCGGACAAGTCGGCGGCGAGCCAATCTAGTCCCGCGGTCGTGGGGACGACCCTATAGTCGTCGGACATGTCGGCGGATGGCCAACTTTGGCCCGTGGTCGTGGGGACGATCCAATAGTCGTCGGACATGTCGGCGGCTGGCCAACTTTGGCCCGTGGTCGTGGGGACGAACCGATAGTCGTCGGACATGTCGGCGGCTGGCCAACTTTGGCCCGTGGTCGTGGGGAGGACCCTATACTCGTCGGAAATGACGGTGGCGGGCCAATCTAGTCCCGGGGTCGTGGGGACGACCCTACAGTCGTCGGACAAGTCGGCGGCGAGCCAATCTAGTCCCGCGGTCGTGGGGACGACCCTATAGTCGTTGGACATGTCAGCGGCTGGCCAACTTTGGCCCGTGGTCGTTGGGACGACCCTATAGTCGTCGGAAATGTCGGTGGCTGTCCAACTTTGGCCCGGGGGTCGTGGGGACGACCCTATAGTCGTCGGACATGTCGGCGGCGAGCCAACATTGACCCGGGGTCGTGGGGACGACTCTATAGTCGTCGGACATGTCGGTGGCGGGCCAGTCTAGTCCCGGGGTCGTGGGGACGACCCTATAATCGTTGGACATGACGGTGGCGGGCCAATCTAGTCCCGGGGTCGTGGGGACGACCCTATAGTCGTCGGACATGTCGGCGGCTGGCCAACTTTGGCCCGTGGTCGTGGGGACGATCCAATAGTCGTCGGACATGTCGGCGGCTGGCCAACTTTGGCCCGTGGTCGTGGGGACGACCCGATAGTCGTCGGACATGTCGGCGGCTGGCCAACTTTGGCCCGTGGTCGTGGGGACGACCCTATAGTCGTCGGAAATGTCGGTGGCTGTCCAACTTTGGCCCGGGGGTCGTGGGGACGACCCTATAGTCGTCGGACATGTCGGCGGCGAGCCAACATTGACCCGGGGTCGTGGGGACGACTCTATAGTCGTCGGACATGTCGGCGGCTGGCCAACTTTGGCCCGTGGTCGTGGGGACGACCCTATAGTCGTCGGAAATGTCGGTGGCTGTCCAACTTTGGCCCGGGGGTCGTGGGGACGACCCTATAGTCGTCGGACATGTCGGCGGCGAGCCAACATTGACCCGGGGTCGTGGGGACGACTCTATAGTCGTCGGACATGTCGGCGGCTGGCCAACCTAGACCCGGGGTCGTGGGGACGACCCTATTGTCGTCGGACATGACGGTGGCGGGCCAATCTAGTCCCGGGGTCGTGGGGACGACCCTATAGTCGTCGGTCAAGTCGGCGGCGGGCCAAGCTTGTCCCGGGGTCGTGGGGACGACCCTATAATCATCGGACATGACGGTGGCGGGCCAATCTAGTCCCGGGGTCGTGGGGACGACCCTATAATCGTTGGACATGACGGTGGCGGGCCAATCTAGTCCCGGGGTCGTGGGGACGACCCTATAGTCGTCGGACATGTCGGCGGCTGGCCAACTTTGGCCCGTGGTCGTGGGGACGATCCAATAGTCGTCGGACATGTCGGCGGCTGGCCAACTTTGGCCCGTGGTCGTGGGGACGACCCGATAGTCGTCGGACATGTCGGCGGCTGGCCAACTTTGGCCCGTGGTCGTGGGGACGACTCTATAGTCGTCGGAAATGTCGGTGGCTGTCCAACTTTGGCCCGGGGGTCGTGGGGACGACCCTATAGTCGTCGGACATGTCGGCGGCGAGCCAACATTGGCCCGGGGTCGTCGGGACGACCCGATAGTCGTCGGACATGTCGGCGGCTGGCCAACCTAGTCCCGGGGTCGTGGGGACGACCCTATAGTCGTCGGACATGTCGGCGGCTGGCCAACTTTGGCCCGTGGTCGTGGGGACGATCCAATAGTCGTCGGACATGTCGGCGGCTGGCCAACTTTGGCCCGTGGTCGTGGGGACGACCCTATAGTCGTTGGACATGTCAGCGGCTGGCCAACTTTGGTCCGGTGTCGTGGGGACGACTCTATTGTCGTCGGACATGTCGGCGGCTGGCCAACCTAGACCCGGGGTCGTGGGGACGACCCTATATTCGTTGGACATGTCAGCGGCTGGCCAACTTTGGCCCGGTGTCGTGGGGACGACTCTATTGTCGTCGGACATGTCGGCGGCTGGCCAACCTAGACCCGGGGTCGTGGGGACGACCCTATATTCGTTGGACATGTCAGCGGCTGGCCAACTTTGGCCCGGTGTCGTGGGGACGACTCTATTGTCGTCGGACATGTCGGCGGCGTACCAACCTAGTCCGGGGGTCGTGGGGACGACCCTACAGTCGTCGGACAAGTCGGCGGCGAGCCAATCTAGTCCCGCGGTCGTGGGGACGACCCTATAGTCGTCGGATAAGTCAGCGGCTGGCCAACATTGGCCCGTGGTCGTGGGGACGACCATATAGTCGTCGGACATGACGGTGGCGGGTCACTCTAGTCCCGGGGTCGTGGGGACGACCCTATAGTCGTCGGACATGTCGGCGGCTGGCCAACTTTGGCCCGTGGTCGTGGGGACGACCCAATAGTCGTCGGACATGTCGGCGGCTGGCCAACTTTGGCCCGTGGTCGTGGGGACGATCCGATAGTCGTCGGACATGTCGGCGGCTGGCCAACTTTGGCTCGTGGTCGTGGGGAGGACCCTATACTCGTCGGAAATGACGGTGGCGGGCCAATCTAGTCCCGGGGTCGTGGGGACGACCCTACAGTCGTCGGACAAGTCGGCGGCGAGCCAATCTAGTCCCGCGGTCGTGGGGACGACCCTATAGTCGTCGGACAAGTCAGCGGCTGGCCAACATTGTCCCGTGGTCGTGGGGACGACCATATAGTCGTCGGACATGACGGTGGCGGGCCAATCTAGTCCCGGGGTCGTGGGGACGACCGTATAGTCGTCGGACAAGTCGGCGGCGGGCCAACCTAGTCCCGGGGTCGTGGGGACGACCCTATAATCGTCGGACAAGCCGGCGGCTGGCCAACTTTGGCCCGTGGTCGTGGGGACGACCCTATAGTCGTCGGACAAGTCGGCGGCTGTCCAACTTTGGCCCGGGGTCGTGGGGACGACCCTATAGTCGTCGGACTTGACGGTGGCGGGCCAATCTAGTCCCGGGGTCGTGGGGACGACCCTATAGTCGTCAGACATATCGGTGGCGAGCCAACCTAGTCCCGGGGTCGTGGGGACGACCCTATAGTCGTCGGAAATGACGGTGGCGGGCCAATCTATTCCCGGGGTCGTGGGGACGACCGTATAGTCGTCGGACATATCAGCGGCTGGCCAACTTTGGCCCGGGGTCGTGGGGACGACCCTATAGTCGTCGGACAAGTCGGCGGCGGGCCAACCTAGTCCCGGGGTCGTGGGGACGACCCTATAATCGTCGGACAAGCCGGCGGGAGGCCAACTTTGGGGCGTGGTCGTGGGGACGACCCTATAGTCGTCGGACAAGTCGGCGGCTGTCCAACTTTGGCCCGGGGTCGTGGGGACGACCCTATAGTCGTCGGACTTGACGGTGGCGGGCCAATCTAGTCCCGGGGTCGTGGGGACGACCCTATAGTCGTCGGACATGTCGGCGGCTGGCCAACTTTGGCCCGGGGTCGTGGGGACGACCCTATAGTCGTCGGAAATGACGGTGGCGGGCCAATCTATTCGCGGGGTCGTGGGGACGACCGTATAGTCGTCGGACATATCAGCGGCTGGCCAACTTTGGCCCGGGGTCGTGGGGACGACCCTATAGTCGTCGGACAAGTCGGCGGCGGGCCAACCTAGTCCCGGGGTCGTGGGGACGAACCTATAATCGTCGGACAAGCCGGCGGCTGGCCAACTTTGGCCCGTGGTCGTGGGGACGACCCTATAGTCGTCGGACAAGTCGGCGGCTGTCCAACTTTGGCCCGGGGTCGTGGGGACGACCCTATAGTCGTCGGACTTGACGGTGGCGGGCCAATCTAGTCCCGGGGTTGTGGGGACGACCCTATAGTCGTCAGACATATCGGTGGCGAGCCAACCTAGTCCCGGGGTCGTGGGGACGACCCTATAGTCGTCGGAAATGACGGTGGCGGGCCAATCTATTCCCGTAGTCGTGGGGACGACCGTATAGTCGTCGGACAAGTCGGCGGCGAGCCCACCTAGTCGGGGGGTCGTGGGGACGACCCTATAGTCGTCAGACAAGTCGGCGGCGGGCCTACCTAGTCCCGGGGTCGTGGGGACGACCCTATAGTCGTCGGACAAGTCAGCGGCTGGCCTACATTGGCCCGTGGTCGTGGGGACGACCATATAGTCGTCGGACATGACGGTGGCGGGCCAGTCTAGTCCCGGGTCATGGGGACGACCCTATAGTCGTCGGACATGTCGGCGGCTGGCCAACTTTGGCCCGGGGTCGTAGGGACGACCCTATAGTCGTCGGATATGTCGGCGGCAGGCCAACTTTGGCCCGTGGTCGTGGGGACGACCCTATAGTCGTCGGACAAGTCGGCGGCGGGCCAACCTAGTCCCGGGGTCGTGGGGACGACCCTATAATCGTCGGACAAGCCGGCGGCTGGCCAACTTTGGCCCGTGGTCGTGGGGACGACCCTATAGTCGTCGGACAAGTCGGCGGCTGTCCAACTTTGGCCCGGGGTCGTGGGGACGACCCTATAGTCGTCGGACTTGACGGTGGCGGGCCAATCTAGTCCCGGGGTCGTGGGGACGACCCTATAGTCGTCGGACATGTCGGCGGCTGGCCAACTTTGGCCCGGGGTCGTGGGGACGACCCTATAGTCGTCGGAAATGACGGTGGCGGGCCAATCTAGTCCCGGGGTCGTGGGGACGACCCTACAGTCGTCGGACAAGTCGGCGGCGAGCCAATCTAGTCCCGCGGTCGTGGGGACGACCCTATAGTCGTCGGACAAGTCAGCGGCTGGCCAACATTGGCCCGTGGTCGTGGGGACGACCATATAGTCGTCGGACATGACGGTGGCGGGCCACTCTAGTCCCGGGTCGTGGGGACGACCCTATAGTCGTCGGACAAGTCGGCGGGTGTCCAACTTTGGCCCGGGGTCGTGGGGACGACCCTATAGTCGTCGGACTTGACGGTGGCGGGCCAGTCTAGTCCCGGGTCGTGGGGACGACCCTATAGTCGTCGGACATGTCGGTGGCGAGCCAACCTAGTCCCGGGGTCGTAGGGACGACCCTATAGTCGTCGGACATGTCGCCGGCTGGCCAACTTTGGCCCGTGGTCGTGGGGACGACCCTATAGTCGTCGGACATAACGGTGGCGGGCCAATCTAGTCCCGGGATCGTGGGGACGACCCTATAATCGTTGGACATGACGGTGGCGGGCCAATCTAGTCCCGGGGTCGTGGGGACGACCCAATAGTCGTCGGACATGTCGGCGGCTGGCCAACTTTGGCCCGTGGTCGTGGGGACGATCCAATAGTCGTCGGACATGTCGGCGGCTGGCCAACTTTGGCCCGTGGTCGTGGGGACGACCCGATAGTCGTCGGACATGTCGGCGGCTGGCCAACTTTGGCCCGGGGTCGTGGGGACGACCCTATAGTCGTCGGATATGTCGGCGGCTGGCCAACTTTGGCCCGTGGTCGTGGGGACGACCCTATAGTCGTCGGACATGTCGGTGGCGGGCCAGTCTAGTCCCGGGTCATGGGGACGACCCTATAGTCGTCGGACAAGTCGGCGGCTGGCCAACTTTGGCCCGTGGTCGTGGGGACGACCCTATAGTCGTCGGAAATGACGGTGGCGGGCCAATCTAGTCCCGGGGTCGTGGGGACGACCCTACAGTCGTCGGACAAGTCGGCGGCGAGCCAATCTAGTCCCGCGGTCGTGGGGACGACCCTATAGTCGTCGGACATGTCAGCGGCTGGCCAACATTGGCCCGTGGTCGTGGGGACGACCATATAGTCGTCGGACATGACGGTGGCGGGCCAGTCTAGTCCCGGGTCATGGGGACGACCCTATAGTCGTCGGACAAGTCGGCGGCTGGCCAACTTTGGCCCGTGGTCGTGGGGACGACCCTATAGTCGTCGGAAATGACGGTGGCGGGCCAATCTAGTCCCGGGGTCGTGGGGACGACCCTACAGTCGTCGGACAAGTCGGCGGCGAGCCAATCTAGTCAGTAGTAAGGCAAAGCCGATTCTAACCCAGGTCCTCTGAGGGGAGCGCGGGGGCGGGGAGGAAGTGAGGGCGCGCGGGGAAGTGCGGTGGCGGGAACTATAGGCGCGGGGAGAATGGGGAGTGGAAGACCGGTTGCGCGCGCACGAGCCGCGGAGTGGGGGAAGCCGCAATCGTGGAGGGGATCAGTCCGGGCCGAGCCGCCGCGGAGATCTCTCCAGACCTGACCCACCGGCAGAAATTTCCGCAGAGGGTCGTCCCCTCCCTCTAAAAATTTCTGGGATTGACCCACCGCTAGACATGTGTTTTTAGAGGGGGAATGACCCCCGAAAATATTTTCATATCTAACCGAGGAAGCGGACGACCCCCAAATATTTTTTTTCAAACCATTATAAAGCTGAAATTGTTTAATACTTTATCGGATCCTCTAAAAATTTCTGGGGTCGGGTCTTGTATGAAATAAAACTTTTTTCAGACTCGATCCAACCACAGAAATTTTTTTCCCCAAATATTTTTTTTAAATCAGATCTACCGCCAGAATATTTTTTCCAAACCAACAGATACTTTCTCCCCAAACTTAGAGAAATAATAATTTTTAATCAATGATTCAGCGAACCATTACGTAGAAAACACACATATTTTTTCAAACAAATATGCAGCATTCTAAAGCGTTCCAATTTAACATCGCAGCGTATCGCGCGATTACGCGTAATTTGACTCCTCTGGAGCAGTCGTGCAGGATGAGGTCATTTTCATGGTGCGAAGAAGGAACGAACGAAATATGATTATGCGGCGTCAGCAGAAATGTTTTTTCCATACATATATGTGATGGAAATTTTCCCCCAACGCAGAGAAATAATAATTTTGAAACGTCGAATCGGGAGACGGGTAAATAAAATGAAGAAATAATATACGTTTAAGAAATTATATATTGTTACATAGAATATAAAATTAAAAATATAAATATAAATATTTTATTTATGCAATTCTCTCTGGTGTTTAGACCACCAGTTGAATATTTTAAATACATTTTGCAAAGCACAATGCTTCGCGTGTCTGCCACATCGCAGAGTATTAATTACATTTAGCTTATTTAGAGATTTGATATTCTCATAGTCAATGTCCAGCGTCTCAATGATCACATCCGCTCTCGTATTTTCATCGAGGAAATCCACAAGCCAGTCGCGTTTCTGCAACCCTTTAACGTATACGATATAGGGTGTGTCATCTTCTTCATCGATCGCATCAGCTACAGCTTTCGTAATTAGCTGTTTAGCCATACTGTATGGAACGTCTCCATCATCCCACCGTAGTCCATGATGTTTTGCCACCAACCATCGGATGCTTGATTTGTCGGATTTTGTAAGAAGATATTGCGGCATCGAACTCCCAAAAATATAGTGCGAGAGAATTGTTCCCATTCGTAGGACAGCCACTTCCTTGACAACAAATCTTCCATCGACGATGAACCCTTGCAGGTCAACAAATGTTGGTACGACCATTGTCGATACAATTTTAGAGGTCAGCTCGCTTCCAAGACAGATGAGAGAATGAAGTCTTTCTCGTAAAGCATCTCGATTTTTTACGATGAAATGTTTGTACGAATTTGACACAGGAGAGGGCGGGGCAAGTAGTATGGCAATTTAATTTATTTTGCGCACCACGTTTGTTAGCGGATTGTATTCAACCACCCGGTCGTGCAGAATCAGACAGTAGGCCGTAGTATTTGCAGGTACATTCTCTTTACATTCAAATTCTATGCGCACGTCCACGGTACCATTTTTAATCGACTCATTTTGTCGCGAGCAATCAATCACCACGAGGGGACCAAATTGTAAAAATTCAGCCACAGTGAATAATGCCTCGTTGCAACTATGTCCATAATACGATTTACGGAAATGTGTATACATGTGAAACAAGATGGCATGCTTATTCTTATCAAAGTCCAAGTTCAAGTCATCATATGGATAAAATTCCGAGTTGAGAAAAAGTTTTACATTGGTCAATTTACAGTGGTCAAACCGAGTAGCATCTTCGGTCATCACATTCTTTCGAGCAGTCTGTAGAGCAAAGATAACGTATCGCGGCTTCTCCAGCTGTGCAGCTGCCTTCACGGCCCACGAATGCTTGGTTGTGCTCTGTAAGAGAGGATACTCGTACAGATCCCACGAGCGAAAACTAATGCTTAGGTTTTGTCCACTTTCCAAAGCATGTAGCAACGATAGCTTATTAACATCGTTCAGCGTCACATGAGGCATTCGCCATTGCACTTTAAGTAATTCAATTTCTGGTTCCAACATCGGCGATCCTATTAGAGAATTGTTATCGTTGCGCGATCGTATTAAAATCAATTCGTGACGTGCATTAAGAAGCATGCGTTTGTAGTCCTCGCAAAATCCCAACAAATATTTGAGTGGGATGCAAAAATTGAAATGATTTTTCACTATTAGTCCATCATGTCGTTTCAAGCCCCATCCGGCATTCTCCATATTTTTGTCTTCGTCAGATGTCAGCGATACATAGTTTTTAAGCGTGCTAGTTATTCCAACGTTTCTATTGCGGTCAATCTCCACACCATTCAGCTCGTACCGAATCTCATCAAATATGAACGCCATGCAATTATTTCCCAACGTTGTCGTTGATGCATCGTTTGGCTTATTTATCACCAATTTTCCCTCCACGTAGAGGAAACTTTCACATGGTAATGTGTATAAATCCTGCTGCTGTATAGGTATTCTTATCTCATCACTGTATCCAAACGTCGTGTTGACGTATGGGTTGTACGTATGAGTCTCGAGCTTGACGATGCAATCATCAAACATCGGCTTCCCTCCAATGCTTAGAATGTCGGCCATTTTTTCAACTTATATGCGTACAATAAATCCCAATGATTTCAAAAATGTAATGTTCGCAGCACTGAGTCTCTTCTTTTTAGCATAATCAGAGCTGTTGCAGGTGTTGTTGTTGTTGTTGTTGTTGTTGTTGTTGTTGTTGTTGTTGTTGTTGCAAACAATTTCACTTGGAAGAAACGGATTTCTGGAGTCGTTCAACACAAGCATTTCTTTCATTCGCACCACATGTATTATCGACGTCGTCGCACGTGCAGTCTGATGGTAATCTCTTCACCTCGAAAATCGAGCAACCGTCCGTCTTGATCCACAACGCGTATCGTTAGATCCGTAATGACCCGTGCGGTGATCGGAAGGTAAATGATCTGCGCGGGCGTTTCCGATATCTTATATCCTGGTGGAACTCTCGGAGAAAATTCATGTATCGTATGTACTCGCTTCCCATTGTTGTACGCGCCAGCGGTCACGCTACATTCTATGCGAATAATGTTCACGTTCATGATATTAATTGGATCGTCCGATTCGTGCCATTGTCCAGGTTCTAATACCCGATTCGTCGAGAATCCCAGTAGCGATCCAATGTTATTGCGCTTCGTAAAATCTACGATGAACGAGCAGTACAGCTCGCTTTTCATGGTGTTGTTGTTGGGACGCAACACTATAGGATACACATCGTTGTCATCATCAGAGTCATCGAGATTTTTAGGATATCGCTCGAGTAATCGCTGCCTCAAATACTTGGCAATGGCATCTAGTTCGTAGGAGCCGTGTGGAATCCTAATAGTTTCAGGAGTGGTGTCAACACTGCTGTTTTTGATGCCATAGTTCGAGGTGAAGTAGAATTTATCGTTGCTCCAATCGATGTTCGGTATTGTATGATAAGTTTCAAAGGTTGTTAAACCAAGCTCGTAATCATCGTCGCTCAAATCTATGGGTGGAAAGTAGCTTACCGCGAGGGTGCTACTGTTGCCGGTTAGAGTGAATGTTAACGACATATTCCGAGCTGTACGACTCGACTAATACTGAATCAGAATGGTGGGAAGTCAATCCTTAAATTTGGTGCCGATCGTTTGTAGAAAGCGTAGACATAGTTGTCCGCAATTGCTCTGATTATACTTCTGATAAGCTGTTCGATTGTATTCGATTTTCACAACATCTTTATTCAGATATTGTACCAATTCTCTAGGCGGTTGAAGATTCCCGAAGCTGTCGAAATATATAGCTCGACACCCTCTCTTCGCATATGCCACCCAATGAGTTCCCGACCCCTCGACATTGTCCAAATTTACGATACCGCTCTCGTTTCGATGTACTCCTCCGGCAGGTAGTGCATTGCGCATAAAAACACCTCTAAAGAATGGAATACGCATACGTTTTGCCAACTCCTCCAATTGTGCATCGGTAGTTACACCGACAGGCATTATTATTTTCTTTTCGGCGTTTTTTTTTTTCGTTTTGATATTCCCTGTCCGCGCTTGTATGGTGTGAGATAAAGTCCACGACCTTCCATGGAGCGATTATGACGTTGCATTTCCTGCAGCTGATGCTGCGCCGCCATATTATCGTTTACCGCCTTGGCGATCCCTGCCGCTCCACCAGCTAATGATCCGAGTACACCTAGCAGCGGGAGAAGCGGTAATATACCACCACGTTTTGCTACCGGAAGAATCCGCTTTTGCGATGCCCTCTTTGGAGTCTTTTGGCGGGTTTTTGTTTTCATCCCCATCCCAATTTTCGTCTTGGCCTTCATAGCTGCCCAAACAGCTGTAGCAGCACCTCTTTCACCCAGTGTCGAGTCTCGTGCAACGATGCGTTTTCGCGCTTTGTCAGCGAGAACGTAATCTGCCGCGTGCCGTTCGCCGAGGTCGTTGCTACGCGAATACGCAATATCGTGTTCGCGACACGCTGCGTCCAACGGATTGATGCCTTGATCACCTCTGGCCAATCGTTTTGCCAGATGAGTTCCTGGACCACAAAACTGATATCCTGGGATATGTAATTCGATAGGTAGCGCGTTTATCACCCGATTTAACAAACCACGGCCTTTCTTTACTCTCGTCGACGACATTCGCCACAGTTTTTAATCAATGGTGTCGGACGGTCGATATGCGTTCGCTGCCAAGGGCAATTATAATGTTCCAAACACCGACGATACTGCTGAACCTCAGAATCGGCTTTTATATGCTTGGGGAGTCCCACAACTGATCAATGTGCCTGTCAAACTCTCGCAGTAGAATAATCTTTGGTATATATTTCAACTGCTCAGAGGTTAGGTTTCAAATATCGAAATTATCCGACAGGACCAGAAGCATTTTGAATACTGAGCTGTTTTGCTTCGGTGCGGACCTATAAATAGGACGCGTCACCGCTTCGACGTATCAAAATCATTTTTCGCAGTTCGCGGAGAGGATGCGATTTGTGCGACAACCTGTAACGATACGCGTGACAAATTTTGACGATAAATCGCAAATGATGTCTTCGAAAACAATGCACAGACATGGTAGCATGTTACCAAACACAATACGCTGCCTCATTTGTGGTCCATCAAATTGTGGAAAGACCAACGTGTTGGTGAGCTTGTTGGAAAGTCCACACGGAGTCCGCTTCGAGAACGTGTACGTGTATTCCAAGTCGTTGCAGCAGCCGAAATATCAGTATTTGGAAAATTTATTGACTCCAATAGATGAAATTGGCTACTTTACGTTTTCGAATAACAGTGACGTCATCCCACCGAGCGAATCGCTTCCGAATTCCATTTTTATCTTTGATGACGTGGCATGTGACAAGCAAGATACGATAAGGGAATACTTTGCAATGGGGCGCCACTCGAACGTTGACTGCTTCTATCTCTGTCAGACATATGCAAAGATTCCTAAACATCTTATACGCGACAATGCGAATCTATTGATTCTGTTTAAGCAGGATGGTACCAACTTGAAACATGTGTACAACGATCACGTAAACACTGATATGTCTTACGACGATTTCTGCGCGTTGTGTCGTAATTGTTGGCAACGGGAGTATGGTTTCATGGTAATAGACAAGGATAGCACGATGTCCAATGGACGTTATAGAAAGGGATTTAACGAGTTTGCCATACCATGAGATTGTCAATTGTCGTCGACACGTCGGTGGGAAAGTAACGTCTGCGGTACAACGATGATTGATATCGATAGTCTGGAGATTAAGGATCGCGAGAGAATAGTGAAGGAAATTGCAAAAACCAGCGAATCCATTCGGAAGAAACATCAGGCTTTGAAGACTGGCAAGATGGAGGAAGATATCGCGTTGGAGAGATACTTTAAACCTGTTGTCGAACCCTTAAAACATATCGTGGAAAATATCGCAGCGACAGAAGCTGACACATCACCGCTGATGAGCACAGACGTCGGAGGGTATGAAACATTAACGCCTAAAACAAAAATCCATCTGAATGGGAACATATCGCGCAAGACAAAGAGGAAACCATACACGTCATCGGAATATTCACTCGTAACCTCCACACCAGTTCAATCGAAGCGGAAACGGCAGAATGTCACGTCTAACGATTCCTCGGTTTCTTCTACACCAATAAATACATTTCCCGATGTACAATCGCTCACAACCAATGATGACGACGTTTTCGAAACTAGTCCCGATGAGTCGTTTGCAACATCTATTAGACATCAACTCCAAACATCCGAGGGACAAGAAACGTTGCGCAACCATTTCGGCCCGCTGGGACAAAAATATATGAGTGCAATCCTAAGTAGTGATAGGGATACGACCATGGACTATGTGTATGGCGTATACTTTGGTGATAGTGGAACGATGCTTGGGGATAAAGCTTTCGATATAGACAAAGATGATAATATAATCATCGACGGTGTAAGATACGGAGGAACACCCGGTCTTTACGAACTGATTTTCAAGAGAATTCCTGACGATACCACATACACCGATGCTGATAAACAAAAATATAAAAGTATACTGCTGACAACGAATGCCCACAGACGCGGTCATAACGCTCAAAATCCCATATTGGGCAACAAGGGATACAAGTATAAATATATAATTGCACCACTACTCCCCCGTGTTTCGGCTAGTAGAACAGGGAAAGGTCTAACAACACCACGAGTCATGGTGGTAAACGATAACAAGATCGATTACGTGCACTGGGACGATCCCAACGAGCTGGTGGACCGATTCCGTTTGCTAGAAGCGTCACGTCAGGCGGGTAACAACTCGCACGACAATGAAATTCTATCGATTATCGAGGAACTCCGCGAGGCAGGGCTCATTATAAATTAAGCCGCTCGCCGATGATGTGCACTGTATGCATCGAGATGCCGATCAACAAATTTGGGGTATCACTCGAGAAGAGTGGAGCAGCTAGAATGGACTACTACAAATGGAGCGGTTTGCTTCGAAATTATATGCGAGATAACGCTCTTTGCATGACCGGTGTCGACTTTGATGCAAAATCACGGAAGATACGACGTGTAGCACAACCCACGGCCGACAGCGATGTTGTCAATAAACTATACATGGAAAAGAGCATTAAACTTTTGAGAGAGCAGCAGGAAGAATTAGAGAGGAAGCTGGTCATGTTTCAGAGAGATATGCTGACGCTGCAAAACGGCGTTCAAAATATATCACAGGCGTCGAATTCTATTCCGCAGCAACGCTGCGAAGGAGAATCATGCGAGACGGTTGAACTTGTTCAGAATTTCCTGGGACCAACGGGAAGCACATAATGCACGTACACGATAATTATCACATCATTCGTGTCAAAGACACCTCTGCGATCAAACATGCAGCCATTATCAAAATCCAAGAGTAAAGAAGAAAACCGCGGCCATAAGAAGCAACAACTTGTTGAGGAATTGCATGCTCCAGCTCGAAGACACTTCCCACGGAGGCGCGTCATAGTGCATGGATATGATGATCTGTGGCAAGCTGACGTTGTAGAAATGCGTCCATACTCGCGATTCAACCAAGGTTACCACTACATACTCACCGTCATCGATGTGTTGAGCAAGTATGCATGGGCGTTGCCGCTCAAGACTAAAAGTGGTGTTGAGGTGACTAAAGCGTTTGCAAATATATTTAGAGATCGATATCCAAAAAATTTGCAAACTGATCAAGGAAAAGAATTTTACAACGTCGATGTGCAGAAACTCTTGACAAAACATGATATTAATCATTATTCGACGTATTCGGTGATGAAGGCCTCCGTCGTAGAACGTTTCAATCGAACTTTGAAGAACAATATGTGGAAACTGTTTACGCTCAATGGAACCTATAAATGGACCGATGCGCTACCGCGTCTACTTGCAGAATATAACGCACGAAAACATAGAACCATCAAAATGTGTCCTCGCGATGTTACCGCTGCGATCGCCGATAAGCTGCTAGCCACCGTATACAGCAATATAAAGATCGCTGCTCCAGCGAGATTCAAATTGGGCGAGTTTGTGCGCGTAAGCAAATTTAAAACCATCTTCGATAAAGGCTATACGCCGAATTGGACAACGGAGGTGTTCAAGATAGACAAAGTACAGGCAACTAATCCCGCGACGTATCTGCTCGTCGATTCCTGTGGAAAACCAGTCGCCGGAGGATTCTATGATCACGAGCTGCAGCGCGTCACCGATCCTGATGTGTATCTGGTGGAAAAAGTGTTGCGTAGGAAGGGGGATAAGGTATACGTTAAGTGGCTGGGGTTTGATAAATCACACAATTCATGGATAAATAAAAATAATGTATTGTAAAAAAATAAATGCATGGTTCAATAAAAATAATGTATTGGTAAAATAAATACATGTGTACAATTTTATTTGATATAATTCCACTATTTATAAGGATGAGTTAATAAATACAATTGTATGTTCTATACATGTATGTACAGTCAGTGTCTGTATACAGAATTTTACAATTTTGAGCGAGCAGGGGAGACATGTACTCATAATGTCGCGTGCACTGCTACAGGTTGCGATAGTGGATAATGTAACGCTGCTTATCGTATAATGTCGCGAGTAACTTGTTCTGTCTGCTACCAGGTGGTTTGGCACGCGTCGGGCAGAACGGTAGATCTGCATGAGCATCATGCAGCCGTTGCGGATATTCCAGATCTATTTAGACGATACACGTTCAGAGTGGTACCATGCACGTTCGATTCACGTTCGATACACGTTCAGAGTGATACCATACACGTTCAATTCACGTTCGATAGATGTTCAAAATGGTACCATACACGTTCGATAGATGTTCAAAGTGGTTCGATACACGTTCGATTCACGTTCAGAGTGGTACGATTCACGTTCAATTCACGTTTAGAGCGGTTCGATATACGTTCGATAGATGTTCAAAGTGGTACGATACATGTTCGATAGATGTTCAGAGTAGTACGATTCACGTTCAATTCACGTTCAGAGTGGTATCATACATGTTCAATTCACGTTCAGAGTGGTACAATTCACGTTCGATTAGCGTTCATAGTTGTACGATTCATGTTCGATACACGTTCAGAGTGATACCATACACGTTCGATTCACGTTCGATTCACGTTCGATTCATGTTCAAAGTGGTGCAATTCACGTTCGATTCACGTTCAGAGTGGTGTGATACACGTTCAATACACGATCAAAGTGGTTCAATATACGTTCGATAGATGTTCAAAGTGGTTCGATACGTTCCTTCTTCGCACCATGAAAATGACCTCATCCTGCACGACTGCTCCAGAGGAGTCAAATTACGCGTAATCGCGCGATACGCTGCGATGTTAAATTGGAACGCTTTAGAATGCTGCATATTTGTTTGAAAAAATATGTGTGTTTTCTACGTAATGGTTCGCTGAATCATTGATTAAAAATTATTATTTCTCTGCGTTTGGGGAGAAAGTATCTGTTGGTTTGGAAAAAATATTCTGGCGGTAGATCTGATTTAAAAAAAATATTTGGGGAAAAAAATTTCTGTGGTTGGATCGAGTCTGAAAAAAGTTTTATTTCATACAAGACCCGACCCCAGAAATTTTTTAGAGGATCCGATAAAGTATTAAACAATTTCAGCTTTATAATGGTTTGAAAAAAAATATTTGGGGGTCGTCCGCTTCCTCGGTTAGATATGAAAATATTTTCGGGGGTCATTCCCCCTCTAAAAACACATGTCTAGCGGTGGGTCAATCCCAGAAATTTTTAGAGGGAGGGGACGACCCTCTGCGGAAATTTCTGCCGGTGGGTCAGGTCTGGAGAGGTCTCCGCGGCGGCTCGGCCCGGACTGATCCCCACCACGATTACAGCTTCCCCCACTCTGCGGTTCGTGCGCGCGCAACCGGTCTTCCACTCCCCAGCTCTCCCCGCGCCCATAGTTCCCTCCACTGCACTCCCCCGCGCGCCCTCACTTCCTCCCCCGCCCCCGCGCTCCCCTCAGAGGACCTGGGTTAGAATCGGCTTTGCCTTACTACTGCGGTCGTGGGGACGACCCTATAGTCGTCGGACAAGTCAGCGGCTGGCCAACATTGGCCCGTGGTCGTGGGGACGACCATATAGTCGTCGGACATGACGGTGGCGGGCCACTCTAGTCCCGGGTCGTGGGGACGACCCTATAGTCGTCGGACATGTCGGCGGCTGGCCAACTTTGGCCCGGGGTCGTGGGGACGACCCTATAGTCGTCGGATATGTCGGCGGCTGGCCAACTTTGGCCCGTGGTCGTGGGGACGACCCTATAGTCGTCGGACAAGTCGGCGGCGGGCCAACCTAGTCCCGGGGTCGTGGGGACGACCCTATAATCGTCGGGCAAGCCGGCGGCTGGCCAACTTTGGCCCGTGGTCGTGGGGACGATCCTATAGTCGTCGGACAAGTCGGCGGGTGTCCAACTTTGGCCCGGGGTCGTGGGGACGACCCTATAGTCGTCGGACTTGACGGTGGCGGGCCAGTCTAGTCCCGGGTCGTGGGGACGACCCTATAGTCGTCGGACATGTCGGTGGCGAGCCAACCTAGTCCCGGGGTCGTAGGGACGACCCTATAGTCGTCGGACATGTCGCCGGCTGGCCAACTTTGGCCCGTGGTCGTGGGGACGACCCTATAGTCGTCGGACATAACGGTGGCGGGCCAATCTAGTCCCGGGGTCGTGGGGACGACCCTATAGTCGTCGGATAATTCGGCAGCTTGCCAACTTTGGCCCGGGGTCGTGGGAACGACCCTATAGTCGTCGGACATGACGGTGGCGGGCCAGTCTAGTCCCGGGTCGTGGGGACGACCCTATAGTCGTCGGACATGTCGGCGGCTGGCCAACTTTGGCCCGTGGTCGTGGGGACGACCCTATAGTCGTCGGACATGTCGGTGGCGGGCCAATCTAGTCCCGGGGTCGTGGGGACGACCCTATAGTCGTCGGACAAGTCGGCGGCGGGCCTACCTAGTCCCGGGGTCGTGGGGACGACCCTATAGTCGTCGGACAAGTCAGCGGCTGGCCTACATTGGCCCGTGGTCGTGGGGACGACCATATAGTCGTCGGACATGACGGTGGCGGGCCAGTCTAGTCCCGGGTCATGGGGACGACCCTATAGTCGTCGGACAAGTCGGCGGCTGGCCAACTTTGGCCCGTTGTCGTGGGGACGACCCTATAGTCGTCGGAAATGTCGGTGGCGGGCCAGTCTAGTCCCGGGTCATGGGGACGACCCTATAGTCGTCGGACAAGTCGGCGGCTGGCCAACTTTGGCCCGTGGTCGTGGGGACGACCCTATAGTCGTCGGACATGTCGGTGGCGGGGCAGTCTAGTCCCGGGTCGTGGGCACGACCCTATAGTCGTCGGACATGTCGGCGGCTGGCCAACTTTGGCCCGTGGTCGTGGGGAGGACCCTATACTCGTCGGACAAGTCGGCGGCGTACCAACCTAGTCCGGGGGTCGTGGGGACGACCCTATAGTCGTCGGACATGACGGTGGCGGGCCAGTCTAGTCCCGGGTCATGGGGACGACCCTATAGTCGTCGGACAAGTCGGCGGCTGGCCAACTTTGGCCCGTGGTCGTGGGGACGACCCTATAGTCGTCGGAAATGACGGTGGCGGGCCAATCTAGTCCCGGGGTCGTGGGGACGACCCTATAGTCGTCGGACATGACGGTGGCGGGCCAGTCTAGTCCCGTGTCATGGGGACGACCCTATAGTCGTCGGACATGTCGGCGGCTGGCCAACTTTGGCCCGGGGTCGTGGGGACGACCCTATAGTCGTCGGATATGTCGGCGGCTGGCCAACTTTGGCCCGTGGTCGTGGGGACGACCCTATAGTCGTCGGACATGTCGGTGGCGGGCCAGTCTAGTCCCGGGTCGTGGGCACGACCCTATAGTCGTCGGACATGTCGGCGGCTGGCCAACTTTGGCCCGTGGTCGTGGGGAGGACCCTATACTCGTCGGACAAGTCGGCGGCGTACCAACCTAGTCCGGGGGTCGTGGGGACGACCCTATAATCGTCGGACATGACGGTGGCGGGCCAGTCTAGTCCCGGGTCATGGGGACGACCCTATAGTCGTCGGACATGTCGGCGGCTGGCCAACATTGGCCCGGGGTCGTGGGGACGACCCTATAGTCGTCGGATATGTCGGCGGCTGGCCAACTTTGGCCCGTGGTCGTGGGGACGACCCTATAGTCGTCGGACAAGTCGGCGGCGGGCCAACCTAGTCCCGGGGTCGTGGGGACGACCCTATAATCGTCGGGCAAGCCGGCGGCTGGCCAACTTTGGCCCGTGGTAGTGGGGACGACCCTATAGTCGTCGGACAAGTCGGCGGCTGTCCAACTTTGGCCCGGGGTCGTGGGGACGACCCTATAGTCGTCGGACTTGACGGTGGCGGGCCAGTCTAGTCCCGGGTCGTGGGGACGACCCTATAGTCGTCGGACATGTCGGTGGCGGGCCAATCTAGTCCCGGGGTCGTGGGGACGACCCTATAGTCGTCGGACAAGTCGGCGGCGGGCCTACCTAGTCCCGGGGTCGTGGGGACGACCCTATAGTCGTCGGACATGACGGTGGCGGGCCAGTCTAGTCCCGGGTCATGGGGACGACCCTATAGTCGTCGGACATGTCGGCGGCTGGCCAACTTTGGCCCGGGGTCGTGGGGACGACCCTATAGTCGTCGGACATGTCGGCGGCTGGCCAAATTTGGCCCGTAGTCGTGGGTACGACCCTGTAGTCGTCGGACATGACGGTGTCGGGCCAATCTAGTCCCGGGGTCGTGGGGACGACCCTATAGGCGTCGGACAAGTCGGCGGCTGGCCAACTTTGGCCCGTGGTCGTGGGGACGACCCTATAGTCGTCGGAAATGACGGTGGCGGGCCAATCTAGTCCCGGGGTCGTGGGGACGACCCTACAGTCGTCGGACAAGTCGGCGGCGAGCCAATCTAGTCCCGCGGTCGTGGGGACGACCCTATAGTCGTCGGACATGTCGGCGGCTGGCCAACTTTGGCCCGGGGTCGTGGGGACGACCCTATAGTCGTCGGACATGACGGTGGCGGGCCAGTCTAGTCCCGTGTCATGGGGACGACCCTATAGTCGTCGGACATGTCGGCGGCTGGCCAACTTTGGCCCGGGGTCGTGGGGACGACCCTATAGTCGTCGGATATGTCGGCGGCTGGCCAACTTTGGCCCGTGGTCGTGGGGACGACACTATAGTCGTCGGACATGTCGGTGGCGGGCCAGTCTAGTCCCGGGTCGTGGGCACGACCCTATAGTCGTCGGACATGTCGGCGGCTGGCCAACTTTGGCCCGTGGTCGTGGGGAGGACCCTATACTCGTCGGACAAGTCGGCGGCGTACCAACCTAGTCCGGGGGTCGTGGGGACGACCCTATAATCGTCGGACATGACGGTGGCGGGCCAGTCTAGTCCCGGGTCATGGGGACGACCCTATAGTCGTCGGACATGTCGGCGGCTGGCCAACATTGGCCCGGGGTCGTGGGGACGACCCTATAGTCGTCGGATATGTCGGCGGCTGGCCAACTTTGGCCCGTGGTCGTGGGGACGACCCTATAGTCGTCGGACAAGTCGGCGGCGGGCCAACCTAGTCCCGGGGTCGTGGGGACGACCCTATAATCGTCGGGCAAGCCGGCGGCTGGCCAACTTTGGCCCGTGGTAGTGGGGACGACCCTATAGTCGTCGGACAAGTCGGCGGCTGTCCAACTTTGGCCCGGGGTCGTGGGGACGACCCTATAGTCGTCGGACTTGACGGTGGCGGGCCAGTCTAGTCCCGGGTCGTGGGGACGACCCTATAGTCGTCGGACATGTCGGTGGCGGGCCAATCTAGTCCCGGGGTCGTGGGGACGACCCTATAGTCGTCGGACAAGTCGGCGGCGGGCCTACCTAGTCCCGGGGTCGTGGGGACGACCCTATAGTCGTCGGACATGACGGTGGCGGGCCAGTCTAGTCCCGGGTCATGGGGACGACCCTATAGTCGTCGGACATGTCGGCGGCTGGCCAACTTTGGCCCGGGGTCGTGGGGACGACCCTATAGTCGTCGGACATGTCGGCGGCTGGCCAAATTTGGCCCGTAGTCGTGGGTACGACCCTGTAGTCGTCGGACATGACGGTGTCGGGCCAATCTAGTCCCGGGGTCGTGGGGACGACCCTATAGGCGTCGGACAAGTCGGCGGCTGGCCAACTTTGGCCCGTGGTCGTGGGGACGACCCTATAGTCGTCGGAAATGACGGTGGCGGGCCAATCTAGTCCCGGGGTCGTGGGGACGACCCTACAGTCGTCGGACAAGTCGGCGGCGAGCCAATCTAGTCCCGCGGTCGTGGGGACGACCCTATAGTCGTCGGACATGTCGGCGGCTGGCCAACTTTGGCCCGGGGTCGTGGGGACGACCCTATAGTCGTCGGATATGTCGGCGGCTGTCCAACTTTGGCCCGTGGTCGTGGGGACGACCCTATAGTCGTCGGACATGTCGGTGGCGGGCCAGTCTAGTCCCGGGTCGTGGGCACGACCCTATAGTCGTCGGACATGTCGGCGGCTGGCCAACTTTGGCCCGTGGTCGTGGGGAGGACCCTATACTCGTCGGACAAGTCGGCGGCGTACCAACCTAGTCCGGGGGTCGTGGGGATGACCCTATAGTCGTCGGACATGACGGTGGCGGGCCAGTCTAGTCCCGGGTCGTGGGGACGACCCTATAGTCGTCGGACATGTCGGCGGCTGGCCAACTTTGGCCCGTGGTCGTGGGGACGACCCTATAGTCGTCGGACATGTCGGCGGCTGGCCAACTTTGGCCCGGGGTCGTGGGGACGACCCTATAGTCGTCGGACAAGTCGGCGGCGAGCCCACCTAGTCGGGGGGTCGTGGGGACGACCCTATAGTCGTCGGACAAGTCGGCGGCCGGCCAACCTAGTCCGGGGGTCGTGGGGACGACCCTATAGTCGTCGGACAAGTCGGCGGCGGGCCAACCTAGTCCCGGGGTCGTGGGGACGACCCTATAATCGTCGGACAAGCCGGCGGCTGGCCAACTTTGGCCCGTGGTCGTGGGGACGACCCTATAGTCGTCGGACAAGTCGGCGGCTGTCCAACTTTGGCCCGGGGTCGTGGGGACGACCCTATAGTCGTCGGACTTGACGGTGGCGGGCCAATCTAGTCCCGGGGTCGTGGGGACGACCCTATAGTCGTCAGACATATCGGTGGCGAGCCAACCTAGTCCCGGGGTCGTGGGGACGACCCTATAGTCGTCGGACAAGTCGGCGGCGGGCCAACCTAGACCCGGGGTCGTGGGGATGACCCTATAGTCGTCGGACATGACGGTGGCGGGCCAGTCTAGTCCCGGGTCGTGGGGACGACCCTATAGTCGTCGGACATGTCGGCGGCTGGCCAACTTTGGCCCGTGGTCGTGGGGACGACCCTATAGTCGTCGGACATGTCGGCGGCTGGCCAACTTTGGCCCGGGGTCGTGGGGACGACCCTATAGTCGTCGGATATGTCGGCGGCAGGCCAACCTAGTCCCGGGGTCGTGGGGACGACCCTATAATCGTCGGACAAGACGGCGGCTGGCCAACTTTGGCCCGTGGTCGTGGGGACGACCCTATAGTCGTCGGACATGTCGGCGGCTGGCCAACTTTGGCCCGGGGTCGTGGGGACGACCCTATAGTCGTCGGATATGTCGGCGGCAGGCCAACCTAGTCCCGGGGTCGTGGGGACGACCCTATAATCGTCGGACAAGACGGCGGCTGGCCAACTTTGGCCCGTGGTCGTGGGGACGACCCTATAGTCGTCGGACAAGTCGGCGGCTGTCCAACTTTGGCCCGGGGTCGTGGGGACGACCCTATAGTCGTCGGATTTGACGGTGGCGGGCCAATCTAGTCCCGGGGTCGTGGGGACGACCCTATAGTCGTCGGACTAGTCGGCGGCGGGCCAACCTAGTCCCGGGGTCGTGGGGATGACCCTATAGTCGTCGGAAATGTCGGTGGCTGTCCAACTTTGGCCCGGGGGTCGTGGGGACGACCCTATAGTCGTCGGACATGTCGGCGGCGAGCCAACATTGACCCGGGGTCGTGGGGACGACTCTATAGTCGTCGGACATGTCGGTGGCGGGCCAGTCTAGTCCCGGGTCGTGGGGAAGACCCTATAGTCGTCGGACATGTCGGCGGCTGGCCAACTTTGGCCCGTGGTCGTGGGGAGGACCCTATACTCGTCGGACAAGTCGGCGGCGTACCAACCTAGTCCGGGGGTCGTGGGGACGACCCTATAGTCGTCGGACATGACGGTGGCGGGCCAGTCTAGTCCCGGGTCATGGGGACGACCCTATAGTCGTCGGACAAGTCGGCGGCTGGCCAACTTTGGCCCGTGGTCGTGGGGACGACCCTATAGTCGTCGGAAATGACGGTGGCGGGCCAATCTAGTCCCGGGGTCGTGGGGACGACCCTATAATCGTCGGACAAGACGGCGGCTGGCCAACTTTGGCCCGTGGTCGTGGGGACGACCCTATAGTCGTCGGACAAGTCGGCGGCTGTCCAACTTTGGCCCGGGGTCGTGGGGACGACCCTATAGTCGTCGGACAAGTCGGCGGCTGTCCAACTTTGGCCCGGGGTCGTGGGGACGACCATATAGTCGTCGGACATGACGGTGGCGGGCCACTCTAGTCCCGGGTCGTGGGGACGACCCTATAGTCGTCGGACATGTCGGCGGCTGGCCAACTTTGGCCCGGGGTCGTGGGGACGACCCTATAGTCGTCGGATATGTCGGCGGCAGGCCAACCTAGTCCCGGGGTCGTGGGGACGACCCTATAATCGTCGGACAAGACGGCGGCTGGCCAACTTTGGCCCGTGGTCGTGGGGACGACCCTATAGTCGTCGGACAAGTCGGCGGCTGTCCAACTTTGGCCCGGGGTCGTGGGGACGACCCTATAGTCGTCGGACTTGACGGTGGCGGGCCAATCTAGTCCCGGGGTCGTGGGGACGACCCTATAGTCGTCGGACAAGTCGGCGGCGGGCCAACCTAGTCCCGGGGTCGTGGGGATGACCCTATAGTCGTCGGACAAGTCGGCGGCGGGCCAACCTAGTCCCGGGGTCGTGGGGATGACCCTATAGTCGTCGGACAAGTCGGCGGCGAGCCCACCTAGTCGGGGGGTCGTGGGGACGACCCTATAGTCGTCAGACAAGTCGGCGGCGGGCCTACCTAGTCCCGGGGTCGTGGGGACGACCCTATAGTCGTCGGACAAGTCAGCGGCTGGCCTACATTGGCCCGTGGTCGTGGGGACGACCATATAGTCGTCGGACATGACGGTGGCGGGCCAGTCTAGTCCCGGGTCATGGGGACGACCCTATAGTCGTCGGACAAGTCGGCGGCTGTCCAGCTTTGGCCCGGGGTCGTGGGGACGACCCTATAGTCGTCGGACTTGACGGTGGCGGGCCAATCTAGTCCCGGGGTCGTGGGGACGACCCTATAGTCGTCGGACAAGTCGGCGGCGGGCCAACCTAGTCCCGGGGTCGTGGGGATGACCCTATAGTCGTCGGACAAGTCGGCGGCGGGCCAACCTAGTCCCGGGGTCGTGAGGATGACCCTATAGTCGTCTGACAAGTCGGCGGCGAGCCCACCTAGTCGGGGGGTCATGGGGACGACCCTATAGTCGTCAGACAAGTCGGCGGCGGGCCTACCTAGTCCCGGGGTCGTGGGGACGACCCTATAGTCGTCGGATATGTCGGCGGCTGGCCAACTTTGGCCCGTGGTCGTGGGGACGACACTATAGTCGTCGGACATGTCGGTGGCGGGCCAGTCTAGTCCCGGGTCGTGGGCACGACCCTATAGTCGTCGGACATGTCGGCGGCTGGCCAACTTTGGCCCGTGGTCGTGGGGAGGACCCTATACTCGTCGGACAAGTCGGCGGCGTACCAACCTAGTCCGGGGGTCGTGGGGACGACCCTATAATCGTCGGACATGACGGTGGCGGGCCAGTCTAGTCCCGGGTCATGGGGACGACCCTATAGTCGTCGGACATGTCGGCGGCTGGCCAACATTGGCCCGGGGTCGTGGGGACGACCCTATAGTCGTCGGATATGTCGGCGGCTGGCCAACTTTGGCCCGTGGTCGTGGGGACGACCCTATAGTCGTCGGACAAGTCGGCGGCGGGCCAACCTAGTCCCGGGGTCGTGGGGACGACCCTATAATCGTCGGGCAAGCCGGCGGCTGGCCAACTTTGGCCCGTGGTAGTGGGGACGACCCTATAGTCGTCGGACAAGTCGGCGGCTGTCCAACTTTGGCCCGGGGTCGTGGGGACGACCCTATAGTCGTCGGACTTGACGGTGGCGGGCCAGTCTAGTCCCGGGTCGTGGGGACGACCCTATAGTCGTCGGAAATGTCGGTGGCGGGCCAATCTAGTCCCGGGGTCGTGGGGACGACCCTATAGTCGTCGGACAAGTCGGCGGCGGGCCTACCTAGTCCCGGGGTCGTGGGGACGACCCTATAGTCGTCGGACATGACGGTGGCGGGCCAGTCTAGTCCCGGGTCATGGGGACGACCCTATAGTCGTCGGACATGTCGGCGGCTGGCCAACTTTGGCCCGGGGTCGTGGGGACGACCCTATAGTCGTCGGACATGTCGGCGGCTGGCCAAATTTGGCCCGTAGTCGTGGGTACGACCCTGTAGTCGTCGGACATGACGGTGTCGGGCCAATCTAGTCCCGGGGTCGTGGGGACGACCCTATAGGCGTCGGACAAGTCGGCGGCTGGCCAACTTTGGCCCGTGGTCGTGGGGACGACCCTATAGTCGTCGGAAATGACGGTGGCGGGCCAATCTAGTCCCGGGGTCGTGGGGACGACCCTACAGTCGTCGGACAAGTCGGCGGCGAGCCAATCTAGTCCCGCGGTCGTGGGGACGACCCTATAGTCGTCGGACATGTCGGCGGCTGGCCAACTTTGGCCCGGGGTCGTGGGGACGACCCTATAGTCGTCGGATATGTCGGCGGCTGTCCAACTTTGGCCCGTGGTCGTGGGGACGACCCTATAGTCGTCGGACATGTCGGTGGCGGGCCAGTCTAGTCCCGGGTCGTGGGCACGACCCTATAGTCGTCGGACATGTCGGCGGCTGGCCAACTTTGGCCCGTGGTCGTGGGGAGGACCCTATACTCGTCGGACAAGTCGGCGGCGTACCAACCTAGTCCGGGGGTCGTGGGGATGACCCTATAGTCGTCGGACATGACGGTGGCGGGCCAGTCTAGTCCCGGGTCGTGGGGACGACCCTATAGTCGTCGGACATGTCGGCGGCTGGCCAACTTTGGCCCGTGGTCGTGGGGACGACCCTATAGTCGTCGGACATGTCGGCGGCTGGCCAACTTTGGCCCGGGGTCGTGGGGACGACCCTATAGTCGTCGGACAAGTCGGCGGCGAGCCCACCTAGTCGGGGGGTCGTGGGGACGACCCTATAGTCGTCGGACAAGTCGGCGGCCGGCCAACCTAGTCCGGGGGTCGTGGGGACGACCCTATAGTCGTCGGACAAGTCGGCGGCGGGCCAACCTAGTCCCGGGGTCGTGGGGACGACCCTATAATCGTCGGACAAGCCGGCGGCTGGCCAACTTTGGCCCGTGGTCGTGGGGACGACCCTATAGTCGTCGGACAAGTCGGCGGCTGTCCAACTTTGGCCCGGGGTCGTGGGGACGACCCTATAGTCGTCGGACTTGACGGTGGCGGGCCAATCTAGTCCCGGGGTCGTGGGGACGACCCTATAGTCGTCAGACATATCGGTGGCGAGCCAACCTAGTCCCGGGGTCGTGGGGACGACCCTATAGTCGTCGGACAAGTCGGCGGCGGGCCAACCTAGACCCGGGGTCGTGGGGATGACCCTATAGTCGTCGGACATGACGGTGGCGGGCCAGTCTAGTCCCGGGTCGTGGGGACGACCCTATAGTCGTCGGACATGTCGGCGGCTGGCCAACTTTGGCCCGTGGTCGTGGGGACGACCCTATAGTCGTCGGACATGTCGGCGGCTGGCCAACTTTGGCCCGGGGTCGTGGGGACGACCCTATAGTCGTCGGATATGTCGGCGGCAGGCCAACCTAGTCCCGGGGTCGTGGGGACGACCCTATAATCGTCGGACAAGACGGCGGCTGGCCAACTTTGGCCCGTGGTCGTGGGGACGACCCTATAGTCGTCGGACATGTCGGCGGCTGGCCAACTTTGGCCCGGGGTCGTGGGGACGACCCTATAGTCGTCGGATATGTCGGCGGCAGGCCAACCTAGTCCCGGGGTCGTGGGGACGACCCTATAATCGTCGGACAAGACGGCGGCTGGCCAACTTTGGCCCGTGGTCGTGGGGACGACCCTATAGTCGTCGGACAAGTCGGCGGCTGTCCAACTTTGGCCCGGGGTCGTGGGGACGACCCTATAGTCGTCGGATTTGACGGTGGCGGGCCAATCTAGTCCCGGGGTCGTGGGGACGACCCTATAGTCGTCGGACTAGTCGGCGGCGGGCCAACCTAGTCCCGGGGTCGTGGGGATGACCCTATAGTCGTCGGAAATGTCGGTGGCTGTCCAACTTTGGCCCGGGGGTCGTGGGGACGACCCTATAGTCGTCGGACATGTCGGCGGCGAGCCAACATTGACCCGGGGTCGTGGGGACGACTCTATAGTCGTCGGACATGTCGGTGGCGGGCCAGTCTAGTCCCGGGTCGTGGGGAAGACCCTATAGTCGTCGGACATGTCGGCGGCTGGCCAACTTTGGCCCGTGGTCGTGGGGAGGACCCTATACTCGTCGGACAAGTCGGCGGCGTACCAACCTAGTCCGGGGGTCGTGGGGACGACCCTATAGTCGTCGGACATGACGGTGGCGGGCCAGTCTAGTCCCGGGTCATGGGGACGACCCTATAGTCGTCGGACAAGTCGGCGGCTGGCCAACTTTGGCCCGTGGTCGTGGGGACGACCCTATAGTCGTCGGAAATGACGGTGGCGGGCCAATCTAGTCCCGGGGTCGTGGGGACGACCCTATAATCGTCGGACAAGACGGCGGCTGGCCAACTTTGGCCCGTGGTCGTGGGGACGACCCTATAGTCGTCGGACAAGTCGGCGGCTGTCCAACTTTGGCCCGGGGTCGTGGGGACGACCCTATAGTCGTCGGACAAGTCGGCGGCTGTCCAACTTTGGCCCGGGGTCGTGGGGACGACCATATAGTCGTCGGACATGACGGTGGCGGGCCACTCTAGTCCCGGGTCGTGGGGACGACCCTATAGTCGTCGGACATGTCGGCGGCTGGCCAACTTTGGCCCGGGGTCGTGGGGACGACCCTATAGTCGTCGGATATGTCGGCGGCAGGCCAACCTAGTCCCGGGGTCGTGGGGACGACCCTATAATCGTCGGACAAGACGGCGGCTGGCCAACTTTGGCCCGTGGTCGTGGGGACGACCCTATAGTCGTCGGACAAGTCGGCGGCTGTCCAACTTTGGCCCGGGGTCGTGGGGACGACCCTATAGTCGTCGGACTTGACGGTGGCGGGCCAATCTAGTCCCGGGGTCGTGGGGACGACCCTATAGTCGTCGGACAAGTCGGCGGCGGGCCAACCTAGTCCCGGGGTCGTGGGGATGACCCTATAGTCGTCGGACAAGTCGGCGGCGGGCCAACCTAGTCCCGGGGTCGTGGGGATGACCCTATAGTCGTCGGACAAGTCGGCGGCGAGCCCACCTAGTCGGGGGGTCGTGGGGACGACCCTATAGTCGTCAGACAAGTCGGCGGCGGGCCTACCTAGTCCCGGGGTCGTGGGGACGACCCTATAGTCGTCGGACAAGTCAGCGGCTGGCCTACATTGGCCCGTGGTCGTGGGGACGACCATATAGTCGTCGGACATGACGGTGGCGGGCCAGTCTAGTCCCGGGTCATGGGGACGACCCTATAGTCGTCGGACAAGTCGGCGGCTGTCCAGCTTTGGCCCGGGGTCGTGGGGACGACCCTATAGTCGTCGGACTTGACGGTGGCGGGCCAATCTAGTCCCGGGGTCGTGGGGACGACCCTATAGTCGTCGGACAAGTCGGCGGCGGGCCAACCTAGTCCCGGGGTCGTGGGGATGACCCTATAGTCGTCGGACAAGTCGGCGGCGGGCCAACCTAGTCCCGGGGTCGTGAGGATGACCCTATAGTCGTCTGACAAGTCGGCGGCGAGCCCACCTAGTCGGGGGGTCATGGGGACGACCCTATAGTCGTCAGACAAGTCGGCGGCGGGCCTACCTAGTCCCGGGGTCGTGGGGACGACCCTATAGTCGTCGGACAAGTCAGCGGCTGGCCTACATTGGCCCGTGGTCGTGGGGACGACCATATAGTCGTCGGACATGACGGTGGCGGGCCAGTCTAGTCCCGGGTCATGGGGACGACCCTATAGTCGTCGGACAAGTCGGCGGCAGGCCAACTTTGGCCCGTGGTCGTGCGGACGACCCTATAGTCGTCGGACAAGTCGGCGGCGAGCCAATCTAGTCCCGCGGTCGTGGGGACGACCCTATAGTCGTCGGACAAGTCAGCGGCTGGCCAACATTGGCCCGTGGTCGTGGGGACGACCATATAGTCGTCGGACATGACGGTGGCGGGCCACTCTAGTCCCGGGTCGTGGGGACGACCCTATAGTCGTCGGACATGTCGGCGGCTGGCCAACTTTGGCCCGGGGTCGTGGGGACGACCCTATAGTCGTCGGATATGTCGGCGGCTGGCCAACTTTGGCCCGTGGTCGTGGGGACGACCCTATAGTCGTGGGACAAGTCGGCGGCGGGCCAACCTAGTCCCGAGGTCGTGGGGACGACCCTATAATCGTGGGGCAAGCCGGCGGCTGGCCAACTTTGGCCCGTGGTCGTGGGGACGACCCTATAGTCGTCGGACAAGTCGGCGGCGGGCCAACCTAGTCTCGGGGTCGTGGGGACGACCCTATAATCGTCGGACAAGCCGGCGGCTGGCCAACTTTGGCCCGTGGTCGTGGGGACGACCCTATAGTCTTCGGACAAGTCGGCGGCTGTCCAACTTTGGCCCGGGGTCGTGGGGATGACCCTATAGTCGTCGGACAAGTCGGCGGCGGGCCAACCTAGTCCCGGGGTCGTGGGGATGACCCTATAGTCGTCGGACAAGTCGGCGGCGAGCCCACCTAGTCGGGGGGTCGTGGGGACGACCCTATAGTCGTCAGACAAGTCGGCGGCGGGCCTACCTAGTCCCGGGGTCGTAGGGACGACCCTATAGTCGTCGGACAAGTCAGCGGCTGGCCTACATTGGCCCGTGGTCGTGGGGACGACCATATAGTCGTCGGACATGACGGTAGCGGGCCAGTCTAGTCCCGGGTCATGGGGACGACCCTATAGTCGTCGGACAAGTCGGCGGCTGTCCAACTTTGGCCCGGGGTCGTGGGGACGACCCTATAGTCGTCGGACTTGACGGTGGCGGGCCAATCTAGTCCCGGGGTCGTGGGGACGACCCTATAGTCGTCAGACATATCGGTGGCGAGCCAACCTAGTCCCGGGGTCGTGGGGACGACCCTATAGTCGTCGGACAAGTCGGCGGCGGGCCAACCTAGACCCGGGGTCGTGGGGACGACCCTATAGTCGTCGGATAAGTCGGCAGCTTGCCAACTGTGGCCCGGGGTCGTGGGGATGACCCTATAGTCGTCGGACATGACGGTGGCGGGCCAGTCTAGTCCCGGATCGTGGGGACAACCCTATAGTCGTCGGACATGTCGGCGGCTGGCCAACTTTGGCCCGTGGTCGTGGGGACGACCGTATAGTCGTCGGAAATGTCGGTGGCTGTCCAACTTTGGCCCAGGGGTCGTGGGGACGACCCTATAGTCGTCGGACATGTCGGCGGCGAGCCAACATTGACCCGGGGTCGTGGGGACGACCGTATAGTCGTCGGAAATGTCGGTGGCTGTCCAACTATGGCCCAGGGGTCGTGGGGACGACCCTATAGTCGTCGGACAAGCCGGCGGCTGGCCAGCTTTGGCCCGTGGTCGTGGGGACGACCCTATAGTCGTCGGAAATGACGGTGGCGGGCCAATCTAGTCCCGGGGTCGTGGGGACGACCCTACAGTCGTCGGACAAGTCGGCGGCGAGCCAATCTAGTCCCGCGGTCGTGGGGACGTCCCTATAGTCGTCGGAAATGTCGGTGGCTGTCCAACTTTGGCCCAGGGGTCGTGGGGACGACCCTATAGTCGTCGGACAAGTCGGCGGCGAGCCAATCTTGTCCCGCGGTCGTGGGGACGACCCTATAGTCGTCGGACATGTCGGCGGATGGCCAACTTTGGCCCGTGGTCGTGGGGACGACCCTATAGTCGTCGGAAATGTCGGTGGCTGTCCAACTTTGGCCCGGGGGTCGTGGGGACGACCCTATAGTCGTCGGACATGTCGGCGGCTGGCCAACTTTGGCCCGGGGCCGTGGGGACGACCCTATAGTCGTCGGATATGACGGCGGCTGGCCAACTTTGGCCCGTGGTCGTGGGGACGACCCTATAGTCGTCGGACAAGTCGGCCGCGGGCCAACCTAGTCCCGGGGTCGTGGGGACGACCCTATAATCGTCGGGCAAGCCGGCGGCTGGCCAACTTTGGCCCGTGGTCGTGGGGACGACCCTATAGTCGTCGGACAAGTCGGCGGCCGGCCAACCTAGTCCGGGGGTCGTGGGGACGACCCTATAGTCGTCGGACATAACGGTGGCGGGCCAATCTAGTCCCGGGGTCGTGGGGACGACCCTATAGTCGTCGGACAAGTCGGCGGCGGGCCTACCTAGTCCCGGGGTCGTGGGGACGACCCTATAGTCGTCGGATAAGTCGGCAGCTTGCCAACTGTGGCCCGGGGTCGTGGGAACGACCCTATAGTCGTCGGACAAGTCGGCGGCGAGCCCACCTAGTCGGGGGGTCGTGGGGGCGACCCTATAATCGTCGGACAAGTCGGCGGCCGGCCAACCTAGTCCGGGGGTCGTGGGGATGACCCTATAGTCGTCGGACAAGTCGGCGGCGGGCCAACCTAGTCCCGGGGTCGTGGGGATGACCCTATAGTCGTCGGACAAGTCGGCGGCGAGCCCACCTAGTCGGGGGGTCGTGGGGACGACCCTATAGTCGTCAGACAAGTCGGCGGCGGGCCTACCTAGTCCCGGGGTCGTGAGGACGACCCTATAGTCGTCGGACAAGTCAGCGGCTGGCCTACATTGGCCCGTGGTCGTGGGGACGACCATATAGTCGTCGGACATGACGGTGGCGGGCCAGTCTAGTCCCGGGTCATGGGGACGACCCTATAGTCGTCGGACAAGTCGGCGGCTGTCCAGCTTTGGCCCGGGGTCGTGGGGACGACCCTATAGTCGTCGGACTTGACGGTGGCGGGCCAATCTAGTCCCGGGGTCGTGGGGACGACCCTATAGTCGTCGGACAAGTCGGCGGCGGGCCAACCTAGTCCCGGGGTCGTGGGGATGACCCTATAGTCGTCGGACAAGTCGGCGGCGGGCCAACCTAGTCCCGGGGTCGTGGGGATGACCCTATAGTCGTCTGACAAGTCGGCGGCGAGCCCACCTAGTCGGGGGGTCATGGGGACGACCCTATAGTCGTCAGACAAGTCGGCGGCGGGCCTACCTAGTCCCGGGGTCGTGGGGACGACCCTATAGTCGTCGGACAAGTCAGCGGCTGGCCTACATTGGCCCGTGGTCGTGGGGACGACCATATAGTCGTCGGACATGACGGTGGCGGGCCAGTCTAGTCCCGGGTCATGGGGACGACCCTATAGTCGTCGGACAAGTCGGCGGCAGGCCAACTTTGGCCCGTGGTCGTGCGGACGACCCTATAGTCGTCGGACAAGTCGGCGGCGAGCCAATCTAGTCCCGCGGTCGTGGGGACGACCCTATAGTCGTCGGACAAGTCAGCGGCTGGCCAACATTGGCCCGTGGTCGTGGGGACGACCATATAGTCGTCGGACATGACGGTGGCGGGCCACTCTAGTCCCGGGTCGTGGGGACGACCCTATAGTCGTCGGACATGTCGGCGGCTGGCCAACTTTGGCCCGGGGTCGTGGGGACGACCCTATAGTCGTCGGATATGTCGGCGGCTGGCCAACTTTGGCCCGTGGTCGTGGGGACGACCCTATAGTCGTCGGACAAGTCGGCGGCGGGCCAACCTAGTCCCGAGGTCGTGGGGACGACCCTATAGTCGTCGGACAAGTCAGCGGCTGGCCAACATTGGCCCGTGGTCGTGGGGACGACCATATAGTCGTCGGACATGACGGTGGCGGGCCACTCTAGTCCCGGGTCGTGGGGACGACCCTATAGTCGTCGGACATGTCGGCGGCTGGCCAACTTTGGCCCGGGGTCGTGGGGACGACCCTATAGTCGTCAGACAAGTCGGCGGCGGGCCTACCTAGTCCCGGGGTCGTGAGGACGACCCTATAGTCGTCGGACAAGTCAGCGGCTGGCCTACATTGGCCCGTGGTCGTGGGGACGACCATATAGTCGTCGGACATGACGGTGGCGGGCCAGTCTAGTCCCGGGTCATGGGGACGACCCTATAGTCGTCGGACAAGTCGGCGGCTGTCCAGCTTTGGCCCGGGGTCGTGGGGACGACCCTATAGTCGTCGGACTTGACGGTGGCGGGCCAATCTAGTCCCGGGGTCGTGGGGACGACCCTATAGTCGTCGGACAAGTCGGCGGCGGGCCAACCTAGTCCCGGGGTCGTGGGGATGACCCTATAGTCGTCGGACAAGTCGGCGGCGGGCCAACCTAGTCCCGGGGTCGTGGGGATGACCCTATAGTCGTCTGACAAGTCGGCGGCGAGCCCACCTAGTCGGGGGGTCATGGGGACGACCCTATAGTCGTCAGACAAGTCGGCGGCGGGCCTACCTAGTCCCGGGGTCGTGGGGACGACCCTATAGTCGTCGGACAAGTCAGCGGCTGGCCTACATTGGCCCGTGGTCGTGGGGACGACCATATAGTCGTCGGACATGACGGTGGCGGGCCAGTCTAGTCCCGGGTCATGGGGACGACCCTATAGTCGTCGGACAAGTCGGCGGCAGGCCAACTTTGGCCCGTGGTCGTGCGGACGACCCTATAGTCGTCGGACAAGTCGGCGGCGAGCCAATCTAGTCCCGCGGTCGTGGGGACGACCCTATAGTCGTCGGACAAGTCAGCGGCTGGCCAACATTGGCCCGTGGTCGTGGGGACGACCATATAGTCGTCGGACATGACGGTGGCGGGCCACTCTAGTCCCGGGTCGTGGGGACGACCCTATAGTCGTCGTACATGTCGGCGGCTGGCCAACTTTGGCCCGGGGTCGTGGGGACGACCCTATAGTCGTCGGATATGTCGGCGGCTGGCCAACTTTGGCCCGTGGTCGTGGGGACGACCCTATAGTCGTCGGACAAGTCGGCGGCGGGCCAACCTAGTCCCGAGGTCGTGGGGACGACCCTATAATCGTGGGGCAAGCCGGCGGCTGGCCAACTTTGGCCCGTGGTCGTGGGGACGACCCTATAGTCGTCGGACAAGTCGGCGGCGGGCCAACCTAGTCTCGGGGTCGTGGGGACGACCCTATAATCGTCGGACAAGCCGGCGGCTGGCCAACTTTGGCCCGTGGTCGTGGGGACGACCCTATAGTCTTCGGACAAGTCGGCGGCTGTCCAACTTTGGCCCGGGGTCGTGGGGATGACCCTATAGTCGTCGGACAAGTCGGCGGCGGGCCAACCTAGTCCCGGGGTCGTGGGGATGACCCTATAGTCGTCGGACAAGTCGGCGGCGAGCCCACCTAGTCGGGGGGTCGTGGGGACGACCCTATAGTCGTCAGACAAGTCGGCGGCGGGCCTACCTAGTCCCGGGGTCGTAGGGACGACCCTATAGTCGTCGGACAAGTCAGCGGCTGGCCTACATTGGCCCGTGGTCGTGGGGACGACCATATAGTCGTCGGACATGACGGTAGCGGGCCAGTCTAGTCCCGGGTCATGGGGACGACCCTATAGTCGTCGGACAAGTCGGCGGCTGTCCAACTTTGGCCCGGGGTCGTGGGGACGACCCTATAGTCGTCGGACTTGACGGTGGCGGGCCAATCTAGTCCCGGGGTCGTGGGGACGACCCTATAGTCGTCGGACAAGTCGGCGGCGGGCCAACCTAGTCCCGGGGTCGTGGGGATGACCCTATAGTCGTCGGACAAGTCGGCGGCTGTACAACTTTGGCCCGGGGTCGTGGGGACGACCCTATAGTCGTCGGACTTGACGGTGGCGGGCCAATCTAGTCCCGGGGTCGTGGGGACGACCCTATAGTCGTCGGACATGACGGTGGCGGGCCAATCTATTCCCGGGGTCGTGGGGACGACCGTATAGTCGTCGGACATATCAGCGGCTGGCCAACTTTGGCCCGGGGTCGTGGGGACGACCCTATAGTCGTCGGACAAGTCGGCGGCGAGCCCACCTAGTCGGGGGGTCGTGGGGACGACCCTATAGTCGTCGGACAAGTCGGCGGCCGGCCAACCTAGTCCGGGGGTCGTGGGGACGACCCTATAGTCGTCGGACAAGTCGGCGGCGGACCAACCTAGTCCCGGGGTCGTGGGGACGACCCTATAATCGTCGGACAAGCCGGCGGCTGTCCAACTTTGGCCCGTGGTCGTGGGGACGACCCTATAGTCGTCGGACTTGACGGTGGCGGGCCAATCTAGTCCCGGGGTCGTGGGGACGACCCTATAGTCGTCAGACATATCGGTGGCGGGCCAACCTAGACCCGGGGTCGTGGGGATGACCCTATAGTCGTCGGACATGACGGTGGCTGTCCAACTTTGGCCCGGGGTCGTGGGGACGACCCTATAGTCGTCGGACTTGACGGTGGCGGGCCAATCTAGTCCCGGGGTCGTGGGGACGACCCTATAGTCGTCAGACATATCGGTGGCGAGCCAACCTAGTCCCGGGGTCGTGGGGACGACCCTATAGTCGTCGGACAAGTCGGCGGCGGGCCAACCTAGACCCGGGGTCGTGGGGATGACCCTATAGTCGTCGGACATGACGGTGGCGGGCCAGTCTAGTCCCGGGTCGTGGGGACGACCCTATAGTCGTCGGACATGTCGGCGGCTGGCCAACTTTGGCCCGTGGTCGTGGGGACGACCCTATAGTCGTCGGAAATGTCGGCGGCTGTCCAACTTTGGCCCGGGGTCGTGGGGACGACCCTATAGTCGTCGGACTTGACGGTGGCGGGCCAATCTAGTCCCGGGGTCGTGGGGACGACCCTATAGTCGTCAGACATATCGGTGGCGAGCCAACCTAGTCCCGGGGTCGTGGGGACGACCCTATAGTCGTCGGACAAGTCGGCGGCGAGCCAATCTAGTCCCGCGGTCGTGGGGACGACCCTATAGTCGTCGGACATGTCGGCGGATGGCCAACTTTGGCCCGTGGTCGTGGGGACGACCCTATAGTCGTCGGAAATGTCGGTGGCTGTCCAACTTTGGCCCGGGGGTCGTGGGGACGACCCTATAGTCGTCGGACATGTCGGCGGCTGGCCAACTTTGGCCCGGGGCCGTGGGGACGACCCTATAGTCGTCGGATATGACGGCGGCTGGCCAACTTTGGCCCGTGGTCGTGGGGACGACCCTATAGTCGTCGGACAAGTCGGCCGCGGGCCAACCTAGTCCCGGGGTCGTGGGGACGACCCTATAATCGTCGGGCAAGCCGGCGGCTGGCCAACTTTGGCCCGTGGTCGTGGGGACGACCCTATAGTCGTCGGACAAGTCGGCGGCCGGCTAACCTAGTCCGGGGGTCGTGGGGACGACCCTATAGTCGTCGGACATAACGGTGGCGGGCCAATCTAGTCCCGGGGTCGTGGGGACGACCCTATAGTCGTCGGACAAGTCGGCGGCGGGCCTACCTAGTCCCGGGGTCGTGGGGACGACCCTATAGTCGTCGGATAAGTCGGCAGCTTGCCAACTGTGGCCCGGGGTCGTGGGAACGACCCTATAGTCGTCGGACAAGTCGGCGGCGAGCCCACCTAGTCGGGGGGTCGTGGGGGCGACCCTATAATCGTCGGACAAGTCGGCGGCCGGCCAACCTAGTCCGGGGGTCGTGGGGATGACCCTATAGTCGTCGGACATGACGGTGGCGGGCCAGTCTAGTCCCGGATCGTGGGGACAACCCTATAGTCGTCGGACATGTCGGCGGCTGGCCAACTTTGGCCCGTGGTCGTGGGGACGACCGTATAGTCGTCGGAAATGTCGGTGGCTGTCCAACTTTGGCCCAGGGGTCGTGGGGACGACCCTATAGTCGTCGGACATGTCGGCGGCGAGCCAACATTGACCCGGGGTCGTGGGGACGACCGTATAGTCGTCGGAAATGTCGGTGGCTGTCCAACTATGGCCCAGGGGTCGTGGGGACGACCCTATAGTCGTCGGACAAGCCGGCGGCTGGCCAGCTTTGGCCCGTGGTCGTGGGGACGACCCTATAGTCGTCGGAAATGACGGTGGCGGGCCAATCTAGTCCCGGGGTCGTGGGGACGACCCTACAGTCGTCGGACAAGTCGGCGGCGAGCCAATCTAGTCCCGCGGTCGTGGGGACGTCCCTATAGTCGTCGGATATGACGGCGGCTGGCCAACTTTGGCCCGTGGTCGTGGGGACGACCCTATAGTCGTCGGACAAGTCGGCGGCTGTCCAACTTTGGCCCAGGGGTCGTGGGGACGACCCTATAGTCGTCGGACAAGCCGGCGGCTGGCCAGCTTTGGCCCGTGGTCGTGGGGACGACCCTATAGTCGTCGGAAATGACGGTGGCGGGCCAATCTAGTCCCGGGGTCGTGGGGACGACCCTACAGTCGTCGGACAAGTCGGCGGCGAGCCAATCTAGTCCCGCGGTCGTGGGGACGTCCCTATAGTCGTCGGACAAGTCAGCGGCTAGCCAACATTGGCCCGTGGTCGTGGGGACGACCATATAGTCGTCGGACATGACGGTGGGGGGCCACTCTAGTCCCGGGTCGTCGGGACGATCCTATAGTCGTCGGACATGTCGGCGGCTGGCCAACTTTGGCCCGGGGTCGTGGGGACGACCCTATAGTCGTCGGAAATGACGGTGGCGGGCCAATCTATTTCCGGGGGTCGTGGGGACGACCGTATAGTCGTCGGACATATCAGCGGCTGGCCAACTTTGGCCCGAGGTCGTGGGGACGACCCTATAGTCGTCGGAAATGTCGGTGGCTGTCCAACTTTGGCCCGGGGTCGTGGGGACGACCCTATTGTCGTCGGACATGTCGGCGGCTGGCCACCTTTGGCCCGTGGTCGTGGGGACGATCCGATAATCGTCGGACATGTCGGCGGCTGGCCAACTTTGGCCCGTGGTCGTGGGGACGATCAAATAGTCGTCGGACATGTCGGCGGCTGGCCAACCTAGACCCGGTGTCGTGGGGACGACCCTATTGTCGTCGGACATGGCGGTGGCGGGCCAATCTAGTCCCGTGGTCGTGGGGACGACCCTATAGTCGTCGGACATGTCGGCGGCTGGCCAACTTTGGCCCGTGGTCGTGGGGACGATCCAATAGTCGTCGGACATGTCGGCGGCTGGCCAACTTTGGCCCGTGGTCGTGGGCACGACCCGATAGTCGTCGGAAATGACGGTGGCGTTCCAATCTAGTCCCGGGGTCGTGGGGACGACCCTACAGTCGTCGGACAAGTCGGCTGCTGGCCAACCTAGACCCGGGGTCGTGGGGACGACCCTATTGTCGTCGGACATGTCGGCGGCTGGCCACCTTTGGCCCGTGGTCGTGGGGACGATCCGATAATCGTCGGACATGTCGGCGGCTGGCCAACTTTGGCCCGTGGTCGTGGGGACGATCAAATAGTCGTCGGACATGTCGGCGGCTGGCCAACCTAGACCCGGTGTCGTGGGGACGACCCTATTGTCGTCGGACATGGCGGTGGCGGGCCAATCTAGTCCCGTGGTCGTGGGGACGACCCTATAGTCGTCGGACATGTCGGCGGCTGGCCAACTTTGGCCCGTGGTCGTGGGGACGACCCTATAGTCGTCGGAAATGTCGGTGGCTGTCCAACTTTGGCCCGGGGGTCGTGGGGACGACCCTATAGTCGTCGGACATGTCGGCGGCTGGCCAACTTTGGCCCGTACTCGTGGGTACGACCCTATAGTCGTCGGACATGACGGTGTCGGGCCAATCTAGTCCCGGGGTCGTGGGGACGACCCTATAGTCGTCGGACATGTCGGCGGCTGGCCAACTTTGGCCCGTGGTCGTGGGGACGACCCAATAGTCGTCGGAAATGTCGGTTGCTGTCCAACTTTGGCCCGGGGGTCGTGGGGACGACCCTATAGTCGTCGGACATGTCGGCGGCGAGCCAACATTGACCCGAGGTCGTGGGGACGACTCTATAGTCGTCGGACATGTCGGCGGCTGGCCAACTTTGGCCCGTGGTCGTGGGGACGACCCTATAGTCGTCGGACAAGTCAGCGGCTGGCCAACACTGGCCCGTGGTCGTGGGGAAGAGCCTATAGTCGTCGGACAAGTCAGCGGCTGGCCAACATTGGCCCGTGGTCTAGGGGACGACCCTACAGTCGTCGGATATGTCGGCGGCTGGCCAACTTTGGCCCGTGGTCGTGGGGACGACCCTATAGTCGTCGGACAAGTCGGCGGCTGGCCAACTTTGGCCCGTGGTCGTGGGGCCGACCCTATAGTCGTCGGAAATGACGGTGGCGGGCCAATCTAGTCCCGGGGTCGTGGGGACGACCCAACAGTCGTCGGACAAGTCGGCGGCGAGCCAATCTAGTCCCGCGGTCGTGGGAACGACCCTATAGTCGTCGGACAAGTCAGCGGCTGGCCAACTTTGGCCCGTAGTCGTGGGTACGACCCTGTAGTCGTCGGACATGACGGTGTCGGGCCAACTTTGGCCCGTGGTCGTGGGGACGACCCTATAGTCGTCGGAAATGTCGGCGGCTGGCCAACTTTGGCCCGTAGTCGTGGGTACGACCCTGTAGTCGTCGGACATGACGGTGTCGGGCCAATCTAGTCCCGGGGTCGTGGGGACGACACTATAGTCGTCGGACATGTCGGCGGCTGGCCAACTTTGGCCCGGGGTCGTGGGAACGACCCTATAGTCGTCGGACAATTCGGCGGCGAGCCCACCTAGTCCGGGGGTCGTAGGGACGACCCTATAGTCGTCGGAGAAGTCGGCGGCGGGCCAACCTAGTCCCGGGGTCGTAGGGACGACCCTATAGTCGTCGGACATGTCGCCGGCTGGCCAAATTTGGCCCGTAGTCGTGGGGACGACCCTATACTCGTCGGACAAGTCGGCGGCGAGCCAACCTAGGCCGGGGGTCGTGGGGACGACCCTATAGTCGTCGGAGAAGTCGGCGGCGGGCCAACCTAGTCCCGGGGTCGTAGGGACGACCCTATAGTCGTCGGACATGTCGCCGGCTGGCCAACTTTGGCCCGTGGTCGTGGGGACGACCCTATAGTCGTCGGACATAACGGTGGCGGGCCAATCTAGTCCCGGGGTCGTGGGGACGACCCTATAGTCGTCGGACAAGTCGGCGGCTGGCCAACCTAGACCCGGGGTCGTGGGGACGACCCTATTGTCGTCGGACATGTCGGCGGCTGGCCAACATTGGCCCGTGGTCGTGGGGACGACCCTATAGTCGTCGGACATGTCGGCGGCTGGCCAACTTTGGCTCGTGGTCGTGGGGACGACACAATAGTCGTCGGAAATGTCGGTGGCTGTCCAACTTTGGCCCGGGGGTCGTGGGGACGACCCTATAGTCGTCGGACATGTCGGCGGCGAGCCAACATTGACCCGGGGTCGTGGGGAGGACCCTATACTTGTCGGACAAGTCGGCGGCGAGCCAACCTAGTCCGGGGGTCGTGGGGACGACCCTATAGTCGTCGGAGAAGTCTGCGGCGGGCCAACCTAGTCCCGGGGTCGTAGGGACGACCCTATAGTCGTCGGACATGTCGCCGCCTGGCCATCTTTGGCCCGTACTCGTGGGTACGACCCTATAGTCGTCGGACATGACGGTGTCGGGCCAATCTAGTCCCGGGGTCGTGGGGACGACCCTATAGTCGTCGGACATGTCGGCCGCTGGCCAACTTTGGCCCGTGGTCGTGGGAACGACCCAATAGTCGTCGGAAATGTCGGTGGCTGTCCAACTTTGGCCCGGGGGTCGTGGGGACGACCCTATAGTCGTCGGACATGTCGGCGGCGAGCCAACATTGACCCGGGGTCGTGGGGACGACTCTATAGTCGTCGGACATGTCGGTGGCGGGCCAGTCTAGTCCCGGGGTCGTGGGGACGACCCTATAATCGTTGGACATGACGGTGGCAGGCCAATCTAGTCCCGGGGTCGTGGGGACGACCCTATAGTCGTCGGACATGTCGGCGGCTGGCCAACTTTGGCCCGTGGTCGTGGGGACGATCCAATAGTCGTCGGACATGTCGGCGGCTGGCCAACTTTGGCCCGTGGTCGTGGGGACGACCCGATAGTCGTCGGACATGTCGGCGGCTGGCCAACTTTGGCCCGTGGTCGTGGGGAGGACCCTATACTCGTCGGAAATGACGGTGGCGGGCCAATCTAGTCCCGGGGTCGTGGGGACGACCCTACAGTCGTCGGACAAGTCGGCGGCGAGCCAATCTAGTCCCGCGGTCGTGGGGACGACCCTATAGTCGTCGGACAAGTCAGCGGCTGGCCAACATTGGCCCGTGGTCGTGGGGACGACCATATAGTCGTCGGACATGTCGGCGGCTGTCCAACTTTGGCCCGGTGTCGTGGGGACGACTCTATAGTCGTCGGACATGTCGGCGGCTGGCCAACCTAGACCCGGGGTCGTGGGGACGACCCTATTGTCGTCGGACATGACGGTGGCGGGCCAATCTAGTCCCGGGGTCGTGGGGACGACCCTATAGTCGTCGGTCAAGTCAGCGGCTGGCCTACATTGACCCGTGGTCGTGGGGACGACCATATAGTCGTCGGACATGACAGTGGCGGGCCACTCTAGTCCCGGGTCGTGGGGACGACCCTATAGTCGTCGGACATGTCGGCGGCTGTCCAACTTTGGCCCGGTGTCGTGGGGACGACTCTATAGTCGTCGGACATGTCGGCGGCTGGCCAAATTTGGCCCGTGGTCGTGGGGACGACCCTATACTCGTCGGACAAGTCGGCGGCGAGCCAACCTAGTCCCGGGGTCGTAGGGACGACCCTATAGTTGTCGGACATGTCGCCGGCTGGCCAAATTTGGCCCGTAGTCGTGGGGACGACCCTATACTCGTCGGACAAGTCGGCGGCGAGCCAACCTAGTCCGGGGGTCGTGGGGACGACCCTACAGTCGTCGGAGAAGTCGGCGGCGGGCCAACCTAGTCCCGGGGTCGTAGGGACGACCCTATAGTCGTCGGACATGTCGCCGGCTGGCCAACTTTGGCCCGTGGTCGTGGGGACGACCCTATAGTCGTCGGACATAACGGTGGCGGGCCAATCTAGTCCCGGGGTCGTGGGGACGACCCTATAGTCGTCGGACAAGTCGGCGGCTGGCCAACCTAGACCCGGGGTCGTGGGGACGACCCTATTGTCGTCGGACATGTCGGCGGCTGGCCACCTTTGGCCCGTGGTCGTGGGGACGACCCTACAGTCGTCGGATATGTCGGCGGCTGGCCAACTTTGGCCCGTGGTCGTGGGGACGACCCTATAGTCGTCGGAAATGACGGTGGCGGGCCAATCTAGTCCCGGGGTCATGGGGACGACCCTACAGTCGTCGGACAAGTCGGCGGCGAGCCAATCTAGTCCCGCGGTCGTGGGGACGACCCTATAGTCGTCGGACAAGTCATCGGCTGGCCAACATTGGCCCGTGGTCGTGGGGACGACCCTATAGTCGTCGGACATGTCGGCGGCTGGCCAACTTTGGCTCGTGGTCGTGGGGACGACACAATAGTCGTCGGAAATGTCGGTGGCTGTCCAACTTTGGCCCGGGGGTCGTGGGGACGACCCTATAGTCGTCGGACATGTCGGCGGCGAGCCAACATTGACCCGGGGTCGTGGGGACGACCCTATAGTCGTCGGACATGACGGTGGCGGGCCAGTCTAGTCCCGGGTCGTGGGGACGACCCTATAGTCGTCGGACAAGTCGGCGGCTGGCCAACTTTGGCCCGTGGTCGTGGGGACGACCCTATAGTCGTCAGACATGACGGTGGCGAGCCAACCTACTCCCGGGGTCGTGGGGACGACCCTATAGTCGTCGGACAAGTCGGCGGCGGGGCAACCTAGTCCCGGGGTCGTGGGGACCACCCTATAGTCGTCGGACATGACGGTGGTGGGCCAGTCTAGTCCCGGGTCGTGGGGACGACCCTATAGTCGTCGGACATGTCGGCGGCTGGCCAACTTTGGCCCGTGGTCGTGGGGAGGACCCTATACTCGTCGGACAAGTCGGCGGCGAGCCAACCTAGTCCGGGGGTCGTGGGGACGACCCTATAGTCGTCGGAGAAGTCTGCGGCGGGCCAACCTAGTCCCGGGGTCGTAGGGACGACCCTATAGTCGTCGGACATGTCGCCGCCTGGCCATCTTTGGCCCGTACTCGTGGGTACGACCCTATAGTCGTCGGACATGACGGTGTCGGGCCAATCTAGTCCCGGGGTCGTGGGGACGACCCTATAGTCGTCGGACATGTCGGCCGCTGGCCAACTTTGGCCCGTGGTCGTGGGGACGACCCAATAGTCGTCGGAAATGTCGGTGGCTGTCCAACTTTGGCCCGGGGGTCGTGGGGACGACCCTATAGTCGTCGGACATGTCGGCGGCGAGCCAACATTGACCCGGGGTCGTGGGGACGACTCTATAGTCGTCGGACATGTCGGTGGCGGGCCAGTCTAGTCCCGGGGTCGTGGGGACGACCCTATAATCGTTGGACATGACGGTGGCAGGCCAATCTAGTCCCGGGGTCGTGGGGACGACCCTATAGTCGTCGGACATGTCGGCGGCGGGCCAATCTAGTCCCGGGGTCGTGGGGACGACCCTACAGTCGTCGGACAAGTCGGCGGCGAGCCAATCTAGTCCCGCGGTCGTGGGGACGACCCTATAGTCGTCGGACAAGTCAGCGGCTGGCCAACATTGGCCCGTGGTCGTGGGGACGACCATATAGTCGTCGGACTTGTCGGCGGCTGTCCAACTTTGGCCCGGTGTCGTGGGGACGACTCTATAGTCGTCGGACATGTCGGCGGCTGGCCAACCTAGACCCGGGGTCGTGGGGACGACCCTATTGTCGTCGGACATGACGGTGGCGGGCCAATCTAGTCCCGGGGTCGTGGGGACGACCCTATAGTCGTCGGTCAAGTCAGCGGCTGGCCTACATTGGCCCGTGGTCGTGGGGACGACCATATAGTCGTCGGACATGACGGTGGCGGGCCACTCTAGTCCCGGGTCGTGGGGACGACCCTATAGTCGTCGGACATGTCGGCGGCTGTCCAACTTTGGCCCGGTGTCGTGGGGACGACTCTATAGTCGTCGGACATGTCGGCGGCTGGCCAACCTAGACCCGGGGTCGTGGGGACGACCCTATTGTCGTCGGACATGACGGTGGCGGGCCAATCTAGTCCCGGGGTCGTGGGGACGACCCTATAGTCGTCGGTCAAGTCAGCGGCTGGCCTACATTGGCCCGTGGTCGTGGGGACGACCATATAGTCGTCGGACATGACGGTGGCGGGCCAGTCTAGTCCCGGGTCATGGGGACGACCCTATAGTCGTCGGACAAGTCGGCGGCTGGCCAACTTTGGCCCGTGGTCGTGGGGAGGACCCTATACTCGTCGGAAATGACGGTGGCGGGCCAATCTAGTCCCGGGGTCGTGGGGACGACCCTACAGTCGTCGGACAAGTCGGCGGCGAGCCAATCTAGTCCCGCGGTCGTGGGGACGACCCTATAGTCGTCGGACATGTCGGCGGCTGGCCAACTTTGGCCCGTGGTCGTGGGGACGATCCAATAGTCGTCGGACATGTCGGCGGCTGGCCAACTTTGGCCCGTGGTCGTGGGGACTACCCGATAGTCGTCGGACATGTCGGCGGCTGGCCAACTTTGGCCCGTGGTCGTGAGGAGGACCCTATACACGTCAGAAATGACGGTGGCGGGCCAATCTAGTCCCGGGGTCGTGGGGACGACCCTACAGTCGTCGGACAAGTCGGCGGCGAGCCAATCTAGTCCCGCGGTCGTGGGGACGACCCTATAGTCGTCGGACATGTCGGCGGCTGGCTAACATTGGCCCGTGGTCGTGGGGACGACTCTATTGTCGTCGGACATGTCGGCGATTGGCCAACATTGGCCCGGGGTCGTGGGGACGACCCTATAGTCGTCGGAGAAGACGGCGGCTGGACATCTTTGGCCCGGGGTCGTGGGGACGACCCTATAGTCGTCGGACATTTCGGCGGCATGCCACCTTTGGCCCGGGGTCGTGGGGACGACCCTATAGTCGTCGGACAAGTCGGCGGCGGGCCAACTTTGGCCCGTGGTCGTCGGGACGACCCTATAGTCGTCGGACATGTCGGTGGCGGGCCAGTCTAGTCCCGGGTCGTGGGCACGACCCTATAGTCGTCGGACATGTCGGCGGCTGGCCAACTTTGGCCCGTGGTCGTGGGGAGGACCCTATACTCGTCGGACAAGTCGGCGGCGTACCAACCTAGTCCGGGGGTCGTGGGGACGACCCTATAGTCGTCGGACATGACGGTGGCGGGCCAGTCTAGTCCCGGGTCATGGGGACGACCCTATAGTCGTCGGACAAGTCGGCGGCTGGCCAACTTTGGCCCGTGGTCGTGGGGACGACCCTATAGTCGTCGGAAATGACGGTGGCGGGCCAATCTAGTCCCGGGGTCGTGGGGACGACCCTACAGTCGTCGGACAAGTCGGCGGCGAGCCAATCTAGTCCCGCGGTCGTGGGGACGACCCTATAGTCGTCGGACAAGTCAGCGGCTGGCCAACATTGGCCCGGGTCGTGGGGACGACCCTATAGTCGTCGGACATGTCGGCGGCTGGCCAACTTTGGCCCGGGGTCGTGGGGACGACCCTATAATCGTCGGGCAAGCCGGCGGCTGGCCAACTTTGGCCCGTGGTCGTGGGGACGATCCTATAGTCGTCGGACAAGTCGGCGGCTGGCCAACTTTGGCCCGTGGTCGTGGGGACGATCCAATAGTCGTCGGACATGTCGGCGGCTGCCCAACTTTGGCCCGTGGTCGTGAGGAGGACCCTATACTCGTCAGAAATGACGGTGGCGGGCCAATCTAGTCCCGGGGTCGTGGGGACGACCCTACAGTCGTCGGACAAGTCGGCGGCGAGCCAATCTAGTCCCGCGGTCGTGGGGACGACCCTATAGTCGTCGGATAAGTCAGCGGCTGGCCAACATTGGCCCGTGGTCGTGGGGACGACCATATAGTCGTCGGACATGACGGTGGCGGGCCACTCTAGTCCCGGGTCGTGGGGACGACCATATAGTCGTCGGACATGTCGGCGGCTGGCTAACTTTGGCCCGGGGTCGTGGGGACGACCCTATAGTCGTCGGATATGTCGGCGGCTGGCCAACTTTGGCCCGTGGTCGTCGGGACGACCCTATAGTCGTCGGACATGTCGGTGGCGGGCCAGTCTAGTCCCGGGTCGTGGGCACGACCCTATAGTCGTCGGACATGTCGGCGGCTGGCCAACTTTGGCCCGTGGTCGTGGGGAGGACCCTATACTCGTCGGACAAGTCGGCGGCGTACCAACCTAGTCCGGGGGTCGTGGGGACGACCCTATAGCCGTCGGACATGACGGTGGCGGGCCAGTCTAGTCCCGGGTCATGGGGACGACCCTATAGTCGTCGGACAAGTCGGCGGCTGGCCAACATTGGCCCGTGGTCGTGGGGACGACCCTATAGTCGTCGGAAATGACGGTGGCGGGCCAATCTAGTCCCGGGGTCGTGGGGACGACCCTACAGTCGTCGGACAAGTCGGCGGCGAGCCAATCTAGTCCCGCGGTCGTGGGGACGACCCTATAGTCGTCGGACAAGTCAGCGGCTGGCCAACATTGGCCCGTGGTCGTGGGGACGACCATATAGTCGTCGGACATGACGGTGGCGGGCCAGTCTATTCCCGGGTCATGGGGACGACCCTATAGTCGTCGGACAAGTCGGCGGCTGGCCAACTTTGGCCCGTGGTCGTGGGGACGACCCTATAGTCGTCGGAAATGTCGGTGGCTGTCCAACTTTGGCCCGGGGGTCGTGGGGACGACCCTATAGTCGTCGGACATGTCGGCGGCGAGCCAACATTGACCCGGGGTCGTGGGGACGACTCTATAGTCGTCGGACATGTCGGTGGCGGGCCAGTCTAGTCCCGGGGTCGTGGGGACGATCCGATAGTCGTCGGACATGTCGGCGGCTGGCCAACTTTGGCCCGTGGTCGTGGGGAGGACCCTATACTCGTCGGAAATGACGGTGGCGGGCCAATCTAGTCCCGGGGTCGTGGGGACGACCCTACAGTCGTCGGACAAGTCGGCGGCGAGCCAATCTAGTCCCGCGGTCGTGGGGACGACCCTATAGTCGTTGGACATGTCAGCGGCTGGCCAACTTTGGCCCGTGGTCGTGGGGACGACCCTATAGTCGTCGGAAATGTCGGTGGCTGTCCAACTTTGGCCCGGGGGTCGTGGGGACGACCCTATAGTCGTCGGACATGTCGGCGGCTGGCCAACTTTGGCCCGTAGTCGTGGGTACGACCCTGTAGTCGTCGGACATGACGGTGTCGGGCCAATCTAGTCCCGGGGTCGTGGGGACGACCCTATAGTCGTCGGACATGTCGGCGGCTGGCCAACTTTGGCCCGGGGTCGTGGGAACGACCCTATAGTCGTCGGACAAGTCGGCGGCGAGCCCACCTAGTCCGGGGGTCGTAGGGACGACCCTATAGTCGTCGGATATGTCGCCGGCTGGCCAAATTTGGCCCGTGGTCGTGGGGACGACCCTATACTCGTCGGACAAGTCGGCGGCGAGCCAACCTAGTCCGGGGGTCGTGGGGACGACCCTATAGTCGTCGGAGAAGTCGGCGGCGGGCCAACCTAGTCCCGGGGACGTAGGGACGACCCTATAGTCGTCGGACATGTCGGCGGCTGGCCAACCTAGTCCCGAGGTCGTGGGGACGACCCTATTGTCGTCGGACTTGTCGCTGGCGGGCCAATCTAGTCCCGGGGTCGTGGGGACGACCCTACAGTCGTCGGACATTTCGGCGGCTTGCCAACTTTGGCCCGGGGTCGTGGGGACGACCCTATAGTCGTCGGACATGTCGACGGCTGGCCAACCTAGTCCCGAGGTCGTGGGGACGACCCTATAGTCGTCGGACAAGACGGCGGCTGGACATCTTTGGCCCGCGGTCGTGGGGACGACCCTATAGTCGTCGGACATTTCGGCGGCTTGCCAACTTTGGCCCGGGGTCGTGGGGACGACCCTATAATCGTCGGACATTTCGGCGGCATGCCAACTTTGGCCCGGGATCGTGGGGACGACCCTATAGTCGTTGGACATGACGGTGGCGGGCCAATCTAGTCCCGGGGTCGTGGGTACGACCCTATAGTCGTCGGACAAGTCGGCGGCCGGCCAACCTTGTCCCGGGGTCGTGGGGACGTCCCAATAGTCGTTGGACATGACGGTGGCGGGCCAATCTAGTCCCGGGGTCGTGGGGACGACCCTACAGTCGTCGGACATTTCGGCGGATTGCCAACTTTGGCCCGGGGTCGTGGGGACGACCCTATAGTCGTCGGACATGTCGGCGGCTGGCTAACTTTTTTCCGTGGTCGTGGGGACGACCATATAGTCGTCGGACATGACGGTGGCGGGCCACTCTAGTCCCGGGTCGTGGGGACGACCCTATAATCGTCGGACATGTCGGCGGCTGGCCAACCTAGTCCCGAGGTCGTGGGGACGACCCTATTGTCGTCGGACTTGTCGCTGGCGGGCCAATCTAGTCCCGGGGTCGTGGGGACGACCCTACAGTCGTCGGACATTTCGGCGGCTTGCCAACTTTGGCCCGGGGTCGTGGGGACGACCCTATAGTCGTCGGACATGTCGACGGCTGGCCAACCTAGTCCCGAGGTCGTGGGGACGACCCTATAGTCGTCGGACAAGACGGCGGCTGGACATCTTTGGCCCGCGGTCGTGGGGACGACCCTATAGTCGTCGGACATTTCGGCGGCTTGCCAACTTTGGCCCGGGGTCGTGGGGACGACCCTATAATCGTCGGACATTTCGGCGGCATGCCAACTTTGGCCCGGGGTCGTGGGGACGACCCTATAGTCGTTGGACATGACGGTGGCGGGCCAATCTAGTCCCGGGGTCGTGGGTACGACCCTATAGTCGTCGGACAAGTCGGCGGCCGGCCAACCTTGTCCCGGGGTCGTGGGGACGTCCCAATAGTCGTTGGACATGACGGTGGCGGGCCAATCTAGTCCCGGGGTCGTGGGGACGACCCTACAGTCGTCGGACATTTCGGCGGATTGCCAACTTTGGCCCGGGGTCGTGGGGACGACCCTATAGTCGTCGGACATGTCGGCGGCTGGCTAACTTTGGCCCGTGGTCGTGGGGACGACCCAATAGTCGTTGGACATGTCGGCGGCTGGCCAACTTTGGGCCGTGGTCGTGGAGACGATCCTATAGTCGTCAGACTTGACGGTGGCGGGCCAATCTAGTCCCGGGGTTGTGGGGACGACCCTATAGTCGTCGGACAAGACGGCGGCTGGATATCCTTGTCTCGCGGTCGTGGGGACCACCCTATAGTCGTCGGACATTTCGGCGGCATGCCAACTTGGGCCCGGGGTCGTGGGGACGACCCTATAGTCGTTGGACATGACGGTGGCGGGCCAATCTAGTCCCGGGGTCGTGGGGACGACCCTACAGTCGTCGGACATTTCGGCGGATTGCCAACTTTGGCCCGGGGTCGTGGGGACGACCCTATAGTCGTCGGACATTTCGGCGGCATGCCAACTTTGGCCCGGGGTCGTGGGGACGACCCTATAGTCGTTGGACATGACGGTGGCGGGCCAATCTAGTCCCGGGGTCGTGGGTACGACCCTATAGTCGTCGGACAAGTCGGCGGCGGGCCAAGCTTGTCCCGGCGTCGTGGGGACGACCCTATAATCGTCGGACATAACGGTGGCGGGCCAATCTCGTCTCGGGGTCGTGGGGACGACCCTTCGGTCGTCGGACATTTCGGCGGCTTGCCAACTTTGGCCCGGGGTCGTGGGGACGACCCTATAGTCGTCGGACATGTCGGCGGCTGGCTAACTTTGGCCCGTGGTCGTGGAGAGGATCCTATAGTCGTCGGACTTGACGGTGGCGGGCCAATCTAGTCCCGGGGTCGTAGGGACGACCCTATAGTCGTCGGACATGTCGGCGATTGGCCAACATTGGCCCGGGGTCGTGGGGACGACCCTATAGTCGTCGGACATGTCGGCGGCTGGCCAACCTAGTCCCGAGGTCGTGGGGACGACCCTATAGTCGTCGGACAAGACGGCAGCTGGATATCCTTGGCTCGCGGTCGTGGGGACGACCCTACAGTCGTCGGACATTTCGGCGGCTTGCCAACTTTGGCCCGGGGTCGTGGGGACGACCCTATAGTCGTCGGACATGTCGACGGCTGGCCAACCTAGTCCCGAGGTCGTGGGGACGACCCTATAGTCGTCGGACAAGACGGCGGCTGGACATCTTTGGCCCGCGGTCGTGGGGACGACCCTATAGTCGTCGGACATTTCGGCGGCTTGCCAACTTTGGCCCGGGGTCGTGGGGACGACCCTATAATCGTCGGACATTTCGGCGGCATGCCAACTTTGGCCCGGGGTCGTGGGGACGACCCTATAGTCGTTGGACATGACGGTGGCGGGCCAATCTAGTCCCGGGGTCGTGGGTACGACCCTATAGTCGTCGGACAAGTCGGCGGCGGGCCAACCTTGTCCCGGGGTCGTGGGGACGACCCTATAGTCGTCGGACATGACGGTGGCGGGCCAATCTAGTCCCGGGGTCGTGGGGACGACCCTATAGTCGTCGGACAAGACGGCAGCTGGATATCCTTGGCTCGCGGTCGTGGGGACGACCCTATAGTCGTCGGACATTTCGGCGGCTTGCCAACTTTGGCCCGGGGTCGTGGGGACGACCCTATAGTCGTCGGACAAGACGGCGGCATGCCAACTTTGGCCCGGGGTCGTGGGGACGACCCTATAGTCGTTGGACATGACGGTGGCGGGCCAATCTAGTCCCGGGGTCGTGGGGACGACCCTACAGTCGTCGGACATTTCGGCGGATTGCCAACTTTGGCCCGGGGTCGTGGGGACGACCCTATAGTCGTCGGACATGTCGGCGGCTGGCTAACTTTGGCCCGTGGTCGTGGAGACGATCCTATAGTCGTCGGACTTGACGGTGGCGGGCCAATCTAGTCCCGGGGTCGTAGGGACGACCCTATAGTCGTCGGACATGTCGGCGATTGGCCAACATTGGCCCGGGGTCGTGGGGACGACCCTATAGTCGTCGGACATGTCGGCGGCTGGCCAACTTAGTCCCGAGGTCGTGGGGACGACCCTATAGTCGTCGGACTTGTCGCTGGCGGGCCAATCTAGTCCCGGGGTCGTGGGGACGACCCTACAGTCGTCGGACATTTCGGCGGCTTGCCAACTTTGGCCCGGGGTCGTGGGGACGACCCTAGAGTCGTCGGACATGTCGACGGCTGGCCAACCTAGTCCCGAGGTCGTGGGGACGACCCTATAGTCGTCGGACATGTGGCGGCTGGCCAACCTAGTCCCGAGGTCGTGGGGACGACCCTATAGTCGTCGGACAAGACGGCGGCTGGACATCTTTGGCCCGCGGTCGTGGGGACGACCCTATAGTCGTCGGACATTTTGGCGGCTTGCCAACTTTGGCCCGGGGTCGTGGGGACGACCCTATAGTCGTCAGACATGACGGTGGCGAGCCAACCTAGTCCCGGGGTCGTGGGGACGACCCTATAGTCGTCGGACAAGTCGGCGGCGGGCCAACCTAGTCCCGGGGTCGTGGGGATGACCCTATAGTCGTCGGACAAGTCGGCGGCGAGCCCACCTAGTCGGGGGGTCGTGGGGACGACCCTATAGTCGTCGGACAAGTCGGCGGCCGGCCAACCTAGTCCGGGGGTCGTGGGGACGACCCTATAGTCGTCGGACATGACGGTGGCGGGCCAGTCTAGTCCCGGGTCGTGGGGACGACCCTATAGTCGTCGGACATGTGGCGGCTGGACATCTTTGGCCCGGGGTCGTGGGTACGACCCTATAGTCGTCGGACATGTCGGCGGCTGGCCAACTTTGGCCCGGTGTCGTGGGGACGACTCTATAGTCGTCGGAAATGTCGGCGGCTGGCCAACCTGGACCCGGGGTCGTGGGGACGACCCCATTGTCGTCGGACATGACGGTGGCGGGCCAATCTAGCCTCCGGGTCGTGGGGACGACCCTATAGTCGTCGGACATGTCGGCGGCTGGCCAACTTTGGCCCGGGGTCGTGCGGACGACCCTATAGTCGTCGGACATGTTGGCGGCTTGTCAGCCTAGTCCCGCGGTCGTCGGACTTGACGGTGGCGGGCCAATCTAGTCCCGGGGTCGTGGGGACGACCCTATAGTCGTCGGACAAGACGGCGGCTGGACATCTTTGGCCCGGGGTCGTGGGGACGACCCTATAGTCGTCGGACATGGCGGTGGCGGGCCAATCTAGTCCCGTGGTCGTAGGGACGACCCTATAGTGTTCGGACATGACGGTAGCGGGCCAATCTAGACCCGAGGTCGTGGGGACGACCCTATAGTAGTCGGACATGTCGGCGGCTGTCCAACTTTGGCCCGGTGTCGTGGGGACGACTCTATAGTCGTCGGACATGTCGGCGGCTGGCCAACCTAGACCCGGGGTCGTGGGGACGACCCTATTGTCGTCGGACACGACGGTGGCGGGCCAATCTAGTCCCGGGGTCGTGGGGACGACCCTATAGTCGTCGAACAAGTCGGCGGCGGGCCAAGCTTGTCCCGGGGTCGTGGGGACGACACTATAATCGTCGGACATGACGGTGGCGGGCCAATCTAGTCCCGGTGTCGTGGGGACGACCCTATAGTCATCGGAAATGTCGGGGCCTGGCCAACCTGGACCCGGGGTCGTGGGGACGACCCTATTGTCGTCGGACATGACGGTGGCGGGCCAATCTAGTCTCGGGGTCGTGGGGACGTTCTATAGTCGTCGGACATGTCGGCGGCTGGCCAACTTTGGCCCGGGGTCGTGGGGACGACCCTATAGTCGTCGGACATGTTGGCGGCTTGTCAGCCTAGTCCCGCGGTCGTGGGGACGACCCTATAGTCGTCGGACATTTCGGCGGCATGCCATCTTTAGCCCGGGGTCGTGGGGACGACCCTATATTCGTCGAACATTTTGGCGTCTTTTCAACCTAGACCCGGGGTCGTGGGGACGACCCTATAGTCGTTGGACATGACGGTGGCGGGCCAATTTAGTCCCGGGGTCGTATCGACGACCCTATAGTCGTCGGACATGTCGGCGATTGGCCAACATTGGCCCGGGGTCGTGGGGACGACCCTATTGTCGTCGGACATGACGGTGGCGGGCCAATCTAGTCCTGGGGTCGTGGGGACGACCCCATAGTCGTCGGACATGTCTGCGGCTGGCCAACTTTGGCCCGGGGTCGTGGGGACGACCCTATAGTCGTCGGACATGTTGGCGGCTTGTCAGCCTAGTCCCGCGGTCGTTGGGACGACCCTATAGTCGTCGGACATTTCGGCGGCATGCCATCTTTAGCCCGGGGTCGTGGGGACGACCCTATATTCGTCGAACATTTTGGCGTCTTGTCAACCTAGACCCGGGGTCGTGGGGACGACCCTATAGTCGTTGGAGATGACGGTGGCGGGCCAATTTAGTCCCGGGGTCGTATGGACGACCCTATAGTCGTCGGACATGTCGGCGATTGGCCAACATTGGCCCGGGGTCGTGGGGACGACCCTATAGTCATCGGACATGTCGGCGGCTGGCCAACCTAGTCCCGAGGTCGTGGTGACGACCCTATAGTCGTCGGACTTGACGGTTGGCGGGCCAATCTAGTCCCGGGGTCGTGGGGACGACCCTATAGTCGTTGGACATGACGGTGGCGGGCCAATCTAGTCCCGGGGTCGTGGGGACGACCCTACAGTCGTCGGACATTTCGGCGATTGGCCAACATTGGCCCGGGGTCGTGGGGACGACCCTATTGTCGTCGGACATGACGGTGGCGGGCCAATCTAGTCCTGGGGTCGTGGGGACGACCCCATAGTCGTCGGACAAGTCGGCGGCTGGCCAACTTTGGCCCGGGGTCGTGGGGACGACCCAATAGTCGTCGGACATGTCGGCGGCTGGCCATCTTTGGCCCGTGGTCGTGGGGACGATCCGATTGTCGTCGGACATTTCGGCGGCATGCCATCTTTAGCCCGGGGTCGTGGGGACGACCCTATATTCGTCGAACATTTTGGCGTCTTGTCAACCTAGACCCTATAGTCGTTGGACATGACGGTGGCGGGCCAATTTAGTCCCGGGGTCGTATGGACGACCCTATAGTCGTCGGACATGTCGGCGGCTGGCCAACATTGGCCCGGGGTCGTGGGGACGGCCCAATAGTCGTTGAACATGTCGGCGGCGGGCCATCCTAGCCCCGGGGTCGTGGGGACGACCCTATATTCGTCGAACATTTTGGCGTCATGTCAACCTAGACCCGGGGTCGTGGGGAAGACCCTATAGTCGTTGGACATGACGGTGGCGGGCCAATTTAGTCCCGGGGTCGTATCGACGACCCTATAGTTCGTCGGACATGTCGGCGATTGGCCAACATTGGCCCGGGGTCGTGGGGACGACCCTATTGTCGTCGGACATGACGGTGGCGGGCCAATCTAGTCCTGGGGTCGTGGGGACGACCCCATAGTCGTCGGACAAGTCGGCGGCTGGCCAACTTTGGCCCGGGGTCGTGGGGACGACCCAATAGTCGTCGGACATTTCGGCGGCTGGCCAACTTTGGCCCGTGGTCGTGGGGACGATCCGATTGTCGTCGGACATTTCGGCGGCATGCCATCTTTAGCCCGGGGTCGTGGGGCGACCCTATATTCGTCGAACATTTTGGCGTCTTATCCACCTAGACCCTATAGTCGTTGGACATGACGGTGGCGGGCCAATTTAGTCCCGGGGTCGTATGGACGACCCTATAGTCGTCGGACATGTCGGCGGCTGGCCAACATTGGCCCGGGGTCGTGGGGACGGCCCAATAGTCGTTGAACATGTCGGCGGCGGGCCATCCTAGCCCCGGGGTCGTGGGGACGACCCTATTGTCGTCGGACATGACGGTGGCGGGCCAATCTAGTCCTGGGGTCTTGGGGACGACCCTACAGTCGTCGGACATTTCGGCGGCTTGCCAACTTTGGCCCGGGAGTCGTGGGTACGACCCTATAGTTGTCGGACTTGACGGTGGCGGGCCAATCTAGTCCCGGGGTCGTGGGGACGACCCTACAGTCATCGGACACTTCGGCGGCTTGCCAACTTTGGCCCGTGGTCGTGGGGACGGCCCAATAGTCGTCGGACATGTCGGCGGCTGGCCAACTTTAGCCCGTGGTCGTGGGGACGACCCTATAGTCGTCGGACAAGACGGCGGCTGGACATCTTTGGCCCGGGGTCGTGGGGACGACCCTATAGTCGTCGGACATGTCGGCGGCTGGCCAACCGAGTCCCGAGGTCGTTGGGACGACCCTATAGTCGTCGGACTTGACGGTGGCGGGCCAATCTAGTCCCGGGGTCGTGCGGACGACCCTACAGTCGTCGGACATTTCGGCGGCTTGCCAACTTTGGCCCGGGGTCGTGGGGACGACCCTGTAGTCGTCGGACTTGACGGTGGCGGGCCAATCTAGTCCCGGGGTCTTGGGGACGACCCTATAGTCGTCGGACATGTCGGCGGCTGGCCAACTTTGGCCCCGGGTCGTGGGGACGACCCAATAGTCGTCGGACATGTCGGCGGCTGGCCAACTTTGGCCCGTGGTCGTGCGGACGACCCTATAGTCGTCGGACATGTCGGCGGCTGGCCAACTTTGGCCCGGGGTCGTGGGGACGACCCTATAGTCGTCGGACATGTTGGCGGCTTGTCAGCCTAGTCTCGCGGTCGTGGGGACGACCCTATAGTCGTCGGACATTTCGGCGGCATGCCATCTTTACCCCGGGGTCGTGGGGACGACCCTATATTCGTCGATCATTTTGGCGTCTTGTCAACCTAGACCCGGGGTCGTGGGCACGACCCTATAGTCGTCGGACTTGACGGTGGCGGGCCAATCTAGTCCCGGGGTCGTGGGGACGACCCTATAGTCGTTGGACATGACGGTGGCGGGCCAATCTAGTCCCGGGGTCGTGGGGACGACCCTACAGTCGTCGGACATTTCGGCGATTGGCCAACATTGGCCCGGGGTCGTGGGGACGACCCTATTGTCGTCGGACATGACGGTGGCGGGCCAATCTAGTCCTGGGGTCGTGGGGACGACCCCATAGTCGTCGGACAAGTCGGCGGCTGGCCAACTTTGGCCCGGGGTCGTGGGGACGACCCAATAGTCGTCGGACATGTCGGCGGCTGGCCAACTTTGGCCCGTGGTCGTGGGGACGATCCGATTGTCGTCGGACATTTCGGCGGCATGCCATCTTTAGCCCGGGGTCGTGGGGACGACCCTATATTCGTCGAACATTTTGGCGTCTTGTCAACCTAGACCCTATAGTCGTTGGACATGACGGTGGCGGGCCAATTTAGTCCCGGGGTCGTATGGGCGACCCTATAGTCGTCGGACATGTCGGCGGCTGGCCAACATTGGCCCGGGGTCGTGGGGACGGCCCAATAGTCGTTGAACATGTCGGCGGCGGGCCATCCTAGCCCCGGGGTCGTGGGGACGACCCTATATTCGTCGAACATTTTGGCGTCATGTCAACCTAGACCCGGGGTCGTGGGGACGACCCTATAGTCGTCGGACATTTCGGCGGCATGCCAACTTTGGCCCGGGGTCGTGGGGACGACCCTATAGTCGTTGGACATGACGGTGGCGGGCCAATCTAGTCCCGGGGTCGTGGGGACGACCCTATAGTCGTCGGACATGTCGGCGGCTGGCCAACTTTGGCCCCGGGTCGTGGGGACGACCCAATAGTCGTCGGACATTTCGGCGGCATGCCAACTTTGGCCCGGGGTCGTGGGAACGACCCTATAGTCGTCGGACATTTCGGCGGCATGCCAACTTTGGCCCGGGGTCGTGGGGACGACCCTATAGTCGTTGGACATGACGGTGGCGGGCCAATCTAGTCCCGGGGTCGTGGGGACGACCCTATAGTCGTCGGACAAGACGGCGATTGGCCAACATTGGCCCGGGATCGTGGGGACGACCCTATAGTCGTCGGACATTTCGGCGGCATGCCAACTTTGGCCCGGGGTCGTGGGAACGACCCTATAGTCGTCGGACTTGTCGCTGGCGGGCCAATCTAGCCCCGGGGTCGTGGGGACGACCCTATTGTCGTCGGACATGACGGTGGCGGGCCAATCTAGTCCTGGGGTCTTGGGGACGACCCTACAGTCGTCGGACATTTCGGCGGCTTGCCAACTTTGGCCCGGGAGTCGTGGGTACGACCCTATAGTCGTCGGACTTGACGGTGGCGGGGCAATCTAGTCCCGGGGTCGTGGGGACGACCCTACAGTCATCGGACACTTCGGCGGCTTGCCAACTTTGGCCCGTGGTCGTGGGGACGGCCCAATAGTCGTCGGACATGTCGGCGGCTGGCCAACTTTAGCCCGTGGTCGTGGGGACGACCCTATAGTCGTCGGACAAGACGGCGGCTGGACATCTTTGGCCCGGGGTCGTGGGGACGACCCTATAGTCGTCGGACATGTCGGCGGCTGGCCAACCGAGTCCCGAGGTCGTTGGGACGACCCTATAGTCGTCGGACTTGACGGTGGCGGGCCAATCTAGTCCCGGGGTCGTGCGGACGACCCTACAGTCGTCGGACATTTCGGCGGCTTGCCAACTTTGGCCCGGGGTCGTGGGGACGACCCTATAGTCGTCGGACTTGACGGTGGCGGGCCAATCTAGTCCCGGGGTCTTGGGGACGACCCTATAGTCGTCGGACATGTCGGCGGCTGGCCAACTTTGGCCCCGGGTCGTGGGGACGACCCAATAGTCGTCGGACATGTCGGCGGCTGGCCAACTTTGGCCCGTGGTCGTGGGGACGACCCTATAGTCGTCGGACAAGACGGCGGCTGGACATCTTTGGCCCGGGGTCGTGGGGACGACCCTATAGTCGTCGGACATGTCGGCGGCTTGCCAACTTTGGCCCGGGGTCATGGGGACGACCCTATAGTCGTCGGACTTGACGGTGGCGGGCCAATCTAGTCCCGGGGTCTTGGGGACGACCCTATAGTCGTCGGACATGTCGGCGGCTGGCCAACTTTGGCCCGGGGTCGTGGGGACGACCCTATAGTCGTTGGACATGACGGTGGCGGGCCAATCTAGTCCCGGGGTCGTGGGGACGACCCTACAGTCGTCGGACATTTCGGCGGATTGCCAACTTTGGCCCGGGGTCGTGGGGACGACCCTATAGTCGTCGGACATGTCGGCGGCTGGCTAACTTTGGCCCGTGGTCGTGGGGACGACCCAATAGTCGTTGGACATGTCGGCGGCTGGCCAACTTTGGGCCGTGGTCGTGGAGACGATCCTATAGTCGTCAGACTTGACGGTGGCGGGCCAATCTAGTCCCGGGGTTGTGGGGACGACCCTATAGTCGTCGGACAAGACGGCGGCTGGATATCCTTGGCTCGCGGTCGTGGGGACCACCCTATAGTCGTCGGACATTTCGGCGGCTTGCCAACTTTGGCCCGGGGTCGTGGGGACGACCCTATAGTCGACGGACATTTCGGCGGCATGCCAACTTGGGCCCGGGGTCGTGGGGACGACCCTATAGTCGTTGGACATGACGGTGGCGGGCCAATCTAGTCCCGGGGTCGTGGGGACGACCCTACAGTCGTCGGACATTTCGGCGGATTGCCAACTTTGGCCCGGGGTCGTGGGGACGACCCTATAGTCGTCGGACATTTCGGCGGCATGCCAACTTTGGCCCGGGGTCGTGGGGACGACCCTATAGTCGTTGGACATGACGGTGGCGGGCCAATCTAGTCCCGGGGTCGTGGGTACGACCCTATAGTCGTCGGACAAGTCGGCGGCGGGCTAACTTTGGCCCGTGGTCGTGGAGACGATCCTATAGTCGTCGGACATGTCGGCGATTGGCCAACATTGGCCCGGGGTCGTGGGGACGACCCTATAGTCGTCGGACATGTCGGCGGCTGGCCAACTTAGTCCCGAGGTCGTGGGGACGACCCTATAGTCGTCGGACTTGTCGCTGGCGGGCCAATCTAGTCCCGGGGTCGTGGGGACGACCCTACAGTCGTCGGACATTTCGGCGGCTTGCCAACTTTGGCCCGGGGTCGTGGGGACGACCCTAGAGTCGTCGGACATGTCGACGGCTGGCCAACCTAGTCCCGAGGTCGTGGGGACGACCCTATAGTCGTCGGACATGTGGCGGCTGGCCAACCTAGTCCCGAGGTCGTGGGGACGACCCTATAGTCGTCGGACAAGACGGCGGCTGGACATCTTTGGCCCGCGGTCGTGGGGACGACCCTATAGTCGTCGGACATTTTGGCGGCTTGCCAACTTTGGCCCGGGGTCGTGGGGACGACCCTATAGTCGTCAGACATGACGGTGGCGAGCCAACCTAGTCCCGGGGTCGTGGGGACGACCCTATAGTCGTCGGACAAGTCGGCGGCGGGCCAACCTAGTCCCGGGGTCGTGGGGATGACCCTATAGTCGTCGGACAAGTCGGCGGCGAGCCCACCTAGTCGGGGGGTCGTGGGGACGACCCTATAGTCGTCGGACAAGTCGGCGGCCGGCCAACCTAGTCCGGGGGTCGTGGGGACGACCCTATAGTCGTCGGACATGACGGTGGCGGGCCAGTCTAGTCCCGGGTCGTGGGGACGACCCTATAGTCGTCGGACATGTGGCGGCTGGACATCTTTGGCCCGGGGTCGTGGGTACGACCCTATAGTCGTCGGACATGTCGGCGGCTGGCCAACTTTGGCCCGGTGTCGTGGGGACGACTCTATAGTCGTCGGAAATGTCGGCGGCTGGCCAACCTGGACCCGGGGTCGTGGGGACGACCCTATAGTCGTTGGACATGTCGGCGGCTGGCCAACTTTGGCCCGGTGTCGTGGGGACGACTCTATAGTTGTCGGAAATGTCAGCGGCTGGCCAACCTGGACCCGGGGTCGTGGGGACGACCCCATTGTCGTCGGACATGACGGTGGCGGGCCAATCTAGCCTCCGGGTCGTGGGGACGACCCTATAGTCGTCGGACATGTCGGCGGCTGGCCAACTTTGGCCCGGGGTCGTGCGGACGACCCTATAGTCGTCGGACATGTTGGCGGCTTGTCAGCCTAGTCCCGCGGTCGTCGGACTTGACGGTGGCGGGCCAATCTAGTCCCGGGGTCGTGGGGACGACCCTATAGTCGTCGGACAAGACGGCGGCTGGACATCTTTGGCCCGGGGTCGTGGGGACGACCCTATAGTCGTCGGACATGGCGGTGGCGGGCCAATCTAGTCCCGTGGTCGTAGGGACGACCCTATAGTGTTCGGACATGACGGTAGCGGGCCAATCTAGACCCGAGGTCGTGGGGACGACCCTATAGTAGTCGGACATGTCGGCGGCTGTCCAACTTTGGCCCGGTGTCGTGGGGACGACTCTATAGTCGTCGGACATGTCGGCGGCTGGCCAACCTAGACCCGGGGTCGTGGGGACGACCCTATTGTCGTCGGACACGACGGTGGCGGGCCAATCTAGTCCCGGGGTCGTGGGGACGACCCTATAGTCGTCGAACAAGTCGGCGGCGGGCCAAGCTTGTCCCGGGGTCGTGGGGACGACACTATAATCGTCGGACATGACGGTGGCGGGCCAATCTAGTCCCGGGGTCGTGGGGACGACCCTATAGTCGTCGGACAAGACGGCGGCGGGCCAATCCTGTCCCGGGGTCGTAGGGACGACCCTATAGTCGTCGGACAAGTCGGCGGCGGGCCAAGCTTGTCCCGGCGTCGTGGGGACGACCCTATAATCGTCGGAAATGACGGTGGCGGGCCAATCTCGTCTCGGGGTCGTGGGGACGACCCTATAGTCGTCGGACATGTCGGCGGCTGGCCAACTTTGGCCCGGTGTCGTGGGGACGACTCTATAGTCGTCGGAAATTTCGGCGCTTGGCCAACCTGGACCCGGGGTCGTGGGGACGACCCTATTGTCGTCGGACATGACGGTGGCGGGCCAATCTAGTCTCGGGGTCGTGGGGACGACCCTATAGTCGTCGGACAAGACGGTGGCGGGCCAATCTAGTCCTGGGGTCGTGGGGACGACCCCATAGTCGTCGGACAAGTCGGCGGCTGGCCAACTTTGGCCCGGGGTCGTGGGGACGACCCAATAGTCGTCGGACATGACGGCGGCTGGCCAACTTTGGCCCGTGGTCGTGGGGACGATCCGGTAGTCGTCGGACATGACGGTGGCGGGCCTATCTAGTCTCGGTGTCGTAGGGACGACCCTGCAGTCGTCGGACAAGTTGGCGGCTGGCCAACTTTGGCCCGTGGTTGTGGGGACGACCCTATAGTCGTTGGACATGACGGTGGCGGGCCAATCTAGTCCCGGGGTCGTGTGGACGACCCTATAGTCGACGGACAGGACGGCGGCTGGACATCTTTGGCCCGGGGTCGTGGGGACGACCCTATAGTCGTCGGACATGTCGGCGGCTGGCCAACCTAGTCCCGGGGTCGTTGGGACGACCCTATAGTCGTCGGACTTGACGGTGGCGGGCCAATCTAGTCCCGGGGTCGTGGGGACGACCCTACAGTCGTCGGACATTTCGGCGGCTTGCCAACTTTGGCCCGGGGTCGTGGGGACGACCCTATAGTCGTCGGACTTGACGGTGGCGGGCCAATCTAGTCCCGGGGTCTTGGGGACGACCCTACAGTCGTCGGACATGTCGGCGGCTGGCCAACTTTGGCCCGGTGTCGTGGGGACGACCCTATAGTCATCGGAAATGTCGGAGCCTGGCCAACCTGGACCCGGGGTCGTGGGGACGACCCTATTGTCGTCGGACATGACGGTGGCGGGCCAATCTAGTCTCGGGGTCGTGGGGACGTTCTATAGTCGTCGGACATGTCGGCGGCTGGCCAACTTTGGCCCGGGGTCGTGGGGACGACCCTATAGTCGTCGGACATGTTGGCGGCTTGTCAGCCTAGTCCCGCGGTCGTGGGGACGACCCTATAGTCGTCGGACATTTCGGCGGCATGCCATCTTTAGCCCGGGGTCGTGGGGACGACCCTATATTCGTCGAACATTTTGGCGTCTTTTCAACCTAGACCCGGGGTCGTGGGGACGACCCTATAGTCGTTGGACATGACGGTGGCGGGCCAATTTAGTCCCGGGGTCGTATCGACGACCCTATAGTCGTCGGACATGTCGGCGATTGGCCAACATTGGCCCGGGGTCGTGGGGACGACCCTATAGTCGTTGGACATGACGGAGGCGGGCCAATCTAGTCCCGGGGTCGTGGGTACGACCCTATAGTCGTCGGACAAGTCGGCGGCGGGCCAACCTTGTCCCGGGGTCGTGGGGACGACCCTATAGTCGTCGGACATGACGGTGGCGGGCCAATCTAGTCCCGGGGTCGTGGGGACGACCCTATAGTCGTCGGACAAGACGGCGATTGGCCAACATTGGCCCGGGATCGTGGGGACGACCCTATAGTCGTCGGACATTTCGGCGGCATGCCAACTTTGGCCCGGGGTCGTGGGAACGACCCTATAGTCGTCGGACTTGTCGCTGGCGGGCCAATCTAGCCCCGGGGTCGTGGGGACGACCCTATTGTCGTCGGACATGACGGTGGCGGGCCAATCTAGTCCTGGGGTCTTGGGGACGACCCTACAGTCGTCGGACATTTCGGCGGCTTGCCAACTTTGGCCCGGGAGTCGTGGGTACGACCCTATAGTCGTCGGACTTGACGGTGGCGGGGCAATCTAGTCCCGGGGTCGTGGGGACGACCCTACAGTCATCGGACACTTCGGCGGCTTGCCAACTTTGGCCCGTGGTCGTGGGGACGGCCCAATAGTCGTCGGACATGTCGGCGGCTGGCCAACTTTAGCCCGTGGTCGTGGGGACGACCCTATAGTCGTCGGACAAGACGGCGGCTGGACATCTTTGGCCCGGGGTCGTGGGGACGACCCTATAGTCGTCGGACATGTCGGCGGCTGGCCAACCGAGTCCCGAGGTCGTTGGGACGACCCTATAGTCGTCGGACTTGACGGTGGCGGGCCAATCTAGTCCCGGGGTCGTGCGGACGACCCTACAGTCGTCGGACATTTCGGCGGCTTGCCAACTTTGGCCCGGTGTCGTGGGGACGACCCTATAGTCGTCGGACTTGACGGTGGCGGGCCAATCTAGTCCCGGGGTCTTGGGGACGACCCTATAGTCGTCGGACATGTCGGCGGCTGGCCAACTTTGGCCCCGGGTCGTGGGGACGACCCAATAGTCGTCGGACATGTCGGCGGCTGGCCAACTTTGGCCCGTGGTCGTGGGGACGACCCTATAGTCGTCGGACAAGACGGCGGCTGGACATCTTTGGCCCGGGGTCGTGGGGACGACCCTATAGTCGTCGGACATGTCGGCGGCTTGCCAACTTTGGCCCGGGGTCGTGGGGACGACCCTATAGTCGTCGGACTTGACGGTGGCGGGCCAATCTAGTCCCGGGGTCTTGGGGACGACCCTATAGTCGTCGGACATGTCGGCGGCTGGCCAACTTTGGCCCGGGGTCGTGGGGACGACCCTATAGTCGTTGGACATGACGGTGGCGGGCCAATCTAGTCCCGGGGTCGTGGGGACGACCCTACAGTCGTCGGACATTTCGGCGGATTGCCAACTTTGGCCCGGGGTCGTGGGGACGACCCTATAGTCGTCGGACATGTCTGCGGCTGGCTAACTTTGGCCCGTGGTCGTGGGGACGACCCAATAGTCGTTGGACATGTCGGCGGCTGGCCAACTTTGGGCCGTGGTCGTGGAGACGATCCTATAGTCGTCAGACTTGACGGTGGCGGGCCAATCTATTCCCGGGGTTGTGGGGACGACCCTATAGTCGTCGGACAAGACGGCGGCTGGATATCCTTGGCTCGCGGTCGTGGGGACCACCCTATAGTCGTCGGACATTTCGGCGGCTTGCCAACTTTGGCCCGGGGTCGTGGGGACGACCCTATAGTCGACGGACATTTCGGCGGCATGCCAACTTGGGCCCGGGGTCGTGGGGACGACCCTATAGTCGTTGGACATGACGGTGGCGGGCCAATCTAGTCCCGGGGTCGTGGGGACGACCCTACAGTCGTCGGACATTTCGGCGGATTGCCAACTTTGGCCCGGGGTCGTGGGGACGACCCTATAGTCGTCGGACATTTCGGCGGCATGCCAACTTTGGCCCGGGGTCGTGGGGACGACCCTATAGTCGTTGGACATGACGGTGGCGGGCCAATCTAGTCCCGGGGTCGTGGGTACGACCCTATAGTCGTCGGACAAGTCGGCGGCGGGCCAAGCTTGTCCCGGCGTCGTGGGGACGACCCTATAATCGTCGGACATGACGGTGGCGGGCCAATCTCGTCTCGGGGTCGTGGGGACGACCCTTCGGTCGTCGGACATTTCGGCGGCTTGCCAACTTTGGCCCGGGGTCGTGGGGACGACCCTATAGTCGTCGGACATGTCGGCGGCTGGCTAACTTTGGCCCGTGGTCGTGGAGACGATCCTATAGTCGTCGGACTTGACGGTGGCGGGCCAATCTAGTCCCGGGGTCGTAGGGACGACCCTATAGTCGTCGGACATGTCGGCGATTGGCCAACATTGGCCCGGGGTCGTGGGGACGACCCTATAGTCGTCGGACATGTCGGCGGCTGGCCAACTTAGTCCCGAGGTCGTGGGGACGACCCTATAGTCGTCGGACTTGTCGCTGGCGGGCCAATCTAGTCCCGGGGTCGTGGGGACGACCCTACAGTCGTCGGACATTTCGGCGGCTTGCCAACTTTGGCCCGGGGTCGTGGGGACGACCCTAGAGTCGTCGGACATGTCGACGGCTGGCCAACCTAGTCCCGAGGTCGTGGGGACGACCCTATAGTCGTCGGACATGTGGCGGCTGGCCAACCTAGTCCCGAGGTCGTGGGGACGACCCTATAGTCGTCGGACAAGACGGCGGCTGGACATCTTTGGCCCGCGGTCGTGGGGACGACCCTATAGTCGTCGGACATTTTGGCGGCTTGCCAACTTTGGCCCGGGGTCGTGGGGACGACCCTATAGTCGTCAGACATGACGGTGGCGAGCCAACCTAGTCCCGGGGTCGTGGGGACGACCCTATAGTCGTCGGACAAGTCGGCGGCGGGCCAACCTAGTCCCGGGGTCGTGGGGATGACCCTATAGTCGTCGGACAAGTCGGCGGCGAGCCCACCTAGTCGGGGGGTCGTGGGGACGACCCTATAGTCGTCGGACAAGTCGGCGGCCGGCCAACCTAGTCCGGGGGTCGTGGGGACGACCCTATAGTCGTCGGACATGACGGTGGCGGGCCAGTCTAGTCCCGGGTCGTGGGGACGACCCTATAGTCGTCGGACATGTGGCGGCTGGACATCTTTGGCCCGGGGTCGTGGGTACGACCCTATAGTCGTCGGACATGTCGGCGGCTGGCCAACTTTGGCCCGGTGTCGTGGGGACGACTCTATAGTCGTCGGAAATGTCGGCGGCTGGCCAACCTGGACCCGGGGTCGTGGGGACGACCCTATAGTCGTTGGACATGTCGGCGGCTGGCCAACTTTGGCCCGGTGTCGTGGGGACGACTCTATAGTTGTCGGAAATGTCAGCGGCTGGCCAACCTGGACCCGGGGTCGTGGGGACGACCCCATTGTCGTCGGACATGACGGTGGCGGGCCAATCTAGCCTCCGGGTCGTGGGGACGACCCTATAGTCGTCGGACATGTCGGCGGCTGGCCAACTTTGGCCCGGGGTCGTGCGGACGACCCTATAGTCGTCGGACATGTTGGCGGCTTGTCAGCCTAGTCCCGCGGTCGTCGGACTTGACGGTGGCGGGCCAATCTAGTCCCGGGGTCGTGGGGACGACCCTATAGTCGTCGGACAAGACGGCGGCTGGACATCTTTGGCCCGGGGTCGTGGGGACGACCCTATAGTCGTCGGACATGGCGGTGGCGGGCCAATCTAGTCCCGTGGTCGTAGGGACGACCCTATAGTGTTCGGACATGACGGTAGCGGGCCAATCTAGACCCGAGGTCGTGGGGACGACCCTATAGTAGTCGGACATGTCGGCGGCTGTCCAACTTTGGCCCGGTGTCGTGGGGACGACTCTATAGTCGTCGGACATGTCGGCGGCTGGCCAACCTAGACCCGGGGTCGTGGGGACGACCCTATTGTCGTCGGACACGACGGTGGCGGGCCAATCTAGTCCCGGGGTCGTGGGGACGACCCTATAGTCGTCGAACAAGTCGGCGGCGGGCCAAGCTTGTCCCGGGGTCGTGGGGACGACACTATAATCGTCGGACATGACGGTGGCGGGCCAATCTAGTCCCGGGGTCGTGGGGACGACCCTATAGTCGTCGGACAAGACGGCGGCGGGCCAATCCTGTCCCGGGGTCGTAGGGACGACCCTATAGTCGTCGGACAAGTCGGCGGCGGGCCAAGCTTGTCCCGGCGTCGTGGGGACGACCCTATAATCGTCGGAAATGACGGTGGCGGGCCAATCTCGTCTCGGGGTCGTGGGGACGACCCTATAGTCGTCGGACATGTCGGCGGCTGGCCAACTTTGGCCCGGTGTCGTGGGGACGACTCTATAGTCGTCGGAAATGTCGGCGCTTGGCCAACCTGGACCCGGGGTCGTGGGGACGACCCTATTGTCGTCGGACATGACGGTGGCGGGCCAATCTAGTCTCGGGGTCGTGGGGACGACCCTATAGTCGTCGGACAAGACGGTGGCGGGCCAATCTAGTCCTGGGGTCGTGGGGACGACCCCATAGTCGTCGGACAAGTCGGCGGCTGGCCAACTTTGGCCCGGGGTCGTGGGGACGACCCAATAGTCGTCGGACATGACGGCGGCTGGCCAACTTTGGCCCGTGGTCGTGGGGACGATCCGGTAGTCGTCGGACATGACGGTGGCGGGCCTATCTAGTCTCGGTGTCGTAGGGACGACCCTGCAGTCGTCGGACAAGTTGGCGGCTGGCCAACTTTGGCCCGTGGTTGTGGGGACGACCCTATAGTCGTTGGACATGACGGTGGCGGGCCAATCTAGTCCCGGGGTCGTGTGGACGACCCTATAGTCGACGGACAGGACGGCGGCTGGACATCTTTGGCCCGGGGTCGTGGGGACGACCCTATAGTCGTCGGACATGTCGGCGGCTGGCCAACCTAGTCCCGGGGTCGTTGGGACGACCCTATAGTCGTCGGACTTGACGGTGGCGGGCCAATCTAGTCCCGGGGTCGTGGGCACGACCCTACAGTCGTCGGACATTTCGGCGGCTTGCCAACTTTGGCCCGGGGTCGTGGGGACGACCCTATAGTCGTCGGACTTGACGGTGGCGGGCCAATCTAGTCCCGGGGTCTTGGGGACGACCCTACAGTCGTCGGACATGTCGGCGGCTGGCCAACTTTGGCCCGGTGTCGTGGGGACGACCCTATAGTCATCGGAAATGTCGGAGCCTGGCCAACCTGGACCCGGGGTCGTGGGGACGACCCTATTGTCGTCGGACATGACGGTGGCGGGCCAATCTAGTCTCGGGGTCGTGGGGACGTTCTATAGTCGTCGGACATGTCGGCGGCTGGCCAACTTTGGCCCGGGGTCGTGGGGACGACCCTATAGTCGTCGGACATGTTGGCGGCTTGTCAGCCTAGTCCCGCGGTCGTGGGGACGACCCTATAGTCGTCGGACATTTCGGCGGCATGCCATCTTTAGCCCGGGGTCGTGGGGACGACCCTATATTCGTCGAACATTTTGGCGTCTTTTCAACCTAGACCCGGGGTCGTGGGGACGACCCTATAGTCGTTGGACATGACGGTGGCGGGCCAATTTAGTCCCGGGGTCGTATCGACGACCCTATAGTCGTCGGACATGTCGGCGATTGGCCAACATTGGCCCGGGGTCGTGGGGACGACCCTATTGTCGTCGGACATGACGGTGGCGGGCCAATCTAGTCCTGGGGTCGTGGGGACGACCCCATAGTCGTCGGACATGTCTGCGGCTGGCCAACTTTGGCCCGGGGTCGTGGGGACGACCCTATAGTCGTCGGACATGTTGGCGGCTTGTCAGCCTAGTCCCGCGGTCGTGGGGACGACCCTATAGTCGTCGGACATTTCGGCGGCATGCCATCTTTAGCCCGGGGTCGTGGGGACGACCCTATATTCGTCGAACATTTTGGCGTCTTGTCAACCTAGACCCGGGGTCGTGGGGACGACCCTATAGTCGTTGGAGATGACGGTGGCGGGCCAATTTAGTCCCGGGGTCGTATGGACGACCCTATAGTCGTCGGACATGTCGGCGATTGGCCAACATTGGCCCGGGGTCGTGGGGACGACCCTATAGTCATCGGACATGTCGGCGGCTGGCCAACCTAGTCCCGAGGTCGTGGTGACGACCCTATAGTCGTCGGACTTGACGGTTGGCGGGCCAATCTAGTCCCGGGGTCGTGGGGACGACCCTATAGTCGTTGGACATGACGGTGGCGGGCCAATCTAGTCCCGGGGTCGTGGGGACGACCCTACAGTCGTCGGACATTTCGGCGATTGGCCAACATTGGCCCGGGGTCGTGGGGACGACCCTATTGTCGTCGGACATGACGGTGGCGGGCCAATCTAGTCCTGGGGTCGTGGGGACGACCCCATAGTCGTCGGACAAGTCGGCGGCTGGCCAACTTTGGCCCGGGGTCGTGGGGACGACCCAATAGTCGTCGGACATGTCGGCGGCTGGCCATCTTTGGCCCGTGGTCGTGGGGACGATCCGATTGTCGTCGGACATTTCGGCGGCATGCCATCTTTAGCCCGGGGTCGTGGGGACGACCCTATATTCGTCGAACATTTTGGCGTCTTGTCAACCTAGACCCTATAGTCGTTGGACATGACGGTGGCGGGCCAATTTAGTCCCGGGGTCGTATGGACGACCCTATAGTCGTCGGACATGTCGGCGGCTGGCCAACATTGGCCCGGGGTCGTGGGGACGGCCCAATAGTCGTTGAACATGTCGGCGGCGGGCCATCCTAGCCCCGGGGTCGTGGGGACGACCCTATATTCGTCGAACATTTTGGCGTCATGTCAACCTAGACCCGGGGTCGTGGGGACGACCCTATAGTCGTTGGACATGACGGTGGCGGGCCAATTTAGTCCCGGGGTCGTATCGACGACCCTATAGTCGTCGGACATGTCGGCGATTGGCCAACATTGGCCCGGGGTCGTGGGGACGACCCTATTGTCGTCGGACATGACGGTGGCGGGCCAATCTAGTTCTGGGGTCGTGGGGACGACCCCATAGTCGTCGGACAAGTCGGCGGCTGGCCAACTTTGGCCCGGGGTCGTGGGGACGACCCAATAGTCGTCGGACATTTCGGCGGCTGGCCAACTTTGGCCCGTGGTCGTGGGGACGATCCGATTGTCGTCGGACATTTCGGCGGCATGCCATCTTTAGCCCGGGGTCGTGGGGACGACCCTATATTCGTCGAACATTTTGGCGTCTTATCCACCTAGACCCTATAGTCGTTGGACATGACGGTGGCGGGCCAATTTAGTCCCGGGGTCGTATGGACGACCCTATAGTCGTCGGACATGTCGGCGGCTGGCCAACATTGGCCCGGGGTCGTGGGGACGGCCCAATAGTCGTTGAACATGTCGGCGGCGGGCCATCCTAGCCCCGGGGTCGTGGGGACGACCCTATTGTCGTCGGACATGACGGTGGCGGGCCAATCTAGTCCTGGGGTCTTGGGGACGACCCTACAGTCGTCGGACATTTCGGCGGCTTGCCAACTTTGGCCCGGGAGTCGTGGGTACGACCCTATAGTTGTCGGACTTGACGGTGGCGGGCCAATCTAGTCCCGGGGTCGTGGGGACGACCCTACAGTCATCGGACACTTCGGCGGCTTGCCAACTTTGGCCCGTGGTCGTGGGGACGACCCTATAGTCGTCGGACAAGACGGCGGCTGGACATCTTTGGCCCGGGGTCGTGGGGACGACCCTATAGTCGTCGGACATGTCGGCGGCTGGCCAACCGAGTCCCGAGGTCGTTGGGACGACCCTATAGTCGTCGGACTTGACGGTGGCGGGCCAATCTAGTCCCGGGGTCGTGCGGACGACCCTACAGTCGTCGGACATTTCGGCGGCTTGCCAACTTTGGCCCGGGGTCGTGGGGACGACCCTATAGTCGTCGGACTTGACGGTGGCGGGCCAATCTAGTCCCGGGGTCTTGGGGACGACCCTATAGTCGTCGGACATGTCGGCGGCTGGCCAACTTTGGCCCCGGGTCGTGGGGACGACCCAATAGTCGTCGGACATGTCGGCGGCTGGCCAACTTTGGCCCGTGGTCGTGCGGACGACCCTATAGTCGTCGGACATGTCGGCGGCTGGCCAACTTTGGCCCGGGGTCGTGGGGACGACCCTATAGTCGTCGGACATGTTGGCGGCTTGTCAGCCTAGTCTCGCGGTCGTGGGGACGACCCTATAGTCGTCGGACATTTCGGCGGCATGCCATCTTTACCCCGGGGTCGTGGGGACGACCCTATATTCGTCGATCATTTTGGCGTCTTGTCAACCTAGACCCGGGGTCGTGGGCACGACCCTATAGTCGTCGGACTTGACGGTGGCGGGCCAATCTAGTCCCGGGGTCGTGGGGACGACCCTATAGTCGTTGGACATGACGGTGGCGGGCCAATCTAGTCCCGGGGTCGTGGGGACGACCCTACAGTCGTCGGACATTTCGGCGATTGGCCAACATTGGCCCGGGGTCGTGGGGACGACCCTATTGTCGTCGGACATGACGGTGGCGGGCCAATCTAGTCCCGGGGTCGTGGGGACGATCCGATTGTCGTCGGACATTTCGGCGGCATGCCATCTTTAGCCCGGGGTCGTGGGGACGACCCTATATTCGTCGAACATTTTGGCGTCTTGTCAACCTAGACCCTATAGTCGTTGGACATGACGGTGGCGGGCCAATTTAGTCCCGGGGTCGTATGGGCGACCCTATAGTCGTCGGACATGTCGGCGGCTGGCCAACATTGGCCCGGGGTCGTGGGGACGGCCCAATAGTCGTTGAACATGTCGGCGGCGGGCCATCCTAGCCCCGGGGTCGTGGGGACGACCCTATATTCGTCGAACATTTTGGCGTCATGTCAACCTAGACCCGGGGTCGTGGGGACGACCCTATAGTCGTCGGACATTTCGGCGGCATGCCAACTTTGGCCCGGGGTCGTGGGGACGACCCTATAGTCGTTGGACATGACGGTGGCGGGCCAATCTAGTCCCGGGGTCGTGGGGACGACCCTATAGTCGTCGGACATGTCGGCGGCTGGCCAACTTTGGCCCCGGGTCGTGGGGACGACCCAATAGTCGTCGGACATGTCGGCGGCTGGCCAACTTTGGCCCGTGGTCGTGGGGACGACCCTATAGTCGTCGGACAAGACGGCGGCTGGACATCTTTGGCCCGGGGTCGGGGGGACGACCCTATAGTCGTCGGACATGTCGGCGGCTGGCCAACCTAGTCCCGAGGTCGTTGGGACGACCCTGTAGTCGTCGGACTTGACGGTGGCGGGCCAATCTAGTCCCGGGGTCGTGGGGACGACCCTACAGTCGTCGGACATTTCGGCGGCTTGCCAACTTTGGCCCGGGGTCGTGGGGACGACCCTATAGTCGTCGGACTTGACGGTGGCGGGCCAATCTAGTCCCGGGGTCTTGGGGACGACCCTACAGTCGTCGGACATTTCGGCGGCTTGCCAACTTTGGCCCGGTGTCGTGGGGACGACTCTATAGTCGTCGGAAATGTCGGCGGCTGGCCAACCTGGACCCGGGGTCGTGGGGACGACCCTATAGTCGTCGGACATGTAGGCGGCTGGCCAACTTTGGCTCGGTGTCGTGGGGACGACTCTATAGTCGTCGGAAATGTCGGCGGCTGGCCAACCTGGACCCGGGGTCGTGGGGACGACCCTATTGTCGTCGGCTGGACATCTTTGGCCCGGGGCCCGGGGACGATCCGATTGTCGTCGGACATTTCGGCGGCATGCCATCTTTAGCCCGGGGTCGTGGGGACGACCCTATATTCGTCGAACATTTTGGCGTCTTGTCAACCTAGACCCTATAGTCGTTGGACATGACGGTGGCGGGCCAATTTAGTCCCGGGGTCGTATGGGCGACCCTATAGTCGTCGGACATGTCGGCGGCTGGCCAACATTGGCCCGGGGTCGTGGGGACGGCCCAATAGTCGTTGAACATGTCGGCGGCGGGCCATCCTAGCCCCGGGGTCGTGGGGACGACCCTATATTCGTCGAACATTTTGGCGTCATGTCAACCTAGACCCGGGGTCGTGGGGACGACCCTATAGTCGTCGGACATTTCGGCGGCATGCCAACTTTGGCCCGGGGTCGTGGGGACGACCCTATAGTCGTTGGACATGACGGTGGCGGGCCAATCTAGTCCCGGGGTCGTGGGTACGACCCTATAGTCGTCGGACAAGTCGGCGGCGGGCCAACCTTGTCCCGGGGTCGTGGGGACGACCCTATAGTCGTCGGACATGACGGTGGCGGGCCAATCTAGTCCCGGGGTCGTGGGGACGACCCTATAGTCGTCGGACAAGACGGCGATTGGCCAACATTGGCCCGGGGTCGTGGGGACGACCCTATAGTCGTCGGACATTTCGGCGGCATGCCAACTTTGGCCCGGGGTCGTGGGAACGACCCTATAGTCGTCGGACTTGTCGCTGGCGGGCCAATCTAGCCCCGGGGTCGTGGGGACGACCCTATTGTCGTCGGACATGACGGTGGCGGGCCAATCTAGTCCTGGGGTCTTGGGGACGACCCTACAGTCGTCGGACATTTCGGCGGCTTGCCAACTTTGGCCCGGGAGTCGTGGGTACGACCCTATAGTCGTCGGACTTGACGGTGGCGGGGCAATCTAGTCCCGGGGTCGTGGGGACGACCCTACAGTCATCGGACACTTCGGCGGCTTGCCAACTTTGGCCCGTGGTCGTGGGGACGGCCCAATAGTCGTCGGACATGTCGGCGGCTGGCCAACTTTAGCCCGTGGTCGTGGGGACGACCCTATAGTCGTCGGACAAGACGGCGGCTGGACATCTTTGGCCCGGGGTCGTGGGGACGACCCTATAGTCGTCGGACATGTCGGCGGCTGGCCAACCGAGTCCCGAGGTCGTTGGGACGACCCTATAGTCGTCGGACTTGACGGTGGCGGGCCAATCTAGTCCCGGGGTCGTGCGGACGACCCTACAGTCGTCGGACATTTCGGCGGCTTGCCAACTTTGGCCCGGGGTCGTGGGGACGACCCTATAGTCGTCGGACTTGACGGTGGCGGGCCAATCTAGTCCCGGGGTCTTGGGGACGACCCTATAGTCGTCGGACATGTCGGCGGCTGGCCAACTTTGGCCCCGGGTCGTGGGGACGACCCAATAGTCGTCGGACATGTCGGCGGCTGGCCAACTTTGGCCCGTGGTCGTGGGGACGACCCTATAGTCGTCGGACAAGACGGCGGCTGGACATCTTTGGCCCGGGGTCGTGGGGACGACCCTATAGTCGTCGGACATGTCGGCGGCTGGCCAACTTTGGCCCGGTGTCGTGGGGACGACTCTATAGTCGTCGGAAGTGTCGGCGGCTGGCCAACCTGGACCCGGGGTCGTGGAGACGACCCTATTGTCGTCGGACATGACGGTGGCGGGCCAATCTAGTCTCGGGGTCGTGGGGACGACCCTATAGTCGTCGGACATGTCGGCGGCTGGCCAACTTTGGCCCGGTGTCGTGGGGACGACTCTATAGTCGTCGGAAATGTCGGCGGCTGGCCAACCTGGACCCGGGGTCGTGGGGACGACCCTATTGTCGTCGGACATGACGGTGGCGGGCCAATCTAGTCCCGGGGTCGTGGGGACGACCCTATAGTCGTCGGACAAGACGGCGGCTGGACATCTTTGGCCCGGGGTCGTGGGGACGACCCTATATTCGTCGGACATGTTGGCGGCTTGTCAGCCTAGTCCCAGGGTCGTGGGTACGACCCTATAGTCGTCGGACAAGTCGGCGGCGGGCCAACCTTGTCCCGGGGTCGTGGGGACGACCCTATAATCGTCGGACATGTCGGCGGCTGGCCAACTTTGGCCCGGTGTCGTGGGGACGACTCTATAGTCGTCGGACATGTCGGCAGCTGGGCAACCTAGACCCGGGGTCGTGGGGACGACCCTATTGTCGTCGGACATGACGGTGGCGGGCCAATCTAGTCCCGGGGTCGTGGGGACGACCCTATAGTCGTCGGACAAGTCGGCAGCGGGCCAAGCTTGTCCCGGGGTCGTGGGGACGACCCTATAGTCGTCGGACATGTAGGCGATTGGCCAACTTTGGCCCAGTGTCGTGGGGACGACTCTATAGTCGTCGGAAATGTCGGCGGCTGGCCAACCTGGACCCGGGGTCGTGGGGACCACCCTATTGTCGTCGGACATGACGGTGGCGGGCCAATCTAGTCTCGGGGTCGTGGGGACGACCCTATAGTCGTCGGACATGTCGGCGGCTGGCCAACTTTGGCCCGGGGTCGTGGGGACGACCCTATAGTCGTCGGACATGTCGGCGGCTGGCCAACATTGGCCCGTGGTTGTGGGGACGACCCTATGGTCGATGGACATGACGGTGGCGGGCCAATCTAGTACCGTGGTCGTGGGGACGACCATATAGCCGTCGGACATGACGGTGGCGGGCCACTCTAGTCCCGGGTCGTGGGGACGACCCTATAGTCGTCGGACATGTCGGCGGCTGGCCAACTTTGGCCCGGGGTCGTGGGGACGACCCTATAGTCGTCGGACATGTCGGCGGCTGGCCAACTTTGGCCCGGTGTCGTGGGGACGACTCTATAGTCGTCGGAAATGTCGGCGGCTGGCCAACTTTGGCCCGGGGTCGTGGGGACGACTCTATAGTCGTCGGAAATGTCGGCGGCTGGCCAACCTGGACTCGGGGTCGTGGGGACGACCCTATAGTCGTCGGACAAGACGGCGGCTTGACATCTTTGGCCCAGGGTCGTGGGGACGACCCTATAGTCGTCGGACATGTTGGCGGCTTGTCAGCCTAGTCCCGGGGTGGTGGGTACGACCCTATAGTCGTCGGACAAGTCGGCGGCGGGCCAACCTTGTCCCGGGGTCGTGGGGACGACCCTATAGTCGTCGGACATGACGGTGTCGGGCCAATCTAGTCCCGGGGTCGTGGGGACGACCCTATAGTCGTCGGACATGTCGGCGGCTGGCCAACTTTGGCCCGTGGTCGTGGGGACGACCCAATAGTCGTCGGAAATGTCGGTGGCTGTCCAACTTTGGCCCGGGTGTCGTGGGGACGACCCTATAGTCGTCGGACATGTCGGCGGCGAGCCAACATTGACCCGGGGTCGTGGGGACGACTCTATAGTCGTCGGACATGTCGGCGGCTGGCCAAATATGACCCGGGGACGTGGGGACGAGCCTATAGTCTTCGGACAAGTCGGCGGCTGGCCAAATTTGGCCCGTGGTTGTGTGGACGACCCTATAGTCGTCGGATATGTCGGCGGCTGGCCAGCTTTGACCCGTGGTCGTGGGGACGACCCTATTGTCGTCGGAAATAACGGTGGCGGGCCAATCTATTCCCGGGGTCGTGGGGACTACCCTAATGTCGTCGGACAAGTCGGCAGCTTGCCAACTTTGGCACGGAGTCGTGGGGACGACCCTACAGTCGTCGGACAAGTCGGCGGCGAGCCAATCTAGCCCCGCGGTCGTGGGGACGACCCTATAGTCGTCGGACATGTCGGCGGCTGGCCAACTTTGGCCCGGGGTCGTGGGGACGACCCTATAGTCGTCGGACAAGTCGGCGGCGGGGCAACCTAGTCCCGGGGTCGTGGGGACCACCCTATAGTCGTCGGACATGACGGTGGTGGGCCAGTCTAGTCCCGGGTCGTGGGGACGACCCTATAGTCGTCGGACATGTCGGCGGCTGGCCAACTTTGGCCCGTGGTCGTGGGGAGGACCCTATACTCGTCGGACAAGTCGGCGGCGAGCCAATCTAGTCCCGCGGTCGTGGGGACGACCCTATAGTCGTCGGACAAGTCAGCGGCTGGCCAACATTGGCCCGTGGTCGTGGGGACGACCATATAGTCGTCGGACATGACGGTGGCGGGCCACTCTAGTCCCGGGTCGTGGGGACGACCCTATAGTCGTCGGACATGTCGCCGGCTGGCCAACTTTGGCCCGTACTCGTGGGTACGACCCTATAGTCGTCGGACATGACGGTGTCGGGCCAATCTAGTCCCGGGGTCGTGGGGACGACCCTATACTCGTCGGACATGTCGGCGGCTGGCCAACTTTGGCCCGTGGTCGTGGGGACGACCCAATAGTCGTCGGAAATGTCGGTGGCTGTCCAACTTTGGCCCGGGGGTCGTGGGGACGACCCTATAGTCGTCGGACATGTCGGCGGCGAGCCAACATTGACCCGGGGTCGTGGGGACGACTCTATAGTCGTCGGACATGTCGGCGGCTGGCCAAATATGACCCGGGGACGTGGGGACGAGCCTATAGTCGTCGGACAAGTCAGCGGCTGGCCAACATTGGCCCGTGGTACGTGGGGACGACCCTATAGTCGTCGGATATGTCGGCGGCTGGCCAACTTTGGCCCGTGGTCGTGGGGACGACCCTATAGTCGTCGGACAAGTCGGCGGCGAGCCAATCTAGTCCCGCGGTCGTGGGGACGACCCTATAGTCGTCGGACAAGTCGGCGGCTGGCCAACTTTGGCCCGTGGTCGTGGGGACGACCCTATAGTCGTCAGACATGACGGTGGCGAGCCAACCTAGTCCCGGGGTCGTGGGGACGACCCTATAATCGTCGGAGGTGTCGGCGGGTGGCCAACTTTGGCCCGTGGTCGTGGGGACGACCCTATAGTCCTCGGACAAGTCGGCGGCTGGCCAACTTTGGCCCAGGGTTGTGGGGACGACCCTATAGTCGACGGACATGACGGTGGCGGGCCAATCTAGTCCCGGGGTCGTGGGGACGACCCTATAGTCGTCGGACATGTCGGCGGCTGGCCAACTTTGGCCCGTGGTCGTGGGGACGACCCTATAGTCGTCGGAAATGTCGGTGGCTGTCCAACTTTGGCCTGGGGGTCGTAGGGACGACCCTATAGTCGTCGGACATGTCGGCGGCTGGCCAACTTTGGCCCGTAGTCGTGGGTACGACCCTGTAGTCGTCGGACATGACGGTGTCGGGCCAATCTAGTCCCGGGGTCGTGGGGACGACCCTATAGTCGTCGGACATGTCGGCGGCTGGCCAACTTTGGCCCGGGGTCGTGGGAACGACCCTATAGTCGTCGGACAAGTCGGCGGCGAGCCCACCTAGTCCGGGGGTCGTAGGGACGACCCTATAGTCGTCGGACATGTCGCCGGCTGGCCAAATTTGGCCCGTGGTCGTGGGGACGACCCTATACTCGTCGGACAAGTCGGCGGCGAGCCAACCTAGTCCGGGGGTCGTGGGGACGACCCTATAGTCGTCGGAGAAGTCGGCGGCGGGCCAACCTAGACCCGGGGTCGTAGGGACGACCCTATAGTCGTCGGACATGTCGCCGGCTGGCCAAATTTGGCCCGTGGTCGTGGGGACGACCCTATACTCGTCGGACAAGTCGGCGGCGAGCCAACCTAGTCCGGGGGTCGTGGGGACGACCCTATAGTCGTCGGAGAAGTCGGCGGCGGGCCAACCTAGTCCCGGGGTCGTAGGGACGACCCTATAGTCGTCGGACAAGTCAGCGGCTGGCCAACATTGGCCCGTGGTCGTGGGGACGACCCTATAGTCGTCAGACATGACGGTGGCTGTCCAACTTTGGCCCGGGGGTCGTGGGGACGACCCTATAGTCGTCGGACATGTCGGCGGCTGGCCAACTTTGGCCCGTACTCGTGGGTACGACCCTATAGTCGTCGGACATGACGGTGTCGGGCCAATCTAGTCCCGGGGTCGTGGGGACGACCCTATAGTCGTCGGACATGTCGGCGGCTGGCCAACTTTGGCCCGTGGTCGTGGGGACGACCCAATAGTCGTCGGAAATGTCGGTGGCTGTCCAACTTTGGCCCGGGGGTCGTGGGGACGACCCTATAGTCGTCGGACATGTCGGCGGCGAGCCAACATTGACCCGGGGTCGTGGGGACGACTCTATAGTCGTCGGACATGTCGGCGGCTGGCCCAATATGACCCGGGGACGTGGGGACGAGCCTATAGTCTTCGGACAAGTCGGCGGCTGGCCAATCTAGTCCCGCGGTCGTGGGGACGACCCTATAGTCGTCGGACAAGTCAGCGGCTGGCCAACATTGGCCCGTGGTCGTGGGGACGACCATATAGTCGTCGGACATGACGGTAGCGGGCCACTCTCTGTCCCGGGTCGTGGGGACGACCCTATAGTCGTCGGACATTTCGGCGGCTTGCCAACTTTGGCCCGGGGTCGTGGGACGACCCTATAGTCGTCGGACTTGACGGTAGCGGGCCAATCTAGTCCCGAGGTCGTGGGGACGACCCTATAGTCGTCGGACTTGACGGTGGCGGGCCAATCTAGTCCCGGGGTCGTGGGGACGACCCTACAGTCGTCGGACATTTCGGCGGCTTGCCAACTTTGGCCCGGTGTCGTGGGGACGACTCTATAGTCGTCGGAAATGTCGGCGGCTGGCCAACTTTGGCCCGTGGTTGTGGGGACGACCCTATAGTCGTTGGACATGACGGTGGCGGGCCAATCTAGTCCCGGGGTCGTGGGTAAGACCCTATAGTCGTCGGACAAGACGGCGGCTGGACATCTTTGGCCCGGGGTCGTGGGGACGACCCTATAGTCGTCGGACATGTTGGCGGGTTGTCAGCCTAGTCCCGGGGTCGTGGGTACGACCCTATAGTCGTCGGACAAGTCGGCGGCGGGCCAACCTTGTCCCGGGGTCGTGGGGACGACCCTATAGTCGTCGGACATGTCGGCGGCTGGCCAACTTTGGCCCGGTGTCGTGGGGACGACTCTATAGTCGTCGGAAATGTCGGCGGCTTGTCAGCCTAGTCCCGGGGTCGTGGGTACGACCCTACAGTCGTCGGACATTTCGGCGGCTTGCCAACTTTGGCCCGGGGTCGTGGGGACGACCCTATAGTCGTCGGACATGTTGGCGGCTTGTCAGCTTAGTCCCGGGGTCGTGGGTACGGCCCTATAGTCGTCGGACAAGACGGCGGCTGGACATCTTTGGCCCGGGGTCGTGGGGACGACCCTACAGTCGTCGGACATTTCGGCGTCTTGCCAACTTTGGCCCGGGGTCGTGGGGACGACCCTATAGTCGTCGGGCTTGACGGTGGCGGGCCAATCTAGTCCCGGGGTCGTGGGGACGACCCTACAGTCGTCGGACATTTCGGCGGCATGCCAACTTTGGCCCGGGGTCGTGGGGACGACCCTATAGTCGTCGGACTTGACGGTGGCGGGCCAATCTAGTCCCGGGGTCTTGGGGACGACCCTATAGTCGTCGGACATGTCGGCGGCTGGCCAGCTTTGGCCCGGGGTCGGGGGGACGACCCTATAGTCGTCGGACATGTCGGCGGCTGGCCAACCTAGTCCCGAGGTCGTTGGGACGACCCTGTAGTCGTCGGACTTGACGGTGGCGGGCCAATCTAGTCCCGGGGTCGTGGGGACGACCCTACAGTCGTCGGACATTTCGGCGGCTTGCCAACTTTGGCCCGGGGTCGTGGGGACGACCCTATAGTCGTCGGACTTGACGGTGGCGGGCCAATCTAGTCCCGGGGTCTTGGGGACGACCCTACAGTCGTCGGACATTTCGGCGGCTTGCCAACTTTGGCCCGGTGTCGTGGGGACGACTCTATAGTCGTCGGAAATGTCGGCGGCTGGCCAACCTGGACCCGGGGTCGTGGGGACGACCCTATAGTCGTCGGACATGTAGGCGGCTGGCCAACTTTGGCTCGGTGTCGTGGGGACGACTCTATAGTCGTCGGAAATGTCGGCGGCTGGCCAACCTGGACCCGGGGTCGTGGGGACGACCCTATTGTCGTCGGCTGGACATCTTTGGCCCGGGGCCCGGGGACGATCCGATTGTCGTCGGACATTTCGGCGGCATGCCATCTTTAGCCCGGGGTCGTGGGGACGACCCTATATTCGTCGAACATTTTGGCGTCTTGTCAACCTAGACCCTATAGTCGTTGGACATGACGGTGGCGGGCCAATTTAGTCCCGGGGTCGTATGGGCGACCCTATAGTCGTCGGACATGTCGGCGGCTGGCCAACATTGGCCCGGGGTCGTGGGGACGGCCCAATAGTCGTTGAACATGTCGGCGGCGGGCCATCCTAGCCCCGGGGTCGTGGGGACGACCCTATATTCGTCGAACATTTTGGCGTCATGTCAACCTAGACCCGGGGTCGTGGGGACGACCCTATAGTCGTCGGACATTTCGGCGGCATGCCAACTTTGGCCCGGGGTCGTGGGGACGACCCTATAGTCGTTGGACATGACGGTGGCGGGCCAATCTAGTCCCGGGGTCGTGGGTACGACCCTATAGTCGTCGGACAAGTCGGCGGCGGGCCAACCTTGTCCCGGGGTCGTGGGGACGACCCTATAGTCGTCGGACATGACGGTGGCGGGCCAATCTAGTCCCGGGGTCGTGGGGACGACCCTATAGTCGTCGGACAAGACGGCGATTGGCCAACATTGGCCCGGGGTCGTGGGGACGACCCTATAGTCGTCGGACATTTCGGCGGCATGCCAACTTTGGCCCGGGGTCGTGGGAACGACCCTATAGTCGTCGGACTTGTCGCTGGCGGGCCAATCTAGCCCCGGGGTCGTGGGGACGACCCTATTGTCGTCGGACATGACGGTGGCGGGCCAATCTAGTCCTGGGGTCTTGGGGACGACCCTACAGTCATCGGACACTTCGGCGGCTTGCCAACTTTGGCCCGTGGTCGTGGGGACGGCCCAATAGTCGTCGGACATGTCGGCGGCTGGCCAACTTTAGCCCGTGGTCGTGGGGACGACCCTATAGTCGTCGGACAAGACGGCGGCTGGACATCTTTGGCCCGGGGTCGTGGGGACGACCCTATAGTCGTCGGACATGTCGGCGGCTGGCCAACCGAGTCCCGAGGTCGTTGGGACGACCCTATAGTCGTCGGACTTGACGGTGGCGGGCCAATCTAGTCCCGGGGTCGTGCGGACGACCCTACAGTCGTCGGACATTTCGGCGGCTTGCCAACTTTGGCCCGGGGTCGTGGGGACGACCCTATAGTCGTCGGACTTGACGGTGGCGGGCCAATCTAGTCCCGGGGTCTTGGGGACGACCCTATAGTCGTCGGACATGTCGGCGGCTGGCCAACTTTGGCCCCGGGTCGTGGGGACGACCCAATAGTCGTCGGACATGTCGGCGGCTGGCCAACTTTGGCCCGTGGTCGTGGGGACGACCCTATAGTCGTCGGACAAGACGGCGGCTGGACATCTTTGGCCCGGGGTCGTGGGGACGACCCTATAGTCGTCGGACATGTCGGCGGCTGGCCAACTTTGGCCCGGTGTCGTGGGGACGACTCTATAGTCGTCGGAAGTGTCGGCGGCTGGCCAACCTGGACCCGGGGTCGTGGAGACGACCCTATTGTCGTCGGACATGACGGTGGCGGGCCAATCTAGTCTCGGGGTCGTGGGGACGACCCTATAGTCGTCGGACATGTCGGCGGCTGGCCAACTTTGGCCCGGTGTCGTGGGGACGACTCTATAGTCGTCGGAAATGTCGGCGGCTGGCCAACCTGGACCCGGGGTCGTGGGGACGACCCTATTGTCGTCGGACATGACGGTGGCGGGCCAATCTAGTCCCGGGGTCGTGGGGACGACCCTATAGTCGTCGGACAAGACGGCGGCTGGACATCTTTGGCCCGGGGTCGTGGGGACGACCCTATATTCGTCGGACATGTTGGCGGCTTGTCAGCCTAGTCCCAGGGTCGTGGGTACGACCCTATAGTCGTCGGACAAGTCGGCGGCGGGCCAACCTTGTCCCGGGGTCGTGGGGACGACCCTATAATCGTCGGACATGTCGGCGGCTGGCCAACTTTGGCCCGGTGTCGTGGGGACGACTCTATAGTCGTCGGACATGTCGGCAGCTGGGCAACCTAGACCCGGGGTCGTGGGGACGACCCTATTGTCGTCGGACATGACGGTGGCGGGCCAATCTAGTCCCGGGGTCGTGGGGACGACCCTATAGTCGTCGGACAAGTCGGCAGCGGGCCAAGCTTGTCCCGGGGTCGTGGGGACGACCCTATAGTCGTCGGACATGTAGGCGATTGGCCAACTTTGGCTCAGTGTCGTGGGGACGACTCTATAGTCGTCGGAAATGTCGGCGGCTGGCCAACCTGGACCCGGGGTCGTGGGGACCACCCTATTGTCGTCGGACATGACGGTGGCGGGCCAATCTAGTCTCGGGGTCGTGGGGACGACCCTATAGTCGTCGGACATGTCGGCGGCTGGCCAACTTTGGCCCGGGGTCGTGGGGACGACCCTATAGTCGTCGGACATGTCGGCGGCTGGCCAACATTGGCCCGTGGTTGTGGGGACGACCCTATGGTCGATGGACATGACGGTGGCGGGCCAATCTAGTGCCGTGGTCGTGGGGACGACCATATAGCCGTCGGACATGACGGTGGCGGGCCACTCTAGTCCCGGGTCGTGGGGACGACCCTATAGTCGTCGGACATGTCGGCGGCTGGCCAACTTTGGCCCGGGGTCGTGGGGACGACCCTATAGTCGTCGGACATGTCGGCGGCTGGCCAACTTTGGCCCGGTGTCGTGGGGACGACTCTATAGTCGTCGGAAATGTCGGCGGCTGGCCAACTTTGGCCCGGGGTCGTGGGGACGACTCTATAGTCGTCGGAAATGTCGGCGGCTGGCCAACCTGGACTCGGGGTCGTGGGGACGACCCTATAGTCGTCGGACAAGACGGCGGCTTGACATCTTTGGCCCAGGGTCGTGGGGACGACCCTATAGTCGTCGGACATGTTGGCGGCTTGTCAGCCTAGTCCCGGGGTGGTGGGTACGACCCTATAGTCGTCGGACAAGTCGGCGGCGGGCCAACCTTGTCCCGGGGTCGTGGGGACGACCCTATAGTCGTCGGACATGACGGTGTCGGGCCAATCTAGTCCCGGGGTCGTGGGGACGACCCTATAGTCGTCGGACATGTCGGCGGCTGGCCAACTTTGGCCCGTGGTCGTGGGGACGACCCAATAGTCGTCGGAAATGTCGGTGGCTGTCCAACTTTGGCCCGGGTGTCGTGGGGACGACCCTATAGTCGTCGGACATGTCGGCGGCGAGCCAACATTGACCCGGGGTCGTGGGGACGACTCTATAGTCGTCGGACATGTCGGCGGCTGGCCAAATATGACCCGGGGACGTGGGGACGAGCCTATAGTCTTCGGACAAGTCGGCGGCTGGCCAAATTTGGCCCGTGGTTGTGTGGACGACCCTATAGTCGTCGGATATGTCGGCGGCTGGCCAGCTTTGACCCGTGGTCGTGGGGACGACCCTATTGTCGTCGGAAATAACGGTGGCGGGCCAATCTATTCCCGGGGTCGTGGGGACTACCCTAATGTCGTCGGACAAGTCGGCAGCTTGCCAACTTTGGCACGGAGTCGTGGGGACGACCCTACAGTCGTCGGACAAGTCGGCGGCGAGCCAATCTAGCCCCGCGGTCGTGGGGACGACCCTATAGTCGTCGGACATGTCGGCGGCTGGCCAACTTTGGCCCGGGGTCGTGGGGACGACCCTATAGTCGTCGGACAAGTCGGCGGCGGGGCAACCTAGTCCCGGGGTCGTGGGGACCACCCTATAGTCGTCGGACATGACGGTGGTGGGCCAGTCTAGTCCCGGGTCGTGGGGACGACCCTATAGTCGTCGGACATGTCGGCGGCTGGCCAACTTTGGCCCGTGGTCGTGGGGAGGACCCTATACTCGTCGGACAAGTCGGCGGCGAGCCAATCTAGTCCCGCGGTCGTGGGGACGACCCTATAGTCGTCGGACAAGTCAGCGGCTGGCCAACATTGGCCCGTGGTCGTGGGGACGACCATATAGTCGTCGGACATGACGGTGGCGGGCCACTCTAGTCCCGGGTCGTGGGGACGACCCTATAGTCGTCGGACATGTTGGCGGCTTGTCAGCCTAGTCCCGGGGTGGTGGGTACGACCCTATAGTCGTCGGACAAGTCGGCGGCGGGCCAACCTTGTCCCGGGGTCGTGGGGACGACCCTATAGTCGTCGGACATGTCGGCGGCTGGCCAACTTTGGCCCGGTGTCGTGGGGACGACTCTATAGTCGTCGGAAATGTCGGCGGCTGGCCAACTTTGGCCCGGGGTCGTGGGGACGACTCTATAGTCGTCGGAAATGTCGGCGGCTGGCCAACCTGGACTCGGGGTCGTGGGGACGACCCTATAGTCGTCGGACAAGACGGCGGCTTGACATCTTTGGCCCAGGGTCGTGGGGACGACCCTATAGTCGTCGGACATGTTGGCGGCTTGTCAGCCTAGTCCCGGGGTGGTGGGTACGACCCTATAGTCGTCGGACAAGTCGGCGGCGGGCCAACCTTGTCCCGGGGTCGTGGGGACGACCCTATAGTCGTCGGACATGACGGTGTCGGGCCAATCTAGTCCCGGGGTCGTGGGGACGACCCTATAGTCGTCGGACATGTCGGCGGCTGGCCAACTTTGGCCCGTGGTCGTGGGGACGACCCAATAGTCGTCGGAAATGTCGGTGGCTGTCCAACTTTGGCCCGGGTGTCGTGGGGACGACCCTATAGTCGTCGGACATGACGGTGTCGGGCCAATCTAGTCCCGGGGTCGTGGGGACGACCCTATACTCGTCGGACATGTCGGCGGCTGGCCAACTTTGGCCCGTGGTCGTGGGGACGACCCAATAGTCGTCGGAAATGTCGGTGGCTGTCCAACTTTGGCCCGGGGGTCGTGGGGACGACCCTATAGTCGTCGGACATGTCGGCGGCGAGCCAACATTGACCCGGGGTCGTGGGGACGACTCTATAGTCGTCGGACATGTCGGCGGCTGGCCAAATATGACCCGGGGACGTGGGGACGAGCCTATAGTCGTCGGACAAGTCAGCGGCTGGCCAACATTGGCCCGTGGTACGTGGGGACGACCCTATAGTCGTCGGATATGTCGGCGGCTGGCCAACTTTGGCCCGTGGTCGTGGGGACGACCCTATAGTCGTCGGACAAGTCGGCGGCGAGCCAATCTAGTCCCGCGGTCGTGGGGACGACCCTATAGTCGTCGGACAAGTCGGCGGCTGGCCAACTTTGGCCCGTGGTCGTGGGGACGACCCTATAGTCGTCAGACATGACGGTGGCGAGCCAACCTAGTCCCGGGGTCGTGGGGACGACCCTATAATCGTCGGAGGTGTCGGCGGGTGGCCAACTTTGGCCCGTGGTCGTGGGGACGACCCTATAGTCCTCGGACAAGTCGGCGGCTGGCCAACTTTGGCCCAGGGTTGTGGGGACGACCCTATAGTCGACGGACATGACGGTGGCGGGCCAATCTAGTCCCGGGGTCGTGGGGACGACCCTATAGTCGTCGGACATGTCGGCGGCTGGCCAACTTTGGCCCGTGGTCGTGGGGACGACCCTATAGTCGTCGGAAATGTCGGTGGCTGTCCAACTTTGGCCTGGGGGTCGTAGGGACGACCCTATAGTCGTCGGACATGTCGGCGGCTGGCCAACTTTGGCCCGTAGTCGTGGGTACGACCCTGTAGTCGTCGGACATGACGGTGTCGGGCCAATCTAGTCCCGGGGTCGTGGGGACGACCCTATAGTCGTCGGACATGTCGGCGGCTGGCCAACTTTGGCCCGGGGTCGTGGGAACGACCCTATAGTCGTCGGACAAGTCGGCGGCGAGCCCACCTAGTCCGGGGGTCGTAGGGACGACCCTATAGTCGTCGGACATGTCGCCGGCTGGCCAAATTTGGCCCGTGGTCGTGGGGACGACCCTATACTCGTCGGACAAGTCGGCGGCGAGCCAACCTAGTCCGGGGGTCGTGGGGACGACCCTATAGTCGTCGGAGAAGTCGGCGGCGGGCCAACCTAGACCCGGGGTCGTAGGGACGACCCTATAGTCGTCGGACATGTCGCCGGCTGGCCAAATTTGGCCCGTGGTCGTGGGGACGACCCTATACTCGTCGGACAAGTCGGCGGCGAGCCAACCTAGTCCGGGGGTCGTGGGGACGACCCTATAGTCGTCGGAGAAGTCGGCGGCGGGCCAACCTAGTCCCGGGGTCGTAGGGACGACCCTATAGTCGTCGGACAAGTCAGCGGCTGGCCAACATTGGCCCGTGGTCGTGGGGACGACCCTATAGTCGTCAGACATGACGGTGGCTGTCCAACTTTGGCCCGGGGGTCGTGGGGACGACCCTATAGTCGTCGGACATGTCGGCGGCTGGCCAACTTTGGCCCGTACTCGTGGGTACGACCCTATAGTCGTCGGACATGACGGTGTCGGGCCAATCTAGTCCCGGGGTCGTGGGGACGACCCTATAGTCGTCGGACATGTCGGCGGCTGGCCAACTTTGGCCCGTGGTCGTGGGGACGACCCAATAGTCGTCGGAAATGTCGGTGGCTGTCCAACTTTGGCCCGGGGGTCGTGGGGACGACCCTATAGTCGTCGGACATGTCGGCGGCGAGCCAACATTGACCCGGGGTCGTGGGGACGACTCTATAGTCGTCGGACATGTCGGCGGCTGGCCCAATATGACCCGGGGACGTGGGGACGAGCCTATAGTCTTCGGACAAGTCGGCGGCTGGCCAATCTAGTCCCGCGGTCGTGGGGACGACCCTATAGTCGTCGGACAAGTCAGCGGCTGGCCAACATTGGCCCGTGGTCGTGGGGACGACCATATAGTCGTCGGACATGACGGTAGCGGGCCACTCTCTGTCCCGGGTCGTGGGGACGACCCTATAGTCGTCGGACATGTCGGCGGCTGGCCAACTTTGGCCCGGGGTCGTGGGGACGACCCTATAGTCGTCGGACTTGACGGTGGCGGGCCAATCTAGTCCCGGGGTCGTGGGGACGACCCTACAGTCGTCGGACATTTCGGCGGCTTGCCAACTTTGGCCCGGGGTCGTGGGACGACCCTATAGTCGTCGGACTTGACGGTGGCGGGCCAATCTAGTCCCGAGGTCGTGGGGACGACCCTATAGTCGTCGGACTTGACGGTGGCGGGCCAATCTAGTCCCGGGGTCGTGGGGACGACCCTACAGTCGTCGGACATTTCGGCGGCTTGCCAACTTTGGCCCGGTGTCGTGGGGACGACTCTATAGTCGTCGGAAATGTCGGCGGCTGGCCAACTTTGGCCCGTGGTTGTGGGGACGACCCTATAGTCGTTGGACATGACGGTGGCGGGCCAATCTAGTCCCGGGGTCGTGGGTAAGACCCTATAGTCGTCGGACAAGACGGCGGCTGGACATCTTTGGCCCGGGGTCTTGGGGACGACCCTATAGTCGTCGGACATGTTGGCGGGTTGTCAGCCTAGTCCCGGGGTCGTGGGTACGACCCTATAGTCGTCGGACAAGTCGGCGGCGGGCCAACCTTGTCCCGGGGTCGTGGGGACGACCCTATAGTCGTCGGACATGTCGGCGGCTGGCCAACTTTGGCCCGGTGTCGTGGGGACGACTCTATAGTCGTCGGAAATGTCGGCGGCTTGTCAGCCTAGTCCCGGGGTCGTGGGTACGACCCTACAGTCGTCGGACATTTCGGCGGCTTGCCAACTTTGGCCCGGGGTCGTGGGGACGACCCTATAGTCGTCGGACATGTTGGCGGCTTGTCAGCTTAGTCCCGGGGTCGTGGGTACGGCCCTATAGTCGTCGGACAAGACGGCGGCTGGACATCTTTGGCCCGGGGTCGTGGGGACGACCCTACAGTCGTCGGACATTTCGGCGTCTTGCCAACTTTGGCCCGGGGTCGTGGGGACGACCCTATAGTCGTCGGGCTTGACGGTGGCGGGCCAATCTAGTCCCGGGGTCGTGGGGACGACCCTACAGTCGTCGGACATTTCGGCGGCATGCCAACTTTGGCCCGGGGTCGTGGGGACGACCCTATAGTCGTCGGACTTGACGGTGGCGGGCCAATCTAGTCCCGGGGTCTTGGGGACGACCCTATAGTCGTCGGACATGTCGGCGGCTGGCCAACTTTGGCCCGGGGTCGTGGGGACGACCCAATAGTCGTCGGACATGTCGGCGGCTGGCAAACCTAGTCCCGAGGTCGTTGGGACGACCCTATAGTCGTCGGACTTGACGGTGGCGGGCCAATCTAGTCCCGGGGTCGTGGGGACGACCCTACAGTCGTCGGAAATTTCGGCGGCTTGCCAACTTTGGCCCGGGGTCGTGGGGACGACCCTATAGTCGTCGGACATTTCGGCGGCTTGCCAACTTTGGCCCGGGGTCGTGGGGACGACCCTATAGTCGTCGGACAAGACGGCGGCTGGACATCTTTGGCCCGCGGTCGTGGGGACGACCCTATAATCGTCGCACATTTCGGCGGCTTGCCAACTTTGGCCTGTGGTCGTTGGGACGACCCTATAGTCGTCGGACATTTCGGCGGCATGCCCACTTTGGCCCGGGGTCGTGGGGACGACCCTATAGTCGTTGGACATGACGGTGGCGGGCCAATCTAGTCCCGGGGTCGTGGGTACGACCCTATAGTCATCGGACAAGACGGCGGCGGGCCAACCTTGTCCCGGGGACGTGGGGACGACCCTATAGTCGTCGGACATGACGGTGGCGGGCCAATCTAGTCCCGGGGTCGTGGGGACGACCCTATAGTCGTCGGACAAGACGGCGGCTGGATATCCTTGGCTCGCGGTCGTGGGGACGACCCTATAGTCGTCGGACATTTCGGCGGCTTGCCAACTTTGGCCCGGGTTCGTGGGGACGACCCTATAGTCGTCGGACATTTCGGCGGCATGCCAACTTTGGCCCGGGGTCGTGGGGACGACCCTATAGTCGTCGGACATGACGGTGGCGGGCCAATCTAGTCCCGGGGTCGTAGGGACGACCCTATAGTCGTCGGACATGTCGGCGATTGGCCAACATTGGCCCGGGGTCGTGGGGACGACCCTATAGTCGTCGGACATGTCGGCGGCGGGCCAACCTAGTCCCGGGGTCGTGGGGATGACCCTATACTCGTCGGACAAGTCGGCGGCGAACCCACCTAGTCGGGGGGTCGTGGGGACGACCCTATAGTCGTCGGACAAGTCAGCGGCTGGCCACCATTGGCCCGTGGTCGTGGGGACGACCATATAGCCGTCGGACATGACGGTGGCGGGCCACTCTAGTCCCGGGTCGTGGGGACGACCCTATAGTCGTCGGACATGTCGGCGGCTGGCCAACTTTGGCCCGGGGTCGTGGGGACGACCCTATAGTCGTCGGACATGTCGGCGGCTGGCCAACTTTGGCCCGGTGTCGTGGGGACGACTCTATAGTCGTCGGAAATGTCGGCGGCTGGCCAACTTTGGCCCAGGGTCGTGGGGACGACCCTATAGTCGTCGGACATGTTGGCGGCTTGTCAGCCTAGTCCCGGGGTGGTGGGTACGACCCTATAGTCGTCGGACAAGTCGGCGGCGGGCCAACCTTGTCCCGGGGTCGTGGGGACGACCCTATAGTCGTCGGACATGACGGTGTCGGGCCAATCTAGTCCCGGGGTCGTGGGGACGACCCTATAGTCGTCGGACATGTCGGCGGCTGGCCAACTTTGGCCCGTGGTCGTGGGGACGACCCAATAGTCGTCGGAAATGTCGGTGGCTGTCCAACTTTGGCCCGGGTGTCGTGGGGACGACCCTATAGTCGTCGGACATGTCGGCGGCGAGCCAACATTGACCCGGGGTCGTGGGGACGACTCTATAGTCGTCGGACATGTCGGCGGCTGGCCAAATATGACCCGGGGACGTGGGGACGAGCCTATAGTCTTCGGACAAGTCGGCGGCTGGCCAAATTTGGCCCGTGGTTGTGTGGACGACCCTATAGTCGTCGGATATGTCGGCGGCTGGCCAGCTTTGACCCGTGGTCGTGGGGACGACCCTATTGTCGTCGGAAATAACGGTGGCGGGCCAATCTATTCCCGGGGTCGTGGGGACTACCCTATAGTCGTCGGACAAGTCGGCAGCTTGCCAACTTTGGCACGGAGTCGTGGGGACGACCCTACAGTCGTCGGACAAGTCGGCGGCGAGCCAATCTAGCCCCGCGGTCGTGGGGACGACCCTATAGTCGTCGGACATGTCGGCGGCTGGCCAACTTTGGCCGGGGTCGAGGGGACGACCCTATAGTCGTCGGACAAGTCGGCGGCGGGGCAACCTAGTCCCGGGGTCGTGGGGACCACCCTATAGTCGTCGGACATGACGGTGGTGGGCCAGTCTAGTCCCGGGTCGTGGGGACGACCCTATAGTCGTCGGACATGTCGGCGCCTGGCCAACTTTGGCCCGTGGTCGTGGGGAGGACCCTATACTCGTCGGACAAGTCGGCGGCGAGCCAATCTAGTCCCGCGGTCGTGGGGACGACCCTATAGTCGTCGGACAAGTCAGCGGCTGGCCAACATTGGCCCGCGGTCGTGGGGACGACCATATAGTCGTCGGACATGACGGTGGCGGGCCACTCTAGTCCCGGGTCGTGGGGACGACCCTATAGTCGTCGGACATGTCGCCGGCTGGCCAACTTTGGCCCGTACTCGTGGGTACGACCCTATAGTCGTCGGACATGACGGTGTCGGGCCAACTTTGGCCCGTGGTCGTGGGGACGACCCAATAGTCGTCGGAAATGTCGGTGGCTGTCCAACTTTGGCCCGGGGGTCGTGGGGACGACCCTATAGTCGTCGGACATGTCGGCGGCGAGCCAACATTGACCCGGGGTCGTGGGGACGACTCTATAGTCGTCGGACATGTCGGCGGCTGGCCAAATATGACCCGGGGACGTGGGGACGAGCCTATAGTCGTCGGACAAGTCAGCGGCTGGCCAACATTGGCCCGTGGTACGTGGGGACGACCCTATAGTCGTCGGATATGTCGGCGGCTGGCCAACTTTGGCCCGTGGTCGTGGCGACGACCCTATAGTCGTCGGACAAGTCGGCGGCGAGCCAATCTAGTCCCGCGGTCGTGGGGACGACCCTATAGTCGTCGGACAAGTCAGCGGCTGGCCAACATTGGCCCGTGGTCGTGGGGACGACCATATAGTCGTCGGACATGACGGTGGCGGGCCACTCTAGTCCCGGGTCGTGGGGACGACCCTATAGTCGTCGGACATGTCGGCGGCTGGCCAACTTTGGCCCGGGGTCGTGGGGACGACCCTATAGTCGTCGGACAAGTCGGCGGCGGGGCAACCTAGTCCCGGGGTCGTGGGGACCACCCTATAGTCGTCGGACATGACGGTGGTGGGCCAGTCTAGTCCCGGGTCGTGGGGACGACCCTATAGTCGTCGGACATGTCGGCGGCTGGCCAACTTTGGCCCGTGGTCGTGGGGAGGACCCTATACTCGTCGGACAAGTCGGCGGCGAGCCAACCTAGTCCGGGGGTCGTGGGGACGACCCTATACTCGTCGGAGAAGTCTGCGGCGGGCCAACCTAGTCCCGGGGTCGTAGGGACGACCCTATAGTCGTCGGACATGTCGCCGGCTGGCCAACTTTGGCCCGTACTCGTGGGTACGACCCTATAGTCGTCGGACATGACGGTGTCGGGCCAATCTAGTCCCGGGGTCGTGGGGACGACCCTATAGTCGTCGGACATGACGGTGTCGGGCCAATCTAGTCCCGGGGTCGTGGGGACGACCCTATAGTCATCGGACATGTCGGCGGCTGGCCAACTTTGGCCCGTGGTCGTGGGGACGACCCAATAGTCGTCGGAAATGTCGGTGGCTGTCCAACTTTGGCCCGGGGGTCGTGGGGACGACCCTATAGTCGTCGGACATGTCGGCGGCTGGCCAACTTTGGCCCGGGGTCGTGGGGACGACCCTATAGTCGTCGGACATGACGGTGGTGGGCCAGTCTAGTCCCGGGTCGTGGGGACGACCCTATAGTCGTCGGACATGTCGCCGGCTGGCCAACTTTGGCCCGTACTCGTGGGTACGACCCTATAGTCGTCGGACATGACGGTGTCGGGCCAATCTAGTCCCGGGGTCGTGGGGACGACCCTATAGTCGTCGGACATGACGGTGTCGGGCCAATCTAGTCCCGGGGTCGTGGGGACGACCCTATAGTCGTCGGACATGTCGGCGGCTGGCCAACTTTGGCCCGTGGTCGTGGGGACGACCCAATAGTCGTCGGAAATGTCGGTGGCTGTCCAACTTTGGCCCGGGGGTCGTGGGGACGACCCTATAGTCGTCGGACATGTCGGCGGCTGGCCAACTTTGGCCCGGGGTCGTGGGGACGACCCTATAGTCGTCGGATGTGTCGGCGGCTGGCCAACTTTGGCCCGTGGTCGTGGGGACGACCCTATAGTCGTCGGAAATGACGGTGGCGGGCCAATCTATTCCCGGGGTCGTGGGGAGGACCCTATAGTCGTCGGACATATCAGCGGCTGGCCAACTTTGGCCCGGGGTCGTGGGGACGACCCTATAGTCGTCGGACATGACGGTGGCGGGCCAGTCTAGTCCCGGGTCATGGGGACGACCCTATAGTCGTCGGACAAGTCGGCGGCTGGCCAACTTTGGCCCGTGGTCGTGGGGACGACCCTATAGTCGTCAGACATGACGGTGGCGAGCCAACCTAGTCCCGGGGTCGTGGGGACGACCCTATAATCGTCGGAGGTGTCGGCGGGTGGCCAACTTTGGCCCGTGGTCGTGGGGACGGCCCTATAGTCCTCGGACAAGTCGGCGGCTGGCCAACTTTGGCCCAGGGTTGTGGGGACGACCCTATAGTCGACGGACATGACCGTGGCGGGCCAATCTAGTCCCGGGGTCGTGGGGACGACCCTATAGTCGTCGGACATGTCGGCGGCTGGCCAACTTTGGCCCGTGGTCGTGGGGACGACCCTATAGTCGTCGGAAATGTCGGTGGCTGTCCAACTTTGGCCTGGGGGTCGTAGGGACGACCCTATAGTCGTCGGACATGTCGGCGGCTGGCCAAATTTGGCCCGTAGTCGTGGGTACGACCCTGTAGTCGTCGGACATGACGGTGTCGGGCCAATCTAGTCCCGGGGTCGTGGGGACGACCCTATAGTCGTCGGACATGTCGGCGGCTGGCCAACTTTGGCCCGGGGTCGTGGGAACGACCCTATAGTCGTCGGACAAGTCGGCGGCGAGCCCACCTAGTCCGGGGGTCGTAGGGACGACCCTATAGTCGTCGGACATGTCGCCGGCTGGCCAAATTTGGCCCGTGGTCGTGGGGACGACCCTATACTCGTCGGACAAGTCGGCGGCGAGCCAACCTAGTCCGGGGGTCGTGGGGACGACCCTATAGTCGTCGGAGAAGTCGGCGGCGGGCCAACCTAGACCCGGGGTCGTAGGGACGACCCTATAGTCGTCGGACATGTCGCCGGCTGGCCAAATTTGGCCCGTGGTCGTGGGGACGACCCTATACTCGTCGGACAAGTCGGCGGCGAGCCAACCTAGTCCGGGGGTCGTGGGGACGACCCTATAGTCGTCGGAGAAGTCGGCGGCGGGCCAACCTAGTCCCGGGGTCGTAGGGACGACCCTATAGTCGTCGGACATGTCGCCGGCTGGCCAAATTTGGCCCGTGGTCGTGGGGACGACCCTATACTCGTCGGACAAGTCGACGGCGAGCCAACCTAGTCCGGGGGTCGTGTGGACGACCCTATAGTCGTCGGAGAAGTCGGCGGCGGGCCAACCTAGTCCCGGGTTCGTAGGGACGACCCTATAGTCGTCGGACATGTCGCCGGCTGGCCAACTTTGGCCCGTGGTCGTGGGGACGACCCTATAGTCGTCGGACATAACGGTGGCGGGCCAATCTAGTCCCGGGGTCGTGGGGACGACCCTATAGTCGTCGGACAAGTCGGCGGCTGGCCAACCTAGACCCGGGGTCGTGGGGACGACCCTATTGTCGTCGGATATGTCGGCGGCTGGCCATCTTTGGCCCGTGGTCGTGGGGACGATCCGATAATCGTCGGACATGTCGGCGGCTGGCCAACTTTGGCCCGTGGTCGTGGGGACGATCCAATAGTCGTCGGACATGTCGGCGGCTGGCCAACCTAGACCGGGTGTCGTGGGGACGACCCTATTGTCGTCGGACATGGCGGTGGCGGGCCAATCTAGTCCCGTGGTCGTGGGGACGACCCTATAGTCGTCGGACATGTCGGCGGCTGGCCAACTTTGGGCCGTGGTCGTGGGGACGACCCTATAGTCGTCGGAAATGTCGGTGGCTGTCCAACTTTGGCCCGGGGGTCGTAGGGACGACCCTATAGTCGTCGGACATGTCGGCGGCTGGCCAACTTTGGCCCGTACTCGTGGGTACGACCCTATAGTCGTCGGACATGACGGTGTCGGGCCAATCTAGTCCCGGGGTCGTGGGGACGACCCTATAGTCGTCGGACATGTCGGCGGCTGGCCAACTTTGGCCCGTGGTCGTGGGGACGACCCAATAGTCGTCGGAAATGTCGGTGGCTGTCCAACTTTGGCCCGGGGGTCGTGGGGACGACCCTATAGTCGTCGGACATGTCGGCGGCTGGCCAACTTTGGCCCGTGGTCGTGGGGACGACCCTATAGTCGTCGGAAATGACGGTGGCGGGCCAATCTAGTCCCGGGGTCATGGGGACGACCCTACAGTCGTCGGACAAGTCGGCGGCGAGCCAATCTAGTCCCGCGGTCGTGGGGACGACCCTATAGTCGTCGGACAAGTCAGCGGCTGGCCAACATTGGCCCGTGGTCGTGGGGACGACCCTATAGTCGTCAGACATGACGGTGGCGAGCCAACCTACTCCCGGGGTCGTGGGGACGACCCTATAGTCGTCGGACAAGTCGGCGGCGGGGCAACCTAGTCCCGGGGTCGTGGGGACCACCCTATAGTCGTCGGACATGACGGTGTCGGGCCAATCTAGTCCCGGGGTCGTGGGGACGACCCTATAGTCGTCGGACATGTCGGCGGCTGGCCAACTTTGGCCCGTGGTCGTGGGGACGACCCAATAGTCGTCGGAAATGTCGGTGGCTGTACAACTTTGGCCCGGGGGTCGTGGGGACGACCCTATAGTCGTCGGAAATGACGGTGGCGGGCCAATCTAGTCCCGGGGTCATGGGGACGACCCTACAGTCGTCGGACAAGTCGGCGGCGAGCCAATCTAGTCCCGCGGTCGTGGGGACGACCCTATAGTCGTCGGACAAGTCAGCGGCTGGCCAACATTGGCCCGTGGTCGTGGGGACGACCCTATAGTCGTCAGACATGACGGTGGCGAGCTAACCTACTCCCGGGGTCGTGGGGACGACCCTATAGTCGTCGGACATGTCGCCGGCTGGCCAACTTTGGCCCGTACTCGTGGGTACGACCCTATAGTCGTCGGACATGACGGTGTCGGGCCAATCTAGTCCCGGGGTCGTGGGGACGACCCTATAGTCGTCGGACATGTCGGCGGCTGGCCAACTTTGGCCCGTGGTCGTGGGGACGACCCAATAGTCGTCGGAAATGTCGGTGGCTGTCCAACTTTGGCCCGGGGGTCGTGGGGACGACCCTATAGTCGTCGGACATGTCGGCGGCGAGCCAACATTGACCCGGGGTCGTGGGGACGACTCTATAGTCGTCGGACATGTCGGCGGCTGGCCCAATATGACCCGGGGACGTGGGGACGAGCCTATAGTCTTCGGACAAGTCGGCGGCTGGCCAATCTAGTCCCGTGGTCGTGGGGACGACCCTATAGTCGTCAGACATGACGGTGGCGAGCCAACCTACTCCCGGGGTAGTGGGGACGACCCTTTAGTCGTCGGACAAGTCGGCGGCGGGGCAACCTAGTCCCGGGGTCGTGGGGACCACCCTATAGTCGTCGGACATGACGGTGGTGGGCAAGTCTAGTCCCGGGTCGTGGGGACGACCCTATAGTCGTCGGACATGACGGCGGCTGGCCAACTTTGGCCCGTGGTCGTGGGGACAACCCAATAGTGGTCGGACATGTCGGCGGCTGGCCAACCTAGTCCCGAGGTCGTGGGGACGACCCTATAGTCGTCGGACTTGACGGTGGCGGGCCAATCTAGTCCCGGGGTCGTGGGGACGACCCTACAGTCGTCGGACATTTCGGCGGCTTGCCAACTTTGGCCCGGGGTCGTGGGACGACCCTATAGTCGTCGGACTTGACGGTAGCGGGCCAATCTAGTCCCGAGGTCGTGGGGACGACCCTATAGTCGTCGGACTTGACGGTGGCGGGCCAATCTAGTCCCGGGGTCGTGGGGACGACCCTACAGTCGTCGGACATTTCGGCGGCTTGCCAACTTTGGCCCGGGGTCGTGGGGACGACTCTATAGTCGTCGGAAATGTCGGCGGCTGGCCAACTTTGGCCCGTGGTTGTGGGGACGACCCTATAGTCGTTGGACATGACGGTGGCGGGCCAATCTAGTCCCGGGGTCGTGGGTAAGACCCTATAGTCGTCGGACAAGACGGCGGCTGGACATCTTTGGCCCGGGGTCGTGGGGACGACCCTATAGTCGTCGGACATGTTGGCGGGTTGTCAGCCTAGTCCCGGGGTCGTGGGTACGACCCTATAGTCGTCGGACAAGTCGGCGGCGGGCCAACCTTGTCCCGGGGTCGTGGGGACGACCCTATAGTCGTCGGACATGTCGGCGGCTGGCCAACTTTGGCCCGGTGTCGTGGGGACGACTCTATAGTCGTCGGAAATGTCGGCGGCTGGCCAACTTTGGCCCGGGGTCGTGGGGACGACTCTATAGTCGTCGGAAATGTCGGCGGCTGGCCAACCTGGACTCGGGGTCGTGGGGACGACCCTATAGTCGTCGGACAAGACGGCGGCTTGACATCTTTGGCCCAGGGTCGTGGGGACGACCCTATAGTCGTCGGACATGTTGGCGGCTTGTCAGCCTAGTCCCGGGGTGGTGGGTACGACCCTATAGTCGTCGGACAAGTCGGCGGCGGGCCAACCTTGTCCCGGGGTCGTGGGGACGACCCTATAGTCGTCGGACATGACGGTGTCGGGCCAATCTAGTCCCGGGGTCGTGGGGACGACCCTATAGTCGTCGGACATGTCGGCGGCTGGCCAACTTTGGCCCGTGGTCGTGGGGACGACCCAATAGTCGTCGGAAATGTCGGTGGCTGTCCAACTTTGGCCCGGGTGTCGTGGGGACGACCCTATAGTCGTCGGACATGTCGGCGGCGAGCCAACATTGACCCGGGGTCGTGGGGACGACTCTATAGTCGTCGGACATGTCGGCGGCTGGCCAAATATGACCCGGGGACGTGGGGACGAGCCTATAGTCTTCGGACAAGTCGGCGGCTGGCCAAATTTGGCCCGTGGTTGTGTGGACGACCCTATAGTCGTCGGATATGTCGGCGGCTGGCCAGCTTTGACCCGTGGTCGTGGGGACGACCCTATTGTCGTCGGAAATAACGGTGGCGGGCCAATCTATTCCCGGGGTCGTGGGGACTACCCTAATGTCGTCGGACAAGTCGGCAGCTTGCCAACTTTGGCACGGAGTCGTGGGGACGACCCTACAGTCGTCGGACAAGTCGGCGGCGAGCCAATCTAGCCCCGCGGTCGTGGGGACGACCCTATAGTCGTCGGACATGTCGGCGGCTGGCCAACTTTGGCCCGGGGTCGTGGGGACGACCCTATAGTCGTCGGACAAGTCGGCGGCGGGGCAACCTAGTCCCGGGGTCGTGGGGACCACCCTATAGTCGTCGGACATGACGGTGGTGGGCCAGTCTAGTCCCGGGTCGTGGGGACGACCCTATAGTCGTCGGACATGTCGGCGGCTGGCCAACTTTGGCCCGTGGTCGTGGGGAGGACCCTATACTCGTCGGACAAGTCGGCGGCGAGCCAATCTAGTCCCGCGGTCGTGGGGACGACCCTATAGTCGTCGGACAAGTCAGCGGCTGGCCAACATTGGCCCGTGGTCGTGGGGACGACCATATAGTCGTCGGACATGACGGTGGCGGGCCACTCTAGTCCCGGGTCGTGGGGACGACCCTATAGTCGTCGGACATGTTGGCGGCTTGTCAGCCTAGTCCCGGGGTGGTGGGTACGACCCTATAGTCGTCGGACAAGTCGGCGGCGGGCCAACCTTGTCCCGGGGTCGTGGGGACGACCCTATAGTCGTCGGACATGTCGGCGGCTGGCCAACTTTGGCCCGGTGTCGTGGGGACGACTCTATAGTCGTCGGAAATGTCGGCGGCTGGCCAACTTTGGCCCGGGGTCGTGGGGACGACTCTATAGTCGTCGGAAATGTCGGCGGCTGGCCAACCTGGACTCGGGGTCGTGGGGACGACCCTATAGTCGTCGGACAAGACGGCGGCTTGACATCTTTGGCCCAGGGTCGTGGGGACGACCCTATAGTCGTCGGACATGTTGGCGGCTTGTCAGCCTAGTCCCGGGGTGGTGGGTACGACCCTATAGTCGTCGGACAAGTCGGCGGCGGGCCAACCTTGTCCCGGGGTCGTGGGGACGACCCTATAGTCGTCGGACATGACGGTGTCGGGCCAATCTAGTCCCGGGGTCGTGGGGACGACCCTATAGTCGTCGGACATGTCGGCGGCTGGCCAACTTTGGCCCGTGGTCGTGGGGACGACCCAATAGTCGTCGGAAATGTCGGTGGCTGTCCAACTTTGGCCCGGGTGTCGTGGGGACGACCCTATAGTCGTCGGACATGACGGTGTCGGGCCAATCTAGTCCCGGGGTCGTGGGGACGACCCTATACTCGTCGGACATGTCGGCGGCTGGCCAACTTTGGCCCGTGGTCGTGGGGACGACCCAATAGTCGTCGGAAATGTCGGTGGCTGTCCAACTTTGGCCCGGGGGTCGTGGGGACGACCCTATAGTCGTCGGACATGTCGGCGGCGAGCCAACATTGACCCGGGGTCGTGGGGACGACTCTATAGTCGTCGGACATGTCGGCGGCTGGCCAAATATGACCCGGGGACGTGGGGACGAGCCTATAGTCGTCGGACAAGTCAGCGGCTGGCCAACATTGGCCCGTGGTACGTGGGGACGACCCTATAGTCGTCGGATATGTCGGCGGCTGGCCAACTTTGGCCCGTGGTCGTGGGGACGACCCTATAGTCGTCGGACAAGTCGGCGGCGAGCCAATCTAGTCCCGCGGTCGTGGGGACGACCCTATAGTCGTCGGACAAGTCGGCGGCTGGCCAACTTTGGCCCGTGGTCGTGGGGACGACCCTATAGTCGTCAGACATGACGGTGGCGAGCCAACCTAGTCCCGGGGTCGTGGGGACGACCCTATAATCGTCGGAGGTGTCGGCGGGTGGCCAACTTTGGCCCGTGGTCGTGGGGACGACCCTATAGTCCTCGGACAAGTCGGCGGCTGGCCAACTTTGGCCCAGGGTTGTGGGGACGACCCTATAGTCGACGGACATGACGGTGGCGGGCCAATCTAGTCCCGGGGTCGTGGGGACGACCCTATAGTCGTCGGACATGTCGGCGGCTGGCCAACTTTGGCCCGTGGTCGTGGGGACGACCCTATAGTCGTCGGAAATGTCGGTGGCTGTCCAACTTTGGCCTGGGGGTCGTAGGGACGACCCTATAGTCGTCGGACATGTCGGCGGCTGGCCAACTTTGGCCCGTAGTCGTGGGTACGACCCTGTAGTCGTCGGACATGACGGTGTCGGGCCAATCTAGTCCCGGGGTCGTGGGGACGACCCTATAGTCGTCGGACATGTCGGCGGCTGGCCAACTTTGGCCCGGGGTCGTGGGAACGACCCTATAGTCGTCGGACAAGTCGGCGGCGAGCCCACCTAGTCCGGGGGTCGTAGGGACGACCCTATAGTCGTCGGACATGTCGCCGGCTGGCCAAATTTGGCCCGTGGTCGTGGGGACGACCCTATACTCGTCGGACAAGTCGGCGGCGAGCCAACCTAGTCCGGGGGTCGTGGGGACGACCCTATAGTCGTCGGAGAAGTCGGCGGCGGGCCAACCTAGACCCGGGGTCGTAGGGACGACCCTATAGTCGTCGGACATGTCGCCGGCTGGCCAAATTTGGCCCGTGGTCGTGGGGACGACCCTATACTCGTCGGACAAGTCGGCGGCGAGCCAACCTAGTCCGGGGGTCGTGGGGACGACCCTATAGTCGTCGGAGAAGTCGGCGGCGGGCCAACCTAGTCCCGGGGTCGTAGGGACGACCCTATAGTCGTCGGACAAGTCAGCGGCTGGCCAACATTGGCCCGTGGTCGTGGGGACGACCCTATAGTCGTCAGACATGACGGTGGCTGTCCAACTTTGGCCCGGGGGTCGTGGGGACGACCCTATAGTCGTCGGACATGTCGGCGGCTGGCCAACTTTGGCCCGTACTCGTGGGTACGACCCTATAGTCGTCGGACATGACGGTGTCGGGCCAATCTAGTCCCGGGGTCGTGGGGACGACCCTATAGTCGTCGGACATGTCGGCGGCTGGCCAACTTTGGCCCGTGGTCGTGGGGACGACCCAATAGTCGTCGGAAATGTCGGTGGCTGTCCAACTTTGGCCCGGGGGTCGTGGGGACGACCCTATAGTCGTCGGACATGTCGGCGGCGAGCCAACATTGACCCGGGGTCGTGGGGACGACTCTATAGTCGTCGGACATGTCGGCGGCTGGCCCAATATGACCCGGGGACGTGGGGACGAGCCTATAGTCTTCGGACAAGTCGGCGGCTGGCCAATCTAGTCCCGCGGTCGTGGGGACGACCCTATAGTCGTCGGACAAGTCAGCGGCTGGCCAACATTGGCCCGTGGTCGTGGGGACGACCATATAGTCGTCGGACATGACGGTAGCGGGCCACTCTCTGTCCCGGGTCGTGGGGACGACCCTATAGTCGTCGGACATGTCGGCGGCTGGCCAACTTTGGCCCGGGGTCGTGGGGACGACCCTATAGTCGTCGGACTTGACGGTGGCGGGCCAATCTAGTCCCGGGGTCGTGGGGACGACCCTACAGTCGTCGGACATTTCGGCGGCTTGCCAACTTTGGCCCGGGGTCGTGGGACGACCCTATAGTCGTCGGACTTGACGGTGGCGGGCCAATCTAGTCCCGAGGTCGTGGGGACGACCCTATAGTCGTCGGACTTGACGGTGGCGGGCCAATCTAGTCCCGGGGTCGTGGGGACGACCCTACAGTCGTCGGACATTTCGGCGGCTTGCCAACTTTGGCCCGGTGTCGTGGGGACGACTCTATAGTCGTCGGAAATGTCGGCGGCTGGCCAACTTTGGCCCGTGGTTGTGGGGACGACCCTATAGTCGTTGGACATGACGGTGGCGGGCCAATCTAGTCCCGGGGTCGTGGGTAAGACCCTATAGTCGTCGGACAAGACGGCGGCTGGACATCTTTGGCCCGGGGTCTTGGGGACGACCCTATAGTCGTCGGACATGTTGGCGGGTTGTCAGCCTAGTCCCGGGGTCGTGGGTACGACCCTATAGTCGTCGGACAAGTCGGCGGCGGGCCAACCTTGTCCCGGGGTCGTGGGGACGACCCTATAGTCGTCGGACATGTCGGCGGCTGGCCAACTTTGGCCCGGTGTCGTGGGGACGACTCTATAGTCGTCGGAAATGTCGGCGGCTTGTCAGCCTAGTCCCGGGGTCGTGGGTACGACCCTACAGTCGTCGGACATTTCGGCGGCTTGCCAACTTTGGCCCGGGGTCGTGGGGACGACCCTATAGTCGTCGGACATGTTGGCGGCTTGTCAGCTTAGTCCCGGGGTCGTGGGTACGGCCCTATAGTCGTCGGACAAGACGGCGGCTGGACATCTTTGGCCCGGGGTCGTGGGGACGACCCTACAGTCGTCGGACATTTCGGCGTCTTGCCAACTTTGGCCCGGGGTCGTGGGGACGACCCTATAGTCGTCGGGCTTGACGGTGGCGGGCCAATCTAGTCCCGGGGTCGTGGGGACGACCCTACAGTCGTCGGACATTTCGGCGGCATGCCAACTTTGGCCCGGGGTCGTGGGGACGACCCTATAGTCGTCGGACTTGACGGTGGCGGGCCAATCTAGTCCCGGGGTCTTGGGGACGACCCTATAGTCGTCGGACATGTCGGCGGCTGGCCAACTTTGGCCCGGGGTCGTGGGGACGACCCAATAGTCGTCGGACATGTCGGCGGCTGGCAAACCTAGTCCCGAGGTCGTTGGGACGACCCTATAGTCGTCGGACTTGACGGTGGCGGGCCAATCTAGTCCCGGGGTCGTGGGGACGACCCTACAGTCGTCGGAAATTTCGGCGGCTTGCCAACTTTGGCCCGGGGTCGTGGGGACGACCCTATAGTCGTCGGACATTTCGGCGGCTTGCCAACTTTGGCCCGGGGTCGTGGGGACGACCCTATAGTCGTCGGACAAGACGGCGGCTGGACATCTTTGGCCCGCGGTCGTGGGGACGACCCTATAATCGTCGCACATTTCGGCGGCTTGCCAACTTTGGCCTGTGGTCGTTGGGACGACCCTATAGTCGTCGGACATTTCGGCGGCATGCCCACTTTGGCCCGGGGTCGTGGGGACGACCCTATAGTCGTTGGACATGACGGTGGCGGGCCAATCTAGTCCCGGGGTCGTGGGTACGACCCTATAGTCATCGGACAAGACGGCGGCGGGCCAACCTTGTCCCGGGGACGTGGGGACGACCCTATAGTCGTCGGACATGACGGTGGCGGGCCAATCTAGTCCCGGGGTCGTGGGGACGACCCTATAGTCGTCGGACAAGACGGCGGCTGGATATCCTTGGCTCGCGGTCGTGGGGACGACCCTATAGTCGTCGGACATTTCGGCGGCTTGCCAACTTTGGCCCGGGTTCGTGGGGACGACCCTATAGTCGTCGGACATTTCGGCGGCATGCCAACTTTGGCCCGGGGTCGTGGGGACGACCCTATAGTCGTCGGACATGACGGTGGCGGGCCAATCTAGTCCCGGGGTCGTAGGGACGACCCTATAGTCGTCGGACATGTCGGCGATTGGCCAACATTGGCCCGGGGTCGTGGGGACGACCCTATAGTCGTCGGACATGTCGGCGGCGGGCCAACCTAGTCCCGGGGTCGTGGGGATGACCCTATACTCGTCGGACAAGTCGGCGGCGAACCCACCTAGTCGGGGGGTCGTGGGGACGACCCTATAGTCGTCGGACAAGTCAGCGGCTGGCCACCATTGGCCCGTGGTCGTGGGGACGACCATATAGCCGTCGGACATGACGGTGGCGGGCCACTCTAGTCCCGGGTCGTGGGGACGACCCTATAGTCGTCGGACATGTCGGCGGCTGGCCAACTTTGGCCCGGGGTCGTGGGGACGACCCTATAGTCGTCGGACATGTCGGCGGCTGGCCAACTTTGGCCCGGTGTCGTGGGGACGACTCTATAGTCGTCGGAAATGTCGGCGGCTGGCCAACTTTGGCCCAGGGTCGTGGGGACGACCCTATAGTCGTCGGACATGTTGGCGGCTTGTCAGCCTAGTCCCGGGGTGGTGGGTACGACCCTATAGTCGTCGGACAAGTCGGCGGCGGGCCAACCTTGTCCCGGGGTCGTGGGGACGACCCTATAGTCGTCGGACATGACGGTGTCGGGCCAATCTAGTCCCGGGGTCGTGGGGACGACCCTATAGTCGTCGGACATGTCGGCGGCTGGCCAACTTTGGCCCGTGGTCGTGGGGACGACCCAATAGTCGTCGGAAATGTCGGTGGCTGTCCAACTTTGGCCCGGGTGTCGTGGGGACGACCCTATAGTCGTCGGACATGTCGGCGGCGAGCCAACATTGACCCGGGGTCGTGGGGACGACTCTATAGTCGTCGGACATGTCGGCGGCTGGCCAAATATGACCCGGGGACGTGGGGACGAGCCTATAGTCTTCGGACAAGTCGGCGGCTGGCCAAATTTGGCCCGTGGTTGTGTGGACGACCCTATAGTCGTCGGATATGTCGGCGGCTGGCCAGCTTTGACCCGTGGTCGTGGGGACGACCCTATTGTCGTCGGAAATAACGGTGGCGGGCCAATCTATTCCCGGGGTCGTGGGGACTACCCTATAGTCGTCGGACAAGTCGGCAGCTTGCCAACTTTGGCACGGAGTCGTGGGGACGACCCTACAGTCGTCGGACAAGTCGGCGGCGAGCCAATCTAGCCCCGCGGTCGTGGGGACGACCCTATAGTCGTCGGACATGTCGGCGGCTGGCCAACTTTGGCCGGGGTCGAGGGGACGACCCTATAGTCGTCGGACAAGTCGGCGGCGGGGCAACCTAGTCCCGGGGTCGTGGGGACCACCCTATAGTCGTCGGACATGACGGTGGTGGGCCAGTCTAGTCCCGGGTCGTGGGGACGACCCTATAGTCGTCGGACATGTCGGCGCCTGGCCAACTTTGGCCCGTGGTCGTGGGGAGGACCCTATACTCGTCGGACAAGTCGGCGGCGAGCCAATCTAGTCCCGCGGTCGTGGGGACGACCCTATAGTCGTCGGACAAGTCAGCGGCTGGCCAACATTGGCCCGCGGTCGTGGGGACGACCATATAGTCGTCGGACATGACGGTGGCGGGCCACTCTAGTCCCGGGTCGTGGGGACGACCCTATAGTCGTCGGACATGTCGCCGGCTGGCCAACTTTGGCCCGTACTCGTGGGTACGACCCTATAGTCGTCGGACATGACGGTGTCGGGCCAACTTTGGCCCGTGGTCGTGGGGACGACCCAATAGTCGTCGGAAATGTCGGTGGCTGTCCAACTTTGGCCCGGGGGTCGTGGGGACGACCCTATAGTCGTCGGACATGTCGGCGGCGAGCCAACATTGACCCGGGGTCGTGGGGACGACTCTATAGTCGTCGGACATGTCGGCGGCTGGCCAAATATGACCCGGGGACGTGGGGACGAGCCTATAGTCGTCGGACAAGTCAGCGGCTGGCCAACATTGGCCCGTGGTACGTGGGGACGACCCTATAGTCGTCGGATATGTCGGCGGCTGGCCAACTTTGGCCCGTGGTCGTGGCGACGACCCTATAGTCGTCGGACAAGTCGGCGGCGAGCCAATCTAGTCCCGCGGTCGTGGGGACGACCCTATAGTCGTCGGACAAGTCAGCGGCTGGCCAACATTGGCCCGTGGTCGTGGGGACGACCATATAGTCGTCGGACATGACGGTGGCGGGCCACTCTAGTCCCGGGTCGTGGGGACGACCCTATAGTCGTCGGACATGTCGGCGGCTGGCCAACTTTGGCCCGGGGTCGTGGGGACGACCCTATAGTCGTCGGACAAGTCGGCGGCGGGGCAACCTAGTCCCGGGGTCGTGGGGACCACCCTATAGTCGTCGGACATGACGGTGGTGGGCCAGTCTAGTCCCGGGTCGTGGGGACGACCCTATAGTCGTCGGACATGTCGGCGGCTGGCCAACTTTGGCCCGTGGTCGTGGGGAGGACCCTATACTCGTCGGACAAGTCGGCGGCGAGCCAACCTAGTCCGGGGGTCGTGGGGACGACCCTATACTCGTCGGAGAAGTCTGCGGCGGGCCAACCTAGTCCCGGGGTCGTAGGGACGACCCTATAGTCGTCGGACATGTCGCCGGCTGGCCAACTTTGGCCCGTACTCGTGGGTACGACCCTATAGTCGTCGGACATGACGGTGTCGGGCCAATCTAGTCCCGGGGTCGTGGGGACGACCCTATAGTCGTCGGACATGACGGTGTCGGGCCAATCTAGTCCCGGGGTCGTGGGGACGACCCTATAGTCATCGGACATGTCGGCGGCTGGCCAACTTTGGCCCGTGGTCGTGGGGACGACCCAATAGTCGTCGGAAATGTCGGTGGCTGTCCAACTTTGGCCCGGGGGTCGTGGGGACGACCCTATAGTCGTCGGACATGTCGGCGGCTGGCCAACTTTGGCCCGGGGTCGTGGGGACGACCCTATAGTCGTCGGACATGACGGTGGTGGGCCAGTCTAGTCCCGGGTCGTGGGGACGACCCTATAGTCGTCGGACATGTCGCCGGCTGGCCAACTTTGGCCCGTACTCGTGGGTACGACCCTATAGTCGTCGGACATGACGGTGTCGGGCCAATCTAGTCCCGGGGTCGTGGGGACGACCCTATAGTCGTCGGACATGACGGTGTCGGGCCAATCTAGTCCCGGGGTCGTGGGGACGACCCTATAGTCGTCGGACATGTCGGCGGCTGGCCAACTTTGGCCCGTGGTCGTGGGGACGACCCAATAGTCGTCGGAAATGTCGGTGGCTGTCCAACTTTGGCCCGGGGGTCGTGGGGACGACCCTATAGTCGTCGGACATGTCGGCGGCTGGCCAACTTTGGCCCGGGGTCGTGGGGACGACCCTATAGTCGTCGGATGTGTCGGCGGCTGGCCAACTTTGGCCCGTGGTCGTGGGGACGACCCTATAGTCGTCGGAAATGACGGTGGCGGGCCAATCTATTCCCGGGGTCGTGGGGAGGACCCTATAGTCGTCGGACATATCAGCGGCTGGCCAACTTTGGCCCGGGGTCGTGGGGACGACCCTATAGTCGTCGGACATGACGGTGGCGGGCCAGTCTAGTCCCGGGTCATGGGGACGACCCTATAGTCGTCGGACAAGTCGGCGGCTGGCCAACTTTGGCCCGTGGTCGTGGGGACGACCCTATAGTCGTCAGACATGACGGTGGCGAGCCAACCTAGTCCCGGGGTCGTGGGGACGACCCTATAATCGTCGGAGGTGTCGGCGGGTGGCCAACTTTGGCCCGTGGTCGTGGGGACGGCCCTATAGTCCTCGGACAAGTCGGCGGCTGGCCAACTTTGGCCCAGGGTTGTGGGGACGACCCTATAGTCGACGGACATGACCGTGGCGGGCCAATCTAGTCCCGGGGTCGTGGGGACGACCCTATAGTCGTCGGACATGTCGGCGGCTGGCCAACTTTGGCCCGTGGTCGTGGGGACGACCCTATAGTCGTCGGAAATGTCGGTGGCTGTCCAACTTTGGCCTGGGGGTCGTAGGGACGACCCTATAGTCGTCGGACATGTCGGCGGCTGGCCAAATTTGGCCCGTAGTCGTGGGTACGACCCTGTAGTCGTCGGACATGACGGTGTCGGGCCAATCTAGTCCCGGGGTCGTGGGGACGACCCTATAGTCGTCGGACATGTCGGCGGCTGGCCAACTTTGGCCCGGGGTCGTGGGAACGACCCTATAGTCGTCGGACAAGTCGGCGGCGAGCCCACCTAGTCCGGGGGTCGTAGGGACGACCCTATAGTCGTCGGACATGTCGCCGGCTGGCCAAATTTGGCCCGTGGTCGTGGGGACGACCCTATACTCGTCGGACAAGTCGGCGGCGAGCCAACCTAGTCCGGGGGTCGTGGGGACGACCCTATAGTCGTCGGAGAAGTCGGCGGCGGGCCAACCTAGACCCGGGGTCGTAGGGACGACCCTATAGTCGTCGGACATGTCGCCGGCTGGCCAAATTTGGCCCGTGGTCGTGGGGACGACCCTATACTCGTCGGACAAGTCGGCGGCGAGCCAACCTAGTCCGGGGGTCGTGGGGACGACCCTATAGTCGTCGGAGAAGTCGGCGGCGGGCCAACCTAGTCCCGGGGTCGTAGGGACGACCCTATAGTCGTCGGACATGTCGCCGGCTGGCCAAATTTGGCCCGTGGTCGTGGGGACGACCCTATACTCGTCGGACAAGTCGACGGCGAGCCAACCTAGTCCGGGGGTCGTGTGGACGACCCTATAGTCGTCGGAGAAGTCGGCGGCGGGCCAACCTAGTCCCGGGTTCGTAGGGACGACCCTATAGTCGTCGGACATGTCGCCGGCTGGCCAACTTTGGCCCGTGGTCGTGGGGACGACCCTATAGTCGTCGGACATAACGGTGGCGGGCCAATCTAGTCCCGGGGTCGTGGGGACGACCCTATAGTCGTCGGACAAGTCGGCGGCTGGCCAACCTAGACCCGGGGTCGTGGGGACGACCCTATTGTCGTCGGATATGTCGGCGGCTGGCCATCTTTGGCCCGTGGTCGTGGGGACGATCCGATAATCGTCGGACATGTCGGCGGCTGGCCAACTTTGGCCCGTGGTCGTGGGGACGATCCAATAGTCGTCGGACATGTCGGCGGCTGGCCAACCTAGACCGGGTGTCGTGGGGACGACCCTATTGTCGTCGGACATGGCGGTGGCGGGCCAATCTAGTCCCGTGGTCGTGGGGACGACCCTATAGTCGTCGGACATGTCGGCGGCTGGCCAACTTTGGGCCGTGGTCGTGGGGACGACCCTATAGTCGTCGGAAATGTCGGTGGCTGTCCAACTTTGGCCCGGGGGTCGTAGGGACGACCCTATAGTCGTCGGACATGTCGGCGGCTGGCCAACTTTGGCCCGTACTCGTGGGTACGACCCTATAGTCGTCGGACATGACGGTGTCGGGCCAATCTAGTCCCGGGGTCGTGGGGACGACCCTATAGTCGTCGGACATGTCGGCGGCTGGCCAACTTTGGCCCGTGGTCGTGGGGACGACCCAATAGTCGTCGGAAATGTCGGTGGCTGTCCAACTTTGGCCCGGGGGTCGTGGGGACGACCCTATAGTCGTCGGACATGTCGGCGGCTGGCCAACTTTGGCCCGTGGTCGTGGGGACGACCCTATAGTCGTCGGAAATGACGGTGGCGGGCCAATCTAGTCCCGGGGTCATGGGGACGACCCTACAGTCGTCGGACAAGTCGGCGGCGAGCCAATCTAGTCCCGCGGTCGTGGGGACGACCCTATAGTCGTCGGACAAGTCAGCGGCTGGCCAACATTGGCCCGTGGTCGTGGGGACGACCCTATAGTCGTCAGACATGACGGTGGCGAGCCAACCTACTCCCGGGGTCGTGGGGACGACCCTATAGTCGTCGGACAAGTCGGCGGCGGGGCAACCTAGTCCCGGGGTCGTGGGGACCACCCTATAGTCGTCGGACATGACGGTGTCGGGCCAATCTAGTCCCGGGGTCGTGGGGACGACCCTATAGTCGTCAGACATGACGGTGGCGAGCCAACCTACTCCCGGGGTAGTGGGGACGACCCTATAGTCGTCAGACATGACGGTGGCGAGCCAACCTACTCCCGGGGTCGTGGGGACGACCCTATAGTCGTCGGACATGTCGGCGGCTGGCCAACTTTGGGCCGTGGTCGTGGGGACGACCCTATAGTCGTCAGACATGACGGTGGCGAGCCAACCTACTCCCGGGGTCGTGGGGACGACCCTATAGTCGTCAGACATGACGGTGGCGAGCCAACCTACTCCCGGGGTCGTGGGGACGACCCTATAGTCGTCGGACATTTCGGCGGCTTGCCAACTTTGGCCCGGGGTCGTGGGGAGGACCCTATACTCGTCGGACAAGTCAGCGGCTGGCCAACATTGGCCCGTGGTCGTGGGGACGACCCTATAGTCGTCAGACATGACGGTGGCGAGCCAACCTACTCCCGGGGTCGTGGGGACGACCCTATAGTCGTCAGACATGACGGTGGCGAGCCAACCTACTCCCGGGGTCGTGGGGACGACCCTATAGTCGTCGGACATGTCGGCGGCTGGCCAACTTTGGGCCGTGGTCGTGGGGACGACCCTATAGTCGTCGGAAATGTCGGTGGCTGTCCAACTTTGGCCCGGGGGTCGTAGGGACGACCCTATAGTCGTCGGACATGTCGGCGGCTGGCCAACTTTGGCCCGTACTCGTGGGTACGACCCTATAGTCGTCGGACATGTCGGCGGCTGGCCAACTTTGGGCCGTGGTCGTGGGGACGACCCTATAGTCGTCGGAAATGTCGGTGGCTGTCCAACTTTGGCCCGGGGGTCGTAGGGACGACCCTATAGTCGTCGGACATGTCGGCGGCTGGCCAACTTTGGCCCGTACTCGTGGGTACGACCCTATAGTCGTCGGACATGACGGTGTCGGGCCAATCTAGTCCCGGGGTCATGGGGACGACCCAATAGTCGTCGGAAATGTCGGTGGCTGTCCAACTTTGGCCCGGGGGTCGTGGGGACGACCCTATAGTCGTCGGACAAGTCAGCGGCTGGCCACCATTGGCCCGTGGTCGTGGGGACGACCATATAGCCGTCGGACATGACGGTGGCGGGCCACTCTAGTCCCGGGTCGTGGGGACGACCCTATAGTCGTCGGACATGTCGGCGGCTGGCCAACTTTGGCCCGGGGTCGTGGGGACGACCCTATAGTCGTCGGACATGTCGGCGGCTGGCCAACTTTGGCCCGGTGTCGTGGGGACGACTCTATAGTCGTCGGAAATGTCGGCGGCTGGCCAACTTTGGCCCAGGGTCGTGGGGACGACCCTATAGTCGTCGGACATGTTGGCGGCTTGTCAGCCTAGTCCCGGGGTGGTGGGTACGACCCTATAGTCGTCGGACAAGTCGGCGGCGGGCCAACCTTGTCCCGGGGTCGTGGGGACGACCCTATAGTCGTCGGACATGACGGTGTCGGGCCAATCTAGTCCCGGGGTCGTGGGGACGACCCTATAGTCGTCGGACATGTCGGCGGCTGGCCAACTTTGGCCCGTGGTCGTGGGGACGACCCAATAGTCGTCGGAAATGTCGGTGGCTGTCCAACTTTGGCCCGGGTGTCGTGGGGACGACCCTATAGTCGTCGGACATGTCGGCGGCGAGCCAACATTGACCCGGGGTCGTGGGGACGACTCTATAGTCGTCGGACATGTCGGCGGCTGGCCAAATATGACCCGGGGACGTGGGGACGAGCCTATAGTCTTCGGACAAGTCGGCGGCTGGCCAAATTTGGCCCGTGGTTGTGTGGACGACCCTATAGTCGTCGGATATGTCGGCGGCTGGCCAGCTTTGACCCGTGGTCGTGGGGACGACCCTATTGTCGTCGGAAATAACGGTGGCGGGCCAATCTATTCCCGGGGTCGTGGGGACTACCCTATAGTCGTCGGACAAGTCGGCAGCTTGCCAACTTTGGCACGGAGTCGTGGGGACGACCCTACAGTCGTCGGACAAGTCGGCGGCGAGCCAATCTAGCCCCGCGGTCGTGGGGACGACCCTATAGTCGTCGGACATGTCGGCGGCTGGCCAACTTTGGCCGGGGTCGAGGGGACGACCCTATAGTCGTCGGACAAGTCGGCGGCGGGGCAACCTAGTCCCGGGGTCGTGGGGACCACCCTATAGTCGTCGGACATGACGGTGGTGGGCCAGTCTAGTCCCGGGTCGTGGGGACGACCCTATAGTCGTCGGACATGTCGGCGCCTGGCCAACTTTGGCCCGTGGTCGTGGGGAGGACCCTATACTCGTCGGACAAGTCGGCGGCGAGCCAATCTAGTCCCGCGGTCGTGGGGACGACCCTATAGTCGTCGGACAAGTCAGCGGCTGGCCAACATTGGCCCGCGGTCGTGGGGACGACCATATAGTCGTCGGACATGACGGTGGCGGGCCACTCTAGTCCCGGGTCGTGGGGACGACCCTATAGTCGTCGGACATGTCGCCGGCTGGCCAACTTTGGCCCGTACTCGTGGGTACGACCCTATAGTCGTCGGACATGACGGTGTCGGGCCAACTTTGGCCCGTGGTCGTGGGGACGACCCAATAGTCGTCGGAAATGTCGGTGGCTGTCCAACTTTGGCCCGGGGGTCGTGGGGACGACCCTATAGTCGTCGGACATGTCGGCGGCGAGCCAACATTGACCCGGGGTCGTGGGGACGACTCTATAGTCGTCGGACATGTCGGCGGCTGGCCAAATATGACCCGGGGACGTGGGGACGAGCCTATAGTCGTCGGACAAGTCAGCGGCTGGCCAACATTGGCCCGTGGTACGTGGGGACGACCCTATAGTCGTCGGATATGTCGGCGGCTGGCCAACTTTGGCCCGTGGTCGTGGCGACGACCCTATAGTCGTCGGACAAGTCGGCGGCGAGCCAATCTAGTCCCGCGGTCGTGGGGACGACCCTATAGTCGTCGGACAAGTCAGCGGCTGGCCAACATTGGCCCGTGGTCGTGGGGACGACCATATAGTCGTCGGACATGACGGTGGCGGGCCACTCTAGTCCCGGGTCGTGGGGACGACCCTATAGTCGTCGGACATGTCGGCGGCTGGCCAACTTTGGCCCGGGGTCGTGGGGACGACCCTATAGTCGTCGGACAAGTCGGCGGCGGGGCAACCTAGTCCCGGGGTCGTGGGGACCACCCTATAGTCGTCGGACATGACGGTGGTGGGCCAGTCTAGTCCCGGGTCGTGGGGACGACCCTATAGTCGTCGGACATGTCGGCGGCTGGCCAACTTTGGCCCGTGGTCGTGGGGAGGACCCTATACTCGTCGGACAAGTCGGCGGCGAGCCAACCTAGTCCGGGGGTCGTGGGGACGACCCTATACTCGTCGGAGAAGTCTGCGGCGGGCCAACCTAGTCCCGGGGTCGTAGGGACGACCCTATAGTCGTCGGACATGTCGCCGGCTGGCCAACTTTGGCCCGTACTCGTGGGTACGACCCTATAGTCGTCGGACATGACGGTGTCGGGCCAATCTAGTCCCGGGGTCGTGGGGACGACCCTATAGTCGTCGGACATGACGGTGTCGGGCCAATCTAGTCCCGGGGTCGTGGGGACGACCCTATAGTCATCGGACATGTCGGCGGCTGGCCAACTTTGGCCCGTGGTCGTGGGGACGACCCAATAGTCGTCGGAAATGTCGGTGGCTGTCCAACTTTGGCCCGGGGGTCGTGGGGACGACCCTATAGTCGTCGGACATGTCGGCGGCTGGCCAACTTTGGCCCGGGGTCGTGGGGACGACCCTATAGTCGTCGGACATGACGGTGGTGGGCCAGTCTAGTCCCGGGTCGTGGGGACGACCCTATAGTCGTCGGACATGTCGCCGGCTGGCCAACTTTGGCCCGTACTCGTGGGTACGACCCTATAGTCGTCGGACATGACGGTGTCGGGCCAATCTAGTCCCGGGGTCGTGGGGACGACCCTATAGTCGTCGGACATGACGGTGTCGGGCCAATCTAGTCCCGGGGTCGTGGGGACGACCCTATAGTCGTCGGACATGTCGGCGGCTGGCCAACTTTGGCCCGTGGTCGTGGGGACGACCCAATAGTCGTCGGAAATGTCGGTGGCTGTCCAACTTTGGCCCGGGGGTCGTGGGGACGACCCTATAGTCGTCGGACATGTCGGCGGCTGGCCAACTTTGGCCCGGGGTCGTGGGGACGACCCTATAGTCGTCGGATGTGTCGGCGGCTGGCCAACTTTGGCCCGTGGTCGTGGGGACGACCCTATAGTCGTCGGAAATGACGGTGGCGGGCCAATCTATTCCCGGGGTCGTGGGGAGGACCCTATAGTCGTCGGACATATCAGCGGCTGGCCAACTTTGGCCCGGGGTCGTGGGGACGACCCTATAGTCGTCGGACATGACGGTGGCGGGCCAGTCTAGTCCCGGGTCATGGGGACGACCCTATAGTCGTCGGACAAGTCGGCGGCTGGCCAACTTTGGCCCGTGGTCGTGGGGACGACCCTATAGTCGTCAGACATGACGGTGGCGAGCCAACCTAGTCCCGGGGTCGTGGGGACGACCCTATAATCGTCGGAGGTGTCGGCGGGTGGCCAACTTTGGCCCGTGGTCGTGGGGACGGCCCTATAGTCCTCGGACAAGTCGGCGGCTGGCCAACTTTGGCCCAGGGTTGTGGGGACGACCCTATAGTCGACGGACATGACCGTGGCGGGCCAATCTAGTCCCGGGGTCGTGGGGACGACCCTATAGTCGTCGGACATGTCGGCGGCTGGCCAACTTTGGCCCGTGGTCGTGGGGACGACCCTATAGTCGTCGGAAATGTCGGTGGCTGTCCAACTTTGGCCTGGGGGTCGTAGGGACGACCCTATAGTCGTCGGACATGTCGGCGGCTGGCCAAATTTGGCCCGTAGTCGTGGGTACGACCCTGTAGTCGTCGGACATGACGGTGTCGGGCCAATCTAGTCCCGGGGTCGTGGGGACGACCCTATAGTCGTCGGACATGTCGGCGGCTGGCCAACTTTGGCCCGGGGTCGTGGGAACGACCCTATAGTCGTCGGACAAGTCGGCGGCGAGCCCACCTAGTCCGGGGGTCGTAGGGACGACCCTATAGTCGTCGGACATGTCGCCGGCTGGCCAAATTTGGCCCGTGGTCGTGGGGACGACCCTATACTCGTCGGACAAGTCGGCGGCGAGCCAACCTAGTCCGGGGGTCGTGGGGACGACCCTATAGTCGTCGGAGAAGTCGGCGGCGGGCCAACCTAGACCCGGGGTCGTAGGGACGACCCTATAGTCGTCGGACATGTCGCCGGCTGGCCAAATTTGGCCCGTGGTCGTGGGGACGACCCTATACTCGTCGGACAAGTCGGCGGCGAGCCAACCTAGTCCGGGGGTCGTGGGGACGACCCTATAGTCGTCGGAGAAGTCGGCGGCGGGCCAACCTAGTCCCGGGGTCGTAGGGACGACCCTATAGTCGTCGGACATGTCGCCGGCTGGCCAAATTTGGCCCGTGGTCGTGGGGACGACCCTATACTCGTCGGACAAGTCGACGGCGAGCCAACCTAGTCCGGGGGTCGTGTGGACGACCCTATAGTCGTCGGAGAAGTCGGCGGCGGGCCAACCTAGTCCCGGGTTCGTAGGGACGACCCTATAGTCGTCGGACATGTCGCCGGCTGGCCAACTTTGGCCCGTGGTCGTGGGGACGACCCTATAGTCGTCGGACATAACGGTGGCGGGCCAATCTAGTCCCGGGGTCGTGGGGACGACCCTATAGTCGTCGGACAAGTCGGCGGCTGGCCAACCTAGACCCGGGGTCGTGGGGACGACCCTATTGTCGTCGGATATGTCGGCGGCTGGCCATCTTTGGCCCGTGGTCGTGGGGACGATCCGATAATCGTCGGACATGTCGGCGGCTGGCCAACTTTGGCCCGTGGTCGTGGGGACGATCCAATAGTCGTCGGACATGTCGGCGGCTGGCCAACCTAGACCGGGTGTCGTGGGGACGACCCTATTGTCGTCGGACATGGCGGTGGCGGGCCAATCTAGTCCCGTGGTCGTGGGGACGACCCTATAGTCGTCGGACATGTCGGCGGCTGGCCAACTTTGGGCCGTGGTCGTGGGGACGACCCTATAGTCGTCGGAAATGTCGGTGGCTGTCCAACTTTGGCCCGGGGGTCGTAGGGACGACCCTATAGTCGTCGGACATGTCGGCGGCTGGCCAACTTTGGCCCGTACTCGTGGGTACGACCCTATAGTCGTCGGACATGACGGTGTCGGGCCAATCTAGTCCCGGGGTCGTGGGGACGACCCTATAGTCGTCGGACATGTCGGCGGCTGGCCAACTTTGGCCCGTGGTCGTGGGGACGACCCAATAGTCGTCGGAAATGTCGGTGGCTGTCCAACTTTGGCCCGGGGGTCGTGGGGACGACCCTATAGTCGTCGGACATGTCGGCGGCTGGCCAACTTTGGCCCGTGGTCGTGGGGACGACCCTATAGTCGTCGGAAATGACGGTGGCGGGCCAATCTAGTCCCGGGGTCATGGGGACGACCCTACAGTCGTCGGACAAGTCGGCGGCGAGCCAATCTAGTCCCGCGGTCGTGGGGACGACCCTATAGTCGTCGGACAAGTCAGCGGCTGGCCAACATTGGCCCGTGGTCGTGGGGACGACCCTATAGTCGTCAGACATGACGGTGGCGAGCCAACCTACTCCCGGGGTCGTGGGGACGACCCTATAGTCGTCGGACAAGTCGGCGGCGGGGCAACCTAGTCCCGGGGTCGTGGGGACCACCCTATAGTCGTCGGACATGACGGTGTCGGGCCAATCTAGTCCCGGGGTCGTGGGGACGACCCTATAGTCGTCGGACATGTCGGCGGCTGGCCAACTTTGGCCCGTGGTCGTGGGGACGACCCAATAGTCGTCGGAAATGTCGGTGGCTGTACAACTTTGGCCCGGGGGTCGTGGGGACGACCCTATAGTCGTCGGAAATGACGGTGGCGGGCCAATCTAGTCCCGGGGTCATGGGGACGACCCTACAGTCGTCGGACAAGTCGGCGGCGAGCCAATCTAGTCCCGCGGTCGTGGGGACGACCCTATAGTCGTCGGACAAGTCAGCGGCTGGCCAACATTGGCCCGTGGTCGTGGGGACGACCCTATAGTCGTCAGACATGACGGTGGCGAGCCAACCTACTCCCGGGGTCGTGGGGACGACCCTATAGTCGTCGGACATGTCGCCGGCTGGCCAACTTTGGCCCGTACTCGTGGGTACGACCCTATAGTCGTCGGACATGACGGTGTCGGGCCAATCTAGTCCCGGGGTCGTGGGGACGACCCTATAGTCGTCGGACATGTCGGCGGCTGGCCAACTTTGGCCCGTGGTCGTGGGGACGACCCAATAGTCGTCGGAAATGTCGGTGGCTGTCCAACTTTGGCCCGGGGGTCGTGGGGACGACCCTATAGTCGTCGGACATGTCGGCGGCGAGCCAACATTGACCCGGGGTCGTGGGGACGACTCTATAGTCGTCGGACATGTCGGCGGCTGGCCCAATATGACCCGGGGACGTGGGGACGAGCCTATAGTCTTCGGACAAGTCGGCGGCTGGCCAATCTAGTCCCGTGGTCGTGGGGACGACCCTATAGTCGTCAGACATGACGGTGGCGAGCCAACCTACTCCCGGGGTAGTGGGGACGACCCTTTAGTCGTCGGACAAGTCGGCGGCGGGGCAACCTAGTCCCGGGGTCGTGGGGACCACCCTATAGTCGTCGGACATGACGGTGGTGGGCAAGTCTAGTCCCGGGTCGTGGGGACGACCCTATAGTCGTCGGACATGACGGCGGCTGGCCAACTTTGGCCCGTGGTCGTGGGGACAACCCAATAGTGGTCGGACATGTCGGCGGCTGGCCAACCTAGTCCCGAGGTCGTGGGGACGACCCTATAGTCGTCGGACTTGACGGTGGCGGGCCAATCTAGTCCCGGGGTCGTGGGGACGACCCTACAGTCGTCGGACATTTCGGCGGCTTGCCAACTTTGGCCCGGGGTCGTGGGACGACCCTATAGTCGTCGGACTTGACGGTAGCGGGCCAATCTAGTCCCGAGGTCGTGGGGACGACCCTATAGTCGTCGGACTTGACGGTGGCGGGCCAATCTAGTCCCGGGGTCGTGGGGACGACCCTACAGTCGTCGGACATTTCGGCGGCTTGCCAACTTTGGCCCGGGGTCGTGGGGACGACTCTATAGTCGTCGGAAATGTCGGCGGCTGGCCAACTTTGGCCCGTGGTTGTGGGGACGACCCTATAGTCGTTGGACATGACGGTGGCGGGCCAATCTAGTCCCGGGGTCGTGGGTAAGACCCTATAGTCGTCGGAAATGTCGGCGGCTTGTCAGCCTAGTCCCGGGGTCGTGGGTACGACCCTACAGTCGTCGGACATTTCGGCGGCTTGCCAACTTTGGCCCGGGGTCGTGGGGACGACCCTATAGTCGTCGGACATGTTGGCGGCTTGTCAGCTTAGTCCCGGGGTCGTGGGTACGGCCCTATAGTCGTCGGACAAGACGGCGGCTGGACATCTTTGTCCCGGGGTCGTGGGGACGACCCTACAGTCGTCGGACATTTCGGCGTCTTGCCAACTTTGGCCCGGGGTTGTGGGGACGACCCTATAGTCGTCGGACATGACGGTGGCGGACCAATCTAGTCCCGGGATCGTGGGGACGACCCTATAGTCGTCGGACATGTCGGCGGCTGGCCAACTTTGGCCCGTGGTCGTGGGGACGATCCAAAAGTCGTCGGACATGTCGGCGGCTGGCCAACTTTGGCGCGTGGTCGTGGGGACGATCCGATTGTCGTCGGACATGTCGGCGGCTGGCCAACTCTGGCCCGGTGTCGTGGGGACAACCCAATAGTCGTCGGACATGTCGGCGGCTGGCCAACTTTGGCCCGGTGTCGTGGGGACGACTCTATATTCGTCGGACATGTCGGCGGCTGGCCAACCTAGACCCGGGGTCGTGGGGACGACCCTATAGTCGTCGGACATGTCGGCGGGTGGCCAACCTAGTCCCGAGGTCGTGGGGACGACCCTATAGTCGTCGGACATGTCGGCGGCTTGCCAACTTTCGCCCGGGGTCGTGGGGACGATCCAATAGTCGTCGGACATGTCGGCGGCTGGTCAACTTTGGCCCGTGGTCGTGGGGACGACCCTATAGTCGTTGGACATGTCGGCGGCTGGCCAACTTTGGCCCGTGGTTGTGTGGACGACCCTATAGTCGTTGGACATGACGGTGGCGGGCCAATCTAGTCCCGGGGTCGTGGGGACGACCCTATAGTCGTCGGACAAGACGGCGGCTGGACATCTTTGGCCCGGGGTCGTGGGGACGACCCTATAGTCGTCGGACATGTTGGCGGCTTGTCAGCCTAGTCCCGCGGTCGTGGGTACGACCCTATAGTCGTCGGACAAGTCGGCGGCTGGCCAACCGAGACCCGGGGTCGAGGGGACGACCCTATTGTCGTCGGACATGACGGTGGCGGGCCAATCTAGTCCCGGGGTCGTGGGGACGACCCTATAGTCGTCGAACAATTCGGCGGCGGGCCAAGCTTGTCCCGGGGTCGTGGGGACGACCCTATAATCGTCGGACATGACGGTGGCGGGCCAATCTAGTCCCGGGGTCGTGGGGACGACCCTATAGTCGTCGGACATGTCGGCGGCTGGCCAACTTTGGCCCGGTGTCGTGGGGACGACTCTATAGTCGTCGGAAATGTCGGCAGCTGGCCAACCTGGACCCGGGGTCGTGGGGACGACCCTATTGTCGTCGGACATGACGGTGGCGGGCCAATCTAGTCTCGGGGTCGTGGGGACGACCCTATAGTCGTCGGACATGTCGGCGGCTGGCCAACTTTGGCCCGGGGTCGTGGGGACGACTCTATAGTCGTCGGAAATGTCGGCGGCTGGCCAACCTGGACTCGGGATCGTGGGGACGACCCTATAGTCGTCGGACAAGACGGCGGCTGGACATCTTTGGCCCGGGGTCGTGGGGACGACCCTATAGTCGTCGGACATGTCGGCGGCTGGCCAACTTTGGCCCGGTGTCGTGGGGACGACTCTATAGTCGTCGGAAATGTCGGCGGCTGGCCAACCTGGACCCGGGGTCGTGACGACGACCCTATAGTCGTCGGACAAGACGGCGGCTGGACATCTTTGGCCCGGGGTCGTGGGGACGACCCTATAGTCGTCGGACATGACGGTGGCGGACCAATCTAGTCCCGGGGTCGTGGGGACGACCCTATAGTCGTCGGACATGTCGGCGGCTGGCCAACTTTGGCCCGTGGTCGTGGGGACGATCCAATAGTCGACGGACATGTCGGCGGCTGGCCAACTTTGGCCCGTGGTTGTGGGGACGACCCTATAGTCGTTGGACATGACGGTGGCGGGCCAATCTAGTCCCGGTGTTGCAGCCGAGATTCGCCGCTCGGCTGGTGCGCGGATTTAAATGTGCGTGCGAGAGCGTGTCAACACGGTGACGCACCGTTCGTCAAGACGGTTACGCGCGTCACCCGTTTTTGCACGGTACGAACGTTGGCTTCCCGGAATCCGACAGTTAGTTCCTCGAACACCTTCGAACAAAGGCAACCCGCTCTCGCACGCACAATCTTGAAGATCTCTTGTCGCCCAGCGACCCACCGGTTTTTGAGCCCTGTAAAACGGCCCTTCGAGCCATCGCGCCCAGCGCCCTGTACATAGTTTGTACATATTTGTGTCTCGTGTTGACTGCGTGTTTTGTGAGGAGTGTTTTGTTCGTGAAGTCCCTGCGTGTTGTATATATTGTTGCAACGACGCCCCGTTCGGCTAATAAACGTGCCGTCAAAGTCACCAATTTGGAGTGCATCTCTTCTCTGGCCCGTCCCAGCGATCCACACCGCCTCCCCGAGGCAAGAGTTTAAACATTTTGGTCCTTCGAGCCGGATCGCCTTGAAGGATGACTCCAACCAACCGGCATGGAGATACCGAGGATACCCCGACAGCCCCTCCAAAATGGCAGTCGTTGGTGAAGGAGATTCGGTTGCTCCTCCAGGGATCAGTTCGCCTCCTCGCGAACTTCAAGAAGATGGGGAGGGCGAAGTTCACGGAGGAGAATGCCGAGGACCGCCTGGCCAAGATGACCGAGACGTGGGCCCGGTGCGAGGCCCTCAACCTGGAGCTGGAGCTCCTGCTGCCGGACGCCGAAAGGACGGCGTGCCCGTTCGTCGCGCAGGAGGAGTTCGTCCGGGCTGAGGACGAGTATTGGGCAGCGCGGGACTTCCTGCGGGAGGTCATCCGGTCCTTCCAGACGCCGCCAACTTCGGGAACGTCGGAGCCGACCAGCGGGGACTCCAGCAAAGGCCTGGCGCGCCTTCCGCACATCGCGTTGCCGAAATTCTCAGGTGCGTACACGGAGTGGCCGAGTTTTCGCGATTTGTTTACGTCGCTGGTCATCGGGAACGCGACCCTCAGCAATGCGACCCGGCTGCAGTATCTGCAGTCGGCGGTGGAGGGACAGGCGGCCGAGACGATCGCGCACATCACCATTACCGAGGCCAATTTCGGCACCGCGTGGTCCCTGTTGACCCAAGAGTTCGAAAACAAACGGGCGATCGTCTCGGCACACCTGCGTGACCTTATCACCTTGCCGCCGATGGCGGCTGCGTCGGCCGAGGAGCTGAAGCGGTTGCGTGGCCCCACCAACCGAGCGCTCTCCCTCCTCGCCAATCTCGGTCGCCCCACCGAACACTGGGATGATGTCATCGTCGCCCTGACGACGATGAAGCTCGATCCCGAGCTGATAGAGGAGTGGGAGCTCTCGCGTGGCGTCAGCACCGACCCCCCTTCTTACGCGCAGCTCGACAGATTTATGAAATCCCGAATTCAATCGCTTGACGCCGCGCGACTCGCGAAGGAAGCCGCCAAACCCGATCGAAGCCAGGCCGGAAAATCGTCGCGCGGGTCCGTCGCTCGGGTCTGCACGACCCACCCTGCGCCAGACCCTTCGTCGTACGGGACGAATTCCCAATGCCCTGTGTGCCGGGCGCGACATGCAATGTATCGATGCCCGGCGTTTAAAGCCCTCCGCCTCGACCAGCGCCGCGAACTCGCGGCTGACAAGCGCGTGTGTTATAATTGTCTTGCGCCCGGCCACATGGCCCCGTCCTGCCCCGTCGCAGCCACGTGCTCGTATTGCGGCCGGCGGCATCACTCGCTGCTCCATCCGTCGAACGCCGAAACAGTACCCGATGCCCACGATGCCGACGAGGTCACTGCGGGCCCGTCGGCAAACGGAGAGCAGCCCCGCGAGGCTGCGATAAATTCGATCGCGTCGCCCGCGAGTACGGATGGAGCGCCAGTGGTGCTCGCCACCGCGATCGTCGGCGTTCGGTCATCGGGCGGCGAGTTGCTGACCATCCGCGCACTGCTGGACCAAGGAGCACAAGTGTCACTCGTGTCGGAGTCAGTGGTCCAGACGTTGGGTCTCCCCCGGCAACCGCACGTGACCAACCTTGTCGGCGCTCTGGATGGCCAACTGGGAGCCTCGCAGTCGCAGGTGAGGCTGACCTTGACGCCGCCTGCTGGAGCACCCCCGGCAGCCATTACCATCACCGCCCATGTTGTGCCCAAGGTGTCCTCGTACGTGCACGAGTGGACTCCGACCACGCAGCGGAAGGATTTCGCCGGTCTGCATCTCGCGGATCCGGATCCGTCGGCCAGTCGCCCGATTGACCTGATCGTCGGCGCCGACTATTTCGGAGCCCTGCTGCTCCCCGGGCTTCGTCGCGGCACCCCTTCGGCCCTGATAGCGCAACAGACAATTTTCGGATGGATTGTCTCCGGTCCCACCGGTCCCAACGGTCGTTCCCCCGCCGCCGGTGCGGTGCACCACGTCACGGCCCAGCCCGTGACCGCGGAGACCGACCGCCGTGCGTTACCATCGAACTTGCTGGAAGGTCAAAGGAGCAACCGTGCCCCCGACCCTCGATCCAGACGACACACGCTGCGAGCGGTTTGTCATGAGCACGTGCCCACGGCGGGCGGACGATCGCGACCCCGTCCGACTCCTTCTGAGGGCCGGACATCCGCTCGATGTCGCCGAGTTCAGCCTGCCCGCGATCGCCCTCCTGCGCTCTCTCGACTAGCGCCTCCCTCGCTTCGTCCTCAAGGCCGACATCGAGGCGATGTCCCGGCAAATCCTCGTGCACCGAGCGATGCGACCCTTCCATGCAGTCGGTGGCACCGTCGCCCCGATGACGCGCCCACCACGTGTCGGTTCCGGACTGTGACTGACGGCACCGCCTCCGCACCCTGTCTAGCCTAGCGTGTCCCGCGGCGGCGGGTCACCTTATCAACGGCGGGCGATACCCGCGAGGGCGGCAGATCCTCGGGCCCGAATTTTACGTCGCGGACGTTCGATTTGGGGCGGACGAGGTCTCGTCGGCCCTCGCGGGTCGCGACGAGCGCTGCGCTTTGTTCTTGCATGCGGAAGGGGGAGGCCCATCACCGGTCCCTTCAGCCGGTCCCTTCTGGCACATCCGAGTCGCCAGTCGCTCGCTCATGCCCCGAAGGACTCGGGCTTCCATTCAGTTCGGGGGACTCATTGGAATCCCCAGGCGGACGTGTCCGCTGGGTGATCGGCCCCTCTTCCGCCCCCGCGGCGACGAAGCGCACCATCCGGCCGGTGACCGCGCGCCTGTACGACCTGCTGGGCTGGACATCGCCCGCGGTGGCGGTTGCCAAAAGTCTTGCGACAGGACCTGCCGCGTCGTGCTACTCCCGTGTGCCCCCGCTCCTGCTGACGGAGACCACGACGTAATCAATGCCTGTACCACCTCGTAAGAAATGTACCGCGCCACTCCGGTCCACCTTGTCGCGTCATTGCGTGTCACGGCGGGCGGACGCCTGACGCCGGCGTCCGTCACGATCGGCTCGGTCGACCGAGCCGAGGCGGGCGGAATGTTGCAGCCGAGATTCGCCGCTCGGCTGGTGCGCGGATTTAAATGTGCGTGCGAGAGCGTGTCAACACGGTGACGCACCGTTCGTCAAGACGGTTACGCGCGTCACCCGTTTTTGCACGGTACGAACGTTGGCTTCCCGGAATCCGACAGTTAGTTCCTCGAACACCTTCGAACAAAGGCAACCCGCTCTCGCACGCACAATCTTGAAGATCTCTTGTCGCCCAGCGACCCACCGGTTTTTGAGCCCTGTAAAACGGCCCTTCGAGCCATCGCGCCCAGCGCCCTGTACATAGTTTGTACATATTTGTGTCTCGTGTTGACTGCGTGTTTTGTGAGGAGTGTTTTGTTCGTGAAGTCCCTGCGTGTTGTATATATTGTTGCAACGACGCCCCGTTCGGCTAATAAACGTGCCGTCAAAGTCACCAATTTGGAGTGCATCTCTTCTCTGGCCCGTCCCAGCGATCCACACCGCCTCCCCGAGGCAAGAGTTTAAACACCCGGGGTCGTGGGTACGACCCTACAGTCGTCGGACATTTCGGCGGCTTGCCAACTTTGGCCCGGGGTCGTGGGGACGACCCTATAGTCGTCGGACATGACGGTGACGGGCCAGTCTAGTCCCGGGTCGTGGGGACGACCCTATAGTCGTCGGACATGTCGGCGGCTGGCCAACTTTGGCCCGTGGTCGTGGGGACGATCCAATAATCGTCGGACATGTCGGCGGCTGGCCAACTTTGGCCCGTGGTTGTGGGGACGACCCTATAGTCGTTGGACATGCCGGTGGCGGGCCAATCTAGTCCCGGGGTCGTGGGGACGACCCTATAGTCTTCGGACAAGACGGCGGCTGGACATCTTTGGCCCGGGGTCGTGGGGACGACCCTACAGTCGTCGGACATTTCGGCGGCTTGCCAACTTTGGCCCGGGGTCGTGGGGACGACCCTATAGTCGTCAGACATGACGGTGGCGAGCCAACCTAGTCCCGGGGTCGTGGGGACGACCCTATTGTCGTCGGACATGACGGTGGCGGACCAATCTAGTCCCGGGGTCGTGGGGACGACCCTATAGTCGTCGGACAAGTCAGCGGCTGGCCAACATTGGCCCGTGGTCGTGGGGACGACCCTATAGTCGTCAGACATGACGGTGGCGAGCCAACCTACTCCCGGGGTCGTGGGGACGACCCTATAGTCGTCGGACATGTCGCCGGCTGGCCAACTTTGGCCCGTACTCGTGGGTACGACCCTATAGTCGTCGGACATGACGGTGTCGGGCCAATCTAGTCCCGGGGTCGTGGGGACGACCCTATAGTCGTCGGACATGTCGGCGGCTGGCCAACTTTGGCCCGTGGTCGTGGGGACGACCCAATAGTCGTCGGAAATGTCGGTGGCTGTCCAACTTTGGCCCGGGGGTCGTGGGGACGACCCTATAGTCGTCGGACATGTCGGCGGCGAGCCAACATTGACCCGGGGTCGTGGGGACGACTCTATAGTCGTCGGACATGTCGGCGGCTGGCCCAATATGACCCGGGGACGTGGGGACGAGCCTATAGTCTTCGGACAAGTCGGCGGCTGGCCAATCTAGTCCCGTGGTCGTGGGGACGACCCTATAGTCGTCAGACATGACGGTGGCGAGCCAACCTACTCCCGGGGTAGTGGGGACGACCCTTTAGTCGTCGGACAAGTCGGCGGCGGGGCAACCTAGTCCCGGGGTCGTGGGGACCACCCTATAGTCGTCGGACATGACGGTGGTGGGCAAGTCTAGTCCCGGGTCGTGGGGACGACCCTATAGTCGTCGGACATGACGGCGGCTGGCCAACTTTGGCCCGTGGTTGTGGGGACGACCCTATAGTCGTTGGACATGACGGTGGCGGGGTAATCTAGTCCCGGGGTCGTGGGGACGACCCTATAGTCGTCGGACAAGACGGCGGCTGGACATCTTTGGCCCGGGGTCGTGGGGACGACCCTATAGTCGTCGGACATGTCGGCGGCTGGCCAACTTTGGCCCGTGGTTGTGGGGACGACCCTATAGTCGTTGGACATGACGGTGGCGGGGCAATCTAGTCCCGGGGTCGTGGGGACGACCCTACAGTCGTCGGACATTTCGGCGGCTTGCCAACTTTGGCCCGGGGTCGTGGGACGACCCTATAGTCGTCGGACTTGACGGTAGCGGGCCAATCTAGTCCCGAGGTCGTGGGGACGACCCTATAGTCGTCGGACTTGACGGTGGCGGGCCAATCTAGTCCCGGGGTCGTGGGGACGACCCTACAGTCGTCGGACATTTCGGCGGCTTGCCAACTTTGGCCCGGGGTCGTGGGGACGACTCTATAGTCGTCGGAAATGTCGGCGGCTGGCCAACTTTGGCCCGTGGTTGTGGGGACGACCCTATAGTCGTTGGACATGACGGTGGCGGGCCAATCTAGTCCCGGGGTCGTGGGTAAGACCCTATAGTCGTCGGACAAGACGGCGGCTGGACATCTTTGGCCCGGGGTCGTGGGGACGACCCTATAGTCGTCGGACATGTTGGCGGGTTGTCAGCCTAGTCCCGGGGTCGTGGGTACGACCCTATAGTCGTCGGACAAGTCGGCGGCGGGCCAACCTTGTCCCGGGGTCGTGGGGACGACCCTATAGTCGTCGGACATGTCGGCGGCTGGCCAACTTTGGCCCGGTGTCGTGGGGACGACTCTATAGTCGTCGGAAATGTCGGCGGCTTGTCAGCCTAGTCCCGGGGTCGTGGGTACGACCCTACAGTCGTCGGACATTTCGGCGGCTTGCCAACTTTGGCCCGGGGTCGTGGGGACGACCCTATAGTCGTCGGACATGTTGGCGGCTTGTCAGCTTAGTCCCGGGGTCGTGGGTACGGCCCTATAGTCGTCGGACAAGACGGCGGCTGGACATCTTTGGCCCGGGGTCGTGGGGACGACCCTACAGTCGTCGGACATTTCGGCGTCTTGCCAACTTTGGCCCGGGGTTGTGGGGACGACCCTATAGTCGTCGGACATGACGGTGGCGGACCAATCTAGTCCCGGGATCGTGGGGACGACCCTATAGTCGTCGGACATGTCGGCGGCTGGCCAACTTTGGCCCGTGGTCGTGGGGACGATCCAAAAGTCGTCGGACATGTCGGCGGCTGGCCAACTTTGGCGCGTGGTCGTGGGGACGATCCGATTGTCGTCGGACATGTCGGCGGCTGGCCAACTCTGGCCCGGTGTCGTGGGGACAACCCAATAGTCGTCGGACATGTCGGCGGCTGGCCAACTTTGGCCCGGTGTCGTGGGGACGACTCTATATTCGTCGGACATGTCGGCGGCTGGCCAACCTAGACCCGGGGTCGTGGGGACGACCCTATAGTCGTCGGACATGTCGGCGGGTGGCCAACCTAGTCCCGAGGTCGTGGGGACGACCCTATAGTCGTCGGACATGTCGGCGGCTTGCCAAGTTTCGCCCGGGGTCGTGGGGACGATCCAATAGTCGTCGGACATGTCGGCGGCTGGTCAACTTTGGCCCGTGGTCGTGGGGACGACCCTATAGTCGTTGGACATGTCGGCGGCTGGCCAACTTTGGCCCGTGGTTGTGGGGACGACCCTATAGTCGTTGGACATGACGGTGGCGGGCCAATCTAGTCCCGGGGTCGTGGGGACGACCCTATAGTCGTCGGACAAGACGGCGGCTGGACATCTTTGGCCCGGGGTCGTGGGGACGACCCTATAGTCGTCGGACATGTTGGCGGCTTGTCAGCCTAGTCCCGCGGTCGTGGGTACGACCCTATAGTCGTCGGACAAGTCGGCGGCTGGCCAACCGAGACCCGGGGTCGAGGGGACGACCCTATTGTCGTCGGACATGACGGTGGCGGGCCAATCTAGTCCCGGGGTCGTGGGGACGACCCTATAGTCGTCGAACAATTCGGCGGCGGGCCAAGCTTGTCCCGGGGTCGTGGGGACGACCCTATAATCGTCGGACATGACGGTGGCGGGCCAATCTAGTCCCGGGGTCGTGGGGACGACCCTATAGTCGTCGGACATGTCGGCGGCTGGCCAACTTTGGCCCGGTGTCGTGGGGACGACTCTATAGTCGTCGGAAATGTCGGCAGCTGGCCAACCTGGACCCGGGGTCGTGGGGACGACCCTATTGTCGTCGGACATGACGGTGGCGGGCCAATCTAGTCTCGGGGTCGTGGGGACGACCCTATAGTCGTCGGACATGTCGGCGGCTGGCCATCTTTGGCCCGGGGTCGTGGGGACGACTCTATAGTCGTCGGAAATGTCGGCGGCTGGCCAACCTGGACTCGGGATCGTGGGGACGACCCTATAGTCGTCGGACAAGACGGCGGCTGGACATCTTTGGCCCGGGGTCGTGGGGACGACCCTATAGTCGTCGGACATGTCGGCGGCTGGCCAACTTTGGCCCGGTGTCGTGGGGACGACTCTATAGTCGTCGGAAATGTCGGCGGCTGGCCAACCTGGACCCGGGGTCGTGACGACGACCCTATAGTCGTCGGACAAGACGGCGGCTGGACATCTTTGGCCCGGGGTCGTGGGGACGACCCTATAGTCGTCGGACATGACGGTGGCGGACCAATCTAGTCCCGGGGTCGTGGGGACGACCCTATAGTCGTCGGACATGTCGGCGGCTGGCCAACTTTGGCCCGTGGTCGTGGGGACGATCCAATAGTCGACGGACATGTCGGCGGCTGGCCAACTTTGGCCCGTGGTTGTGGGGACGACCCTATAGTCGTTGGACATGACGGTGGCGGGCCAATCTAGTCCCGGGGTCGTGGGTACGACCCTACAGTCGTCGGACATTTCGGCGGCTTGCCAACTTTGGCCCGGGGTCGTGGGGACGACCCTATAGTCGTCGGACATGACGGTGACGGGCCAGTCTAGTCCCGGGTCGTGGGGACGACCCTATAGTCGTCGGACATGTCGGCGGCTGGCCAACTTTGGCCCGTGGTCGTGGGGACGATCCAATAATCGTCGGACATGTCGGCGGCTGGCCAACTTTGGCCCGTGGTTGTGGGGACGACCCTATAGTCGTTGGACATGCCGGTGGCGGGCCAATCTAGTCCCGGGGTCGTGGGGACGACCCTATAGTCTTCGGACAAGACGGCGGCTGGACATCTTTGGCCCGGGGTCGTGGGGACGACCCTACAGTCGTCGGACATTTCGGCGGCTTGCCAACTTTGGCCCGGGGTCGTGGGGACGACCCTATAGTCGTCAGACATGACGGTGGCGAGCCAACCTAGTCCCGGGGTCGTGGGGACGACCCTATTGTCGTCGGACATGACGGTGGCGGACCAATCTAGTCCCGGGGTCGTGGGGACGACCCTATAGTCGTCGGACATGTCGGCGGCTGGCCAACTTTGGCCCGTGGTCGTGGGGACGATCCAATAGTCGACGGACATGTCGGCGGCTGGCCAACTTTGGCCCGTGGTTGTGGGGACGACCCTATAGTCGTTGGACATGACGGTGGCGGGCCAATCTAGTCCCGGGGTCGTTGGTACGACCCTACAGTCGTCGGACATTTCGGCGGCTTGCCAACTTTGGCCCGGGGTCGTGGGGACGACCCTATAGTCGTCGGACATGACGGTGACGGGCCAGTCTAGTCCCGGGTCGTGGGGACGACCCTATAGTCGTCGGACATGTCGGCGGCTGGCCAACTTTGGCCCGTGGTTGTGGGGACGACCCTATAGTCGTTGGACATGACGGTGGCGGGCCAATCTAGTCCCGGGGTCGTGGGGACGACCCTATAGTCGTCGGACATGTCGGCGGCTGGCCAACTTTGGACCGGTGTCGTGGGGACGACTCTATAGTCGTCGGAAATGTCGGCGGCTGGCCAACCTGGACCCGGGGTCGTGGGGACGACCCTATTGTCGTCGGACATGACGGTGGCGGGCCAATCTAGTCCCGGGGTCGTGGGGACGACCCTATAGTCGTCGGACATGTCGGCGGCTGGCCAACTTTGGCCCGGGGTCGTGGGGGCGACCCTATAGTCGTCGGACATGTTGGCGGCTTGTCAGCCTAGTCCCGGGGTCGTGGGTACCACCCTACAGTCGTCGGACATTTCGGCGGCTTGCCAACTTTGGCCCGGGGTCGTGGGGACGACCCTTGTTGAAGACAGAGTGAGGAAGGGGGGTCGCCGCCGTTCCGAGCGAGGCGACGATTGCCTCTAGCGCTCGATCGCGGGCCGATACGAATCGACTGATGTTTACAAAGGAGCTGAGTGGGCCATCTCTGGGTGTACTCACCTAATTGCGATGGCTCACTCAGCTGCGAATTACGTCACCTGAAGTCACGTGACTTCCCGGAATCCTCGTCAGGATTCCGGGAGACGAGATTTCCTCCTTCTTCTCTTTCCGAGTGCCTAACAAAGAGCACGTCTCGCGATCGCGCAAGTTTCTGAAATCGGTATTCGAAATCGATATACGTGACCAGATCGCTGGTGCAGTGGACAAGCGTCCAGATTAAACATTATCTTTGATCGAGTAAACAGTTTGTAAATAGATGTATATAGAGTGAAGTGAGTTTATTAAATGGTACATGTTCCTTTCTGTAAAGTCCGAGAACAGTCAATTGTGCGCGTCTGTACATTTTCTGTAACATAACTCGTAACATTATTTTTGGTCCTTCGAGCCGGATAGTCGGCCTCTATAGTTTCTATCGTAAGAATTGAGTGAGTTTCTGGAGTGTTCGTCGCACGTGCACGTTCGGTGTCCTCCATATTCCGTCGGTTAACATGGCTGACTTGATCGACGAACAGAAGGAGACCATCCGGAGAATCTCCAGGGTGGTAGAAAACCTGAAAAAGCTGGGCTCAGCAAAAATGACCGAGGGAGCGGTGCGTTCGCGCCTAGATACGCTCGAGGAAATGTGGAGGGAGTTCAGAACTCAGCATCGGGACGTCGTCAAGGCCTCTAAAGAGCACACCGCGCTGAGGGCAGATGAGTATTTTAGCAAGAATCTGTTCGACCTCACGGAGGAATCGTGTATGGAACAAAGGGGTCTGTTATTAGACATTTTGAAACCAGTTGGAAAGTCGTTACCGGCCAAGAGTTCCAGTTCAAACGTAACGGATGCTGAGGGTGAGTCGAGGTCACGCGCTGCTTTGCCCCGAATTCCCCTTCCAGCGTTCGACGGTCGTTATTGTGAGTGGCCGTCCTTCCGTGACTTGTTTGTGTCGCTGATCGTGAAGGACTCTTCGCTGAGTGACGTGGATAGACTTCACTATCTGAAAACATGTCTGAAGGGAGAAGCGGCGGGGCATTTGAAGGATTACACTACCACGGAAAGTAACTTTACCTTGGCGTGGGAGGCGTTGAAAGAGCGATACGAGAACAAGCGAAAGCTGGTACGGGCACAACTTACCGCGTTGTCGAACTTGGCCCCGGTGACCAAGGAATCGGCATCCGAGTTGAAACGACTGCTATACGGTACCTGTGGAGTAGTCGGAGCTCTAAATCAACTCGGGCGACCAGTCACCAACGCTACAGATTGGCTGGTGTACATTACCGTAGAGCGACTGGATGCCCAGTCGCGTCGTGAGTGGGAAACGTCGTTGGGCTCTTCCGACGAGGTGCCCACATTCGAGGAGCTAAAGGAATTCCTGGATAGGCGAATCGACACCGTCGAGGCACTCGAAGAACAGCGTCGAGGGAGCAGCCAGCCGGAGGCGAAGAAGACAGGTGCGAAGGTCGCCAGAGTGCACCAAGTCTCCACCTCAACCAATCCTGCTAAGGATTGTAGCCTGTGCAAGGGCAAGCACTATGTGGCGTTTTGTCCCGTCTATCAGAAGAAGTCCCCAGCAGAAAAGCAGGCGGTCACCGAGTCACTGCATCTCTGCGTAAACTGCCTGGGTAGACATCAATTCGACGTGTGTCAGTCGATCAAGACGTGCAGGATTTGTGACGAGAAACATCATACATCTCTTCATGATGTCCTGTGCGCTACCGCAAAGCCAGCGGTCCATCACGCCGCGCTGGAAGGGTTTCGGTCAGCCAAGGTGATTCTCAGTACCGCGAGAGTGAAGCTACTGGATCCCAGTAGAACAGCTGTGAGCGTGCGAGCACTCATCGATCCGGCGAGTGAGGTGTCAGTCATCGCGGAATCTTTGGTGCAACGACTGGGGCTCCGTCGTCGGAGTGCTCGAATACCCTTACTTGGAGTGGGCGGTGCCCGATCCCGCTCCACGAAGGGATTTACGATCATCACTGTTGCATCCCACTGCAACGAAGAATGCCGTCACGAAGTGTCAGCATTGATTTTACCAGAACTCTCTGGACACGTACCGCGGATGTTCCCGGAAGAACGAACGTGGCATCACTTGCAAGGCCTATCGCTTGCGGATCCGTGGTACCAGAGGAACGATCCAGTGGAGCTACTCCTGGGTGCCGATGTGTATAATAAAATCCTGCGCTGTGGGGTGCGGCTTGGCGGCCCTAACGCTCCTGTCGCCCAGGAAACCTGTCTGGGATGGATTCTCAACGGAGGCGTCAAGGACAATTCGAGCCATCCTGACCCACTATTTGGCACACCTTCAGTTCACCACTGCACTGTGGACAAGGAGTTGGTAAGCATTCTAACCAAATTTTGGGAGCAGGAAGAAATTTCCATAGTTGTGCAGCCAACGCCGGAGAATGAAGAGTGCGAGCGGCACTTCTTGCGGACATACCGACGCGATGACGAAGGTCGCTTCGTAGTGAGCTTGCCCTTCAAGGCAACTCCTAGCCTAGGCGATTCCCGACGGGCAGCGTTGAGGACTCTGGAAGCCATGCAGCGTAGGTCTCGACGTTCAAAAAACCTACAGGAAGCGTACGAGGACTTCATGAACGAGTACGAATCCATGGGACACATGACTCGTGCCCCGAATTCAGGTGGGAACCTCACCAGGAACATCGGCTTCTATCTCCCGCATCATGGGGTGTGGAAGGAGACGAGCTCCACCACTAAATTGCGTGTGGTCTTCAATGGATCACTGAAGACCGACAATGGAAGAAGCCTCAACGAGTTCCTCCACACGGGGCAAAATCTGCTCCCTCCTTTGGCGGAGGTGCTCCTCCGGTGGCGAAAGCACGCAGTAGCTTTCACCGCCGATGTCGCAAAAATGTATCGCCAGATCCGGGTGCAGAAGGACGACTGGAAATGGCAGAAGATTCTGTGGAGCAGACATGCTGGTGAAGCTCCTGAAGAGTATCACCTGTGCACGGTAACATATGGATTAGCGTGTGCTCCATACCTGGCGATCCGTTGCATCCACCAGCTGGCTACCGAGGAGGCTGAGAAGTTCCCAGCGGCGGCGAGCGTCATCCGTCGTGACGTCTACGTGGACGACGTGCTTTCTGGAGCTCCCACTCTAGACGAAGCTCAGCAGCTTCAACGCGAGCTTTATGAGCTCCTCATGGCGGGCGGGTTCCCGCTCCGCAAGTGGGCATCTAATTCAAGGGAGCTGCTAGGCAGTATAACCTCGGTCGACGCAGAGGCCACTCGGAGCTGGACTTCGTCAGGTCCTCATAGCGTGTTGGGGATCGAGTGGCTACCTTCAGTTGACTGCTTTCAGATTACGATAGCGGATAGCCCAGGCGCAGCAGCAGTCACCAAGAGGACGGTGCTGAGCAAAACGGCCCAGTTGTTCGATCCACTGGGATGGTTGGCCCCAGTGACCATCGCAGCAAAAATCCTGATCCAGGAATTGTGGCTGCTGAAGACCGACTGGGACACTCCGCTGCCACCACGGGAGGAGCAGCACTGGGCGCAATTCGTGCTGGAGTTGCCATCTCTAGCAGGCATTCAGATTCCCCGCTGGCTAGGATGGCTGCCCTTGAGCAGCTTCGTAGAGCTGCATGGTTTCGCGGACGCTTCTGAACGCGCCTATGCAGCAGTCATATACCTCCGAGTCGTCGACGCATCAGGCATATCGCGTTCCACGTTGGTAACTGCCAAAAGCAAGGTTTCGCCGTTAAAACAGGTCTCTATACCGCGGCTGGAACTCTGCGCCGCGTGGTTGTTGACACGCCTGGCGGCCCATACACTCACCGTCCTGGAGCTGGAGGAAGTGGACGTGCACCTGTGGAGCGATTCCCTTGTGGCCTTGGGTTGGATTCGAGGGCACCCAACTCGATGGACGACCTACGTGGCCAATCGGGTTTCCTCTATCCAACAGAAGTTGCCACTTGCTATGTGGCACCACGTCCAAGGCACCGACAACCCGGCGGACTGTGCGTCCCGAGGACTATCGCCGAGGGACCTCCCGGACTTCTCTCTCTGGTGGACTGGACCGGGTTGGCTCAACTCTCCTCATCAATGGCCTCGGACGGAAGCTAGAATTCAGGAGCCGACCTTGGAGCAACGAACCAGGAGTCTCCATACTCAGCTCCCTGGGGAGGACGAGGTGAGCCAATATATATCACGGTCCTCTAACCTACGTCGTCTCTTCAGGGTAACCGCTTGGTGTTGCCGCTGGTTGCCCAAGTACAAGGGCAGTCGTCCAGCGCACCTCACATCAGAGGAGATCCACGCGGCCCGAAGAAGACTGGTCCGGTTGGTGCAGCGACAATCTTTTCCAATGGAGGTCAGCAGCCTGCAGGTCGAACGGGCCATTCCATCAAAGAGTCGCCTACGGAAACTAAATCCCTTCTTGGACGAGGAAGGACTATTGAGAGTAGGAGGGCGGTTGCAAGGCGCCGCATTACCCTACGATCGGACTCACCCGCTTATTCTTCCGGACGAGTCTCCCCTGGCGGTCCTGTGGGTGAAGTCATCCCATCTACGATGTCTTCACGGAGGCGTTCAACTCACGCTGGCGACAGTGAGACAGGAGTGCTGGATTCTGAGGGGTCGTCCGATGGTAAAGTCGTGCCTGCGGGAATGCGTTATCTGTTTTAGATGGAGACATCAACCTCCTGTACAGCTAATGGGAAATCTTCCCCGCGCGCGTGTCATTCCTTGCAGGCCGTTCATGAAAGCCGGCGTCGATTACGCCGGGCCGATACTGGTGCGTTCCGGGCGAGGGCGTGGACAGAGGAGCTTCAAGGGTTACATTGCCCTATTTATCTGCCTGTCAACAAAGGCAGTTCATCTGGAGTTGGTGTCCGATGGAAGTGCGGAGACGTTTTTGGCAGCGCTCAGGAGATTCGTAGCTCGCAGAGGAATTTGTTCCGAAATATATAGCGACTGTGGCACCAATTTCGTGGGAGCCAATCGCGAGCTGCGAGCCCTCTTGCGCTCTGCCCTTCTTGATGGCCGCGACCTCCTCACAACCATTGCCGCGGAGGGCATCGAGTGGAAGTTCAATCCACCCGCGGCCCCTCACTTCGGCGGGTTGTGGGAGGCAGCGGTCAAGTCTGTCAAGCACCACCTTCGAAGACAAATCGGTGAGCAGAGACTCACGTTCGAGGAACTGTCCACGCTCTTAGCTGGCATCGAAGCCTGCTTAAATTCCAGACCGCTGGAACCCTTGTCGGACGACCCTGACGATTTCCAAGCGTTGACCCCCGGTCACTTCTTAATCGGAGGTCCACTGATCGCCATTCCCGAACCGAGCCTGGAGGAGTTGCCTGCGTCCAGACTTTCCCGATGGCAGTTGGTGCAACAAATGCAACAACACTTTTGGCGTCGGTGGTCGAAGGAATACCTGAACACGCTGCAAACGCGAGGTAAATGGTGTCAGGTACGACCCACAATTCAAAAGGGGACTTTGTGCCTCTTAAAACAGGAACTTCTTCCACCGACGAGGTGGCCGTTAGCTCGAATCACTGCAGTGCATCCGGGCTCAGACGGTCTCACACGAGTCGTCACGGTGAAAACCGCGAAAACTGAGATTAAACGGCCTATTAACAAGGTCATTCCATTGCCCACGCCGTCGGCGAATAGTCTGGACGCCGGCCACGCGACGAGTCAACGAGGCTAACCTCAAATTTTTTATACTTATGTTCACTCACCTTATTTGTTGTTCGTTAAAATGTCAGTCCTGTACAACTGCGGTAATGGTTGTTGTTTCGTTGGGCGGTTCAAGACACTGTCGAACACTCATAACCACACTTTCACTCCTGTACACACTACATTATTATTGTTTTGTAGGCACTCTCTGCGCACTGGCTGCTATGCGAGCAGTGATCATTCGCGCATGGACGGCGCCTGCGCCCTCTCATATCTGTCCAAGTTGAGGCCCAAGGATCGCATGAATCCAAGCAGCACTTTCGGCAGTGCAATATTTCGTCAAGCTCCTTGACGAGGCGGGCGGGAAATGTTGAAGACAGAGTGAGGAAGGGGGGTCGCCGCCGTTCCGAGCGAGGCGACGAATGCCTCTAGCGCTCGATCGCGGGCCGATACGAATCGACTGATGTTTACAAAGGAGCTGAGTGGGCCATCTCTGGGTGTACTCACCTAATTGCGATGGCTCACTCAGCTGCGAATTACGTCACCTGAAGTCACGTGACTTCCCGGAATCCTCGTCAGGATTCCGGGAGACGAGATTTCCTCCTTCTTCTCTTTCCGAGTGCCTAACAAAGAGCACGTCTCGCGATCGCGCAAGTTTCTGAAATCGGTATTCGAAATCGATATACGTGACCAGATCGCTGGTGCAGTGGACAAGCGTCCAGATTAAACATTATCTTTGATCGAGTAAACAGTTTGTAAATAGATGTATATAGAGTGAAGTGAGTTTATTAAATGGTACATGTTCCTTTCTGTAAAGTCCGAGAACAGTCAATTGTGCGCGTCTGTACATTTTTTGTAACATAACTCGTAACAACCCTATAGTCGTCGGACTTGACGGTGGCGGGCCAATCTAAACCCGGGGTCGTGGGGACGACCCTACAGTCGTCGGACATTTCGGCGGCTTGCCAACATTGGCCCGTGGTCGTGGGGACGATCCTATAGTCGTCGGACATGTCGGCGGCTGGCCAACTTTGGCCCGGGGTCGTGGGGACGACCCTATAGTCGTCGGATATGTCGGCGGCTGGCCAACTTTGGCCCGTGGTCGTGGGGACGACCCTATAGTCGTCGGACATGACGGTGGCGGGCCAGTCTAGTCCCGGGTCATGGGGACGACCCTATAGTCGTCGAACAAGTCGGCGGTTGGCCAACTTTGGCCCGTGGTCGTGGGGACGACCCTATAGTCGTTGGACATGTCAGCGGCTGGCCAACTTTGGCCCGGTGTCGTGGGGACGACCCAATAGTCGTCGGACATGTCGGCGGCTGGCCAACTTTGGCCCGTGGTCGTGGGGACGACCCTATAGTCGTCGGACTTGACGGCGGCGGGCCAATCTAGTCCCGGGGTTGTGGGGACGACCCTACAGTCGTCGGACATTTCGGCGGCTTGCCAACTTTGGCCCGGTGTCGTGGGGACGACCCAATAGTCGTCGGACATGTCGGCGGCTGGCCAACTTTGGCCCGTGGTCGTGGGGACGATCCGATAGTCGTTGGACATGACGGTGGCGGGCCAATCTAGTCCCGGGGTCGTGGGGACGACCCTATAGTCGTCGGACATGTTGGCGGCTTGTCAGCCTAGTCCCGCGGTCGTGGGTACGACCCTATAGTCGTCGGACAAGTCGGCGGCGGGCCAACCTTGTCCCGGGGTCGTGGGGACGACCCTATAGTCGTCGGAAATGTCGGCGGCTGCCCAACTTTGGCCCGGTGTCGTGGGGACGACTCTATAGTCGTCGGAAATGTCGGCGGCTGGCCAACCTGGACCCGGGGTCGTGGGGACGACCCTATTTTCGTCGGACATGACGGTGGCGGGCCAATCTAGTCTCGGGGTCGTGGGGACGACCCTACAGTCGTCGTACATTTCGGCGGCTTGCCAACTTTGGCCCGGGGTCGTGGGGACGACCCTATAGTCGTCGGATATGTTGGCGGCTTGTCAGCCTAGTCCCGGGGTCGTGGGTACGACCCTACAGTCGTCGGACATTTCGGCGGCTTGCCAACTTTGGCCCGGGGTCGTGGGGACGACCCTATAGTCGTCGGACATGACGGTGGCGGGCTAATCTAGTCCCGGGGTCGTGGGGACGACCCTATAGTCGTCGGACATTTCGGCGGCTGGCCAACTTTGGCCCGGGGTCATGGGGACGACCCTATAGTCGTCGGACATGTTGGCGGCTTGTCAGCCTAGTCCCGGGGTCGTGGGTACGACCCTATAGTCGTCGGACAAGTCGGCGGCGGGCCAACCTTGTCCCGGGGTCGTGGGGACGACCCTATTGTCGTCGGACATGTCGGCGGCTGGCCAACTTTGGCCCGGTGTCGTGGGGACGACTCTATAGTCGTCGGAAATGTCGGCGGCTGGCCAACCTGGACCCGGGGTCGTGGGGACGACCCTATTTTCGTCGGACATGACGGTGGCGGGCCAATCTAGTCTCGGGGTCGTGGGGACGACCCTATAGTCGTCGGACATGTCGGCGGCTGGCCAACTTTGGCCCGGGGTCGTGGGGACGACCCTATAGTCGTCGGACATGACGGTGGCGGGCCAATCTAGTCCCGGGGTCGTGGGGACGACCCTATAGTCGTCGGACATGTCGGCGGCTGGCCAACTTTGGCCCGTGGTCGTGGGGACGATCCAATAGTCGTCGGACATGTCGGCGGCTGGCCAACTTTGGCGCGTGGTCGTGGGGACGATCCGATTGTCGTCGGACATGTCGGCGGCTGGCCAACCTAGACCCGGGGTCGTGGGGCGACCCTATTGTCGTCGGACAAGGCGGTGGCGGGCCAATCTAGTCCCGGGGTCGTGGGGACGACCCTATAGTCGTCGGACTTGTCGGTGGCGGGCCAATCTAGTCCGGGGGTCGTGGGGACGACCCTAGAGTCGTCGGACATTTCGGCGGCTTGCCAACTTTGGCCCGGGGTCGTGGGGACGATCCAATAGTCGTCGGACATGTCGGCGGCTGGTCAACTGTGGCCCGTGGTCGTGGGGCGACCCTATAGTCGTTGGACATGTCAGCGGCTGGCCAACTTTGGCCCGGTGTCGTGGGGACGACCCAATAGTCGTCGGACATGTCGGCGGCTGGCCAACTTTGGCCCGTGGTCGTGGGGACGATCCGATAGTCGTTGGACATGACGGTGGCGGGCCAATCTAGTCCCGGGGTCGTGGGGACGACCCTATAGTCGCCAAACTTGTCGGTGGCGGGCCAATCTAGTCCGGGGGTCGTGGGGACGACCCTACAGTCGTCGGACATTTCGGCGGCTTGCCAACTTTGGCCCGGGGTCGTGGGGACGATCCAATAGTCGTCGGACATGTCGGCGGCTGGTCAACTTTGGCCCGTGGTCGTGGGGACGACCCTATAGTCGTTGGACATGTCAGCGGCTGGCCAACTTTGGCCCGGTGTCGTGGGGACGACCCAATAGTCGTCGGACATGTCGGCGGCTGGCCAACTTTGGCCCGTGGTCGTGGGGACGATCCGATAGTCGTTGGACATGACGGTGGCGGGCCAATCTAGTCCCGGGGTCGTGGGGACGACCCTATAGTCGTCGGACTTGTCGGTGGCGGGCCAATCTAGTCCGGGGGTCGTGGGGACGACCCTACAGTCGTCGGACATTTCGGCGGCTTGCCAACTTTGGCCCGGGGTCGTGGGGACGATCCAATAGTCGTCGGACATGTCGGCGGCTGGTCAACTTTGGCCCGTGGTCGTGGGGACGATCTGATAGTCGTTGGACATGACGGTGGCGGGCCAATCTAGTCCGGGGGTCGTGGGGACGACCCTACAGTCGTCGGACATTTCGGCGGCTGGCCAACTTTGGCCCGGTGTCGTGGGGACGACTCTATAGTCGGCGGACATGTCGGCGGCTGGCCAACCTAGACCCGGGGTCGTGGGGACGACCCTATAGTCGTCGGACATGTCGGCGGGTGGCCAACCTAGTCCCGAGGTCGTGGGGACGACCCTATAGTCGTCGGACATGTCGGCGGCTTGCCAACTTTGGCCCGGGGTCGTGGGGACGACCCTATAGTCGTCGGACATGTCGGGGGCTGGCAAACCTAGTCCCGAGGTCGTGGGGGCGACCCTATAGTCGTCGGACATGTCGGCGGCTGGCCAACCTAGTCCCGAGGTCGTCGGACTTGACGGTGGCGGGCCAATCTAGTCCCGGGGTCGTGGGGACGACCCTGCAGTCGTCGGACATGTCGGCGGCTGGTCAATCTAGTCCCGGGGTCGTGGGGACGACCCTATAGTCTTCGGACATGTCGGCGGCTGGCCAACTTTGGCCCGTGGTCGTGGGGACGACCCAATAGTCGTCGGACATGTCGGCGGCTGGCCAACTTTGGCCCGTAGTCGTGGGGACGACTCTATAGTCGTCGGACATGTCGGCGGCTGGCCAATCTAGTCCCGGGGTCGTGGGGACGACTCTATAGTCATCGGACATGTCGGCGGCTGGCCAACTTTGGCCCGTGGTCGTGGGGACGATCCAATAGTCGTCGGACATGTCGGCGGCTGGCCAATCTAGTCCCGTGGTCGTGGGGACGACCCTATAGTCTTCGGACATGACGGTAGCGGGCCAATCTAGACCCGAGGACGTGGGGACGACCCTATAGTCGTCGGACATTTCGGCGGCTGTCCAACTTTGGCCCGGTGTCGTGGGGACGATCCAATAGTCGTCGGACATGTCGGCGGCTGGTCAACTTTGGCCCGTGGTCGTGGGGACGATCCGATAGTCGTCGGACATGTCGGCGGCTGGCCAACTTTGGCCCGTGGTCGTGGGGACGACCCTATAGTCGTCGGACAAGACGGCGGCTGGACATCTTTGGCCCGCGGTCGTGGGGACGACCCTATAGTCGTCGGACATTTCGGCGGCTTGCCAACTTTGGCCCGGGGTCGTGGGGACGATCCAATAGTCGTCGGACATTTCGGCGGCTTGCCAACTTTGGCCCGGGGTCTTGGGGACGACCCTATAGTCGTCGGACATTTCGGCGGCATGCCACCTTTGGCCCGTGGTCGTGGGGACGATCCGATAGTCGTCGGACATGTCGGCGGCTGGCCAACCTAGACCCGGGGTCGTGGGGACGACCCTATTGTCGTCGGACATGGCGGTGGCGGGCCAATCTAGTCCCGTGGTCGTGGGGACGACCCTATAGTCGTCGGACATGTCGGCGGCTGGCCAACCTAGTCCCGTGGTCGTGGGGACGATCCGATAGTCGTTGGACATGACGGTGGCGGGCCATTCTAGTCCCGGGGTCGTGGGGACGACCCTATAGTCGTCGGACATGTCGGCGGCTGGCCAACTTTGGCCCGTGGTCGTGGGGACGACGCAATAGTCGTCGGACATGTCGGCGGCTGGCCAACCTAGTCCCGAGGTCGTCGGACTTGACGGTGGCGGGCCAATCTAGTCCCGGGGTCGTGGGGACGACCCTGCAGTCGTCGGACATGTCGGCGGCTGGTCAATCTAGTCCCGGGGTCGTGGGGACGACTCTATAGTCGTCGGACATGTCGGCGGCTGGCCAACTTTGGCCCGTGGTCGTGGGGACGATCCAATAGTCGTCGGACATGTCGGCGGCTGGCCAACTTTGGCCCGTGGTCGTGGGGACGACCCTATAGTCGTTGGACATGTCAGCGGCTGGCCAACTTTGGCCCGGTGTCGTGGGGACGACTCTATAGTCGTCGGACATGTCGGCGGCTGGCCAACCTAGACCCGGGGTCGTGGGGACGACCCTATTGTCGTCGGACATGACGGTGGCGGGCCAATCTATTCCCGGGGTCGTATGGACGACCCTATAGTCGTCTGACATGTTGGCGATTGGCCAAGATTGGCCCGAGGTCGTGGGGACGACTCTATAGTCTTCGGACATGTTGGCGGCTTGTCAGCCTAGTCCCGGGGTCGTGGGTACGACCCTATAGTCGTCGGACAAGTCGGCGGCGGGCCAACCTTGTCCCGGGGTCGTGGAGACGACCCTATAGTCGTCGGACATGACGGTGGTGGGCCAATCTAGTCCCGGGGTCATGGGGACGACCCTATAGTCGTCGGACAAGACGGCGGCTGGACATCCTTGGCTCGCGGTCGTGGGGACGACCCTATAGTCGTCGGACATTTCGGCGGCTTGTCAACCTAGTCCCGGGGTCGTGGGGACGACCCTATAGTCGTTGGACATGACGGTGGCGGGCCAATCTAGTCCCGGGGTCGTGGGTACGACCCTATAGTCGTCGGACAAGTCGGCGGCGGGCCAACCTTGTCCCGGGGTCGTGGGGACGACCGTATAGTCGTCGGACATGACGGTGGCGGGCCAATCTAGTCCCGGGGTCGTGGGGACGACCCTATAGTCGTCGGACAAGACGGCGGCTGGACATCGTTGGCCCGCGGTCGTGGGGACGACCCTATAGTCGTTGGACAAGACGGTGGCGGGCCAATCTAGTCCCGGGGTCGTAGGGACGACCCTATAGTCGTCGGACATGTCGGCGATTGGCCAACATTGGCCCGGGGTCGTGGGGACGACCCTATAGTCGACGGACATGTCGGCGGCTGGCCAACTTTGGCCCGTGGTCGTGGAGACGATCCTATAGTCGTCGGACTTGACGGTGGCGGGCCAATCTAGTCCCGGGGTTGTGGGGACGACCCTATAGTCGTCGGACATTTCGGCGGCTTGCCAACTTTGGCGCGGGGTCGTGGGGACGACCCTATAGTCGTCGGACATGTCGGCGGCTGGCCGACCTAGTCCCGAGGTCGTGGGGACGACCGTATAGTCGTCGGATATGTTGGCGGCTTGTCATCCTAGTCCCGGGGTCGTGGGGACGACCCTATAGTCGTCGGACAAGACGGCGGCTGGACATTTTTGGCCCGCGGTCGTGGGGACGACCCTATAGTCGTCGGACATTTCGGCGGCTTGCCAACTTTGGCCCCGGGTCGTGGGGACGACCCTATAGTCGTCGGACATTTCGGCGGCATTGCCAACTTTGGCCCGGGGTCGTGGGGACGACCCTATAGTCGTTGGACATGACGGTGGCGGGCCAATCTAGTCCCGGGGTCGTAGGGACGACCCTATAGTCGTCCGACAAGTCGGCGGCGGGACAACCTTGTCCCGGGGTCGTGGGGACGACCGTATAGTCGTCGGACATGACGGTGGCGGGCCAATCTAGTCCCGGGGTCGTGGGGACGACCCTATAGTCGTCGGACAAGACGGCGGCTGGACATCTTTGGCCCGGGGTTGTGGGGACGACCCTATAGTCGTCGGACATTTCGGCGGCTTGCCTACTTTGGCCCGGGGTCGTGGGGACGACCCTATAGTCGTCGGACATGTCGGCGGCTGGCCGACCTAGTCCCGAGGTCGTGGGGACGACCGTTGTTACGTGCGGGCGTTTATTTTTATGATGACCGAGCGGATTCGTCTAATTATTTGCACGTAACGCTTAACGAAATTTAGATAGATTTTAATATTTCGACATAATCAGGTTATTATGCGAAAATTCAGGATTGTTTTGGGATTCGTATTTGCTGCAACCAATACAGGTTGACCCGTTGGGGATGTGGTATTTTCGTAGACAGGTTCGAATAAAATGAGCTGATATTTAAGTAAATATTACCATGTATTACAAAAACAAATGAAAAATAGGAAGTGTTTAAAAGGTGGTACAAAACGGGAATTTACATGGTTTTGAAATATGGAATTTTAGCGCAAGTGTCTTACGGAACGACCATTGATCGAGGGGGATCCCCGCAACTCACTAGGTGAGTTGGATCAATAATTACGTAGTTCTAGTCTTTCCATATGAACGATTTAGGAAAATATCGCAATATAATTTTACAAGAAAACAAAGTTTAGCAAAAACGCAGTGCACGCCCTCAAACGGGGAATATAACAATGATAGAGGGAAAACCCACAACACTCTAAAGAGGTTGGATCATTGGTTTATCCCGTACAGTAATATAATTTGAGGACTTACCGATTCGGCGTAAAGCTTATTAGAATTTTAAAAGCTGTATTTACGGTCTCTCTCTCTCTCTGTCTCTCTCTCTCTCTCTCTCTCTCTCTCTCTCTGTCACTCTGTCTCTGTGCGACCTGGGGCGCCGCTGCAAGATGTCGAAGCGCAGCACAGGCGTGAAGCACGAATCACACCGAGCAGTTCACTGATATTATAGTGTTCACAGGGTATTTAAGTATTAAAAACGCAAGAATATAAATAAAAATTTAAACGGTAGACTTCAAACAGTAAAAACGCAAAAGTATATAAGAGTCTCTACGGGGACTGAGTCCTTCCACGTTCTACAAGACACACTGGAACTCCGGCTCGAATACTATTTCAACAGATAGTTATGTCCCTCGGACAGATCAACCGCGCACTGTGCGACTTAACAGGCGACTGCCAAAATAGTAAAAATTGAATAAGATGGTATGTAATTATATACAGTCTCCACGAGGGCTAAGTCCTTCCACGTTCACTAAGGCACAGTGGAACTCCGGCTTATAGACCGATTAACAATGCGGCAATATGTCCTCGGGCAGAACGTCAGCGCACAACGCGACTTAACAGGCGACTGCCACGAGCGTTTGCAGGGTAGGCCCGAGCACTCGGGCCCTTGCACACAGAGCGCCAAAATTGCTGACTCTGCACCTCATGCACACGGGCCCAACCGTCGTCGCTCGGAACGTTCCCAGCATCTAAGTTGTTATCGCGCCCGGCGTTCTAAGAACGTTGACGGTGTTGGAAGATTTTCGCATGGAAGAACGCAGTGGCGTAACGGCTCGTATAAAATTATTATTATAATACGGTTTATAAATCATTGACAACTGATCGAGGGAAACTCCCGCAACACTCAATGGTAGGATCCGATGTCAATGATGGTGTGACAAAATTTAACAGGGAAGAAAAATATAAAATGGTCTACTACAATGCTTCGAAAGGCTTATCACCACGCATTCTAAGAACGTCGACAGCGTTGAAAGATTGCTGACAATAATCTTCCATGGGAATATGCCGTGGCGTGACAGGCTTTGAATCGGATTAAGTTATTACTACAACAAGCTATGGTTAATAAATCATTGACAATTGCTCGAGGGATATCCCGTAACACACCTAGGTGGTTGGATCAATTGTCAATGTCTTAGATTGAGTTTCAAAATTTTTAAATTTTTGGTCGGCACGTAACACCCCTCCCCCCTTGGAATCATCGTCCCCGATGATGATTAGGCGTAAGGACATTTGGAGTGCCGTGTATAACTTAAGAAAACGTGGAGTAGCTGCCTGTCACGCCTGCGGGATATCGCGCTCGTTCCGCCGACATGAATTTCGATTCGGTGGTTGTGAGGATCGCCACGCAGGGCGGAGTATACGCATTCTATAAAAGGGCGTCCTATATGTACGCAGCCCTCCAGATCCATTATTTCTATGGTGGTGCTGTTTCTGACGAGACCGCAAACGTCCTCGTCTGTTATTCCCTGATTGTCCCTACAGGTCAACTCCCTGAGCGAAGGCATTTCTTTAAGGAACTGGGCACCGACGTCCGGGTACAATAGGCTCATCTGTAGTTCGGTGCAGTGGCTCAGACTGCCGAGCGCTTCGAGGTTCGCCGGTGAAGGTACCATCCACCCAGCCGATGGTCGGGCGTTAACGGCCGTTACATCCAGCTCTTCCAGTGCAGGGCAGTTCTTGACGATCAGGGCCAACAGCTGAGGTCGCAGATCTTCAGCGGCCAACTCGTCATCTAGAAATACGGATTTTAAGAAAGCGGCGCACCGCGCTGTTACCCAATAGAAGGCGTCAGTTCTTATTCGCCTCCATCCCTGCATTCCGGGCCATCGCCAATCGCCGAGGTTGAGTTTTAGTATTTTCCGGAAGGAATCATGTACTCCGGCCCTCCAAGTCCTTGACACCTGTTCCATGCGGGCGCGATCGGCAAAAGGCAAGAACGCCGCTATCCGCGCAATCACCTCCACAGGCAGGGGCGCTGAGCGAACCGGCTCGTACCCTGGAAATGGGTTGTCCCACTCAGGAACGGAATTAGATGGCCGACTCGAAGACGGCAGGTTGAAGCCATGCCATGCGTCGGCGACCATGATCCGGAGCTTTCTCTTGTGCAGGATGATCGGTTGTGTTGTTGCATCGTTCGCTACCCTAGCTGCTTGCCGCGGAGTGGTGAACGTCACGAAGGCCACGTTCCCGCTGCGCTGAACTCTTATGACAGCGTGTTCGGCTCCGTGAGGACGGAAGATTCTCAACAAATCCTTGCGTTTTGTAAACCGTGCTAGGCGACACACAAAGATCCGTCGCAAATTCCCATGGTTGCTGATCCCTGGGCTCGACATATCTATCAACAACAAGACTGACAAAAATTCCAAATGCATAGACACCAGAAGATTAATACGATTATTGATTTGGTGCAGATTAATCCACGACTGCTCTTTGACATGGCAATGACGAAGCGACGGGTAGATCAGGTGGGCGATCACGCGCTATCTTCTTTGGCGCTTCCGCGTCCTCCAGTGAAGTCTCAGGCTTCCTCTTCCTACAAGGCATTGGGAACCGCACTCTCTTGACGCTACCCCGTAAGCAGTATAGCAGAATTCCAGAACGAATGAACTCTTGATGTTTCATGTGTTCTCCGATGTTTTGCGGAGGTTAGCGCGATCCAGGTCATCACAGAGAGAAGAGTTACCAATTTTCTTAATTTAATTTAACTCTATTCTACGATTAGATCGGAAACTGAGGCCTAATTATTTTGGTGGTGTAGTAATAGTTTATCAGCATGCTTTACAAATCGTTCGCCAGATTTCTTTTGTAGTATAATATTATTCTTTTCCAAAATTCCAACAATTTTGTAAGGACCGTGATATTGACTGCCAAATTTTCCTTTCCTGACTTCTACTAAAACGCGTGCCATGTCGCCAATTTTACCCTGGAATGGTCGCGCTTTTTCATCGTAGTATAATTTTGACTCATGTTTAGCCGATATCAAATTTTGTGCAGCCAAAGTCTGCATTTCTGTTAATCGCGTTAACAAATCTCGGAGATAGCCGTTATACGTTAATAAAGACTCATCTGTAGGAAATGCACTAGGACAGCGTGCTATTTCGCCAAATACTAATTCGTGTGGGGTGAAATTTGTTGCCTCGTGAACAGACGTGTTATACGAAAATATTGCAAATGGTACTATTTTATCCCAATCATCGAAATCATTTAGATAATGTTTTATATATTCAGTTAAGACTATATGGCTACGTTCTAAAGCACCATTTGTTTGCGGACGGTAGCCGGAAGTAGTTACATGATTGATTTTGAAAACTTTTGCCAATTCTTTTAATACTTTATTAATGAAACTAGTACCTTGATCAGTTAAAATTGCGCGTGGAGCCCCATATTGCAAAACCAGATGCGTGACCAGCGCATGAGCCACAGTTTCTGCTTTTATATCTGGTACAGGAACTGCGATGCAGTATTTGGTAAGATTATCTTGCATAGTCAAAATGTGCCGATTCCCGCTAGGAGTCAATGGAAGAGGTCCCACAGTATCTAATGATATTTTATCAAATGGTTTTAATGGTGTATAGGTTATCAGCATCGGCTCACGAGTTTTTGTCCTAACAAGTTTGTTTTCCTGACAACTATTGCATGTTCTAATGAAATTTTGAATATCGTTACGCATCGATGGCCAGTAAAATCTTTCGCGAATCCTTTGATATGTTTTTGTTACGCCCTTATGCCCTCCTATTAAGCTTTCATGCAATTCCGAAATAATTTTCGAACGGAGTTCTTCGGGCGGTACTTGTATGTTTCCGGTACACAGAGTTACTTTGATATCACTATCCGCAAAAACATTCAATAAGATACCAGCTAGTGTACCCTGCGGAAGTGTATCAGTAAATTCACCGGATTTCGAAATTCTAAAAGTTTTTATGCCTGATTGTAAAAGTGTATTTCTTAAATTTTTCAAAGCATTACCTAATTTTGCGATGGAAGTATCATCATAATGCTTTTCTTTAATTACTACACTAAAAATTTTATATTTACCTCGCGGCGTAACGAGTACTTGGCCTTCCTTTGGCTTTGTATTCCGCAGATTTTCTATGCTTATGGCCCCTATATCTGCGAGTAATTTACTTATTGGGGTTACCAATTCCACATCGGAAGAAATAAAATGAACGTAATTTTCGCGAATGTTCGTTAAACTGTTTCGAGTAAAATTAATATTCCCTCCGCATGAGCTTCGGGAGAAGGTCGGTGAAGTTACTATGTCGGGGAGAATACTTTCTGTTATTTGAATTCCTGGTCGATATTGGCCAATTTTGTTGTAGTCCATTGATTCAGAAGCCAATGAACGTTTGGGGGTAGAAAGCGGATCGGAAAGTTTTGTTCCTGGTTTTGAATAAGTGGATTGTGAATAAGGGGTAGATAATGCAAGTGGTCTTTTGGACGGTAACGGGGTTGGTATCATGGATCGGCGCGGTGGACGGTGAATTAATGTATTATCCAATCCTGAGGCAGTGTTCAGTTCTTCTTCTTCTTGTATGGATTCCAAAAGTGGTCTCCTTATTTCAGATCTCGAAGGTACTACCTCGGCGCTTGTCGCTTCAGCACTATCTTGTCCTTGCGTTTTATATTGAGCCCACAAGTCTTCTGCGCGTTTATCCAATTCTTCCCGGAATGAATTTCCTGTATCTGATTCTGGCTCATCGGGTGATTTTTGAAGAATGTCGCTATGCTCCTGCAGCGATTGGTCAAAACGGTTAAAAGTTTCCTGAAGTTCCTGTAGCCTAATGGGTTGAGTAGTGTCGAGGCAGGTCTCGTTATCATCGCTATCATTGGATGGAGGTGCAACCTCTATTGTTATGCCTTCGGCAGGTGTTGCAGCCGCGGCAGCTTCATCCTCTGTAGCATCCAAAACCTCGGATAGTTCTTCTTTAGAAAAGGTGCGTTGAAAATCTTGGACCAATATCGGTGATTTGAGGCTAGGTAACACGCTTTTTCGACCTCGGAATACCGGTGGACCGAGCACCTCAGTAGGCGGTTCTTCTTCGGAATTTTGTGAGGATTCAGTGGTAGGTATTTCCGCGTAATTAATAGGAGGCTTAGGTATGACAGTTGGAACTGCAGAACGTGTTCTTGTTGCAATGGCACTTTTATCTAATGGTAATATAGGTTTAGGTTTCTTGACAATTGGCTTAGCTACAGATTTTGATTTTACAGGTACGGATCTAGAAGTGCTTGGCGTTGATAACCTTCTATCAGCGGGAGGTTTCTTAATAGGCAAAATTTTGGAAATCCTAGTATTACCTTCCGAATCGCTATCAGATGTGTCTTTTGAACTAGATTCTGAACTACTATTAAATTCTGTAACCGGGTTTCGAGACAATGCATCAGCATTGGAATTTAGACGTCCAGGTTTATGTACAAATTCGTATTCGTAATCATGCAATTTTAACCTCCAACGTACTAATCGTTGTCCCGGATCTTTAATCGAGTCTATCCATTTTAGAGGTTCGTGATCACTAACCAGAGTAAATTTTCTACCGTAAAGGTATGGTCGAAAATTTAATATTGCAAAAAGAACTGCTAGACATTCCTTTTCTGTGGTAAAATAATTTTGTTCCGGCTTCGTTAAATTTCTCGAAAGGTAAGCTACCGGCAAATCGTGTCCGTTCACATTTTGACTAAGTACGGCGCCTATTGCGTAATCAGATGCGTCAGTAGTTAATGTGAATGGTTTATCGAAATCGGGATATTGCAGTATGGGGCTCTTGCACAGCGCTTTTCGTAGGATTTTGAAACTCTTTTTATGTTCTCTCCCCCATACAAATTTAGCGTTCTTTTGTAATAATTCTGTAAGAGGCTTGGCCTTGGCTGCAAAATCTTTGATAAATCGGCGATAATAACCGGCGAGTCCAAGAAATTGTCGTATATTCTTTTGATTTTTAGGACGTGGAAAATGTTTTACCGCAGATATTTTCTTTGGATCTGGTCTTAATCCAGAACGACTAATAATATGGCCTAGATATGTGACTTCAGTTCTCAAAAATTCGCATTTATCTGGCTGAAGGGTTAATTTTGCATCATTTAATCGAGTGAATAAACGTCGGACTTTCTTTTCATGATCTTCCAAATTTTTCGCATAAACAACAATGTCATCGAGGTAGACAAATACTTCCACACCCTGTAGTCCGCGCAATACCTGATCCATCAGCCTTTGAAACGTCGCGGGAGCATTCTTGAGCCCTTCGGGCATACGAATATATTCGTAATGACCATTAGGCGTAGTGAAAGCTGTTTTAGCACGGTCTCGTGGATCCATTTCGATTTGTTGAAATCCACTGGCAAGATCAAAGGTGGAAAAGTATCTCGCCTCGCCTAAATGATCTAGAATATCCGTGATGTTAGGCAAGGGGTATGCATCACCTATTGTTTTTTCGTTAAGATTCCGAAAATCAATTACCAATCTCCACCTTAGGTTTCCCTCGGAATCAGGTTTCTTTGGTACTATCCAGAGCGGTGAATTGTATGGAGAATTTGAAAGTCCAATAATTTCTTCTGCTAATTTACTAGAAATTTGACGAGCTATTTCTTTTTGATGAACTCGTGGAAACCGATATTGCCTAGTGTTAATGGGCAAATCATCTGTTGTAGGTATTCGATGTTGTATTAAAGGTGTGGATTCTAATTTGTCACCTGGTAGACGAAATCGTTCAGGAAATTCCTCGATTAATTTAATTACGTGATCTTTTTCTTCATCATTTAAATGATCTAAACGCAATTTTGATAAAATTTTGGTTACACGGTCCAATGATACCGGTGACTCCTGCTGTTCAGAGTCTGAATCGAAGTATTCGCGTTCTTCAGGAAAATTATGATATTTGAACGGTAAAATTTCTTGAGGCGGTATTTCTATTTGAATGTCCTTGTCCAAGGTATTAATTGCGAGAACATGGCACACGTGGTTTGTAATTTTTACGACTGCTTCCCCAATATAAATTCCATCTATTGTTTTAACTAATGGAAGATATCCTTCTTTCAAATCACAGTCGATGGTGTCTATGGCGATTGCTTGTCGGGTACGACTACTAATACGATAAACACGCGGTGTACTATTTTTCGGGGGTACTTCCTCTGGAGGAGCCTCGCCAATAAAATGGATCGGTCGAATTGGTTGACTTTGTGTAACTATAGTATTATGTGCAAAAGAAATTTCGGCTTTTTCTTGTCTCAAATAGGCTTTTCCTAAAATACCGTCACTATATATCGGAAAATTTGGTCTAACTACATGAAATAGGACTGGTTGACCCAAAATTGCTACTATTGTGGTTCCAATCGTTTCCGCTTTTTCGGCCGTAATTCCTCTCATTTCGACGGAATCGCGTACGCCGACGGTTACATCCTCGTGTAATGCGTTTAATTTTATTACATTTATGTCCGAACCCGTATCAATCAAAAATGTTGCAGTTTTATATCGTAATTGTTCCGCGGTCAATTTTATAACAGGCAATTCATCGTTACAACCCAAATTTAATACTGATGATCCTTTTCCAGAAATCTTACCGTCGGACGACGCTCTGAGTTTTGGTTGTTCGACGGGCGACGCTCGGGATTTTGGTAACTCGTCGTCGCGTCTGTTCGAGGAGTTACACGGGAGTTTAAATCCGAATTATTACGTGTTTCTGACGAATTTTGATTCGGCGAATATGATCGATTTCGATCCGGCGAATACGGCGTGGACTCGCGAAATCCCACGGAGTTCCGCGAATAGGAATTCGAATTTGGAAAACTAGGTTGAAAATTTGAATTATGAGGTGCGACTTGCGTCGCCTGGGGAATTGGACTCGGGCTCCGTGCCAATTGTGGAGCCGTCGGATTTTGTGCGTACGGTGAATTTGACGGAAAACGCGGATCCTGTGGATACGATGGATAATACGGTGGATAAGGCATTTGATAAAAAGGTGGGTAAGGCATGTAGGGGTACGGGGAATAAGCAGGGTACCCATGTTCTGGATATCTACTCGATTCCGCGTTACTTCGCGGTGGTTTAAGAATACTTGTTGGAAATTTTGAATAATCTGAATTTCCAGTCGCGTTTGGACTCGGGCTTCGCGAACGAGAGTCACCAAAATTTTGATTTCGCGAATCGCGATAGGTGAATAAGCTTTGACGGGAATTACTTTGAACAGGGGAATCTGAACGGGGATTTAAACGAGAATCATCCTGTCTTGAAAGAAACAATCTATTTGGATCTCCAGTCGGTATTACTCCAGACCTCATTCGCGTCTCGACTCGCGTCGCATGTTTTAACGCGTCTTCTAGAGTTTTTGGATCGCGCGCGTCTACGGCCCTGGCAATCTCGTCGGGCAAGCCCCGAATAAATGCTTCTAACGCGCATTCTTTAATCGGGCGCAACATCTTATCTGCGTCCGCGCCGTACGAGTCTTCCAGCGCGAGACGGGCCCCGCTAACCAAGATATTAAGCCGATCATGGAAATCATTTACAGTTTCGTTTCTATGCATACGGATGCTTTCAATTTCATGATGATAATATGGATAATTTTTCCCGGGAGCGAATCTAGCTTTCAAATGTTTAATTAATTCATTTACCGTATTAAAGGTTTTTCCAAAAGTACTATCGCGTGCAGCTCCTTGTAATTTTCCAAGACCTGCTTTAACGAACGGGCCTTCCGACGCAGGTGGTACGAAAACGGCACCGTTTTGCACGTCTTGTAAGAAATCTTTCAAAGGTATATTTTTCCCGTTAAAGAAAGGAATATTCAGCGTCCCGTGCTGTAAAGCAAAGCATTCCGCCATAGACGTCATCATCGCGTTCGTTACTGATAAATTCGCGGATGACGCGTTTCCAGACGCACTGGCGTTAGTAGCTTCCATTTTGTTAAAATTTAATTAGTTCAAAGAATATACACAAAATATATAAATAAGCAGAATATATATATAAGCTGAAAATAATTTAGAAGGCGATATCACGGAATTTTCCTAAAACTTTCAAGCAAACACAACAAATGCAAGGCGTACCGATTGAATCACATATACCAATTTACATACATTGTTTTTCTCTCGAACGTCTCAGAAAATACCACAACGGACGGGGTTGACAAAGCAAAAATAATCCCACCGCTGCCACCAGTTTAGCTGTTACGTGCGGGCGTTTATTTTTATGATGACCGAGCGGATTCGTCTAATTATTTGCACGTAACGCTTAACGAAATTTAGATAGATTTTTATATTTCGACATAATCAGGTTATTATGCGAAAATTCAGGATTGTTTTGGGATTCGTATTTGCTGCAACCAATACAGGTTGACCCGTTGGGGTTGTGGTATTTTCGTAGACAGGTTCGAATAAAATGAGCTGATATTTAAGTAAATATTACCATGTATTACAAAAACAAATGAAAAATAGGAAGTGTTTAAAAGGTGGTACAAAACGGGAATTTACATGGTTTTGAAATATGGAATTTTAGCGCAAGTGTCTTACGGAACGACCATTGATCGAGGGGGATCCCCGCAACTCACTAGGTGAGTTGGATCAATAATTACGTAGTTCTAGTCTTTCCATATGAACGATTTAGGAAAATATCGCAATATAATTTTACAAGAAAACAAAGTTTAGCAAAAACGCAGTGCACGCCCTCAAACGGGGAATATAACAATGATAGAGGGAAAACCCACAACACTCTAAAGAGGTTGGATCATTGGTTTATCCCGTACAGTAATATAATTTGAGGACTTACCGATTCGGCGCAAAGCTTATTAGAATTTTAAAAGCTGTATTTACGGTCTCTCTCTCTCTCTGTCTCTCTCTCTCTCTCTCTCTGTCACTCTGTCTCTGTGCGACCTGGGGCGCCGCTGCAAGATGTCGAAGCGCAGCACAGGCGTGAAGCACGAATCACACCGAGCAGTTCACTGATATTATAGTGTTCACAGGGTATTTAAGTATTAAAAACGCAAGAATATAAATAAAAATTTAAACGGTAGACTTCAAACAGTAAAAACGCAAAAGTGTATAAGAGTCTCTACGGGGACTGAGTCCTTCCACGTTCTACAAGACACACTGGAACTCCGGCTCGAATACTATTTCAACAGATAGTTATGTCCCTCGGACAGATCAACCGCGCACTGTGCGACTTAACAGGCGACTGCCAAAATAGTAAAAATTGAATAAGATGGTATGTAATTATATACAGTCTCTACGAGGGCTAAGTCCTTCCACGTTCACTAAGGCACAGTGGAACTCCGGCTTATAGACCGATTAACAATGCGGCAATATGTCCTCGGGCAGAACGTCAGCGCACAACGCGACTTAACAGGCGACTGCCAAAATAGTAAAAATTGAATAAGATGGTATGTAATTATATACAGTCTCTACGAGGGCTAAGTCCTTCCACGTTCACTAAGACACAGTGGAACTCCGGCTTATAGACCGATTAACAATGCGGCAATATGTCCTCGGGCAGAACGTCACCGCACAACGCGACTTAACAGGCGACTGCCACGAGCGTTTGCAGGGTAGGCCCTCGGGCCCTCGGGCCCTTGCACACAGAGCGCCAAAATTGCTGACTCTGCACCTCATGCACACGGGCCCAACCGTCGTCGCTCGGAACGTTCCCAGCATCTAAGTTGTTATCGCGCCCGGCGTTCTAAGAACGTTGACGGTGTTGGAAGATTTTCGCATGGAAGAACGCAGTGGCGTAACGGCTCGTATAAAATTATTATTATAATACGGTTTATAAATCATTGACAACTGATCGAGGGAAACTCCCGCAACACTCAATGGTAGGATCCGATGTCAATGATGGTGTGACAAAATTTAACAGGGAAGAAAAATATAAAATGGTCTACTACAATGCTTCGAAAGGCTTATCACCACGCATTCTAAGAACGTCGACAGCGTTGAAAGATTGCTGACAATAATCTTCCATGGGAATATGCCGTGGCGTGACAGGCTTTGAATCGGATTAAGTTATTACTACAACAAGCTATGGTTAATAAATCATTGACAATTGCTCGAGGGATATCCCGTAACACACCTAGGTGGTTGGATCAATTGTCAATGTCTTAGATTGAGTTTCAAAATTTTTAAATTTTTGGTCGGCACGTAACACCGTATAGTCGTCGGATATGTTTGCGGCTTGTCAACCTAGTCCCGGGGTCGTGGGGACGACCCTATAGTCGTTGGACATGACGGTGGCGGGCCAATCTAGTCCCGGGGTCGTGGGGACGACCCTATGGTCGTCGGACAAGACGGCGGCTGGACATCTTTGGCCCGCGGTCGTGGGGACGACCCTATAGTCGTCGGACATTTCGGCGGCTTGCCAACTTTGGCCCGGGGTCGTGGGGACGACTCTATAGTCGTCGGACATGTCGGCGGCTGGCCAACCTAGACCCGGGGTCGTGGGGACGACCCTATAGTCGTCGGACATGTCGGCGGGTGGCCAACCTAGTCCCGAGGTCGTGGGGACGACCCTATAGTCGTCGGACATGTCGGCGGCTTTCCAACTTTGGCCCGGGGTCGTGGGGACGATCTAATAGTCGTCGGACATGTCGGCGGCTGGTCAACTTTGGCCCGTGGTCGTGGGGACGACCCTATAGTCGTCGGACATGTCGGCGACTTGCCAACTTTGGCCCGGGGTCGTGGGGACGATCCAATAGTCGTCGGACATGTCGGGGGCTGGCCAACTTTGGCCCGTGGTCGTGGGGACGATCCGATAGTCGTCGGACATGTCGACGGCTGGCCAACTTTGGCCCGTGGTCGTGGGGACGACCCTATAGTCTTCGGACATGACGGTAGCGGGCCAATCTAGACCGGAGGACGTGGGGACGACCCTATAGTCGTCGGACATGTCGGCATCTGGCCAACCTAGTCCCGGTGTCTTGGGGACGACTCTATAGTCGTCGGACATGTCGGCGGCTGGCCAACCTAGACCCGGGGTCGTGGGAACGACCCTATAGTCGTCGGACAAGTCGGCGGCTGGCCAACTTTGGCCCGTGGTCGTGGGAACGACCCTATAGTCGTCGGACAAGTCGGCGGCTGGCCAAATTTGGTCCGTGGTCGTGGGGACGACCCTATAGTCATCGGAAATGTCGACGGCTGGCCAACTTTGGCCCGTGGTCGTAAAGACGACCCTATAGTCGTCGGACATGACGGTGGCGGGCCAATCTAGTCCCGGGGTCGTGGGGACGATCCAATAGTCGTCGGACATGTCGGCGGCTGGCCAACTTTGGCCCGTGGTCGTGGGGACGACCCAATAGTCGTCGGACATGTCGGCGGCTGGCCAACATTGGCCCGGGGTTGTCGGGACGACCCTATAGTCGTCGGACATGTCGGCGGCTGGCCAACCTAGTCCCGTGGTCGTGGGGACGATCCGATAGTCGTTGGACATGACGGTGGCGGGCCAATCTAGTCCGGGGGTCGTGGGGACGACCCTACAGTCGTCGGATATTTCGGCGGCTGGCCAACTTTGGCCCGGTGTCGTGGGGACGACTCTATAGTCGTCGGACATGTCGGCGGCTGGCCAACCTAGACCCGGGGTCGTGGGGCCGACCCTATAGTCGTCGGACATGTCGGCGGGTGGCCAACCTAGTCCCGAGGTCGTGGGGACGACCCTATAGTCGTCGGACATTTCGGCGGCTTGCCAACTTTGGCCCGGGGTCGTGGGGACGACCCTATAGTCGTCGGACTTGACGCTGGCGGGCCAATCTAGTCCCGAGGTCGTAGGGACGACCCTATAGTCGTCGGACCTGACGGTGGCGGGCCAATCTAGTCCCGGGGTCGTGGGGACGACCCTACAGTCGTCGGACATTTCGGCGGCTTGCCAACTTTGGCCCGGGGTCGTGGGGACGACCCAATAGTCGTCGGACATGTCGGCGGCTGGCCAACTTTGGCCCGTAGTCGTGGGGACGACTCTATAGTCGTCGGACATGTCGGCGGCTGGCCAATCTAGTCCCGGGGTCGTGGGGACGACTCTATAGCCATCGGACATGTCGGCGGCTGGCCAACTTTGGCCCGTGGTCGTGGGGACGATCCAATAGTCGTCGGACATGTCGGCGGCTGGCCAATCTAGTCCCGTGGTCGTGGGGACGACCCTATAGTCATCGGACAAGACGGCGGCTGGACATCTTTGGCCCGCGGTCGTGGGGACGACCCTATAGTCGTCGGACAAGTCGGCGGCGGGCCAACCTTGTCCCGGGGTCGTGGGGACGACCGTATAGTCGTCGGACATGACGGTGGCTGGCCAATCTAGTCCCGGGGTCGTGGGGACGACCCTATAGTCATCGGACAAGACGGCGGCTGGACATCTTTGGCCCGCGGTCGTGGGGACGACCCTATAGTCGTCGGACAGGTCGGCGGCGGGCCAACCTTGTCCCGGGGTCGTGGGGACGACCGTATAGTCGTCGGACATGACGGTGGCGGGCCAATCTAGTCCCGGGGTCGTGGGGACGATCCGATAGTCGTTGGACATGACGGTGGCGGGCCATTCTAGTCCCGGGGTCGTGGGGACGACCCTATAGTCGTCGGACTTGACGCTGGCGGGCCAATCTAGTCCCGAGGTCGTAGGGACGACCCTATAGTCGTCGGACATGGCGGTGGCGGGCCAATCTAGTCCCGTGGTCGTGGGGACGACCCTATAGTCGTCGGACATGTCGGCGGCTGGCCAACCTAGTCCCGTGGTCGTTGGGACGATCCGATAGTCGTTGGACATAACGGTGGCGGGCCATTCTAGTCCCGGGGTCGTGGGGACGACACTATAGTCGTCGGACATGTCGGCGGCTGGCCAACTTTGGCCCGTGGTCGTGGGGACGACCCTATAGTCTTCGGACATGACGGTAGCGGGCCAATCTTGACCGGAGGACGTGGGGACGACCCTATAGTCGTCGGACATTTCGGCGGCTGTCCAACTTTGGCCCGTGTCGTGGGGACGACCCTATAGTCGTCGGACAAGTCGGCGGCGGGCCAACCTTGTCCCGGGGTCGTGGGGACGACCGTATAGTCGTCGGACATGACGGTGGCGGGCCAATCTAGTCCCGGGGTCGTGGGGACGACCCTATAGTCATCGGACAAGACGGCGGCTGGACATCTTTGGCCCGCGGTCGTGGGGACGACCCTATTGTCGTCGGACATTTCGGCGGCTTGCCAACTTTGGCCCGGCGTCTTGGGGACGACCCTATAGTCGTCGGACATTTCGGCGGCATGCCACCTTTGGCCCGTGGTCGTGGGGACGATCCGATAGTCGTCGGACATGTCGGCGGCTGGCCAATCTAGACCCGGGGTCGTGGGGACAACCCTATTGTCGTCGGACATGGCGGTGGCGGGCCAATCTAGTCCCGTGGTCGTGGGGACGACCCTATAGTCGTCGGACATGTCGGCGGCTGGCCAACCTAGTCCCGTGGTCGTGGGGACGATCCGATAGTCGTTGGACATGACGGTGGCGGGCCATTCTAGTCCCGGGGTCGTGGGGACGACCCTATAGTCGTCGGACATGTCGGCGGCTGGCCAACTTGGGCCCGTGGTCGTGGGGACGTCCCAATAGTCGTCGGACATGTCGGCGGCTGGCCAACCTAGTCCCGAGGTCGTCGGACTTGACGGTGGCGGGCCAATCTAGTCCCGGGGTCGTGGGGACGACCCTGCAGTCGTCGGACATGTCGGCGGCTGGTCAATCTAGTCCCGGGGTCGTGGGGACGACTCTATAGTCGTCGGACATGTCGGCGGCTGGCCAACTTTGGTCCGGGGTCGTGGGTACGAACCTATAGTCGTCGGACAAGTCGGCGGCGGGCCAACCTTGTCCCGGGGTCGTGGGGACGACCGTATAGTCGTCGGACATGACGGTGGCGGGCCAATCTGGTCCCGGGGTCGTGGGTACGACCCTATAGTCGTCGGACAAGTCGGCGGCGGGCCAACCTTGTCCCGGGGTCGTGGGGACGACCGTATAGTCGTCGGACATGACGGTGGCGGGCCAATCTGGTCCCGGGGTCGTGGGTACGACCCTATAGTCGTCGGACAAGTCGGCGGCGGGCCAACCTTGTTCCGGGGTCGTGGGGACGACCCTATAGTCGTCGGACAAGACGGCGGCTGGACATCTTTGGCCCGCGGTCGTGGGGACGACCCTATAGTCGTCGGACATTTCGGCGGCATGCCAACTTTGGCCCGGGGTTGTGGGGACGACCCTATAGTCGTCGGACATTTCGGCGGCTTGCCTACTTTGGCCCGGGGTCGTGGGGACGACCCTATAGTCGTCGGACATGTCGGCGGCTGGCCGACCTAGTCCCGAGGTCGTGGGGACGACCGTATAGTCGTCGGATATGTTTGCGGCTTGTCAACCTAGTCCCGGGGTCGTGGGGACGACCCTATAGTCGTTGGACATGACGGTGGCGGGCCAATCTAGTCCCGGGGTCGTGGGGACGACCCTATAGACGTCGGACAAGACGGCGGCTGGACATCTTTGGCCCGCGGTCGTGGGGACGACCCTATAGTCGTCGGACATTTCGGCGGCTTGCCAACTTTGTCCCGGGGTCGTGGGGACGACCCTATAGTCGTCGGACATTTCGGTGGCTTGCCAACTTTGACCCGGGGTCGTGGGGACGACCCTATAGTCGTTGGACATGACGGTGGCGGGCCAATCTAGTCCCGGGGTCGTAGGGACGACCCTATAGTCGTCGGACATTTCGGCGGCTTGCCAACTTTGGCCCGGGGTCGTGGGGACGACCCTATAGTCGTTGGACATGACGGTGGCGGGTCAATCTAGTCCCGGGGTCGTAGGGACGACCCTATAGTCGTCGGTCAAGACAGCGGCTGGATATCCTTGGCTCGCGGTCGTGGGGACGACCCTATAGTCGTCGGACATTTCGGCGGCATGCCAACTTTGGCCCGGGGTCGTGGGGACGACCCTATAGTCGTTGGACATGACGGTGGCGGGCCAATCTAGTCCCGGGGTCGTAGGGACGACCCTATAGTCGTCGGACATGTCGGCGATTGGCCAACATTGGCCCGGGGTCGTGGGGACGACCCTATAGTCGTCGGACATGTCGGCAGCTGGCCAACCTAGTCCCGAGGTCGTGGGGACGACCCTATAGTCGTCGGACTTCACGGTGGCGGGCCAATCTAGTCCCGGGGTCGTGGGGACGACCCTATAGTCGTCGGACATGACGGTGGCGGACCAATCTAGTCCCGGGGTCGTGGGGACGACCCTATAGTCGTCGGACATGTCGGCGGCTGGCCAACTTTGGCCCGGGGTCGTGGGGACGACTCTATAGTCGTCGGACATGTTGGCGGCTTGTCAGCCTAGACCCGGGGTCGTGGGTACGACCCTATAGTCGTCGGACAAGTCGGCGGCGGGCCAACCTTGTCCCGGGGTCGTGGGGACGACCCTATAGTCGTCGGACAAGACGGTGGCGGGCCAATCTAGTCCCGGAGTCGTGGGGACGACCCTATAGTCGTCGGACAAGACGGCGGCTGGACATCCTTGGCTCGCGGTCGTGGGGACGACCCTATAGTCGTCGGACATTTCGGCGGCTTGTCAACCTAGTCCCGGGGTCGTGGGGACGACCCTATAGTCGTTGGACATGACGGTGGCGGGCCAATCTAGTCCCGGGGTCGTGGGTACGTCCCTATAGTCGTCGGACAAGACGGCGGCTGGACATCCTTGGCTCGCGGTCGTGGGGACGACCCTATAGTCGTCGGACATTTCGGCGGCTTGTCAACCTAGTCCCGGGGTCGTGGGGACGACCCTATAGTCGTTGGACATGACGGTGGCGGGCCAATCTAGTCCCGGGGTCGTGGGTACGAACCTATAGTCGTCGGACAAGTCGGCGGCGGGCCAACCTTGTCCCGTGGTCGTGGGGACGACCCTATAGTCGTCGGACATGACGGTGGCGGGCCAATCTAGTCCCGGGGTCGTGGGGACGACCCTATAGTCGTCGGACAAGACGGCGGCTGGACATCCTTGGCTCGCGGTCGTGGGGACGACCCTATAGCCGTCGGACATTTCGGCGGCTTGTCAACCTAGTCCCGGGGTCGTGGGGACGACCCTATAGTCGTTGGACATGACGGTGGCGGGCCAATCTAGTCCCGGGGTCGTGGGGACGACCCTATAGTCATCGGACAAGACGGCGGCATGCCAATTTGGCCCGGGGTCGTGGGGACGACCCTATAGTCGTTGGACATGACGGTGGCGGGCCAATCTAGTCCCGGGGTCGTCGGGACGACCCTATAGTCGTCGGACATGTCGGCGATTGGCCAACATTGGCCCGGGGTCGTGGGGACGACCCTATAGCCGTCGGACATGTCGGCGGCTGGCCAACCTAGTCCCGAGGTCGTGGGGACGACCCTATAGTCGTCGGACTTCACGGTGGCGGGCCAATCTAGTCCCGGGGTCGTGGGGACGACCCTATAGTCGTCGGACAAGACGGTGGCGGGCCAATCTAGTCCCGGAGTCGTGGGGACGACCCTATAGTCGTCGGACAAGACGGCGGCTGGACATCCTTGGCTCGCGGTCGTGGGGACGACCCTATAGTCGTCGGACATTTCGGCGGCTTGTCAACCTAGTCCCGGGGTCGTGGGGACGACCCTATAGTCGTTGGACATGACGGTGGCGGGCCAATCTAGTCCCGGGGTCGTAGGGACGACCCTATAGTCGTCGGACATGTCGGCGATTGGCCAACATTGGCCCGGGGTCGTGGGGACGACCCTACAGTCGTCGGACATTTCGGCGGCTTGCCAACTTTGGCCCGGGGTCGTGGGGACGACCCTATAGTCGTCGGACATGACGGTGGCGGACCAATCTAGTCCCGGGGTCGTGGGTACGACCCTACAGTCCTCGGACATTTCGGCGCCTTGCCAACTTTGGCCCGGGGTCGTGGGGACGACCCTATAGTCGTCGAACATGACGGTGGCGGACCAATCTAGTCCCGGGGTCGTGGGGACGACCCTATAGTCGTCGGGCATGTCGGCGGCTGGCCAACTTTGGCCCGTGGTCGTGGGGACGATCCAATAGTCGTCGGACATGTCGGCGGCTAGCTAACTTTGGCCCGGTGTCGTGGGGACGACCCTATAGTCGTCGGACAAGACGGCGGCTGGACATCCTTGGCTCGCGGTCGTGGGGACGACCCTATAGTCGTCGGACATTTCGGCGGCTTGTCAACATAGTCCCGGGGTCGTGGGGACGACCCTATAGTCGTCGGACATTTCGGCGGCTTGTCAACCTAGTCCCGGGGTCGTGGGGACGACCCTATAGTCGTCGGACATGACGGTGGCGGACCAATCTAGTCCCGGGGTCGTGGGGACGACCCTATAGTCGTCGGGCATGTCGGCGGCTGGCCAACTTTGGCCCGTGGTCGTGGGGACGACCCTATAGTCGTCGGACATGTTGGCGATTGGCCAACATTGGCCCGGGGTCGTGGGGACGACTCTATAGTCGTCGGACATGTTGGCGGCTTGTCAGCCTAGACCCGGGGTCGTGGGTACGACCCTATAGTCGTCGGACAAGTCGGCGGCGGGCCAACCTTGTCCCGGGGTCGTGGGGACGACCCTATAGTCGTCGGACAAGACGGCGGCTGGACATCCTTGGCTCACGGTCGTGGGGACGACCCTATAGTCGTCGGACATTTCGGCGGCTTGTCAACCTAGTCCCGGGGTCGTGGGGACGACCCTATAGTCGTTGGACATGACAGTGGCGGGCCAATCTAGTCCCGGGGTCGTGGGTACGACCCTATAGTCGTCGGACAAGACGGCGGCTGGACATCCTTGGCTCACGGTCGTGGGGACGACCCTATAGTCGTCGGACATTTCGGCGGCTTGTCAACCTAGTCCCGGGGTCGTGGGGACGACCCTATAGTCGTTGGACATGACGGTGGCGGGCCAATCTAGTCCCGGGGTCGTGGGTACGAACCTATAGTCGTCGGACAAGTCGGCGGCGGGCCAACCTTGTCCCGGGGTCGTGGGGACGACCGTATAGTCTTCGGACATGACGGTGGCGGGCCAATCTAGTCCCGGGGTCGTGGGGACGACCCTATAGTCGTCGGACAAGACGGCGGCTGGACATCTTTGGCCCGCGGTCGTGGGGACGACCCTATAGTCGTTGGACATGACGGTGGCGGGCCAATCTAGTCCCGGGGTCGTAGGGACGACCCTATAGTCGTCGGACATGTCGGCGATTGGCCAACATTGGCCCGGGGTCGTGGGGACGACCCTATAGTCGACGGACATGTCGGCGGCTGGCCAACTTTGGCCCGTGGTCGTGGAGACGATCCTATAGTCGTCGGACTTGACGGTGGCGGGCCAATCTAGTCCCGGGGTTGTGGGGACGACCCTATAGTCGTCGGACATTTCGGCGGCTTGCCAACTTTGGCGCGGGGTCGTGGGGACGACCCTATAGTCGTCGGACATGTCGGCGGCTGGCCGACCTAGTCCCGAGGTCGTGGGGACGACCGTATAGTCGTCGGATATGTTGGCGGCTTGTCATCCTAGTCCCGGGGTCGTGGGGACGACCCTATAGTCGTTGGACATGACGGTGGCGGGCCAATCTAGTCCCGGGGTCGTGGGGACGACCCTATAGTCGTCGGACAAGACGGCGGCTGGACATCTTTGGCCCGCGGTCGTGGGGACGACCCTATAGTCGTCGGACATTTCGGCGGCTTGCCAACTTTGGCCCGGGGTCGTGGGGACGACCCTATAGTCGTCGGACATTTCGGTGGCTTGCCAACTTTGACCCGGGGTCGTGGGGACGACCTTATAGTCGTTGGACATGACGGTGGCGGGCCAATCTAGTCCCGGGGTCGTAGGGACGACCCTATAGTCGTCGGACATTTCGGCGGCTTGCCAACTTTGGCCCGGGGTCGTGGGGACGACCCTATAGTCGTTGGACATGACGGTGGCGGGTCAATCTAGTCCCGGGGTCGTAGGGACGACCCTATAGTCGTCGGACAAGACGGCGGCTGGATATCCTTGGCTCGCGGTCGTGGGGACGACCCTATAGTCGTCGGACATTTCGGCGGCATGCCAACTTTGGCCCGGGGTCGTGGGGACGACCCTATAGTCGTTGGACATGACGGTGGCGGGCCAATCTAGTCCCGGGGTCGTAGGGACGACCCTATAGTCGTCGGACATGTCGGCGATTGGCCAACATTGGCCCGGGGTCGTGGGGACGACCCTATAGTCGTCGGACATGTCGGCGGCTGGCCAACCTAGTCCCGAGGTCGTGGGGACGACCCTATAGTCGTCGGACTTCACGGTGGCGGGCCAATCTAGTCCCGGTGTCGTGGGGACGACCCTATAGTCGTCGGACATTTCGGTGGCGGGCCAATCTAGTCCCGGGGTCGTGGGGACGACCCTATAGTCGTCGGACAAGACGGCGGCTGGACATCCTTGGCTCGCGGTCGTGGGGACGACCCTATAGCCGTCGGACATGTCGGCGGCTTGCCAAATTTGCCCGGGGTCGTGGGGACGACCCTATAGTCGTCGGACTTGACGGTGGCGGGCCAATCTAGTCCCGGGGTCGTGGGGACGACCCAATAGTCGTTGGACATTACGGCGGCTGGCCAACTTTGGCCCATGGTCGTGGGGACGACCCTATAGTCGTTGGACATGACGGTGGCGGGCCAATCTAGTCCCGGGGTCGTGGGTACGAACCTATAGTCGTCGGACAAGTCGGCGGCGGGCCAACCTTGTCCCGGGGTCGTGGGGACGACCGTATAGTCGTCGGACATGACGGTGGCGGGCCAATCTAGTCCCGGGGTCGTGGGTACGACCCTATAGTCGTCGGACAAGTCGGCGGCGGGCCAACCTTGTCCCGGGGTCGTGGGGACGACCGTATAGTCGTCGGACATGACGGTGGCGGGCCAATCTAGTCCCGGGGTCGTGGGGACGACCCTATAGTCGTCGGACAAGACGGCGGCTGGACATCTTTGGCCCGCGGTCGTGGGGACGACCCTATAGTCGTCGGACATTTCGGCGGCATGCCAACTTTGGCCCGGGGTTGTGGGGACGACCCTATAGTCGTCGGACATTTCGGCGGCTTGCCTACTTTGGCCCGGGGTCGTGGGGACGACCCTATAGTCGTCGGACATGTCGGCGGCTGGCCGACCTAGTCCCGAGGTCGTGGGGACGACCCTATAGTCGTCGGACTTCACGGTGGCGGGCCAATATAGTCCCGGTGTCGTGGGGACGACCCTATAGTCGTTGGACATGACGGTGGCGGGCCAATCTAGTCCCGGGGTCGTGGGGACGACCCTATAGTCGTCGGACAAGACGGCGGCTGGACATCTTTGGCCCGCGGTCGTGGGGACGACCCTATAGTCGTCGGACATTTCGGCGGCTTGCCAACTTTGGCCCGGGGTCGTGGGGACGACCCTATAGTCGTTGGACATGACGGTGGCGGGTCAATCTAGTTTCGGGGTCGTAGGGACGACCCTATAGTCGTCGGTCAAGACGGCGGCTGGATATCCTTGGCTCGCGGTCGTGGGGACGACCCTATAGTCGTCGGACATTTCGGCGGCATGCCAACTTTGGCCCGGGGTCGTGGGGATGACCCTATAGTCGTCGGACATTTCGGCGGCATGCCAACTTTGGCCCGGGGTCGTGGGGACGACCCTATAGTCGTTGGACATGACGGTGGCGGGCCAATCTAGTCCCGGGGTCGTAGGGACGACCCTATAGTCGTCGGACATGTCGGCGATTGGCCAACATTGGCCCGGGGTCGTGGGGACGACCCTATAGTCGTCGGACATGTCGGCAGCTGGCCAACCTAGTCCCGAGGTCGTGGGGACGACCCTATAGTCGTCGGACTTCACGGTGGCGGGCCAATCTAGTCCCGGGGTCGTGGGGACGACCCTATAGTCGTCGGACATGACGGTGGCGGACCAATCTAGTCCCGGGGTCGTGGGGACGACCCTATAGTCGTCGGACATGTCGGCGGCTGGCCAACTTTGGCCCGTGGTCGTGGGGACGATCCAATAGTCGTCGGACATGTCGGCGGCTGGCTAACTTTGGCCCGGTGTCGTGGGGACGACCCTATAGTCGTCGGACATGTTGGCGATTGGCCAACATTGGCCCGGGGTCGTGGGGACGACTCTATAGTCGTCGGACATGTTGGCGGCTTGTCAGCCTAGACCCGGGGTCGTGGGTACGACCCTATAGTCGTCGGACAAGTCGGCGGCGGGCCAACCTTGTCCCGGGGTCGTGGGGACGACCCTATAGTCGTCGGACAAGACGGTGGCGGGCCAATCTAGTCCCGGAGTCGTGGGGACGACCCTATAGTCGTCGGACAAGACGGCGGCTGTACATCCTTGGCTCGCGGTCGTGGGGACGACCCTATAGTCGTCGGACATTTCGGCGGCTTGTCAACCTAGTCCCGGGGTCGTGGGGACGACCCTATAGTCGTCGGACATGACGGTGGCGGACCAATCTAGTCCCGGGGTCGTGGGGACGACCCTATAGTCGTCGGACATGTCGGCGGCTGGCCAACTTTGGCCCGTGGTCGTGGGGACGATCCAATAGTCGTCGGACATGTCGGCGGCTGGCTAACTTTGGCCCGGTGTCGTGGGGACGACCCTATAGTCGTCGGACATGTTGGCGATTGGCCAACATTGGCCCGGGGTCGTGGGGACGACTCTATAGTCGTCGGACATGTTGGCGGCTTGTCAGCCTAGACCCGGGGTCGTGGGTACGACCCTATAGTCGTCGGACAAGTCGGCGGCGGGCCAACCTTGTCCCGGGGTCGTGGGGACGACCCTATAGTCGTCGGACAAGACGGTGGCGGGCCAATCTAGTCCCGGAGTCGTGGGGACGACCCTATAGTCGTCGGACAAGACGGCGGCTGGACATCCTTGGCTCGCGGTCGTGGGGACGACCCTATAGTCGTCGGACATTTCGGCGGCTTGTCAACCTAGTCCCGGGGTCGTGGGGACGACCCTATAGTCGTTGGACATGACGGTGGCGGGCCAATCTAGTCCCGGGGTCGTAGGGACGACCCTATAGTCGTCGGACATGTCGGCGATTGGCCAACATTGGCCCGGGGTCGTGGGGACGACCCTATAGTCGTCGGACATGTCGGCGGCTTGCCAACTTTGGCCCGGGGTCGTGGGGACGACCCTATAGTCGTTGGACATGACGGTGGCGGGTCAATCTAGTCCCGGGGTCGTAGGGACGACCCTATAGTCGTCGGACATGTCGGCGATTGGCCAACATTGGCCCGGGGTCGTGGGGACGACCCTATAGTCGTCGGACATGTCGGCGGCTGGCCAACTTTGGCCCGTGGTCGTGGGGACGATCCGATAGTCGTTGGACATGACGGTGGCGGGCCAATCTAGTCCCGGGGTCGTGGGGACGACCCTATAGTCGTCGGACTTGTCGGTGGCGGGCCAATCTAGTCCGGGGGTCGTGGGGACGACCCTACAGTCGTCGGACATTTCGGCGGCTTGCCAACTTTGGCCCGGTGTCGTGGGGACGACCCTATAGTCGTCGGACTTGACGGTGGCGGGTCAATCTAGTCCCGGGGTCGTAGGGACGACCCTATAGTCGTCGGACATGTCGGCGATTGGCCAACATTGGCCCGGGGTCGTGGGGACGACCCTATAGTCGTCGGACATGTCGGCGGCTTGCCAACTTTGGCCCGGGGTCGTGGGGACGACCCTATAGTCGTTGGACATGACGGTGGCGGGTCAATCTAGTCCCGGGGTCGTAGGGACGACCCTATAGTCGTCGGACATGTCGGCGATTGGCCAACATTGGCCCGGGGTCGTGGGGACGATCCAATAGTCGTCGGACATGTCGGCGGCTGGCTAACTTTGGCCCGGTGTCGTGGGGACGACCCTATAGTCGTCGGACATGTTGGCGATTGGCCAACATTGGCCCGGGGTCGTGGGGACGACTCTATAGTCGTCGGACATGTTGGCGGCTTGTCAGCCTAGACCCGGGGTCGTGGGTACGACCCTATAGTCGTCGGACAAGTCGGCGGCGGGCCAACCTTGTCCCGGGGTCGTGGGGACGACCCTATAGTCGTCGGACAAGACGGTGGCGGGCCAATCTAGTCCCGGAGTCGTGGGGACGACCCTATAGTCGTCGGACAAGACGGCGGCTGGACATCCTTGGCTCGCGGTCGTGGGGACGACCCTATAGTCGTCGGACATTTCGGCGGCTTGTCAACCTAGTCCCGGGGTCGTGGGGACGACCCTATAGTCGTCGGACATGACGGTGGCGGACCAATCTAGTCCCGGGGTCGTGGGGACGACCCTATAGTCGTCGGACATGTCGGCGGCTGGCCAACTTTGGCCCGTGGTCGTGGGGACGATCCAATAGTCGTCGGACATGTCGGCGGCTGGCTAACTTTGGCCCGGTGTCGTGGGGACGACCCTATAGTCGTCGGACATGTTGGCGATTGGCCAACATTGGCCCGGGGTCGTGGGGACGACTCTATAGTCGTCGGACATGTTGGCGGCTTGTCAGCCTAGACCCGGGGTCGTGGGTACGACCCTATAGTCGTCGGACAAGTCGGCGGCGGGCCAACCTTGTCCCGGGGTCGTGGGGACGACCCTATAGTCGTCGGACAAGACGGTGGCGGGCCAATCTAGTCCCGGAGTCGTGGGGACGACCCTATAGTCGTCGGACAAGACGGCGGCTGGACATCCTTGGCTCGCGGTCGTGGGGACGACCCTATAGTCGTCGGACATTTCGGCGGCTTGTCAACCTAGTCCCGGGGTCGTGGGGACGACCCTATAGTCGTTGGACATGACGGTGGCGGGCCAATCTAGTCCCGGGGTCGTAGGGACGACCCTATAGTCGTCGGACATGTCGGCGATTGGCCAACATTGGCCCGGGGTCGTGGGGACGACCCTATAGTCGTCGGACATGTCGGCGGCTTGCCAACTTTGGCCCGGGGTCGTGGGGACGACCCTATAGTCGTTGGACATGACGGTGGCGGGTCAATCTAGTCCCGGGGTCGTAGGGACGACCCTATAGTCGTCGGACATGTCGGCGATTGGCCAACATTGGCCCGGGGTCGTGGGGACGACCCTATAGTCGTCGGACATGTCGGCGGCTGGCCAACTTTGGCCCGTGGTCGTGGGGACGATCCGATAGTCGTTGGACATGACGGTGGCGGGCCAATCTAGTCCCGGGGTCGTGGGGACGACCCTATAGTCGTCGGACTTGTCGGTGGCGGGCCAATCTAGTCCGGGGGTCGTGGGGACGACCCTACAGTCGTCGGACATTTCGGCGGCTTGCCAACTTTGGCCCGGGGTCGTGGGGACGACCCTATAGTCGTCGGACTTGACGGTGGCGAGCCAATCTAGTCCCGGGGTTGTGGGGACGACCCTACAGTCGTCGGACATTTCGGCGGCTTGCCAACTTTGGCCCGGGGTCGTGGGGACGACCCTATAGTCGTCGGACTTGTCGGTGGCGGGCCAATCTAGTCCGGGGGTCGTGGGGACGACCCTACAGTCGTCGCACATTTCGGCGGCTTGCCAACTTTGGCCCGGGGTCGTGGGGACGACCCTATAGTCGTCGTACTTGACGGTGGCGAGCCAATCTAGTCCCGGGGTTGTGGGGACGACCCTACAGTCGTCGGACATTTCGGTGGCTGGATATCCTTGGCTCGCGGTCGTGGGGACGACCCTATAGTCGTCGGACATTTCGGCGGCATGCCAACTTTGGCCCGGGGTCGTGGGGACGACCCTATAGTCGTTGGACATGACGGTGGCGGGCCAATCTAGTCCCGGGGTCGTAGGGACGACCCTATAGTCGTCGGACATGTCGGCGATTGGCCAACATTGGCCCGGGGTCGTGGGGACGACCCTATAGTCGTCGGACATGTCGGCGGCTGGCCAACTTTGGCCCGTGGTCGTGGGGACGATCCGATAGTCGTTGGACATGACGGTGGCGGGCCAATCTAGTCCCGGGGTCGTGGGGACGACCCTATAGTCGTCGGACTTGTCGGTGGCGGGCCAATCTAGTCCCGGGGTTGTGGGGACGACCCTACAGTCGTCGGACATGTCGGCGGCTGGCCAACTTTGGCCCGTGGTCGTGGGGACGATCCGATAGTCGTTGGACATGACGGTGGCGGGCCAATCTAGTCCGGGGGTCGTGGGGACGACCCTACAGTCGTCGGACATTTCGGCGGCTTGCCAACCTTGGCCCGGGGTCGTGGGGACGACCCTATAATCGTCGGACTTGACGGTGGCGGGCCAATCTAGTCCCGAGGTCCTGGGGACGACCCTATAGTCGTCGGACTTGACGGTGGCGGGCCAATCTAGTCCCGGGGTCGTGGGGACGACCCTACAGTTGTCGGACATTTCGGCGGCTGGCCAAATTTGGCCCGGGGTCGTGGGGACGTCCCTATAGTCGTCGGACATGACGGTGGCGGGCCAATATAGTCTCGGGGTCGTGGGGACGACCCTATAGTCGTCGGACATGTCGGCGGCTGGCCAACTTTGGCCCGGGGTCGTGGGGACGACCCTATAGTCGTCGGACATGACGGTGGCGGGCCAATCTAGTCCCGGGGTCGTGGGGACGACCCTATAGTCGTCGGACATTTCGGCGGCTTGCCAACTTTGGCCCGGGGTCGTGGGGACGACCCTATAGTCGTTGGACATGACGGTGGCGGGTCAATCTAGTCCCGGGGTCGTAGGGACGACCCTATAGTCGTCGGACAAGACGGCGGCTGGACATCTTTGGCCCGCGGTCGTGGGGACGACCCTATAGTCGTCGGACATTTCGGCGGCTTGCCAACTTTGGCCCGGGGTCGTGGGGACGACCCTATAGTCGTCGGACATTTCGGTGGCTTGCCAACTTTGACCCGGGGTCGTGGGGACGACCCTATAGTCGTTGGATATGACGGTGGCGGGCCAATCTAGTCCCGGGGTCGTAGGGACGACCCTATAGTCGCCGGACATTTCGGCGGCTTGCCAACTTTGGCCCGGGGTCGTGGGGACGACCCTATAGTCGTTGGACATGACGGTGGCGGGTCAATCTAGTCCCGGGGTCGTAGGGACGACCCTATAGTCGTCGGACAAGACGGCGGCTGGATATCCTTGGCTCGCGGTCGTGGGGACGACCCTATAGTCGTCGGACATTTCGGCGGCATGCCAACTTTGGCACGGGGTCGTGGGGACGACCCTATAGTCGTTGGACATGACGGTGGCGGGCCAATCTAGTCCCGGGGTCGTAGGGACGACCCTATAGTCGTCGGACATGTCGGCGATTGGCCAACATTGGCCCGGGGTCGTGGGGACGACTCTATAGTCGTCGGAAATGTCGGCGGCTGGCCAACCTGGACCCGGGGTCGTGGGGACGACCCTATTGTCGTCGGACATGACGGTGGCGGGCCAATCTAGTCTCGGGGTCGTGGGGACGACCCTATAGTCGTCGGACATGTCGGTGGCGGACCAATCTAGTCCCGGGGTCGTGGGGACGACCCTATAGTCGTCGGACATGACGGTGGCGGGCCAATATAGTCTCGGGGTCGTGGGGACGACCCTATAGTCGTCGGACATGTCGGCGGCTGGCCAACTTTGGCCCGGGGTCGTGGGGACGACCCTATAGTCGTCGGACATGTCGGCGGCTGGCCAACTTTGGCCCGTGGTCGTGGGGACGATCCAATAGTCGTCGGACATTTCGGCGGCATGCCAACTTTGGCCCGGGGTTGTGGGGACGACCCTATAGTCGCTGGACATTTCGGCGGCTTGCCTACTTTGGCCCGGGGTCGTGGGGACGACCCTATAGTCGTCGGACATGTCGGCGGCTGGCCGACCTAGTCCCGAGGTCGTGGGGACGACCGTATAGTCGTCGGATATGTTTGCGGCTTGTCAACCTAGTCCCGGGGTCGTGGGGACGACCCTATAGTCGTTGGACATGACGGTGGCGGGCCAATCTAGTCCCGGGGTCGTGGGGACGACCCTATAGTCGTCGGACAAGACGGCGGCTGGACATCTTTGGCCCGCGGTCGTGGGGACGACCCTATAGTCGTCGGACATTTCGGTGGCTTGCCAACTTTGACCCGGGGTCGTGGGGACGACCCTATAGTCGTCGGACATGTCGGCGGCTGGCCAACTTTGGCCCGGGGTCGTGGGGACGACCCTATAGTCGTCGGACATGACGGTGGCGGGCCAATCTAGTCCCGGGGTCGTGGGGACGACCCTATAGTCGTCGGACATGTCGGCGGCTGGCCAACTTTGGCCCGTGGTCGTGGGGACGATCCAATAGTCGTCGGACATGTCGGCGGCTGGCTAACTTTGGCCCGGTGTCGTGGGGACGACCCTATAGTCGTCGGACATGTTGGCGATTGGCCAACATTGGCCCGGGGTCGTGGGGACGACTCTATAGTCGTCGGACATGTTGGCGGCTTGTCAGCCTAGACCCGGGGTCGTGGGTACGACCCTATAGTCGTCGGACAAGTCGGCGGCGGGCCAACCTTGTCCCGGGGTCGTGGGGACGACCCTATAGTCGTCGGACAAGACGGTGGCGGGCCAATCTAGTCCCGGAGTCGTGGGGACGACCCTATAGTCGTCGGACAAGACGGCGGCTGGACATCCTTGGCTCGCGGTCGTGGGGACGACCCTATAGTCGTCGGACATTTCGGCGGCTTGTCAACCTAGTCCCGGGGTCGTGGGGACGACCCTATAGTCGTTGGACATGACGGTGGCGGGCCAATCTAGTCCCGGGGTCGTAGGGACGACCCTATAGTCGTCGGACATGTCGGCGATTGGCCAACATTGGCCCGGGGTCGTGGGGACGACCCTATAGTCGTCGGACATGTCGGCGGCTTGCCAACTTTGGCCCGGGGTCGTGGGGACGACCCTATAGTCGTTGGACATGACGGTGGCGGGTCAATCTAGTCCCGGGGTCGTAGGGACGACCCTATAGTCGTCGGACATGTCGGCGATTGGCCAACATTGGCCCGGGGTCGTGGGGACGACCCTATAGTCGTCGGACATGTCGGCGGCTGGCCAACTTTGGCCCGTGGTCGTGGGGACGATCCGATAGTCGTTGGACATGACGGTGGCGGGCCAATCTAGTCCCGGGGTCGTGGGGACGACCCTATAGTCGTCGGACTTGTCGGTGGCGGGCCAATCTAGTCCGGGGGTCGTGGGGACGACCCTACAGTCGTCGGACATTTCGGCGGCTTGCCAACTTTGGCCCGGTGTCGTGGGGACGACCCTATAGTCGTCGGACTTGACGGTGGCGGGTCAATCTAGTCCCGGGGTCGTAGGGACGACCCTATAGTCGTCGGACATGTCGGCGATTGGCCAACATTGGCCCGGGGTCGTGGGGACGACCCTATAGTCGTCGGACATGTCGGCGGCTTGCCAACTTTGGCCCGGGGTCGTGGGGACGACCCTATAGTCGTTGGACATGACGGTGGCGGGTCAATCTAGTCCCGGGGTCGTAGGGACGACCCTATAGTCGTCGGACATGTCGGCGATTGGCCAACATTGGCCCGGGGTCGTGGGGACGATCCAATAGTCGTCGGACATGTCGGCGGCTGGCTAACTTTGGCCCGGTGTCGTGGGGACGACCCTATAGTCGTCGGACATGTTGGCGATTGGCCAACATTGGCCCGGGGTCGTGGGGACGACTCTATAGTCGTCGGACATGTTGGCGGCTTGTCAGCCTAGACCCGGGGTCGTGGGTACGACCCTATAGTCGTCGGACAAGTCGGCGGCGGGCCAACCTTGTCCCGGGGTCGTGGGGACGACCCTATAGTCGTCGGACAAGACGGTGGCGGGCCAATCTAGTCCCGGAGTCGTGGGGACGACCCTATAGTCGTCGGACAAGACGGCGGCTGGACATCCTTGGCTCGCGGTCGTGGGGACGACCCTATAGTCGTCGGACATTTCGGCGGCTTGTCAACCTAGTCCCGGGGTCGTGGGGACGACCCTATAGTCGTCGGACATGACGGTGGCGGACCAATCTAGTCCCGGGGTCGTGGGGACGACCCTATAGTCGTCGGACATGTCGGCGGCTGGCCAACTTTGGCCCGTGGTCGTGGGGACGATCCAATAGTCGTCGGACATGTCGGCGGCTGGCTAACTTTGGCCCGGTGTCGTGGGGACGACCCTATAGTCGTCGGACATGTTGGCGATTGGCCAACATTGGCCCGGGGTCGTGGGGACGACTCTATAGTCGTCGGACATGTTGGCGGCTTGTCAGCCTAGACCCGGGGTCGTGGGTACGACCCTATAGTCGTCGGACAAGTCGGCGGCGGGCCAACCTTGTCCCGGGGTCGTGGGGACGACCCTATAGTCGTCGGACAAGACGGTGGCGGGCCAATCTAGTCCCGGAGTCGTGGGGACGACCCTATAGTCGTCGGACAAGACGGCGGCTGGACATCCTTGGCTCGCGGTCGTGGGGACGACCCTATAGTCGTCGGACATTTCGGCGGCTTGTCAACCTAGTCCCGGGGTCGTGGGGACGACCCTATAGTCGTTGGACATGACGGTGGCGGGCCAATCTAGTCCCGGGGTCGTAGGGACGACCCTATAGTCGTCGGACATGTCGGCGATTGGCCAACATTGGCCCGGGGTCGTGGGGACGACCCTATAGTCGTCGGACATGTCGGCGGCTTGCCAACTTTGGCCCGGGGTCGTGGGGACGACCCTATAGTCGTTGGACATGACGGTGGCGGGTCAATCTAGTCCCGGGGTCGTAGGGACGACCCTATAGTCGTCGGACATGTCGGCGATTGGCCAACATTGGCCCGGGGTCGTGGGGACGACCCTATAGTCGTCGGACATGTCGGCGGCTGGCCAACTTTGGCCCGTGGTCGTGGGGACGATCCGATAGTCGTTGGACATGACGGTGGCGGGCCAATCTAGTCCCGGGGTCGTGGGGACGACCCTATAGTCGTCGGACTTGTCGGTGGCGGGCCAATCTAGTCCGGGGGTCGTGGGGACGACCCTACAGTCGTCGGACATTTCGGCGGCTTGCCAACTTTGGCCCGGGGTCGTGGGGACGACCCTATAGTCGTCGGACTTGACGGTGGCGAGCCAATCTAGTCCCGGGGTTGTGGGGACGACCCTACAGTCGTCGGACATTTCGGCGGCTTGCCAACTTTGGCCCGGGGTCGTGGGGACGACCCTATAGTCGTCGGACTTGTCGGTGGCGGGCCAATCTAGTCCGGGGGTCGTGGGGACGACCCTACAGTCGTCGCACATTTCGGCGGCTTGCCAACTTTGGCCCGGGGTCGTGGGGACGACCCTATAGTCGTCGTACTTGACGGTGGCGAGCCAATCTAGTCCCGGGGTTGTGGGGACGACCCTACAGTCGTCGGACATTTCGGTGGCTGGATATCCTTGGCTCGCGGTCGTGGGGACGACCCTATAGTCGTCGGACATTTCGGCGGCATGCCAACTTTGGCCCGGGGTCGTGGGGACGACCCTATAGTCGTTGGACATGACGGTGGCGGGCCAATCTAGTCCCGGGGTCGTAGGGACGACCCTATAGTCGTCGGACATGTCGGCGATTGGCCAACATTGGCCCGGGGTCGTGGGGACGACCCTATAGTCGTCGGACATGTCGGCGGCTGGCCAACTTTGGCCCGTGGTCGTGGGGACGATCCGATAGTCGTTGGACATGACGGTGGCGGGCCAATCTAGTCCCGGGGTCGTGGGGACGACCCTATAGTCGTCGGACTTGTCGGTGGCGGGCCAATCTAGTCCCGGGGTTGTGGGGACGACCCTACAGTCGTCGGACATGTCGGCGGCTGGCCAACTTTGGCCCGTGGTCGTGGGGACGATCCGATAGTCGTTGGACATGACGGTGGCGGGCCAATCTAGTCCGGGGGTCGTGGGGACGACCCTACAGTCGTCGGACATTTCGGCGGCTTGCCAACCTTGGCCCGGGGTCGTGGGGACGACCCTATAATCGTCGGACTTGACGGTGGCGGGCCAATCTAGTCCCGAGGTCCTGGGGACGACCCTATAGTCGTCGGACTTGACGGTGGCGGGCCAATCTAGTCCCGGGGTCGTGGGGACGACCCTACAGTTGTCGGACATTTCGGCGGCTGGCCAAATTTGGCCCGGGGTCGTGGGGACGTCCCTATAGTCGTCGGACATGACGGTGGCGGGCCAATATAGTCTCGGGGTCGTGGGGACGACCCTATAGTCGTCGGACATGTCGGCGGCTGGCCAACTTTGGCCCGGGGTCGTGGGGACGACCCTATAGTCGTCGGACATGACGGTGGCGGGCCAATCTAGTCCCGGGGTCGTGGGGACGACCCTATAGTCGTCGGACATTTCGGCGGCTTGCCAACTTTGGCCCGGGGTCGTGGGGACGACCCTATAGTCGTTGGACATGACGGTGGCGGGTCAATCTAGTCCCGGGGTCGTAGGGACGACCCTATAGTCGTCGGACAAGACGGCGGCTGGACATCTTTGGCCCGCGGTCGTGGGGACGACCCTATAGTCGTCGGACATTTCGGCGGCTTGCCAACTTTGGCCCGGGGTCGTGGGGACGACCCTATAGTCGTCGGACATTTCGGTGGCTTGCCAACTTTGACCCGGGGTCGTGGGGACGACCCTATAGTCGTTGGATATGACGGTGGCGGGCCAATCTAGTCCCGGGGTCGTAGGGACGACCCTATAGTCGCCGGACATTTCGGCGGCTTGCCAACTTTGGCCCGGGGTCGTGGGGACGACCCTATAGTCGTTGGACATGACGGTGGCGGGTCAATCTAGTCCCGGGGTCGTAGGGACGACCCTATAGTCGTCGGACAAGACGGCGGCTGGATATCCTTGGCTCGCGGTCGTGGGGACGACCCTATAGTCGTCGGACATTTCGGCGGCATGCCAACTTTGGCACGGGGTCGTGGGGACGACCCTATAGTCGTTGGACATGACGGTGGCGGGCCAATCTAGTCCCGGGGTCGTAGGGACGACCCTATAGTCGTCGGACATGTCGGCGATTGGCCAACATTGGCCCGGGGTCGTGGGGACGACTCTATAGTCGTCGGAAATGTCGGCGGCTGGCCAACCTGGACCCGGGGTCGTGGGGACGACCCTATTGTCGTCGGACATGACGGTGGCGGGCCAATCTAGTCTCGGGGTCGTGGGGACGACCCTATAGTCGTCGGACATGTCGGTGGCGGACCAATCTAGTCCCGGGGTCGTGGGGACGGCCCTATAGTCGTCGGACATGACGGTGGCGGGCCAATATAGTCTCGGGGTCGTGGGGACGACCCTATAGTCGTCGGACATGTCGGCGGCTGGCCAACTTTGGCCCGGGGTCGTGGGGACGACCCTATAGTCGTCGGACATGTCGGCGGCTGGCCAACTTTGGCCCGTGGTCGTGGGGACGATCCAATAGTCGTCGGACATTTCGGCGGCATGCCAACTTTGGCCCGGGGTTGTGGGGACGACCCTATAGTCGCTGGACATTTCGGCGGCTTGCCTACTTTGGCCCGGGGTCGTGGGGACGACCCTATAGTCGTCGGACATGTCGGCGGCTGGCCGACCTAGTCCCGAGGTCGTGGGGACGACCGTATAGTCGTCGGATATGTTTGCGGCTTGTCAACCTAGTCCCGGGGTCGTGGGGACGACCCTATAGTCGTTGGACATGACGGTGGCGGGCCAATCTAGTCCCGGGGTCGTGGGGACGACCCTATAGTCGTCGGACAAGACGGCGGCTGGACATCTTTGGCCCGCGGTCGTGGGGACGACCCTATAGTCGTCGGACATTTCGGTGGCTTGCCAACTTTGACCCGGGGTCGTGGGGACGACCCTATAGTCGTCGGACATGTCGGCGGCTGGCCAACTTTGGCCCGGGGTCGTGGGGACGACCCTATAGTCGTCGGACATGACGGTGGCGGGCCAATCTAGTCCCGGGGTCGTGGGGACGACCCTATAGTCGTCGGACATGTCGGCGGCTGGCCAACTTTGGCCCGTGGTCGTGGGGACGATCCAATAGTCGTCGGACATGTCGGCGGCAGGCCAACTTTGGCGCGTGGTCGTGGGGACGATCCGATTGTCGTCGGACATGTCGGCGGCTGGCCAACCTAGACCCGGGGTCGTGGGAACGACCCTATTGTCGTCGGACAAGGCGGTGGCGGGCCAATCTAGTCCCGGGGTCGTGGGGACGACCCTATAGTCGTCGGACTTGTCGGTGGCGGGCCAATCTAGTCCGGGGGTCGTGGGGACGACCCTACAGTCGTCGGACATTTCGGCGGCTTGCCAACTTTGGCCCGGGGTCGTGGGGACGACCCTATAGTCGTCGGACATGTCGGCGGCTGGCCAAAATTGGCCCGAGGTCGTGGGGGCGACCCTATAGTCGTCGGACATGTCGGCGGCTGGCCAACCTAGTCCCGAGGTCGTCGGACTGGACGGTGGCGGGCCAATCTAGTCCCGGGTTCGTGGGGACGATCCTACAGTCGTCGGACATTTCGGCGGCTTGCCAACTTTGGCCCGTGGTCGTGGGGACGACCCTATAGTCGTCGGACATGTCGGCGTTTTGCCATCTTTGGCCCGTGGTCGTGAAGACGACCCTATAGTCGTCGGACATGACGGTGGCGGGCCAATCTAGTCCCGGGGTCGTGGGGACGACCCTATAGTCGTCGGACATTTAGGCGGCTGGCCAACCTAGACCCGGGGTCGTGGGGACGACCCTATAGTCGTCGGACATGACGGTGGCGGGCCAATCTAGTCCCGGGGTCGTGGGGACGACCCTATAGTCGTCGGACATGTCGGCGGCTGGCCAACTTTGGCCCGTGGTCGTGGGGACGATCCAATAGTCGTCGGACATGTCGGCGGCTGGCCAACTTTGGCGCGTGGTCGTTGGGACGATCCGATTGTCGTCGGACATGTCGGCGGCTGGCCAACCTAGACCCGGGGTCGTGGGAACGACCCTATTGTCGTCGGACTTGACGGTGGCGGGCCAATCTAGTCCCGGGGTTATGGGGACGACCCTACAGTCGTCGGACATTTCGGCGGCTTGCAAACTTTGGCCCGGGGTCGTGGGGACGACCCTATAGTCGTCGGACTTGACGTTGGCGGGCCAATCTAGTCCCGAGGTCGTGGGGACGACCCTATAGTCGTCGGACTTGACGGTGGCCGGCCAATCTATTCCCGGGGTCGTGGGGAAGACCCTACAGTCGTCGGACATTTCGGCGGCTTGCCAACTTTGGCCCGTGGTCGTGGGGACGACCCTATAGTCGTCGGACATGTCGGCGTTTTGCCATCTTTGGCCCGTGGTCGTGAAGACGACCCTATAGTCGTCGGACATGACGGTGGCGGGACAATCTAGTCCCGGGGTCGTGGGGACGACCATATAGTCATCGGACATGTCGGCGGCTGGCCAACTTTGGCCCGTGGTCGTCGGACTTGACGGTGGCGGGCCGACCTAGTCCCGAGGTCGTGGGGACGACCGTATAGTCGTCGGATATGTTTGCGGCTTGTCAACCTAGTCCCGGGGTCGTGGGGACGACCCTATAGTCGTTGGACATGACGGTGGCGGGCCAATCTAGTCCCGGGGTCGTGGGGACGATCCTATAGTCGTCGGACAAGACGGCGGCTGGACATCTTTGGCCCGCGGTCGTGGGGACGACCCTATAGTCGTCGGACATTTCGGCGGCTTGCCAACTTTGGCCCGGGGTCGTGGGGACGACCCTATAGTCGTCGGACATTTCGGTGGCTTGCCAACTTTGACCCGGGGTCGTGGGGACGACCCTATAGTCGTCGGACATGACGGTGGCGGGCCAATCTAGTCCCGGGGTCGTGGGGACGACCCTATAGTCGTCGGACATGTCGGCGGCTGGCCAACTTTGGACCGGTGTCGTGGGGACGACTCTATAGTCGTCGGAAATGTCGGCGGCTGGCCAACCTGGACCCGGGGTCGTGGGGACGACCCTATTGTCGTCGGACATGACGGTGGCGGGCCAATCTAGTCTCGGGGTCGTGGGGACGACCCTATAGTCGTCGGACATGTCGGTGGCGGACCAATCTAGTCCCGGGGTCGTGGGGACGACCCTATAGTCGTCGGACATGACGGTGGCGGGCCAATATAGTCTCGGGGTCGTGGGGACGACCCTATAGTCGTCGGACATGTCGGCGGCTGGCCAACTTTGGCCCGGGGTCGTGGGGACGACCCTATAGTCGTCGGACATGTCGGCGGCTGGCCAACTTTGGCCCGTGGTCGTGGGGACGATCCAATAGTCGTCGGACATTTCGGCGGCATGCCAACTTTGGCCCGGGGTTGTGGGGACGACCCTATAGTCGCTGGACATTTCGGCGGCTTGCCTACTTTGGCCCGGGGTCGTGGGGACGACCCTATAGTCGTCGGACATGTCGGCGGCTGGCCGACCTAGTCCCGAGGTCGTGGGGACGACCGTATAGTCGTCGGATATGTTTGCGGCTTGTCAACCTAGTCCCGGGGTCGTGGGGACGACCCTATAGTCGTTGGACATGACGGTGGCGGGCCAATCTAGTCCCGGGGTCGTGGGGACGACCCTATAGTCGTCGGACAAGACGGCGGCTGGACATCTTTGGCCCGCGGTCGTGGGGACGACCCTATAGTCGTCGGACATTTCGGTGGCTTGCCAACTTTGACCCGGGGTCGTGGGGACGACCCTATAGTCGTCGGACATGTCGGCGGCTGGCCAACTTTGGCCCGGGGTCGTGGGGACGACCCTATAGTCGTCGGACATGACGGTGGCGGGCCAATCTAGTCCCGGGGTCGTGGGGACGACCCTATAGTCGTCGGACATGTCGGCGGCTGGCCAACTTTGGCCCGTGGTCGTGGGGACGATCCAATAGTCGTCGGACATGTCGGCGGCAGGCCAACTTTGGCGCGTGGTCGTGGGGACGATCCGATTGTCGTCGGACATGTCGGCGGCTGGCCAACCTAGACCCGGGGTCGTGGGAACGACCCTATTGTCGTCGGACAAGGCGGTGGCGGGCCAATCTAGTCCCGGGGTCGTGGGGACGACCCTATAGTCGTCGGACTTGTCGGTGGCGGGCCAATCTAGTCCGGGGGTCGTGGGGACGACCCTACAGTCGTCGGACATTTCGGCGGCTTGCCAACTTTGGCCCGGGGTCGTGGGGACGACCCTATAGTCGTCGGACATGTCGGCGGCTGGCCAAAATTGGCCCGAGGTCGTGGGGGCGACCCTATAGTCGTCGGACATGTCGGCGGCTGGCCAACCTAGTCCCGAGGTCGTCGGACTGGACGGTGGCGGGCCAATCTAGTCCCGGGTTCGTGGGGACGATCCTACAGTCGTCGGACATTTCGGCGGCTTGCCAACTTTGGCCCGTGGTCGTGGGGACGACCCTATAGTCGTCGGACATGTCGGCGTTTTGCCATCTTTGGCCCGTGGTCGTGAAGACGACCCTATAGTCGTCGGACATGACGGTGGCGGGCCAATCTAGTCCCGGGGTCGTGGGGACGACCCTATAGTCGTCGGACATTTAGGCGGCTGGCCAACCTAGACCCGGGGTCGTGGGGACGACCCTATAGTCGTCGGACATGACGGTGGCGGGCCAATCTAGTCCCGGGGTCGTGGGGACGACCCTATAGTCGTCGGACATGTCGGCGGCTGGCCAACTTTGGCCCGTGGTCGTGGGGACGATCCAATAGTCGTCGGACATGTCGGCGGCTGGCCAACTTTGGCGCGTGGTCGTTGGGACGATCCGATTGTCGTCGGACATGTCGGCGGCTGGCCAACCTAGACCCGGGGTCGTGGGAACGACCCTATTGTCGTCGGACAAGGCGGTGGCGGGCCAATCTAGTCCCGGGGTCGTGGGGACGACCCTATAGTCGTCGGACTTGTCGGTGGCGGGCCAATCTAGTCCGGGGGTCGTGGGGACGACCCTACAGTCGTCGGACATTTCGACGGCTTGCCAACTTTGGCCCGGGGTCGTGGGGACGATCCAATAGTCGTCGGACATGTCGGCGGCTGGTCAACTTTGGCCCGTGGTCGTGGGGACGACCCTATAGTCGTTGGACATGTCAGCGGCTGGCCAACTTTGGCCCGGTGTCGTGGGGACGACCCAATAGTCGTCGGACATGTCGGCGGCTGGCCAACTTTGGCCCGTGGTCGTGGGGACGATCCGATAGTCGTTGGACATGGCGGTGGCGGGCCAATCTAGTCCCGGGGTCGTGGGGACGACCCTATAGTCGTCGGACTTGTCGGTGGCGGGCCAATCTAGTCCGGGGGTCGTGGGGACGACCCTACAGTCGTCGGACATTTCGGCGGCTTGCCAACTTTGGCCCGGGGTCGTGGGGACGACCCTATAGTCGTCGGACTTGACGGTGGCGGGCCAATCTAGTCCCGGGGTTATGGGGACGACCCTACAGTCGTCGGACATTTCGGCGGCTTGCAAACTTTGGCCCGGGGTCGTGGGGACGACCCTATAGTCGTCGGACTTGACGTTGGCGGGCCAATCTAGTCCCGAGGTCGTGGGGACGACCCTATAGTCGTCGGACTTGACGGTGGCCGGCCAATCTATTCCCGGGGTCGTGGGGAAGACCCTACAGTCGTCGGACATTTCGGCGGCTTGCCAACTTTGGCCCGTGGTCGTGGGGACGACCCTATAGTCGTCGGACATGTCGGCGTTTTGCCATCTTTGGCCCGTGGTCGTGAAGACGACCCTATAGTCGTCGGACATGACGGTGGCGGGACAATCTAGTCCCGGGGTCGTGGGGACGACCATATAGTCATCGGACATGTCGGCGGCTGGCCAACTTTGGCCCGTGGTCGTCGGACTTGACGGTGGCGGGCCGACCTAGTCCCGAGGTCGTGGGGACGACCGTATAGTCGTCGGATATGTTTGCGGCTTGTCAACCTAGTCCCGGGGTCGTGGGGACGACCCTATAGTCGTTGGACATGACGGTGGCGGGCCAATCTAGTCCCGGGGTCGTGGGGACGATCCTATAGTCGTCGGACAAGACGGCGGCTGGACATCTTTGGCCCGCGGTCGTGGGGACGACCCTATAGTCGTCGGACATTTCGGCGGCTTGCCAACTTTGGCCCGGGGTCGTGGGGACGACCCTATAGTCGTCGGACATTTCGGTGGCTTGCCAACTTTGACCCGGGGTCGTGGGGACGACCCTATAGTCGTCGGACATGACGGTGGCGGGCCAATCTAGTCCCGGGGTCGTGGGGACGACCCTATAGTCGTCGGACATGTCGGCGGCTGGCCAACTTTGGACCGGTGTCGTGGGGACGACTCTATAGTCGTCGGAAATGTCGGCGGCTGGCCAACCTGGACCCGGGGTCGTGGGGACGACCCTATTGTCGTCGGACATGACGGTGGCGGGCCAATCTAGTCTCGGGGTCGTGGGGACGACCCTATAGTCGTCGGACATGTCGGTGGCGGACCAATCTAGTCCCGGGGTCGTGGGGACGACCCTATAGTCGTCGGACATGACGGTGGCGGGCCAATCTAGTCCCGGGGTCGTGGGGACGACCCTACAGTCGTCGGACATGTCGGCGGCTGGCCAAAATTGGCCCGAGGTCGTGGGGACGACCCTACAGTCGTCGGACATTTCGGCGGCTTGCCAACTTTGGCCCGGGGTCGTGGGGACGACCCTATAGTCGTCGGACATGACGGTGGCGGGCCAATCTAGTCCCGGGGTCGTGGGGACGACCCTATAGTCGTCGGACATTTAGGCGGCTGGCCAACCTAGACCCGGGGTCGTGGGGACGACCCTATAGTCGTCGGACATGACGGTGGCGGGCCAATCTAGTCCCGGGGTCGTGGGGACGACCCTATAGTCGTCGGACATGTCGGCGGCTCGCCAACTTTGGCCCGTGGTCGTGGGGACGATCCAATAGTCGTCGGACATGTCGGCGGCTGGCCAACTTTGGCGCGTGGTCGTTGGGACGATCCGATTGTCGTCGGACATGTCGGCGGCTGGCCAACCTAGACCCGGGGTCGTGGGAACGACCCTATTGTCGTCGGACAAGGCGGTGGCGGGCCAATCTAGTCCCGGGGTCGTGGGGACGACCCTATAGTCGTCGGACTTGTCGGTGGCGGGCCAATCTAGTCCGGGGTCGTGGGGACGATCCAATAGTCGTCGGACATGTCGGCGGCTGGCCAGCTTTGGCCCGTGGTCGTGGGGACGACCCTATAGTCGTCGGACATGACGGTGGCGGGCCAATCTAGTCCCGGGGTCGTGGGGACGACCCTATAGTCGTCGGACATGTCGGCGGCTGGCCAACTTTGGACCGGTGTCGTGGGGACGACTCTATAGTCGTCGGAAATGTCGGCGGCTGGCCAACCTGGACCCGGGGTCGTGGGGACGACCCTATTGTCGTCGGACATGACGGTGGCGGGCCAATCTAGTCTCGGGGTCGTGGGGACGACCCTATAGTCGTCGGACATGTCGGTGGCGGACCAATCTAGTCCCGGGGTCGTGGGGACGACCCTATAGTCGTCGGACATTTAGGCGGCTGGCCAACCTAGACCCGGGGTCGTGGGGACGACCCTATAGTCGTCGGACATGACGGTGGCGGGCCAATCTAGTCCCGGGGTCGTGGGGACGACCCTATAGTCGTCGGACATGTCGGCGGCTCGCCAACTTTGGCCCGTGGTCGTGGGGACGATCCAATAGTCGTCGGACATGTCGGCGGCTGGCCAACTTTGGCGCGTGGTCGTTGGGACGATCCGATTGTCGTCGGACATGTCGGCGGCTGGCCAACCTAGACCCGGGGTCGTGGGAACGACCCTATTGTCGTCGGACAAGGCGGTGGCGGGCCAATCTAGTCCCGGGGTCGTGGGGACGACCCTATAGTCGTCGGACTTGTCGGTGGCGGGCCAATCTAGTCCGGGGTCGTGGGGACGATCCAATAGTCGTCGGACATGTCGGCGGCTGGCCAGCTTTGGCCCGTGGTCGTGGGGACGACCCTATAGTCGTCGGACATGACGGTGGCGGGCCAATCTAGTCCCGGGGTCGTGGGGACGACCCTATAGTCGTCGGACATGTCGGCGGCTGGCCAACTTTGGACCGGTGTCGTGGGGACGACTCTATAGTCGTCGGAAATGTCGGCGGCTGGCCAACCTGGACCCGGGGTCGTGGGGACGACCCTATTGTCGTCGGACATGACGGTGGCGGGCCAATCTAGTCTCGGGGTCGTGGGGACGACCCTATAGTCGTCGGACATGTCGGTGGCGGACCAATCTAGTCCCGGGGTCGTGGGGACGACCCTATAGTCGTCGGACATGACGGTGGCGGGCCAATCTAGTCCCGGGGTCGTGGGGACGACCCTACAGTCGTCGGACATGTCGGCGGCTGGCCAAAATTGGCCCGAGGTCGTGGGGACGACCCTACAGTCGTCGGACATTTCGGCGGCTTGCCAACTTTGGCCCGGGGTCGTGGGGACGACCCTATAGTCGTCGGACATGACGGTGGCGGGCCAATCTAGTCCCGGGGTCGTGGGGACGACCCTATAGTCGTCGGACATTTAGGCGGCTGGCCAACCTAGACCCGGGGTCGTGGGGACGACCCTATAGTCGTCGGACATGACGGTGGCGGGCCAATCTAGTCCCGGGGTCGTGGGGACGACCCTATAGTCGTCGGACATGTCGGCGGCTGGCCAACTTTGGCCCGTGGTCGTGGGGACGATCCAATAGTCGTCGGACATGTCGGCGGCTGGCCAACTTTGGCGCGTGGTCGTTGGGACGATCCGATTGTCGTTGGACATGACGGTGGCGGGCCAATCTAGTCCCGGGGTCGTGGGAACGACCCTATAGTCGTCGGACAAGACGGCGGCTGGACATCTTTGGCCCGCGGTCGTGGGGACGACCCTATAGTCGTCGGACATTTCGGCGGCTTGCCAACTTTGGCCCGGGGTCGTGGGGACGACCCTATAGTCGTCGGACATTTCGGTGGCTTGCCAACTTTGACCCGGGGTCGTGGGGACGACCCTATAGTCGTTGGATATGACGGTGGCGGGCCAATCTAGTCCCGGGGTCGTAGGGACGACCCTATAGTCGTCGGACATTTCGGCGGCTTGCCAACTTTGGCCCGGGGTCGTGGGGACGACCCTATAGTCGTTGGACATGACGGTGGCGGGTCAATCTAGTCCCGGGGTCGTAGGGACGACCCTATAGTCGGCGGACAAGACGGCGGCTGGATATCCTTGGCTCGCGGTCGTGGGGACGACCCTATAGTCGTCGGACATTTCGGCGGCATGCCAACTTTGGCCCGGGGTCGTGGGGACGACCCTAAAGTCGTTGGACATGACGGTGGCGGGCCAATCTAGTCCCGGGGTCGTAGGGACGACCCTATAGTCGTCGGACATGTCGGCGATTGGCCAACATTGGCCCGGGGTCGTGGGGACGACCCTATAGTCGTCGGACATGTCGGCGGCTGGCCAACCTAGTCCCGAGGTCGTGGGGACGACCCTATAGTCGTCGGACTTCACGGTGGCGGGCCAATATAGTCCCGGTGTCGTGGGGACGACCCTATAGTCGTCGGACATGACGGTGGCGGACCAATCTAGTCCCGGGGTCGTGGGGACGACCCTATAGTCGTCGGACATGTCGGCGGGTGGCCAACTTTGGCCCGGGGTCGTGGGGACGACCCTATAGTCGTTGGACATGACGGTGGCGGGCCAATCTAGTCCCGGGGTCGTAGGGACGACCCTATAGTCGTCGGACATTTCGGCGGCTTGCCAACTTTGGCCCAGGGTCGTGGGGACGACCCTATAGTCGTTGGACATGACGGTGGCGGGTCAATCTAGTCCCGGGGTCGTAGGGACGACCCTATAGTCGTCGGACAAGACGGCGGCTGGATATCCTTGGCTCGCGGTCGTGGGGACGACCCTATAGTCGTCGGACATTTCGGCGGCATGCCAACTTTGGCCCGGGGTCGTGGGGACGACCCTATAGTCGTTGGACATGACGGTGGCGGGCCAATCTAGTCCCGGGGTCGTAGGGACGACCCTATAGTCGTCGGACATGTCGGCGATTGGCCAACATTGGCCCGGGGTCGTGGGGACGACCCTATAGTCGTCGGACATGTCGGCGGCTGGCCAACTTTGGCCCGTGGTCGTGGGGACGATCCGATAGTCGTTGGACATGACGGTGGCGGGCCAATCTAGTCCCGGGGTCGTGGGTACGACCCTATAGTCGTCGGACTTGTCGGTGGCGGGCCAATCTAGTCCGGGGGTCGTGGGGACGACCCTACAGTCGTCGGACATTTCGGCGGCTTGCCAACTTTGGCCCGGGGTCGTGGGGACGACCCTATAGTCGTCGGACTTGACGGTGGCGAGCCAATCTAGTCCCGGGGTTGTGGGGACGACCCTACAGTCGTCGGACATTTCGGCGGCTTGCCAACTTTGGCCCGGGGTCGTGGGGACGACCCTATAGTCGTCGGACATGTCGGCGGCTGGCCTACTTTGGCCCGGTGTCTTGGGGACGACTCTATAGTCGTCGGACATGTCGGCGGCTGGCCATCCTAGACCCGGGGTCGTGGGGACGACCCTATAGTCGTCGGACATGTCGGCGGCTGGCCAACTTTGGCCCGTGGTCGTGGGGACGATCCGATAGTCGTTGGACATGACGGTGGCGGGCCAATCTAGTCCGGGAGTCGTGGGGACGACCCTACAGTCGTCGGACATTTCGGCGGCTTGCCAACTTTGGCCCGGGGTCGTGGGGACGACCCTATAGTCGTCGGACTTGACGGTGGCGGGCCAATCTAGTGCCGGGGTTGTGGGGACGACCCTACAGTCGTCGGACATGTCGGCGGCTGGCCAACCTAGTCCCGAGGTCGTCGGACTTGACGGTGGCGGGCCAATCTAGTCCCGGGGTCGTGGGGACGACCCTACAGTCGTCGGACATTTCGGCGGCTTGCCAACTTTGGCCCGGGGTCGTGGGGACGACCCTATAGTCGTCGGACATGTCGGCGGCTGGCCTACTTTGGCCCGGTGTCTTGGGGACGACTCTATAGTCGTCGGACATGTCGGCGGCTGGCCATCCTAGACCCGGGGTCGTGGGGACGACCCTATAGCCCTCAGACAAGTCGGCGGCTGGCCAACTTTGCCCCGTGGTCGTGGGAACGACCCTATAGTCGTCGGTCATGTCGGCGGCTGGCCAACTTTGGCCCGGGGTCGTGGGGGCGACCCTATAGTCGTCGGACATGTTGGCGGCTTGTCAGCCTAGTCCCGGGGTCGTAGGTACGACCCTACAGTCGTCGGACATTTCGGCGGCTTGCCAACCTTGGCCCGGGGTCGTGGGGACGACCCTATAATCGTCGGACTTGACGGTGGCGGGCCAATCTAGTCCCGAGGTCCTGGGGACGACCCTATAGTCGTCGGACTTGACGGTGGCGGGCCAATCTAGTCCCGGGGTCGTGGGGACGACCCTACAGTTGTCGGACATTTCGGCGGCTGGCCAAATTTGGCCCGGGGTCGTGGGGACGACCCTATAGTCGTCGGACATGACGGTGGCGGGCCAATATAGTCTCGGGGTCGTGGGGACGACCCTATAGTCGTCGGACATGTCGGCGGCTGGCCAACTTTGGCCCGGGGTCGTGGGGACGACCCTATAGTCGTCGGACATGACGGTGGCGGGCCAATCTAGTCCCGGGGTCGTGGGGACGACCCTATAGTCGTCGGACATGTCGGCGGCTGGCCAACTTTGGCCCGTGGTCGTGGGGACGATCCAATAGTCGTCGGACATGTCGGCGGCTGGCCAACTTTGGCGCGTGGTCGTTGGGACGATCCGATTGTCGTCGGACATGTCGGCGGCTGGCCAACCTAGACCCGGGGTCGTGGGAACGACCCTATTGTCGTCGGACAAGGCGGTGGCGGGCCAATCTAGTCCCGGGGTCGTGGGGACGACCCTATAGTCGTCGGACTTGTCGGTGGCGGGCCAATCTAGTCCGGGGGTCGTGGGGACGACCCTACAGTCGTCGGACATTTCGACGGCTTGCCAACTTTTGGCCGGGGTCGTGGGGACGATCCAATAGTCGTCGGACATGTCGGCGGCTGGTCAACTTTGGCCCGTGGTCGTGGGGACGACCCTATAGTCGTTGGACATGTCAGCGGCTGGCCAACTTTGGCCCGGTGTCGTGGGGACGACCCAATAGTCGTCGGACATGTCGGCGGCTGGCCAACTTTGGCCCGTGGTCGTGGGGACGATCCGATAGTCGTTGGACATGGCGGTGGCGGGCCAATCTAGTCCCGGGGTCGTGGGGACGACCCTATAGTCGTCGGACTTGTCGGTGGCGGGCCAATCTAGTCCGGGGGTCGTGGGGACGACCCTACAGTCGTCGGACATTTCGGCGGCTTGCCAACTTTGGCCCGGGGTCGTGGGGACGACCCTATAGTCGTCGGACTTGACGGTGGCGGGCCAATCTAGTCCCGGGGTTATGGGGACGACCCTACAGTCGTCGGACATTTCGGCGGCTTGCCAACTTTGGCCCGGGGTCGTGGGGACGACCCTATAGTCGTCGGACTTGACGTTGGCGGGCCAATCTAGTCCCGAGGTCGTGGGGACGACCCTATAGTCGTCGGACTTGACGGTGGCCGGCCAATCTATTCCCGGGGTCGTGGGGACGACCCTACAGTCGTCGGACATTTCGGCGGCTTGCCAACTTTGGCCCGGGGTCGTGGGGACGACCCTATAGTCGTCGGACATGTCGGCGGCTGGCCAAAATTGGTCCGAGGTCGTGGGGGCGACCCTATAGTCGTCGGACATGTCGGCGTCTGGCCAACCTAGTCCCGAGGTCGTGGGGGCGACCCTATAGTCGTCGGACATGTCGGCGTCTGGCCAACCTAGTCCCGAGGTCGTCGGACTCGACGGTGGCGGGCCAATCTAGTCCCGGGTTCGTGAGGACGATCCTACAGTCGTCGGACATGTCGGCGGGTGGCCAACCTAGTCCCGAGGTCGTGGGGACGACCCTATAGTAGTCGGACATGTCGGCGGCTGTCCAACTTTGGCCCGGTGTCGTGGGGACGGACTCTATAGTCGTCGGACATGTCGGCGGCTGGCCAACCTAGACCCGGGGTCGTGGGGACGACCCTATTGTTGTCGGACATGACGGTGGCGGGCCAAGCTTGTCCCGGGGTCGTGGGGACGACCCTTGTCACGTCCCGGGTAATGGATAACCTTATCCTAAAACGCGGGAAGTTTGAAAGACTATCTATAATGGTTCGTCACTGAAGGTAGCTCGTCAAGTCGATTACACGCCTTCTAACGCCCACCACCCAATGATTTATCTAGACTGATGGTCGACTAACTTATTTACCGAGGGAGGGATTTGTTTAATCAGCAGACCTTGAGAATAAACTTAATTTATTTGTAATGAACAGTAGAGTCTTTAATCTTACCTTCGTTATGAATGATCGAAGTTGGTTATAATATATCTTTAACGATGTAAATGAAATAACTATTATCAACTTATATACTTGTTATAATTTAAAAGGTATACGCAAAGATAACGAACTGAGTTGGCTATTGAAGTCCCATCGACTGCCCTAACGATCCCTGCAGTCTTACTTATATAGATTTTGATCAAGAGCGCCAATTATGGTGGGGTTCGCTTGGTGACAGTCGATCGATATTCAATCAATGCGGCGATCCGAACACCCCTCGAGTCACCCCGCAATCCGTGGAATCGTCTTCCACGTATAGCGGTTGTTATTCGAGGAAACACGGTGTGAGTTGGCTTCTTATCGCTTTACTAGCGAACAGTCCGCGCGTGAGAATTAGCGAAATGTAATTCGATCTAACTTGTAATAAAATGAATATAATGGTAACATGAAATTAATATTTGAAATTCGTAACCCATCGCGAACTGTTTGCTCAGTCGTTTTCAAAATTGTTCTTTAATATAGAAATAGGTTAATTGCGGCTATAAAATAAGAATAAGCGAAATATAACTATAGTTACATATCTTAATTCTACGCCCTCTATAAACGGTGTATGTTACACCCTATAATCGTCGGACATGTCGGGGATTGGCCAACTTTAGCCCGTGGTCGTGGGGACGACCCTATAGCCCTCGGATTTGACGGTGGCGGGCCAATCTAGACCCTGGGTCGTGGGGACGACCCAACAGTCGTCGGACATTTCGGCGGCTGGCCAACATTGGCCCGTGGTCGTGGGGACGACCCAATAGTCGTCGGACATGTCGGCGGCTGGCCAACTTTGGCCCGGGGTCGCGGGGACGATCCTATAGTCGTCGGACATGTCGGCGGCTGGCCAACTTTGGCCCGTGGTTGTGGGGACGACCCTATAGTCGATGGACATGACGGTGGCGGGCCAATCTAGTCCCGTGGTCGTGGGGACGACCCTATAGTCTTCGGACATGACGGTAGCGGGCCAATCTCGACCCGAGGTCCTGGGGACGACCCTATAGTCGTCGGACAAGTCGGCGGCGGGCCAACCTTGTCCCGGGGTCGTGGGGACGACCCTATAGTCGTCGGACATTTCGGCGGCTGGCCAACTTTGGCCCGGGGTCGTGGGGACGACTCTATAGTCGTCGGAAATGTCGGCGGCTGGCCAACCTGGACTCGGGGTCGTGGGGACGACTCTATAGTCGTCGGACAAGACGGCGGCTGGACATCTTTGGCCCGCGGTCGTGGGGACGACCCTATAGTCGTCGGATATGTTGGCGGCTTGTCAGCCTAGTCCCGGGGTGGTGGGTACGACCCTATAGTCGTCGGACAAGTCGGCGGCGGGCCAACCTTGTCCCGGGGTCGTGGGGACGACCATATAGTCGTCGGACATGTCGGCGGCTGGCCAACTTTGGCCCGTGGTTGTGGGGACGACCCTATAGTCGTTGGACATGACGGTGGCGGGCCAATCTAGTCCCGGGGTCGTAGGGACGACCCTATAGTCGTCGGACATTTCGGCGGCTGGCCAACTTTGGCCCGGGGTCGTGGGGACGACCCTATAGTCGTCGGACATGTTGGCGGCTTGTCAGCCTAGTCCCGGGGTCGTGGGTACGGCCCTATAGTCGTCGGACAAGTCGGCGGCGGGCCAACCTTGTCCCGGGGTCGTGGGGACGACCCTATAGTCGTCGGACATGTCGGCGGCTGGTCAACTTTGGCCCGGGGTCGTGGGGACGACCCTATAGTCTTCGGACAAGACGGTGGCGGACCAATCTAGTCCCGGGGTCGTGGGGACGACCCTATAGTCGTCGGACATGTCGGCGGCTGGCCAACTTTGGCCCGTGGTCGTGGGGACGACCCTATTGTCGTCGGACATGACGGTGGCGGGCCAATCTAGTCTCGCGGTCGTGGGGACGACCCTATAATCGTCGGACATGACGGTGGCGGGCCAATCTAGTCCCGGGGTCGTGGGGACGACCCTATAGTCGTCGGACATGTCGGCGGCTGGTCAACTTTGGCCCGGGGTCGTGGGGACGACCCTATAGTCGTCGGACAAGACGGTGGCGGACCAATCTAGTCCCGGGGTCGTGGGGACGACCCTACAGTCGTCGGACATGTCGGCGGCTGGCCAACTTTGGCCCGTGGTCGTGGGGACGACCCTATTGTCGTCGGACATGACGGTGGCGGGCCAATCTAGTCTCGGGGTCGTGGGGACGACCCTATAGTCGTCGGACATGTCGGCGGCTGGCCAACTTTGGCCCGCGGTCGTGGGGGCGACCCTATAGTCGTCGGACTTGACGGTGGCGGGCCAATCTAGTCCCGGGGTCGTGGGGACGACCCTACAGTCGTCGGAAATGTCGGCGGCTGGCCAACCTGGACCCGGGGTCGTGGGGACGACCCTATTGTCGTCGGACATGACGGTGGCGGGCCAATCTAGTCTCGGGGTCGTGGGGATGACCCTATAGTCGTCGGACATGTCGGCGGCTGGCCAACTTTGGCCCGGGGTCGTGGGGACGACTCTATAGTCGTCGGAATGTCGGCGGCTGGCCAACCTGGACTCGGGGTCGTGGGGACGACCCTATAGTCGTCGGACAAGACGGCGGCTGGACATCTTTGGCCCGGGGTCGTGGGGACGACCCTATAGTCGTCGGACATGTTGGCGGCTTGTCAGCCTAGTCCCGGGGTCGTGGGTACGACCCTATAGTCGTCGGACAAGTCGGCGGCTGGCCAACCTAGACCCGGGGTCGTGGGGAAGACCCTATTGTCGTCGGACATGGCGGTGGCGGGCCAATCTAGTCCCGTGGTCGTGGGGACGACCCTATAGTCTCCGGACATGACGGTGGCGGGCCAATCTAGTCCCGGGGTCGTGGGGACGACCCTACAGTCGTCGGAAATGTCGGCGGCTGGCCAACCTGGACCCGGGGTCGTGGGGACGACCCTATTGTCGTCGGACATGACGGTAGCGGGCCAATCTAGTCTCGGGGTCGGGGGAACGACCCTATAGTCGTCGGACATGTCGGCGGCATGCCAACTTTGGCCCGTGGTCGTGGGGACGACCCTATTGTCGTCGGACATGACGGTGGCGGGCCAATCTCGTCTCGGGGTCGTGGGGACGACCCTATAGTCGGCGGACATGTCGGCGGCTGACCAACTTTGACCCGGGGTCGTGGGGACGACCCTATAGTCGACGGACATGTCGGCGGCTGGCCAACTTTGGCCCGGTGTCGTGGGGACGACTCTATAGTCGTCGGAAATGTCGGCGGCTGGCCAACCTGGACCCGGGGTCGTGGGGACGACCCTATTGTCGTCGGACAAGACGGTAGCGGGCCAATCTAGTCTCGGGGTCGTGGGGACGACCCTATAGTCGTCGGACATGTCGGCGGCATGCCAACTTTGGCCCGTGGTCGTGGGGACGACCCTATAGTCGTTGGTCATGACGGTGGCGGGCCAATCTAGTCCCGGGGTCGTAGGGACGACCCTATAGTCGTCGGACATATCGGCGATTGGCCAACATTGGCCCGGGGTCGTGGGGACGACCCTATAGTCGTCGGACATGTCGGCGGCTGGCCAACCTAGTCCCGAGGTCGTGGGGACGATCCAATAGTCGTCGGACATGTCGGCGGCTGTTCAACTTTGGCCCGTGGTCGTGGGGACGACCCTATAGTCGTTGGACATGTCAGCGGCTGGCCAACTTTGGCCCGGTGTCGTGGGGACGACCCAATAGTCGTCGGACATGTCGGCGGCTGGCCAACTTTGGCCCGTGGTCGTGGGGACGATCCGATAGTCGTTGGACATGGCGGTGGCGGGCCAATCTAGTCCCGGGGTCGTGGGGACGACCCTATAGTCGTCGGACTTGTCGGTGGCGGGCCAATCTAGTCCGGGGGTCGTGGGGACGACCCTACAGTCGTCGGACATTTCGGCGGCTTGCCAACTTTGGCCCGGGGTCGTGGGGACGACCCTATAGTCGTCGGACTTGACGGTGGCGGGCCAATCTAGTCCCGGGGTTATGGGGACGACCCTACAGTCGTCGGACATTTCGGCGGCTTGCCAACTTTGGCCCGGGGTCGTGGGGACGACCCTATAGTCGTCGGACTTGACGTTGGCGGGCCAATCTAGTCCCGAGGTCGTGGGGACGACCCTATAGTCGTCGGACTTGACGGTGGCCGGCCAATCTATTCCCGGGGTCGTGGGGACGACCCTACAGTCGTCGGACATTTCGGCGGCTTGCCAACTTTGGCCCGGGGTCGTGGGGACGACCCTATAGTCGTCGGACATGTCGGCGGCTGGCCAAAATTGGTCCGAGGTCGTGGGGGCGACCCTATAGTCGTCGGACATGTCGGCGTCTGGCCAACCTAGTCCCGAGGTCGTGGGGGCGACCCTATAGTCGTCGGACATGTCGGCGTCTGGCCAACCTAGTCCCGAGGTCGTCGGACTCGACGGTGGCGGGCCAATCTAGTCCCGGGTTCGTGAGGACGATCCTACAGTCGTCGGACATGTCGGCGGGTGGCCAACCTAGTCCCGAGGTCGTGGGGACGACCCTATAGTAGTCGGACATGTCGGCGGCTGTCCAACTTTGGCCCGGTGTCGTGGGGACGGACTCTATAGTCGTCGGACATGTCGGCGGCTGGCCAACCTAGACCCGGGGTCGTGGGGACGACCCTATTGTTGTCGGACATGACGGTGGCGGGCCAAGCTTGTCCCGGGGTCGTGGGGACGACCCTTGTCACGTCCCGGGTAATGGATAACCTTATCCTAAAACGCGGGAAGTTTGAAAGACTATCTATAATGGTTCGTCACTGAAGGTAGCTCGTCAAGTCGATTACACGCCTTCTAACGCCCACCACCCAATGATTTATCTAGACTGATGGTCGACTAACTTATTTACCGAGGGAGGGATTTGTTTAATCAGCAGACCTTGAGAATAAACTTAATTTATTTGTAATGAACAGTAGAGTCTTTAATCTTACCTTCGTTATGAATGATCGAAGTTGGTTATAATATATCTTTAACGATGTAAATGAAATAACTATTATCAACTTATATACTTGTTATAATTTAAAAGGTATACGCAAAGATAACGAACTGAGTTGGCTATTGAAGTCCCATCGACTGCCCTAACGATCCCTGCAGTCTTACTTATATAGATTTTGATCAAGAGCGCCAATTATGGTGGGGTTCGCTTGGTGACAGTCGATCGATATTCAATCAATGCGGCGATCCGAACACCCCTCGAGTCACCCCGCAATCCGTGGAATCGTCTTCCACGTATAGCGGTTGTTATTCGAGGAAACACGGTGTGAGTTGGCTTCTTATCGCTTTACTAGCGAACAGTCCGCGCGTGAGAATTAGCGAAATGTAATTCGATCTAACTTGTAATAAAATGAATATAATGGTAACATGAAATTAATATTTGAAATTCGTAACCCATCGCGAACTGTTTGCTCAGTCGTTTTCAAAATTGTTCTTTAATATAGAAATAGGTTAATTGCGGCTATAAAATAAGAATAAGCGAAATATAACTATAGTTACATATCTTAATTCTACGCCCTCTATAAACGGTGTATGTTACACCCTATAATCGTCGGACATGTCGGGGATTGGCCAACTTTAGCCCGTGGTCGTGGGGACGACCCTATAGCCCTCGGATTTGACGGTGGCGGGCCAATCTAGACCCTGGGTCGTGGGGACGACCCAACAGTCGTCGGACATTTCGGCGGCTGGCCAACATTGGCCCGTGGTCGTGGGGACGACCCAATAGTCGTCGGACATGTCGGCGGCTGGCCAACTTTGGCCCGGGGTCGCGGGGACGATCCTATAGTCGTCGGACATGTCGGCGGCTGGCCAACTTTGGCCCGTGGTTGTGGGGACGACCCTATAGTCGATGGACATGACGGTGGCGGGCCAATCTAGTCCCGTGGTCGTGGGGACGACCCTATAGTCTTCGGACATGACGGTAGCGGGCCAATCTCGACCCGAGGTCCTGGGGACGACCCTATAGTCGTCGGACAAGTCGGCGGCGGGCCAACCTTGTCCCGGGGTCGTGGGGACGACCCTATAGTCGTCGGACATTTCGGCGGCTGGCCAACTTTGGCCCGGGGTCGTGGGGACGACTCTATAGTCGTCGGAAATGTCGGCGGCTGGCCAACCTGGACTCGGGGTCGTGGGGACGACTCTATAGTCGTCGGACAAGACGGCGGCTGGACATCTTTGGCCCGCGGTCGTGGGGACGACCCTATAGTCGTCGGATATGTTGGCGGCTTGTCAGCCTAGTCCCGGGGTGGTGGGTACGACCCTATAGTCGTCGGACAAGTCGGCGGCGGGCCAACCTTGTCCCGGGGTCGTGGGGACGACCATATAGTCGTCGGACATGTCGGCGGCTGGCCAACTTTGGCCCGTGGTTGTGGGGACGACCCTATAGTCGTTGGACATGACGGTGGCGGGCCAATCTAGTCCCGGGGTCGTAGGGACGACCCTATAGTCGTCGGACATTTCGGCGGCTGGCCAACTTTGGCCCGGGGTCGTGGGGACGACCCTATAGTCGTCGGTCATGTTGGCGGCTTGTCAGCCTAGTCCCGGGGTCGTGGGTACGGCCCTATAGTCGTCGGACAAGTCGGCGGCGGGCCAACCTTGTCCCGGGGTCGTGGGGACGACCCTATAGTCGTCGGACATGTCGGCGGCTGGTCAACTTTGGCCCGGGGTCGTGGGGACGACCCTATAGTCTTCGGACAAGACGGTGGCGGACCAATCTAGTCCCGGGGTCGTGGGGACGACCCTATAGTCGTCGGACATGTCGGCGGCTGGCCAACTTTGGCCCGTGGTCGTGGGGACGACCCTATTGTCGTCGGACATGACGGTGGCGGGCCAATCTAGTCTCGCGGTCGTGGGGACGACCCTATAATCGTCGGACATGACGGTGGCGGGCCAATCTAGTCCCGGGGTCGTGGGGACGACCCTATAGTCGTCGGACATGTCGGCGGCTGGTCAACTTTGGCCCGGGGTCGTGGGGACGACCCTATAGTCGTCGGACAAGACGGTGGCGGACCAATCTAGTCCCGGGGTCGTGGGGACGACCCTACAGTCGTCGGACATGTCGGCGGCTGGCCAACTTTGGCCCGTGGTCGTGGGGACGACCCTATTGTCGTCGGACATGACGGTGGCGGGCCAATCTAGTCTCGGGGTCGTGGGGACGACCCTATAGTCGTCGGACATGTCGGCGGCTGGCCAACTTTGGCCCGCGGTCGTGGGGGCGACCCTATAGTCGTCGGACTTGACGGTGGCGGGCCAATCTAGTCCCGGGGTCGTGGGGACGACCCTACAGTCGTCGGAAATGTCGGCGGCTGGCCAACCTGGACCCGGGGTCGTGGGGACGACCCTATTGTCGTCGGACATGACGGTGGCGGGCCAATCTAGTCTCGGGGTCGTGGGGATGACCCTATAGTCGTCGGACATGTCGGCGGCTGGCCAACTTTGGCCCGGGGTCGTGGGGACGACTCTATAGTCGTCGGAATGTCGGCGGCTGGCCAACCTGGACTCGGGGTCGTGGGGACGACCCTATAGTCGTCGGACAAGACGGCGGCTGGACATCTTTGGCCCGGGGTCGTGGGGACGACCCTATAGTCGTCGGACATGTTGGCGGCTTGTCAGCCTAGTCCCGGGGTCGTGGGTACGACCCTATAGTCGTCGGACAAGTCGGCGGCTGGCCAACCTAGACCCGGGGTCGTGGGGAAGACCCTATTGTCGTCGGACATGGCGGTGGCGGGCCAATCTAGTCCCGTGGTCGTGGGGACGACCCTATAGTCTCCGGACATGACGGTGGCGGGCCAATCTAGTCCCGGGGTCGTGGGGACGACCCTACAGTCGTCGGAAATGTCGGCGGCTGGCCAACCTGGACCCGGGGTCGTGGGGACGACCCTATTGTCGTCGGACATGACGGTAGCGGGCCAATCTAGTCTCGGGGTCGTGGGGACGACCCTATAGTCGTCGGACATGTCGGCGGCATGCCAACTTTGGCCCGTGGTCGTGGGGACGACCCTATTGTCGTCGGACATGACGGTGGCGGGCCAATCTCGTCTCGGGGTCGTGGGGACGACCCTATAGTCGGCGGACATGTCGGCGGCTGACCAACTTTGACCCGGGGTCGTGGGGACGACCCTATAGTCGACGGACATGTCGGCGGCTGGCCAACTTTGGCCCGGTGTCGTGGGGACGACTCTATAGTCGTCGGAAATGTCGGCGGCTGGCCAACCTGGACCCGGGGTCGTGGGGACGACCCTATTGTCGTCGGACAAGACGGTAGCGGGCCAATCTAGTCTCGGGGTCGTGGGGACGACCCTATAGTCGTCGGACATGTCGGCGGCATGCCAACTTTGGCCCGTGGTCGTGGGGACGACCCTATAGTCGTTGGTCATGACGGTGGCGGGCCAATCTAGTCCCGGGGTCGTAGGGACGACCCTATAGTCGTCGGACATATCGGCGATTGGCCAACATTGGCCCGGGGTCGTGGGGACGACCCTATAGTCGTCGGACATGTCGGCGGCTGGCCAACCTAGTCCCGAGGTCGTGGGGACGACCCTATAGTCGTCGGACTTGACGGTGGCGGGCCAATCTAGTCTCGGGGTCGTGGGGACGACCCTATAGTCGTCGGACATGTCGGCGGCTGGCCAACTTTGGCCCGGGGTCGTGGGGACGACGCTATAGTCGTCGGAATGTCGGCGGCTGGCCAACCTGGACTCGGGGTCGTGGGGACGACCCTATAGTCGTCGGACAAGACGGCGGCTGGACATCTTTGGCCCGGGGTCGTGGGGACGACCCTATAGTCTCCGGACATGACGGTAGCGGGCCAATCTAGACCCGAGGTCCTCGGGACGACCCTATAGTAGTCGGACATGTCGGCGGCTGTCCAACATTGGCCCGGTGTCGTGGGGACGACTCTATAGTCGTCGGACATGTCGGCGGCTGGCCAACCTAGACCCGGGGTCGTGGGGACGACCCTATTGTCGTCGGACATGACGGTGGCGGGCCAATCTAGTCCCGGTGTCGTGGGGACGACCCTATAGTCGTCGGACAAGTCGGCGGCGGGCCAAGCTTGTCCCGGGGTCGTGGGGACGACCCTATAATCGTCGGACATGACGGTGGCGGGCCAATCTAGTCCCGGGGTCGTGGGGACGACACTATAATCGTTGGACATGACGGTGGCGGGCCAATCTAGTCCCGGGGTCGTAGGGACGACCCTATAGTCGTCGGACATGTTGGCGATTGGCCAACATTGGCCCGGGGTCGTCGGGACGACCCTATAGTCGTCAGACATGTCGGCGGCTGGCCAACCTAGTCCCGGGGTCGTGGGGACGACCCTATAGTCGTCGGACATTTCGGCGGCTTGCCAACTTTGGCCCGGGGTCGTGGGGACGACCCTATAGTCGTCGGACATGTCGGCGGCTGGCCAACTTTGGCCCGTGGTTGTGAGGACGACCCTATAGTCGTTGGACATGACGGTGGCGGGCCAATCTAGTCCCGGGGTCATGGGGACGACCCTATAGTCGTCGGACATGTCGGCGGCTGGCCAACTTTGGACCGGTGTCGTGGGGACGACCCTATAGTCGTCGGACATGTCGGCGGCTGGCCAACTTTGGCCCGGGGTCGTGGGGACGACCCTATTGTCGTCGGACATGTCGGCGGCTGGCCAACTTTGGCCCGGTGTCGTGGGGACGACTCTATAGTCGTCGGAAATGTCGGCGGCTGGCCAACCTGGACCCGGGGTCGTGGGGACGACCCTATTGTCGTCGGACAAGACGGTAGCGGGCCAATCTAGTCTCGGGGTCGTGGGGACGACCCTATAGTCGTCGGACATGTCGGCGGCATGCCAACTTTGGCCCGTGGTCGTGGGGACGACCCTATAGTCGTTGGTCATGACGGTGGCGGGCCAATCTAGTCCCGGGGTCGTAGGGACGACCCTATAGTCGTCGGACATATCGGCGATTGGCCAACATTGGCCCGGGGTCGTGGGGACGACCCTATAGTCGTCGGACATGTCGGCGGCTGGCCAACCTAGTCCCGAGGTCGTGGGGACGACCCTATAGTCGTCGGACTTGACGGTGGCGGGCCAATCTAGTCTCGGGGTCGTGGGGACGACCCTATAGTCGTCGGACATGTCGGCGGCTGGCCAACTTTGGCCCGGGGTCGTGGGGACGACGCTATAGTCGTCGGAATGTCGGCGGCTGGCCAACCTGGACTCGGGGTCGTGGGGACGACCCTATAGTCGTCGGACAAGACGGCGGCTGGACATCTTTGGCCCGGGGTCGTGGGGACGACCCTATAGTCTCCGGACATGACGGTAGCGGGCCAATCTAGACCCGAGGTCCTCGGGACGACCCTATAGTAGTCGGACATGTCGGCGGCTGTCCAACATTGGCCCGGTGTCGTGGGGACGACTCTATAGTCGTCGGACATGTCGGCGGCTGGCCAACCTAGACCCGGGGTCGTGGGGACGACCCTATTGTCGTCGGACATGACGGTGGCGGGCCAATCTAGTCCCGGTGTCGTGGGGACGACCCTATAGTCGTCGGACAAGTCGGCGGCGGGCCAAGCTTGTCCCGGGGTCGTGGGGACGACCCTATAATCGTCGGACATGACGGTGGCGGGCCAATCTAGTCCCGGGGTCGTGGGGACGACACTATAATCGTTGGACATGACGGTGGCGGGCCAATCTAGTCCCGGGGTCGTAGGGACGACCCTATAGTCGTCGGACATGTTGGCGATTGGCCAACATTGGCCCGGGGTCGTCGGGACGACCCTATAGTCGTCAGACATGTCGGCGGCTGGCCAACCTAGTCCCGGGGTCGTGGGGACGACCCTATAGTCGTCGGACATTTCGGCGGCTTGCCAACTTTGGCCCGGGGTCGTGGGGACGACCCTATAGTCGTCGGACATGTCGGCGGCTGGCCAACTTTGGCCCGTGGTTGTGAGGACGACCCTATAGTCGTTGGACATGACGGTGGCGGGCCAATCTAGTCCCGGGGTCATGGGGACGACCCTATAGTCGTCGGACATGTCGGCGGCTGGCCAACTTTGGACCGGTGTCGTGGGGACGACCCTATAGTCGTCGGACATGTCGGCGGCTGGCCAACTTTGGCCCGGGGTCGTGGGGACGACCCTATTGTCGTCGGACATGACGGTGGCGGGCCAATCTAGTCCCGGTGTCGTGGGGACGACCCTATAGTCGTCGGACAAGTCGGCGGCGGGCCAAGCTTGTCCCGGGGTCGTGGGGACGACCCTATAGTCGTTGGACATGACGGTGGCGGGCCAATCTAGTCCCGGGGTCGTAGGGACGACCCTATAGTCGTCGGACAAGACGGCGGCTGGATATTCTTGGCTCGCGGTCGTGGGGACGACCCTATAGTCGTCGGACATTTCGGCGGCTTGCCAACTTTGGCCCGGGGTCGTGGGGACGACCCTATAGTCGTCGGACATTTCGGCGGCATGCCAACTTTGGCCCGGGGTCATGGGGACGACCCTATAGTCGTTGGACATGACGGTGGCGGGCCAACTTTGGCCCGGGGTCGTGGGGACGACGCTATAGTCGTCGGAATGTCGGCGGCTGGCCAACCTGGACTCGGGGTCGTGGGGACGACCCTATAGTCGTCGGACAAGACGGCGGCTGGACATCTTTGGCCCGGGGTCGTGGGGACGACCCTATAGTCTCCGGACATGACGGTAGCGGGCCAATCTAGACCCGAGGTCCTCGGGACGACCCTATAGTAGTCGGACATGTCGGCGGCTGTCCAACATTGGCCCGGTGTCGTGGGGACGACTCTATAGTCGTCGGACATGTCGGCGGCTGGCCAACCTAGACCCGGGGTCGTGGGGACGACCCTATTGTCGTCGGACATGACGGTGGCGGGCCAATCTAGTCCCGGTGTCGTGGGGACGACCCTATAGTCGTCGGACAAGTCGGCGGCGGGCCAAGCTTGTCCCGGGGTCGTGGGGACGACCCTATAATCGTCGGACATGACGGTGGCGGGCCAATCTAGTCCCGGGGTCGTGGGGACGACACTATAATCGTTGGACATGACGGTGGCGGGCCAATCTAGTCCCGGGGTCGTAGGGACGACCCTATAGTCGTCGGACATGTTGGCGATTGGCCAACATTGGCCCGGGGTCGTCGGGACGACCCTATAGTCGTCAGACATGTCGGCGGCTGGCCAACCTAGTCCCGGGGTCGTGGGGACGACCCTATAGTCGTCGGACATTTCGGCGGCTTGCCAACTTTGGCCCGGGGTCGTGGGGACGACCCTATAGTCGTCGGACATGTCGGCGGCTGGCCAACTTTGGCCCGTGGTTGTGAGGACGACCCTATAGTCGTTGGACATGACGGTGGCGGGCCAATCTAGTCCCGGGGTCATGGGGACGACCCTATAGTCGTCGGACATGTCGGCGGCTGGCCAACTTTGGACCGGTGTCGTGGGGACGACCCTATAGTCGTCGGACATGTCGGCGGCTGGCCAACTTTGGCCCGGGGTCGTGGGGACGACCCTGTTGTCGTCGGACATGACGGTGGCGGGCCAATCTAGTCCCGGTGTCGTAGGGACGACCCTATAGTCGTCGGACATTTCGGCGGCTGGCCAACTTTGGCCCGGGGTCGTGGGGACGACCCTATAGTCGTCGGACATGTTGGCGGCTTGTCAGCCTAGTCCCGGGGTCGTGGGTACGGCCCTATAGTCGTCGGACAAGTCGGCGGCGGGCCGACCTAGTCCCGAGGTCGTGGGGACGACCGTATATTCGTCGGATATGTTGGCGGCTTGTCAACCTAGTCCCGGGGTCGTGGGGACGACCCTATAGTCGTTGGACATGACGGTGGCCGGCCAATCTAGTGCCGGGGTCGTAGGGACGACCCTATAGTCGTCGGACATGTTGGTGATTGGCCAACATTGGCCCGGGGTCGTCGGACATGTTGGCGGCTTGTCTGCCTAGTCCCGGGGTCGTGGGTACGACCCTATAGTCGTCGGACAAGTCGGCGGCGGGCCAACCTTGTCCCGGGGTCGTGGGGACGACCCTATAGTCGTCGGACATGACGGTGGCGGGCCAATCTAGTCCCGGGGTCGTGGGGACGACCCTATAGTCGTCGGACAAGACGGCGGCTGGATATTCTTGGCTCGCGGTCGTGGGGACGACCCTATAGTCGTCGGACATTTCGGCGGCTTGCCAACTTTGGCCCGGGGTCGTGGGGACGACCATATAGTCGTCGGACATGACGGTGGCGGGCCACTATAGTCCCGGGTCGTGGGGACGACCCTATAGTCGTCGGACATGTCGGCGGCTGGCCAACTTTGGCCCGGGGTCGTGGGGACGACCCTATAGTGGTCGGATATGTCGGCGGCTGGCCAGCTTTGGCCCGTGGTCGTGGGGACGACCCTATAGTCGTCGGAAATGACGGTGGCGGGCCAATCTAGTCCCGGGGTCGTGGGGACGACCCTACAGTCGTCGGACAAGTCGGCGGCGAGCCAATCTAGTCCCGCGGTCGTGGGGACGACCCTATAGTCGTCGGACAAGTCAGCGGCTGGCCTGCATTGGCCCGTGGTCGTGGGGACGACCATATAGTCGTCGGACATGACGGTGGCGGGCCACTCTAGTCCCGGGTCGTGGGGACGACCCTATAGTCGTCGGACATGTCGGCGGCTGGCCAACTTTGGCCCGGGGTCGTGGGGACGACCCTATAGTCGTCGGATATGTCGGCGGCTGGCCAACTTTGGCCCGTGGTCGTGGGGACGACCCTATAGTCGTCAGACAAGTCGGCGGCGGGCCAACCTAGTCCCGGGGTCGTGGGGACGACCCTATAATCGTCGGACAAGCCGGCGGCTGGCCAACTTTGGCCCGTGGTCGTGGGGTCGACCCTATAGTCGTCGGACAAGTCGGCGGCGGTCCAACTTTGGCCCGGGGTCGTGGGGACGACCCTATAGTCGTCGGACTTGACGGTGGCGGGCCAATCTAGTCCCGGTGTCGTGGGGACGACCCTATAGTCGTCAGACATGACGGTGGCGAGCCAACCTAGTCCCGGGGTCGTGGGGACGACCCTATAGTCGTCGGACATGTTGGCGGCTGGTCAACCTAGTCCCGGGATCGTGGGGACGACCCTATAGTCGTCGGACAAGTCGGCGGCGGAACAACCTTGTCCCGGGGTCGTGGGGACGACCCTATATTCGTCGGACATGACGGTGGCGGGCCAATCTAGTCTCGGGGTCGTGGGGACGACCCTATAGTCGTCGGACATGTCGGCGGCTGGACAACTTTGGCCCGTGGACGTGGGGACGACCCCATAGTCGTCGGACATGTCGGCGGCTGGCCAACTTTGGCCCGTGGTCGTGAGGACGATCCTATACTCGTCGGATTTGGCGGTGGCGGGCCAATCTAGTCCCGGGGTTGTGGGGACGACCCTATAGTCGTCGGACATTTCGGCGGCTTGCCAACTTTGGCCCGGGGTCGTGGGGACGACCCTATAGTCGTCGGACATGTCAGCGGCTGGCCGACCTAGTCCCGAGGTCGTGGGGACGACCGTATATTCGTCGGATATGTTGGCGGCTTGTCAACCTAGTCCCGGGGTCGTGGGGACGACCCTATAGTCGTCGGACATGACGGTGGCGGGCCAATCTAGTCCCGGGGTCGTGGGGACGACCCTATAGTCGTCGGACAAGACGGCGGCTGGATATTCTTGGCTCGCGGTCGTGGGGACGACCCTATAGTCGTCGGACATGTTGGTGATTGGCCAACATTGGCCCGGGGTCGTCGGACATGTTGGCGGCTTGTCTGCCTAGTCCCGGGGTCGTGGGTACGACCCTATAGTCGTCGGACAAGTCGGCGGCGGGCCAACCTTGTCCCGGGGTCGTGGGGACGACCCTATATTCGTCGGACATGACGGTGGCGGGCCAATCTAGTCTCGGGGTCGTGGGGACGACCCTATAGTCGTCGGACATGTCGGCGGCTGGACAACTTTGGCCCGAGGTCGTGGGGACGACCGTATATTCGTCGGATATGTTGGCGGCTTGTCAACCTAGTCCCGGGGTCGTGGGGACGAACCTATAGTCGTTGGACATGACGGTGGCCGGCCAATCTAGTGCCGGGGTCGTAGGGACGACCCTATAGTCGTCGGACATGTTGGTGATTGGCCAACATTGGCCCGGGGTCGTCGGACATGTTGGCGGCTTGTCTGCCTAGTCCCGGGGTCGTGGGTACGACCCTATAGTCGTCGGACAAGTCGGCGGCGGGCCAACCTTGTCCCGGGGTCGTGGGGACGACCCTATAGTCATCGGACAAGTCAGCGGCTGGCCAACATTGGCCCGTGGTCGTGGGGACGACCATATAGTCGTCGGACATGACGGTGGCGGGCCACTCTAGTCCCGGGTCGTGGGGACGACCCTATAGTCGTCGGACATGTCGGCGGCTGGCCAACTTTGGCCCGTGGTTGTGGGGACGACCCTATAGTCGTTGGACAAGTCAGCGGCTGGCCAACACTGGCCCGTGGTCGTGGGGAAGAGCCTATAGTCGTCGAACAAGTCAGCGGCTGGCCAACATTGGCCCGTGGTCGTGGGGACGACCCTACAGTCGTCGGATATGTCGGCGGCTGGCCAACTTTGGACCGTGGTCGTGGGGACGAACCTATAGTCGTCGGAAATGACGGTGGCGGGCCATTCTAGTCCCGGGGTCATGGGGACGACCCTACAGTCGTCGGACAAGTCGGCGGCGAGCCAATCTAGTCCCGCGGTCGTGGGGACGACCCTATAGTCGTCGGACAAGTCAGCGGCTGGCCAACATTGGCCCGTGGTCGTGGGGACGACCATATAGTCGTCGGACATGACGGTGGCGGGCCACTCTAGTCCCGGGTCGTGGGGACGACCCTATAGTCGTCGGACATGTCGGCGGCTGGCCAACTTTGGCCCGGGGTCGTGGGGACGACCCTATAGTCGTCGGACAAGTCGGCGGCGGGCCAACCTAGTCCCGGGGTCGTGGGGATGACCCTATAGTCGTCGGAAATGACGGTGGCGAGCCAATCTATTCCCGGGGTCGTGGGGACGACCGTATAGTCGTCGGACATATCAGCGGCTGGCCAACTTTGGCCCGGGGTCGTGGGGACGACCCTATAGTCGTCGGACAAGTCGGCGGCGGGCCAACCTAGTCCCGGGGTCGTGGGGACGACCCTATAATCGTCGGACAAGCCGGCGGCTGGCCAACTTTGGCCCGTGGTCGTGGGGACGACCCTTTAGTCGTTGGACATGACGGTGCCGGGCCAATCAAGTCCCGGGGTCGTGGGTACGACCCTATAATCGTCGGACATGTCGGCGGCGGGCCAATCTAGTCCCGGGGTCATAGGGACGACCCTATAGTCATCGGACATGTCGGCGGCTGGCCAACTTTGGCGCGTGGTCGTGGGGACGATCCGATAGTCGTTGGACATGACGGTGCCGGGCCAATCAAGTCCCGGGGTCGTGGGTACGACCCTATAGTCGTCGGATATGTCGGCGATTGGCCATTATTGGCCCGGGGTCGTGGGGACGACCCTATAATCGTCGGACATGTCGGCGGCTGGCCAACATTGGCCCGTGGTCGTGGGGACGATCCGATAGTCGTTGGACATGACGGTGCCGGGCCAATCAAGTCCCGGGGTCGTGGGTACGACCCTCTAATCGTCGGACATGTCGGCGGCGGGCCAATCTAGTCCCGGGGTCATAGGGACGACCCTATAGTCATCGGACATGTCGGCGGCTGGCCAACTTTGGCGCGTGGTCGTGGGGACGATCCGATAGTCGTTGGACATGACGGTGCCGGGCCAATCAAGTCCCGGGGTCGTGGGTACGACCCTATAGTCGTCGGATATGTCGGCGATTGGCCATTATTGGCCCGGGGTCGTGGGGACGACCCTATAATCGTCGGACATGTCGGCGGCTGGCCAACATTGGCCCGTGGTCGTGGGGACGATCCGATAGTCGTTGGACATGACGGTGCCGGGCCAATCAAGTCCCGGGGTCGTGGGTACGACCCTATAGTCGTCGGACATGTCGGCGGCTGGCCAACTTTGGCCCGTGGTCGTGGGGACGATCTGATAGTCGTCGGACGTGACGGTGCCGAGCCAATCAAGTCCCGGGGTCGTGGGTACGACCCTATAATCGTCGGACATGTCGGCGGCGGGCCAATCTAGTCCCGGGGTCATAGGGACGACCCTATAATCGTCGGACATGTCGGCGGCTTGCCAACTTTGGCCCGGGGTCGTGGGGACGACCCTATAGTCGTCGGACAAGTTGGCGGCTTGTCAGCCTAGTCCCGGGGTCTCGGGTACGACCCTACTGTCGTCGGACATTTCGGCGGCTTGCCAACTTTGGCCCGGGGTCGTGGGGACGACCCTAAGGTCGTCGGACTTGACGGTGGCGGGCCAATCTAGTCCCGAGGTCCTGGGGACGACCCTATAGTCGTCGGACTTGACGGTGGCGGGCCAATCTAGTCCCGGGGTCGTGGGGACGACCCTACAGTCGTCGGACATTTCGGCGGCTTGCCAACTTTGGCCCGGGGTCGTGGGGACGACCCTACAGTCGTCGGACATTTCGGCGGCTTGCCAACTTTGGCCCGGGGTCGTGGGGACGACCCTATAGTCGTCGGACATGACGGTGGCGGGCCAATCTAGTCCCGGGGTCGTGGGGACGACCCTATAGTCGGCGGACATGACGGCGGCTGGCCAACTTTGGCCCGGGGTCGTGGGGGCGACCCTATACTCGTCGGACATGTTGGCGGCTTGTCAGCCTAATCCCGGGGTCGTGGGTACGACCCTACAGTCGTCGGACATTTCGGCGGCTTGCCAACTTTGGCCCGGGGTCGTGGGGACGACCCTAAGGTCGTCGGACTTGACGGTGGCGGGCCAATCTAGTCCCGAGGTCCTGGGGACGACCCTATAGTCGTCGGACTTGACGGTGGCGGGCCAATCTAGTCCCGGGGTCGTGGGGACGACCCTACAGTCGTCGGACATTTCGGCGGCTTGCCAACTTTGGCCCGGGGTCGTGGGGACGACCCTATAGTCGTCGGACAAGTTGGCGGCTTGTCAGCCTAGTCCCGGGGTCTCGGGTACGACCCTACTGTCGTCGGACATTTCGGCGGCTTGCCAACTTTGGCCCGGGGTCGTGGGGACGGCCCTATAGTCGTCGGACATGACGGTGGCGGGCCAATCTAGTCCCGGGGTCGTGGGGACGACCCTATAGTCGTCGGACATTTCGGCGGCTGGCCAACTTTGGCCCGGGGTCGTGGGGACGACCCTATAGTCGTCGGACATGTTGGCGGCTTGTCACCCTAGTCCCGGGGTCGTGGGTACGACCCTACAGTCGTCGGACATTTCGGCGGCTTGCCAACTTTGGCCCGGGGTCGTGGGGACGACCCTATAGTCGTCGGACATGACGGTGGCGGGCCAATCTAGTCCCGGGGTCGTGGGGACGACCCTATAGTCGTCGGACATTTCGGCGGCTCGCCAACTTTGGCCCGGGGTCGTGGGGACGACCCTATAGTCGTCGGACATGTTGGCGGCTTGTCAGCCTAGTCCCGGGGTCGTGGGTACGGCCCTATAGTCGTCGGACAAGTCGGCGGCGGGCCAACCTTGTCCCGGGGTCGTGGGGACGACCCTATAGTCGTCGGACATGTCGGCGGCTGGCCAACTTTGGCCCGGTGTCGTGGGCACGACTCTATAGTCGTCGGAAATGTCGGCGGCTGGCCATCTTTGGCCCGTGGTTGTGGGGACGACCCTATAGTCGTTGGACATGACGGTGGCGGGCCAATCTAGTCCCGGGGTCGTGGGTAAGACCCTATAGTCGTCGGACAAGACGGCGGCTATCCAACTTTGGCCCGGGGTCGTGGGGACGACCCTATAGTCGTCGGACTTGACGGTGGCGGGCCAATCTAGTCTCGGGGTCGTGGGGACGACCCTATAGTCGTCAGACATGTCGGTGGCGAGCCAACCTAGTCCCGGGGTCGTAGGGACGACCCTATAGTCGTCGGACAAGTCGGCGGCTGTCCAACTTTGGCCCGGGGTCGTGGGGACGACCCTATAGTCGTCGGACTTGACGGTGCCGGGCCAATCTAGTCCCGGGGTCGTGGGGACGACCCTATAGTCGTCAGACATATCGGTGGCGAGCCAACCTAGTCCCGGGGTCGTAGGGACGACCCTATAGTCGTCGGACATGTCGCCGGCTGGCCAACTTTGGCCCGTGGTCTTAGGGACGACCCTATAGTCGTCGGACATAACGGTGGCGGGCCAATCTAGTCCCGGGGTCGTGGGGACGACCCTATAGTCGTCGGACAAGTCGGCGGCGAGCCCACCTAGTCGGGGGGTCGTGGGGACGACCCTATAGTCGTCGGACAAGTCGGCGGCCGGCCAACCTAGTCCGGGGGTCGTGGGGACGACCATATAGTCGTCGGACATGACGGTGGCGGGCCACTCTAGTCCCGGGTCGTGGGGACGACCCTATAGTCGTCGGACATGCCGGCGGCTGGCCAACTTTGGCCCGGGGTCGTGGGGACGACCCTATAGTCGTCGGATATGTCGGCGGCTGGCCAACTTTGGCCCGTGGTCGTGGGGACGACCCTATAGTCGTCGGACAAGTCGGCGGCGGGCCAACCTAGTCCCGGGGTCGTGGGGACGACCCTATAATCGTCGGACAAGCCGGCGGCTGGCCAACTTTGGCCCGTGGTCGTGGGGACGACCCTATAGTCGTCGGACAAGTCGGCGGCTGTCCAACTTTGGCCCGGGGTCGTGGGGACGACCCTATAGTCGTCGGACTTGACGGTGGCGGGCCAATCTAGTCCCGGTGTCGTGGGGACGACCCTATAGTCGTCAGACATGACGGTGGCGAGCCAACCTAGTCCCGGGGTCGTGGGGACGACCCTATAGTCGTCGGACATGTTGGCGGCTGGTCAACCTAGTCCCGGGGTCGTGGGGACGACCCTATAGTCGTCGGACAAGTCGGCGGCGGACCAACCTTGTCCCGGGGTCGTGGGGACGACCCTATAGTCGTCGGACATGACGGTGGCGGGCCAATCTAGTCTCGGGGTCGTGGGGACGACCCTATAGTCGTCGGACATGACGGTGGCGGGCCAATCTAGTTCCGGGGTCGTGGGGACTACCCTATAGTCGTCGGACATGTCGGCGGCTGGACAACTTTGGCCCGTGGACGTGGGGACGACCCCATAGTCGTCGGACATGTCGGCGGCGGGCCAATCTAGTCCCGGGGTCATAGGGACGACCCTATAGTCATCGGACATGTCGGCGGCTGGTCAACTTAGGCCCGTGGTCGTAGGGACGATCCGATAGTCGTTGGATATGACAGTGCCGGGCCAATCAAGTCCCGGGGTCGTGGGTACGACCCTATAGTCGTCGGATATGTCGGCGATTGGCCATTATTGGCCCGGGGTCGTGGGGACGACCCTATAATCGTCGGACATGTCGGCGGCTGGCCAACATTGGCCCGTGGTCGTGGGGACGATCCGATAGTCGTTGGACATGACGGTGCCGGGCCAATCAAGTCCCGGGGTCGTGGGTACGACCCTATAGTCGTCGGACATGTCGGCGGCTGGCCAACTTTGGCCCGTGGTCGTGGGGACGATCCGATAGTCGTCGGACGTGACGGTGGCTAGCCAATCTAGTCCCGGGGTCGTGGGGACGACCCTATAGTCGTCGGACATTTCGGCGGCTTGCCAACTTTGGCCCGGGGTCGTGGGGACGACCCTATAGTCGTCGGACATTTCGGCGGCATGCCAACTTTGGCCCGTGGTCGTGGGGACGACCCTATAGTCGTTGGACATGACGGTGGCGGGCTAATCTAGTCCCGGGGTCGTAGGGACGACCCTATAGTCGTTGGACATGTCGGCGATTGGCCAACATTGGCCCGGGGTCGTGGGAACGACCATATAGTCGTCGGACAAGTCGGCGGGGAGCCCACCTAGTCCGGGGGTCGTGGGGACGACCCTATAGTCGTCGGACAATTCGGCGGCCGGCCAACCTAGTCCGGGGGTCGTGGGGACGACCCTATAATCGTCGGAAATGACGGTGGCGGGCCAGTCTAGTCCCGGGTCGTGGGGACGACCCTATAGTCGTCGGACAAGTCGGCGGCTGTCCAACTTTGGCCCGGGGTCGTGGGGACGACCCTATAGTCGTCGGACTTGACGGTGGCGGGCCAATCTAGTCCCGGGGTCGTGGGGACGACCCTATAGTCGTCGGACTTGACGGTGGCGGGCCAATCTAGTCCCGGGGTCGTGGGGACGACCCTATAGTCGTCGGACAAGTCGGCGATGGGCCAACCTAGTCCCGGGGTCGTGGGGACGACCCTATAGTCGTCGGACAAGTCGGCGGCGGGCCAACCTAGTCCCGGGGTCGTGGGGATGACCCTATAGTCGTCGGACAAGTCGGCGGCGAGCCCACCTAGTCGGGGGGTCGTGGGGACGACCCTATAGTCGTAGGACAAGTCGGCGGCCGGCCAACCTAGTCCGGGGGTCGTGGGGACGACCCTATAGTCGTCAGACATGACGGTGGCGAGCCAACCTAGTCCCGGGGTCGTGGGGACGACCCTATAGTCGTCGGACAAGTCGGCGGCGAGCCCACCTAGTCGGGGGGTCGTGGGGACGACCCTATAGTCGTCGGACAAGTCGGCGGCCGGCCAACCTAGTCCGGGGGTCGTGGGGACGACCCTATAGTCGTCGGACATGACGGTGGCGGGCCAGTCTAGTCCCGGGTCGTGGGGACGACCCTATAGTCGTCGGACATGTCGGTGGCTGTCCAACTTTGGCCCGCGGGTCGTGGGGACGACCCTATAGTCGTCGGACATGTCGGCGGCGAGCCAACATTGACCCGGGGTCGTGGGGACGACTCTATAGTCGTCGGACATGTCGGTGGCGGGCCAGTCTAGTCCCGGGTCGTGGGGACGACCCTATAGTCGTCGGACATTTCGGCGGCATGCCAACTTTGGCCCGTGGTCGTGGGGACGACCCTATAGTCGTTGGACATGACGGTGGCGGGCTAATCTAGTCCCGGGGTCGTAGGGACGACCCTATAGTCGTTGGACATGTCGGCGATTGGCCAACATTGGCCCGGGGTCGTGGGGACGACCCTATAGTCGTCGGACAAGTCGGCGGCTGGCCAACTTTGGCCCGTGGTCGTGGGGACGACTCTATTGTCGTCGGAAATGTCGGCGGCTGGCCAACCTGGACCCGGGGTCGTGGGGACGACCCTATTGTCGTCGGACATGACGGTGGCGGGCCAATCTAGTCTCGCGGTCGTGGGGACGACCCTATAATCGTCGGACATGACGGTGGCGGGCCAATCTAGTCCCGGGGTCGTGCGGACGACCCTATAGTCGTCGGACATGTCGGCGGCTGGCCAACATTGGCCCGGTGTCGTGGGGACGACTCTATAGTCGTCGGAAATGTCGGCGGCTGGCCAACCTGGACCCGTGGTGTTGGGGACGACTCTATTGTCGTCGGACATGACGGTGGCGGGCCAATCTAGTCTCGGGGTCGTGGGGACGACCCTATAGCCGTCGGACATGTCGGCGGCTGGCCAACTTTGGCCCGGGGTCGTGGGGACGACCCTACAGACGTCGGTCAAGACGGTGGCGGACCAATCTAGTCCCGGGGTCGTGGGGACAACCCTATAGTCGTCGGACATGACGGTGGCGGGCTAATCTAGTCCCGGGGTCGAGGGGACGACCCTATAATCGTCGGACATGACGGTGGCGGGCCAATCTAGTCCCGGGGTCGTGGGGACGACCCTATAGTCGTCGGACATGTCGGCGGCTGGCCAACTTTGGCCCGGTGTCGTGGGGACGACTCTAAAGTCGTCGGAAATGTCGGCGGCTGGCCAACCTGGACCCGGGGTCGTGGAGACGACCCTATTGTCGTCGGACATGACGCTGGCGGGCCAATCTAGTCTCGGGGTCGTGGGGACGACCCTATAGTCGTCGGACATTTCGGCGGCTTGCCAACTTTGGCCCGGGGTCGTGGGGACGACCCTATAGTCGTCGGACATTTCGGCGGCATGCCAACTTTGGCCCGTGGTCGTGGGGACGACCCTATAGTCGTTGGACATGACGGTGGCATGCTAATCTAGTCCCGGGGTCGTAGGGACGACCCCATAGTCGTTGGACATGTCGGTGATTGGCCAACATTGGCCCGGGGTGGTGGGGACGACCCTATAGTCGTCGGACATGTCGGCGGCTGGCCAACTTTGGCCCGGGGTCGTGGGGACGACCCTATAGTCGTCGGACATTTCGGCGGCATGCCAACTTTGGCCCGGGGTCGTGGGGACGACCCTATAGTCGTCGGACATTTCGGCGGCATGCCAACTTTGGCCCGTGGTCGTGGGGACGACCCTATAGTCGTTGGACATGTCGGCGGTTGGCCAACTTTGGCGCGTGGTCGTGGGGACGATCCGATTGTCGTCGGACATGTCGGCGGCTTGCCAACTTTGGCCCGGGGTCGTGGGGACGACCCTATAGTCGTCGGACATGACAGTGGCGGGCCAATCTAGTCCCGGGGTCGTGGGGACGACCCTATAGTCGTCGGACATTTCGGCGGCTTGCCAACTTTGGCCCGGGGTCGTGGGGACGACCCTATAGTCGTCGGACATTTCGGTGGCATGCCAACTTTGGCCCGTGGTCGTGGGGACGACCCTATAATCGTCGGACATGTCGGCGGCTGGCCAACTTTGGCGCGTGGTCGTGGGGACGATCCGATTGTCGTCGGACATGTCGGCGGCTGGCCAACTTTGGCCCGTGGTCGTGGGGACGATCCAATAGTCGTCGGACATGTCGGCGGTTGGCCAACTTTGGCGCGTGGTCGTGGGGACGATCCGATTGTCGTCGGACATGTCGGCGGCTTGCCAACTTTGGCCCGGGGTCGTGGGGACGACCCTATAGTCGTCGGACATGACGGTGGCGGGCCAATCTAGTCCCGGTGTCGTGGGGACGACCCTATAGTCGTCGGACATTTCGGCGGCTTGCCAACTATGGCCCGGGGTCGTGGGGACGACCCTATAGTCGTCGGACATTTCGGCGGCATGCCAACTTTGGCCCGTGGTCGTGGGGACGACCCTATAGTCGTTGGACATGACGGTGGCGGGCTAATCTAGTCCCGGGGTCGTAGGGACGACCCTATAGTCGTTGGACATGTCGGCGATTGGCCAACATTGGCCCGGGGTCGTGGGGACGACCCTATAGTCGTCGGACATGTCGGCGGCTGGCCAACTTTGGCGCGTGGTCGTGGGGACGATCCGATTGTCGTCGGACATGTCGGCGGCTGGCCAACTTTGGCCCGTGGTCGTGGGGACGATCCAATAGTCGTCGGACATGTCGGCGGTTGGCCAACTTTGGCGCGTGGTCGTGGGGACGATCCGATTGTCGTCGGACATGTCGGCGGCTGGCCAACCTAGACCCGGGGTCGTGGGGACGACCCTATAGTCGTCGGACAAGTCGGCGGCGGGCCAACCTAGTCCCGGGGTCGTGGGGACGACCCTATAATCGTCGGACAAGCCGGCGGCTGGCCAACTTTGGCCCGTGGTCGTGGGGACGACCCTATAGTCGTCGGACAAGTCGGCGGCTGTCCAACTTTGGCCCGGGGTCGTGGGGACGACCCTATAGTCGTCGGACTTGACGGTGGCGGGCCAATCTAGTCCCGGTGTCGTGGGGACGACCCTATAGTCGTCAGACATGACGGTGGCGAGCCAACCTAGTCCCGGGGTCGTGGGGACGACCCTATAGTCGTCGGACATGTTGGCGGCTGGTCAACCTAGTCCCGGGGTCGTGGGGACGACCCTATAGTCGTCGGACAAGTCGGCGGCGGACCAACCTTGTCCCGGGGTCGTGGGGACGACCCTATAGTCGTCGGACATGACGGTGGCGGGCCAATCTAGTCTCGGGGTCGTGGGGACGACCCTATAGTCGTCGGACATGACGGTGGCGGGCCAATCTAGTTCCGGGGTCGTGGGGACGACCCTATAGTCGTCGGACATGTCGGCGGCTGGACAACTTTGGCCCGTGGACGTGGGGACGACCCCATAGTCGTCGGACATGTCGGCGGCGGGCCAATCTAGTCCCGGGGTCATAGGGACGACCCTATAGTCATCGGACATGTCGGCGGCTGGTCAACTTAGGCCCGTGGTCGTAGGGACGATCCGATAGTCGTTGGATATGACAGTGCCGGGCCAATCAAGTCCCGGGGTCGTGGGTACGACCCTATAGTCGTCGGATATGTCGGCGATTGGCCATTATTGGCCCGGGGTCGTGGGGACGACCCTATAATCGTCGGACATGTCGGCGGCTGGCCAACATTGGCCCGTGGTCGTGGGGACGATCCGATAGTCGTTGGACATGACGGTGCCGGGCCAATCAAGTCCCGGGGTCGTGGGTACGACCCTATAGTCGTCGGACATGTCGGCGGCTGGCCAACTTTGGCCCGTGGTCGTGGGGACGATCCGATAGTCGTCGGACGTGACGGTGGCTAGCCAATCTAGTCCCGGGGTCGTGGGGACGACCCTATAGTCGTCGGACATTTCGGCGGCTTGCCAACTTTGGCCCGGGGTCGTGGGGACGACCCTATAGTCGTCGGACATTTCGGCGGCATGCCAACTTTGGCCCGTGGTCGTGGGGACGACCCTATAGTCGTTGGACATGACGGTGGCGGGCTAATCTAGTCCCGGGGTCGTAGGGACGACCCTATAGTCGTTGGACATGTCGGCGATTGGCCAACATTGGCCCGGGGTCGTGGGAACGACCATATAGTCGTCGGACAAGTCGGCGGGGAGCCCACCTAGTCCGGGGGTCGTGGGGACGACCCTATAGTCGTCGGACAATTCGGCGGCCGGCCAACCTAGTCCGGGGGTCGTGGGGACGACCCTATAATCGTCGGAAATGACGGTGGCGGGCCAGTCTAGTCCCGGGTCGTGGGGACGACCCTATAGTCGTCGGACAAGTCGGCGGCTGTCCAACTTTGGCCCGGGGTCGTGGGGACGACCCTATAGTCGTCGGACTTGACGGTGGCGGGCCAATCTAGTCCCGGGGTCGTGGGGACGACCCTATAGTCGTCGGACTTGACGGTGGCGGGCCAATCTAGTCCCGGGGTCGTGGGGACGACCCTATAGTCGTCGGACAAGTCGGCGATGGGCCAACCTAGTCCCGGGGTCGTGGGGACGACCCTATAGTCGTCGGACAAGTCGGCGGCGGGCCAACCTAGTCCCGGGGTCGTGGGGATGACCCTATAGTCGTCGGACAAGTCGGCGGCGAGCCCACCTAGTCGGGGGGTCGTGGGGACGACCCTATAGTCGTAGGACAAGTCGGCGGCCGGCCAACCTAGTCCGGGGGTCGTGGGGACGACCCTATAGTCGTCAGACATGACGGTGGCGAGCCAACCTAGTCCCGGGGTCGTGGGGACGACCCTATAGTCGTCGGACAAGTCGGCGGCGAGCCCACCTAGTCGGGGGGTCGTGGGGACGACCCTATAGTCGTCGGACAAGTCGGCGGCCGGCCAACCTAGTCCGGGGGTCGTGGGGACGACCCTATAGTCGTCGGACATGACGGTGGCGGGCCAACTTTGGCCCGTGGTCGTGGGGACGACCCTATAGTCGTCGGAAATGTCGGTGGCTGTCCAACTTTGGCCCGCGGGTCGTGGGGACGACCCTATAGTCGTCGGACATGTCGGCGGCGAGCCAACATTGACCCGGGGTCGTGGGGACGACTCTATAGTCGTCGGACATGTCGGTGGCGGGCCAGTCTAGTCCCGGGTCGTGGGGACGACCCTATAGTCGTCGGACATTTCGGCGGCATGCCAACTTTGGCCCGTGGTCGTGGGGACGACCCTATAGTCGTTGGACATGACGGTGGCGGGCTAATCTAGTCCCGGGGTCGTAGGGACGACCCTATAGTCGTTGGACATGTCGGCGATTGGCCAACATTGGCCCGGGGTCGTGGGGACGACCCTATAGTCGTCGGACAAGTCGGCGGCTGGCCAACTTTGGCCCGTGGTCGTGGGGACGACTCTATTGTCGTCGGAAATGTCGGCGGCTGGCCAACCTGGACCCGGGGTCGTGGGGACGACCCTATTGTCGTCGGACATGACGGTGGCGGGCCAATCTAGTCTCGCGGTCGTGGGGACGACCCTATAATCGTCGGACATGACGGTGGCGGGCCAATCTAGTCCCGGGGTCGTGCGGACGACCCTATAGTCGTCGGACATGTCGGCGGCTGGCCAACATTGGCCCGGTGTCGTGGGGACGACTCTATAGTCGTCGGAAATGTCGGCGGCTGGCCAACCTGGACCCGTGGTGTTGGGGACGACTCTATTGTCGTCGGACATGACGGTGGCGGGCCAATCTAGTCTCGGGGTCGTGGGGACGACCCTATAGCCGTCGGACATGTCGGCGGCTGGCCAACTTTGGCCCGGGGTCGTGGGGACGACCCTATAGACGTCGGTCAAGACGGTGGCGGACCAATCTAGTCCCGGGGTCGTGGGGACAACCCTATAGTCGTCGGACATGACGGTGGCGGGCTAATCTAGTCCCGGGGTCGAGGGGACGACCCTATAGGCGTCGGACAAGACGGCGGCTGGACATCTTTGGCCCGGGGTCGTGGGGACGACCCTATAGTCGTCGGACATGTCGGCGGCTGGCCAACTTTGGCCCGTGGTCGTGGGGACGACCCAATAGTGGTCGGACATGTCGGCGGCTGGCCAACCTAGTCCCGAGGTCGTGGGGACGACCCTATAGTCGTCGGACTTGACGGTGGCGGGCCAATCTAGTCCCGGGGTCGTGGGGACGACCCTACAGTCGTCGGACATTTCGGCGGCTTGCCAACTTTGGCCCGTGGTCGTGGGACGACCCTATAGTCGTCGGACTTGACGGTAGCGGGCCAATCTAGTCCCGAGGTCGTGGGGACGACCCTATAGTCGTCGGACTTGACGGTGGCGGGCCAATCTAGTCCCGGGGTCGTGGGGACGACCCTACAGTCGTCGGACATTTCGGCGGCTTGCCAACTTTGGCCCGGTGTCGTGGGGACGACTCTATAGTCGTCGGAAATGTCGGCGGCTGGCCAACCTGGACCCGGGGTCGTGGGGACGACCCTATTGTCGTCGGATATGACGGTGGCGGGCTAATCTAGTCTCGGGTTCGTGGGGACGACCCTATAGTCGTCGGACATGTCGGCGGCTGGTCAACTTTGGCCCGGGGTCGTGGGGACGACCCTATAGTCGTCGGACATGACGGTGGCGGGCCAATCTAGTCCCGGGGTCGTGGGGACGACCCTATAGTCGTCGAACAAGTCGGCGGCGGGCCAAGCTTGTCCCGGGGTCGTGGGGACGACCCTATAATCGTCGGACATGACGGTGGCGGGCCAATCTAGTCCCGGGGTCGTGGGGACGACCCTATAGTCGTCGGACATGTCGGCGGCTGGCCAACTTTGGCCCGGTGTCGTGGGGACGACTCTAAAGTCGTCGGAAATGTCGGCGGCTGGCCAACCTGGACCCGGGGTCGTGGAGACGACCCTATTGTCGTCGGACATGACGCTGGCGGGCCAATCTAGTCTCGGGGTCGTGGGGACGACCCTATAGTCGTCGGACATTTCGGCGGCTTGCCAACTTTGGCCCGGGGTCGTGGGGACGACCCTATAGTCGTCGGACATTTCGGCGGCATGCCAACTTTGGCCCGTGGTCGTGGGGACGACCCTATAGTCGTTGGACATGACGGTGGCAGGCTAATCTAGTCCCGGGGTCGTAGGGACGACCCCATAGTCGTTGGACATGTCGGTGATTGGCCAACATTGGCCCGGGGTGGTGGGGACGACCCTATAGTCGTCGGACATGTCGGCGGCTGGCCAACTTTGGCCCGGGGTCGTGGGGACGACCCTATAGTCGTCGGACATTTCGGCGGCATGCCAACTTTGGCCCGGGGTCGTGGGGACGACCCTATAGTCGTCGGACATTTCGGCGGCATGCCAACTTTGGCCCGTGGTCGTGGGGACGACCCTATAGTCGTTGGACATGTCGGCGGTTGGCCAACTTTGGCGCGTGGTCGTGGGGACGATCCGATTGTCGTCGGACATGTCGGCGGCTTGCCAACTTTGGCCCGGGGTCGTGGGGACGACCCTATAGTCGTCGGACATGACAGTGGCGGGCCAATCTAGTCCCGGGGTCGTGGGGACGACCCTATAGTCGTCGGACATTTCGGCGGCTTGCCAACTTTGGCCCGGGGTCGTGGGGACGACCCTATAGTCGTCGGACATTTCGGTGGCATGCCAACTTTGGCCCGTGGTCGTGGGGACGACCCTATAATCGTCGGACATGTCGGCGGCTGGCCAACTTTGGCGCGTGGTCGTGGGGACGATCCGATTGTCGTCGGACATGTCGGCGGCTGGCCAACTTTGGCCCGTGGTCGTGGGGACGATCCAATAGTCGTCGGACATGTCGGCGGTTGGCCAACTTTGGCGCGTGGTCGTGGGGACGATCCGATTGTCGTCGGACATGTCGGCGGCTTGCCAACTTTGGCCCGGGGTCGTGGGGACGACCCTATAGTCGTCGGACATGACGGTGGCGGGCCAATCTAGTCCCGGTGTCGTGGGGACGACCCTATAGTCGTCGGACATTTCGGCGGCTTGCCAACTATGGCCCGGGGTCGTGGGGACGACCCTATAGTCGTCGGACATTTCGGCGGCATGCCAACTTTGGCCCGTGGTCGTGGGGACGACCCTATAGTCGTTGGACATGACGGTGGCGGGCTAATCTAGTCCCGGGGTCGTAGGGACGACCCTATAGTCGTTGGACATGTCGGCGATTGGCCAACATTGGCCCGGGGTCGTGGGGACGACCCTATAGTCGTCGGACATGTCGGCGGCTGGCCAACTTTGGCGCGTGGTCGTGGGGACGATCCGATTGTCGTCGGACATGTCGGCGGCTGGCCAACTTTGGCCCGTGGTCGTGGGGACGATCCAATAGTCGTCGGACATGTCGGCGGTTGGCCAACTTTGGCGCGTGGTCGTGGGGACGATCCGATTGTCGTCGGACATGTCGGCGGCTGGCCAACCTAGACCCGGGGTCGTGGGGACGACCCTATTGTCGTCGGACATGGCGGTGGCGGGCCAATCTAGTCCCGTGGTCGTGGGGACGACCCTATAGTCTTCGGACATGACGGTAGCGGGCCAATCTAGACCCGAGGTCGTGGGGACGACCCTATAGTAGTCGGACATGTCGGCGGCTGTCCAACTTTGGCCCGGTGTCGTGGGGACGACTCTATAGTCGTCGGACATGTCGGCGGCTGGCCAACCTAGACCCGGGGTCGTGGGGACGACCCTATAATCGTTGGACATGACGGTGGCGGGCCAATCTAGTCCCGGGGTCGTAGGGACGACCCTATAGTCGTCGGACATGTTGGCGATTGGCCAACATTGGCCCGGGGTCGTCGGGACGACCCTATAGTCGTCGGACATTTTGGCGGCTGGCCAACCTAGTCCCGGGGTCGTGGGGACGACCCTATAGTCGTCGGACATTTCGGCGGCTTGCCAACTTTGGCCCGGGTTCGTGGGGACGACCCTATAGTCGTCGGACATGTCGGCGGCTGGCCAACTTTGGACCGGTGTCGTGGGGACGACCCTATAGTCTTCGGACATGACGGTAGCGGGCCAATCTAGACCCGAGGTCGTGGGGACGACCCTATAGTCGTCGGACATGTCGGCGGCTGGCCAACTTTGGCCCGGGGTCGTGGGGGCGACCCTATACTCGTCGGACATGTTGGCGGCTTGTCAGCCTAGTCCCGGGGTCGTGGGTACGACCCTACAGTCGTCGGACATTTCGGCGGCTTGCCAATTTTGGCCCGGGGTCGTGGGGACGCCCTATGGTCGTCGGACTTGACGGTGGCGGGCCAATCTAGTCCCGAGGTCCTGGGGACGACCCTATAGTCGTCGGACTTGACGGTGGCGGGCCAATCTAGTCCCGGGGTCGTGGGGACGACCCTACAGTCGTCGGACATTTCGGCGTCTTGCCAACTTTGGCCCGGGGTCGTGGGGACGACCCTATAGTCGTCGGACATGTTGGCGGCTTGTCAGCCTGGTCCCGGGGTCGTGGGTACGACCCTACAGTCGTCGGACATTTCGGCGGCTGGCCAACTTTGGCCCGGGGTCGTGGGGACGACCCTATAGTCGTCGGACATGTTGGCGGGTTGTCAGCCTAGTCCCGGGGTCGTGGGGACGACCCTATAGTCGTCGGACATGACGGTGGCGGACCAATCTAGTCCCGGGGTCGTGGGGACGACCGTATAGTCGTCGCACATGTCGGCGGCTGGCCAACTTTGGCCCGTGGTCGTGGGGACGATCCAATAATCGTCGGACATGTCGGCGGCTGGCCAACTTTGGCCCGTGGTTGTGGGGACGACCCTATAGTCGTTGGACATAACGGTGGCGGGCCAATCTAGTCCCGGAGTCGTGGGGACGACCCTATAGTCGTCGGACATGTCGGCGGCTGGCCAACTTTGGCACGGTGTTGTGGGGACGACTCTATAGTCGTCGGAAATGTCGGCGGCTGGCCAACCTGGACCCGGGGTCGTGGAGACGACCCCATTGTCGTCGGACATGACGGTGGCGGGCCAATCTAGTCTCGGGGTCGTGGGGACGACCCTATAGTCGTCGGACATGTCGGCGGCTGGCCAACTTTGGCCCGGTGTCGTGGGGACGACTCTATAGTCGTCGGAAATGTCGGCGGCTGGCCAACTTTGGCCCGGTGTCGTGGGGACGACTCTATAGTCGTCGGAAATGTCGGCGGCTCGCCAACCTGGACCCGGGGTCGTGGAGACGACCCTATAGGCGTCGGACAAGACGGCGGCTGGACATCTTTGGCCCGTGGTCGTGGGGACGACCCAATAGTGGTCGGACATGTCGGCGGCTGGCCAACCTAGTCCCGAGGTCGTGGGGACGACCCTATAGTCGTCGGACTTGACGGTGGCGGACCAATCTAGTCCCGGGGTCGTGGAGACGACCCTATAGTCGAACATGTCGGCGGCTGGCCAACTTTGGCCCGTGGTCGTGGGGACGATCCAATAGTCGTCGGACATGACGGTGGCGGGCCAATCTAGTCCCGGGGTCGAGAGGACGACCCTATAGTCGTCGAACAAGTCGGCGGCGGGACAAGCTTGTCCCGGGGTCGTGGGGACGACCCTATAATCGTCGGACATGACGGTGCCGGGCCAATCTAGTCCCGGGGTCGTGGGGACGACCCTATAGTCGTCGGACATGTCGGCGGCTGGCCAACTTTGGACCGGTGTCGTGGGGACGACTCTATAGTCGTCGGAAATGTCGGCGGCTGGCCAACCTGGACCCGGGGTCGTGGAGACGACCCTATTGTCGTCGGACATGACGGTGGCGGACCAATCTAGTCCTGGAGTCGTGGGGACGACCCTACAGTCGTCGGACATTTCGGCGGCTTGCCAACTTTGGCCCGGGGTCGAGGGGACGACCCTATAGTCGTCGGACTTGACGGTGGCGGGCCAATCTAGTCCCGGGGTCGTGGGGACGACCCTATAGTCGTCGGACATTTCGGCGGCTGGCCAACTTTGGCCCGTGGTTGTGAGGACGACCCTATAGTCGTTGGACATGACGGTGGCGGGCCAATCTAGTCCCGGGGTCATGGGGACGACCCTATAGTCGTCGGACATGTCGGCGGCTGGCCAACTTTGGACCGGTGTCGTGGGGACGACCCTATAGTCGTCGGACATGTCGGCGGCTGGCCAACTTTGGCCCGGGGTCGTGGGGACGACCCTATTGTCGTCGGACATGACGGTGGCGGGCCAATCTAGTCCCGGTGTCGTGGGGACGACCCTATAGTCGTCGGACAAGTCGGCGGCGGGCCAAGCTTGTCCCGGGGTCGTGGGGACGACCCTATAATCGTCGGACATGTCGGCGGCTGGCCAACTTTGGCCCGGGGTCGTGGGGACGACCCTATAGTGGTCGGACATTTCGGCGGCATGCCAACTTTGGCCCGGGGTCGTGGGGACGACCCTATAGTCGTCGGACATTTCGGCGGCATGCCAACTTTGGCCCGTGGTCGTGGGGACGACCCTATAGTCGTTGGACATGTCGGCGGTTGGCCAACTTTGGCGCGTGGTCGTGGGGACGATCCGATTGTCGTCGGACATGTCGGCGGCTTGCCAACTTTGGCCCGGGGTCGTGGGGACGACCCTATAGTCGTCGGACATGACAGTGGCGGGCCAATCTAGTCCCGGGGTCGTGGGGACGACCCTATAGTCGTCGGACATTTCGGCGGCTTGCCAACTTTGGCCCGGGGTCGTGGGGACGACCCTATAGTCGTCGGACATTTCGGCGGCATGCCAACTTTGGCCCGTGGTCGTGGGGACGACCCTATAGTCGTTGGACATGACGGTGGCGGGCTAATCTAGTCCCGGGGTCGTAGGGACGACCCTATAGTCGTTGGACATGTCGGCGATTGGCCAACATTGGCCCGGGGTCGTGGGGACGACCCTATAGTCGTCGGACATGTCGGCGGCTGGCCAACTTTGGCGCGTGGTCGTGGGGACGATCCGATTGTCGTCGGACATGTCGGCGGCTGGCCAACTTTGGCCCGGGGTCGTCGGGACGACCCTATAGTCGTCAGACATGTCGGCGGCTGGCCAACCTAGTCCCGGGGTCGTGGGGACGACCCTATAGTCGTCGGACATTTCGGCGGCTTGCCAACTTTGGCCCGGGGTCGTGGGGACGACCCTATAGTCGTCGGACATGTCGGCGGCTGGCCAACTTTGGCCCGTGGTTGTGAGGACGACCCTATAGTCGTTGGACATGACGGTGGCGGGCCAATCTAGCCCCGGGGTCATGGGGACGACCCTATAGTCGTCGGACATGTCGGCGGCTGGCCAACTTTGGACCGGTGTCGTGGGGACGACCCTATAGTCGTCGGACATGTCGGCGGCTGGCCAACTTTGGCCCGGGGTCGTGGGGACGACCCTATTGTCGTCGGACATGACGGTGGCGGGCCAATCTAGTCCCGGTGTCGTGGGGACGACCCTATAGTCGTCGGACAAGTCGGCGGCGGGCCAAGCTTGTCCCGGGGTCGTGGGGACGACCCTATAATCGTCGGACATGTCGGCGGCTGGCCAACTTTGGCCCGGGGTCGTGGGGACGACCCTATAGTGGTCGGACATTTCGGCGGCATGCCAACTTTGGCCCGGGGTCGTGGGGACGACCCTATAGTCGTCGGACATTTCGGCGGCATGCCAACTTTGGCCCGTGGTCGTGGGGACGACCCTTTAGTCGTTGGACATGTCGGCGGTTGGCCAACTTTGGCGCGTGGTCGTGGGGACGATCCGATTGTCGTCGGACATGTCGGCGGCTTGCCAACTTTGGCCCGGGGTCGTGGGGACGACCCTATAGTCGTCGGACATGACAGTGGCGGGCCAATCTAGTCCCGGGGTCGTGGGGACGACCCTATAGTCGTCGGACATTTCGGCGGCTTGCCAACTTTGGCCCGGGGTCGTGGGGACGACCCTATAGTCGTCGGACATTTCGGCGGCATGCCAACTTTGGCCCGTGGTCGTGGGGACGACCCTATAATCGTCGGACATGTCGGCGGCTGGCCAACTTTGGCGCGTGGTCGTGGGGACGATCCGATTGTCGTCGGACATGTCGGCGGCTGGCCAACTTTGGCCCGTGGTCGTGGGGACGATCCAATAGTCGTCGGACATGTCGGCGGTTGGCCAACTTTGGCGCGTGGTCGTGGGGACGATCCGATTGTCGTCGGACATGTCGGCGGCTTGCCAACTTTGGCCCGGGGTCGTGGGGACGACCCTATAGTCGTCGGACATGACGGTGGCGGGCCAATCTAGTCCCGGTGTCGTGGGGACGACCCTATAGTCGTCGGACATTTCGGCGGCTTGCCAACTATGGCCCGGGGTCGTGGGGACGACCCTATAGTCGTCGGACATTTCGGCGGCATGCCAACTTTGGCCCGTGGTCGTGGGGACGACCCTATAGTCGTTGGACATGACGGTGGCGGGCTAATCTAGTCCCGGGGTCGTAGGGACGACCCTATAGTCGTTGGACATGTCGGCGATTGGCCAACATTGGCCCGGGGTCGTGGGGACGACCCTATAGTCTTCGGACATGACGGTAGCGGGCCAATCTAGACCCGGGGTCGTGGGGACGACCCTATAATCGTTGGACATGACGGTGGCGGGCCAATCTAGTCCCGGGGTCGTAGGGACGACCCTATAGTCGTCGGACATGTTGGCGATTGGCCAACATTGGCCCGGGGTCGTCGGGACGACCCTATAGTCGTCGGACATTTTGGCGGCTGGCCAACCTAGTCCCGGGGTCGTAGGGACGACCCTATAGTCGTCGGACATGTTGGCGATTGTCCAACATTGGCCCGGGGTCGTCGGGACGACCCTATAGTCGTCGGACATGCCTGCGGCTGGCCAACCTAGTCCCGGGGTCGTGGGGACGACCCTATTGTCGTCGGACATGACGGTGGCGGGCCAATCTAGTCTCGGGGTCGTGGGGACGACCCTATAGTCGTCGGACATGTCGGCGGCTGGCCAACTTTGGCCCGGTGTCGTGGGGACGACTCTATAGTCGTCGGAAATGTCGGCGGCTGGCCAACTTTGGCCCGGTGTCGTGGGGACGACTCTATAGTCGTCGGAAATGTCGGCGGCTCGCCAACCTGGACCCGGGGTCGTGGGGACGACCCTATTGTCGTCGGACATGACGGTGGCGGGCCAATCTAGTCTCGGGGTCGTGGGGACGACCCTATAGTCGTCGGACATGTCGGCGGCTGGCCAAGTTTGGCCCGTGGTCGTGGGGACGACCCTATAGTCGTGTGACATGACGGTGGCGGGCTAATCTAGTCCCGGGGTCGTGGGGACGACCCTATAGGCGTCGGACAAGACGGCGGCTGGACATCTTTGGCCCGTGGTCGTGGGGACGACCCAATAGTGGTCGGACATGTCGGCGGCTGGCCAACCTAGTCCCGAGGTCGTGGGGACGACCCTATAGTCGTCGGACTTGACGGTGGCGGACCAATCTAGTCCCGGGGTCGTGGAGACGACCCTATAGTCGAACATGTCGGCGGCTGGCCAACTTTGGCCCGTGGTCGTGGGGACGATCCAATAGTCGTCGGACATGACGGTGGCGGGCCAATCTAGTCCCGGGGTCGTGAGGACGACCCTATAGTCGTCGAACAAGTCGGCGGCGGGACAAGCTTGTCCCGGGGTCGTGGGGACGACCCTATAATCGTCGGACATGACGGTGCCGGGCCAATCTAGTCCCGGGGTCGTGGGGACGACCCTATAGTCGTCGGACATGTCGGCGGCTGGCCAACTTTGGACCGGTGTCGTGGGGACGACTCTATAGTCGTCGGAAATGTCGGCGGCTGGCCAACCTGGACCCGGGGTCGTGGAGACGACCCTATTGTCGTCGGACATGACGGTGGCGGACCAATCTAGTCCTGGAGTCGTGGGGACGACCCTACAGTCGTCGGACATTTCGGCGGCTTGCCAACTTTGGCCCGGGGTCGAGGGGACGACCCTATAGTCGTCGGACTTGACGGTGGCGGGCCAATCTAGTCCCGGGGTCGTGGGGACGACCCTATAGTCGTCGGACATTTCGGCGGCTGGCCAACTTTGGCCCGGGGTCGTGGGGACGACCCTATAATCGTCGGACATGACGGTGGCGGGCCAATCTAGTCCCGGTGTCGTGGGGACGACCCTATAGTCGTCGGACATTTCGGCGGCTTGCCAACTTTGGCCCGGGGTCGTGGGGACGACCCTATAGTCGTCGGACATTTCGGCGGCATGCCAACTTTGGCCCGTGGTCGTGGGGACGACCCTATAGTCGTTGGACATGACGGTGGCGGGCTAATCTAGTCCCGGGGTCGTAGGGACGACCCTATAGTCGTTGGACATGTCGGCGATTGGCCAACATTGGCCCGGGGTCGTGGGGACGACCCTATAGTCGTCGGACATGTCGGCGGCTGGCCAACTTTGGCGCGTGGTCGTGGGGACGATCCGATTGTCGTCGGACATGTCGGCGGCTTGCCAACTTTGGCCCGTGGTCGTGGGGACGATCCAATAGTCGTCGGACATGTCGGCGGTTGGCCAACTTTGGCGCGTGGTCGTGGGGACGATCCGATTGTCGTCGGACATGTCGGCGGCTGGCCAGCCTAGACCTGGGGTCGTGGGGACGACCCTATTGTCGTCGGACATGGCGGTGGCGGGCCAATCTAGTCCCGAGGTCCTCGGGACGACCCTATAGTAGTCGGACATGTCGGCGGCTGTCCAACATTGGCCCGGGGTCGTGGGGACGACCCTATAGTCGTCGGACATTTCGGCGGCATGCCAACTTTGGCCCGTGGTCGTGGGGACGACCCTATAATCGTCGGACATGTCGGCGGCTGGCCAACTTTGGCGCGTGGTCGTGGGGACGATCCGATTGTCGTCGGACATGTCGGCGGCTGGCCAACTTTGGCCCGTGGTCGTGGGGACGATCCAATAGTCGTCGGACATGTCGGCGGTTGGCCAACTTTGGCGCGTGGTCGTGGGGACGATCCGATTGTCGTCGGACATGTCGGCGGCTTGCCAACTTTGGCCCGGGGTCGTGGGGACGACCCTATAGTCGTCGGACATGACGGTGGCGGGCCAATCTAGTCCCGGTGTCGTGGGGACGACCCTATAGTCGTCGGACATTTCGGCGGCTTGCCAACTATGGCCCGGGGTCGTGGGGACGACCCTATAGTCGTCGGACATTTCGGCGGCATGCCAACTTTGGCCCGTGGTCGTGGGGACGACCCTATAGTCGTTGGACATGACGGTGGCGGGCTAATCTAGTCCCGGGGTCGTAGGGACGACCCTATAGTCGTTGGACATGTCGGCGATTGGCCAACATTGGCCCGGGGTCGTGGGGACGACCCTATAGTCTTCGGACATGACGGTAGCGGGCCAATCTAGACCCGGGGTCGTGGGGACGACCCTATAATCGTTGGACATGACGGTGGCGGGCCAATCTAGTCCCGGGGTCGTAGGGACGACCCTATAGTCGTCGGACATGTTGGCGATTGGCCAACATTGGCCCGGGGTCGTCGGGACGACCCTATAGTCGTCGGACATTTTGGCGGCTGGCCAACCTAGTCCCGGGGTCGTAGGGACGACCCTATAGTCGTCGGACATGTTGGCGATTGTCCAACATTGGCCCGGGGTCGTCGGGACGACCCTATAGTCGTCGGACATGCCTGCGGCTGGCCAACCTAGTCCCGGGGTCGTGGGGACGACCCTATTGTCGTCGGACATGACGGTGGCGGGCCAATCTAGTCTCGGGGTCGTGGGGACGACCCTATAGTCGTCGGACATGTCGGCGGCTGGCCAACTTTGGCCCGGTGTCGTGGGGACGACTCTATAGTCGTCGGAAATGTCGGCGGCTGGCCAACTTTGGCCCGGTGTCGTGGGGACGACTCTATAGTCGTCGGAAATGTCGGCGGCTCGCCAACCTGGACCCGGGGTCGTGGGGACGACCCTATTGTCGTCGGACATGACGGTGGCGGGCCAATCTAGTCTCGGGGTCGTGGGGACGACCCTATAGTCGTCGGACATGTCGGCGGCTGGCCAAGTTTGGCCCGTGGTCGTGGGGACGACCCTATAGTCGTGTGACATGACGGTGGCGGGCTAATCTAGTCCCGGGGTCGTGGGGACGACCCTATAGGCGTCGGACAAGACGGCGGCTGGACATCTTTGGCCCGTGGTCGTGGGGACGACCCAATAGTGGTCGGACATGTCGGCGGCTGGCCAACCTAGTCCCGAGGTCGTGGGGACGACCCTATAGTCGTCGGACTTGACGGTGGCGGACCAATCTAGTCCCGGGGTCGTGGAGACGACCCTATAGTCGAACATGTCGGCGGCTGGCCAACTTTGGCCCGTGGTCGTGGGGACGATCCAATAGTCGTCGGACATGACGGTGGCGGGCCAATCTAGTCCCGGGGTCGTGAGGACGACCCTATAGTCGTCGGACATTTCGGCGGCTGGCCAACTTTGGCCCGGGGTCGTGGGGACGACCCTATAATCGTCGGACATGACGGTGGCGGGCCAATCTAGTCCCGGTGTCGTGGGGACGACCCTATAGTCGTCGGACATTTCGGCGGCTTGCCAACTTTGGCCCGGGGTCGTGGGGACGACCCTATAGTCGTCGGACATTTCGGCGGCATGCCAACTTTGGCCCGTGGTCGTGGGGACGACCCTATAGTCGTTGGACATGACGGTGGCGGGCTAATCTAGTCCCGGGGTCGTAGGGACGACCCTATAGTCGTTGGACATGTCGGCGATTGGCCAACATTGGCCCGGGGTCGTGGGGACGACCCTATAGTCGTCGGACATGTCGGCGGCTGGCCAACTTTGGCGCGTGGTCGTGGGGACGATCCGATTGTCGTCGGACATGTCGGCGGCTTGCCAACTTTGGCCCGTGGTCGTGGGGACGATCCAATAGTCGTCGGACATGTCGGCGGTTGGCCAACTTTGGCGCGTGGTCGTGGGGACGATCCGATTGTCGTCGGACATGTCGGCGGCTGGCCAGCCTAGACCTGGGGTCGTGGGGACGACCCTATTGTCGTCGGACATGGCGGTGGCGGGCCAATCTAGTCCCGAGGTCCTCGGGACGACCCTATAGTAGTCGGACATGTCGGCGGCTGTCCAACATTGGCCCGGTGTCGTGGGGACGACTCTATAGTCGTCGGACATGTCGGCGGCTGGCCAACCTAGACCCGGGGTCGTGGGGACGACCCTATTGTCGTCGGACATGACGGTGGCGGGCCAATCTAGTCCCGGTGTCGTGGGGACGACCCTATAGTCGTCGGACAAGTCGGCGGCGGGCCAATCTAGTCCCGGGGTCGTAGGGACGACCCTATAGTCGTCGGACATGTTGGCGATTGGCCAACATTGGCCCGGGGTCGTCGGGACGACCCTATAGTCGTCAGACATGTCGGCGGCTGGCCAACCTAGTCCCGGGGTCGTGGGGACGACCCTATAGTCGTCGGACATTTCGGCGGCTTGCCAACTTTGGCCCGGGGTCGTGGGGACGACCCTATAGTCGTCGGACATGTCGGCGGCTGGCCAACTTTGGCCCGTGGTTGTGAGGACGACCCTATAGTCGTTGGACATGACGGTGGCGGGCCAATCTAGTCCCGGGGTCATGGGGACGACCCTATAGTCGTCGGACATGTCGGCGGCTGGCCAACTTTGGACCGGTGTCGTGGGGACGACCCTATAGTCGTCGGACATGTCGGCGGCTGGCCAACTTTGGCCCGGGGTCGTGGGGACGACCCTATTGTCGTCGGACATGACGGTGGCGGGCCAATCTAGTCCCGGTGTCGTGGGGACGACCCTATAGTCGTCGGACAAGTCGGCGGCGGGCCAAGCTTGTCCCGGGGTCGTGGGGACGACCCTATAATCGTCGGACATGTCGGCGGCTGGCCAACTTTGGCCCGGGGTCGTGGGGACGACCCTATAGTGGTCGGACATTTCGGCGGCATGCCAACTTTGGCCCGGGGTCGTGGGGACGACCCTATAGTCGTCGGACATTTCGGCGGCATGCCAACTTTGGCCCGTGGTCGTGGGGACGACCCTATAGTCGTTGGACATGTCGGCGGTTGGCCAACTTTGGCGCGTGGTCGTGGGGACGATCCGATTGTCGTCGGACATGTCGGCGGCTTGCCAACTTTGGCCCGGGGTCGTGGGGACGACCCTATAGTCGTCGGACATGACAGTGGCGGGCCAATCTAGTCCCGGGGTCGTGGGGACGACCCAATAGTCGTCGGACATTTCGGCGGCTTGCCAACTTTGGCCCGGGGTCGTGGGGACGACCCTATAGTCGTCGGACATTTCGGCGGCATGCCAACTTTGGCCCGTGGTCGTGGGGACGACCCTATAATCGTCGGACATGTCGGCGGCTGGCCAACTTTGGCGCGTGGTCGTGGGGACGATCCGATTGTCGTCGGACATGTCGGCGGCAGGCCAACTTTGGCCCGTGGTCGTGGGGACGATCCAATAGTCGTCGGACATGTCGGCGGTTGGCCAACTTTGGCGCGTGATCGTGGGGACGATCCGATTGTCGTCGGACATGTCGGCGGCTTGCCAACTTTGGCCCGGGGTCGTGGGGACGACCCTATAGTCGTCGGACATGACGGTGGCGGGCCAATCTAGTCCCGGTGTCGTGGGGACGACCCTATAGTCGTCGGACATTTCGGCGGCTTGCCAACTATGGCCCGGGGTCGTGGGGACGACCCTATAGTCGTCGGACATTTCGGCGGCATGCCAACTTTGGCCCGTGGTCGTGGGGACGACCCTATAGTCGTTGGACATGACGGTGGCGGGCTAATCTAGTCCCGGGGTCGTAGGGACGACCCTATAGTCGTCGGACATTTTGGCGGCTGGCCAACCTAGTCCCGGGGTCGTGGGGACGACCCTATAGTCGTCGGCCATTTCGGCGGCTTGCCAACTTTGGCCCGGGTTCGTGGGGACGACTCTATAGTCGTCAGAAATGTCGGCGGCTGGCCAACCTGGACCCGGGGTCGTGGAGACGACCCCATTGTCGTCGGACATGACGGTGGCGGGCCAATCTAGTCCCGGGGTCGTAGGGACGACCCTATAGTCGTCGGACATGTTGGCGATTGTCCAACATTGGCCCGGGGTCGTCGGGACGACCCTATAGTCGTCGGACATGCCTGCGGCTGGCCAACCTAGTCCCGGGGTCGTGGGGACGACCCTATTGTCGTCGGACATGACGGTGGCGGGCCAATCTAGTCTCGGGGTCGTGGGGACGACCCTATAGTCGTCGGACATGTCGGCGGCTGGCCAACTTTGGCCCGGTGTCGTGGGGACGACTCTATAGTCGTCGGAAATGTCGGCGGCTGGCCAACTTTGGCCCGGTGTCGTGGGGACGACTCTATAGTCGTCGGAAATGTCGGCGGCTCGCCAACCTGGACCCGGGGTCGTGGGGACGACCCTATTGTCGTCGGACATGACGGTGGCGGGCCAATCTAGTCTCGGGGTCGTGGGGACGACCCTATAGTCGTCGGACATGTCGGCGGCTGGCCAAGTTTGGCCCGTGGTCGTGGGGACGACCCTATAGTCGTGTGACATGACGGTGGCGGGCTAATCTAGTCCCGGGGTCGTGGGGACGACCCTATAGGCGTCGGACAAGACGGCGGCTGGACATCTTTGGCCCGTGGTCGTGGGGACGACCCAATAGTGGTCGGACATGTCGGCGGCTGGCCAACCTAGTCCCGAGGTCGTGGGGACGACCCTATAGTCGTCGGACTTGACGGTGGCGGACCAATCTAGTCCCGGGGTCGTGGAGACGACCCTATAGTCGAACATGTCGGCGGCTGGCCAACTTTGGCCCGTGGTCGTGGGGACGATCCAATAGTCGTCGGACATGACGGTGGCGGGCCAATCTAGTCCCGGGGTCGTGAGGACGACCCTATAGTCGTCGAACAAGTCGGCGGCGGGACAAGCTTGTCCCGGGGTCGTGGGGACGACCCTATAATCGTCGGACATGACGGTGCCGGGCCAATCTAGTCCCGGGGTCGTGGGGACGACCCTATAGTCGTCGGACATGTCGGCGGCTGGCCAACTTTGGACCGGTGTCGTGGGGACGACTCTATAGTCGTCGGAAATGTCGGCGGCTGGCCAACCTGGACCCGGGGTCGTGGAGACGACCCTATTGTCGTCGGACATGACGGTGGCGGACCAATCTAGTCCTGGAGTCGTGGGGACGACCCTACAGTCGTCGGACATTTCGGCGGCTTGCCAACTTTGGCCCGGGGTCGAGGGGACGACCCTATAGTCGTCGGACTTGACGGTGGCGGGCCAATCTAGTCCCGGGGTCGTGGGGACGACCCTATAGTCGTCGGACATTTCGGCGGCTGGCCAACTTTGGCCCGGGGTCGTGGGGACGACCCTATAATCGTCGGACATGACGGTGGCGGGCCAATCTAGTCCCGGGGTCGTGGGGACGACCCTATAGTCGTCGGACATTTCGGTGGCTTGCCAACTTTGGCCCGGGGTCGTGGGGACGACCCTATAGTCGTCGGACATTTCGGCGGCATGCCAACTTTGGCCCGTGGTCGTGGGGACGACCCTATAGTCGTTGGACATGACGGTGGCGGGCTAATCTAGTCCCGGGGTCGTAGGGACGACCCTATAGTCGTTGGACATGTCGGCGATTGGACAACATTGGCCCGGGGTCGTGGGGACGACCCTATAGTCGTCGGACATTTCGGCGGCTTGCCATCTTTGGCCCGGGGTCGTGGGGACGACCCTATAGTCGTCGGACAAGACGGCGGCTGGACATCTTTGGCCCGGGGTCGTGGGGACGACCCTATAGTCGTCGGACATGTTGGCGGCTTGTCAGCCTAGTCCCGGGGTCGTGGGGACGACCCTATAGTCGTCGGACAAGACGGCGGCTGGACATCTTTGGCCCGGGGTCGTGGGGACGACCCTATAGTCGTCGGACATGTTGGCGGCTTGCCAACTTTGGCCCGGGGTCGTGGGGACGACCCTATAGTCGTCGGACATGACGGTGGCGGGCCAATCTAGTCCCGGGGTCGTGGGGACGACCCTATAGTCGTTGGACATGACGGTGGCGGGCTAATCTAGTCCCTGGGTCGTAGGGACGACCCTATAGTCGTTGGACATGTCGGCGATTGGCCAACATTGGCCCGGGGTCGTGGGGACGACCCTATAGTCGTCGGACATGTCGGCGGCTGGCCAACTTTGGCGCGTGGTCGTGGGGACGATCCGATTGTCGTCGGACATGTCGGCGGCTGGCCAACTTTGGCCCGTGGTCGTTGGGACGATCCAATAGTCGTCGGACATGTCGGCGGCTGGCCAACTTTGGCGCGTGGGCGTGGGGACGATCCGATTGTCGTCGGACATGTCGGCGGCTGGCCAACCTAGACCCGGGGTCGTGGGGACGACCCTATTGTCGTCGGACATGGCGGTGGCGGGCCAATCTAGTCCCGTGGACGTGGGGACGACCCTATAGTCTTCGGACATGACGGTAGCGGGCCAATCTAGACCCGAGGTCCTGGGGACGACCCTATAGTAGTCGGACATGTCGGCGGCTGGCCAACTTTGGCCCGTGGTCGTGGGGACGACCCAATAGTCGTTGGACATTACGGCGGCTGGCCAACTTTGGCCCATGGTCGTGGGGACGACCCTATAGTCGTTGGACATGACGGTGGCGGGCCAATCTAGTCCCGGGGTCGTAGGGACGACCCTATAGTCGTCGGACAAGACGGCGGCTGGATATTCTTGGCTCGCGGTCGTGGGGACGACCCTATAGTCGTCGGACATTTCGGCGGCTTGCCAACTTTGGCCCGTGGTCGTGGGGACGACCCAATAGTCGTTGGACATTACGGCGGCTGGCCAACTTTGGCCCATGGTCGTGGGGACGACCCTATAGTCGTTGGACATGACGGTGGCGGGCCAATCTAGTCCCGGGGTCGTAGGGACGACCCTATAGTCGTCGGACAAGACGGCGGCTGGATATTCTTGGCTGGCGGTCGTGGGGACGACCCTATAGTCGTCGGACATTTCGGCGGCTTGCCAACTTTGGCCCGGGGTCGTGGGGACGACCCTATAGTCGTCGGACATTTCGGCGGCATGCCAACTTTGGCCCGGGGTCATGGGGACGACCCTATAGTCGTTGGACATGACGGTGGCGGGCCAATCTAGTCCCGGGGTCGTAGGGACGACCCTATAGTCGTCGGACATTTCGGCGCCTTGCCAACTTTGGCCCGTGGTCGTGGGGACGACCCAATAGTCGTTGGACATTACGGCGGCTGGCCAACTTTGGCCCATGGTCGTGGGGACGACCCTATAGTCGTTGGACATGACGGTGGCGGGCCAATCTAGTCCCGGGGTCGTAGGGACGACCCTATAGTCGTCGGACATTTCGGCGGCTGGCCAACTTTGGCCCGGGGTCGTGGGGACGACCCTATAGTCGTCGGACATTACGGCGGCTGGCCAACTTTGGCCCATGGTCGTGGGGACGACCCTATAGTCGTTGGACATGACGGTGGCGGGCCAATCTAGTCCCGGGGTCGTAGGGACGACCCTATAGTCGTCGGACATTTCGGCGGCTGGCCAACTTTGGCCCGGGGTCGTGGGGACGACCCTATAGTCGTCGGACATGTTGGCGGCTTGTCAGCCTAGTCCCGGGGTCGTGGGTACGGCCCTATAGTCGTCGGACAAGTCGGCGGCGGGCCGACCTAGTCCCGAGGTCGTGGGGACGACCGTATATTCGTCGGATATGTTGGCGGCTTGCCAACCTAGTCCCGGGGTCGTGGGGACGACCCTATAGTCGTTGGACATGACGGTGGCCGGCCAATCTAGTGCCGGGGTCGTAGGGACGACCCTATAGTCGTCGGACATGTTGGTGATTGGCCAACATTGGCCCGGGGTCGTCGGACATGTTGGCGGCTTGTCTGCCTAGTCCCGGGGTCGTGGGTACGACCCTATAGTCGTCGGACAAGTCGGCGGCGGGCCAACCTTGTCCCGGGGTCGTGGGGACGACCCTATAGTCGTCGGACATGACGGTGGCGGGCCAATCTAGTCCCGGGGTCGTGGGGACGACCCTATAGTCGTCGGACAAGACGGCGGCTGGATATTCTTGGCTCGCGGTCGTGGGGACGACCCTATAGTCGTCGGACATTTCGGCGGCTTGCCAACTTTGGCCCGGGGTCGTGGGGACGACCATATAGTCGTCGGACATGACGGTGGCGGGCCACTCTAGTCCCGGGTCGTGGGGACGACCCTATAGTCGTCGGACATGTCGGCGGCTGGCCAACTTTGGCCCGGGGTCGTGGGGACGACCCTATAGTCGTCGGATATGTCGGCGGCTGGCCAACTTTGGCCCGTGGTCGTGGGGACGACCCTATAGTCGTCGGACAAGTCGGCGGCGGGCCAACCTAGTCCCGGGGTCGTGGGGACGACCCTATAATCGTCGGACAAGCCGGCGGCTGGCCAACTTTGGCCCGTGGTCGTGGGGACGACCCTATAGTCGTCGGACAAGTCGGCGGCTGTCCAACTTTGGCCCGGGGTCGTGTGGACGACCCTATAGTCGTCGGACTTGACGGTGGCGGGCCAATCTAGTCCCGGTGTCGTGGGGACGACCCTATAGTCGTCAGACATGACGGTGGCGAGCCAACCTAGTCCCGGGGTCGTGGGGACGACCCTATAGTCGTCGGACATGTTGGCGGCTGGTCAACCTAGTCCCGGGATCGTGGGGACGACCCTATAGTCGGCGGACAAGACGGCGGCTGGATATTCTTGGCTCGCGGTCGTGGGGACGACCCTATAGTCGTCGGACATTTCGGCGGCTTGCCAACTTTGGCCCGGGGTCGTGGGGACGACCATATAGTCGTCGGACATGACGGTGGCGGGCCACTCTAGTCCCGGGTCGTGGGGACGACCCTATAGTCGTCGGACATTACGGCGGCTGGCCAACTTTGGCCCATGGTCGTGGGGACGACCCTATAGTCGTTGGACATGACGGTGGCGGGCCAATCTAGTCCCGGGGTCGTAGGGACGACCCTATAGTCGTCGGACAAGACGGCGGCTGGATATTCTTGGCTCGCGGTCGTGGGGACGACCCTATAGTCGTCGGACATTTCGGCGGCTTGCCAACTTTGGCCCGTGGTCGTGGGGACGACCCAATAGTCGTTGGACATTACGGCGGCTGGCCAACTTTGGCCCATGGTCGTGGGGACGACCCTATAGTCGTTGGACATGACGGTGGCGGGCCAATCTAGTCCCGGGGTCGTAGGGACGACCCTATAGTCGTCGGACAAGACGGCGGCTGGATATTCTTGGCTCGCGGTCGTGGGGACGACCCTATAGTCGTCGGACATTTCGGCGGCTTGCCAACTTTGGCCCGGGGTCGTGGGGACGACCCTATAGTCGTCGGACATTTCGGCGGCATGCCAACTTTGGCCCGGGGTCATGGGGACGACCCTATAGTCGTTGGACATGACGGTGGCGGGCCAATCTAGTCCCGGGGTCGTAGGGACGACCCTATAGTCGTCGGACATTTCGGCGCCTTGCCAACTTTGGCCCGTGGTCGTGGGGACGACCCAATAGTCGTTGGACATTACGGCGGCTGGCCAACTTTGGCCCATGGTCGTGGGGACGACCCTATAGTCGTTGGACATGACGGTGGCGGGCCAATCTAGTCCCGGGGTCGTAGGGACGACCCTATAGTCGTCGGACATTTCGGCGGCTGGCCAACTTTGGCCCGGGGTCGTGGGGACGACCCTATAGTCGTCGGACATTACGGCGGCTGGCCAACTTTGGCCCATGGTCGTGGGGACGACCCTATAGTCGTTGGACATGACGGTGGCGGGCCAATCTAGTCCCGGGGTCGTAGGGACGACCCTATAGTCGTCGGACATTTCGGCGGCTGGCCAACTTTGGCCCGGGGTCGTGGGGACGACCCTATAGTCGTCGGACATGTTGGCGGCTTGTCAGCCTAGTCCCGGGGTCGTGGGTACGGCCCTATAGTCGTCGGACAAGTCGGCGGCGGGCCGACCTAGTCCCGAGGTCGTGGGGACGACCGTATATTCGTCGGATATGTTGGCGGCTTGTCAACCTAGTCCCGGGGTCGTGGGGACGACCCTATAGTCGTTGGACATGACGGTGGCCGGCCAATCTAGTGCCGGGGTCGTAGGGACGACCCTATAGTCGTCGGACATGTTGGTGATTGGCCAACATTGGCCCGGGGTCGTCGGACATGTTGGCGGCTTGTCTGCCTAGTCCCGGGGTCGTGGGTACGACCCTATAGTCGTCGGACAAGTCGGCGGCGGGCCAACCTTGTCCCGGTGTCGTGGGGACGACCCTATAGTCGTCGGACATGACGGTGGCGGGCCAATCTAGTCCCGGGGTCGTGGGGACGACCCTATAGTCGTCGGACAAGACGGCGGCTGGATATTCTTGGCTCGCGGTCGTGGGGACGACCCTATAGTCGTCGGACATTTCGGCGGCTTGCCAACTTTGGCCCGGGGTCGTGGGGACGACCATATAGTCGTCGGACATGACGGTGGCGGGCCACTCTAGTCCCGGGTCGTGGGGACGACCCTATAGTCATCGGACATGTCGGCGGCTGGCCAACTTTGGCCCGGGGTCGTGGGGACGACCCTATAGTGGTCGGATATGTCGGCGGCTGGCCAGCTTTGGCCCGTGGTCGTGGGGACGACCCTATAGTCGTCGGAAATGACGGTGGCGGGCCAATCTAGTCCCGGGGTCGTGGGGACGACCCTACAGTCGTCGGACAAGTCGGCGGCGAGCCAATCTAGTCCCGCGGTCGTGGGGACGACCCTATAGTCGTCGGACAAGTCAGCGGCTGGCCTGCATTGGCCCGTGGTCGTGGGGACGACCATATAGTCGTCGGACATGACGGTGGCGGGCCACTCTAGTCCCGGGTCGTGGGGACGACCCTATAGTCGTCGGACATGTCGGCGGCTGGCCAACTTTGGCCCGGGGTCGAGGGGACGACCCTATAGTCGTCGGATATGTCGGCGGCTGGCCAACTTTGGCCCGTGGTCGTGGGGACGACCCTATAGTCGTCGGACAAGTCGGCGGCGGGCCAACCTAGTCCCGGGGTCGTGGGGACGACCCTATAATCGTCGGACAAGCCGGCGGCTGGCCAACTTTGGCCCGTGGTCGTGGGGACGACCCTATAGTCGTCGGACAAGTCGGCGGCTGTCCAACTTTGGCCCGGGGTCGTGGGGACGACCCTATAGTCGTCGGACTTGACGGTGGCGGGCCAATCTAGTCGCGGTGTCGTGGGGACGACCCTATAGTCGTCAGACATGACGGTGGCGAGCCAACCTAGTCCCGGGGTCGTGGGGACGACCCTATAGTCGTCGGACATGTTGGCGGCTGGTCAACCTAGTCCCGGGGTCGTGGGGACGACCCTATAGTCGTCGGACAAGTCGGCGGCGGACCAACCTTGTCCCGGGGTCGTGGGGACGACCCTATATTCGTCGGACATGACGGTGGCGGGCCAATCTAGTCTCGGGGTCGTGGGGACGACCCTATAGTCGTCGGACATGTCGGCGGCTGGACAACTTTGGCCCGTGGACGTGGGGACGACCCCATAGTCGTCGGACATGTCGGCGGCTGGCCAACTTTGGCCCGTGGTCGTGGGGACGATCCTATACTCGTCGGACTTGGCGGTGGCGGGCCAATCTAGTCCCGGGGTTGTGGGGACGACCCTATAGTCGTCGGACATTTCGGCGGCTTGCCAACTTTGGCCCGGGGTCGTGGGGACGACCCTATAGTCGTCGGACATGTCAGCGGCTGGCCGACCTAGTCCCGAGGTCGTGGGGACGACCGTATATTCGTCGGATATGTTGGCGGCTTGTCAACCTAGTCCCGGGGTCGTGGGGACGACCCTATAGTCGTTGGACATGACGGTGGCCGGCCAATCTAGTGCCGGGGTCGTAGGGACGACCCTATAGTCGTCGGACATGTTGGTGATTGGCCAACATTGGCCCGGGGTCGTCGGACATGTTGGCGGCTTGTCTGCCTAGTCCCGGGGTCGTGGGTACGACCCTATAGTCGTCGGACAAGTCGGCGGCGGGCCAACCTTGTCCCGGGGTCGTGGGGACGACCCTATAGTCGTCGGACATGACGGTGGCGGGCCAATCTAGTCCCGGGGTCGTGGGGACGACCCTATAGTCGTCGGACAAGACGGCGGCTGGATATTCTTGGCTCGCGGTCGTGGGGACGACCCTATAGTCGTCGGACATTTCGGCGGCTTGCCAACTTTGGCCCGGGATCGTGGGGACGACCCTATAGTCGTCGGACATTTCGGCGGCATGCCAACTTTGGCCCGGGGTCATGGGGACGACCCTATAGTCGTTGGACATGACGGTGGCGGGCCAATCTAGTCCCGGGGTCGTAGGGACGACCCTATAGTCGTCGGACATTTCGGCGCCTTGCCAACTTTGGCCCGGGGTCGTGGGGACGACCATATAGTCGTCGAACATGACGGTGGCGGACCAATCTAGTCCCGGGGTCGTGGGGACGACCCTATAGTCGTCGGGCATGTCGGCGGCTGGCCAACTTTGGCCCATGGTCGTGGGGACGACCCTATAGTCGTTGGACATGACGGTGGCGGGCCAACTTTGGCCCGGGGTCATGGGGACGACCCTATAGTCGTTGGACATGACGGTGGCGGGCCAATCTAGTCCCGGGGTCGTAGGGACGACCCTATAGTCGTCGGACATTTCGGCGCCTTGCCAACTTTGGCCCGTGGTCGTGGGGACGACCCAATAGTCGTTGGACATTACGGCGGCTGGCCAACTTTGGCCCATGGTCGTGGGGACGACCCTATAGTCGTTGGACATGACGGTGGCGGGCCAATCTAGTCCCGGGGTCGTAGGGACGACCCTATAGTCGTCGGACATTTCGGCGGCTGGCCAACTTTGGCCCGGGGTCGTGGGGACGACCCTATAGTCGTCGGACATGTTGGCGGCTTGTCAGCCTAGTCCCGGGGTCGTGGGTACGGCCCTATAGTCGTCGGACAATTCGGCGGCCGGCCAACCTAGTCCGGGGGTCGTGGGGACGACCCTATAATCGTCGGAAATGACGGTGGCGGGCCAGTCTAGTCCCGGGTCGTGGGGACGACCCTATAGTCGTCGGACAAGTCGGCGGCTGTCCAACTTTGGCCCGGGGTCGTGGGGACGACCCTATAGTCGTCGGACTTGACGGTGGCGGGCCAATCTAGTCCCGGGGTCGTGGGGACGACCCTATAGTCGTCGGACTTGACGGTGGCGGGCCAATCTAGTCCCGGGGTCGTGGGGACGACCCTATAGTCGTCGGACAAGTCGGCGATGGGCCAACCTAGTCCCGGGGTCGTGGGGACGACCCTATAGTCGTCGGACAAGTCGGCGGCGGGCCAACCTAGTCCCGGGGTCGTGGGGATGACCCTATAGTCGTCGGACAAGTCGGCGGCGAGCCCACCTAGTCGGGGGGTCGTGGGGACGACCCTATAGTCGTAGGACAAGTCGGCGGCCGGCCAACCTAGTCCAGGGGTCGTGGGGACGACCCTATAGTCGTCAGACATGACGGTGGCGAGCCAACCTAGTCCCGGGGTCGTGGGGACGACCCTATAGTCGTCGGACAAGTCGGCGGCGAGCCCACCTAGTCGGGGGGTCGTGGGGACGACCCTATAGTCGTCGGACAAGTCGGCGGCCGGCCAACCTAGTCCGGGGGTCGTGGGGACGACCCTATAGTCGTCGGACATGACGGTGGCGGGCCAGTCTAGTCCCGGGTCGTGGGGACGACCCTATAGTCGTCGGACATGTCGGCGGCTGGCCAACTTTGGCCCGTGGTCGTGGGGACGACCCTATAGTCGTCGGACATGTTGGCGGCTGGCCAACTTTGGCCCGTGGTCGTGGGGACGACCCTATAGTCGTCGGAAATGTCGGTGGCTGTCCAACTTTGGCCCGCGGGTCGTGGGGACGACCCTATAGTCGTCGGACATGTCGGCGGCGAGCCAACATTGACCCGGGGTCGTGGGGACGACTCTATAGTCGTCGGACATGTCGGTGGCGGGCCAGTCTAGTCCCGGGTCGTGGGGACGACCCTATAGTCGTCGGACATTTCGGCGGCATGCCAACTTTGGCCCGTGGTCGTGGGGACGACCCTATAGTCGTTGGACATGACGGTGGCGGGCTAATCTAGTCCCGGGGTCGTAGGGACGACCCTATAGTCGTTGGACATGTCGGCGATTGGCCAACATTGGCCCGGGGTCGTGGGGACGACCCTATAGTCGTCGGACAAGTCGGCGGCTGGCCAACTTTGGCCCGTGGTCGTGGGGACGACTCTATTGTCGTCGGAAATGTCGGCGGCTGGCCAACCTGGACCCGGGGTCGTGGGGACGACCCTATTGTCGTCGGACATGACGGTGGCGGGCCAATCTAGTCTCGCGGTCGTGGGGACGACCCTATAATCGTCGGACATGACGGTGGCGGGCCAATCTAGTCCCGGGGTCGTGCGGACGACCCTATAGTCGTCGGACATGTCGGCGGCTGGCCAACATTGGCCCGGTGTCGTGGGGACGACTCTATAGTCGTCGGAAATGTCGGCGGCTGGCCAACCTGGACCCGTGGTGTTGGGGACGACTCTATTGTCGTCGGACATGACGGTGGCGGGCCAATCTAGTCTCGGGGTCGTGGGGACGACCCTATAGCCGTCGGACATGTCGGCGGCTGGCCAACTTTGGCCCGGGGTCGTGGGGACGACCCTATAGACGTCGGTCAAGACGGTGGCGGGCCAATCTAGTCCCGGGGTCGTGGGGACGACCGTACAGTCGTCGGACATTTCGGCGGCTTGCCAACTTTGGCCCGTGGTCGTGGGACGACCCTATAGTCGTCGGACTTGACGGTAGCGGGCCAATCTAGTCCCGAGGTCGTGGGGACGACCCTATAGTCGTCGGACTTGACGGTGGCGGGCCAATCTAGTCCCGGGGTCGTGGGGACGACCCTACAGTCGTCGGACATTTCGGCGGCTTGCCAACTTTGGCCCGGTGTCGTGGGGACGACTCTATAGTCGTCGGAAATGTCGGCGGCTGGCCAACCTGGACCCGGGGTCGTGGGGACGACCCTATTGTCGTCGGATATGACGGTGGCGGGCTAATCTAGTCTCGGGTTCGTGGGGACGACCCTATAGTCTTCGGACATGTCGGCGGCTGGTCAACTTTGGCCCGGGGTCGTGGGGACGACCCTATAGTCGTCGGACATGACGGTGGCGGGCCAATCTAGTCCCGGGGTCGTGGGGACGACCCTATAGTCGTCGAACAAGTCGGCGGCGGGCCAAGCTTGTCCCGGGGTCGTGGGGACGACCCTATAATCGTCGGACATGACGGTGGCGGGCCAATCTAGTCCCGGGGTCGTGGGGACGACCCTATAGTCGTCGGACATGTCGGCGGCTGGCCAACTTTGGCCCGGTGTCGTGGGGACGACTCTAAAGTCGTCGGAAATGTCGGCGGCTGGCCAACCTGGACCCGGGGTCGTGGAGACGACCCTATTGTCGTCGGACATGACGCTGGCGGGCCAATCTAGTCTCGGGGTCGTGGGGACGACCCTATAGTCGTCGGACATTTCGGCGGCTTGCCAACTTTGGCCCGGGGTCGTGGGGACGACCCTATAGTCGTCGGACATTTCGGCGGCATGCCAACTTTGGCCCGTGGTCGTGGGGACGACCCTATAGTCGTTGGACATGACGGTGGCAGGCTAATCTAGTCCCGGGGTCGTAGGGACGACCCCATAGTCGTTGGACATGTCGGTGATTGGCCAACATTGGCCCGGGGTGGTGGGGACGACCCTATAGTCGTCGGACATGTCGGCGGCTGGCCAACTTTGGCCCGGGGTCGTGGGGACGACCCTATAGTCGTCGGACATTTCGGCGGCATGCCAACTTTGGCCCGGGGTCGTGGGGACGACCCTATAGTCGTCGGACATGTCGGCGGCTGGCCAAGTTTGGCCCGTGGTCGTGGGGACGACCCTATAGTCGTGTGACATGACGGTGGCGGGCTAATCTAGTCCCGGGGTCGTGGGGACGACCCTATAGGCGTCGGACAAGACGGCGGCTGGACATCTTTGGCCCGTGGTCGTGGGGACGACCCAATAGTGGTCGGACATGTCGGCGGCTGGCCAACCTAGTCCCGAGGTCGTGGGGACCACCCTATAGTCGTCGGACTTGACGGTGGCGGACCAATCTAGTCCCGGGGTCGTGGAGACGACCCTATAGTCGAACATGTCGGCGGCTGGCCAACTTTGGCCCGTGGTCGTGGGGACGATCCAATAGTCGTCGGACATGACGGTGGCGGGCCAATCTAGTCCCGGGGTCGTGAGGACGACCCTATAGTCGTCGAACAAGTCGGCGGCGGGACAAGCTTGTCCCGGGGTCGTGGGGACGACCCTATAATCGTCGGACATGACGGTGCCGGGCCAATCTAGTCCCGGGGTCGTGGGGACGACCCTATAGTCGTCGGACATGTCGGCGGCTGGCCAACTTTGGACCGGTGTCGTGGGGACGACTCTATAGTCGTCGGAAATGTCGGCGGCTGGCCAACCTGGACCCGGGGTCGTGGAGACGACCCTATTGTCGTCGGACATGACGGTGGCGGACCAATCTAGTCCTGGAGTCGTGGGGACGACCCTACAGTCGTCGGACATTTCGGCGGCTGGCCAACTTTGGCCCGGGGTCGTGGGGACGACCCTATAATCGTCGGACATGACGGTGGCGGGCCAATCTAGTCCCGGTGTCGTGGGGACGACCCTACAGTCGTCGGACATTTCGGCGGCTTGCCAACTTTGGCCCGGGGTCGTGGGGACGACCCTATAGTCGTCGGACATTTCGGCGGCATGCCAACTTTGGCCCGTGGTCGTGGGGACGACCCTATAGTCGTTGGACATGACGGTGGCGGGCTAATCTAGTCCCGGGGTCGTAGGGACGACCCTATAGTCGTTGGACATGTCGGCGATTGGCCAACATTGGCCCGGGGTCGTGGGGACGACCCTATAGTCGTCGGACATGTCGGCGGCTGGCCAACTTTGGCGCGTGGTCGTGGGGACGATCCGATTGTCGTCGGACATGTCGGCGGCTTGCCAACTTTGGCCCGTGGTCGTGGGGACGATCCAATAGTCGTCGGACATGTCGGCGGTTGGCCAACTTTGGCGCGTGGTCGTGGGGACGATCCGATTGTCGTCGGACATGTCGGCGGCTGGCCAGCCTAGACCTGGGGTCGTGGGGACGACCCTATTGTCGTCGGACATGGCGGTGGCGGGCCAATCTAGTCCCGAGGTCCTCGGGACGACCCTATAGTAGTCGGACATGTCGGCGGCTGTCCAACATTGGCCCGGTGTCGTGGGGACGACTCTATAGTCGTCGGACATGACGGCGGCTGGCAAACCTAGACCCGGGGTCGTGGGGACGACCCTATTGTCGTCGGACATGACGGTGGCGGGCCAATCTAGTCCCGGTGTCGTGGGGACGACCCTATAGTCGTCGGACAAGTCGGCGGCGGGCCAAGCTTGTCCCGGGGTCGTGGGGACGACCCTATAATCGTCGGACATGACGGTGGCGGGCCAATCTAGTCCCGGGGTCGTGGGGACGACACTATAATCGTTGGACATGACGGTGGCGGGCCAATCTAGTCCCGGGGTCGTAGGGACGACCCTATAGTCGTCGGACATGTTGGCGATTGGCCAACATTGGCCCGGGGTCGTCGGGACGACCCTATAGTCGTCAGACATGTCGGCGGCTGGCCAACCTAGTCCCGGTGTCGTGGGGACGACCCTATAGTCGTCGGACAAGTCGGCGGCGGGCCAAGCTTGTCCCGGGGTCGTGGGGACGACCCTATAATCGTCGGACATGTCGGCGGCTGGCCAACTTTGGCCCGGGGTCGTGGGGACGACCCTATAGTGGTCGGACATTTCGGCGGCATGCCAACTTTGGCCCGGGGTCGTGGGGACGACCCTATAGTCGTCGGACATTTCGGCGGCATGCCAACTTTGGCCCGTGGTCGTGGGGACGACCCTATAGTCGTTGGACATGTCGGCGGTTGGCCAACTTTGGCGCGTGGTCGTGGGGACGATCCGATTGTCGTCGGACATGTCGGCGGCTTGCCAACTTTGGCCCGGGGTCGTGGGGACGACCCTATAGTCGTCGGACATGACAGTGGCGGGCCAATCTAGTCCCGGGGTCGTGGGGACGACCCTATAGTCGTCGGACATTTCGGCGGCTTGCCAACTTTGGCCCGGGGTCGTGGGGACGACCCTATAGTCGTCGGACATTTCGGCGGCATGCCAACTTTGGCCCGTGGTCGTGGGGACGACCCTATAATCGTCGGACATGTCGGCGGCTGGCCAACTTTGGCGCGTGGTCGTGGGGACGATCCGATTGTCGTCGGACATGTCGGCGGCTGGCCAACTTTGGCCCGTGGTCGTGGGGACGATCCAATAGTCGTCGGACATGTCGGCGGTTGGCCAACTTTGGCGCGTGGTCGTGGGGACGATCCGATTGTCGTCGGACATGTCGGCGGCTTGCCAACTTTGGCCCGGGGTCGTGGGGACGACCCTATAGTCGTCGGACATGACGGTGGCGGGCCAATCTAGTCCCGGTGTCGTGGGGACGACCCTATAGTCGTCGGACATTTCGGCGGCTTGCCAACTATGGCCCGGGGTCGTGGGGACGACCCTATAGTCGTCGGACATTTCGGCGGCATGCCAACTTTGGCCCGTGGTCGTGGGGACGACCCTATAGTCGTTGGACATGACGGTGGCGGGCTAATCTAGTCCCGGGGTCGTAGGGACGACCCTATAGTCGTTGGACATGTCGGCGATTGGCCAACATTGGCCCGGGGTCGTGGGGACGACCCTATAGTCGTCGGACATGTCGGCGGCTGGCCAACTTTGGCGCGTGGTCGTGGGGACGATCCGATTGTCGTCGGACATGTCGGCGGCGGGCCAACTTTGGCCCGTGGTCGTGGGGACGATCCAATAGTCGTCGGACATGTCGGCGGTTGGCCAACTTTGGCGCGTGGTCGTGGGGACGATCCGATTGTCGTCGGACATGTCGGCGGCTGGCCAACCTAGACCCGGGGTCGTGGGGACGACCCTATTGTCGTCGGACATGGCGGTGGCGGGCCAATCTAGTCCCGTGGTCGTGGGGACGACCCTATAGTCTTCGGACATGACGGTAGCGGGCCAATCTAGACCCGAGGTCGTGGGGACGACCCTATAGTAGTCGGACATGTCGGCGGCTGTCCAACTTTGGCCCGGTGTCGTGGGGACGACTCTATAGTCGTCGGACATGTCGGCGGCTGGCCAACCTAGACCCGGGGTCGTGGGGACGACCCTATAATCGTTGGACATGACGGTGGCGGGCCAATCTAGTCCCGGGGTCGTAGGGACGACCCTATAGTCGTCGGACATGTTGGCGATTGGCCAACATTGGCCCGGGGTCGTCGGGACGACCCTATAGTCGTCGGACATTTTGGCGGCTGGCCAACCTAGTCCCGGGGTCGTGGGGACGACCCTATAGTCGTCGGACATTTCGGCGGCTTGCCAACTTTGGCCCGGGTTCGTGGGGACGACCCTATAGTCGTCGGACATGTCGGCGGCTGGCCAACTTTGGACCGGTGTCGTGGGGACGACCCTATAGTCTTCGGACATGACGGTAGCGGGCCAATCTAGACCCGAGGGCGTGGGGACGACCCTATAGTCGTCGGACATGTCGGCGGCTGGCCAACTTTGGCCCGGGGTCGTGGGGACGACCCTATAGTCGTCGGACATGTTGGCGGGTTGTCAGCCTAGTCCCGGGGTCGTGGGGACGACCCTATAGTCGTCGGACATGACGGTGGCGGACCAATCTAGTCCCGGGGTCGTGGGGACGACCGTATAGTCGTCGCACATGTCGGCGGCTGGCCAACTTTGGCCCGTGGTCGTGGGGACGATCCAATAATCGTCGGACATGTCGGCGGCTGGCCAACTTTGGCCCGTGGTTGTGGGGACGACCCTATAGTCGTTGGACATAACGGTGGCGGGCCAATCTAGTCCCGGAGTCGTGGGGACGACCCTATAGTCGTCGGACATGTCGGCGGCTGGCCAACTTTGGCACGGTGTCGTGGGGACGACTCTATAGTCGTCGGAAATGTCGGCGGCTGGCCAACCTGGACCCGGGGTCGTGGAGACGACCCCATTGTCGTCGGACATGACGGTGGCGGGCGAATCTAGTCCCGGGGTCGTAGGGACGACCCTATAGTCGTCGGACATGTTGGCGATTGTCCAACATTGGCCCGGGGTCGTCGGGACGACCCTATAGTCGTCGGACATGCCTGCGGCTGGCCAACCTAGTCCCGGGGTCGTGCGGACGACCCTATTGTCGTCGGACATGACGGTGGCGGGCCAATCTAGTCTCGGGGTCGTGGGGACGACCCTATAGTCGTCGGACATGTCGGCGGCTGGCCAACTTTGGCCCGGTGTCGTGGGGACGACTCTATAGTCGTCGGAAATGTCGGCGGCTGGCCAACTTTGGCCCGGTGTCGTGGGGACGACTCTATAGTCGTCGGAAATGTCGGCGGCTCGCCAACCTGGACCCGGGGTCGTGGGGACGACCCTATTGTCGTCGGACATGACGGTGGCGGGCCAATCTAGTCTCGGGGTCGTGGGGACGACCCTATAGTCGTCGGACATGTCGGCGGCTGGCCAAGTTTGGCCCGTGGTCGTGGGGACGACCCTATAGTCGTGTGACATGACGGTGGCGGGCTAATCTAGTCCCGGGGTCGTGGGGACGACCCTATAGGCGTCGGACAAGACGGCGGCTGGACATCTTTGGCCCGTGGTCGTGGGGACGACCCAATAGTGGTCGGACATGTCGGCGGCTGGCCAACCTAGTCCCGAGGTCGTGGGGACGACCCTATAGTCGTCGGACTTGACGGTGGCGGACCAATCTAGTCCCGGGGTCGTGGAGACGACCCTATAGTCGAACATGTCGGCGGCTGGCCAACTTTGGCCCGTGGTCGTGGGGACGATCCAATAGTCGTCGGACATGACGGTGGCGGGCCAATCTAGTCCCGGGGTCGTGAGGACGACCCTATAGTCGTCGAACAAGTCGGCGGCGGGACAAGCTTGTCCCGGGGTCGTGGGGACGACCCTATAATCGTCGGACATGACGGTGCCGGGCCAATCTAGTCCCGGGGTCGTGGGGACGACCCTATAGTCGTCGGACATGTCGGCGGCTGGCCAACTTTGGACCGGTGTCGTGGGGACGACTCTATAGTCGTCGGAAATGTCGGCGGCTGGCCAACCTGGACCCGGGGTCGTGGAGACGACCCTATTGTCGTCGGACATGACGGTGGCGGACCAATCTAGTCCTGGAGTCGTGGGGACGACCCTACAGTCGTCGGACATTTCGGCGGCTTGCCAACTTTGGCCCGGGGTCGAGGGGACGACCCTATAGTCGTCGGACTTGACGGTGGCGGGCCAATCTAGTCCCGGGGTCGTGGGGACGACCCTATAGTCGTCGGACATTTCGGCGGCTGGCCAACTTTGGCCCGGGGTCGTGGGGACGACCCTATAATCGTCGGACATGACGGTGGCGGGCCAATCTAGTCCCGGGGTCGTGGGGACGACCCTATAGTCGTCGGACATTTCGGCGGCTTGCCAACTTTGGCCCGGGGTCGTGGGGACGACCCTATAGTCGTCGGACATTTCGGCGGCATGCCAACTTTGGCCCGTGGTCGTGGGGACGACCCTATAGTCGTTGGACATGACGGTGGCGGGCTAATCTAGTCCCGGGGTCGTAGGGACGACCCTATAGTCGTTGGACATGTCGGCGATTGGCCAACATTGGCCCGGGGTCGTGGGGACGACCCTATAGTCGTCGGACATGTCGGCGGCTGGCCAACTTTGGCGCGTGGTCGTGGGGACGATCCGATTGTCGTCGGACATGTCGGCGGCTTGCCAACTTTGGCCCGTGGTCGTGGGGACGATCCAATAGTCGTCGGACATGTCGGCGGTTGGCCAACTTTGGCGCGTGGTCGTGGGGACGATCCGATTGTCGTCGGACATGTCGGCGGCTGGCCAGCCTAGACCTGGGGTCGTGGGGACGACCCTATTGTCGTCGGACATGGCGGTGGCGGGCCAATCTAGTCCCGAGGTCCTCGGGACGACCCTATAGTAGTCGGACATGTCGGCGGCTGTCCAACATTGGCCCGGTGTCGTGGGGACGACTCTATAGTCGTCGGACATGTCGGCGGCTGGCCAACCTAGACCCGGGGTCGTGGGGACGACCCTATTGTCGTCGGACATGACGGTGGCGGGCCAATCTAGTCCCGGTGTCGTGGGGACGACCCTATAGTCGTCGGACAAGTCGGCGGCGGGCCAAGCTTGTCCCGGGGTCGTGGGGACGACCCTATAATCGTCGGACATGACGGTGGCGGGCCAATCTAGTCCCGGGGTCGTGGGGACGACACTATAATCGTTGGACATGTCGGTGGCGGGCCAATCTAGTCCCGGGGTCGTAGGGACGACCCTATAGTCGTCGGACATGTTGGCGATTGGCCAACATTGGCCCGGGGTCGTCGGGACGACCCTATAGTCGTCAGACATGTCGGCGGCTGGCCAACCTAGTCCCGGGGTCGTGGGGACGACCCTATAGTCGTCGGACATTTCGGCGGCTTGCCAACTTTGGCCCGGGGTCGTGGGGACGACCCTATAGTCGTCGGACATGTCGGCGGCTGGCCAACTTTGGCCCGTGGTTGTGAGGACGACCCTATAGTCGTTGGACATGACGGTGGCGGGCCAATCTAGTCCCGGGGTCATGGGGACGACCCTATAGTCGTCGGACATGTCGGCGGCTGGCCAACTTTGGACCGGTGTCGTGGGGACGACCCTATAGTCGTCGGACATGTCGGCGGCTGGCCAACTTTGGCCCGGGGTCGTGGGGACGACCCTATTGTCGTCGGACATGACGGTGGCGGGCCAATCTAGTCCCGGGGTCGTAGGGACGACCCTATAGTCGTCGGACATGTTGGCGATTGGCCAACATTGGCCCGGGGTCGTCGGGACGACCCTATAGTCGTCAGACATGTCGGCGGCTGGCCAACCTAGTCCCGGGGTCGTGGGGACGACCCTATAGTCGTCGGACATTTCGGCGGCTTGCCATCTTTGGCCCGGGGTCGTGGGGACGACCCTATAGTCGTCGGACAAGACGGCGGCTGGACATCTTTGGCCCGGGGTCGTGGGGACGACCCTATAGTCGTCGGACATGTTGGCGGCTTGTCAGCCTAGTCCCGGGGTCGTGGGGACGACCCTATAGTCGTCGGACAAGACGGCGGCTGGACATCTTTGGCCCGGGGTCGTGGGGACGACCCTATAGTCGTCGGACATGTTGGCGGCTTGCCAACTTTGGCCCGGGGTCGTGGGGACGACCCTATAGTCGTCGGACATGACGGTGGCGGGCCAATCTAGTCCCGGGGTCGTGGGGACGACCCTATAGTCGTTGGACATGACGGTGGCGGGCTAATCTAGTCCCTGGGTCGTAGGGACGACCCTATAGTCGTTGGACATGTCGGCGATTGGCCAACATTGGCCCGGGGTCGTGGGGACGACCCTATAGTCGTCGGACATGTCGGCGGCTGGCCAACTTTGGCGCGTGGTCGTGGGGACGATCCGATTGTCGTCGGACATGTCGGCGGCTGGCCAACTTTGGCCCGTGGTCGTTGGGACGATCCAATAGTCGTCGGACATGTCGGCGGCTGGCCAACTTTGGCGCGTGGGCGTGGGGACGATCCGATTGTCGTCGGACATGTCGGCGGCTGGCCAACCTAGACCCGGGGTCGTGGGGACGACCCTATTGTCGTCGGACATGGCGGTGGCGGGCCAATCTAGTCCCGTGGACGTGGGGACGACCCTATAGTCTTCGGACATGACGGTAGCGGGCCAATCTAGACCCGAGGTCCTGGGGACGACCCTATAGTAGTCGGACATGTCGGCGGCTGGCCAACTTTGGCCCGTGGTCGTGGGGACGACCCAATAGTCGTTGGACATTACGGCGGCTGGCCAACTTTGGCCCATGGTCGTGGGGACGACCCTATAGTCGTTGGACATGACGGTGGCGGGCCAATCTAGTCCCGGGGTCTTAGGGACGACCCTATAGTCGTCGGACAAGACGGCGGCTGGATATTCTTGGCTCGCGGTCGTGGGGACGACCCTATAGTCGTCGGACATTTCGGCGGCTTGCCAACTTTGGCCCGTGGTCGTGGGGACGACCCAATAGTCGTTGGACATTACGGCGGCTGGCCAACTTTGGCCCATGGTCGTGGGGACGACCCTATAGTCGTTGGACATGACGGTGGCGGGCCAATCTAGTCCCGGGGTCGTAGGGACGACCCTATAGTCGTCGGACAAGACGGCGGCTGGATATTCTTGGCTCGCGGTCGTGGGGACGACCCTATAGTCGTCGGACATTTCGGCGGCTTGCCAACTTTGGCCCGGGGTCGTGGGGACGACCCTATAGTCGTCGGACATTTCGGCGGCATGCCAACTTTGGCCCGGGGTCATGGGGACGACCCTATAGTCGTTGGACATGACGGTGGCGGGCCAATCTAGTCCCGGGGTCGTAGGGACGACCCTATAGTCGTCGGACATTTCGGCGCCTTGCCAACTTTGGCCCGTGGTCGTGGGGACGACCCAATAGTCGTTGGACATTACGGCGGCTGGCCAACTTTGGCCCATGGTCGTGGGGACGACCCTATAGTCGTTGGACATGACGGTGGCGGGCCAATCTAGTCCCGGGGTCGTAGGGACGACCCTATAGTCGTCGGACATTTCGGCGGCTGGCCAACTTTGGCCCGGGGTCGTGGGGACGACCCTATGGTCGTCGGACATTACGGCGGCTGGCCAACTTTGGCCCATGGTCGTGGGGACGACCCTATAGTCGTTGGACATGACGGTGGCGGGCCAATCTAGTCCCGGGGTCGTAGGGACGACCCTATAGTCGTCGGACATTTCGGCGGCTGGCCAACTTTGGCCCGGGGTCGTGGGGACGACCCTATAGTCGTCGGACATGTTGGCGGCTTGTCAGCCTAGTCCCGGGGTCGTGGGTACGGCCCTATAGTCGTCGGACAAGTCGGCGGCGGGCCGACCTAGTCCCGAGGTCGTGGGGACGACCGTATATTCGTCGGATATGTTGGCGGCTTGTCAACCTAGTCCCGGGGTCGTGGGGACGACCCTATAGTCGTTGGACATGACGGTGGCCGGCCAATCTAGTGCCGGGGTCGTAGGGACGACCCTATAGTCGTCGGACATGTTGGTGATTGGCCAACATTGGCCCGGGGTCGTCGGACATGTTGGCGGCTTGTCTGCCTAGTCCCGGGGTCGTGGGTACGACCCTATAGTCGTCGGACAAGTCGGCGGCGGGCCAACCTTGTCCCGGGGTCGTGGGGACGACCCTATAGTCGTCGGACATTTCGGCGGCTTGCCAACTTTGGCCCGGGGTCGTGGGGACGACCATATAGTCGTCGGACATGACGGTGGCGGGCCACTCTAGTCCCGGGTCGTGGGGACGACCCTATAGTCGTCGGACATGTCGGCGGCTGGCCAACTTTGGCCCGGGGTCGTGGGGACGACCCTATAGTGGTCGGATATGTCGGCGGCTGGCCAGCTTTGGCCCGTGGTCGTGGGGACGACCCTATAGTCGTCGGAAATGACGGTGGCGGGCCAATCTAGTCCCGGGGTCGTGGGGACGACCCTACAGTCGTCGGACAAGTCGGCGGCGAGCCAATCTAGTCCCGCGGTCGTGGGGACGACCCTATAGTCGTCGGACAAGTCAGCGGCTGGCCTGCATTGGCCCGTGGTCGTGGGGACGACCATATAGTCGTCGGACATGACGGTGGCGGGCCACTCTAGTCCCGGGTCGTGGGGACGACCCTATAGTCGTCGGAAATGTCGGCGGCTGGCCAACTTTGGCCCGGGGTCGTGGGGACGACCCTATAGTCGTCGGATATGTCGGCGGCTGGCCAACTTTGGCCCGTGGTCGTGGGGACGACCCTATAGTCGTCGGACAAGTCGGCGGCGGGCCAACCTAGTCCCGGGGTCGTGGGGACGACCCTATAATCGTCGGACAAGCCGGCGGCTGGCCAACTTTGGCCCGTGGTCGTGGGGACGACCCTATAGTCGTCGGACAAGTCGGCGGCTGTCCAACTTTGGCCCGGGGTCGTGGGGACGACCCTATAGTCGTCGGACTTGACGGTGGCGGGCCAATCTAGTCCCGGTGTCGTGGGGACGACCCTATAGTCGTCAGACATGACGGTGGCGAGCCAACCTAGTCCCGGGGTCGTGGGGACGACCCTATAGTCGTCGGACATGTTGGCGGCTGGTCAACCTAGTCCCGGGATCGTGGGGACGACCCTATAGTCGTCGGACAAGACGGCGGCTGGATATTCTTGGCTCGCGGTCGTGGGGACGACCATATAGTCGTCGGACATGACGGTGGCGGGCCACTCTAGTCCCGGGTCGTGGGGACGACCCTATAGTCGTCGGACATGTCGGCGGCTGGCCAACTTTGGCCCGTGGTCGTGGGGACGACCCAATAGTCGTTGGACATTACGGCGGCTGGCCAACTTTGGCCCATGGTCGTGGGGACGACCCTATAGTCGTTGGACATGACGGTGGCGGGCCAATCTAGTCCCGGGGTCGTAGGGACGACCCTATAGTCGTCGGACAAGACGGCGGCTGGATATTCTTGGCTCGCGGTCGTGGGGACGACCCTATAGTCGTCGGACATTTCGGCGGCTTGCCAACTTTGGCCCGTGGTCGTGGGGACGACCCAATAGTCGTTGGACATTACGGCGGCTGGCCAACTTTGGCCCATGGTCGTGGGGACGACCCTATAGTCGTTGGACATGACGGTGGCGGGCCAATCTAGTCCCGGGGTCGTAGGGACGACCCTATAATCGTCGGACAAGACGGCGGCTGGATATTCTTGGCCCGCGGTCGTGGGGACGACCCTATAGTCGTCGGACATTTCGGCGGCTGGCCAACTTTGGCCCGGGGTCGTGGGGACGACCCTATAGTCGTCGGACATTACGGCGGCTGGCCAACTTTGGCCCATGGTCGTGGGGACGACCCTATAGTCGTTGGACATGACGGTGGCGGGCCAATCTAGTCCCGGGGTCGTAGGGACGACCCTATAGTCGTCGGACATTTCGGCGGCTGGCCAACTTTGGCCCGGGGTCGTGGGGACGACCCTATAGTCGTCGGACATGTTGGCGGCTTGTCAGCCTAGTCCCGGGGTCGTGGGTACGGCCCTATAGTTGTCGGACAAGTCGGCGGCGGGCCGACCTAGTCCCGAGGTCGTGGGGACGACCGTATATTCGTCGGATATGTTGGCGGCTTGTCAACCTAGTCCCGGGGTCGTGGGGACGACCCTATAGTCGTTGGACATGACGGTGGCCGGCCAATCTAGTGCCGGGGTCGTAGGGACGACCCTATAGTCGTCGGACATGTTGGTGATTGGCCAACATTGGCCCGGGGTCGTCGGACATGTTGGCGGCTTGTCTGCCTAGTCCCGGGGTCGTGGGTACGACCCTATAGTCGTCGGACAAGTCGGCGGCGGGCCAACCTTGTCCCGGGGTCGTGGGGACGACCCTATAGTCGTCGGACATGACGGTGGCGGGCCAATCTAGTCCCGGGGTCGTGGGGACGACCCTATAGTCGTCGGACAAGACGGCGGCTGGATATTCTTGGCTCGCGGTCGTGGGGACGACCCTATAGTCGTCGGACATTTCGGCGGCTTGCCAACTTTGGCCCGGGGTCGTGGGGACGACCATATAGTCGTCGGACATGACGGTGGCGGGCCACTCTAGTCCCGGGTCGTGGGGACGACCCTATAGTCGTCGGACATGTCGGCGGCTGGCCAACTTTGGCCCGGGGTCGTGGGGACGACCCTATAGTGGTCGGATATGTCGGCGGCTGGCCAGCTTTGGCCCGTGGTCGTGGGGACGACCCTATAGTCGTCGGAAATGACGGTGGCGGGCCAATCTAGTCCCGGGGTCGTGGGGACGACCCTACAGTCGTCGGACAAGTCGGCGGCGAGCCAATCTAGTCCCGCGGTCGTGGGGACGACCCTATAGTCGTCGGACAAGTCAGCGGCTGGCCTGCATTGGCCCGTGGTCGTGGGGACGACCATATAGTCGTCGGACATGACGGTGGCGGGCCACTCTAGTCCCGGGTCGTGGGGACGACCCTATAGTCGTCGGAAATGTCGGCGGCTGGCCAACTTTGGCCCGGGGTCGTGGGGACGACCCTATAGTCGTCGGATATGTCGGCGGCTGGCCAACTTTGGCCCGTGGTCGTGGGGACGACCCTATAGTCGTCGGACAAGTCGGCGGCGGGCCAACCTAGTCCCGGGGTCGTGGGGACGACCCTATAATCGTCGGACAAGCCGGCGGCTGGCCAACTTTGGCCCGTGGTCGTGGGGACGACCCTATAGTCGTCGGACAAGTCGGCGGCTGTCCAACTTTGGCCCGGGGTCGTGGGGACGACCCTATAGTCGTCGGACTTGACGGTGGCGGGCCAATCTAGTCCCGGTGTCGTGGGGACGACCCTATAGTCGTCAGACATGACGGTGGCGAGCCAACCTAGTCCCGGGGTCGTGGGGACGACCCTATAGTCGTCGGACATGTTGGCGGCTGGTCAACCTAGTCCCGGGATCGTGGGGACGACCCTATAGTCGTCGGACAAGACGGCGGCTGGATATTCTTGGCTCGCGGTCGTGGGGACGACCCTATAGTCGTCGGACATTTCGGCGGCTTGCCAACTTTGGCCCGGGGTCGTGGGGACGACCATATAGTCGTCGGACATGACGGTGGCGGGCCACTCTAGTCCCGGGTCGTGGGGACGACCCTATAGTCGTCGGACATGTCGGCGGCTGGCCAACTTTGGCCCGTGGTCGTGGGGACGACCCAATAGTCGTTGGACATTACGGCGGCTGGCCAACTTTGGCCCATGGTCGTGGGGACGACCCTATAGTCGTTGGACATGACGGTGGCGGGCCAATCTAGTCCCGGGGTCGTAGGGACGACCCTATAGTCGTCGGACAAGACGGCGGCTGGATATTCTTGGCTCGCGGTCGTGGGGACGACCCTATAGTCGTCGGACATTTCGGCGGCTTGCCAACTTTGGCCCGTGGTCGTGGGGACGACCCAATAGTCGTTGGACATTACGGCGGCTGGCCAACTTTGGCCCATGGTCGTGGGGACGACCCTATAGTCGTTGGACATGACGGTGGCGGGCCAATCTAGTCCCGGGGTCGTAGGGACGACCCTATAATCGTCGGACAAGACGGCGGCTGGATATTCTTGGCCCGCGGTCGTGGGGACGACCCTATAGTCGTCGGACATTTCGGCGGCTGGCCAACTTTGGCCCGGGGTCGTGGGGACGACCCTATAGTCGTCGGACATGACAGTGGCGGGCCAATCTAGTCCCGGGGTCGTGGGGACGACCCTATAGTCGTCGGACATTTCGGCGGCTTGCCAACTTTGGCCCGGGGTCGTGGGGACGACCCTATAGTCGTCGGACATTTCGGCGGCATGCCAACTTTGGCCCGTGGTCGTGGGGACGACCCTATAATCGTCGGACATGTCGGCGGCTGGCCAACTTTGGCGCGTGGTCGTGGGGACGATCCGATTGTCGTCGGACATGTCGGCGGCTGGCCAACTTTGGCCCGTGGTCGTGGGGACGATCCAATAGTCGTCGGACATGTCGGCGGTTGGCCAACTTTGGCGCGTGGTCGTGGGGACGATCCGATTGTCGTCGGACATTTTGGCGGCTGGCCAACCTAGTCCCGGGGTCGTGGGGACGACCCTATACTCGTCGGACATTTCGGCGGCTTGCCAACTTTGGCCCGGGTTCGTGGGGACGATCCAATAGTCGTCGGACATGTCGGCGGTTGGCCAACATTGGCCCGGGGTCGTCAGGACGACCCTATAGTCGTCGGACATTTTGGCGGCTGGCCAACCTAGTCCCGGGGTCGTGGGGACGACCCTATACTCGTCGGACATTTCGGCGGCTTGCCAACTTTGGCCCGGGTTCGTGGGGACGACCCTATAGTCGTCGGACATGTCGGCGGCTGGCCAACTTTGGACCGGTGTCGTGGGGACGACCCTATAGTCTTCGGACATGACGGTAGCGGGCCAATCTAGACCCGAGGTCGTGGGGACGACCCTATAGTCGTCGGACATGTCGGCGGCTGGCCAACTTTGGCCCGGGGTCGTGGGGGCGACCCTATACTCGTCGGACATGTTGGCGGCTTGTCAGCCTAGTCCCGGGGTCGTGGGTACGACCCTACAGTCGTCGGACATTTCGGCGGTTTGCCAACTTTGGCCCGGGGTCGTGGGGACGACCCTATAGTCGTCAGACATGACGGTGGCGGGCCAATCTAGTCCCGGGGTCGTGGGGACGACCCTATAGTCGTCGGACATTTCGGCGGCTGGCCAACTTTGGTCCGGGGTCGTGGGGACGACCCTATAGTCGTCGGACATGTTGGCGGCTTGTCAGCCTAGTCCCGGGGTCGTGGGGACGACCCTATAGTCGTCGGACATTTCGGCGGCTGGCCAACTTTGGCCCGGGGTCGTGGGGACGACCCTATAGTCGTCGGACATGTTGGCGGCTTGTCAGCCTAGTCCCGGGGTCGTGGGTACGGCCCTATAGTCGTCGGACAAGTCGGCGGCGGGCCAACCTTGTCCCGGGGTCGTGGGGACGACCCTATAGTCGTCGGATATGTCGGCGGCTGGCCAACTTTGGCGCGTGGTCGTGGGGACGATCCGATTGTCGTCGGACATGTCGGCGGCTGGCCAACCTAGACCCGGGGTCGTGGGGACGACCCTATTGTCGTCGGACATTTCGGCGGCTTGCCAACTTTGGCCCGGGGTCGTGGGGACGACCCTATAGTCGTCGGACATGTTGGCGGCTTGTCAGCCTAGTCCCGGGGTCGTGGGTACGACCCTACAGTCGTCGGACATTTCGGCGGCTTGCCAACTTTGGCCCGGGGTCGTGGGGACGACCCTATAGTCGTCAGACATGACGGTGGCGGGCCAATCTAGTCCCGGGGTCGTGGGGACGACCCTATAGTCGTCGGACATTTCGGCGGCTGGCCAACTTTGGCCCGGGGTCGTGGGGACGACCCTATAGTCGTCGGACATGTTGGCGGCTTGTCAGCCTAGTCCCGGGGTCCTGGGGACGACCCTATAGTCGTCGGACTTGACGGTGGCGGGCCAATCTAGTCCCGGGGTCGTGGGGACGACCCTACAGTCGTCGGACATTTCGGCGGCTTGCCAACTTTGGCCCGGGGTCGTGGGGACGACCCTATACTCGTCGGACATGTTGGCGGCTTGTCAGCCTAGTCCCGGGGTCGTGGGTACGACCCTACAGTCGTCGGACATTTCGGCGGCTTGCCAACTTTGGCCCGGGGTCGTGGGGACGACCCTATAGTCGTCAGACATGACGGTGGCGGGCCAATCTAGTCCCGGGGTCGTGGGGACGACCCTATAGTCGTCGGACATTTCGGCGGCTGGCCAACTTTGGCCCGGGGTCGTGGGGACGACCCTATAGTCGTCGGACATTTCGGCGGCTGGCCAACTTTGGCCCGGGGTCTTGTGGACGACCCTATAGTCGTCGGACATGTTGGCGGCGTGTCAGCCTAGTCCCGGGGTCGTGGGTACGGCCCTATAGTCGTCGGACAAGTCGGCGGCGGGCCAACCTTGTCCCGGGGTCGTGGGGACGACCCTATAGTCGTCGGATATGTCGGCGGCTGGCCAACTTGGGCCCGGTGTCGTGGGGACGACTCTATAGTCGTCGGAAATGTCGGCGGCTGGCCAACTTTGGCCCGTGGTTGTGGGGACGACCCTATAGTCGTTGGACATGACGGTGGCGGGCCAATCTAGTCCCGGGGTCGTGGGGAAGACCCTATAGTCGTCGGACAAGACGGCGGCTGGACATCTTTGGCCCGGGGTCGTGGGGACGACCCTATAGTCGTCGGACATGTTGGCGGGTTGTCAGCCTTGTCCCGGGGTCGTGGGGACGACCCTATAGTCGTCGGACATGACGGTGGCGGACCAATCTAGTCCCGGGGTCGTGGGGACGACCGTATAGTCCTCGCACATGTCGGCGGCTGGCCAACTTTGGCCCGTGGTTGTGGGGACGACCCTATGGTCGTTGGACATGACGGTGGCGGGCCAATCTAGTCCCGGGGTCGTGGGGACGACCCTATAGTCGTCGGACAAGACGGCGGCTGGACATCTTTGGCCCGGGGTCGTGGGGACGACCCTATAGTCGTCGGACATGTTGGCGGCTTGTCAGCCTAGTCCCGGGGTCGTGGGTACGACCCTATAGTCGTCGGACAAGTCGGCGGCTGGCCAACCTAGACCCGGGGTCGAGGGGACGACCCTATTGTCGTCGGACATGACGGTGGCGGGCCAATCTAGTCTCGGGGTCGTGGGGACGACCCTATAGTCGTCGGACATGTCGGCGGCTGGCCAACTTTGGCCCGGGGTCGTGGGGACGACCCTATAGTCGTCGGACATGTCGGCGGCTGGCCAACTTTGGACCGGTGTCGTGGGGACGACCCTATAGTCTTCGGACATGACGGTAGCGGGCCAATCTAGTCCCGAGGTCGTGGGGACGACCCTATAGTCGTCGGACATGTCGGCGGCTGGCCAACTTTGGCCCGTGGTCGTGGGGACGATCCAATAGTCGTCGGACATGTCGGCGGGTGGCCAACCTAGTCCCGAGGTCGTGGGGACGACCCTATAGTCGTCGGACATGTCGGCGGCTGGCCAACTTTTGCGCGTGGTCGTGGGGACGATCCAATAGTCGTCGGACATGTCGGCGGCTGGCCAACTTTGGCGCGTGGTCGTGGGGACGATCCGATTGTCGTCGGACATGTCGGCGGCTGGCCAACCTAGTCCCGGGGTCGTGGGGACGACCCTACAGTCGTCGGACATTTCGGCGGCTTGCCAACTTTGGCCCGGGGTCGTGGGGACGACCCTATAGTCGTCGGACATGTTGGCGGCTTGTCAGCCTAGTCCCGGGGTCGTGGGTACGACCCTACAGTCGTCGGACATTTCGGCGGCTTGCCAACTTTGGCCCGGGGTCGTGGGGACGACCCTATAGTCGTCGGACATGTTGGCGGCTTGTCAGCCTGGTCCCGGGGTCGTGGGTACGACCCTACAGTCGTCGGACATTTCGGCGGCTGGCCAACTTTGGCCCGGGGTCGTGGGGACGACCCTATAGTCGTCGGACATGTTGGCGGGTTGTCAGCCTAGTCCCGGGGTCGTGGGGACGACCCTATAGTCGTCGGACATGACGGTGGCGGACCAATCTAGTCCCGGGGTCGTGGGGACGACCGTATAGTCGTCGCACATGTCGGCGGCTGGCCAACTTTGGCCCGTGGTCGTGGTGACGATCCAATAATCGTCGGACATGTCGGCGGCTGGCCAACTTTGGCCCGTGGTTGTGGGGACGACCCTATAGTCGTTGGACATAACGGTGGCGGGCCAATCTAGTCCCGGAGTCGTGGGGACGACCCTATAGTCGTCGGACATGTCGGCGGCTGGCCAACTTTGGCACGGTGTCGTGGGGACGACTCTATAGTCGTCGGAAATGTCGGCGGCTGGCCAACCTGGACCCGGGGTCGTGGAGACGACCCCATTGTCGTCGGACATGACGGTGGCGGGCCAATCTAGTCCCGGGGTCGTAGGGACGACCCTATAGTCGTCGGACATGTTGGCGATTGTCCAACATTGGCCCGGGGTCGTCGGGACGACCCTATAGTCGTCGGACATGCCTGCGGCTGGCCAACCTAGTCCCGGGGTCGTGGGGACGACCCTATTGTCGTCGGACATGACGGTGGCGGGCCAATCTAGTCTCGGGGTAGTGGGGACGACCCTATAGTCGTCGGACATGTCGGCGGCTGGCCAACTTTGGCCCGGTGTCGTGGGGACGACTCTATAGTCGTCGGAAATGTCGGCGGCTGGCCAACTTTGGCCCGGTGTCGTGGGGACGACTCTATAGTCGTCGGAAATGTCGGCGGCTCGCCAACCTGGACCCGGGGTCGTGGGGACGACCCTATTGTCGTCGGACATGACGGTGGCGGGCCAATCTAGTCTCGGGGTCGTGGGGACGACCCTATAGTCGTCGGACATGTCGGCGGCTGGCCAAGTTTGGCCCGTGGTCGTGGGGACGACCCTATAGTCGTGTGACATGACGGTGGCGGGCTAATCTAGTCCCGGGGTCGTGGGGACGACCCTATAGGCGTCGGACAAGACGGCGGCTGGACATCTTTGGCCCGTGGTCGTGGGGACGACCCAATAGTGGTCGGACATGTCGACGGCTGGCCAACCTAGTCCCGAGGTCGTGGGGACGACCCTATAGTCGTCGGACTTGACGGTGGCGGACCAATCTAGTCCCGGGGTCGTGGAGACGACCCTATAGTCGAACATGTCGGCGGCTGGCCAACTTTGGCCCGTGGTCGTGGGGACGATCCAATAGTCGTCGGACATGACGGTGGCGGGCCAATCTAGTCCCGGGGTCGTGAGGACGACCCTATAGTCGTCGAACAAGTCGGCGGCGGGACAAGCTTGTCCCGGGGTCGTGGGGACGACCCTATAATCGTCGGACATGACGGTGCCGGGCCAATCTAGTCCCGGGGTCGTGGGGACGACCCTATAGTCGTCGGACATGTCGGCGGCTGGCCAACTTTGGACCGGTGTCGTGGGGACGACTCTATAGTCGTCGGAAATGTCGGCGGCTGGTCAACCTGGACCCGGGGTCGTGGAGACGACCCTATTGTCGTCGGACATGACGGTGGCGGACCAATCTAGTCCTGGAGTCGTGGGGACGACCCTACAGTCGTCGGACATTTCGGCGGCTTGCCAACTTTGGCCCGGGGTCGAGGGGACGACCCTATAGTCGTCGGACTTGACGGTGGCGGGCCAATCTAGTCCCGGGGTCGTGGGGACGACCCTATAGTCGTCGGACATTTCGGCGGCTGGCCAACTTTGGCCCGGGGTCGTGGGGACGACCCTATAATCGTCGGACATGACGGTGGCGGGCCAATCTAGTCCCGGGGTCGTGGGGACGACCCTATAGTCGTCGGACATTTCGGCGGCTTGCCAACTTTGGCCCGGGGTCGTGGGGACGACCCTATAATCGTCGGACATTTCGGCGGCATGCCAACTTTGGCCCGTGGTCGTGGGGACGACCCTATAGTCGTTGGACATGACGGTGGCGGGCTAATCTAGTCCCGGGGTCGTAGGGACGACCCTATAGTCGTTGGACATGTCGGCGATTGGCCAACATTGGCCCGGGGTCGTGGGGACGACCCTCTAGTCGTCGGACATGTCGGCGGCTGGCCAACTTTGGCGCGTGGTCGTGGGGACGATCCGATTGTCGTCGGACATGTCGGCGGCTTGCCAACTTTGGCCCGTGGTCGTGGGGACGATCCAATAGTCGTCGGACATGTCGGCGGTTGGCCAACTTTGGCGCGTGGTCGTGGGGACGATCCGATTGTCGTCGGACATGTCGGCGGCTGGCCAGCCTAGACCTGGGGTCGTGGGGACGACCCTATTGTCGTCGGACATGGCGGTGGCGGGCCAATCTAGTCCCGTGGTCGTGGGGACGACCCTATAGTCTTCGGACATGACGGTAGCGGGCCAATCTAGACCCGAGGTCGTGGGGACGACCCTATAGTAGTCGGACATGTCGGCCGCTGTCCAACTTTGGCCCGGTGTCGTGGGGACGACTCTATAGTCGTCGGACATGTCGGCGGCTGGCCAACCTAGACCCGGGGTCGTGGGGACGACCCTATAATCGTTGGACATGACGGTGGCGGGCCAATCTAGTCCCGGGGTCGTAGGGACGACCCTATAGTCGTCGGACATGTTGGCGATTGGCCAACATTGGCCCGGGGTCGTCGGGACGACCCTATAGTCGTCGGACATTTTGGCGGCTGGCCAACCTAGTCCCGGGGTCGTGGGGACGACCCTATACTCGTCGGACATTTCGGCGGCTTGCCAACTTTGGCCCGGGTTCGTGGGGACGACCCTATAGTCGTCGGACATGTCGGCGGCTGGCCAACTTTGGACCGGTGTCGTGGGGACGACCCTATAGTCTTCGGACATGACGGTAGCGGGCCAATCTAGACCCGAGGTCGTGGGGACGACCCTATAGTCGTCGGACATGTCGGCGGCTGGCCAACTTTGGCCCGGGGTCGTGGGGGCGACCCTATACTCGTCGGACATGTTGGCGGCTTGTCAGCCTAGTCCCGGGGTCGTGGGTACGACCCTACAGTCGTCGGACATTTCGGCGGCTTGCCAACTTTGGCCCGGGGTCGTGGGGACGACCCTATAGTCGTCGGACATGTTGGCGGCTTGTCAGCCTGGTCCCGGGGTCGTGGGTACGACCCTACAGTCGTCGGACATTTCGGCGGCTGGCCAACTTTGGCCCGGGGTCGTGGGGACGACCCTATAGTCGTCGGACATGTTGGCGGGTTGTCAGCCTAGTCCCGGGGTCGTGGGGACGACCCTATAGTCGTCGGACATGACGGTGGCGGACCAATCTAGTCCCGGGGTCGTGGGGACGACCGTATAGTCGTCGCACATGTCGGCGGCTGGCCAACTTTGGCCCGTGGTCGTGGGGACGATCCAATAATCGTCGGACATGTCGGCGGCTGGCCAACTTTGGCCCGTGGTTGTGGGGACGACCCTATAGTCGTTGGACATAACGGTGGCGGGCCAATCTAGTCCCGGAGTCGTGGGGACGACCCTATAGTCGTCGGACATGTCGGCGGCTGGCCAACTTTGGCACGGTGTCGTGGGGACGACTCTATAGTCGTCGGAAATGTCGGCGGCTGGCCAACCTGGACCCGGGGTCGTGGAGACGACCCCATTGTCGTCGGACATGACGGTGGCGGGCCAATCTAGTCCCGGGGTCGTAGGGACGACCCTATAGTCGTCGGACATGTTGGCGATTGTCCAACATTGGCCCGGGGTCGTCGGGACGACCCTATAGTCGTCGGACATGCCTGCGGCTGGCCAACCTAGTCCCGGGGTCGTGGGGACGACCCTATTGTCGTCGGACATGACGGTGGCGGGCCAATCTAGTCTCGGGGTAGTGGGGACGACCCTATAGTCGTCGGACATGTCGGCGGCTGGCCAACTTTGGCCCGGTGTCGTGGGGACGACTCTATAGTCGTCGGAAATGTCGGCGGCTGGCCAACTTTGGCCCGGTGTCGTGGGGACGACTCTATAGTCGTCGGAAATGTCGGCGGCTCGCCAACCTGGACCCGGGGTCGTGGGGACGACCCTATTGTCGTCGGACATGACGGTGGCGGGCCAATCTAGTCTCGGGGTCGTGGGGACGACCCTATAGTCGTCGGACATGTCGGCGGCTGGCCAAGTTTGGCCCGTGGTCGTGGGGACGACCCTATAGTCGTGTGACATGACGGTGGCGGGCTAATCTAGTCCCGGGGTCGTGGGGACGACCCTATAGGCGTCGGACAAGACGGCGGCTGGACATCTTTGGCCCGTGGTCGTGGGGACGACCCAATAGTGGTCGGACATGTCGACGGCTGGCCAACCTAGTCCCGAGGTCGTGGGGACGACCCTATAGTCGTCGGACTTGACGGTGGCGGACCAATCTAGTCCCGGGGTCGTGGAGACGACCCTATAGTCGAACATGTCGGCGGCTGGCCAACTTTGGCCCGTGGTCGTGGGGACGATCCAATAGTCGTCGGACATGACGGTGGCGGGCCAATCTAGTCCCGGGGTCGTGAGGACGACCCTATAGTCGTCGAACAAGTCGGCGGCGGGACAAGCTTGTCCCGGGGTCGTGGGGACGACCCTATAATCGTCGGACATGACGGTGCCGGGCCAATCTAGTCCCGGGGTCGTGGGGACGACCCTATAGTCGTCGGACATGTCGGCGGCTGGCCAACTTTGGACCGGTGTCGTGGGGACGACTCTATAGTCGTCGGAAATGTCGGCGGCTGGTCAACCTGGACCCGGGGTCGTGGAGACGACCCTATTGTCGTCGGACATGACGGTGGCGGACCAATCTAGTCCTGGAGTCGTGGGGACGACCCTACAGTCGTCGGACATTTCGGCGGCTTGCCAACTTTGGCCCGGGGTCGAGGGGACGACCCTATAGTCGTCGGACTTGACGGTGGCGGGCCAATCTAGTCCCGGGGTCGTGGGGACGACCCTATAGTCGTCGGACATTTCGGCGGCTGGCCAACTTTGGCCCGGGGTCGTGGGGACGACCCTATAATCGTCGGACATGACGGTGGCGGGCCAATCTAGTCCCGGGGTCGTGGGGACGACCCTATAGTCGTCGGACATTTCGGCGGCTTGCCAACTTTGGCCCGGGGTCGTGGGGACGACCCTATAATCGTCGGACATTTCGGCGGCATGCCAACTTTGGCCCGTGGTCGTGGGGACGACCCTATAGTCGTTGGACATGACGGTGGCGGGCTAATCTAGTCCCGGGGTCGTAGGGACGACCCTATAGTCGTTGGACATGTCGGCGATTGGCCAACATTGGCCCGGGGTCGTGGGGACGACCCTCTAGTCGTCGGACATGTCGGCGGCTGGCCAACTTTGGCGCGTGGTCGTGGGGACGATCCGATTGTCGTCGGACATGTCGGCGGCTTGCCAACTTTGGCCCGTGGTCGTGGGGACGATCCAATAGTCGTCGGACATGTCGGCGGTTGGCCAACTTTGGCGCGTGGTCGTGGGGACGATCCGATTGTCGTCGGACATGTCGGCGGCTGGCCAGCCTAGACCTGGGGTCGTGGGGACGACCCTATTGTCGTCGGACATGGCGGTGGCGGGCCAATCTAGTCCCGTGGTCGTGGGGACGACCCTATAGTCTTCGGACATGACGGTAGCGGGCCAATCTAGACCCGAGGTCGTGGGGACGACCCTATAGTAGTCGGACATGTCGGCCGCTGTCCAACTTTGGCCCGGTGTCGTGGGGACGACTCTATAGTCGTCGGACATGTCGGCGGCTGGCCAACCTAGACCCGGGGTCGTGGGGACGACCCTATAATCGTTGGACATGACGGTGGCGGGCCAATCTAGTCCCGGGGTCGTAGGGACGACCCTATAGTCGTCGGACATGTTGGCGATTGGCCAACATTGGCCCGGGGTCGTCGGGACGACCCTATAGTCGTCGGACATTTTGGCGGCTGGCCAACCTAGTCCCGGGGTCGTGGGGACGACCCTATACTCGTCGGACATTTCGGCGGCTTGCCAACTTTGGCCCGGGTTCGTGGGGACGACCCTATAGTCGTCGGACATGTCGGCGGCTGGCCAACTTTGGACCGGTGTCGTGGGGACGACCCTATAGTCTTCGGACATGACGGTAGCGGGCCAATCTAGACCCGAGGTCGTGGGGACGACCCTATAGTCGTCGGACATGTCGGCGGCTGGCCAACTTTGGCCCGGGGTCGTGGGGGCGACCCTATACTCGTCGGACATGTTGGCGGCTTGTCAGCCTAGTCCCGGGGTCGTGGGTACGACCCTACAGTCGTCGGACATTTCGGCGGCTTGCCAACTTTGGCCCGGGGTCGTGGGGACGACCCTATAGTCGTCGGACATGTTGGCGGCTTGTCAGCCTGGTCCCGGGGTCGTGGGTACGACCCTACAGTCGTCGGACATTTCGGCGGCTGGCCAACTTTGGCCCGGGGTCGTGGGGACGACCCTATAGTCGTCGGACATGTTGGCGGGTTGTCAGCCTAGTCCCGGGGTCGTGGGGACGACCCTATAGTCGTCGGACATGACGGTGGCGGACCAATCTAGTCCCGGGGTCGTGGGGACGACCGTATAGTCGTCGCACATGTCGGCGGCTGGCCAACTTTGGCCCGTGGTCGTGGGGACGATCCAATAATCGTCGGACATGTCGGCGGCTGGCCAACTTTGGCCCGTGGTTGTGGGGACGACCCTATAGTCGTTGGACATAACGGTGGCGGGCCAATCTAGTCCCGGAGTCGTGGGGACGACCCTATAGTCGTCGGACATGTCGGCGGCTGGCCAACTTTGGCACGGTGTCGTGGGGACGACTCTATAGTCGTCGGAAATGTCGGCGGCTGGCCAACCTGGACCCGGGGTCGTGGAGACGACCCCATTGTCGTCGGACATGACGGTGGCGGGCCAATCTAGTCCCGGGGTCGTAGGGACGACCCTATAGTCGTCGGACATGTTGGCGATTGTCCAACATTGGCCCGGGGTCGTCGGGACGACCCTATAGTCGTCGGACATGCCTGCGGCTGGCCAACCTAGTCCCGGGGTCGTGGGGACGACCCTATTGTCGTCGGACATGACGGTGGCGGGCCAATCTAGTCTCGGGGTAGTGGGGACGACCCTATAGTCGTCGGACATGTCGGCGGCTGGCCAACTTTGGCCCGGTGTCGTGGGGACGACTCTATAGTCGTCGGAAATGTCGGCGGCTGGCCAACTTTGGCCCGGTGTCGTGGGGACGACTCTATAGTCGTCGGAAATGTCGGCGGCTCGCCAACCTGGACCCGGGGTCGTGGGGACGACCCTATTGTCGTCGGACATGACGGTGGCGGGCCAATCTAGTCTCGGGGTCGTGGGGACGACCCTATAGTCGTCGGACATGTCGGCGGCTGGCCAAGTTTGGCCCGTGGTCGTGGGGACGACCCTATAGTCGTGTGACATGACGGTGGCGGGCTAATCTAGTCCCGGGGTCGTGGGGACGACCCTATAGGCGTCGGACAAGACGGCGGCTGGACATCTTTGGCCCGTGGTCGTGGGGACGACCCAATAGTGGTCGGACATGTCGACGGCTGGCCAACCTAGTCCCGAGGTCGTGGGGACGACCCTATAGTCGTCGGACTTGACGGTGGCGGACCAATCTAGTCCCGGGGTCGTGGAGACGACCCTATAGTCGAACATGTCGGCGGCTGGCCAACTTTGGCCCGTGGTCGTGGGGACGATCCAATAGTCGTCGGACATGACGGTGGCGGGCCAATCTAGTCCCGGGGTCGTGAGGACGACCCTATAGTCGTCGAACAAGTCGGCGGCGGGACAAGCTTGTCCCGGGGTCGTGGGGACGACCCTATAATCGTCGGACATGACGGTGCCGGGCCAATCTAGTCCCGGGGTCGTGGGGACGACCCTATAGTCGTCGGACATGTCGGCGGCTGGCCAACTTTGGACCGGTGTCGTGGGGACGACTCTATAGTCGTCGGAAATGTCGGCGGCTGGTCAACCTGGACCCGGGGTCGTGGAGACGACCCTATTGTCGTCGGACATGACGGTGGCGGACCAATCTAGTCCTGGAGTCGTGGGGACGACCCTACAGTCGTCGGACATTTCGGCGGCTTGCCAACTTTGGCCCGGGGTCGAGGGGACGACCCTATAGTCGTCGGACTTGACGGTGGCGGGCCAATCTAGTCCCGGGGTCGTGGGGACGACCCTATAGTCGTCGGACATTTCGGCGGCTGGCCAACTTTGGCCCGGGGTCGTGGGGACGACCCTATAATCGTCGGACATGACGGTGGCGGGCCAATCTAGTCCCGGGGTCGTGGGGACGACCCTATAGTCGTCGGACATTTCGGCGGCTTGCCAACTTTGGCCCGGGGTCGTGGGGACGACCCTATAATCGTCGGACATTTCGGCGGCATGCCAACTTTGGCCCGTGGTCGTGGGGACGACCCTATAGTCGTTGGACATGACGGTGGCGGGCTAATCTAGTCCCGGGGTCGTAGGGACGACCCTATAGTCGTTGGACATGTCGGCGATTGGCCAACATTGGCCCGGGGTCGTGGGGACGACCCTCTAGTCGTCGGACATGTCGGCGGCTGGCCAACTTTGGCGCGTGGTCGTGGGGACGATCCGATTGTCGTCGGACATGTCGGCGGCTTGCCAACTTTGGCCCGTGGTCGTGGGGACGATCCAATAGTCGTCGGACATGTCGGCGGTTGGCCAACTTTGGCGCGTGGTCGTGGGGACGATCCGATTGTCGTCGGACATGTCGGCGGCTGGCCAGCCTAGACCTGGGGTCGTGGGGACGACCCTATTGTCGTCGGACATGGCGGTGGCGGGCCAATCTAGTCCCGTGGTCGTGGGGACGACCCTATAGTCTTCGGACATGACGGTAGCGGGCCAATCTAGACCCGAGGTCGTGGGGACGACCCTATAGTAGTCGGACATGTCGGCCGCTGTCCAACTTTGGCCCGGTGTCGTGGGGACGACTCTATAGTCGTCGGACATGTCGGCGGCTGGCCAACCTAGACCCGGGGTCGTGGGGACGACCCTATAATCGTTGGACATGACGGTGGCGGGCCAATCTAGTCCCGGGGTCGTAGGGACGACCCTATAGTCGTCGGACATGTTGGCGATTGGCCAACATTGGCCCGGGGTCGTCGGGACGACCCTATAGTCGTCGGACATTTTGGCGGCTGGCCAACCTAGTCCCGGGGTCGTGGGGACGACCCTATACTCGTCGGACATTTCGGCGGCTTGCCAACTTTGGCCCGGGTTCGTGGGGACGACCCTATAGTCGTCGGACATGTCGGCGGCTGGCCAACTTTGGACCGGTGTCGTGGGGACGACCCTATAGTCTTCGGACATGACGGTAGCGGGCCAATCTAGACCCGAGGTCGTGGGGACGACCCTATAGTCGTCGGACATGTCGGCGGCTGGCCAACTTTGGCCCGGGGTCGTGGGGGCGACCCTATACTCGTCGGACATGTTGGCGGCTTGTCAGCCTAGTCCCGGGGTCGTGGGTACGACCCTACAGTCGTCGGACATTTCGGCGGCTTGCCAACTTTGGCCCGGGGTCGTGGGGACGACCCTATAGTCGTCAGACATGACGGTGGCGGGCCAATCTAGTCCCGGGGTCGTGGGGACGACCCTATAGTCGTCGGACATTTCGGCGGCTGGCCAACTTTGGCCCGGGGTCGTGGGGACGACCCTATAGTCGTCGGACATGTTGGCGGCTTGTCAGCCTAGTCCCGGGGTCGTGGGTACGACCCTATAGTCGTCGGACATTTCGGCGGCTGGCCAACTTTGGCCCGGGGTCGTGGGGACGACCCTATAGTCGTCGGACATGTTGGCGGCTTGTCAGCCTAGTCCCGGGGTCGTGGGTACGGCCCTATAGTCGTCGGACAAGTCGGCGGCGGGCCAACCTTGTCCCGGGGTCGTGGGGACGACCCTATAGTCGTCGGACATGTCGGCGGCTGGCCAACTTTGGCGCGTGGTCGTGGGGACGATCCGATTGTCGTCGGACATGTCGGCGGCTGGCCAACTTTGGCCCGTGGTCGTGGGGACGATCCAATAGTCGTCGGACATGTCGGCGGCTGGCCAACTTTGGCGCGTGGTCGTGGGGACGATCCGATTGTCGTCGGACATGTCGGCGGCTGGCCAACCTAGACCCGGGGTCGTGGGGACGACCCTATTGTCGTCGGACATTTCGGCGGCTTGCCAACTTTGGCCCGGGGTCGTGGGGACGATCCTATAGTCGTCGGACATGTTGGCGGCTTGTCAGCCTAGTCCCGGGGTCGTGGGTACGACCCTACAGTCGTCGGACATTTCGGCGGCTTGCCAACTTTGGCCCGGGGTCGTGGGGACGACCCTATAGTCGTCAGACATGACGGTGGCGGGCCAATCTAGTCCCGGGGTCGTGGGGACGACCCTATAGTCGTCGGACATTTCGGCGGCTGGCCAAATTTGGCCCGGGGTCGTGGGGACGACCCTATAGTCGTCGGACATGTTGGCGGCTTGTCAGCCTAGTCCCGGGGTCCTGGGGACGACCCTATAGTCGTCGGACTTGACGGTGGCGGGCCAATCTAGTCCCGGGGTCGTGGGGACGACCCTACAGTCGTCGGACATTTCGGCGGCTTGCCAACTTTGGCCCGGGGTCGTGGGGACGACCCTATACTCGTCGGACATGTTGGCGGCTTGTCAGCCTAGTCCCGGGGTCGTGGGTACGACCCTACAGTCGTCGGACATTTCGGCGGCTTGCCAACTTTGGCCCGGGGTCGTGGGGACGACCCTATAGTCGTCAGACATGACGGTGGCGGGCCAATCTAGTCCCGGGGTCGTGGGGACGACCCTATAGTCGTCGGACATTTCGGCGGCTGGCCAACTTTGGCCCGGGGTCGTGGGGACGACCCTATAGTCGTCGGACATGTTGGCGGCTTGTCAGCCTAGTCCCGGGGTCGTGGGGACGACCCTATAGTCGTCGGACATGTCGGCGGCTGGCCAACTTTGGCCCGGGGTCGTGGGGACGACCCTATAGTCGTCGGACATGTCGGCGGCTGGCCAACTTTGGACCGGTGTCGTGGGGACGACCCTATAGTCTTCGGACATGACGGTAGCGGGCCAATCTAGTCCCGAGGTCGTGGGGACGACCCTATAGTCGTCGGACATGTCGGCGGCTGGCCAACTTTGGCCCGTGGTCGTGGGGACGATCCAATAGTCGTCGGACATGTCGGCGGGTGGCCAACCTAGTCCCGAGGTCGTGGGGACGACCCTATAGTCGTCGGACATGTCGGCGGCTGGCCAACTTTTGCGCGTGGTCGTGGGGACGATCCAATAGTCGTCGGACATGTCGGCGGCTGGCCAACTTTGGCGCGTGGTCGTGGGGACGATCCGATTGTCGTCGGACATGTCGGCGGCTGGCCAACCTAGTCCCGGGGTCGTGGGGACGACCCTACAGTCGTCGGACATTTCGGCGGCTTGCCAACTTTGGCCCGGGGTCGTGGGGACGACCCTATAGTCGTCGGACATGTTGGCGGCTTGTCAGCCTAGTCCCGGGGTCGTGGGGACGACCCTACAGTCGTCGGACATTTCGGCGGCTTGCCAACTTTGGCCCGGGGTCGTGGGGACGACCCTATAGTCGTCGGACATGACGGTGGCGGGCCAATCTAGTCCCGGGGTCGTGGGGACGACCCTATAGTCGTCGGACATTTCGGCGGCTGGCCAACTTTGGCCCGGGGTCGTGGGGACGACCCTATAATCGTCGGGCATGACGGTGGCGGGCCAATCTAGTCCCGGGGTCGTGGGGACGACCCTATAGTCGTCGGACATTTCGGCGGCTTGCCAACTTTGGCCCGGGGTCGTGGGGACGACCCTATAGTCGTCGGACATGACGGTGGCGGGCCAATCAAGTCCCGGGGTCGTGGGGACGACCCTATAGTCGTCGGACATTTCGGCGGCTTGCCAACTTTGGCCCGGGGTCGTGGGGACGACCCTATAGTCGTCGGACATTTCGGCGGCATGCCAACTTTGGCCCGTGGTCGTGGGGACGACCCTATAGTCGTTGGACATGACGGTGGCGGGCTAATCTAGTCCCGGGGTCGTAGGGGCGACCCTATAGTCGTTGGACATGTCGGCGATTGGCCAACATTGGCCCGGGGTCGTGGGGACGACCCTATAGTCGTCGGACATGTCGGCGGCTGGCCAACATTGGCGCGTGGTCGTGGGGACGATCCGATTGTCGTCGGACATGTCGGCGGCTGGCCAACTTTGGCCCGTGGTCGTGGGGACGATCCAATAGTCGTCGGACATGTCGGCGGTTGGCCAACTTTGGCGCGTGGTCGTGGGGACGATCCGATTGTCGTCGGACATGTCGGCGGCTGGCCAACCTAGACCTGGGGTCGTGGGGACGACCCTATTGTCGTCGGACATGGCGGTGGCGGGCCAATCTAGTCCCGTGGTCGTGGGGACGACCCTATAGTCTTCGGACATGACGGTAGCGGGCCAATCTAGACCCGAGGTCGTGGGGACGACCCTATAGTAGTCGGACATGTCGGCGGCTGTCCAACTTTGGCCCGGTGTCGTGGGGACGACTCTATAGTCGTCGGACATGTCGGCGGCTGGCCAACCTAGACCCGGGGTCGTGGGGACGACCCTATAATCGTTGGACATGACGGTGGCGGGCCAATCTAGTCCCGGGGTCGTAGGGACGACCCTATAGTCGTCGGACATGTTGGCGATTGGCCAACACTGGCCCGGGGTCGTCGGGACGACCCTATAGTCGTCGGACATTTTGGCGGCTGGCCAACCTAGTCCCGGGGTCGTGGGGACGACCCTATAGTCGTCGGACATGTCGGCGGCTGGCCAACTTTGGCCCGTGGTCGTGGGGACGATCCAATAGTCGTCGGACATGTCGGCGGTTGGCCAACTTTGGCGCGTGGTCGTGGGGACGATCCGATTGTCGTCGGACATGTCGGCGGCTGGCCAACCTAGTCCCGGGGTCGTGGGTACGGCCCTATAGTCGTCGGACAAGTCGGCGGCGGGCCAACCTTGTCCCGGGGTCGTGGGGACGACCCTATAGTCGTCGGACATGTCGGCGGCTGGCCAACTTTGGCGCGTGGTCGTGGGGACGATCCGATTGTCGTCGGACATGTCGGCGGCTGGCCAACTTTGGCCCGTGGTCGTGGGGACGATCCAATAGTCGTCGGACATGTCGGCGGCTGGCCAACTTTGGCGCGTGGTCGTGGGGACGATCCGATTGTCGTCGGACATGTCGGCGGCTGGCCAACCTAGACCCGGGGTCGTGGGGACGACCCTATTGTCGTCGGACATGACGGTGGCGGGCCAATCTAGTCCCGGGGTCGTGGGGACGACCCTATAGTCGTCGGACATGTTGGCGGCTTGTCAGCCTAGTCCCGGGGTCGTGGGTACGGCCCTATAGTCGTCGGACAAGTCGGCGGCGGGCCAACCTTGTCCCGGGGTCGTGGGGACGACCCTATAGTCGTCGGACATGTCGGCGGCTGGCCAACTTTGGCGCGTGGTCGTGGGGACGATCCGATTGTCGTCGGACATGTCGGCGGCTGGCCAACTTTGGCCCGTGGTCGTGGGGACGATCCAATAGTCGTCGGACATGTCGGCGGCTGGCCAACTTTGGCCCGTGGTCGTGGGGACGATCCGATTGTCGTCGGACATGTCGGCGGCTTGCCAACTTTGGCCCGGGGTCGTGGGGACGACCCTATAGTCGTCGGACATGTTGGCGGCTTGTCAGCCTAGTCCCGGGGTCGTGGGTACGACCCTACAGTCGTCGGACATTTCGGCGGCTTGCCAACTTTGGCCCGGGGTCGTGGGGACGACCCTATAGTCGTCAGACATGACGGTGGCGGGCCAATCTAGTCCCGGGGTCGTGGGGACGACCCTATAGTCGTCGGACATTTCGGCGGCTGGCCAACTTTGGCCCGGGGTCGTGGGGACGACCCTATAGTCGTCGGACATGTTGGCGGCTTGTCAGCCTAGTCCCGGGGTCGTGGGTACGGCCCTATAGTCGTCGGACAAGTCGGCGGCGGGCCAACCTTGTCCCGGGGTCGTGGGGACGACCCTATAGTCGTCGGACATGTCGGCGGCTGGCCAACTTTGGCGCGTGGTCGTGGGGACGATCCGATTGTCGTCGGACATGTCGGCGGCTGGCCAACTTTGGCCCGTGGTCGTGGGGACGATCCAATAGTCGTCGGACATGTCGGCGGCTGGCCAACTTTGGCGCGTGGTCGTGGGGACGATCCGATTGTCGTCGGACATGTCGGCGGCTGGCCAACCTAGACCCGGGGTCGTGGGGACGACCCTATTGTCGTCGGACATTTCGGCGGCTTGCCAACTTTGGCCCGGGGTCGTGGGGACGACCCTATAGTCGTCGGACATGTTGGCGGCTTGTCAGCCTAGTCCCGGGGTCGTGGGTACGACCCTACAGTCGTCGGACATTTCGGCGGCTTGCCAACTTTGGCCCGGGGTCGTGGGGACGACCCTATAGTCGTCAGACATGACGGTGGCGGGCCAATCTAGTCCCGGGGTCGTGGGGACGACCCTATAGTCGTCGGACATTTCGGCGGCTGGCCAAATTTGGCCCGGGGTCGTGGGGACGACCCTATAGTCGTCGGACATGTTGGCGGCTTGTCAGCCTAGTCCCGGGGTCCTGGGGACGACCCTATAGTCGTCGGACTTGACGGTGGCGGGCCAATCTAGTCCCGGGGTCGTGGGGACGACCCTACAGTCGTCGGACATTTCGGCGGCTTGCCAACTTTGGCCCGGGGTCGTGGGGACGACCCTATAGTCTTCGGACATGACGGTAGCGGGCCAATCTAGTCCCGAGGTCGTGGGGACGACCCTATAGTCGTCGGACATGTCGGCGGCTGGCCAACTTTGGACCGGTGTCGTGGGGACGACCCTATAGTCTTCGGACATGACGGTAGCGGGCCAATCTAGTCCCGAGGTCGTGGGGACGACCCTATAGTCGTCGGACATGTCGGCGGCTGGCCAACTTTGGCCCGTGGTCGTGGGGACGATCCAATAGTCGTCGGACATGTCGGCGGGTGGCCAACCTAGTCCCGAGGTCGTGGGGACGACCCTATAGTCGTCGGACATGTCGGCGGCTGGCCAACTTTTGCGCGTGGTCGTGGGGACGATCCAATAGTCGTCGGACATGTCGGCGGCTGGCCAACTTTGGCGCGTGGTCGTGGGGACGATCCGATTGTCGTCGGACATGTCGGCGGCTGGCCAACCTAGTCCCGGGGTCGTGGGGACGACCCTACAGTCGTCGGACATTTCGGCGGCTTGCCAACTTTGGCCCGGGGTCGTGGGGACGACCCTATAGTCGTCGGACATGTTGGCGGCTTGTCAGCCTAGTCCCGGGGTCGTGGGTACGACCCTACAGTCGTCGGACATTTCGGCGGCTTGCCAACTTTGGCCCGGGGTCGTGGGGACGACCCTATAGTCGTCGGACATGACGGTGGCGGGCCAATCTAGTCCCGGGTTCGTGGGGACGACCCTATAGTCGTCGGACATTTCGGCGGCTGGCCAACTTTGGCCCGGGGTCGTGGGGACGACCCTATAGTCGTCGGACATGTTGGCGGCTTGTCAGCCTAGTCCCGGGGTCGTGGGTACGGCCCTATAGTCGTGGGACAAGTCGGCGGCGGGCCAACCTTGTCCCGGGGTCGTGGGGACGACCCTATAGTCGTCGGACATGTCGGCGGCTGGCCAACTTTGGCCCGGTGTCGTAGGGACGACTCTATAGTCGTCGGAAATGTCTGCGGCTGGCCAACTTTGGCCCGGTGTCGTGGGGACGACCCAATAGTCGTCGGACATGACGGTGGCGGGCCAATCTAGTCCGGGGGTCGTGGGGACGACCCTACAGTCGTCGGACATTTCGGCGGCTTGCCAACTTTGGCCCGGGGTCGTGGGGACGACCCTATAGTCGTCGGACATGTCGGCGGCTGGCCAAAATTGGCCCGAGGTCGTGGGGGCGACCCTATAGTCGTCGGACATGTCGGCGGCTGGCCAACTTTGGCCCGTGGTCGTGGGGACGATCCAAAAGTCGTCGGACATGTCGGCGGCTGGCCAACCTAGTCCCGAGGTCGTGGGGACGACCCTATAGTCGTCGGACATGTCGGCGGTTTGCCAACTTTGGCCCGGGGTCGTGGGGACGATCCAATAGTCGACGGACATGTCGGCGGCTAGCCAACCTAGTCCCGAGGTCGTGGGGACGACCCTATAGTCGTCGGACTTGACGGTGGCGGGCCAATCTAGTCCCGGGGTCGTGGGGACGACCCTACAGTCGTCGGACATTTCGGCGTCTTGCCAACTTTGGCCCGGGGTCGTGTGGACGACCCTATAGTCGTCGGACATGTCGGCGGGTGGCCAACCTAGTCCCGAGGTCGTGGGGACGACCCTATAGTCGTCGGACATGTCGGCGGCTTGCCAACTTTGGCCCGGGGTCGTGGGGACGATCCAATAGTCGACGGACATGTCGGCGGCTGGCCAACTTTGGCGCGTGGTCGTGGGGACGATCCGATTGTCGTCGGACATGTCGGCGGCTGGCCAACTTTGGCCCGGTGTCGTGGGGACAACCCAATAGTCGTCGGACATGTCGGCGGCTGGCCAACTTTGGCCCGGTGTCGTGGGGACGACTCTATAGTCGTCGGACATGTCGGCGGGTGGCCAACCTAGTCCCGAGGTCGTGGGGACGACCCTATAGTCGTCGGACATGTCGGCGGCTTGCCAACTTTCGCCCGGGGTCGTGGGGACGATCCAATAGTCGTCGGACATGTCGGCGGCTGGTCAACTTTGGCCCGTGGTCGTGGGGACGACCCTATAGTCGTTGGACATGTCGGCGGCTGGCCAACTTTGACCCGTGGTTGTGGGGACGACCCTATGGTCGTTGGACATGACGGTGGCGGGCCAATCTAGTCCCGGGGTCGTGGGGACGACCCTATAGTCGTCGGACATTTCGGCGGCTGGCCAACTTTGGCCCGGGGTCGTGGGGACGACCCTATAGTCGTCGGACATGTCGGCGGGTGGCCAACCTAGTCCCGAGGTCGTGGGGACGACCCTATAGTCGTTGGACATGTCGGCGGCTGGCCAACTTTGACCCGTGGTTGTGGGGACGACCCTATGGTCGTTGGACATGACGGTGGCGGGCCAATCTAGTCCCGGGGTCGTGGGGACGACCCTATAGTCGTCGGACATTTCGGCGGCTGGCCAACTTTGGCCCGGGGTCGTGGGGACGACCCTATAGTCGTCGGACATGTTGGCGGCTTGTCAGCCTAGTCCCGGGGTCGTGGGTACGGCCCTATAGTCGTCGGACAAGTCGGCGGCGGGCCAACCTTGTCCCGGGGTCGTGGGGACGACCCTATAGTCGTCGGACATGTCGGCGGCTGGCCAACTTGGGCCCGGTGTCGTGGGGACGACTCTATAGTCGTCGGAAATGTCGGCGGCTGGCCAACTTTGGCCCGTGGTTGTGGGGACGACCCTATAGTCGTTGGACATGACGGTGGCGGGCCAATCTAGTCCCGGGGTCGTGGGTAAGACCCTATAGTCGTCGGACAAGACGGCGGCTGGACATCTTTGGCCCGGGGTCGTGGGGACGACCCTATAGTCGTCGGACATGTTGGCGGGTTGTCAGCCTAGTCCCGGGGTCGTGGGGACGACCCTATAGTCGTCGGACATGTCGGCGGCTGGCCAACTTTGGACCGGTGTCGTGGGGACGACCCTATAGTCTTCGGACATAACGGTAGCGGGCCAATCTAGTCCCGAGGTCGTGGGGACGACCCTATAGTCGTCGGACATGTCAGCGGCTGGCCAACTTTGGCCCGTGGTCGTGGGGCCGATCCAATAGTCGTCGGACATGTCGGCGGGTGGCCAACCTAGTCCCGAGGTCGTGGGGACGACCCTATAGTCGTCGGACATGTCGGCGGCTGGCCAACTTTTGCGCGTGGTCGTGGGGACGATCCAATAGTCGTCGGACATGTCGGCGGCTGGCCAACTTTGGCGCGTGGTCGTGGGGACGATCCGATTGTCGTCGGACATGTCGGCGGCTGGCCAACCTAGTCCCGGGGTCGTGGGGACGACCCTACAGTCGTCGGACATTTCGGCGGCTTGCCAACTTTGGCCCGGGGTCGTGGGGACGACCCTATAGTCGTCGGACATGTTGGCGGCTTGTCAGCCTAGTCCCGGGGTCGTGGGGACGACCCTATAGTCGTCGGACATGTCGGCGGCTGGCCAACTTTGGCCCGGTGTCGTGGGGACGACTCTATAGTCGTCGGAAATGTCGGCGGCTGGCCAACTTTGGCCCGGTGTCGTGGGGACGACCCAATAGTCGTCGGACATGACGGTGGCGGGCCAATCTAGTCCGGGTGTCGTGGGGACGACCCTACAGTCGTCGGACATTTCGGCGGCTTGCCAACTTTGGCCCGGGGTCGTGGGGACGACCCTATAGTCGTCGGACTTGACGGTGGCGGGCCAATCTAGTCCCGGGGTTGTGGGGACGACCCTACAGTCGTCGGACATTTCGGCGGCTTGCCAACTTTGGCCCGGGGTCGTGGGGACGACCCTGTAGTCGTCGGACTTGACGGTGGCGGGCCAATCTAGTCCCGAGGTCGTGGGGACGACCCTATAGTCGTCGGACATGTCGGCGGTTTGCCAACTTTGTCCCGGGGTCGTGGGGACGATCCAATAGTCGACGGACATGTCGGCGGGTGGCCAACCTAGTCCCGAGGTCGTGGGGACGACCCTATAGTCGTCGGACATGTCGGCGGCTTGCCAACTTTCGCCCGGGGTCGTGGGGACGATCCAATAGTCGTCGGATATGTCGGCGGCTGGTCAACTTTGGCCCGTGGTCGTGGGGACGACCCTATAGTCGTTGGACATGTCGGCGGCTGGCCAACTTTGACCCGTGGTTGTGGGGACGACCCTATGGTCGTTGGACATGACGGTGGCGGGCCAATCTAGTCCCGGGGTCGTGGGGACGACCCTATAGTCGTCGGACATGTTGGCGGCTTGTCAGCCTAGTCCCGGGGTCGTGGGTACGACCCTATAGTCGTCGGACAAGTCGGCGGCTGGCCAACCTAGACCCGGGGTCGAGGGGACGACCCTATTGTCGTCGGACATGACGGTGGTGGGCCAATCTAGTCTCGGGGTCGTGGGGACGACCCTATAGTCGTCGGACATGTCGGCGGCTGGCCAACTTTGGCCCGGGGTCGTGGGGACGACCCTACAGTCGTCGGACATGTCGGCGGCTGGCCAACTTTGGACCGCTGTCGTGGGGACGACCCTATAGTCTTCGGACATGACGGTAGCGGGCCAATCTAGTCCCGAGGTCGTGGGGACGACCCTATAGTCGTCGGACATGTCGGCGGCTGGCCAACTTTGGCCCGGTGTCGTGGGGACGACTCTATAGTCGTCGGAAATGTCGGCGGCTGGCCAACCTGGACCCGGGGTCGTGACGACGACCCTATAGTCGTCGGACAAGACGGCGGCTGGACATCTTTGGCCCGGGGTCGTGGGGACGACCCTATAGTCGTCGGACATGACGGTGGCGGACCAATCTAGTCCCGGGGTCGTGGGGGCGACCCTATAGTCGTCGGACATGTCGGCGGCTGGCCAACTTTGGCCCGTGGTCGTGGGGACGATCCAATAGTCGACGGACATGTCGGCGGTTGGCCAACTTTGGCCCGTGGTTGTGGGGACGACCCTATAGTCGTTGGACATGACGGCGGCTGACCAACCTGGACCCGGGGTCGTAGGGACGTCCCTATTGTCGTCGGACATGACGGTGGCGGGCCAATCTAGTCCCGGGGTCGTGGGTACGACCCTACAGTCGTCGGACATTTCGGCGGCTTGCCAACTTTGGCCCGGGGTCGTGGGGACGACCCTATAGTCGTCGGACATGACGGTGGCGGGCCAGTCTAGTCCCGGGTCGTGGGGACGACCCTATAGTCGTCGGACATGTCGGCGGCTGGCCAACTTTGGCCCGTGGTCGTGGGGACGATCCAATAATCGTCGGACATGTCGGCGGCTGGCCAACTTTGGCCCGTGGTTGTGGGGACGACCCTATAGTCGTTGGACATGACGGTGGCGGGCCAATCTAGTCCCGGGGTCGTGGGGACGACCCTATAGTCGTCGGACAAGACGGCGGCTGGACATCTTTGGCCCGGGGTCGTGGGGACGACCCTACAGTCGTCGGACATTTCGGCGGCTTGCCAACTTTGGCCCGGGGTCGTGGGGACGACCCTATAGTCGTCGGACATGTCGGCGGCTGGCCAACTTTGGCCCGTGGTTGTGGGGACGACCCTATAGTCGTTGGACATGACGGTGGCGGGCCAATCTAGTCCCGGGGTCGTGGGTAAGACCCTATAGTCGTCGGACAAGACGGCGGCTGGACATCTTTGGCCCGGGGTCGTGGGGACGACCCTATAGTCGTCGGAAATGTCGGCGGCTGACCAACCTGGACCCGGGGTCGTGGGGACGTCCCTATTGTCGTCGGACATGACGGTGGCGGGCCAATCTAGACTCGCGGTCGTGGGGACGACCCTATAATCGTCGGACATGACGGTGGCGGGCCAATCTAGTCCCGGGGTCGTGCGGACGACCCTATAGTTGTCGGACATGTCGGCGGCTGGCCAACTTTGGCCCGGTGTCGTGGGGACGACTCTATAGTCGTCGGAAATGTCGGCGGCTGGCCAACCTGGACCCGGGGTCGTGGGGACGACCCTATTGTCGTCGGACATGACGGTGGCGGGCCAATCTAGTCTCGGGGTCGTGGGGACGACCCTATAGTCGTCGGACATGTCGGCGGCTGGCCAACTTTGGCCCGGGGTCGTGGGGACGACCCTATAGTCGTCGGACAAGACGGTGGCGGACCAATCTAGTCCCGGGGTCGTGGGGACGACCCTATAGTCGTCGGACATGTTGGCGGCTTGTCAGCCTAGTCCCGGGGTCGTGGGGACGACCCTATAGTCGTCGGACATTTCGGCGGCTGGCCAACTTTGGCCCGGGGTCGTGGGGACGACCCTATAGTCGTCGGACATGTTGGCGGCTGGCCAACTTTGGCGCGTGGTCGTGGGGACGATCCGATTGTCGTCGGACATGTCGGCGGCTGGCCAACTTTGGCCTGTGGTCGTGGGGACGATCCAATAGTCGTCGGACATGTCGGCGGCTGGCCAACTTTGGCGCGTGGTCGTGGGGACGATCCGATTGTCGTCGGACTTGACGGTGGCGGGCCAATCTAGTCCCGGGGTCGTGGGGACGACCCTACAGTCGTCGGACATTTCGGCGGCTTGCCAACTTTGGCGCGTGGTCGTGGGGACGATCCGATTGTCGTCGGACATGTCGGCGGCTGGCCAACTTTGGCGCGTGGTCGTGGGGACGATCCGATTGTCGTCGGACATGTCGGCGGCTGGCCAACTTTGGCCCGGGGTCGTGGGGACGACCCTATAGTCGTCGGACATGTTGGCGGCTTGTCAGCCTAGTCCCGGGGTCGTGGGTACGGCCCTATAGTCGTCGGACAAGTCGGCGGCGGGCCAACCTTGTCCCGGGGTCGTGGGGACGACCCTATAGTCGTCGGACATGTCGGCGGCTGGCCAACTTTGGCGCGTGGTCGTGGGGACGATCCGATTGTCGTCGGACATGTCGGCGGCTGGCCAACTTTGGCCCGTGGTCGTGGGGACGATCCAATAGTCGTCGGACATGTCGGCGGCTGGCCAACTTTGGCGCGTGGTCGTGGGGACGATCCGATTGTCGTCGGACATGTCGGCGGCTGGCCAACCTAGACCCGGGGTCGTGGGGACGACCCTATTGTCGTCGGACATTTCGGCGGCTTGCCAACTTTGGCCCGGGGTCGTGGGGACGACCCTATAGTCGTCGGACATGTTGGCGGCTTGTCAGCCTAGTCCCGGGGTCGTGGGTACGACCCTACAGTCGTCGGACATTTCGGCGGCTTGCCAACTTTGGCCCGGGGTCGTGGGGACGACCCTATAGTCGTCAGACATGACGGTGGCGGGCCAATCTAGTCCCGGGGTCGTGGGGACGACCCTATAGTCGTCGGACATTTCGGCGGCTGGCCAACTTTGGCCCGGGGTCGTGGGGACGACCCTATAGTCGTCGGACATGTTGGCGGCTTGTCAGCCTAGTCCCGGGGTCGTGGGGACGACCCTATAGTCGTCGGACATTTCGGCGGCTGGCCAACTTTGGCCCGGGGTCGTGGGGACGACCCTATAGTCGTCGGACATGACGGTGGCGGGCCAATCTAGTCCCGGGCTCGTAGGGACGACCCTATAGTCGTCGGACATGTTGGCGATTGGCCAACATTGGCCTGGGGTCGTCGGGACGACCCTATAGTCGTCGGACATGTCTGCGGCTGGCCAACCTAGTCCCGGGGTCGTGGGGACGACCCTATAGTCGTCGGACATTTCGGCGGCTTGCCAACATTGGCCCGGGTTCGTGGGGACGACCCTATAGTCGTCGGACATGTCGGCGGCTGGCCAACTTTGGCCCGTGGTTGTGGGGACGACCCTATAGTCGTTGGACATGACGGTGGCGGGCCAATCTAGTCCCGGGGTCGTGGGGACGACCCTATAGTCGTCGGACATGTCGGCGGCTGGCCAACTTTGGACCGGTGTCGTGGGGACGACTCTATAGTCGTCGGAAATGTCGGCGGCTGGCCAACCTGGACCCGGGGTCGTGGGGACGACCCTATTGTCGTCGGACATGACGGTGGCGGGCCAATCTAGTCTCGGGGTCGTGGGGACGACCCTATAGTCGTCGGACATGTCGGCGGCTGACCAACTTAGGCCCAGGGTCGTGGGGGCGACCCTGTAGTCGTCGGACATGTTGGCGGCTTGTCAGCCTAGTCCCGGGGTCGTGGGTACCACCCTACAGTCGTCGGACATTTCGGCGGCTTGCCAACTTTGGCCCGGGGTCGTGGGGACGACCCTATAGTCGTCGGACTTGACGGTGGCGGGCCAATCTAGTCCCGAGGTCCTGGGGACGACCCTATAGTCGTCGGACTTGACGGTGGCGGGCCAATCTAGTCCCGAGGTCCTGGGGACGACCCTATAGTCGTCGGACTTGACGGTGGCGGGCCAATCTAGTCCCGGGGTCGTGGGGACGACCCTACAGTCGTCGGACATTTCGGCGGCTTGCCAACTTTGGCCCGGGGTCGTGGGGACGACCCTATAGTCGTCGGACTTGACGGTGGCGGGCCAATCTAGTCCCGAGGTCCTGGGGACGACCCTATAGTCGTCGGACATGTCTGCGGCTGGCCAACCTAGTCCCGGGGTCGTGGGGACGACCCTATAGTCGTCGGACATTTCGGCGGCTTGCCAACTTTGGCCCGGGTTCGTGGGGACGACCCTATAGTCGTCGGACATGTCGGCGGCTGGCCAACTTTGGCCCGTGGTTGTGGGGACGACCCTATAGTCGTCGGACATGACGGTGGCGGGCCAATCTAGTCCCGGGTTCGTGGGGACGACCCTATAGTCGTCGGACATTTCGGCGGCTGGCCAACTTTGGCCCGGGGTCGTGGGGACGACCCTATAGTCGTCGGACATGTTGGCGGCTTGTCAGCCTAGTCCCGGGGTCGTGGGTACGGCCCTATAGTCGTCGGACAAGTCGGCGGCGGGCCAACCTTGTCCCGGGGTCGTGGGGACGACCCTATAGTCGTCGGACATGTCGGCGGCTGGCCAACTTTGGCCCGGTGTCGTGGGGACGACTCTATAGTCGTCGGAAATGTCGGCGGCTGGCCAACTTTGGCCCGGTGTCGTGGGGACGACCCAATAGTCGTCGGACATGACGGTGGCGGGCCAATCTAGTCCGGGGGTCGTGGGGACGACCCTACAGTCGTCGGACATTTCGGCGGCTTGCCAACTTTGGCCCGGGGTCGTGGGGACGACCCTATAGTCGTCGGACTTGACGGTGGCGGGCCAATCTAGTCCCGAGGTCGTGGGGACGACCCTATAGTCGTTGGACATGACGGTGGCGGGCCAATCTAGTCCCGGGGTCGTGGGGACGACCCTATAGTCGTCGGACAAGACGGCGGCTGGACATCTTTGGCCCGGGGTCGTGGGAACGACCCTATAGTCATCGGACATATTGGCGGCTTGTCAGCCTAGTCCCGGGGTCGTGGGTACGACCCTATAGTCGTCGGACAAGTCGGCGGCTGGCCAACCTAGACCCGGGGTCGAGGGGACGACCCTATTGTCGTCGGACATGACGGTGGCGGGCCAATCTAGTCTCGGGGTCGTGGGGACGACCCTATAGTCGTCGGACATGTCGGCGGCTGGCCAACTTTGGCCCGGGGTCGTGGGGACGACCCTATAATCGTTGGACATGACGGTGGCGGGCCAATCTAGTCCCGGGGTCGTGGGGACGATCCAATAGTCGACGGACATGTCGGCGGCTAGCCAACCTAGTCCCGAGGTCGTGGGGACGACCCTATAGTCGTCGGACTTGACGGTGGCGGGCCAATCTAGTCCCGGGGTCGTGGGGACGACCCTACAGTCGTCGGACATTTCGGCGTCTTGCCAACTTTGGCCCGGGGTCGTGTGGACGACCCTATAGTCGTCGGACATGTCGGCGGCTTGCCAACTTTGGCCCGGGGTCGTGGGGACGTCCAATAGTCGACGGACATGTCGGCGGCTGGCCAACTTTGGCGCGTGGTCGTGGGGACGATCCGATTGTCGTCGGACATGTCGGCGGCTGTCCAACTTTGGCCCGGTGTCGTGGGGACAACCCAATAGTCGTCGGACATGTCGGCGGCTGGCCAACTTTGGCCCGGTGTCGTGGGGACGACTCTATAGTCGTCGGACATGTCGGCGGGTGGCCAACCTAGTCCCGAGGTCGTGGGGACGACCCTATAGTCGTCGGACATGTCGGCGGCTTGCCAACTTTCGCCCGGGGTCGTGGGGACGATCCAATAGTCGTCGGACATGTCGGCGGCTGGTCAACTTTGGCCCGTGGTCGTGGGGACGACCCTATAGTCGTTGGACATGTCGGCGGCTGGCCAACTTTGACCCGTGGTTGTGGGGACGACCCTATGGTCGTTGGACATGACGGTGGCGGGCCAATCTAGTCCCGGGGTCGTGGGGACGACCCTATAGTCGTCGGACAAGACGGCGGCTGGACATCTTTGGCCCGGGTTCGTGGGGACGACCCTATAGTCGTCGGACATGTCGGCGGCTGGCCAACTTTGGACCGGTGTCGTGGGGACGACCCTATAGTCTTCGGACATGACGGTAGCGGGCCAATCTAGTCCCGAGGTCGTGGGGGCGACCCTATAGTCGTCGGACATGTCGGCGGCTGGCCAACTTTGGCCCGTGGTCGTGGGGACGATCCAATAGTCGACGGACATGTCGGCGGCTGGCCAACTTTGGCCCGTGGTTGTGGGGACGACCCTATAGTCGTTGGACATGACGGTGGCGGGCCAATCTAGTCCCGGGGTCGTGGGGACGACCCTATAGTCGTCGGACATGTTGGCGGCTTGTCAGCCTAGTCCCGGGGTCGTGGGTACGACCCTATAGTCGTCGGACAAGTCGGCGGCGGGTCAACCTTGTCCCGGGGTCGTGGGGACGACCCTATAGTCGTCGGACATGTCGGCGGCTGGCCAACTTTGGCCCGGTGTCGTGGGGACGACTCTATAGTCGTCGGAAATGTCGGCGGCTGGCCAACCTGGACCCGGGGTCGTGGTGACGACCCTATTGTCGTCGGACATGTCGGCGGCTGGCCAACTTTGGCCCGTGGTTGTGGGGACGACCCTATAGTCGTTGGACATGACGGTGGCGGGCCAATCTAGTCCCGGGGTCGTGGGTAAGACCCTATAGTCGTCCGACAAGACGGCGGCTGGACATCTTTGGCCCGGGGTCGTGGGGACGACCCTATATTCGTCGGACATGTTGGCGGCTTGTCAGCCTAGTCCCGGGGTCGTGGGTACGACCCTATAGTCGTCGGACAAGTCGGCGGCGGGTCAACCTTGTCCCGGGGTCGTGGGGACGACCCTATAGTCGTCGGACATGTCGGCGGCTGGCCAACTTTGGCCCGGTGTCGTGGGGACGACTCTATAGTCGTCGGAAATGTCGGCGGCTGGCCAACCTGGACCCGGGGTCGTGGTGACGACCCTATTGTCGTCGGACATGACGGTGGCGGGCCAATCTAGTCTCGCGGTCGTGGGGACGACCCTATAATCGTCGGGCATGACGGTGGCGGGCCAATCTAGTCCCGGGGTCGTGCGGACGACCCTATAGTCGTCGGACATGTCGGCGGCTGGCCAACTTTGGCCCGGTGTCGTGGGGACGACTCTATAGTCGTCGGAAATGTCGGCGGCTGGCCAACCTGGACCCGGGGTCGTGGGGACGACCCTATTGTCGTCGGACATGACAGTGGCGGGCCAATATAATCTCGGGGTCGTGGGGACGACCCTATAGTCGTCGGACATGTCGGCGGCTGGCCAACTTTGGCCCGGGGTCGTGGGGACGACCCTATAGTCGTCGGACAAGACGGTGGCGGACCAATCTAGTCCCGGGGTCGTGGGGACGACCCTATAGTCGTCGGACATGTCGGCGGCTGGCCAACTTTGGCCCGTGGTCGTGGGGACGATCCAAAAGTCGTCGGACATGTCGGCGGCTGGCCAACTTTGGCGCGTGGTCGTGGGGACGATCCGATTGTCGTCGGACATGTCGGCGGCTGGCCAACTTTGGCCCGTGGTCGTGGGGACGATCCAAAAGTCGTCGGACATGTCGGCGGCTGGCCAACTTTGGCGCGTGGTCGTGGGGACGACCCTATAGTCGTTGGACATGACGGTGGCGGGCCAATCTAGTCCCGGGGTCGTGGGGACGACCCTATAGTCGTCGGACAAGACGGCGGCTGGACATCTTTGGCCCGGGGTCGTGGGGACGACCCTATAGTCATCGGACATATTGGCGGCTTGTCAGCCTAGTCCCGGGGTCGTGGGTACGACCCTATAGTCGTCGGACAAGTCGGCGGCTGGCCAACCTAGACCCGGGGTCGAGGGGACGACCCTATTGTCGTCGGACATGACGGTGGCGGGCCAATCTAGTCTCGGGGTCGTGGGGACGACCCTATAGTCGACGGACATGTCGGCGGCTGGCCAACTTTGGCGCGTGGTCGTGGGGACGATCCGATTGTCGTCGGACATGTCGACGGCTGGCCAACTTTGGCCCGGTGTCGTGGGGACAACCCAATAGTCGTCGGACATGTCGGCGGCTGGCCAACTTTGGCCCGGTGTCGTGGGGACGACTCTATAGTCGTCGGACATGTCGGCGGGTGGCCAACCTAGTCCCGAGGTCGTGGGGACGACCCTATAGTCGTCGGACATGTCGGCGGCTTGCCAACTTTCGCCCGGGGTCGTGGGGACGATCCAATAGTCGTCGGACATGTCGGCGGCTGGTCAACTTTGGCCCGTGGTCGTGGGGACGACCCTATAGTCGTTGGACATGTCGGCGGCTGGCCAACTTTGACCCGTGGTTGTGGGGACGACCCTATGATCGTTGGACATGACGGTGGCGGGCCAATCTAGTCCCGGGGTCGTGGGGACGACCCTATAGTCGTCGGACAAGACGGCGGCTGGACATCTTTGGCCCGGGGTCGTGGGGACGATCCTATAGTCGTCGGACATGTTGGCGGCTTGTCAGCCTAGTCCCGGGGTCGTGGGTACGACCCTATATTCGTCGGACAAGTCGGCGGCTGGCCAACCTGGACCCGGGGTCGAGGGGACGACCCTATTGTCGTCGGACATGACGGTGGCGGGCCAATCTAGTCTCGGGGTCGTGGGGACGACCCTATAGTCGTCGGACATGTCGGCGGCTGGCCAACTTTGGCCCGGGGTCGTGGGGACGACCCTATAGTCGTCGGACATGTCGGCGGCTGGCCAACTTTGGACCGGTGTCGTGGGGACGACCCTATAGTCTTCGGACATGACGGTAGCGGGCCAATCTAGTCCCGAGGTCGTGGGGACGACCCTATAGTCGTCGGACAAGACGGTGGCGGACCAATCTAGTCCCGGGGTCGTGGGGACGACCCTATAGTCGTCGGACATGACGGTGGCGGGCTAATCTAGTCCCGGGGTCGAGGGGACGACCTTATAGGCGTCGGACAAGACGGCGGCTGGACATCTTTGGCCCGGGGTCGTGGGGACGAGCCTATAGTCGTCGGACATGTCGGCGGCTGGCCAACTTTGGCCCGTGGTCGTGGGGACAACCCAATAGTGGTCGGACATGTCGGCGGCTGGCCAACCTAGTCCCGAGGTCGTGGGGACGACCCTATAGTCGTCGGACTTGACGGTGGCGGGCCAATCTAGTCCCGGGGTCGTGGGGACGACCCTACAGTCGTCGGACATTTCGGCGGCTTGCCAACTTTGGCCCGGGGTCGTGGGACGACCCTATAGTCGTCGGACTTGACGGTAGCGGGCCAATCTAGTCCCGAGGTCGTGGGGACGACCCTATAGTCGTCGGACTTGACGGTGGCGGGCCAATCTAGTCCCGGGGTCGTGGGGACGACCCTATAGTCGTCGGACATGTCGGCGGCTGGCCAACTTTGGCCCGGGGTCGTGGGGACGACCCTATAGTCGTCGGACATGACGGTGGCGGGCCAATCTAGTCCCGGGGTCGTGGGGACGACCCTATAGTCGTCGGACATGTCGGCGGCTGGCCAACTTTGGCCCGTGGTCGTGGGGACGATCCAATAGTCGTCGGACATGTCGACGGCTGGCCAACTTTGGCGCGTGGTCGTGGGGACGATCCGATTGTCGTCGGACATGTCGGCGGCTGGCCAACCTAGACCCGGGGTCGTGGGGACGACCCTATAGTCGTCGGACATGTCGGTGGCGGGCCAATCTAGTCCGGGGGTCGTGGGGACGACCCTACAGTCGTCGGACATTTCGGCGGCTGGCCAACTTTGGCCCGGGGTCGCGGGGACGACCCTATAATCGTCGGACATGTTGGCGGCTTGTCAGCCTAGTCCCGGGGTCGTGGGTACGGCCCTATAGTCGTCGGACATGTCGGCGGCTGTCCAACTTTGGCCCGGGGTCGTGGGGACGACCCTATAGTCGTCGGACATGACGGTGGCGGGCCAATCTAGTCCCGGGGTCGTGGGGACGACCCTATAGTCGTCGGACATGTCGGCGGCTGGCCAACTTTGGCCCGGTGTCGTGGGGACGACTCTATAGTCGTCGGAAATGTCGGCGGCTGGCCAACCTGGACCCGGGGTCGTGGGGACGACCCTATTTTCGTCGGACATGACGGTGGCGGGCCAATCTAGTCTCGGGTCGTGGGGACGACCCTATAGTCGTCGGACATGTCGGCGGCTGGCCAACTTTGGCCCGGGGTCGTGGGGACGACCCTATAGTCGTCGGACATGACGGTGGCGGGCCAATCTAGTCCCGGGGTCGTGGGGACGACCCTATAGTCGTCGGACATGTCGGCGGCTGGCCAACTTTGGCCCGTGGTCGTGGGGACGATCCAATAGTCGGCGGACATGTCGGCGGCTGGCCAACTTTGGCGCGTGGTCGTGGGGACGATCCGATTGTCGTCGGACATGTCGGCGGCTGGCCAGCCTATACCCGGGGTCGTGGGGACGATCCTATTGTCGTCGGACAAGGCGGTGGCGGGCCAATCTAGTCCCGGGGTCGTGGGGACGACCCTATAGTCGTCGGACTTGTCGGTGGCGGGCCAATCTAGTCCGGGGGTCGTGGGGACGACCCTACAGTCGTCGGACATTTCGGCGGCTTGCCAACTTTGGCCCGGGGTCGTGGGGACGATCTAATAGTCGTCGGACATGTCGGCGGCTGGTCAACTTTGGCCCGTGGTCGTGGGGACGACCCTATAGTCGTTGGACATGTCAGCGGCTGGCCAACTTTGGCCCGGTGTCGTGGGGACGACCCAATAGTCGTCGGACATGTCGGCGGCTGGCCAACTTTGGCCCGTGGTCGTGGGGACGATCCGATAGTCGTTGGACATGTTGGCGGCTGGTCAACTTTGGCCCGTGGTCGTGGGGGCGACCCTATAGTCGTCGGACATGTCGGCGGCTGGCCAACCTAGTCCCGAGGTCGTCGGACTTGACGGTGGCGGGCCAATCTAGTCCCGGGGTCGTGGGGACGACCCTACAGTCGTCGGACATTTCGGCGGCTTGCCAACTTTGGCCCGGGGTCGTGGGGACGACCCTATAGTCGTCGGACATGTCGGCGGCTGGTCAACTTTGGCCCGTGGTCGTGGGGACGATCCAATAGTCGTCGGACATGTCGGCGGCTGGCCAACTTTGGCGCGTGGTCGTGGGGACGATCCGATTGTCGTCGGACATGTCGGCGGCTGGCCAACCTATACCCGGGGTCGTGGGGACGATCCTATTGTCGTCGGACAAGGCGGTGGCGGGCCAATCTAGTCCCGGGGTCGTGGGGCCGACCCTATAGTCGTCGGACTTGTCGGTGGCGGGCCAATCTAGTCCGGGGGTCGTGGGGACGACCCTACAGTCGTCGGACATTTCGGCGGCTTGCCAACTTTGGCCCGGGGTCGTGGGGACGATCTAATAGTCGTCGGACATGTCGGCGGCTGGTCAACTTTGGCCCGTGGTCGTGGGGACGACCCTATAGTCGTTGGACATGTCAGCGGCTGGCCAACTTTGGCCCGGGGTCATGGGGACGACCCTACAGTCGTCGGACAAGTCGGCGGCGAGCCAATCTAGTCCCGCGGTCGTGGGGACGACCCTATAGTCGTTGGACATGACGGTGGCGGGCCAATCTAGTCCCGGGGTCGTGGGGACGACCCTATAGTCGTCGGACATGTTGGCGGCTTGTCAGCCTAGTCCCGGGGTCGTGGGTACGACCCTATAGTCGTCGGACAAGTCGGCGGCGGGCCAACCTTGTCCCGGGGTCGTGGGGACGACCCTATAGTCGTCGGACATGTCGGCGGCTGGCCAACTTTTGCCCGTGGTCGTGGGGACGATCCAATAGTCGTCGGACATGTCGGCGGCTGGCCAGCTTTGTCCCGTGGTCGTGGGGACGACCCTATAGTCGTCGGACATGTCGGCGGCTAGCCAACATTGGCCCGTGGTCGTGGGGACGACCCAATAGTCGTTGGAAATGTCAGCGGCTGGCCAACTTTGACCCGGTGTCGTGGGGACGACTCTATAGTCGTCGGACATGTCGGCGGCTGGCCAATCTAGTCCCGGGGTCGTGGGGACGACCCTATAGTTTTTGGACATGTCGGCGGCTGGCCAACTTTGGCCCGTGGTCGTGGGGACGATCCAATAGTCGTCGGACATGTCGGCGGCTGGCCAACCTAGTCCCGAGGTCGTGGGGACGACCCTATAATCGTCGGACTTGACGGTGGCGGGCCAATCTAGTCCCGGGGTCGTGGGGACGACCCTACAGTCGTCGGGCATTTCGGCGTCTTGCCAACTTTGGCCCGGGGTCGTGGGGACGACCCTATAGTCGTCGGACATGTCGGCGGGTGGCCAACCTAGTCCCGAGGTCGTGGGGACGACCCTATAGTCGTCGGACATGTCGGCGGCTGGCCAACCTAGACCCGGGGTCGTGGGGACGAACCTATTGTCGTCGGACATGGCGGTGGCGGGCCAATCTAGTCCCGTGGTCGTGGGGACGACCCTATAGTCGTCGGACATGTCGGCGGCTGGCCAACCTAGTCCCGTGGTCGTGGGGACGATCCGATAGTCGTTGGACATGACGGTGGCGGGCCATTCTAGTCCCGGGGTCGTGGGGGCGACCCTATAGTCGTCGGACATGTCGGCGGCTGGCCAACTTTGGCCCGTGGTCGTGGGGACGACCCAATAGTCGTCGGACATGTCGGCGGCTGGCCAACCTAGTCCCGAGGTCGTCGGACTTGACGGTGGCGAGCCAATCTAGTCCCGGGGTCGTGGGGACGACCCTGCAGTCGTCGGACATGTCGGCGGCTGGTCAATCTAGTCCCGGGGTCGTGGGGACGACCCTATAGTCGTCGGACATGTCGGCGGGTGGCCAACCTAGTCCCGAGGTCGTGGGGACGACCCTATAGTCGTCGGACCTGACGGTGGCGGGCCAATCTAGTCCCGGGGTCGTGGGGACGACCCTACAGTCGTCGGACATTTCGCCGGCTGGTCAATCTAGTCCCGGGGTCGTGGGGACGACCCTATAGTCTTCGGACATATCGGCGGCTGGCCAACTTTGGCCCGAGGTCGTGGGGGCGACCCTATAGTCGTCGGACATGTCGGCGGCTGGCCAACCTAGTCCCGAGGTCGTCGGACTTGACGGTGGCGGGCCAATCTAGTCCCGGGGTCGTGGGGACGACCCTGCAGTCGTCGGACATGTCGGCGGCTGGTCAATCTAGTCCCGGGGTCGTGGGGACGACCCTATAGTCTTCGGACATGTCGGCGGCTGGCCAACTTTGGCCCGTGGTCGTGGGGACGACCCAATAGTCGTCGGACATGTCGGCGGCTGGCCAACTTTGGCCCGTAGTCGTGGGGACGACTCTATAGTCGTCGGACATGTCGGCGGCTGGCCAATCTAGTCCCGGGGTCGTGGGGACGACTCTATAGTCATCGGACATGTCGGCGGCTGGCCAACTTTGGCCCGTGGTCGTGGGGACGATCCAATAGTCGTCGGACATGTCGGCGGCTGGCCAATCTAGTCCCGTGGTCGTGGGGACGACCCTATAGTCTTCGGACATGACGGTAGCGGGCCAATCTAGACCCGAGGATGTGGGGACGACCCTATAGTCGTCGGACATTTCGGCGGCTGTCCAACTTTGGCCCGGTGTCGTGGGGACGATCCAATAGTCGTCGGACATGTCGGCGGCGGGCCAACCTTGTCCCGGGGTCGTGGGGACGACCCTATAGTCGTCGGACATGACGGTGTCGGGCCAATCTAGTCCCGGGGTCGTGGGGACGACCCTATAGTCGTCGGACATGTCGGCGGCTGGCCAACTTTGGCCCGTGGTCGTGGGGACGACCCAATAGTCGTCGGAAATGTCGGTGGCTGTCCAACTTTGGCCCGGGTGTCGTGGGGACGACCCTATAGTCGTCGGACATGTCGGCGGCGAGCCAACATTGACCCGGGGTCGTGGGGACGACTCTATAGTCGTCGGACATGTCGGCGGCTGGCCAAATATGACCCGGGGACGTGGGGACGAGCCTATAGTCTTCGGACAAGTCGGCGGCTGGCCAAATTTGGCCCGTGGTTGTGTGGACGACCCTATAGTCGTCGGATATGTCGGCGGCTGGCCAGCTTTGACCCGTGGTCGTGGGAACGACCCTATTGTCGTCGGAAATAACGGTGGCGGGCCAATCTATTCCCGGGGTCGTGGGGACTACCCTATAGTCGTCGGACAAGTCGGCAGCTTGCCAACTTTGGCACGGAGTCGTGGGGACGACCCTACAGTCGTCGGACAAGTCGGCGGCGAGCCAATCTAGCCCCGCGGTCGTGGGGACGACCCTATAGTCGTCGGACATGTCGGCGGCTGGCCAACTTTGGCCCGGGGTCGTGGGGACGACCCTATAGTCGTCGGACAAGTCGGCGGCGGGGCAACCTAGTCCCGGGGTCGTGGGGACCACCCTATAGTCGTCGGACATGACGGTGGTGGGCCAGTCTAGTCCCGGGTCGTGGGGACGACCCTATAGTCGTCGGACATGTCGGCGCCTGGCCAACTTTGGCCCGTGGTCGTGGGGAGGACCCTATACTCGTCGGACAAGTCGGCGGCGAGCCAATCTAGTCCCGCGGTCGTGGGGACGACCCTATAGTCGTCGGACAAGTCAGCGGCTGGCCAACATTGGCCCGCGGTCGTGGGGACGACCATATAGTCGTCGGACATGACGGTGGCGGGCCACTCTAGTCCCGGGTCGTGGGGACGACCCTATAGTCGTCGGACATGTCGCCGGCTGGCCAACTTTGGCCCGTACTCGTGGGTACGACCCTATAGTCGTCGGACATGACGGTGTCGGGCCAACTTTGGCCCGTGGTCGTGGGGACGACCCAATAGTCGTCGGAAATGTCGGTGGCTGTCCAACTTTGGCCCGGGGGTCGTGGGGACGACCCTATAGTCGTCGGACATGTCGGCGGCGAGCCAACATTGACCCGAGGTCGTGGGGACGACTCTATAGTCGTCGGACATGTCGGCGGCTGGCCAAATATGACCCGGGGACGTGGGGACGAGCCTATAGTCGTCGGACAAGTCAGCGGCTGGCCAACATTGGCCCGTGGTACGTGGGGACGACCCTATAGTCGTCGGATATGTCGGCGGCTGGCCAACTTTGGCCCGTGGTCGTGGGGACGACCCTATAGTCGTCGGACAAGTCGGCGGCGAGCCAATCTAGTCCCGCGGTCGTGGGGACGACCCTATAGTCGTCGGACAAGTCAGCGGCTGGCCAACATTGGCCCGTGGTCGTGGGGACGACCATATAGTCGTCGGACATGACGGTGGCGGGCCACTCTAGTCCCGGGTCGTGGGGACGACCCTATAGTCGTCGGACATGTCGGCGGCTGGCCAACTTTGGCCCGGGGTCGTGGGGACGACCCTATAGTCGTCGGACAAGTCGGCGGCGGGGCAACCTAGTCCCGGGGTCGTGGGGACCACCCTATAGTCGTCGGACATGACGGTGGTGGGCCAGTCTAGTCCCGGGTCGTGGGGACGACCCTATAGTCGTCGGACATGTCGGCGGCTGGCCAACTTTGGCCCGTGGTCGTGGGGAGGACCCTATACTCGTCGGACAAGTCGGCGGCGAGCCAACCTAGTCCGGGGGTCGTGGGGACGACCCTATACTCGTCGGAGAAGTCTGCGGCGGGCCAACCTAGTCCCGGGGTCGTAGGGACGACCCTATAGTCGTCGGACATGTCGCCGGCTGGCCAACTTTGGCCCGTACTCGTGGGTACGACCCTATAGTCGTCGGACATGACGGTGTCGGGCCAATCTAGTCCCGGGGTCGTGGGGACGACCCTATAGTCGTCGGACATGACGGTGTCGGGCCAATCTAGTCCCGGGGTCGTGGGGACGACCCTATAGTCGTCGGACATGTCGGCGGCTGGCCAACTTTGGCCCGTGGTCGTGGGGACGACCCAATAGTCGTCGGAAATGTCGGTGGCTGTCCAACTTTGGCCCGGGGGTCGTGGGGACGACCCTATAGTCGTCGGACATGTCGGCGGCTGGCCAACTTTGGCCCGGGGTCGTGGGGACGACCCTATAGTCGTCGGATGTGTCGGGGGCTGGCCAACTTTGGCCCGTGGTCGTGGGGACGACCCTATAGTCGTCGGAAATGACGGTGGCGGGCCAATCTATTCCCGGGGTCGTGGGGAGGACCCTATAGTCGTCGGACATATCAGCGGCTGGCCAACTTTGGCCCGGGGTCGTGGGGACGACCCTATAGTCGTCGGACATGACGGTGGCGGGCCAGTCTAGTCCCGGGTCATGGGGACGACCCTATAGTCGTCGGACATGACGGTGGCGAGCCAACCTAGTCCCGGGGTCGTGGGGACGATCCTATAATCGTCGGAGGTGTCGGCGGGTGGCCAACTTTGGCCCGTGGTCGTGGGGACGGCCCTATAGTCCTCGGACAAGTCGGCGGCTGGCCAACTTTGGCCCAGGGTTGTGGGGACGACCCTATAGTCGACGGACATGACCGTGGCGGGCCAATCTAGTCCCGGGGTCGTGGGGACGACCCTATAGTCGTCGGAAATGTCGGTGGCTGTCCAACCTTGGCCTGGGGGTCGTAGGGACGACCCTATAGTCGTCGGACATGTCGGCGGCTGGCCAAATTTGGCCCGTAGTCGTGGGTACGACCCTGTAGTCGTCGGACATGACGGTGTCGGGCCAATCTAGTCCCGGGGTCGTGGGAACGACCCTATAGTCGTCGGACAAGTCGGCGGCGAGCCCACCTAGTCCGGGGGTCGTAGGGACGACCCTATAGTCGTCGGACATGTCGCCGGCTGGCCAAATTTGGCCCGTGGTCGTGGGGACGACCCTATACTCGTCGGACAAGTCGGCGGCGAGCCAACCTAGTCCGGGGGTCGTGGGGACGACCCTATAGTCGTCGGAGAAGTCGGCGGCGGGCCAACCTAGTCCCGGGGTCGTGGGGACCACCCTATAGTCGTCGGACATAACGGTGGCGGGCCAATCTAGTCCCGGGGTCGTGGGGACGACCCTATAGTCGTCGGACAAGTCGGCGGCTGGCCAACCTAGACCCGGGGTCGTGGGGACGACCCTATTGTCGTCGGATATGTCGGCGGCTGGCCATCTTTGGCCCGTGGTCGTGGGGACGATCCGATAATCGTCGGACATGTCGGCGGCTGGCCAACTTTGGCCCGTGGTCGTGGGGACGATCCAATAGTCGTCGGACATGTCGGCGGCTGGCCAACCTAGACCGGGTGTCGTGGGGACGACCCTATTGTCGTCGGACATGGCGGTGGCGGGCCAATCTAGTCCCGTGGTCGTGGGGACGACCCTATAGTCGTCGGACATGTCGGCGGCTGGCCAACTTTGGGCCGTGGTCGTGGGGACGACCCTATAGTCGTCGGAAATGTCGGTGGCTGTCCAACTTTGGCCCGGGGGTCGTGGGGACGACCCTATAGTCGTCGGACATGTCGGCGGCTGGCCAACTTTGGCCCGTACTCGTGGGTACGACCCTATAGTCGTCGGACATGACGGTGTCGGGCCAATCTAGTCCCGGGGTCGTGGGGACGACCCTATAGTCGTCGGACATGTCGGCGGCTGGCCAACTTTGGCCCGTGGTCGTGGGGACGACCCAATAGTCGTCGGAAATGTCGGTGGCTGTCCAACTTTGGCCCGGGGGTCGTGGGGACGACCCTATAGTCGTCGGACATGTCGGCGGCGAGCCAACATTGACCCGGGGTCGTGGGGACGACTCTATAGTCGTCGGACATGTCGGCGGCTGGCCCAATATGACCCGGGGACGTGGGGACGAGCCTATAGTCTTCGGACAAGTCGGCGGCTGGCCAATCTAGTCCCGCGGTCGTGGGGACGACCCTATAGTCGTCGGACAAGTCAGCGGCTGGCCAACATTGGCCCGTGGTCGTGGGGACGACCATATAGTCGTCGGACATGACGGTAGCGGGCCACTCTCTGTCCCGGGTCGTGGGGACGACCCTATAGTCGTCGGACATGTCGGCGGCTGGCCAACTTTGGCCCGGGGTCGTGGGGACGACCCTATAGTCGTCGGACAAGTCAGCGGCTGGCCAACACTGGCCCGTGGTCGTGGGGAAGAGCCTATAGTCGTCGGACAAGTCAGCGGCTGGCCAACATTGGCCCGTGGTCGTGGGGACGACCCTACAGTCGTCGGATATGTCGGCGGCTGGCCAACTTTGGCCCGTGGTCGTGGGGACGACCCTATAGTCGTCGGAAATGACGGTGGCGGGCCAATCTAGTCCCGGGGTCATGGGGACGACCCTACAGTCGTCGGACAAGTCGGCGGCGAGCCAATCTAGTCCCGCGGTCGTGGGGACGACCCTATAGTCGTCGGACAAGTCAGCGGCTGGCCAACATTGGCCCGTGGTCGTGGGGACGACCCTATAGTCGTCAGACATGACGGTGGCGAGCCAACCTACTCCCGGGGTCGTGGGGACGACCCTATAGTCGTCGGACAAGTCGGCGGCGGGGCAACCTAGTCCCGGGGTCGTGGGGACCACCCTATAGTCGTCGGACATGACGGTGTCGGGCCAATCTAGTCCCGGGGTCGTGGGGACGACCCTATAGTCGTCGGACATGTCGGCGGCTGGCCAACTTTGGCCCGTGGTCGTGGGGACGACCCAATAGTCGTCGGAAATGTCGGTGGCTGTACAACTTTGGCCCGGGGGTCGTGGGGACGACCCTATAGTCGTCGGAAATGACGGTGGCGGGCCAATCTAGTCCCGGGGTCATGGGGACGACCCTACAGTCGTCGGACAAGTCGGCGGCGAGCCAATCTAGTCCCGCGGTCGTGGGGACGACCCTATAGTCGTCGGACAAGTCAGCGGCTGGCCAACATTGGCCCGTGGTCGTGGGGACGACCCTATAGTCGTCAGACATGACGGTGGCGAGCCAACCTACTCCCGGGGTCGTGGGGACGACCCTATAGTCGTCGGACATGTCGCCGGCTGGCCAACTTTGGCCCGTACTCGTGGGTACGACCCTATAGTCGTCGGACATGACGGTGTCGGGCCAATCTAGTCCCGGGGTCGTGGGGACGACCCTATAGTCGTCGGACATGTCGGCGGCTGGCCAACTTTGGCCCGTGGTCGTGGGGACGACCCAATAGTCGTCGGAAATGTCGGTGGCTGTCCAACTTTGGCCCGGGGTTCGTGGGGACGACCCTATAGTCGTCGGACATGTCGGCGGCGAGCCAACATTGACCCGGGGTCGTGGGGACGACTCTATAGTCGTCGGACATGTCGGCGGCTGGCCCAATATGACCCGGGGACGTGGGGACGAGCCTATAGTCTTCGGACAAGTCGGCGGCTGGCCAATCTAGTCCCGCGGTCGTGGGGACGACCCTATAGTCGTCGGACAAGTCAGCGGCTGGCCAACATTGGCCCGTGGTCGTGGGGACGACCATATAGTCGTCGGACATGACGGTAACGGGCCACTCTCTGTCCCGGGTCGTGGGGACGACCCCATAGTCGTCGGACATGTCGGCGGCTGGCCAACTTTGGCCCGGGGTCGTGGGGACGACCCTATAGTCGTCGGATATGTCGGCGGCTGGCCAACTTTGGCCCGTGGTCGTGGGGACGACCCTATAGTCGTCGGACATGACGGTGATGGGCCAGTATAGTCCCGGGTCATGGGGACGACCCTATAGTCGTCGGACAAGTCGGCGGCTGGCCAACTTTGGCCCGTGGTCGTGGGGACGACCCTATAGTCGTCAGACATGACGGTGGCGAGCCAACCTACTCCCGGGGTAGTGGGGACGACCCTTTAGTCGTCGGACAAGTCGGCGGCGGGGCAACCTAGTCCCGGGGTCGTGGGGACCACCCTATAGTCGTCGGACATGACGGTGGTGGGCAAGTCTAGTCCCGGGTCGTGGGGACGGCCCTATAGTCGTCGGACATGACGGCGGCTGGCCAACTTTGGCCCGTGGTTGTGGGGACGACCCTATAGTCGTTGGACATGACGGTGGCGGGGCAATCTAGTCCCGGGGTCGTGGGGACGACCCTATAGTCGTCGGACAAGACGGCGGCTGGACATCTTTGGCCCGGGGTCGTGGGGACGACCCTATAGTCGTCGGACATGTCGGCGGCTGGCCAACTTTGGCCCGTGGTCGTGGGGACAACCCAATAGTGGTCGGACATGTCGGCGGCTGGCCAACCTAGTCCCGAGGTCGTGGGGACGACCCTATAGTCGTCGGACTTGACGGTGGCGGGCCAATCTAGTCCCGGGGTCGTGGGGACGACCCTACAGTCGTCGGACATTTCGGCGGCTTGCCAACTTTGGCCCGGGGTCGTGGGACGACCCTATAGTCGTCGGACTTGACGGTAGCGGGCCAATCTAGTCCCGAGGTCGTGGGGACGACCCTATAGTCGTCGGACTTGACGGTGGCGGGCCAATCTAGTCCCGGGGTCGTGGGGACGACCCTACAGTCGTCGGACATTTCGGCGGCTTGCCAACTTTGGCCCGGTGTCGTGGGGACGACTCTATAGTCGTCGGAAATGTCGGCGGCTGGCCAACTTTGGCCCGTGGTTGTGGGGACGACCCTATAGTCGTTGGACATGACGGTGGCGGGCCAATCTAGTCCCGGGGTCGTGGGTAAGACCCTATAGTCGTCGGACAAGACGGCGGCTGGACATCTTTGGCCCGGGGTCGTGGGGACGACCCTATAGTCGTCGGACATGTTGGCGGGTTGTCAGCCTAGTCCCGGGGTCGTGGGTACGACCCTATAGTCGTCGGACAAGTCGGCGGCGGGCCAACCTTGTCCCGGGGTCGTGGGGACGACCCTATAGTCGTCGGACATGTCGGCGGCTGGCCAACTTTGGCCCGGTGTCGTAGGGACGACTCTATAGTCGTCGGAAATGTCGGCGGCTGACCAACCTGGACCCGGGGTCGTGGGGACGACCCTATTGTCGTCGGACATGACGGTGGCGGGCCAATCTAGTCTCGCGGTCGTGGGGACGACCCTATAGTCGTCGGACAAGTCGGCAGCTTGCCAACTTTGGCACGGAGTCGTGGGGACGACCCTACAGTCGTCGGACAAGTCGGCGGCGAGCCAATCTAGCCCCGCGGTCGTGGGGACGACCCTATAGTCGTCGGACAAGTCAGCGGCTGGCCAACATTGGCCCGTGGTACGTGGGGACGACCCTATAGTCGTCGGATATGTCGGCGGCTGGCCAACTTTGGCCCGTGGTCGTGGGGACGACCCTACAGTCGTCGGACATGACGGTGGCGGGCCACTCTAGTCCCGGGTCGTGGGGACGACCCTATAGTCGTCGGACATGTCGGCGGCGGGCCAACCTAGTCCCGGGGTCGTGGGGATGACCCTATAGTCGTCGGACATGACGGTGGCGGGCCAGTCTTGTCCCGGGTCGTGGGGACGACCCTATAGTCGTCGGACATGTCGCCGGCTGTCCAACTTTGGCCCGTGGTCGTGGGGACGACCCTATAGTCGTCGGACATAACGGTGGCGGGCCAATCTAGTCCCGGGGTCGTGGGGACGACCCTATAGTCGTCGGACAAGTCGGCGGCGGGCCTACCTAGTCCCGGGGTCGTGGGGACGACCCTATAGTCGTCGGACATGACGGTGGCGGGCCAGTCTAGTCCCGGGTCGTGGGGACGACCCTATAGTCGTCGGACATGTCGGCGGCTGGCCAACTTTGGCCCGTGGTCGTGGCGACGATCCAATAATCGTCGGACATGTCGGCGGCTGGCCAACTTTGGCCCGTGGTTGTGGGGACGACCCTATAGTCGTTGGACATGACGGTGGCGGGCCAATCTAGTCCCGGGGTCGTGGGGACGACCCTATAGTCGTCGGACAAGACGGCGGCTGGACATCTTTGGCCCGGGGTCGTGGGGACGACCCTACAGTCGTCGGACATTTCGGCGGCTTGCCAACTTTGGCCCGGGGTCGTGGGGACGACCCTATAGTCGTCGGACATGTCGGCGGCTGGCCAACTTTGGCCCGTGATTGTGGGGACGACCCTATAGTCGTTGGACATGACGGTGGCGGCCAATCTAGTCCCGGGGTCGTGGGTAAGACCCTATAGTCGTCGGACAAGACGGCGGCTGGCCAACTTTGGCCCGGGGTCGTGGGGACGACCCTATAATCGTCGGACATGACGGTGGCGGGCCAATCTACTCCCGGGGTCGTAGGGACGACCCTATAGTCGTCGGACATTTCGGCGGCTGGCCAACTTTGGCCCGGGGTCGTGGGGACGACCCTATAGTCGTCGGACATGTTGGCGGCTTGTCAGCCTAGTCCCGGGGTCGTGGGTACGGCCCTATAGTCGTCGGACAAGTCGGCGGCGGGCCAACCTTGTCCCGGGGTCGTGGGGACGACCCTATAGTCGTCGGACATGTCGGCGGCTGGCCAACTTTGGCCCGTGGTTGTGGGGACGACCCTATAGTCGTTGGACATGACGGTGGCGGGCCAATCTAGTCCCGGGGTCGTGGGGACGACCCTATAGTCGTCGGACATGTCGGCGGCTGGCCAACTTTGGACCGGTGTCGTGGGGACGACTCTATAGTCGTCGGAAATGTCGGCGGCTGGCCAACCTGGACCCGGGGTCGTGGGGACGACCCTATTGTCGTCGGACATGACGGTGGCGGGCCAATCTAGTCCCGGGGTCGTGGGGACGACCCTATAGTCGTCGGACATGTCGGCGGCTGGCCAACTTTGGCCCGGGGTCGTGGGGGCGACCCTATAGTCGTCGGACATGTTGGCGGCTTGTCAGCCTAGTCCCGGGGTCGTGGGTACGGCCCTATAGTCGTCGGACAAGTCGGCGGCGGGCCAACCTTGTCCCGGGGTCGTGGGGACGACCCTATAGTCGTCGGACATGTCGGCGGCTGGCCAACTTTGGCCCGTGGTTGTGGGGACGACCCTATAGTCGTTGGACATGACGGTGGCGGGCCAATCTAGTCCCGGGGTCGTGGGGACGACCCTATAGTCGTCGGACATGTCGGCGGCTGGCCAACTTTGGACCGGTGTCGTGGGGACGACCCTATAGTCGTCGGACATGTCGGCGGCTGGCCAACTTTGGCCCGGGGTCGTGGGGGCGACCCTATAGTCGTCGGACATGTTGGCGGCTTGTCAGCCTAGTCCCGGGGTCGTGGGTACCACCCTACAGTCGTCGGACATTTCGGCGGCTTGCCAACTTTGGCCCGGGGTCGTGGGGACGACCCTTGTTGAAGACAGAGTGAGGAAGGGGGGTCGCCGCCGTTCCGAGCGAGGCGACGAATGCCTCTAGCGCTCGATCGCGGGCCGATACGAATCGACTGATGTTTACAAAGGAGCTGAGTGGGCCATCTCTGGGTGTACTCACCTAATTGCGATGGCTCACTCAGCTGCGAATTACGTCACCTGAAGTCACGTGACTTCCCGGAATCCTCGTCAGGATTCCGGGAGACGAGATTTCCTCCTTCTTCTCTTTCCGAGTGCCTAACAAAGAGCACGTCTCGCGATCGCGCAAGTTTCTGAAATCGGTATTCGAAATCGATATACGTGACCAGATCGCTGGTGCAGTGGACAAGCGTCCAGATTAAACATTATCTTTGATCGAGTAAACAGTTTGTAAATAGATGTATATAGAGTGAAGTGAGTTTATTAAATGGTACATGTTCCTTTCTGTAAAGTCCGAGAACAGTCAATTGTGCGCGTCTGTACATTTTCTGTAACATAACTCGTAACATTATTTTTGGTCCTTCGAGCCGGATAGTCGGCCTCTATAGTTTCTATCGTAAGAATTGAGTGAGTTTCTGGAGTGTTCGTCGCACGTGCACGTTCGGTGTCCTCCATATTCCGTCGGTTAACATGGCTGACTTGATCGACGAACAGAAGGAGACCATCCGGAGAATCTCCAGGGTGGTAGAAAACCTGAAAAAGCTGGGCTCAGCAAAAATGACCGAGGGAGCGGTGCGTTCGCGCCTAGATACGCTCGAGGAAATGTGGAGGGAGTTCAGAACTCAGCATCGGGACGTCGTCAAGGCCTCTAAAGAGCACACCGCGCTGAGGGCAGATGAGTATTTTAGCAAGAATCTGTTCGACCTCACGGAGGAATCGTATATGGAACAAAGGGGTCTGTTATTAGACATTTTGAAACCAGTTGGAAAGTCGTTACCGGCCAAGAGTTCCAGTTCAAACGTAACGGATGCTGAGGGTGAGTCGAGGTCACGCGCTGCTTTGCCCCGAATTCCCCTTCCAGCGTTCGACGGTCGTTATTGTGAGTGGCCGTCCTTCCGTGACTTGTTTGTGTCGCTGATCGTGAAGGACTCTTCGCTGAGTGACGTGGATAGACTTCACTATCTGAAAACATGTCTGAAGGGAGAAGCGGCGGGGCATTTGAAGGATTACACTACCACGGAAAGTAACTTTACCTTGGCGTGGGAGGCGTTGAAAGAGCGATACGAGAACAAGCGAAAGCTGGTACGGGCACAACTTACCGTGTTGTCGAACTTGGCCCCGGTGACCAAGGAATCGGCATCCGAGTTGAAACGACTGCTATACGGTACCTGTGGAGTAGTCGGAGCTCTAAATCAACTCGGGCGACCAGTCACCAACGCTACAGATTGGCTGGTGTACATTACCGTAGAGCGACTGGATGCCCAGTCGCGTCGTGAGTGGGAAACGTCGTTGGGCTCTTCCGACGAGGTGCCCACATTCGAGGAGCTAAAGGAATTCCTGGATAGGCGAATCGACACCGTCGAGGCACTCGAAGAACAGCGTCGAGGGAGCAGCCAGCCGGAGGCGAAGAAGACAGGTGCGAAGGTCGCCAGAGTGCACCAAGTCTCCACCTCAACCAATCCTGCTAAGGATTGTAGCCTGTGCAAGGGCAAGCACTATGTGGCGTTTTGTCCCGTCTATCAGAAGAAGTCCCCAGCAGAAAAGCAGGCGGTCACCGAGTCACTGCATCTCTGCGTAAACTGCCTGGGTAGACATCAATTCGACGTGTGTCAGTCGATCAAGACGTGCAGGATTTGTGACGAGAAACATCATACATCTCTTCATGATGTCCTGTGCGCTACCGCAAAGCCAGCGGTCCATCACGCCGCGCTGGAAGGGTTTCGGTCAGCCAAGGTGATTCTCAGTACCGCGAGAGTGAAGCTACTGGATCCCAGTAGAACAGCTGTGAGCGTGCGAGCACTCATCGATCCGGCGAGTGAGGTGTCAGTCATCGCGGAATCTTTGGTGCAACGACTGGGGCTCCGTCGTCGGAGTGCTCGAATACCCTTACTTGGAGTGGGCGGTGCCCGATCCCGCTCCACGAAGGGATTTACGATCATCACTGTTGCATCCCACTGCAACGAAGAATGCCGTCACGAAGTGTCAGCATTGATTTTACCAGAACTCTCTGGACACGTACCGCGGATGTTCCCGGAAGAACGAACGTGGCATCACTTGCAAGGCCTATCGCTTGCGGATCCGTGGTACCAGAGGAACGATCCAGTGGAGCTACTCCTGGGTGCCGATGTGTATAATAAAATCCTGCGCTGTGGGGTGCGGCTTGGCGGCCCTAACGCTCCTGTCGCCCAGGAAACCTGTCTGGGATGGATTCTCAACGGAGGCGTCAAGGACAATTCGAGCCATCCTGACCCACTATTTGGCACACCTTCAGTTCACCACTGCACTGTGGACAAGGAGTTGGTAAGCATTCTAACCAAATTTTGGGAGCAGGAAGAAATTTCCATAGTTGTGCAGCCAACGCCGGAGAATGAAGAGTGCGAGCGGCACTTCTTGCGGACATACCGACGCGATGACGAAGGTCGCTTCGTAGTGAGCTTGCCCTTCAAGGCAACTCCTAGCCTAGGCGATTCCCGACGGGCAGCGTTGAGGACTCTGGAAGCCATGCAGCGTAGGTCTCGACGTTCAAAAAACCTACAGGAAGCGTACGAGGACTTCATGAACGAGTACGAATCCATGGGACACATGACTCGTGCCCCGAATTCAGGTGGGAACCTCACCAGGAACATCGGCTTCTATCTCCCGCATCATGGGGTGTGGAAGGAGACGAGCTCCACCACTAAATTGCGTGTGGTCTTCAATGGATCACTGAAGACCGACAATGGAAGAAGCCTCAACGAGTTCCTCCACACGGGGCAAAATCTGCTCCCTCCTTTGGCGGAGGTGCTCCTCCGGTGGCGAAAGCACGCAGTAGCTTTCACCGCCGATGTCGCAAAAATGTATCGCCAGATCCGGGTGCAGAAGGACGACTGGAAATGGCAGAAGATTCTGTGGAGCAGACATGCTGGTGAAGCTCCTGAAGAGTATCACCTGTGCACGGTAACATATGGATTAGCGTGTGCTCCATACCTGGCGATCCGTTGCATCCACCAGCTGGCTACCGAGGAGGCTGAGAAGTTCCCAGCGGCGGCGAGCGTCATCCGTCGTGACGTCTACGTGGACGACGTGCTTTCTGGAGCTCCCACTCTAGACGAAGCTCAGCAGCTTCAACGCGAGCTTTATGAGCTCCTCATGGCGGGCGGGTTCCCGCTCCGCAAGTGGGCATCTAATTCAAGGGAGCTGCTAGGCAGTATAACCTCGGTCGACGCAGAGGCCACTCGGAGCTGGACTTCGTCAGGTCCTCATAGCGTGTTGGGGATCGAGTGGCTACCTTCAGTTGACTGCTTTCAGATTACGATAGCGGATAGCCCAGGCGCAGCAGCAGTCACCAAGAGGACGGTGCTGAGCAAAACGGCCCAGTTGTTCGATCCACTGGGATGGTTGGCCCCAGTGACCATCGCAGCAAAAATCCTGATCCAGGAATTGTGAGCTGCTGAAGACCGACTGGGACACTCCGCTGCCACCACGGGAGGAGCAGCACTGGGCGCAATTCGTGCTGGAGTTGCCATCTCTAGCAGGCATTCAGATTCCCCGCTGGCTAGGATGGCTGCCCTTGAGCAGCTTCGTAGAGCTGCATGGTTTCGCGGACGCTTCTGAACGCGCCTATGCAGCAGTCATATACCTCCGAGTCGTCGACGCATCAGGCATATCGCGTTCCACGTTGGTAACTGCCAAAAGCAAGGTTTCGCCGTTAAAACAGGTCTCTATACCGCGGCTGGAACTCTGCGCCGCGTGGTTGTTGACACGCCTGGCGGCCCATACACTCACCGTCCTGGAGCTGGAGGAAGTGGACGTGCACCTGTGGAGCGATTCCCTTGTGGCCTTGGGTTGGATTCGAGGGCACCCAACTCGATGGACGACCTACGTGGCCAATCGGGTTTCCTCTATCCAACAGAAGTTGCCACTTGCTATGTGGCACCACGTCCAAGGCACCGACAACCCGGCGGACTGTGCGTCCCGAGGACTATCGCCGAGGGACCTCCCGGACTTCTCTCTCTGGTGGACTGGACCGGGTTGGCTCAACTCTCCTCATCAATGGCCTCGGACGGAAGCTAGAATTCAGGAGCCGACCTTGGAGCAACGAACCAGGAGTCTCCATACTCAGCTCCCTGGGGAGGACGAGGTGAGCCAATATATATCACGGTCCTCTAACCTACGTCGTCTCTTCAGGGTAACCGCTTGGTGTTGCCGCTGGTTGCCCAAGTACAAGGGCAGTCGTCCAGCGCACCTCACATCAGAGGAGATCCACGCGGCCCGAAGAAGACTGGTCCGGTTGGTGCAGCGACAATCTTTTCCAATGGAGGTCAGCAGCCTGCAGGTCGAACGGGCCATTCCATCAAAGAGTCGCCTACGGAAACTAAATCCCTTCTTGGACGAGGAAGGACTATTGAGAGTAGGAGGGCGGTTGCAAGGCGCCGCATTACCCTACGATCGGACTCACCCGCTTATTCTTCCGGACGAGTCTCCCCTGGCGGTCCTGTGGGTGAAGTCATCCCATCTACGATGTCTTCACGGAGGCGTTCAACTCACGCTGGCGACAGTGAGACAGGAGTGCTGGATTCTGAGGGGTCGTCCGATGGTAAAGTCGTGCCTGCGGGAATGCGTTATCTGTTTTAGATGGAGACATCAACCTCCTGTACAGCTAATGGGAAATCTTCCCCGCGCGCGTGTCATTCCTTGCAGGCCGTTCATGAAAGCCGGCGTCGATTACGCCGGGCCGATACTGGTGCGTTCCGGGCGAGGGCGTGGACAGAGGAGCTTCAAGGGTTACATTGCCCTATTTATCTGCCTGTCAACAAAGGCAGTTCATCTGGAGTTGGTGTCCGATGGAAGTGCGGAGACGTTTTTGGCAGCGCTCAGGAGATTCGTAGCTCGCAGAGGAATTTGTTCCGAAATATATAGCGACTGTGGCACCAATTTCGTGGGAGCCAATCGCGAGCTGCGAGCCCTCTTGCGCTCTGCCCTTCTTGATGGCCGCGACCTCCTCACAACCATTGCCGCGGAGGGCATCGAGTGGAAGTTCAATCCACCCGCGGCCCCTCACTTCGGCGGGTTGTGGGAGGCAGCGGTCAAGTCTGTCAAGCACCACCTTCGAAGACAAATCGGTGAGCAGAGACTCACGTTCGAGGAACTGTCCACGCTCTTAGCTGGCATCGAAGCCTGCTTAAATTCCAGACCGCTGGAACCCTTGTCGGACGACCCTGACGATTTCCAAGCGTTGACCCCCGGTCACTTCTTAATCGGAGGTCCACTGATCGCCATTCCCGAACCGAGCCTGGAGGAGTTGCCTGCGTCCAGACTTTCCCGATGGCAGTTGGTGCAACAAATGCAACAACACTTTTGGCGTCGGTGGTCGAAGGAATACCTGAACACGCTGCAAACGCGAGGTAAATGGTGTCAGGTACGACCCACAATTCAAAAGGGGACTTTGTGCCTCTTAAAACAGGAACTTCTTCCACCGACGAGGTGGCCGTTAGCTCGAATCACTGCAGTGCATCCGGGCTCAGACGGTCTCACACGAGTCGTCACGGTGAAAACCGCGAAAACTGAGATTAAACGGCCTATTAACAAGGTCATTCCATTGCCCACGCCGTCGGCGAATAGTCTGGACGCCGGCCACGCGACGAGTCAACGAGGCTAACCTCAAATTTTTTATACTTATGTTCACTCACCTTATTTGTTGTTCGTTAAAATGTCAGTCCTGTACAACTGCGGTAATGGTTGTTGTTTCGTTGGGCGGTTCAAGACACTGTCGAACACTCATAACCACACTTTCACTCCTGTACACACTACATTATTATTGTTTTGTAGGCACTCTCTGCGCACTGGCTGCTATGCGAGCAGTGATCATTCGCGCATGGACGGCGCCTGCGCCCTCTCATATCTGTCCAAGTTGAGGCCCAAGGATCGCATGAATCCAAGCAGCACTTTCGGCAGTGCAATATTTCGTCAAGCTCCTTGACGAGGCGGGCGGGAAATGTTGAAGACAGAGTGAGGAAGGGGGGTCGCCGCCGTTCCGAGCGAGGCGACGAATGCCTCTAGCGCTCGATCGCGGGCCGATACGAATCGACTGATGTTTACAAAGGAGCTGAGTGGGCCATCTCTGGGTGTACTCACCTAATTGCGATGGCTCACTCAGCTGCGAATTACGTCACCTGAAGTCACGTGACTTCCCGGAATCCTCGTCAGGATTCCGGGAGACGAGATTTCCTCCTTCTTCTCTTTCCGAGTGCCTAACAAAGAGCACGTCTCGCGATCGCGCAAGTTTCTGAAATCGGTATTCGAAATCGATATACGTGACCAGATCGCTGGTGCAGTGGACAAGCGTCCAGATTAAACATTATCTTTGATCGAGTAAACAGTTTGTAAATAGATGTATATAGAGTGAAGTGAGTTTATTAAATGGTACATGTTCCTTTCTGTAAAGTCCGAGAACAGTCAATTGTGCGCGTCTGTACATTTTTTGTAACATAACTCGTAACAACCCTATAGTCGTCGGACTTGACGGTGGCGGGCCAATCTAAACCCGGGGTCGTGGGGACGACCCTACAGTCGTCGGACATTTCGGCGGCTTGCCAACATTGGCCCGTGGTCGTGGGGACGATCCTATAGTCGTCGGACATGTCGGCGGCTGGCCAACTTTGGCCCGGGGTCGTGGGGACGACCCTATAGTCGTCGGATATGTCGGCGGCTGGCCAACTTTGGCCCGTGGTCGTGGGGACGACCCTATAGTCGTCGGACATGACGGTGGCGGGCCAGTCTAGTCCCGGGTCATGGGGACGACCCTATAGTCGTCGAACAAGTCGGCGGTTGGCCAACTTTGGCCCGTGGTCGTGGGGACGACCCTATAGTCGTTGGACATGTCAGCGGCTGGCCAACTTTGGCCCGGTGTCGTGGGGACGACCCAATAGTCGTCGGACATGTCAGCGGCTGGCCAACTTTGGCCCGTGGTCGTGGGGACGACCCTATAGTCGTCGGACTTGACGGCGGCGGGCCAATCTAGTCCCGGGGTTGTGGGGACGACCCTACAGTCGTCGGACATTTCGGCGGCTTGCCAACTTTGGCCCGGTGTCGTGGGGACGATCCAATAGTCGTCGGACATGTCGGCGGCTGGCCAACTTTGGCGCGTGGTCGTGGGGACGATCCGATTGTCGTCGGACATGTCGGCGGCTGGCCAACCTAGACCCGGGGTCGTGGGGCGACCCTATTGTCGTCGGACAAGGCGGTGGCGGGCCAATCTAGTCCCGGGGTCGTGGGGACGACCCTATAGTCGTCGGACTTGTCGGTGGCGGGCCAATCTAGTCCGGGGGTCGTGGGGACGACCCTAGAGTCGTCGGACATTTCGGCGGCTTGCCAACTTTGGCCCGGGGTCGTGGGGACGATCCAATAGTCGTCGGACATGTCGGCGGCTGGTCAACTGTGGCCCGTGGTCGTGGGGCGACCCTATAGTCGTTGGACATGTCAGCGGCTGGCCAACTTTGGCCCGGTGTCGTGGGGACGACCCAATAGTCGTCGGACATGTCGGCGGCTGGCCAACTTTGGCCCGTGGTCGTGGGGACGACCCTATAGTCGTCGGACTTGACGGCGGCGGGCCAATCTAGTCCCGGGGTTGTGGGGACGACCCTACAGTCGTCGGACATTTCGGCGGCTTGCCAACTTTGGCCCGTGGTCGTGGGGACGATCCGATAGTCGTTGGACATGACGGTGGCGGGCCAATCTAGTCCCGGGGTCGTGGGGACGACCCTATAGTCGTCGGACTTGTCGGTGGCGGGCCAATCTAGTCCGGGGGTCGTGGGGACGACCCTAGAGTCGTCGGACATTTCGGCGGCTTGCCAACTTTGGCCCGGGGTCGTGGGGACGATCCAATAGTCGTCGGACATGTCGGCGGCTGGTCAACTTTGGCCCGTGGTCGTGGGGACGACCCTATAGTCGTTGGACATGTCAGCGGCTGGCCAACTTTGGCCCGGTGTCGTGGGGACGACCCAATAGTCGTCGGACATGTCGGCGGCTGGCCAACTTTGGCCCGTGGTCGTGGGGACGATCCGATAGTCGTTGGACATGACGGTGGCGGGCCAATCTAGTCCCGGGGTCGTGGGGACGACCCTATAGTTTTTGGACATGTCGGCGGCTGGCCAACTCTGGCCCGTGGAGGTGGGGACGACCCTATAGTCGTTGGACATGTCAACGGCTGGCCAACTTTGGCCCGGTGTCGTGGGGACGACCCAATAGTCGTCGGACATGTCGGCGGCTGGACAACTTTGGCCCGTGGTCGTGGGGACGATCTGATAGTCGTTGGACATGACGGTGGCGGGCCAATCTAGTCCGGGGGTCGTGGGGACGACCCTACAGTCGTCGGACATTTCGGCGGCTGGCCAACTTTGGCCCGGTGTCGTGGGGACGACTCTATAGTCGTCGGACATGTCGGCGGCTGGCCAACCTAGACCCGGGGTCGTGGGGACGACCCTATAGTCGTCGGACATGTCGGCGGGTGGCCAACCTAGTCCCGAGGTCGTGGGGACGACCCTATAGTCGTCGGACATGTCGGCGGCTGGCCAACTTTGGCGCGTGGTCGTGGGGACGATCCGATTGTCGTCGGACATGTCGGCGGCTGGCCAACCTAGACCCGGGGTCGTGGGGCGACCCTATTGTCGTCGGACAAGGCGGTGGCGGGCCAATCTAGTCCCGGGGTCGTGGGGACGACCCTATAGTCGTCGGACTTGTCGGTGGCGGGCCAATCTAGTCCGGGGGTCGTGGGGACGACCCTAGAGTCGTCGGACATTTCGGCGGCTTGCCAACTTTGGCCCGGGGTCGTGGGGACGATCCAATAGTCGTCGGACATGTCGGCGGCTGGTCAACTGTGGCCCGTGGTCGTGGGGCGACCCTATAGTCGTTGGACATGTCAGCGGCTGGCCAACTTTGGCCCGGTGTCGTGGGGACGACCCAATAGTCGTCGGACATGTCGGCGGCTGGCCAACTTTGGCCCGTGGTCGTGGGGACGACCCTATAGTCGTCGGACTTGACGGCGGCGGGCCAATCTAGTCCCGGGGTTGTGGGGACGACCCTACAGTCGTCGGACATTTCGGCGGCTTGCCAACTTTGGCCCGGTGTCGTGGGGACGACCCAATAGTCATCGGACATGTCGGCGGCTGGCCAACTTTGGCCCGTGGTCGTGGGGACGATCCGATAGTCGTTGGACATGACGGTGGCGGGCCAATCTAGTCCCGGGGTCGTGGGGACGACCCTATAGTCGTCGGACTTGTCGGTGGCGGGCCAATCTAGTCCGGGGGTCGTGGGGACGACCCTAGAGTCGTCGGACATTTCGGCGGCTTGCCAACTTTGGCCCGGGGTCGTGGGGACGATCCAATAGTCGTCGGACATGTCGGCGGCTGGTCAACTTTGGCCCGTGGTCGTGGGGACGACCCTATAGTCGTTGGACATGTCAGCGGCTGGCCAACTTTGGCCCGGTGTCGTGGGGACGACCCAATAGTCGTCGGACATGTCGGCGGCTGGCCAACTTTGGCCCGTGGTCGTGGGGACGATCCGATAGTCGTTGGACATGACGGTGGCGGGCCAATCTAGTCCCGGGGTCGTGGGGACGACCCTATAGTCGTCGGACTTGTCGGTGGCGGGCCAATCTAGTCCGGGGGTCGTGGGGACGACCCTACAGTCGTCGGACATTTCGGCGGCTTGCCAACTTTGGCCCGGGGTCGTGGGGACGATCCAATAGTCGTCGGACATGTCGGCGGCTGGTCAACTTTGGCCCGGGGTCGTGGGGACGACCCTATAGTCGTTGGACATGTCGGCGGCTGGCCAATCTAGTCCCGGGGTCGTGGGGACGACCCTATAGTCGTCGGACATGTCGGCGGCTAGCCAACATTGGCCCGTGGTCGTGGGGACGACCCAATAGTCGTTGGAAATGTCAGCGGCTGGCCAACTTTGACCCGGTGTCGTGGGGACGACTCTATAGTCGTCGGACATGTCGGCGGCTGGCCAATCTAGTCCCGGGGTCGTGGGGACGACCCTATAGTTTTTGGACATGTCGGCGGCTGGCCAACTTTGGCCCGTGGTCGTGGGGACGATCCAATAGTCGTCGGACATGTCGGCGGCTGGCCAGCTTTGGCCCGGGGTCGTAGGGACGACCCTATAGTCGTCGGACATGTCGGCGATTGGCCAACATTGGCCCGGGGTCGTGGGGACGACATTATAGTCGTCGGACATGTCGGCGGCTGGCCAACCTAGTCCCGAGGTCGTGGGGACGACCCTATAGTCGTCGGACATTTCGGCGGCATGCCATCTTTGGCCCGGGGTCGTGGGGACGACCCTATAGTCGTCGGACATGTCGGCGGCTGGTCAACTTTGGCCCGTGGAGGTGGGGACGACCCTATAGTCGTTGGACATGTCAACGGCTGGCCAACTTTGGCCCGGTGTCGTGGGGACGACCCAATAGTCGTCGGACATGTCGGCGGCTGGACAACTTTGGCCCGTGGTCGTGGGGACGATCTGATAGTCGTTGGACATGACGGTGGCGGGCCAATCTAGTCCGGGGGTCGTGGGGACGACCCTACAGTCGTCGGACATTTCGGCGGCTGGCCAACTTTGGCCCGGTGTCGTGGGGACGACTCTATAGTCGTCGGACATGTCGGCGGCTGGCCAACCTAGACCCGGGGTCGTGGGGACGACCCTATAGTCGTCGGACATGTCGGCGGGTGGCCAACCTAGTCCCGAGGTCGTGGGGACGACCCTATAGTCGTCGGACATGTCGGCGGCTTGCCAACTTTGGCCCGGGGTCGTGGGGACGACCCTATAGTCGTCGGACATGTCGGGGGCTGGCAAACCTAGTCCCGAGGTCGTGGGGGCGACCCTATAGTCGTCGGACATGTCGGCGGCTGGCCAACCTAGTCCCGAGGTCGTCGGACTTGACGGTGGCGGGCCAATCTAGTCCCGGGGTCGTGGGGACGACCCTGCAGTCGTCGGACATGTCGGCGGCTGGTCAATCTAGTCCCGGGGTCGTGGGGACGACCCTATAGTCTTCGGACATGTCGGCGGCTGGCCAACTTTGGCCCGTGGTCGTGGGGACGACCCAATAGTCGTCGGACATGTCGGCGGCTGGCCAACTTTGGCCCGTAGTCGTGGGGACGACTCTATAGTCGTCGGACATGTCGGCGGCTGGCCAATATAGTCCCGGGGTCGTGGGGACGACTCTATAGTCATCGGACATGTCGGCGGCTGGCCAACTTTGGCCCGTGGTCGTGGGGACGATCCAATAGTCGTCGGACATGTCGGCGGCTGGCCAATCTAGTCCCGTGGTCGTGGGGACGACCCTATAGTCTTCGGACATGACGGTAGCGGGCCAATCTAGACCCGAGGACGTGGGGACGACCCTATAGTCGTCGGACATTTCGGCGGCTGTCCAACTTTGGCCCGGTGTCGTGGGGACGATCCAATAGTCGTCGGACATGTCGGCGGCTGGTCAACTTTGGCCCGTGGTCGTGGGGACGATCCGATAGTCGTCGGACATGTCGGCGGCTGGCCAACTTTGGCCCGTGGTCGTGGGGACGACCCTATAGTCTTCGGACATGACGGTAGCGGGCCAATCTAGACCGGAGGACGTGGGGACGACCCTATAGTCGTCGGACATTTCGGCGGCTGTCCAACTTTGGCCCGGTGTCGTGTGGACGACCCTATAGTCGTCGGACAAGTCGGCGGCGGGCCAACCTTGTCCCGGGGTCGTGGGGACGACCGTATAGTCGTCGGACATGACGGTGGCGGGCCAATCTAGTCCCGGGGTCGTGGGGACGACCCTATAGTCATCGGACAAGACGGCGGCTGGACATCTTTGGCCCGCGGTCGTGGGGACGACCCTATAGTCGTCGGACAAGTCGGCGGCGGGCCAACCTTGTCCCGGGGTCGTGGGGACGACCGTATAGTCGTCGGACAAGACGGCGGCTGGACATCTTTGGCCCGCGGTCGTGGGGACGACCCTATAGTCGTCGGACATTTCGGCGGCTTGCCAACTTTGGCCCGGGGTCTTGGGGACGACCCTATAGTCGTCGGACATTTCGGCGGCATGCCACCTTTGGCCCGTGGTCGTGGGGACGATCCGATAGTCGTCGGACATGTCGGCGGCTGGCCAACCTAGACCCGGGGTCGTGGGGACGACCCTATTGTCGTCGGACATGGCGGTGGCGGGCCAATATAGTCCCGTGGTCGTGGGGACGACCCTATAGTCGTCGGACATGTCGGCGGCTGGCCAACCTAGTCCCGTGGTCGTGGGGACGATCCGATAGTCGTTGGACATGACGGTGGCGGGCCATTCTAGTCCCGGGGTCGTGGGGACGACCCTATAGTCGTCGGACATGTCGGCGGCTGGCCAACTTTGGCCCGTGGTCGTGGGGACGACCCAATAGTCGTCGGACATGTCGGCGGCTGGCCAACCTAGTCCCGAGGTCGTCGGACTTGACGGTGGCGGGCCAATCTAGTCCCGGGGTCGTGGGGACGACCCTGCAGTCGTCGGACATGTCGGCGGCTGGTCAACTTTGGCCCGTGGAGGTGGGGACGACCCTATAGTCGTTGGACATGTCAACGGCTGGCCAACTTTGGCCCGGTGTCGTGGGGACGACCCAATAGTCGTCGGACATGTCGGCGGCTGGACAACTTTGGCCCGTGGTCGTGGGGACGATCCGATAGTCGTTGGACATGACGGTGGCGGGCCAATCTAGTCCGGGGGTCGTGGGGACGACCCTACAGTCGTCGGACATTTCGGCGGCTGGCCAACTTTGGCCCGGTGTCGTGGGGACGACTCTATAGTCGTCGGACATGTCGGCGGCTGGCCAACCTAGACCCGGGGTCGTGGGGACGACCCTATAGTCGTCGGACATGTCGGCGGGTGGCCAACCTAGTCCCGAGGTCGTGGGGACGACCCTATAGTCGTCGGACATGTCGGCGGCTTGCCAACTTTGGCCCGGGGTCGTGGGGACGACCCTATAGTCGTCGGACATGTCGGGGGCTGGCAAACCTAGTCCCGAGGTCGTGGGGGCGACCCTATAGTCGTCGGACATGTCGGCGGCTGGCCAACCTAGTCCCGAGGTCGTCGGACTTGACGGTGGCGGGCCAATCTAGTCCCGGGGTCGTGGGGACGACCCTGCAGTCGTCGGACATGTCGGCGGCTGGTCAATCTAGTCCCGGGGTCGTGGGGACGACCCTATAGTCTTCGGACATGTCGGCGGCTGGCCAACTTTGGCCCGTGGTCGTGGGGACGACCCAATAGTCGTCGGACATGTCGGCGGCTGGCCAACTTTGGCCCGTAGTCGTGGGGACGACTCTATAGTCGTCGGACATGTCGGCGGCTGGCCAATCTAGTCCCGGGGTCGTGGGGACGACTCTATAGTCATCGGACATGTCGGCGGCTGGCCAACTTTGGCCCGTGGTCGTGGGGACGACCCTATAGTCGTCGGACATGACGGTAGCGGGCCAATCTAGACCGGAGGACGTGGGGACGACCCTATAGTCGTCGGACATTTCGGCGGCTGTCCAACTTTGGCCCGGTGTCGTGTGGACGACCCTATAGTCGTCGGACAAGTCGGCGGCGGGCCAACCTTGTCCCGGGGTCGTGGGGACGACCGTATAGTCGTCGGACATGACGGTGGCGGGCCAATCTAGTCCCGGGGTCGTGGGGACGACCCTATAGTCGTCGGACAAGACGGCGGCTGGACATCTTTGGCCCGCGGTCGTGGGGACGACCCTATAGTCGTCGGACATGTCGGCGGCTGGCCAACCTAGTCCCGAGGTCGTCGGACATGTCGGCGGCTGGCCAATCTAGTCCCGTGGTCGTGGGGACGACCCTATAGTCTTCGGACATGACGGTAGCGGGCCAATCTAGACCCGAGGACGTGGGGACGACCCTATAGTCGTCGGACATTTCGGCGGCTGTCCAACTTTGGCCCGGTGTCGTGGGGACGATCCAATAGTCGTCGGACATGTCGGCGGCTGGTCAACTTTGGCCCGTGGTCGTGGGGACGATCCGATAGTCGTCGGACATTTCGGCGGCTTGCCAACTTTGGCCCGGGGTCGTGGGGACGACCCTATAGTCGTTGGACATGACGGTGGCGGGTCAATCTAGTCCCGGGGTCGTAGGGACGACCCTATAGTCGTCGGACATGTCGGCGATTGGCCAATCTAGTCCCGGGGTCGTGGGGACGACCCTATAGTCGTCGGACATTTCGGCGGCTTGCCAACTTTGGCCCGGGGTCGTGGGGACGACCCTATAGTCGTTGGACATGACGGTGGCGGGTCAATCTAGTCCCGGGGTCGTAGGGACGACCCTATAGTCGTCGGACAAGACGGCGGCTGGACATCATTGGCCCGCGGTCGTGGGGACGACCCTATAGTCGTCGGACATTTCGGCGGCTTGCCAACTTTGGCCCGGGGTCGTGGGGACGACCCTATAGTCGTCGGACATTTCGGTGGCTTGCCAACTTTGACCCGGGGTCGTGGGGACGACCCTATAGTCGTTGGATATGACGGTGGCGGGCCAATCTAGTCCCGGGGTCGTAGGGACGACCCTATAGTCGTCGGACATTTCGGCGGCTTGCCAACTTTGGCCCGGGGTCGTGGGGACGACCCTATAGTCGTTGGACATGACGGTGGCGGGTCAATCTAGTCCCGGGGTCGTAGGGACGACCCTATAGTCGTCGGACAAGACGGCGGCTGGATATCCTTGGCTCGCGGTCGTGGGGACGACCCTATAGTCGTCGGACATTTCGGCGGCATGCCAACTTTGGCCCGGGGTCGTGGGGACGACCCTATAGTCGTTGGACATGACGGTGGCGGGCCAATCTAGTCCCGGGGTCGTAGGGACGACCCTATAGTCGTCGGACATGTCGGCGATTGGCCAACATTGGCCCGGGGTCGTGGGGACGACCCTATAGTCGTCGGACATGTCGGCGGCTGGCCAACTTTGGCCCGTGGTCGTGGGGACGACCCTATAGTCGTTGGACATTTCGGCGGCTTGCCTACTTTGGCCCGGGGTCGTGGGGACGACCCTATAGTCGTCGGACATGTCGGCGGCTGGCCGACCTAGTCCCGAGGTCGTGGGGACGACCGTATAGTCGTCGGATATGTTTGCGGCTTGTCAACCTAGTCCCGGGGTCGTGGGGACGACCCTATAGTCGTTGGACATGACGGTGGCGGGCCAATCTAGTCCCGGGGTCGTGGGGACGACCCTATAGTCGTCGGACAAGACGGCGGCTGGACATCTTTGGCCCGCGGTCGTGGGGACGACCCTATAGTCGTCGGACATTTCGGCGGCTTGCCAACTTTGGCCCGGGGTCGTGGGGACGACCCTATAGTCGTCGGACATTTCGGTGGCTTGCCAACTTTGACCCGGGGTCGTGGGGACGACCCTATAGTCGTCGGACATGTCGGCGGCTGGCCAACTTTGGCCCGGGGTCGTGGGGACGACCCTATAGTCGTCGGACATGACGGTGGCGGGCCAATCTAGTCCCGGGGTCGTGGGGACGACCCTATAGTCGTCGGACATGTCGGCGGCTGGCCAACTTTGGCCCGTGGTCGTGGGGACGATCCAATAGTCGTCGGACATGTCGGCGGCAGGCCAACTTTGGCGCGTGGTCGTGGGGACGATCCGATTGTCGTCGGACATGTCGGCGGCTGGCCAACCTATACCCGGGGTCGTGGGAACGACCCTATTGTCGTCGGACAAGGCGGTGGCGGGCCAATCTAGTCCCGGGGTCGTGGGGACGACCCTATAGTCGTCGGACTTGTCGGTGGCGGGCCAATCTAGTCCGGGGGTCGTGGGGACGACCCTACAGTCGTCGGACATTTCGGCGGCTTGCCAACTTTGGCCCGGGGTCGTGGGGACGACCCTATAGTCGTCGGACATGTCGGCGGCTGGCCAAAATTGGCCCGAGGTCGTGGGGGCGACCCTATAGTCGTCGGACATGTCGGCGGCTGGCCAACCTAGTCCCGAGGTCGTCGGACTGGACGGTGGCGGGCCAATCTAGTCCCGGGTTCGTGGGGACGATCCTACAGTCGTCGGACATTTCGGCGGCTTGCCAACTTTGGCCCGTGGTCGTGGGGACGACCCTATAGTCGTCGGACATGTCGGCGTTTTGCCATCTTTGGCCCGTGGTCGTGAAGACGACCCTATAGTCGTCGGACATGACGGTGGCGGGACAATCTAGTCCCGGGGTCGTGGGGACGACCATATAGTCATCGGACATGTCGGCGGCTGGCCAACTTTGGCCCGTGGTCGTCGGACTTGACGGTGGCGGGCCAATCTAGTCCCGGGATCGTGGGGACGACCCTATAGTCGTCGGACATGTCGGCGGCTGGCCAACTTTGGCCCGTGGTCGTGGGGACGATCCAATAGTCGTCGGACATGTCGGCGGCTGGCCAGCTTTGGCCCGTGGTCGTGGGGACGACCCTATAGTCGTCGGACATGACGGTGGCGGGCCAATCTAGTCCCGGGGTCGTGGGGACGACCCTATAGTCGTCGGACATGTCGGCGGCTGGCCAACTTTGGACCGGTGTCGTGGGGACGACTCTATAGTCGTCGGAAATGTCGGCGGCTGGCCAACCTGGACCCGGGGTCGTGGGGACGACCCTACAGTCGTCGGACATGTCGGCGGCTGGCCAAAATTGGCCCGAGGTCGTGGGGACGACCCTACAGTCGTCGGACATTTCGGCGGCTTGCCAACTTTGGCCCGGGGTCGTGGGGACGACCCTATAGTCGTCGGACATGACGGTGGCGGGCCAATCTAGTCCCGGGGTCGTGGGGACGACCCTATAGTCGTCGGACATTTAGGCGGCTGGCCAACCTAGACCCGGGGTCGTGGGGACGACCCTATAGTCGTCGGACATGACGGTGGCGGGCCAATCTAGTCCCGGGGTCGTGGGGACGACCCTATAGTCGTCGGACATGTCGGCGGCTGGCCAACTTTGGCCCGTGGTCGTGGGGACGATCCAATAGTCGTCGGACTTGTCGGCGGCTGGCCAACTTTGGCGCGTGGTCGTTGGGACGACCCAATAGTCGTCGGACATGTCGGCGGCTGGCCAACTTTGGCCCGTGGTCGTGGGGACGATCCGATAGTCGTTGGACATGGCGGTGGCGGGCCAATCTAGTCCCGGGGTCGTGGGGACGACCCTATAGTCGTCGGACTTGTCGGTAGCGGGCCAATCTAGTCCGGGGGTCGTGGGGACGACCCTACAGTCGTCGGACATTTCGGCGGCTTGCCAACTTTGGCCCGGGGTCGTGGGGACGACCCTATAGTCGTCGGACTTGACGGTGGCGGGCCAATCTAGTCCCGGGGTTATGGGGACGACCCTACAGTCGTCGGACATTTCGGCGGCTTGCCAACTTTGGCCCGGGGTCGTGGGGACGACCCTATAGTCGTCGGACATGTCGGCGGCTGGCCAGCTTTGGCCCGTGGTCGTGGGGACGACCCTATAGTCGTCGGACATGACGGTGGCGGGCCAATCTAGTCCCGGGGTCGTGGGGACGACCCTATAGTCGTCGGACATGTCGGCGGCTGGCCAACTTTGGACCGGTGTCGTGGGGACGACTCTATAGTCGTCGGAAATGTCGGCGGCTGGCCAACCTGGACCCGGGGTCGTGGGGACGACCCTATTGTCGTCGGACATGACGGTGGCGGGCCAATCTAGTCTCGGGGTCGTGGGGACGACCCTATAGTCGTCGGACATGTCGGTGGCGGACCAATCTAGTCCCGGGGTCGTGGGGACGACCCTATAGTCGTCGGACATGACGGTGGCGGGCCAATCTAGTCCCGGGGTCGTGGGGACGACCCTACAGTCGTCGGACATGTCGGCGGCTGGCCAAAATTGGCCCGAGGTCGTGGGGACGACCCTACAGTCGTCGGACATTTCGGCGGCTTGCCAACTTTGGCCCGGGGTCGTGGGGACGACCCTATAGTCGTCGGACATGACGGTGGCGGGCCAATCTAGTCCCGGGGTCGTGGGGACGACCCTATAGTCGTCGGACATTTAGGCGGCTGGCCAACCTAGACCCGGGGTCGTGGGGACGACCCTATAGTCGTCGGACATGACGGTGGCGGGCCAATCTAGTCCCGGGGTCGTGGGGACGACCCTATAGTCGTCGGACATGTCGGCGGCTGGCCAACTTTGGCCCGTGGTCGTGGGGACGATCCAATAGTCGTCGGACATGTCGGCGGCTGGCCAACTTTGGCGCGTGGTCGTTGGGACGATCCGATTGTCGTCGGACATGTCGGCGGCTGGCCAACCTAGACCCGGGGTCGTGGGAACGACCCTATTGTCGTCGGACAAGGCGGTGGCGGGCCAATCTAGTCCCGGGGTCGTGGGGACGACCCTATAGTCGTCGGACTTGTCGGTGGCGGGCCAATCTAGTCCGGGGGTCGTGGGGACGACCCTACAGTCGTCGGACATTTCGACGGCTTGCCAACTTTTGCCCGGGGTCGTGGGGACGATCCAATAGTCGTCGGACATGTCGGCGGCTGGTCAACTTTGGCCCGTGGTCGTGGGGACGACCCTATAGTCGTTGGACATGTCAGCGGCTGGCCAACTTTGGCCCGGTGTCGTGGGGACGACCCAATAGTCGTCGGACATGTCGGCGGCTGGCCAACTTTGGCCCGTGGTCGTGGGGACGATCCGATAGTCGTTGGACATGGCGGTGGCGGGCCAATCTAGTCCCGGGGTCGTGGGGACGACCCTATAGTCGTCGGACTTGTCGGTAGCGGGCCAATCTAGTCCGGGGGTCGTGGGGACGACCCTACAGTCGTCGGACATTTCGGCGGCTTGCCAACTTTGGCCCGGGGTCGTGGGGACGACCCTATAGTCGTCGGACTTGACGGTGGCGGGCCAATCTAGTCCCGGGGTTATGGGGACGACCCTACAGTCGTCGGACATTTCGGCGGCTTGCCAACTTTGGCCCGGGGTCGTGGGGACGACCCTATAGTCGTCGGACTTGACGTTGGCGGGCCAATCTAGTCCCGAGGTCGTGGGGACGACCCTATAGTCGTCGGACTTGACGGTGGCCGGCCAATCTATTCCCGGGGTCGTGGGGACGACCCTACAGTCGTCGGACATTTCGGCGGCTTGCCAACTTTGGCCCGTGGTCGTGGGGACGACCCTATAGTCGTCGGACATGTCGGCGTTTTGCCATCTTTGGCCCGTGGTCGTGAAGACGACCCTATAGTCGTCGGACATGACGGTGGCGGGACAATCTAGTCCCGGGGTCGTGAGGACGACCATATAGTCATCGGACATGTCGGCGGCTGGCCAACTTTGGCCCGTGGTCGTCGGACTTGACGGTGGCGGGCCGACCTAGTCCCGAGGTCGTGGGGACGACCGTATAGTCGTCGGATATGTTTGCGGCTTGTCAACCTAGTCCCGGGGTCGTGGGGACGACCCTATAGTCGTTGGACATGACGGTGGCGGGCCAATCTAGTCCCGGGGTCGTGGGGACGACCCTATAGTCGTCGGACAAGACGGCGGCTGGACATCTTTGGCCCGCGGTCGTGGGGACGACCCTATAGTCGTCGGACATTTCGGCGGCTTGCCAACTTTGGCCCGGGGTCGTGGGGACGACCCTATAGTCGTCGGACATTTCGGTGGCTTGCCAACTTTGACCCGGGGTCGTGGGGACGACCCTATAGTCGATGGATATGACGGTGGCGGGCCAATCTAGTCCCGGGGTCGTAGGGACGACCCTATAGTCGTCGGACATTTCGGCGGCTTGCCAACTTTGGCCCGGGGTCGTGGGGACGACCCTATAGTCGTTGGACATGACGGTGGCGGGTCAATCTAGTCCCGGGGTCGTAGGGACGACCCTATAGTCGGCGGACAAGACGGCGGCTGGATATCCTTGGCTCGCGGTCGTGGGGACGACCCTATAGTCGTCGGACATTTCGGCGGCATGCCAACTTTGGCCCGGGGTCGTGGGGACGACCCTATAGTCGTTGGACATGACGGTGGCGGGCCAATCTAGTCCCGGGGTCGTAGGGACGACCCTATAGTCGTCGGACATGTCGGCGATTGGCCAACATTGGCCCGGGGTCGTGGGGACGACCCTATAGTCGTCGGACATGTCGGCGGCTGGCCAACCTAGTCCCGAGGTCGTGGGGACGACCCTATAGTCGTCGGACTTCACGGTGGCGGGCCAATATAGTCCCGGTGTCGTGGGGACGACCCTATAGTCGTCGGACATGACGGTGGCGGACCAATCTAGTCCCGGGGTCGTGGGGACGACCCTATAGTCGTCGGACATGTCGGCGGGTGGCCAACTTTGGCCCGGGGTCGTGGGGACGACCCTATAGTCGTTGGACATGACGGTGGCGGGCCAATCTAGTCCCGGGGTCGTAGGGACGACCCTATAGTCGTCGGACATTTCGGCGGCTTGCCAACTTTGGCCCAGGGTCGTGGGGACGACCCTATAGTCGTTGGACATGACGGTGGCGGGTCAATCTAGTCCCGGGGTCGTAGGGACGACCCTATAGTCGTCGGACAAGACGGCGGCTGGATATCCTTGGCTCGCGGTCGTGGGGACGACCCTATAGTCGTCGGACATTTCGGCGGCATGCCAACTTTGGCCCGGGGTCGTGGGGACGACCCTATAGTCGTTGGACATGACGGTGGCGGGCCAATCTAGTCCCGGGGTCGTAGGGACGACCCTATAGTCGTCGGACATGTCGGCGATTGGCCAACATTGGCCCGGGGTCGTGGGGACGACCCTATAGTCGTCGGACATGTCGGCGGCTGGCCAACTTTGGCCCGTGGTCGTGGGGACGATCCGATAGTCGTTGGACATGACGGTGGCGGGCCAATCTAGTCCCGGGGTCGTGGGTACGACCCTATAGTCGTCGGACTTGTCGGTGGCGGGCCAATCTAGTCCGGGGGTCGTGGGGACGACCCTACAGTCGTCGGACATTTCGGCGGCTTGCCAACTTTGGCCCGGGGTCGTGGGGACGACCCTATAGTCGTCGGACTTGACGGTGGCGAGCCAATCTAGTCCCGGGGTTGTGGGGACGACCCTACAGTCGTCGGACATGTCGGCGGCTGGCCAACTTTGGCCCGTGGTCGTGGGGACGATCCGATAGTCGTTGGACATGACGGTGGCGGGCCAATCTAGTCCGGGGGTCGTGGGGACGACCCTACAGTCGTCGGACATTTCGGCGGCTTGCCAACTTTGGCCCGGGGTCGTGGGGACGACCCTATAGTCGTCGGACTTGACGGTGGCGGGCCAATCTAGTGCCGGGGTTGTGGGGACGACCCTATAGTCGTCGGACATGTCGGCGGCTGGCCATCCTAGACCCGGGGTCGTGGGGACGACCCTATAGCCCTCGGACAAGTCGGCGGCTGGCCAACTTTGGCCCGTGGTCGTGGGAACGACCCTATAGTCGTCGGTCATGTCGGCGGCTGGCCAACTTTGGCCCGGGGTCGTGGGGGCGACCCTATAGTCGTCGGACATGTTGGCGGCTTGTCAGCCTAGTCCCGGGGTCGTAGGTACGACCCTACAGTCGTCGGACATTTCGGCGCCTTGCCAACTTTGGCCCGGGGTCGTGGGGACGACCATATAGTCGTCGAACATGACGGTGGCGGACCAATCTAGTCCCGGGGTCGTGGGGACGACCCTATAGTCGTCGGGCATGTCGGCGGCTGGCCAACTTTGGCCCATGGTCGTGGGGACGACCCTATAGTCGTTGGACATGACGGTGGCGGGCCAACTTTGGCCCGGGGTCATGGGGACGACCCTATAGTCGTTGGACATGACGGTGGCGGGCCAATCTAGTCCCGGGGTCGTAGGGACGACCCTATAGTCGTCGGACATTTCGGCGCCTTGCCAACTTTGGCCCGTGGTCGTGGGGACGACCCAATAGTCGTTGGACATTACGGCGGCTGGCCAACTTTGGCGCGTGGTCGTGGGGACGATCCGATAGTCGTTGGACATGACGGTGCCGGGCCAATCAAGTCCCGGGGTCGTGGGTACGACCCTATAGTCGTCGGATATGTCGGCGATTGGCCATTATTGGCCCGGGGTCGTGGGGACGACCCTATAATCGTCGGACATGTCGGCGGCTGGCCAACATTGGCCCGTGGTCGTGGGGACGATCCGATAGTCGTTGGACATGACGGTGCCGGGCCAATCAAGTCCCGGGGTCGTGGGTACGACCCTATAGTCGTCGGACATGTCGGCGGCTGGCCAACTTTGGCCCGTGGTCGTGGGGACGATCTGATAGTCGTCGGACGTGACGGTGCCGAGCCAATCAAGTCCCGGGGTCGTGGGTACGACCCTATAATCGTCGGACATGTCGGCGGCGGGCCAATCTAGTCCCGGGGTCATAGGGACGACCCTATAGTCATCGGACATGTCGGCGGCTGGCCAACTTTGGCGCGTGGTCGTGGGGACGATCCGATAGTCGTTGGACATGACGGTGCCGGGCCAATCAAGTCCCGGGGTCGTGGGTACGACCCTATAGTCGTCGGATATGTCGGCGATTGGCCATTATTGGCCCGGGGTCGTGGGGACGACCCTATAATCGTCGGACATGTCGGCGGCTGGCCAACATTGGCCCGTGGTCGTGGGGACGATCCGATAGTCGTTGGACATGACGGTGCCGGGCCAATCAAGTCCCGGGGTCGTGGGTACGACCCTATAGTCGTTGGACATGACGGTGGCGGGCCAATCTAGTCCCGGGGTCGTAGGGACGACCCTATAGTCGTTGGACATTTCGGCGGCTGGCCAACTTTGGCCCGGGGTCGTGGGGACGACCCTATAGTCGTCGGACATTTCGGCGGCTTGCCAACTTTGGCCCGGGGTCGTGGGGACGACCCTATAGTCGTCGGACATTTCGGCGGCATGCCAACTTTGGCCCGTGGTCGTGGGGACGACCCTATAGTCGTTGGACATGACGGTGGCGGGCTAATCTAGTCCCGGGGTCGTAGGGACGACCCTATAATCGTTGGACATGTCGGCGATTGGCCAACATTGGCCCGGGGTCGTGGGGACGACCCTATAGTCGTCGGACATGTCGGCGGCTGGCCAACTTTGGCGCGTGGTCGTGGGGACGATCCGATTGTCGTCGGACATGTCGGCGGCTGGCCAACTTTGGCCCGTGGTCGTAGGGACGATCCGATAGTCGTTGGACATGACGGTGCCGGGCCAATCAAGTCCCGGGGTCGTGGGTACGACCCTATAGTCGTCGGACATGTCGGCGATTGGCCATTATTGGCCCGGGGTCGTGGGGACGACCCTATAATCGTCGGCCTTGTCGGCGGCTGGCCAACATTGGCCCGTGGTCGTGGGGACGACCCAACAGTCGTCGGACATGTCGGCGGCTGGCCAACTTTGGCCCGTGGTCGTGGGGACGATCCGATAGTCGTCGGACGTGACGGTGGCTAGCCAATCTAGTCCCGGGATCGTGGGGACGACCCTATAGTCGTCGGAGATGTCGGCGGCTGTCCTACTTTGGGCGGGTGTCTTGGGGACGACTCTATAGTCGTCGGACATGTCGGCGGCTGGCCAACCTAAACCCGGGGTCGTGGGGACGACCCTATAGTCCTCGAACAAGTCGGCGGTAGACCAGCTTTGGCCCGTGGTCGTGGGAACGACCCTATAGTCGTCGGACAAGTCGGCGGCTGGCCAAATTTGGCCCGTGGTCGTGAGGACGACCCTATAGTCGTCGGAAATGTCGGCAGCTGGCCAACTTTGGCCCGTGGTCGTGAAGACGACCCTATAGTCGTCGGACAAGTCGGCGGCGGACCAACCTTGTCCCGCGGTCGTGGGGACGACCCTATAGTCGTCGGACATGTCGGTGGCTGGCCAACTTTGGCCCGGTGTCTTGGGGACGACCCTATAGTCGTCGGACATGTTGGCGGCTTGTCAGCCTAGTCCCGGGGTCGTGGGTACGGCCCTATAGTCGTCGGACAAGTCGGCGGCGGGCCAACCTTGTCCCGGGGTCGTGGGGACGACCCTATAGTCGTCGGACATGTCGGCGGCTGGCCAACTTTGGCCCGGTGTCGTGGGCACGACTCTATAGTCGTCGGAAATGTCGGCGGCTGGCCAACCTGGACCCGGGGTCGTGGGGACGACCCTATAGTCGTTGGACATGACGGTGGCGGGCTAATCTAGTCCCGGGGTCGTAGGGACGACCCTATAGTCGTTGGACATGTCGGCGATTGGCCAACATTGGCCCGGGGTCGTGGGGACGACCCTATAATCGTCGGACATGTCGGCGGCTGGCCAACTTTGGCGCGTGGTCGTGGGGACGATCCGATTGTCGTCGGACATGTCGGCGACTGGCCAACTTTGGCCCTTGGTCGTGGGGACGATCCAATAGTCGTCGGACATGACGGTGGCGGGCCAATCTAGTCCCGGGGTCGTGGGGACGACCCTATTGTCGTCGGACATTTCGGCGGCTTGCCAACTTTGGCCCGGGGTCGTGGGGACGACCCTATAGTCGTCGGACATTTCGGCGGCATGCCAACTTTGGCCCGTGGTCGTGGGGACGACCCTATAGTCGTTGGACATGACGGTGGCGGGCTAATCTAGTCCCGGGGTCGTAGGGACGACCCTATAGTCGTTGGACATGTCGGCGATTGGCCAACATTGGCCCGGGGTCGTGGGGACGACCCTATAATCGTCGGACATGTCGGCGGCTGGCCAACTTTGGCGCGTGGTCGTGGGGACGATCCGATTGTCGTCGGACATGTCGGCGACTGGCCAACTTTGGCCCGTGGTCGTGGGGACGATCCAATAGTCGTCGGACATGTCGGCGGTTGGCCAACTTTGGCGCGTGGTCGTGGGGACGATCCAATAGTCGTCGGACATGTCGGCGGTTGGCCAACTTTGGCGCGTGGTCGTGGGGACGATCCGATGGTCGTCGGACATGTCGGCGGCTGGCCAACCTAGACCCGGGGTCGTGGGGACGACCCTATTGTCGTCGGACATGGCGGTGGCGGGCCAATCTAGTCCCGGGGTCGTGGGGACGACCCTATAGTCGTCGGACATTTCGGCGGCTGGCCAACTTTGGCCCGGGGTCGTGGGGACGACCCTATAGTCGTCGGACATGTTGGCGGCTTGTCACCCTAGTCCCGGGGTCGTGGGTACGACCCTACAGTCGTCGGACATTTCGGCGGCTTGCCAACTTTGGCCCGGGGTCGTGGGGACGACCCTATAGTCGTCGGACATGACGGTGGCGGGCCAATCTAGTCCCGGGGTCGTGGGGACGACCCTATAGTCGTCGGACTTGACGGTGGCGGGCCAATCTAGTCCCGGGGTCGTGGGGACGACCCTACAGTCGTCGGACATTTCGGCGGCTTGCCAACTTTGGCCCGGGGTCGTGGGGACGACCCTATAGTCGTCGGACAAGTTGGCGGCTTGTCAGCCTAGTCCCGGGGTCTCGGGTACGACCCTACTGTCGTCGGACATTTCGGCGGCTTGCCAACTTTGGCCCGGGGTCGTGGGGACGACCCTATGGTCGTCGGACTTGACGGTGGCGGGCCAATCTAGTCCCGAGGTCCTGGGGACGACCCTATAGTCGTCGGACTTGACGGTGGCGGGCCAATCTAGTCCCGGGGTCGTGGGGACGACCCTACAGTCGTCGGACATTTCGGCGGCTTGCCAACTTTGGCCCGGGGTCGTGGGGACGACCCTACAGTCGTCGGACATTTCGGCGGCTTGCCAACTTTGGCCCGGGGTCGTGGGGACGACCCTATAGTCGTCGGACATGACGGTGGCGGGCCAATCTAGTCCCGGGGTCGTGGGGACGACCCTATAGTCGTCGGACTTGACGGTGGCGGGCCAATCTAGTCCCGGGGTCGTGGGGACGACCCTACAGTCGTCGGACATTTCGGCGGCTGGCCAACTTTGGCCCGGGGTCGTGGGGACGACCCTATAGTCGTCGGACATGTTGGCGGCTTGTCACCCTAGTCCCGGGGTCGTGGGTACGACCCTACAGTCGTCGGACATTTCGGCGGCTTGCCAACTTTGGCCCGGGGTCGTGGGGACGACCCTATAGTCGTCGGACATGACGGTGGCGGGCCAATCTAGTCCCGGGGTCGTGGGGACGACCCTATAGTCGTCGGACTTGACGGTGGCGGGCCAATCTAGTCCCGGGGTCGTGGGGACGACCCTACAGTCGTCGGACATTTCGGCGGCTGGCCAACTTTGGCCCGGGGTCGTGGGGACGACCCTATAGTCGTCGGACATGTTGGCGGCTTGTCACCCTAGTCCCGGGGTCGTGGGTACGACCCTACAGTCGTCGGACATTTCGGCGGCTTGCCAACTTTGGCCCGGGGTCGTGGGGACGACCCTATAGTCGTCGGACATGACGGTGGCGGGCCAATCTAGTCCCGGGGTCGTGGGGACGACCCTATAGTCGTCGGACATTTCGGCGGCTCGCCAACTTTGGCCCGGGGTCGTGGGGACGACCCTATAGTCGTCGGACATGTTGGCGGCTTGTCAGCCTAGTCCCGGGGTCGTGGGTACGGCCCTATAGTCGTCGGACAAGTCGGCGGCGGGCCAACCTTGTCCCGGGGTCGTGGGGACGACCCTATAGTCGTCGGACATGTCGGCGGCTGGCCAACTTTGGCCCGGTGTCGTGGGCACGACTCTATAGTCGTCGGAAATGTCGGCGGCTGGCCATCTTTGGCCCGTGGTTGTGGGGACGACCCTATAGTCGTTGGACATGACGGTGGCGGGCCAATCTAGTCCCGGGGTCGTGGGTAAGACCCTATAGTCGTCGGACAAGACGGCGGCTATCCAACTTTGGCCCGGGGTCGTGGGGACGACCCTATAGTCGTCGGACTTGACGGTGGCGGGCCAATCTAGTCCCGGGGTCGTGGGGACGACCCTATAGTCGTCAGACATGTCGGTGGCGAGCCAACCTAGTCCCGGGGTCGTAGGGACGACCCTATAGTCGTCGGACAAGTCGGCGGCTGTCCAACTTTGGCCCGGGGTCGTGGGGACGACCCTATAGTCGTCGGACTTGACGGTGGCGGGCCAATCTAGTCCCGGGGTCGTGGGGACGACCCTATAGTCGTCAGACATATCGGTGGCGAGCCAACCTAGTCCCGGGGTCGTAGGGACGACCCTATAGTCGTCGGACATGTCGCCGGCTGGCCAACTTTGGCCCGTGGTCTTAGGGACGACCCTATAGTCGTCGGACATAACGGTGGCGGGCCAATCTAGTCCCGGGGTCGTGGGGACGACCCTATAGTCGTCGGACAAGTCGGCGGCGAGCCCACCTAGTCGGGGGGTCGTGGGGACGACCCTATAGTCGTCGGACAAGTCGGCGGCCGGCCAACCTAGTCCGGGGGTCGTGGGGACGACCATATAGTCGTCGGACATGACGGTGGCGGGCCACTCTAGTCCCGGGTCGTGGGGACGACCCTATAGTCGTCGGACATGCCGGCGGCTGGCCAACTTTGGCCCGGGGTCGTGGGGACGACCCTATAGTCGTCGGATATGTCGGCGGCTGGCCAACTTTGGCCCGTGGTCGTGGGGACGACCCTATAGTCGTCGGACAAGTCGGCGGCGGGCCAACCTAGTCCCGGGGTCGTGGGGACGACCCTATAATCGTCGGACAAGCCGGCGGCTGGCCAACTTTGGCCCGTGGTCGTGGGGACGACCCTATAGTCGTCGGACAAGTCGGCGGCTGTCCAACTTTGGCCCGGGGTCGTGGGGACGACCCTATAGTCGTCGGACTTGACGGTGGCGGGCCAATCTAGTCCCGGTGTCGTGGGGACGACCCTATAGTCGTCAGACATGACGGTGGCGAGCCAACCTAGTCCCGGGGTCGTGGGGACGACCCTATAGTCGTCGGACATGTTGGCGGCTGGTCAACCTAGTCCCGGGGTCGTGGGGACGACCCTATAGTCGTCGGACAAGTCGGCGGCGGACCAACCTTGTCCCGGGGTCGTGGGGACGACCCTATAGTCGTCGGACATGACGGTGGCGGGCCAATCTAGTCTCGGGGTCGTGGGGACGACCCTATAGTCGTCGGATATGACGGTGGCGGGCCAATCTAGTTCCGGGGTCGTGGGGACGACCCTATAGTCGTCGGACATGTCGGCGGCTGGACAACTTTGGCCCGTGGACGTGGGGACGACCCCATAGTCGTCGGACATGTCGGCGGCGGGCCAATCTAGTCCCGGGGTCATAGGGACGACCCTATAGTCATCGGACATGTCGGCGGCTGGTCAACTTAGGCCCGTGGTCGTAGGGACGATCCGATAGTCGTTGGACATGACAGTGCCGGGCCAATCAAGTCCCGGGGTCGTGGGTACGACCCTATAGTCGTCGGATATGTCGGCGATTGGCCATTATTGGCCCGGGGTCGTGGGGACGACCCTATAATCGTCGGACATGTCGGCGGCTGGCCAACATTGGCCCGTGGTCGTGGGGACGATCCGATAGTCGTTGGACATGACGGTGCCGGGCCAATCAAGTCCCGGGGTCGTGGGTACGACCCTATAGTCGTCGGACATGTCGGCGGCTGGCCAACTTTGGCCCGTGGTCGTGGGGACGATCCGATAGTCGTCGGACGTGACGGTGGCTAGCCAATCTAGTCCCGGGGTCGTGGGGACGACCCTATAGTCGTCGGACATTTCGGCGGCTTGCCAACTTTGGCCCGGGGTCGTGGGGACGACCCTATAGTCGTCGGACATTTCGGCGGCATGCCAACTTTGGCCCGTGGTCGTGGGGACGACCCTATAGTCGTTGGACATGACGGTGGCGGGCTAATCTAGTCCCGGGGTCGTAGGGACGACCCTATAGTCGTTGGACATGTCGGCGATTGGCCAACATTGGCCCGGGGTCGTGGGAACGACCATATAGTCGTCGGACAAGTCGGCGGGGAGCCCACCTAGTCCGGGGGTCGTGGGGACGACCCTATAGTCGTCGGACAATTCGGCGGCCGGCCAACCTAGTCCGGGGGTCGTGGGGACGACCCTATAATCGTCGGAAATGACGGTGGCGGGCCAGTCTAGTCCCGGGTCGTGGGGACGACCCTATAGTCGTCGGACAAGTCGGCGGCTGTCCAACTTTGGCCCGGGGTCGTGGGGACGACCCTATAGTCGTCGGACTTGACGGTGGCGGGCCAATCTAGTCCCGGGGTCGTGGGGACGACCCTATAGTCGTCGGACTTGACGGTGGCGGGCCAATCTAGTCCCGGGGTCGTGGGGACGACCCTACAGTCGTCGGACATTTCGGTGGCTTGCCAACTTTGGCCCGGTGTCGTGGGGACGACTCTATAGTCGTCGGAAATGTCGGCGGCTGGCCAACCTGGACCCGGGGTCGTGGGGACGACCCTATTGTCGTCGGATATGACGGTGGCGGGCTAATCTAGTCTCGGGTTCGTGGGGACGTCCCTATAGTCGTCGGACATGTCGGCGGCTGGTCAACTTTGGCCCGGGGTCGTGGGGACGACCCTATAGTCGTCGGGCATGACGGTGGCGGGCCAATCTAGTCCCGGGGTCGTGGGGACGACCCTATAGTCGTCGAACAAGTCGGCGGCGGGCCAAGCTTGTCCCGGGGTCGTGGGGACGACCCTATAATCGTCGGACATGACGGTGGCGGGCCAATCTAGTCCCGGGGTCGTGGGGACGACCCTATAGTCGTCGGACATGTCGGCGGCTGGCCAACTTTGGCCCGGTGTCGTGGGGACGACTCTAAAGTCGTCGGAAATGTCGGCGGCTGGCCAACCTGGACCCGGGGTCGTGGAGACGACCCTATTGTCGTCGGACATGACGCTGGCGGGCCAATCTAGTCTCGGGGTCGTGGGGACGACCCTATAGTCGTCGGACATTTCGGCGGCTTGCCAACTTTGGCCCGGGGTCGTGGGGACGACCCTATAGTCGTCGGACATTTCGGCGGCGGGCCAACTTTGGCGCGTGGTCGTGGGGACGATCCGATTGTCGTCGGACATGTCGGCGGCTTGCCAACTTTGGCCCGTGGTCGTGGGGACGATCCAATAGTCGTCGGACATGTCGGCGGTTGGCCAACTTTGGCGCGTGGTCGTGGGGACGATCCGATTGTCGTCGGACATGTCGGCGGCTGGCCAGCCTAGACCTGGGGTCGTGGGGACGACCCTATTGTCGTCGGACATGGCGGTGGCGGGCCAATCTAGTCCCGAGGTCCTCGGGACGACCCTATAGTAGTCGGACATGTCGGCGGCTGTCCAACATTGGCCCGGTGTCGTGGGGACGACTCTATAGTCGTCGGACATGTCGGCGGCTGGCCAACCTAGACCCGGGGTCGTGGGGACGACCCTATTGTCGTCGGACATGACGGTGGCGGGCCAATCTAGTCCCGGTGTCGTGGGGACGACCCTATAGTCGTCGGACAAGTCGGCGGCGGGCCAAGCTTGTCCCGGGGTCGTGGGGACGACCCTATAATCGTCGGACATGACGGTGGCGGGCCAATCTAGTCCCGGGGTCGTGGGGACGACACTATAATCGTTGGACATGACGGTGGCGGGCCAATCTAGTCCCGGGGTCGTAGGGACGACCCTATAGTCGTCGGACATGTTGGCGATTGGCCAACATTGGCCCGGGGTCGTCGGGACGACCCTATAGTCGTCAGACATGTCGGCGGCTGGCCAACCTAGTCCCGGGGTCGTGGGGACGACCCTATAGTCGTCGGACATTTCGGCGGCTTGCCAACTTTGGCCCGGGGTCGTGGGGACGACCCTATAGTCGTCGGACATGTCGGCGGCTGGCCAACTTTGGCCCGTGGTTGTGAGGACGACCCTATAGTCGTTGGACATGACGGTGGCGGGCCAATCTAGTCCCGGGGTCATGGGGACGACCCTATAGTCGTCGGACATGTCGGCGGCTGGCCAACTTTGGACCGGTGTCGTGGGGACGACCCTATAGTCGTCGGACATGTCGGCGGCTGGCCAACTTTGGCCCGGGGTCGTGGGGACGACCCTATAGTCGTCGGACATTTCGGCGGCTCGCCAACTTTGGCCCGGGGTCGTGGGGACGACCCTATAGTCGTCGGACATGTTGGCGGCTTGTCAGCCTAGTCCCGGGGTCGTGGGTACGGCCCTATAGTCGTCGGACAAGTCGGCGGCGGGCCAACCTTGTCCCGGGGTCGTGGGGACGACCCTATAGTCGTCGGACATGTCGGCGGCTGGCCAACTTTGGCCCGGTGTCGTGGGCACGACTCTATAGTCGTCGGAAATGTCGGCGGCTGGCCATCTTTGGCCCGTGGTTGTGGGGACGACCCTATAGTCGTTGGACATGACGGTGGCGGGCCAATCTAGTCCCGGGGTCGTGGGTAAGACCCTATAGTCGTCGGACAAGACGGCGGCTATCCAACTTTGGCCCGGGGTCGTGGGGACGACCCTATAGTCGTCGGACTTGACGGTGGCGGGCCAATCTAGTCCCGGGGTCGTGGGGACGACCCTATAGTCGTCAGACATGTCGGTGGCGAGCCAACCTAGTCCCGGGGTCGTAGGGACGACCCTATAGTCGTCGGACAAGTCGGCGGCTGTCCAACTTTGGCCCGGGGTCGTGGGGACGACCCTATAGTCGTCGGACTTGACGGTGGCGGGCCAATCTAGTCCCGGGGTCGTGGGGACGACCCTATAGTCGTCAGACATATCGGTGGCGAGCCAACCTAGTCCCGGGGTCGTAGGGACGACCCTATAGTCGTCGGACATGTCGCCGGCTGGCCAACTTTGGCCCGTGGTCTTAGGGACGACCCTATAGTCGTCGGACATAACGGTGGCGGGCCAATCTAGTCCCGGGGTCGTGGGGACGACCCTATAGTCGTCGGACAAGTTGGCGGCGAGCCCACCTAGTCGGGGGGTCGTGGGGACGACCCTATAGTCGTCGGACAAGTCGGCGGCCGGCCAACCTAGTCCGGGGGTCGTGGGGACGACCATATAGTCGTCGGACATGACGGTGGCGGGCCACTCTAGTCCCGGGTCGTGGGGACGACCCTATAGTCGTCGGACATGCCGGCGGCTGGCCAACTTTGGCCCGGGGTCGTGGGGACGACCCTATAGTCGTCGGATATGTCGGCGGCTGGCCAACTTTGGCCCGTGGTCGTGGGGACGACCCTATAGTCGTCGGACAAGTCGGCGGCGGGCCAACCTAGTCCCGGGGTCGTGGGGACGACCCTATAATCGTCGGACAAGCCGGCGGCTGGCCAACTTTGGCCCGTGGTCGTGGGGACGACCCTATAGTCGTCGGACAAGTCGGCGGCTGTCCAACTTTGGCCCGGGGTCGTGGGGACGACCCTATAGTCGTCGGACTTGACGGTGGCGGGCCAATCTAGTCCCGGTGTCGTGGGGACGACCCTATAGTCGTCAGACATGACGGTGGCGAGCCAACCTAGTCCCGGGGTCGTGGGGACGACCCTATAGTCGTCGGACATGTTGGCGGCTGGTCAACCTAGTCCCGGGGTCGTGGGGACGACCCTATAGTCGTCGGACAAGTCGGCGGCGGACCAACCTTGTCCCGGGGTCGTGGGGACGACCCTATAGTCGTCGGACATGACGGTGGCGGGCCAATCTAGTCTCGGGGTCGTGGGGACGACCCTATAGTCGTCGGATATGACGGTGGCGGGCCAATCTAGTTCCGGGGTCGTGGGGACGACCCTATAGTCGTCGGACATGTCGGCGGCTGGACAACTTTGGCCCGTGGACGTGGGGACGACCCCATAGTCGTCGGACATGTCGGCGGCGGGCCAATCTAGTCCCGGGGTCATAGGGACGACCCTATAGTCATCGGACATGTCGGCGGCTGGTCAACTTAGGCCCGTGGTCGTAGGGACGATCCGATAGTCGTTGGACATGACAGTGCCGGGCCAATCAAGTCCCGGGGTCGTGGGTACGACCCTATAGTCGTCGGATATGTCGGCGATTGGCCATTATTGGCCCGGGGTCGTGGGGACGACCCTATAATCGTCGGACATGTCGGCGGCTGGCCAACATTGGCCCGTGGTCGTGGGGACGATCCGATAGTCGTTGGACATGACGGTGCCGGGCCAATCTAGTCCCGGGGTCGTGGGGACGACCCTATAGTCGTCGGACAAGTCGGCGGCGAGCCCACCTAGTCGGGGGGTCGTGGGGACGACCCTATAGTCGTCGGACAAGTCGGCGGCCGGCCAACCTAGTCCGGGGGTCGTGGGGACGACCATATAGTCGTCGGACATGACGGTGGCGGGCCACTCTAGTCCCGGGTCGTGGGGACGACCCTATAGTCGTCGGACATGCCGGCGGCTGGCCAACTTTGGCCCGTGGTCGTGGGGACGACCCTATAGTCGTTGGACATGACGGTGGCGGGCTAATCTAGTCCCGGGGTCGTGGGGACGACCCTATAGTCGTCGGACATTTCGGCGGCTGGCCAACTTTGGCCCGGGGTCGTGGGGACGACCCTATAATCGTCGGACATGACGGTGGCGGGCCAATCTAGTCCCGGTGTCGTGGGGACGACCCTACAGTCGTCGGACATTTCGGCGGCTTGCCAACTTTGGCCCGGGGTCGTGGGGACGACCCTATAGTCGTCGGACATTTCGGCGGCATGCCAACTTTGGCCCGTGGTCGTGGGGACGACCCTATAGTCGTTGGACATGACGGTGGCGGGCTAATCTAGTCCCGGGGTCGTAGGGACGACCCTATAGTCGTTGGACATGTCGGCGATTGGCCAACATTGGCCCGGGGTCGTGGGGACGACCCTATAGTCGTCGGACATGTCGGCGGCTGGCCAACTTTGGCGCGTGGTCGTGGGGACGATCCGATTGTCGTCGGACATGTCGGCGGCTTGCCAACTTTGGCCCGTGGTCGTGGGGACGATCCAATAGTCGTCGGACATGTCGGCGGTTGGCCAACTTTGGCGCGTGGTCGTGGGGACGATCCGATTGTCGTCGGACATGTCGGCGGCTGGCCAGCCTAGACCTGGGGTCGTGGGGACGACCCTATTGTCGTCGGACATGGCGGTGGCGGGCCAATCTAGTCTCGGGGTCGTGGGGACGACCCTATAGTCGTCGGACATGTCGGCGGCTGGCCAAGTTTGGCCCGTGGTCGTGGGGACGACCCTATAGTCGTGTGACATGACGGTGGCGGGCTAATCTAGTCCCGGGGTCGTGGGGACGACCCTATAGGCGTCGGACAAGACGGCGGCTGGACATCTTTGGCCCGTGGTCGTGGGGACGACCCAATAGTGGTCGGACATGTCGGCGGCTGGCCAACCTAGTCCCGAGGTCGTGGGGACGACCCTATAGTCGTCGGACTTGACGGTGGCGGACCAATCTAGTCCCGGGGTCGTGGAGACGACCCTATAGTCGAACATGTCGGCGGCTGGCCAACTTTGGCCCGTGGTCGTGGGGACGATCCAATAGTCGTCGGACATGACGGTGGCGGGCCAATCTAGTCCCGGGGTCGTGAGGACGACCCTATAGTCGTCGAACAAGTCGGCGGCGGGACAAGCTTGTCCCGGGGTCGTGGGGACGACCCTATAATCGTCGGACATGACGGTGCCGGGCCAATCTAGTCCCGGGGTCGTGGGGACGACCCTATAGTCGTCGGACATGTCGGCGGCTGGCCAACTTTGGACCGGTGTCGTGGGGACGACTCTATAGTCGTCGGAAATGTCGGCGGCTGGCCAACCTGGACCCGGGGTCGTGGAGACGACCCTATTGTCGTCGGACATGACGGTGGCGGACCAATCTAGTCCTGGAGTCGTGGGGACGACCCTACAGTCGTCGGACATTTCGGCGGCTTGCCAACTTTGGCCCGGGGTCGAGGGGACGACCCTATAGTCGTCGGACTTGACGGTGGCGGGCCAATCTAGTCCCGGGGTCGTGGGGACGACCCTATAGTCGTCGGACATTTCGGCGGCTGGCCAACTTTGGCCCGGGGTCGTGGGGACGACCCTATAATCGTCGGACATGACGGTGGCGGGCCAATCTAGTCCCGGGGTCGTGGGGACGACCCTATAGTCGTCGGACATTTCGGCGGCTTGCCAACTTTGGCCCGGGGTCGTGGGGACGACCCTATTGTCGTCGGACATTTCGGCGGCATGCCAACTTTGGCCCGTGGTCGTGGGGACGACCCTATAGTCGTTGGACATGTCGGCGGTTGGCCAACTTTGGCGCGTGGTCGTGGGGACGATCCGATTGTCGTCGGACATGTCGGCGGCTTGCCAACTTTGGCCCGGGGTCGTGGGGACGACCCTATAGTCGTCGGACATGACAGTGGCGGGCCAATCTAGTCCCGGGGTCGTGGGGACGACCCTATAGTCGTCGGACATTTCGGCGGCTTGCCAACTTTGGCCCGGGGTCGTGGGGACGACCCTATAGTCGTCGGACATTTCGGCGGCATGCCAACTTTGGCCCGTGGTCGTGGGGACGACCCTATAATCGTCGGACATGTCGGCGGCTGGCCAACTTTGGCGCGTGGTCGTGGGGACGTTCCGATTGTCGTCGGACATGTCGGCGGCTGGCCAACTTTGGCCCGTGGTCGTGGGGACGATCCAATAGTCGTCGGACATGTCAGCGGTTGGCCAACTTTGGCGCGTGGTCGTGGGGACGATCCGATTGTCGTCGGACATGTCGGCGGCTTGCCAACTTTGGCCCGGGGTCGTGGGGACGACCCTATAGTCGTCGGACATGACGGTGGCGGGCCAATCTAGTCCCGGTGTCGTGGGGACGACCCTATAGTCGTCGGACATTTCGGCGGCTTGCCAACTATGGCCCGGGGTCGTGGGGACGACCCTATAGTCGTCGGACATTTCGGCGGCATGCCAACTTTGGCCCGTGGTCGTGGGGACGACCCTATAGTCGTTGGACATGACGGTGGCGGGCTAATCTAGTCCCGGGGTCGTAGGGACGACCCTATAGTCGTTGGACATGTCGGCGATTGGCCAACATTGGCCCGGGGTCGTGGGGACGACCCTATAGTCGTCGGACATGTCGGCGGCTGGCCAACTTTGGCGCGTGGTCGTGGGGACGATCCGATTGTCGTCGGACATGTCGGCGGCTGGCCAACTTTGGCCCGTGGTCGTGGGGACGATCCAATAGTCGTCGGACATGTCGGCGGTTGGCCAACTTTGGCGCGTGGTCGTGGGGACGATCCGATTGTCGTCGGACATGTCGGCGGCTGGCCAACCTAGACCCGGGGTCGTGGGGATGACCCTATTGTCGTCGGACATGGCGGTGGCGGGCCAATCTAGTCCCGTGGTCGTGGGGACGACCCTATAGTCTTCGGACATGACGGTAGCGGGCCAATCTAGACCCGAGGTCGTGGGGACGACCCTATAGTAGTCGGACATGTCGGCGGCTGTCCAACTTTGGCCCGGTGTCGTGGGGACGACTCTATAGTCGTCGGACATGTCGGCGGCTGGCCAACCTAGACCCGGGGTCGTGGGGACGACCCTATAATCGTTGGACATGACGGTGGCGGGCCAATCTAGTCCCGGGGTCGTAGGGACGACCCTATAGTCGTCGGACATGTTGGCGATTGGCCAACATTGGCCCGGGGTCGTCGGGACGACCCTATAGTCGTCGGACATTTTGGCGGCTGGCCAACTTTGGCCCGTGGTCGTGGGGACGATCCAATAATCGTCGGACATGTCGGCGGCTGGCCAACTTTGGCCCGTGGTTGTGGGGACGACCCTATAGTCGTTGGACATAACGGTGGCGGGCCAATCTAGTCCCGGAGTCGTGGGGACGACCCTATAGTCGTCGGACATGTCGGCGGCTGGCCAACTTTGGCACGGTGTCGTGGGGACGACCCTATAGTCGTCGGACATTTCGGCGGCTGGCCAACTTTGGCCCGGGGTCGTGGGGACGACCCTATAGTCGTCGGACATGTTGGCGGGTTGTCAGCCTAGTCCCGGGGTCGTGGGGACGACCCTATAGTCGTCGGACATGACGGTGGCGGACCAATCTAGTCCCGGGGTCGTGGGGACGACCGTATAGTCGTCGCACATGTCGGCGGCTGGCCAACTTTGGCCCGTGGTCGTGGGGACGATCCAATAATCGTCGGACATGTCGGCGGCTGGCCAACTTTGGCCCGTGGTTGTGGGGACGACCCTATAGTCGTTGGACATAACGGTGGCGGGCCAATCTAGTCCCGGAGTCGTGGGGACGACCCTATAGTCGTCGGACATGTCGGCGGCTGGCCAACTTTGGCACGGTGTCGTGGGGACGACTCTATAGTCGTCGGAAATGTCGGCGGCTGGCCAACCTGGACCCGGGGTCGTGAAGACGACCCCATTGTCGTCGGACATGACGGTGGCGGGCCAATCTAGTCCCGGGGTCGTAGGGACGACCCTATAGTCGTCGGACATGTTGGCGATTGTCCAACATTGGCCCGGGGTCGTCGGGACGACCCTATAGTCGTCGGACATGCCTGCGGCTGGCCAACCTAGTCCCGGGGTCGTGGGGACGACCCTATTGTCGTCGGACATGACGGTGGCGGGCCAATCTAGTCTCGGGGTCGTGGGGACGACCCTATAGTCGTCGGACATGTCGGCGGCTGGCCAACTTTGGCCCGGTGTCGTGGGGACGACTCTATAGTCGTCGGAAATGTCGGCGGCTGGCCAACTTTGGCCCGGTGTCGTGGGGACGACTCTATAGTCGTCGGAAATGTCGGCGGCTCGCCAACCTGGACCCGGGGTCGTGGGGACGACCCTATTGTCGTCGGACATGACGGTGGCGGGCCAATCTAGTCTCGGGGTCGTGGGGACGACCCTATAGTCGTCGGACATGTCGGCGGCTGGCCAAGTTTGGCCCGTGGTCGTGGGGACGACCCTATAGTCGTGTGACATGACGGTGGCGGGCTAATCTAGTCCCGGGGTCGTGGGGACGACCCTATAGGCGTCGGACAAGACGGCGGCTGGACATCTTTGGCCCGTGGTCGTGGGGACGACCCAATAGTGGTCGGACATGTCGGCGGCTGGCCAACCTAGTCCCGAGGTCGTGGGGACGACCCTATAGTCGTCGGACTTGACGGTGGCGGACCAATCTAGTCCCGGGGTCGTGGAGACGACCCTATAGTCGAACATGTCGGCGGCTGGCCAACTTTGGCCCGTGGTCGTGGGGACGATCCAATAGTCGTCGGACATGACGGTGGCGGGCCAATCTAGTCCCGGGGTCGTGAGGACGACCCTATAGTCGTCGAACAAGTCGGCGGCGGGACAAGCTTGTCCCGGGGTCGTGGGGACGACCCTATAATCGTCGGACATGACGGTGCCGGGCTAATCTAGTCCCGGGGTCGTGGGGACGACCCTATAGGCGTCGGACAAGACGGCGGCTGGACATCTTTGGCCCGTGGTCGTGGGGACGACCCAATAGTGGTCGGACATGTCGGCGGCTGGCCAACCTAGTCCCGAGGTCGTGGGGACGACCCTATAGTCGTCGGACTTGACGGTGGCGGACCAATCTAGTCCCGGGGTCGTGGAGACGACCCTATAGTCGAACATGTCGGCGGCTGGCCAACTTTGGCCCGTGGTCGTGGGGACGATCCAATAGTCGTCGGACATGACGGTGGCGGGCCAATCTAGTCCCGGGGTCGTGAGGACGACCCTATAGTCGTCGAACAAGTCGGCGGCGGGACAAGCTTGTCCCGGGGTCGTGGGGACGACCCTATAATCGTCGGACATGACGGTGCCGGGCCAATCTAGTCCCGGGGTCGTGGGGACGACCCTATAGTCGTCGGACATGTCGGCGGCTGGCCAACTTTGGACCGGTGTCGTGGGGACGACTCTATAGTCGTCGGAAATGTCGGCGGCTGGCCAACCTGGACCCGGGGTCGTGGAGACGACCCTATTGTCGTCGGACATGACGGTGGCGGACCAATCTAGTCCTGGAGTCGTGGGGACGACCCTACAGTCGTCGGACATTTCGGCGGCTTGCCAACTTTGGCCCGGGGTCGAGGGGACGACCCTATAGTCGTCGGACTTGACGGTGGCGGGCCAATCTAGTCCCGGGGTCGTGGGGACGACCCTATAGTCGTCGGACATTTCGGCGGCTGGCCAACTTTGGCCCGGGGTCGTGGGGACGACCCTATAATCGTCGGACATGACGGTGGCGGGCCAATCTAGTCCCGGGGTCGTGGGGACGACCCTATAGTCGTCGGACATTTCGGCGGCTTGCCAACTTTGGCCCGGGGTCGTGGGGACGACCCTATAGTCGTCGGACATTTCGGCGGCATGCCAACTTTGGCCCGTGGTCGTGGGGACGACCCTATAGTCGTTGGACATGACGGTGGCGGGCTAATCTAGTCCCGGGGTCGTAGGGACGACCCTATAGTCGTTGGACATGTCGGCGATTGGCCAACATTGGCCCGGGGTCGTGGGGACGACCCTATAGTCGTCGGACATGTCGGCGGCTGGCCAACTTTGGCGCGTGGTCGTGGGGACGATCCGATTGTCGTCGGACATGTCGGCGGCTTGCCAACTTTGGCCCGTGGTCGTGGGGACGATCCAATAGTCGTCGGACATGTCGGCGGTTGGCCAACTTTGGCGCGTGGTCGTGGGGACGATCCGATTGTCGTCGGACATGTCGGCGGCTGGCCAGCCTAGACCTGGGGTCGTGGGGACGACCCTATTGTCGTCGGACATGGCGGTGGCGGGCCAATCTAGTCCCGAGGTCCTCGGGACGACCCTATAGTAGTCGGACATGTCGGCGGCTGTCCAACATTGGCCCGGTGTCGTGGGGACGACTCTATAGTCGTCGGACATGTCGGCGGCTGGCCAACCTAGACCCGGGGTCGTGGGGACGACCCTATTGTCGTCGGACATGACGGTGGCGGGCCAATCTAGTCCCGGTGTCGTGGGGACGACCCTATAGTCGTCGGACAAGTCGGCGGCGGGCCAAGCTTGTCCCGGGGTCGTGGGGACGACCCTATAATCGTCGGACATGACGGTGGCGGGCCAATCTAGTCCCGGGGTCGTAGGGACGACCCTATAGTCGTCGGACATGTTGGCGATTGGCCAACATTGGCCCGGGGTCGTCGGGACGACCCTATAGTCGTCAGACATGTCGGCGGCTGGCCAACCTAGTCCCGGGGTCGTGGGGACGACCCTATAGTCGTCGGACATTTCGGCGGCTTGCCAACTTTGGCCCGGGGTCGTGGGGACGACCCTATAGTCGTCGGACATGTCGGCGGCTGGCCAACTTTGGCCCGTGGTTGTGAGGACGACCCTATAGTCGTTGGACATGACGGTGGCGGGCCAATCTAGTCCCGGGGTCATGGGGACGACCCTATAGTCGTCGGACATGTCGGCGGCTGGCCAACTTTGGACCGGTGTCGTGGGGACGACCCTATAGTCGTCGGACATGTCGGCGGCTGGCCAACTTTGGCCCGGGGTCGTGGGGACGACCCTATTGTCGTCGGACATGACGGTGGCGGGCCAATCTAGTCCCGGTGTCGTGGGGACGACCCTATAGTCGTCGGACAAGTCGGCGGCGGGCCAAGCTTGTCCCGGGGTCGTGGGGACGACCCTCTAATCGTCGGACATGACGGTGGCGGGCCAATCTAGTCCCGGGGTCGTGGGGACGACACTATAATCGTTGGACATGACGGTGGCGGGCCAATCTAGTCCCGGGGTCGTAGGGACGACCCTATAGTCGTCGGACATGTTGGCGATTGGCCAACATTGGCCCGGGGTCGTCGGGACGACCCTATAGTCGTCAGACATGTCGGCGGCTGGCCAACCTAGTCCCGGGGTCGTGGGGACGACCCTATAGTCGTCGGACATTTCGGCGGCTTGCCATCTTTGGCCCGGGGTCGTGGGGACGACCCTATAGTCGTCGGACAAGACGGCGGCTGGACATCTTTGGCCCGGGGTCGTGGGGACGACCCTATAGTCGTCGGACATGTTGGCGGCTTGTCAGCCTAGTCCCGGGGTCGTGGGGACGACCCTATAGTCGTCGGACAAGACGGCGGCTGGACATCTTTGGCCCGGGGTCGTGGGGACGACCCTATAGTCGTCGGACATGTTGGCGGCTTGCCAACTTTGGCCCGGGGTCGTGGGGACGACCCTATAGTCGTCGGACATGACGGTGGCGGGCCAATCTAGTCCCGGGGTCGTGGGGACGACCCTATAGTCGTTGGACATGACGGTGGCGGGCTAATCTAGTCCCTGGGTCGTAGGGACGACCCTATAGTCGTTGGACATGTCGGCGATTGGCCAACATTGGCCCGGGGTCGTGGGGACGACCCTATAGTCGTCGGACATGTCGGCGGCTGGCCAACTTTGGCGCGTGGTCGTGGGGACGATCCGATTGTCGTCGGACATGTCGGCGGCTGGCCAACTTTGGCCCGTGGTCGTTGGGACGTTCCAATAGTCGTCGGACATGTCGGCGGCTGGCCAACTTTGGCGCGTGGGCGTGGGGACGATCCGATTGTCGTCGGACATGTCGGCGGCTGGCCAACCTAGACCCGGGGTCGTGGGGACGACCCTATTGTCGTCGGACATGGCGGTGGCGGGCCAATCTAGTCCCGTGGACGTGGGGACGACCCTATAGTCTTCGGACATGACGGTAGCGGGCCAATCTAGACCCGAGGTCCTGGGGACGACCCTATAGTAGTCGGACATGTCGGCGGCTGGCCAACTTTGGCCCGTGGTCGTGGGGACGACCCAATAGTCGTTGGACATTACGGCGGCTGGCCAACTTTGGCCCATGGTCGTGGGGACGACCCTATAGTCGTTGGACATGACGGTGGCGGGCCAATCTAGTCCCGGGGTCGTAGGGACGACCCTATAGTCGTCGGACAAGACGGCGGCTGGATATTCTTGGCTCGCGGTCGTGGGGACGACCCTATAGTCGTCGGACATTTCGGCGGCTTGCCAACTTTGGCCCGGGGTCGTGGGGACGACCCTATAGTCGTCGGACATTTCGGCGGCATGCCAACTTTGGCCCGGGGTCATGGGGACGACCCTATAGTCGTTGGACATGACGGTGGCGGGCCAATCTAGTCCCGGGGTCGTAGGGACGACCCTATAGTCGTCGGACATTTCGGCGCCTTGCCAACTTTGGCCCGTGGTCGTGGGGACGACCCAATAGTCGTTGGACATTACGGCGGCTGGCCAACTTTGGCCCATGGTCGTGGGGACGACCCTATAGTCGTTGGACATGACGGTGGCGGGCCAATCTAGTCCCGGGGTCGTAGGGACGACCCTATAGTCGTCGGACATTTCGGCGGCTGGCCAACTTTGGCCCGGGGTCGTGGGGACGACCCTATAGTCGTCGGACATTACGGCGGCTGGCCAACTTTGGCCCATGGTCGTGGGGACGACCCTATAGTCGTTGGACATGACGGTGGCGGGCCAATCTAGTCCCGGGGTCGTAGGGACGACCCTATAGTCGTCGGACATTTCGGCGGCTGGCCAACTTTGGCCCGGGGTCGTGGGGACGACCCTATAGTCGTCGGACATGTTGGCGGCTTGTCAGCCTAGTCCCGGGGTCGTGGGTACGGCCCTATAGTCGTCGGACAAGTCGGCGGCGGGCCGACCTAGTCCCGAGGTCGTGGGGACGACCGTATATTCGTCGGATATGTTGGCGGCTTGTCAACCTAGTCCCGGGGTCGTGGGGACGACCCTATAGTCGTTGGACATGACGGTGGCCGGCCAATCTAGTGCCGGGGTCGTAGGGACGACCCTATAGTCGTCGGACATGTTGGTGATTGGCCAACATTGGCCCGGGGTCGTCGGACATGTTGGCGGCTTGTCTGCCTAGTCCCGGGGTCGTGGGTACGACCCTATAGTCGTCGGACAAGTCGGCGGCGGGCCAACCTTGTCCCGGGGTCGTGGGGACGACCCTATAGTCGTCGGACATGACGGTGGCGGGCCAATCTAGTCCCGGGGTCGTGGGGACGACCCTATAGTCGTCGGACAAGACGGCGGCTGGATATTCTTGGCTCGCGGTCGTGGGGACGACCCTATAGTCGTCGGACATTTCGGCGGCTTGCCAACTTTGGCCCGGGGTCGTGGGGACGACCATATAGTCGTCGGACATGACGGTGGCGGGCCACTCTAGTCCCGGGTCGTGGGGACGACCCTATAGTCGTCGGACATGTCGGCGGCTGGCCAACTTTGGCCCGGGGTCGTGGGGACGACCCTATAGTGGTCGGATATGTCGGCGGCTGGCCAGCTTTGGCCCGTGGTCGTGGGGACGACCCTATAGTCGTCGGAAATGACGGTGGCGGGCCAATCTAGTCCCGGGGTCGTGGGGACGACCCTACAGTCGTCGGACAAGTCGGCGGCGAGCCAATCTAGTCCCGCGGTCGTGGGGACGACCCTATAGTCGTCGGACAAGTCAGCGGCTGGCCTGCATTGGCCCGTGGTCGTGGGGACGACCATATAGTCGTCGGACATGACGGTGGCGGGCCACTCTAGTCCCGGGTCGTGGGGACGACCCTATAGTCGTCGGACATGTCGGCGGCTGGCCAACTTTGGCCCGGGGTCGTGGGGACGACCCTATAGTCGTCGGATATGTCGGCGGCTGGCCAACTTTGGCCCGTGGTCGTGGGGACGACCCTATAGTCGTCGGACAAGTCGGCGGCGGGCCAACCTAGTCCCGGGGTCGTGGGGACGACCCTATAATCGTCGGACAAGCCGGCGGCTGGCCAACTTTGGCCCGTGGTCGTGGGGACGACCCTATAGTCGTCGGACAAGTCGGCGGCTGTCCAACTTTGGCCCGGGGTCGTGGGGACGACCCTATAGTCGTCGGACTTGACGGTGGCGGGCCAATCTAGTCCCGGTGTCGTGGGGACGACCCTATAGTCGTCAGACATGACGGTGGCGAGCCAACCTAGTCCCGGGGTCGTGGGGACGACCCTATAGTCGTCGGACATGTTGGCGGCTGGTCAACCTAGTCCCGGGATCGTGGGGACGACCCTATAGTCGTCGGACAAGTCGGCGGCGGACCAACCTTGTCCCGGGGTCGTGGGGACGACCCTATATTCGTCGGACATGACGGTGGCGGGCCAATCTAGTCTCGGGGTCGTGGGGACGACCCTATAGTCGTCGGACATGTCGGCGGCTGGACAACTTTGGCCCGTGGACGTGGGGACGACCCCATAGTCGTCGGACATGTCGGCGGCTGGCCAACTTTGGCCCGTGGTCGTGGGGACGATCCTATACTCGTCGGACTTGGCGGTGGCGGGCCAATCTAGTCCCGGGGTTGTGGGGACGACCCTATAGTCGTCGGACATTTCGGCGGCTTGCCAACTTTGGCCCGGGGTCGTGGGGACGACCATATAGTCGTCGGACATGACGGTGGCGGGCCACTCTAGTCCCGGGTCGTGGGGACGACCCTATAGTCGTCGGACATGACGGTGGCGGGCCAATCTAGTCCCGGGGTCGTAGGGACGACCCTATAGTCGTCGGACATTTCGGCGCCTTGCCAACTTTGGCCCGGGGTCGTGGGGACGACCATATAGTCGTCGAACATGACGGTGGCGGACCAATCTAGTCCCGGGGTCGTGGGGACGACCCTATAGTCGTCGGACATTTCGGCGGCTTGCCAACTTTGGCCCGGGGTCGTGGGGACGACCCTATAGTCGTCGGACATTTCGGCGGCATGCCAACTTTGGCCCGGGGTCATGGGGACGACCCTATAGTCGTTGGACATGACGGTGGCGGGCCAATCTAGTCCCGGGGTCGTAGGGACGACCCTATAGTCGTCGGACATTTCGGCGCCTTGCCAACTTTGGCCCGTGGTCGTGGGGACGACCCAATAGTCGTTGGACATTACGGCGGCTGGCCAACTTTGGCCCATGGTCGTGGGGACGACCCTATAGTCGTTGGACATGACGGTGGCGGGCCAATCTAGTCCCGGGGTCGTAGGGACGACCCTATAGTCGTCGGACATTTCGGCGGCTGGCCAACTTTGGCCCGGGGTCGTGGGGACGACCCTATAGTCGTCGGACATTACGGCGGCTGGCCAACTTTGGCCCATGGTCGTGGGGACGACCCTATAGTCGTTGGACATGACGGTGGCGGGCCAATCTAGTCCCGGGGTCGTAGGGACGACCCTATAGTCGTCGGACATTTCGGCGGCTGGCCAACTTTGGCCCGGGGTCGTGGGGACGACCCTATAGTCGTCGGACATGTTGGCGGCTTGTCAGCCTAGTCCCGGGGTCGTGGGTACGGCCCTATAGTCGTCGGACAAGTCGGCGGCGGGCCGACCTAGTCCCGAGGTCGTGGGGACGACCGTATATTCGTCGGATATGTTGGCGGCTTGTCAACCTAGTCCCGGGGTCGTGGGGACGACCCTATAGTCGTTGGACATGACGGTGGCCGGCCAATCTAGTGCCGGGGTCGTAGGGACGACCCTATAGTCGTCGGAAATGTTGGTGATTGGCCAACATTGGCCCGGGGTCGTCGGACATGTTGGCGGCTTGTCTGCCTAGTCCCGGGGTCGTGGGTACGACCCTATAGTCGTCGGACAAGTCGGCGGCGGGCCAACCTTGTCCCGGGGTCGTGGGGACGACCCTATAGTCGTCGAACATGACGGTGGCGGGCCAATCTAGTCCCGGGGTCGTGGGGACGACCCTATAGTCGTCGGACAAGACGGCGGCTGGATATTCTTGGCTCGCGGTCGTGGGGACGACCCTATAGTCGTCGGACATTTCGGCGGCTTGCCAACTTTGGCCCGGGGTCGTGGGGACGACCATATAGTCGTCGGACATGACGGTGGCGGGCCACTCTAGTCCCGGGTCGTGGGGACGACCCTATAGTCGTCGGACATGTCGGCGGCTGGCCAACTTTGGCCCGGGGTCGTGGGGACGACCCTATAGTGGTCGGATATGTCGGCGGCTGGCCAGCTTTGGCCCGTGGTCGTGGGGACGACCCTATAGTCGTCGGAAATGACGGTGGCGGGCCAATCTAGTCCCGGGGTCGTGGGGACGACCCTACAGTCGTAGGACAAGTCGGCGGCGAGCCAATCTAGTCCCGCGGTCGTGGGGACGACCCTATAGTCGTCGGACAAGTCAGCGGCTGGCCTGCATTGGCCCGTGGTCGTGGGGACGACCATATAGTCGTCGGACAAGTCGGCGGCTGTCCAACTTTGGCCCGGGGTCGTGGGGACGACCCTATAGTCGTCGGACTTGACGGTGGCGGGCCAATCTAGTCCCGGTGTCGTGGGGACGACCCTATAGTCGTCGGACATTTCGGCGGCTGGCCAACTTTGGCCCGGGGTCGTGGGGACGACCCTATAATCGTCGGACATGACGGTGGCGGGCCAATCTAGTCCCGGGGTCGTGGGGACGACCCTATAGTCGTCGGACATTTCGGCGGCTTGCCAACTTTGGCCCGGGGTCGTGGGGACGACCCTATAGTCGTCGGACATTTCGGCGGCATGCCAACTTTGGCCCGTGGTCGTGGGGACGACCCTATAGTCGTTGGACATGACGGTGGCGGGCTAATCTAGTCCCGGGGTCGTAGGGACGACCCTATAGTCGTTGGACATGTCGGCGATTGGCCAACATTGGCCCGGGGTCGTGGGGACGACCCTATAGTCGTCGGACATGTCGGCGGCTGGCCAACTTTGGCGCGTGGTCGTGGGGACGATCCGATTGTCGTCGGACATGTCGGCGGCTTGCCAACTTTGGCCCGTGGTCGTGGGGACGATCCAATAGTCGTCGGACATGTCGGCGGTTGGCCAACTTTGGCGCGTGGTCGTGGGGACGATCCGATTGTCGTCGGACATGTCGGCGGCTGGCCAGCCTAGACCTGGGGTCGTGGGGACGACCCTATTGTCGTCGGACATGGCGGTGGCGGGCCAATCTAGTCCCGAGGTCCTCGGGACGACCCTATAGTAGTCGGACATGTCGGCGGCTGTCCAACATTGGCCCGGTGTCGTGGGGACGACTCTATAGTCGTCGGACATGTCGGCGGCTGGCCAACCTAGACCCGGGGTCGTGGGGACGACCCTATTGTCGTCGGACATGACGGTGGCGGGCCAATCTAGTCCCGGTGTCGTGGGGACGACCCTATAGTCGTCGGACAAGTCGGCGGCGGGCCAAGCTTGTCCCGGGGTCGTGGGGACGACCCTATAATCGTCGGACATGACGGTGGCGGGCCAATCTAGTCCCGGGGTCGTAGGGACGACCCTATAGTCGTCGGACATGTTGGCGATTGGCCAACATTGGCCCGGGGTCGTCGGGACGACCCTATAGTCGTCAGACATGTCGGCGGCTGGCCAACCTAGTCCCGGGGTCGTGGGGACGACCCTATAGTCGTCGGACATTTCGGCGGCTTGCCAACTTTGGCCCGGGGTCGTGGGGACGACCCTATAGTCGTCGGACATGTCGGCGGCTGGCCAACTTTGGCCCGTGGTTGTGAGGACGACCCTATAGTCGTTGGACATGACGGTGGCGGGCCAATCTAGTCCCGGGGTCATGGGGACGACCCTATAGTCGTCGGACATGTCGGCGGCTGGCCAACTTTGGACCGGTGTCGTGGGGACGACCCTATAGTCGTCGGACATGTCGGCGGCTGGCCAACTTTGGCCCGGGGTCGTGGGGACGACCCTATTGTCGTCGGACATGACGGTGGCGGGCCAATCTAGTCCCGGTGTCGTGGGGACGACCCTATAGTCGTCGGACAAGTCGGCGGCGGGCCAAGCTTGTCCCGGGGTCGTGGGGACGACCCTCTAATCGTCGGACATGACGGTGGCGGGCCAATCTAGTCCCGGGGTCGTGGGGACGACACTATAATCGTTGGACATGACGGTGGCGGGCCAATCTAGTCCCGGGGTCGTAGGGACGACCCTATAGTCGTCGGACATGTTGGCGATTGGCCAACATTGGCCCGGGGTCGTCGGGACGACCCTATAGTCGTCAGACATGTCGGCGGCTGGCCAACCTAGTCCCGGGGTCGTGGGGACGACCCTATAGTCGTCGGACATTTCGGCGGCTTGCCATCTTTGGCCCGGGGTCGTGGGGACGACCCTATAGTCGTCGGACAAGACGGCGGCTGGACATCTTTGGCCCGGGGTCGTGGGGACGACCCTATAGTCGTCGGACATGTTGGCGGCTTGTCAGCCTAGTCCCGGGGTCGTGGGGACGACCCTATAGTCGTCGGACAAGACGGCGGCTGGACATCTTTGGCCCGGGGTCGTGGGGACGACCCTATAGTCGTCGGACATGTTGGCGGCTTGCCAACTTTGGCCCGGGGTCGTGGGGACGACCCTATAGTCGTCGGACATGACGGTGGCGGGCCAATCTAGTCCCGGGGTCGTGGGGACGACCCTATAGTCGTTGGACATGACGGTGGCGGGCTAATCTAGTCCCTGGGTCGTAGGGACGACCCTATAGTCGTTGGACATGTCGGCGATTGGCCAACATTGGCCCGGGGTCGTGGGGACGACCCTATAGTCGTCGGACATGTCGGCGGCTGGCCAACTTTGGCGCGTGGTCGTGGGGACGATCCGATTGTCGTCGGACATGTCGGCGGCTGGCCAACTTTGGCCCGTGGTCGTTGGGACGTTCCAATAGTCGTCGGACATGTCGGCGGCTGGCCAACTTTGGCGCGTGGGCGTGGGGACGATCCGATTGTCGTCGGACATGTCGGCGGCTGGCCAACCTAGACCCGGGGTCGTGGGGACGACCCTATTGTCGTCGGACATGGCGGTGGCGGGCCAATCTAGTCCCGTGGACGTGGGGACGACCCTATAGTCTTCGGACATGACGGTAGCGGGCCAATCTAGACCCGAGGTCCTGGGGACGACCCTATAGTAGTCGGACATGTCGGCGGCTGGCCAACTTTGGCCCGTGGTCGTGGGGACGACCCAATAGTCGTTGGACATTACGGCGGCTGGCCAACTTTGGCCCATGGTCGTGGGGACGACCCTATAGTCGTTGGACATGACGGTGGCGGGCCAATCTAGTCCCGGGGTCGTAGGGACGACCCTATAGTCGTCGGACAAGACGGCGGCTGGATATTCTTGGCTCGCGGTCGTGGGGACGACCCTATAGTCGTCGGACATTTCGGCGGCTTGCCAACTTTGGCCCGGGGTCGTGGGGACGACCCTATAGTCGTCGGACATTTCGGCGGCATGCCAACTTTGGCCCGGGGTCATGGGGACGACCCTATAGTCGTTGGACATGACGGTGGCGGGCCAATCTAGTCCCGGGGTCGTAGGGACGACCCTATAGTCGTCGGACATTTCGGCGCCTTGCCAACTTTGGCCCGTGGTCGTGGGGACGACCCAATAGTCGTTGGACATTACGGCGGCTGGCCAACTTTGGCCCATGGTCGTGGGGACGACCCTATAGTCGTTGGACATGACGGTGGCGGGCCAATCTAGTCCCGGGGTCGTAGGGACGACCCTATAGTCGTCGGACATTTCGGCGGCTGGCCAACTTTGGCCCGGGGTCGTGGGGACGACCCTATAGTCGTCGGACATTACGGCGGCTGGCCAACTTTGGCCCATGGTCGTGGGGACGACCCTATAGTCGTTGGACATGACGGTGGCGGGCCAATCTAGTCCCGGGGTCGTAGGGACGACCCTATAGTCGTCGGACATTTCGGCGGCTGGCCAACTTTGGCCCGGGGTCGTGGGGACGACCCTATAGTCGTCGGACATGTTGGCGGCTTGTCAGCCTAGTCCCGGGGTCGTGGGTACGGCCCTATAGTCGTCGGACAAGTCGGCGGCGGGCCGACCTAGTCCCGAGGTCGTGGGGACGACCGTATATTCGTCGGATATGTTGGCGGCTTGTCAACCTAGTCCCGGGGTCGTGGGGACGACCCTATAGTCGTTGGACATGACGGTGGCCGGCCAATCTAGTGCCGGGGTCGTAGGGACGACCCTATAGTCGTCGGACATGTTGGTGATTGGCCAACATTGGCCCGGGGTCGTCGGACATGTTGGCGGCTTGTCTGCCTAGTCCCGGGGTCGTGGGTACGACCCTATAGTCGTCGGACAAGTCGGCGGCGGGCCAACCTTGTCCCGGGGTCGTGGGGACGACCCTATAGTCGTCGGACATGACGGTGGCGGGCCAATCTAGTCCCGGGGTCGTGGGGACGACCCTATAGTCGTCGGACAAGACGGCGGCTGGATATTCTTGGCTCGCGGTCGTGGGGACGACCCTATAGTCGTCGGACATTTCGGCGGCTTGCCAACTTTGGCCCGGGGTCGTGGGGACGACCATATAGTCGTCGGACATGACGGTGGCGGGCCACTCTAGTCCCGGGTCGTGGGGACGACCCTATAGTCGTCGGACATGTCGGCGGCTGGCCAACTTTGGCCCGGGGTCGTGGGGACGACCCTATAGTGGTCGGATATGTCGGCGGCTGGCCAGCTTTGGCCCGTGGTCGTGGGGACGACCCTATAGTCGTCGGAAATGACGGTGGCGGGCCAATCTAGTCCCGGGGTCGTGGGGACGACCCTACAGTCGTCGGACAAGTCGGCGGCGAGCCAATCTAGTCCCGCGGTCGTGGGGACGACCCTATAGTCGTCGGACAAGTCAGCGGCTGGCCTGCATTGGCCCGTGGTCGTGGGGACGACCATATAGTCGTCGGACATGACGGTGGCGGGCCACTCTAGTCCCGGGTCGTGGGGACGACCCTATAGTCGTCGGACATGTCGGCGGCTGGCCAACTTTGGCCCGGGGTCGTGGGGACGACCCTATAGTCGTCGGATATGTCGGCGGCTGGCCAACTTTGGCCCGTGGTCGTGGGGACGACCCTATAGTCGTCGGACAAGTCGGCGGCGGGCCAACCTAGTCCCGGGGTCGTGGGGACGACCCTATAATCGTCGGACAAGCCGGCGGCTGGCCAACTTTGGCCCGTGGTCGTGGGGACGACCCTATAGTCGTCGGACAAGTCGGCGGCTGTCCAACTTTGGCCCGGGGTCGTGGGGACGACCCTATAGTCGTCGGACTTGACGGTGGCGGGCCAATCTAGTCCCGGTGTCGTGGGGACGACCCTATAGTCGTCAGACATGACGGTGGCGAGCCAACCTAGTCCCGGGGTCGTGGGGACGACCCTATAGTCGTCGGACATGTTGGCGGCTGGTCAACCTAGTCCCGGGATCGTGGGGACGACCCTATAGTCGTCGGACAAGTCGGCGGCGGACCAACCTTGTCCCGGGGTCGTGGGGACGACCCTATATTCGTCGGACATGACGGTGGCGGGCCAATCTAGTCTCGGGGTCGTGGGGACGACCCTATAGTCGTCGGACATGTCGGCGGCTGGACAACTTTGGCCCGTGGACGTGGGGACGACCCCATAGTCGTCGGACATGTCGGCGGCTGGCCAACTTTGGCCCGTGGTCGTGGGGACGATCCTATACTCGTCGGACTTGGCGGTGGCGGGCCAATCTAGTCCCGGGGTTGTGGGGACGACCCTATAGTCGTCGGACATTTCGGCGGCTTGCCAACTTTGGCCCGGGGTCGTGGGGACGACCATATAGTCGTCGGACATGACGGTGGCGGGCCACTCTAGTCCCGGGTCGTGGGGACGACCCTATAGTCGTCGGACATGACGGTGGCGGGCCAATCTAGTCCCGGGGTCGTAGGGACGACCCTATAGTCGTCGGACATTTCGGCGCCTTGCCAACTTTGGCCCGGGGTCGTGGGGACGACCATATAGTCGTCGAACATGACGGTGGCGGACCAATCTAGTCCCGGGGTCGTGGGGACGACCCTATAGTCGTCGGACATTTCGGCGGCTTGCCAACTTTGGCCCGGGGTCGTGGGGACGACCCTATAGTCGTCGGACATTTCGGCGGCATGCCAACTTTGGCCCGGGGTCATGGGGACGACCCTATAGTCGTTGGACATGACGGTGGCGGGCCAATCTAGTCCCGGGGTCGTAGGGACGACCCTATAGTCGTCGGACATTTCGGCGCCTTGCCAACTTTGGCCCGTGGTCGTGGGGACGACCCAATAGTCGTTGGACATTACGGCGGCTGGCCAACTTTGGCCCATGGTCGTGGGGACGACCCTATAGTCGTTGGACATGACGGTGGCGGGCCAATCTAGTCCCGGGGTCGTAGGGACGACCCTATAGTCGTCGGACATTTCGGCGGCTGGCCAACTTTGGCCCGGGGTCGTGGGGACGACCCTATAGTCGTCGGACATTACGGCGGCTGGCCAACTTTGGCCCATGGTCGTGGGGACGACCCTATAGTCGTTGGACATGACGGTGGCGGGCCAATCTAGTCCCGGGGTCGTAGGGACGACCCTATAGTCGTCGGACATTTCGGCGGCTGGCCAACTTTGGCCCGGGGTCGTGGGGACGACCCTATAGTCGTCGGACATGTTGGCGGCTTGTCAGCCTAGTCCCGGGGTCGTGGGTACGGCCCTATAGTCGTCGGACAAGTCGGCGGCGGGCCGACCTAGTCCCGAGGTCGTGGGGACGACCGTATATTCGTCGGATATGTTGGCGGCTTGTCAACCTAGTCCCGGGGTCGTGGGGACGACCCTATAGTCGTTGGACATGACGGTGGCCGGCCAATCTAGTGCCGGGGTCGTAGGGACGACCCTATAGTCGTCGGAAATGTTGGTGATTGGCCAACATTGGCCCGGGGTCGTCGGACATGTTGGCGGCTTGTCTGCCTAGTCCCGGGGTCGTGGGTACGACCCTATAGTCGTCGGACAAGTCGGCGGCGGGCCAACCTTGTCCCGGGGTCGTGGGGACGACCCTATAGTCGTCGAACATGACGGTGGCGGGCCAATCTAGTCCCGGGGTCGTGGGGACGACCCTATAGTCGTCGGACAAGACGGCGGCTGGATATTCTTGGCTCGCGGTCGTGGGGACGACCCTATAGTCGTCGGACATTTCGGCGGCTTGCCAACTTTGGCCCGGGGTCGTGGGGACGACCATATAGTCGTCGGACATGACGGTGGCGGGCCACTCTAGTCCCGGGTCGTGGGGACGACCCTATTGTTACGATTTCCGCGCGACATAATATGTGTTTATTGTAGAACAGTAAGAACGGAACATGAACAATATTCAATAACTATTAACAGGAATACAAGTTCTAATATGCAGTGATGAGGGATCGGTATGTCTGTACGCAATGGCGGCTGACTCTCGAATGGCAGCTTGACAGGCGATCGATCCGATCGCCTTCTTCTCGCTGTCTTCTTGTCTTTGTCGCGAGCACCAGCGGGCCATGGAATTCCATCCATAGGGTGCTCGCAACACTGCTCCCCCCTCTGGAGGAGCGGTCGTCCCGACCGCTGTAGCTTCTGTGTGTCTTGCAGCCGTACCCTGGTCCGAAAAAGTGGGAAAGACGTTCTGTGGCTCCTTCGGACCACCGCCTCGACATTCGTCTTCACGCCCAGGGGAAAACCACCCAAAAACCCTGGGCAAGGCGTCGGTAGGCATGTCCCCGTGTCTCTACCCTCCACTTGCGTCTTCGGGCTTGTGCACTTCTTTCTTGGTCGGGTGGTGTCTTCTTCGATGGCGCTTCTTTTTCTTGGGTAGAGAGGGGAATTCCATTTGTCCTGTGTTTTCCTGGCCGGTTTGTCGTTCTGTTCGTTGTCGTCTGCCCTCGGGTCTGTTCGACGTGTGTTCATGGTCGGTTCTGGTCCTTCCTCTTCTGGGTTGTCGTTCTACTCGTTGTCGTCTGCCCTCGGGTCTGTTCGACGTGTGTCCCACGGCGTCTCCGGGGCTCCGTTCTGGAACTCCTCCCTTCCAGCGTTGTATCCAGGCTCGTCCCCGTGGTGGTCCTGTTCGTCCCTCTGGTCTGTTGTCGGTCCTGGGTTCTCCTTGCACTTGGTGATTCTGGGGTCCCCTTATTAAAACGAACGAACATTATTTCTCGTTCGGTCCACTTTCTCGATTCGGTGGAGTCGGGGAGAACCGGCTAGACAGAATGGCGAGACGAGCACGAAGCAGAGGATCGCGGCTAGTCACAATCGTGCTAAGGCTCTCTCCCCAAACGATCCGTTCGGAACTCCCTACTCGTCTTCTATCTTCTTGCTTCTTATCTCCTCCAGTTTTCCTTTCCTTGGCTTTCTGATGGCCCCATTCCTCTTCTTGGCCTCTGGTGCTGCTCCAGGGGACCGTCTCGTTGCAGCTCGTCAACGGCTCCGTCTCCGCGATGTCCCCTCCGACCGATCCGTGCGTCGCACGTCCGTCCGGTGGTTGGGGACACCATTTCCCGTCTGCTGCCCACCCTGTCGAGCTGGGCCTGTTGGTACGCATGTACCGGGGAGCCGCCCAGATCCAAGTCAACAGGGCTAGAGGAGCGGTTCCACGTATGTCCGCGCTCCTCTGCGGGCTGCTACTCTGTCGTAGCACATTCGGGGAATTCGGGGTCGCATCCAAGCCGCGGTAGCAGTCCCCCGACACCTTGTCCCTCGTCGTGGGGTATCGTGTTATCTGAAACAATCAAGGGAAGAGGGCCGGACTACGAAGGTGTCCTTCGTAGTCCCGTCCACCGATTAGTCTATAACTAATCTTCTTTCTTGACGTTTGTCCCTCGACGTCTTTATCCTTCTTGAAGTCGGCCTTCGTACTTCGCAAGGCGGCGTATATGTACCACCTTGCACTTGGTTCTGGATGAACGTCGAATCCTGTAGACGACGTCGTTAATCTTGTTCACCAACGTGTAGGGTCCTTCCCAGTCGGACTGCAATTTCGGACATTTTCCTTTTACTCTTCGTGGTTGGAACAACCACACTCGTTCACCAGGCTGGAACTCCACTGCGTGGACACGGCTGTCGTACCAGGACTTCATCTTTGAACTATAAATGTCCAGACGGCGTCGAACAAACTCATGGATCCTCTTCATTCTTCCCCGAATCCATTCGGAATATCCTTGTTCAACGTCCTCGTCTTCTCCCACTTCAGGGGGTAAACCTCTCCAAAGTTGCAGGGGCAGGCGAAGTTCCTGGCCGTACAGGACCATCGCTGGCGTTAATTGTGTCGCTTCATGTCTTGCCGACCTATAAGCGAGTAGGAACATGGGAATCCATTCGTCCCAATCCCGCTGGTGTTCTGAAACAAACATTGCAAGGTATTGGAGCAATGTTCTGTTCAAACGTTCTACTAGACCGTCGGATTGGGGATGTAAAGGAGTAGTTCGTGTTTTCCTGATTCCAAGCAGCTTCAACAATTCCTTGAACACAGAGGATTCAAAGTTCCTTCCTTGATCTGTGTGTATCTCCAACGGTACACCATGCCGACATACTACGTTGTGTAAAAGAGCCTTTGCCACTGTGACAGCTCGTTGGTCTGGCATCGCGATTACTTCCGGCCACCGGGTAAAGTAATCCGCCACGACCAGCATAAATCTGTTCCCGGCCTGGGACCTCGGGAGCGGACCCACAACGTCCAGGGCAAGCCTCTCGAACGGAGCTCCCACGTTGTACACCTTCAGGTTCCCTGCTCCCTTCTGACGTGGTCCCTTCTTCGCCGCACAGACGTCACACCGCCGGCACCACTCTTGAACGTCCTGTCGACACGTAGACCAGAAGAACTGTTGGCGGATCTTTGCCAAGGTCTTGTTTATTCCGAAGTGTCCAGCTGCTGGCTCATCATGGAATCCCTTCAATATTTCTGCGACCCTTTCGCGTGGTACCACTAGAAGCCACGAGGTTGTCGCACCATCATGGGACTCCCATTTCCTAAAAAGTAAACCTTCGTGAATTTCCAGCGAGTCCCATATTGACCAGTAATATTTCAACTGCGGTGAGAAACTAGCAACGTCTTGCCAGTCGGGCTTCTCTCCTTCCCCCTTCTTTTTCAGGATGAAGCCGATCGCTTCATCCTTCTCTTGGCTTCGTTTCCACTCTTCTGTGTCCTCTTCTTCGGCGAAGAGACGATGAATCTTCTTCGAGGAGTTTCCTTCCTCTTCCGCTTCCTTCTTCTCCAGCCGGTCGCAGTTTTTACAATTTTCTTCGACGCAAGGTCTTCGTGAAAGTCCATCGGCGTTACCGTGGGCTTTTCCCTCCCGATGGCGAATCTCGAAGTCGTACTCCTGCAGTCGTTCAATCCAACGTGCGACCTGTCCTTCGGGCCTCTTGAAAGTCAGCAGCCAGCGCAGCGCTGCATGGTCCGTCCGTATGAGAAATCTTCGTCCGTAGAGATAGTGGTGGAAATGTTCGATGGATTTCACCACTGCCAGTAGCTCTCTCCGTGTGACGCAGTAGTTCCTCTCTGTTTTCCCCAAGGTCTTGGAGAAAAAGGCTACAACTTTTTCCTGTCCTTCGTGCTCCTGTGAGAGGACGCCGCCCATGGCAAAATTAGAGGCGTCCGTGTCCAGAATGAAATCCTTATTTGCCACCGGGTAGGCTAGTACCGGGGCTCCAGTGAGTCTCCTCTTCAGCTCCTGGAAAACTCCTTGGCATTCTCCAGTCCATTCGTACTTCTGTTTGGTCTCGGTGAGGCGATGCAGGGGCTTGGCGATCCTGGAAAAATCCTTGACAAATTTCCGGTAGTACGTGCACAATCCTAAGAAGCTTCTTAATTCCGTGACGTTCTTCGGCTGCGGCCATTCTGAAATCGCCTTAATCTTCTCCGGATCCGTCTTGACTCCGCTCTCGGTGACGATGTGTCCTAGGTATTTGACTTCTCGGCAGAAGAAGGAGCATTTCTTGGGGCTCATCAGCAGTCCAGCTTGACGTAAACGTGAAAACACTACTCGTAGACGTTCCAGCTCCTGTTCAAAATCGTTCCCGTAGATGATGATGTCGTCCAAGTAAACCAAGCAAATTTTCCAAGTGAGGTCTTGAAGTACGTCCTCCATTAGTCGTTCGAAGGTCGCTGGGGCGTTGCAAAGTCCAAAGGGCATCACTTTGAACTGCCACAGTCCCGTTCCCACTGAAAACGCCGTCTTCTCTCGGTCCTCCTCGTCCATAGTGATCTGCCAATATCCGCTCTGTAAATCCACGGTAGAAAACCACGATGATCCTGAGAGAGCGTCCAGAGTATCCTCGATGCGGGGCAGGGGATACGAATCCTTCTTCGTAATCTCGTTCAGCCGACGGAAGTCTACGCAGAAACGAATGCTTCCATCCTTCTTCTTCACCAGGACAATCGGAGAAGACCATGGGCTACAGGATTCCTCGATTACGCCCTGGGCCAACATCTTCCGGAGTAGCTCCTCCACTTCTGTTCGACGGTGTAGCGGCAACCTCCGCGGTGCCTGTTTTATGGGTCGGTGATCTCCGGTGTCGACGACGTGCTTTACCCGGTTGCAGTTCCCCATTTGACTCGGGTCCGCGGCAAACACGTCCTGAAATTCGCAGAGCACTTCAGCAAAAAGCTCTTTCTGTCTTTCCGACAAACCTGACGAGCAGCGGGTATACAGCTCCTCCAAATGTTGTGGGACGACCGTTCCCCTTCTTTCTTCCTGTTTCTTCTTCTCGGCGGTCGGCTCACCACAGCGTATTTCCGGTTGACCAGGAATGCACAGCACATTCCGGGATAAGTCGATGCTGCAGCGGTGTTTCTTCAAGAACGCCGCTCCCAGGATGCACTTCTCCACCATCTCGACGATGTAGAAATCTTCTATGCTCGAAAGTCCTCCAACGCTGATTTCTAGGCTCTTTTTTCCAAACACTTTCATTTTCTCCCCAGTAGTGGAGCGGATGTCGGTCTTCGTCTTATCGAAGTCCCTCGTCGGGTACAATCTCTTCTCCAGAAGGTTGATCGGAGAACCTGTATCTAAGATAATTTTACAAGGTTTACCACCGATTTTTCCACGTACGTAAATTTCTTCGGATTGACGCCCAGTCGCCTCCTGCATCGCCGCACTTTTGACGACCGGGGGACTGTTCTTCACGGTCCGGCGTCTCCCCCTTACGCCGTCCTCTTGGTGTTTCCCTGTTGCCTCGTTGCGTTTACTTTGGTCTGGCCGTCCTTGGCCTTAAAACAATCCTTTTGCAGGTGTCCCGCCTTGCCACAGAGCCAACACTTCGGTATCCTCGGCGAGTTGTCCGGTCGGTCCTCGGGTTTCTCAAATCTCCGCTGTTTCACCGGGAACCTTTCTGAAGTGTTAGAAGTTTTAGCCTTTCGTTTTTCTGAGTACCGTTCTCGCGATTCAGCTGCGGGGCCGCGAGACACTCTGTCGACGGCCTCGATTTCCAGAGCTCTGGCTACAGCGGTCCTCAGCGACGTAAAACCGCCTAGTCGCAATTCTCGTTGCAGGAAAGAGTTCGACAATGCCGTAACGAATTGAGACGCGGCTAGTTTATCGCGAGTTTCCGTCGGGCAGTCTGCGAACGCGGACTGCGCCAAGCGTTCTATTTTGGCGGCGAGTGAGGTGATACTTTCATCCCTCCGCTGTCTATAACTCTGGAAGAGTACATAATTCAGGTTGGACAGATGTTTCGCCCCGTAGCGGAACTCTAGCGCCGAAACCAGTTCCGCGAAACTTTCACATTGGGTGGTGGAGAGCGTCGTAAGGACGCTTCTCGCTGCACCCCCGAGAGACGCGACCAAGGCCGTAGCCTTCTTCTGGTCGTCCCAGCCATTCGCACGCGCGATCGTGTCGAACTGAATACTGTACTCCTCCCACGAACCTTTACCATCGAAAATCGTCGGCTTCACCGCGTATCCCAAACTGAGAACGCGGGGCTCCGACAAAGGGGTAGTAGCGGGCGCAGCGACGGGGGCAGAGGCTTGCGCCGTCAAAACACAACTATCAACACTACTTACAAGGGCCAAAGGAACACTATTTACAAGGGGTGCCGTCTCCCCTCCCCGAAGCCCCGCGCCGCCACCACCCGAACCGACACCGTTCTGTGACGAAACGGCTACGACCTGGATCCGTTCCTCCAGACTTGTCATCCGGGCCTCGAAGGCCGCCTGTGTCCGTCGGTCTTCAGCGTCCTTTTCCCTCCTTCGAGCTTCGTCGTCCCTTCGTTGCTCCTGCATCTGTCCAACGATGCTAAGCTGGAGACTGTTAAACAGTTCCTGCAGGGAGGCGTCGCCCGTTGGTCCCGGGGAAGATCTCGCAGAGGCCACGGAAGCGCGAGTGGGCATGCCGCTCCGAGCGGGCATCCCACTTCTGACACCACTGTTACGATTTCCGCGCGACATAATATGTGTTTATTGTAGAACAGTAAGAACGGAACATGAACAATATTCAATAACTATTAACAGGAATACAAGTTCTAATATGCAGTGATGAGGGATCGGTATGTCTGTACGCAATGGCGGCTGACTCTCGAATGGCAGCTTGACAGGCGATCGATCCGATCGCCTTCTTCTCGCTGTCTTCTTGTCTTTGTCGCGAGCACCAGCGGGCCATGGAATTCCATCCATAGGGTGCTCGCAACACTATAGTCGTCGGACATGTCGGCGGCTGGCCAACTTTGGCCCGGGGTCGTGGGGACGACCCTATAGTGGTCGGATATGTCGGCGGCTGGCCAGCTTTGGCCCGTGGTCGTGGGGACGACCCTATAGTCGTCGGAAATGACGGTGGCGGGCCAATCTAGTCCCGGGGTCGTGGGGACGACCCTACAGTCGTAGGACAAGTCGGCGGCGAGCCAATCTAGTCCCGCGGTCGTGGGGACGACCCTATAGTCGTCGGACAAGTCAGCGGCTGGCCTGCATTGGCCCGTGGTCGTGGGGACGACCATATAGTCGTCGGACAAGTCGGCGGCTGTCCAACTTTGGCCCGGGGTCGTGGGGACGACCCTATAGTCGTCGGACTTGACGGTGGCGGGCCAATCTAGTCCCGGTGTCGTGGGGACGACCCTATAGTCGTCAGACATGACGGTGGCGAGCCAACCTAGTCCCGGGGTCGTGGGGACGACCCTATAGTCGTCGGACATGTCGGCGGCTGGACAACTTTGGCCCGTGGACGTGGGGACGACCCCATAGTCGTCGGACATGTCGGCGGCTGGCCAACTTTGGCCCGTGGTCGTGGGGACGATCCTATACTCGTCGGACTTGGCGGTGGCGGGCCAATCTAGTCCCGGGGTTGTGGGGACGACCCTATAGTCGTCGGACATTTCGGCGGCTTGCCAACTTTGGCCCGGGGTCGTGGGGACGACCCTATAGTCGTCGGACATGTCAGCGGCTGGCCGACCTAGTCCCGAGGTCGTGGGGACGACCGTATATTCGTCGGATATGTTGGCGGCTTGTCAACCTAGTCCCGGGGTCGTGGGGACGACCCTATAGTCGTTGGACATGACGGTGGCCGGCCAATCTAGTGCCGGGGTCGTAGGGACGACCCTATAGTCGTCGGACATGTTGGTGATTGGCCAACATTGGCCCGGGGTCGTCGGACATGTTGGCGGCTTGTCTGCCTAGTCCCGGGGTCGTGGGTACGACCCTATAGTCGTCGGACAAGTCGGCGGCGGGCCAACCTTGTCCCGGGGTCGTGGGGACGACCCTATAGTCGTCGGACATGACGGTGGCGGGCCAATCTAGTCCCGGGGTCGTGGGGACGACCCTATAGTCGTCGGACAAGACGGCGGCTGGATATTCTTGGCTCGCGGTCGTGGGGAAGACCCTATAGTCGTCGGACATTTCGGCGGCTTGCCAACTTTGGCCCGGGGTCGTGGGGACGACCCTATAGTCGTCGGACATTTCGGCGGCATGCCAACTTTGGCCCGGGGTCATGGGGACGACCCTATAGTCGTTGGACATGACGGTGGCGGGCCAATCTAGTCCCGGGGTCGTAGGGACGACCCTATAGTCGTCGGACATTTCGGCGCCTTGCCAACTTTGGCCCGGGGTCGTGGGGACGACCCTATAGTGGTCGGATATGTCGGCGGCTGGCCAGCTTTGGCCCGTGGTCGTGGGGACGACCCTATAGTCGTCGGAAATGACGGTGGCGGGCCAATCTAGTCCCGGGGTCGTGGGGACGACCCTACAGTCGTCGGACAAGTCGGCGGCGAGCCAATCTAGTCCCGCGGTCGTGGGGACGACCCTATAGTCGTCGGACAAGTCAGCGGCTGGCCTGCATTGGCCCGTGGTCGTGGGGACGACCATATAGTCGTCGGACATGACGGTGGCGGGCCACTCTAGTCCCGGGTCGTGGGGACGACCCTATAGTCGTCGGACATGTCGGCGGCTGGCCAACTTTGGCCCGGGGTCGTGGGGACGACCCTATAGTCGTCGGACAAGTCGGCGGCGGGCCAACCTAGTCCCGGGGTCGTGGGGATGACCCTATAGTCGTCGGAAATGACGGTGGCGAGCCAATCTATTCCCGGGGTCGTGGGGACGACCGTATAGTCGTCGGACATATCAGCGGCTGGCCAACTTCGGCCCGGGGTCGTGGGGACGACCCTATAGTCGTCGGACAAGTCGGCGGCGGGCCAACCTAGTCCCGGGGTCGTGGGGACGACCCTATAATCGTCGGACAAGCCGGCGGCTGGCCAACTTTGGCCCGTGGTCGTGGGGACGACCCTTTAGTCGTTGGACATGACGGTGCCGGGCCAATCAAGTCCCGGGGTCGTGGGTACGACCCTATAATCGTCGGACATGTCGGCGGCGGGCCAATCTAGTCCCGGGGTCATAGGGACGACCCTATAGTCATCGGACATGTCGGCGGCTGGCCAACTTTGGCGCGTGGTCGTGGGGACGATCCGATAGTCGTTGGACATGACGGTGCCGGGCCAATCAAGTCCCGGGGTCGTGGGTACGACCCTATAGTCGTCGGATATGTCGGCGATTGGCCATTATTGGCCCGGGGTCGTGGGGACGACCCTATAATCGTCGGACATGTCGGCGGCTGGCCAACATTGGCCCGTGGTCGTGGGGACGATCCGATAGTCGTTGGACATGACGGTGCCGGGCCAATCAAGTCCCGGGGTCGTGGGTACGACCCTATAATCGTCGGACATGTCGGCGGCGGGCCAATCTAGTCCCGGGGTCATAGGGACGACCCTATAGTCATCGGACATGTCGGCGGCTGGCCAACTTTGGCGCGTGGTCGTGGGGACGATCCGATAGTCGTTGGACATGACGGTGCCGGGCCAATCAAGTCCCGGGGTCGTGGGTACGACCCTATAGTCGTCGGATATGTCGGCGATTGGCCATTATTGGCCCGGGGTCGTGGGGACGACTCTATAGTCGTCGGACATGTCGGTGGCGGGCCAGTCTAGTCCCGGGTCGTGGGGACGACCCTATAGTCGTCGGACATTTCGGCGGCATGCCAACTTTGGCCCGTGGTCGTGGGGACGACCCTATAGTCGTTGGACATGACGGTGGCGGGCTAATCTAGTCCCGGGGTCGTAGGGACGACCCTATAGTCGTTGGACATGTCGGCGATTGGCCAACATTGGCCCGGGGTCGTGGGGACGACCCTATAGTCGTCGGACAAGTCGGCGGCTGGCCAACTTTGGCCCGTGGTCGTGGGGACGACTCTATTGTCGTCGGAAATGTCGGCGGCTGGCCAACCTGGACCCGGGGTCGTGGGGACGACCCTATTGTCGTCGGACATGACGGTGGCGGGCCAATCTAGTCTCGCGGTCGTGGGGACGACCCTATAATCGTCGGACATGACGGTGGCGGGCCAATCTAGTCCCGGGGTCGTGCGGACGACCCTATAGTCGTCGGACATGTCGGCGGCTGGCCAACATTGTCCCGTGGTCGTGGGGACGATCCGATAGTCGTTGGACATGACGGTGCCGGGCCAATCAAGTCCCGGGGTCGTGGGTACGACCCTATAGTCGTCGGACATGTCGGCGGCTGGCCAACTTTGGCCCGTGGTCGTGGGGACGATCCGATAGTCGTCGGACGTGACGGTGGCTAGCCAATCTAGTCCCGCGGTCGTGGGGACGACCCTATAGTCGTCGGACATTTCGGCGGCTTGCCAACTTTGGCCCGGGGTCGTGGGGACGACCCTATAGTCGTCGGACATTTCGGCGGCATGCCAACTTTGGCCCGTGGTCGTGGGGACGACCCTATAGTCGTTGGACATGACGGTGGCGGGCTAATCTAGTCCCGGGGTCGTAGGGACGACCCTATAGTCGTTGGACATGTCGGCGATTGGCCAACATTGGCCCGGGGTCGTGGGGACGACCCTATAGTCGTCGGACATGTCGGCGGCTGGCCAACTTTGGCGCGTGGTCGTGGGGACGATCCGATTGTCGTCGGACATGTCGGCGGCTGGCCAACTTTGGCCCGTGGTCGTAGGGACGATCCGATAGTCGTTGGACATGACGGTGCCGGGCCAATCAAGTCCCGGGGTCGTGGGTACGACCCTATAGTCGTCGGACATGTCGTCGATTGGCCATTATTGGCCCGGGGTCGTGGGGACGACCCTATAATCGTCGGCCTTGTCGGCGGCTGGCCAACATTGGCCCGTGGTCGTGGGGACGACCCAACAGTCGTCGGACATGTCGGCGGCTGGCCAACTTTGGCCCGTGGTCGTGGGGACGATCCGATAGTCGTCGGACGTGACGGTGGCTAGCCAATCAAGTCCCGGGGTCGTGGGTACGACCCTATAGTCGTCGGATATGTCGGCGATTGGCCATTATTGGCCCGGGATCGTGGGGACGACCCTATAGTCGTCGGAGATGTCGGCGGCTGTCCTACTTTGGGCCGGTGTCTTGGGGACGACTCTATAGTCGTCGGACATGTCGGCGGCTGGCCAACCTAAACCCGGGGTCGTGGGGACGACCCTATAGTCCTCGAACAAGTCGGCGGCAGACCAGCTTTGGCCCGTGGTCGTGGGAACGACCCTATAGTCGTCGGACAAGTCGGCGGCTGGCCAAATTTGGCCCGTGGTCGTGAAGACGACCCTATAGTCGTCGGACAAGTCGGCGGCGGACCAACCTTGTCCCGCGGTCGTGGGGACGACCCTATAGTCGTCGGACATGTCGGTGGCTGGCCAACTTTGGCCCGGTGTCTTGGGGACGACCCTATAGTCGTCGGACATGTTGGCGGCTTGTCAGCCTAGTCCCGGGGTCGTGGGTACGGCCCTATAGTCGTCGGACAAGTCGGCGGCGGGCCAACCTTGTCCCGGGGTCGTGGGGACGACCCTATAGTCGTCGGACATGTCGGCGGCTGGCCAACTTTGGCCCGGTGTCGTGGGCACGACTCTATAGTCGTCGGAAATGTCGGCGGCTGGCCAACCTGGACCCGGGGTCGTGGGGACGACCCTATAGTCGTCGGACATGTTGGCGGCTGGTCAACCTAGTCCCGGGGTCGTGGGGACGACCCTATAGTCGTCGGACAAGTCGGCGGCGGACCAACCTTGTCCCGGGGTCGTGGGGACGACCCTATAGTCGTCGGACATGACGGTGGCGGGCCAATCTAGTCTCGGGGTCGTGGGGACGACCCTATAGTCGTCGGACATGACGGTGGCGGGCCAATCTAGTTCCGGGGTCGTGGGGACGACCCTATAGTCGTCGGACATGTCGGCGGCTGGACAACTTTGGCCCGTGGACGTGGGGACGACCCCATAGTCGTCGGACATGTCGGCGGCGGGCCAATCTAGTCCCGGGGTCATAGGGACGACCCTATAGTCATCGGACATGTCGGCGGCTGGTCAACTTAGGCCCGTGGTCGTAGGGACGATCCAATAGTCGTTGGACATGACAGTGCCGGGCCAATCAAGTCCCGGGGTCGTGGGTACGACCCTATAGTCGTCGGATATGTCGGCGATTGGCCATTATTGGCCCGGGGTCGTGGGGACGACCCTATAATCGTCGGACATGTCGGCGGCTGGCCAACATTGGCCCGTGGTCGTGGGGACGATCCGATAGTCGTTGGACATGACGGTGCCGGGCCAATCAAGTCCCGGGGTCGTGGGTACGACCCTATAGTCGTCGGACATGTCGGCGGCTGGCCAACTTTGGCCCGTGGTCGTGGGGACGATCCGATAGTCGTCGGACGTGACGGTGGCTAGCCAATCTAGTCCCGGGGTCGTGGGGACGACCCTATAGTCGTCGGACATTTCGGCGGCTTGCCAACTTTGGCCCGGGGTCGTGGGGACGACCCTATAGTCGTCGGACATTTCGGCGGCATGCCAACTTTGGCCCGTGGTCGTGGGGACGACCCTATAGTCGTTGGACATGACGGTGGCGGGCTAATCTAGTCCCGGGGTCGTAGGGACGACCCTATAGTCGTTGGACATGTCGGCGATTGGCCAACATTGGCCCGGGTTCGTGGGAACGACCATATAGTCGTCGGACAAGTCGGCGGGGAGCCCACCTAGTCCGGGGGTCGTGGGGACGACCCTATAGTCGTCGGACAATTCGGCGGCCGGCCAACCTAGTCCGGGGGTCGTGGGGACGACCCTATAATCGTCGGAAATGACGGTGGCGGGCCAGTCTAGTCCCGGGTCGTGGGGACGACCCTATAGTCGTCGGACAAGTCGGCGGCTGTCCAACTTTGGCCCGGGGTCGTGGGGACGACCCTATAGTCGTCGGACTTGACGGTGGCGGGCCAATCTAGTCCCGGGGTCGTGGGGACGACCCTATAGTCGTCGGACAAGTCGGCGATGGGCCAACCTAGTCCCGGGGTCGTGGGGACGACCCTATAGTCGTCGGACAAGTCGGCGGCGGGCCAACCTAGTCCCGGGGTCGTGGGGATGACCCTATAGTCGTCGGACAAGTCGGCGGCGAGCCCACCTAGTCGGGGGGTCGTGGGGACGACCCTATAGTCGTAGGACAAGTCGGCGGCCGGCCAACCTAGTCCGGGGGTCGTGGGGACGACCCTATAGTCGTCAGACATGACGGTGGCGAGCCAACCTAGTCCCGGGGTCGTGGGGACGACCCTATAGTCGTCGGACAAGTCGGCGGCGAGCCCACCTAGTCGGGGGGTCGTGGGGACGACCCTATAGTCGTCGGACAAGTCGGCGGCCGGCCAACCTAGTCCGGGGGTCGTGGGGACGACCCTATAGTCGTCGGACATGACGGTGGCGGGCCAGTCTAGTCCCGGGTCGTGGGGACGACCCTATTGTCGTCGGACATGTCGGCGGCTGGCCAACTTTGGCCCGTGGTCGTGGGGACGACCCTATAGTCGTCGGACATGTTGGCGGCTGGTCAACCTAGTCCCGGGGTCGTGGGGACGACCCTATAGTCGTCGGACAAGTCGGCGGCGGACCAACCTTGTCCCGGGGTCGTGGGGACGACCCTATAGTCGTCGGACATGACGGTGGCGGGCCAATCTAGTCTCGGGGTCGTGGGGACGACCCTATAGTCGTCGGACATGACGGTGGCGGGCCAATCTAGTTCCGGGGTCGTGGGGACGACCCTATAGTCGTCGGACATGTCGGCGGCTGGACAACTTTGGCCCGTGGACGTGGGGACGACCCCATAGTCGTCGGACATGTCGGCGGCGGGCCAATCTAGTCCCGGGGTCATAGGGACGACCCTATAGTCATCGGACATTTCGGCGGCTGGTCAACTTAGGCCCGTGGTCGTAGGGACGATCCGATAGTCGTTGGACATGACAGTGCCGGGCCAATCAAGTCCCGGGGTCGTGGGTACGACCCTATAGTCGTCGGATATGTCGGCGATTGGCCATTATTGGCCCGGGGTCGTGGGGACGACCCTATAATCGTCGGACATGTCGGCGGCTGGCCAACATTGGCCCGTGGTCGTGGGGACGATCCGATAGTCGTTGGACATGACGGTGCCGGGCCAATCAAGTCCCGGGGTCGTGGGTACGACCCTATAGTCGTCGGACATGTCGGCGGCTGGCCAACTTTGGCCCGTGGTCGTGGGGACGATCCGATAGTCGTCGGACGTGACGGTGGCTAGCCAATCAAGTCCCGGGGTCGTGGGTACGACCCTATAGTCGTCGGATATGTCGGCGATTGGCCATTATTGGCCCGGGATCGTGGGGACGACCCTATAGTCGTCGGAGATGTCGGCGGCTGTCCTACTTTGGGCCGGTGTCTTGGGGACGACTCTATAGTCGTCGGACATGTCGGCGGCTGGCCAACCTAAACCCGGGGTCGTGGGGACGACCCTATAGTCCTCGAACAAGTCGGCGGCAGACCAGCTTTGGCCCGTGGTCGTGGGAACGACCCTATAGTCGTCGGACAAGTCGGCGGCTGGCCAAATTTGGCCCGTGGTCGTGAAGACGACCCTATAGTCGTCGGACAAGTCGGCGGCGGACCAACCTTGTCCCGCGGTCGTGGGGACGACCCTATAGTCGTCGGACATGTCGGTGGCTGGCCAACTTTGGCCCGGTGTCTTGGGGACGACCCTATAGTCGTCGGACATGTTGGCGGCTTGTCAGCCTAGTCCCGGGGTCGTGGGTACGGCCCTATAGTCGTCGGACAAGTCGGCGGCGGGCCAACCTTGTCCCGGGGTCGTGGGGACGACCCTATAGTCGTCGGACATGTCGGCGGCTGGCCAACTTTGGCCCGGTGTCGTGGGCACGACTCTATAGTCGTCGGAAATGTCGGCGGCTGGCCAACCTGGACCCGGGGTCGTGGGGACGACCCTATAGTCGTCGGACATGTTGGCGGCTGGTCAACCTAGTCCCGGGGTCGTGGGGACGACCCTATAGTCGTCGGACAAGTCGGCGGCGGACCAACCTTGTCCCGGGGTCGTGGGGACGACCCTATAGTCGTCGGACATGACGGTGGCGGGCCAATCTAGTCTCGGGGTCGTGGGGACGACCCTATAGTCGTCGGACATGACGGTGGCGGGCCAATCTAGTTCCGGGGTCGTGGGGACGACCCTATAGTCGTCGGACATGTCGGCGGCTGGACAACTTTGGCCCGTGGACGTGGGGACGACCCCATAGTCGTCGGACATGTCGGCGGCGGGCCAATCTAGTCCCGGGGTCATAGGGACGACCCTATAGTCATCGGACATTTCGGCGGCTGGTCAACTTAGGCCCGTGGTCGTAGGGACGATCCGATAGTCGTTGGACATGACAGTGCCGGGCCAATCAAGTCCCGGGGTCGTGGGTACGACCCTATAGTCGTCGGATATGTCGGCGATTGGCCATTATTGGCCCGGGGTCGTGGGGACGACCCTATAATCGTCGGACATGTCGGCGGCTGGCCAACATTGGCCCGTGGTCGTGGGGACGATCCGATAGTCGTTGGACATGACGGTGCCGGGCCAATCAAGTCCCGGGGTCGTGGGTACGACCCTATAGTCGTCGGACATGTCGGCGGCTGGCCAACTTTGGCCCGTGGTCGTGGGGACGATCCGATAGTCGTCGGACGTGACGGTGGCTAGCCAATCTAGTCCCGGGGTCGTGGGGACGACGCTATAGTCGTCGGACATTTCGGCGGCTTGCCAACTTTGGCCCGGGGTCGTGGGGACGACCCTATAGTTGTCGGACATTTCGGCGGCATGCCAACTTTGGCCCGTGGTCGTGGGGACGACCCTATAGTCGTTGGACATGACGGTGGCGGGCTAATCTAGTCCCGGGGTCGTAGGGACGACCCTATAGTCGTTGGACATGTCGGCGATTGGCCAACATTGGCCCGGGGTCGTGGGAACGACCATATAGTCGTCGGACAAGTCGGCGGGGAGCCCACCTAGTCCGGGGGTCGTGGGGACGACCCTATAGTCGTCGGACAATTCGGCGGCCGGCCAACCTAGTCCGGGGGTCGTGGGGACGACCCTATAATCGTCGGAAATGACGGTGGCGGGCCAGTCTAGTCCCGGGTCGTGGGGACGACCCTATAGTCGTCGGACAAGTCGGCGGCTGTCCAACTTTGGCCCGGGGTCGTGGGGACGACCCTATAGTCGTCGGACTTGACGGTGGCGTGCCAATCTAGTCCCGGGGTCGTGGGGACGACCCTACAGTCGTCGGACATTTCGGCGGCTTGCCAACTTTGGCCCGGTGTCGTGGGGACGACTCTATAGTCGTCGGAAATGTCGGCGGCTGGCCAACCTGGACCCGGGGTCGTGGGGACGACCCTATTGTCGTCGGATATGACGGTGGCGGGCTAATCTAGTCTCGGGTTCGTGGGGACGACCCTATAGTCGTCGGACATGTCGGCGGCTGGTCAACTTTGGCCCGGGGTCGTGGGGACGACCCTATAGTCGTCGGACATGACGGTGGCGGGCTAATCTAGTCTCGGGTTCGTGGGGACGACCCTATAGTCGTCGGACATGTCGGCGGCTGGTCAACTTTGGCCCGGGGTCGTGGGGACGACCCTATAGTCGTCGGACATGACGGTGGCGGGCCAATCTAGTCCCGGGGTCGTGGGGACGACCCTATAGTCGTCGAACAAGTCGGCGGCTGGACAACTTTGGCCCGTGGACGTGGGGACGACCCCATAGTCGTCGGACATGTCGGCGGCGGGCCAATCTAGTCCCGGGGTCATAGGGACGACCCTATAGTCATCGGACATGTCGGCGGCTGGTCAACTTAGGCCCGTGGTCGTAGGGACGATCCAATAGTCGTTGGACATGACAGTGCCGGGCCAATCAAGTCCCGGGGTCGTGGGTACGACCCTATAGTCGTCGGATATGTCGGCGATTGGCCATTATTGGCCCGGGGTCGTGGGGACGACCCTATAATCGTCGGACATGTCGGCGGCTGGCCAACATTGGCCCGTGGTCGTGGGGACGATCCGATAGTCGTTGGACATGACGGTGCCGGGCCAATCAAGTCCCGGGGTCGTGGGTACGACCCTATAGTCGTCGGACATGTCGGCGGCTGGCCAACTTTGGCCCGTGGTCGTGGGGACGATCCGATAGTCGTCGGACGTGACGGTGGCTAGCCAATCTAGTCCCGGGGTCGTGGGGACGACCCTATAGTCGTCGGACATTTCGGCGGCTTGCCAACTTTGGCCCGGGGTCGTGGGGACGACCCTATAGTCGTCGGACATTTCGGCGGCATGCCAACTTTGGCCCGTGGTCGTGGGGACGACCCTATAGTCGTTGGACATGACGGTGGCGGGCTAATCTAGTCCCGGGGTCGTAGGGACGACCCTATAGTCGTTGGACATGTCGGCGATTGGCCAACATTGGCCCGGGTTCGTGGGAACGACCATATAGTCGTCGGACAAGTCGGCGGGGAGCCCACCTAGTTCGGGGGGTCGTGGGGACGACCCTATAGTCGTCGGACAATTCGGCGGCCGGCCAACCTAGTCCGGGGGTCGTGGGGACGACCCTATAATCGTCGGAAATGACGGTGGCGGGCCAGTCTAGTCCCGGGTCGTGGGGACGACCCTATAGTCGTCGGACAAGTCGGCGGCTGTCCAACTTTGGCCCGGGGTCGTGGGGACGACCCTATAGTCGTCGGACTTGACGGTGGCGGGCCAATCTAGTCCCGGGGTCGTGGGGACGACCCTATAGTCGTCGGACTTGACGGTGGCGGGCCAATCTAGTCCCGGGGTCGTGGGGACGACCCTATAGTCGTCGGACAAGTCGGCGATGGGCCAACCTAGTCCCGGGGTCGTGGGGACGACCCTATAGTCGTCGGACAAGTCGGCGGCGGGCCATCCTAGTCCCGGGGTCGTGGGGATGACCCTATAGTCGTCGGACAAGTCGGCGGCGAGCCCACCTAGTCGGGGGGTCGTGGGGACGACCCTATAGTCGTAGGACAAGTCGGCGGCCGGCCAACCTAGTCCGGGGGTCGTGGGGACGACCCTATAGTCGTCAGACATGACGGTGGCGAGCCAACCTAGTCCCGGGGTCGTGGGGACGACCCTATAGTCGTCGGACAAGTCGGCGGCGAGCCCACCTAGTCGGGGGGTCGTGGGGACGACCCTATAGTCGTCGGACAAGTCGGCGGCCGGCCAACCTAGTCCGGGGGTCGTGGGGACGACCCTATAGTCGTCGGACATGACGGTGGCGGGCCAGTCTAGTCCCGGGTCGTGGGGACGACCCTATAGTCGTCGGACATGTCGGCGGCTGGCCAACTTTGGCCCGTGCTCGTGGGGACGACCCTATAGTCGTCGGACATGTTGGCGGCTGGTCAACCTAGTCCCGGGGTCGTGGGGACGACCCTATAGTCGTCGGACAAGTCGGCGGCGGACCAACCTTGTCCCGGGGTCGTGGGGACGACCCTATAGTCGTCGGACATGACGGTGGCGGGCCAATCTAGTCTCGGGGTCGTGGGGACGACCCTATAGTCGTCGGACATGACGGTGGCGGGCCAATCTAGTTCCGGGGTCGTGGGGACGACCCTATAGTCGTCGGACATGTCGGCGGCTGGACAACTTTGGCCCGTGGACGTGGGGACGACCCCATAGTCGTCGGACATGTCGGCGGCGGGCCAATCTAGTCCCGGGGTCATAGGGACGACCCTATAGTCATCGGACATTTCGGCGGCTGGTCAACTTAGGCCCGTGGTCGTAGGGACGATCCGATAGTCGTTGGACATGACAGTGCCGGGCCAATCAAGTCCCGGGGTCGTGGGTACGACCCTATAGTCGTCGGATATGTCGGCGATTGGCCATTATTGGCCCGGGGTCGTGGGGACGACCCTATAATCGTCGGACATGTCGGCGGCTGGCCAACATTGGCCCGTGGTCGTGGGGACGATCCGATAGTCGTTGGACATGACGGTGCCGGGCCAATCAAGTCCCGGGGTCGTGGGTACGACCCTATAGTCGTCGGACATGTCGGCGGCTGGCCAACTTTGGCCCGTGGTCGTGGGGACGATCCGATAGTCGTCGGACGTGACGGTGGCTAGCCAATCTAGTCCCGGGGTCGTGGGGACGACCCTATAGTCGTCGGACATTTCGGCGGCTTGCCAACTTTGGCCCGGGGTCGTGGGGACGACCCTATAGTTGTCGGACATTTCGGCGGCATGCCAACTTTGGCCCGTGGTCGTGGGGACGACCCTATAGTCGTTGGACATGACGGTGGCGGGCTAATCTAGTCCCGGGGTCGTAGGGACGACCCTATAGTCGTTGGACATGTCGGCGATTGGCCAACATTGGCCCGGGGTCGTGGGAACGACCATATAGTCGTCGGACAAGTCGGCGGGGAGCCCACCTAGTCCGGGGGTCGTGGGGACGACCCTATAGTCGTCGGACAATTCGGCGGCCGGCCAACCTAGTCCGGGGGTCGTGGGGACGACCCTATAATCGTCGGAAATGACGGTGGCGGGCCAGTCTAGTCCCGGGTCGTGGGGACGACCCTATAGTCGTCGGACAAGTCGGCGGCTGTCCAACTTTGGCCCGGGGTCGTGGGGACGACCCTATAGTCGTCGGACTTGACGGTGGCGGGCCAATCTAGTCCCGGGGTCGTGGGGACGACCCTACAGTCGTCGGACATTTCGGCGGCTTGCCAACTTTGGCCCGGTGTCGTGGGGACGACTCTATAGTCGTCGGAAATGTCGGCGGCTGGCCAACCTGGACCCGGGGTCGTGGGGACGACCCTATTGTCGTCGGATATGACGGTGGCGGGCTAATCTAGTCTCGGGTTCGTGGGGACGACCCTATAGTCGTCGGACATGTCGGCGGCTGGTCAACTTTGGCCCGGGGTCGTGGGGACGACCCTATAGTCGTCGGACATGACGGTGGCGGGCCAATCTAGTCCCGGGGTCGTGGGGACGACCCTATAGTCGTCGAACAAGTCGGCGGCGGGCCAAGCTTGTCCCGGGGTCGTGGGGACGACCCTATAATCGTCGGACATGACGGTGGCGGGCCAATCTAGTCCCGGGGCGTGGGGACGACCCTATAGTCGTCGGACATGTCGGCGGTTGGCCAACTTTGGCCCGGTGTCGTGGGGACGACTCTAAAGTCGTCGGAAATGTCGGCGGCTGGCCAACCTGGACCTGGGGTCGTGGAGACGACCCTATTGTCGTCGGACATGACGCTGGCGGGCCAATCTAGTCTCGGGGTCGTGGGGACGACCCTATAGTCGTCGGACATTTCGGCGGCTTGCCAACTTTGGCCCGGGGTCGTGGGGACGACCCTATAGTCGTCGGACATTTCGGCGGCATGCCAACTTTGGCCCGTGGTCGTGGGGACGACCCTATAGTCGTTGGACATGACGGTGGCAGGCTAATCTAGTCCCGGGGTCGTAGGGACGACCCCATAGTCGTTGGACATGTCGGTGATTGGCCAACATTGGCCCGGGGTGGTGGGGACGACCCTATAGTCGTCGGACATGTCGGCGGCTGGCCAACTTTGGCCCGGGGTCGTGGGGACGACCCTATAGTCGTCGGACATTTCGGCGGCATGCCAACTTTGGCCCGGGGTCGTGGGGACGACCCTATAGTCGTCGGACATTTCGGCGGCATGCCAACTTTGGCCCGTGGTCGTGGGGACGACCCTATAGTCGTTGGACATGTCGGCGGTTGGCCAACTTTGGCGCGTGGTCGTGGGGACGATCCGATTGTCGTCGGACATGTCGGCGGCTTGCCAACTTTGGCCCGGGGTCGTGGGGACGACCCTATAGTCGTCGGACATGACAGTGGCGGGCCAATCTAGTCCCGGGGTCGTGGGGACGACCCTATAGTCGTCGGACATTTCGGCGGCTTGCCAACTTTGGCCCGGGGTCGTGGGGACGACCCTATAGTCGTCGGACATTTCGGCGGCATGCCAACTTTGGCCCGTGGTCGTGGGGACGACCCTATAATCGTCGGACATGTCGGCGGCTGGCCAACTTTGGCGCGTGGTCGTGGGGACGATCCGATTGTCGTCGGACATGTCGGCGGCTGGCCAACTTTGGCCCGTGGTCGTGGGGACGATCCAATAGTCGTCGGACATGTCGGCGGTTGGCCAACTTTGGCGCGTGGTCGTGGGGACGATCCGATTGTCGTCGGACATGTCGGCGGCTTGCCAACTTTGGCCCGGGGTCGTGGGGACGACCCTATAGTCGTCGGACATGACGGTGGCGGGCCAATCTAGTCCCGGTGTCGTGGGGACGACCCTATAGTCGTCGGACATTTCGGCGGCTTGCCAACTATGGCCCGGGGTCGTGGGGACGACCCTATAGTCGTCGGACATTTCGGCGGCATGCCAACTTTGGCCCGTGGTCGTGGGGACGACCCTATAGTCGTTGGACATGACGGTGGCGGGCTAATCTAGTCCCGGGGTCGTAGGGACGACCCTATAGTCGTTGGACATGTCTGCGATTGGCCAACATTGGCCCGGGGTCGTGGGGACGACCCTATAGTCGTCGGACATGTCGGCGGCTGGCCAACTATGGCCCGGGGTCGTGGGGACGACCCTATAGTCGTCGGACATTTCGGCGGCATGCCAACTTTGGCCCGTGGTCGTGGGGACGACCCTATAGTCGTTGGACATGACGGTGGCGGGCTAATCTAGTCCCGGGGTCGTAGGGACGACCCTATAGTCGTTGGACATGTCGGCGATTGGCCAACATTGGCCCGGGGTCGTGGGGACGACCCTATAGTCGTCGGACATGTCGGCGGCTGGCCAACTTTGGCGCGTGGTCGTGGGGACGATCCGATTGTCGTCGGACATGTCGGCGGCTGGCCAACTTTGGCCCGTGGTCGTGGGGACGATCCAATAGTCGTCGGACATGTCGGCGGTTGGCCAACTTTGGCGCGTGGTCGTGGGGACGATCCGATTGTCGTCGGACATGTCGGCGGCTGGCCAACCTAGACCCGGGGTCGTGGGGACGACCCTATTGTCGTCGGACATGGCGGTGGCGGGCCAATCTAGTCCCGTGGTCGTGGGGACGACCCTATAGTCTTCGGACATGACGGTAGCGGGCCAATCTAGACCCGAGGTCGTGGGGACGACCCTATAGTAGTCGGACATGTCGGCGGCTGTCCAACTTTGGCCCGGTGTCGTGGGGACGACTCTATAGTCGTCGGACATGTCGGCGGCTGGCCAACCTAGACCCGGGGTCGTGGGGACGACCCTATAATCGTTGGACATGACGGTGGCGGGCCAATCTAGTCCCGGGGTCGTAGGGACGACCCTATAGTCGTCGGACATGTTGGCGATTGGCCAACATTGGCCCGGGGTCGTCGGGACGACCCTATAGTCGTCGGACATTTTGGCGGCTGGCCAACCTAGTCCCGGGGTCGTGGGGACGACCCTATAGTCGTCGGACATTTCGGCGGCTGGCCAACTTTGGCCCGGGGTCGTGGGGACGACCCTATAGTCGTCGGACATGTTGGCGGCTTGTCAGCCTAGTCCCGGGGTCGTGGGTACGGCCCTATAGTCGTCGGACAAGTCGGCGGCGGGCCAACCTTGTCCCGGGGTCGTGGGGACGACCCTATAGTCGTCGGACATGTCGGCGGCTGGCCAACTTTGGCGCGTGGTCGTGGGGACGATCCGATTGTCGTCGGACATGTCGGCGGCTGGCCAACTTTGGCCCGTGGTCGTGGGGACGATCCAATAGTCGTCGGACATGTCGGCGGCTGGCCAACTTTGGCGCGTGGTCGTGGGGACGATCCGATTGTCGTCGGACATGTCGGCGGCTGGCCAACCTAGACCCGGGGTCGTGGGGACGACCCTATTGTCGTCGGACATTTCGGCGGCTTGCCAACTTTGGCCCGGGGTCGTGGGGACGACCCTATAGTCGTCGGACATGTTGGCGGCTTGTCAGCCTAGTCCCGGGGTCGTGGGTACGACCCTACAGTCGTCGGACATTTCGGCGGCTTGCCAACTTTGGCCCGGGGTCGTGGGGACGACCCTATAGTCGTCAGACATGACGGTGGCGGGCCAATCTAGTCCCGTGGTCGTGGGGACGACCCTATAGTCGTCGGACATTTCGGCGGCTGGCCAACTTTGGCCCGGGGTCGTGGGGACGACCCTATAGTCGTCGGACATGTTGGCGGCTTGTCAGCCTAGTCCCGGGGTCCTGGGGACGACCCTATAGTCGTCGGACTTGACGGTGGCGGGCCAATCTAGTCCCGGGGTCGTGGGGACGACCCTATAGTCGTCGGACTTGACGGTGGCGGGCCAATCTAGTCCCGGGGTCGTGGGGACGACCCTACAGTCGTCGGACATTTCGGCGTCTTGCCAACTTTGGCCCGGGGTCGTGTGGACGACCCTATAGTCGTCGGACATGTCGGCGGGTGGCCAACCTAGTCCCGAGGTCGTGGGGACGACCCTATAGTCGTCGGACATGTCGGCGGCTTGCCAACTTTGGCCCGGGGTCGTGGGGACGATCCAATAGTCGACGGACATGTCGGCGGCTGGCCAACTTTGGCGCGTGGTCGTGGGGACGATCCGATTGTCGTCGGACATGTCGGCGGCTGGCCAACTTTGGCCCGGTGTCGTGGGGACAACCCAATAGTCGTCGGACATGTCGGCGGCTGGCCAACTTTGGCCCGGTGTCGTGGGGACGACTCTATAGTCGTCGGACATGTCGGCGGGTGGCCAACCTAGTCCCGAGGTCGTGGGGACGACCCTATAGTCGTCGGACATGTCGGCGGCTTGCCAACTTTCGCCCGGGGTCGTGGGGACGATCCAATAGTCGTCGGACATGTCGGCGGCTGGTCAACTTTGGCCCGTGGTCGTGGGGACGACCCTATAGTCGTTGGACATGTCGGCGGCTGGCCAACTTTGACCCGTGGTTGTGGGGACGACCCTATGGTCGTTGGACATGACGGTGGCGGGCCAATCTAGTCCCGGGGTCGTGGGGACGACCCTATAGTCGTTGGACATGTCGGCGGCTGGCCAACTTTGACCCGTGGTTGTGGGGACGACCCTATGGTCGTTGGACATGACGGTGGCGGGCCAATCTAGTCCCGGGGTCGTGGGGACGACCCTATAGTCGTCGGACATTTCGGCGGCTGGCCAACTTTGGCCCGGGGTCGTGGGGACGACCCTATAGTCGTCGGACATGTTGGCGGCTTGTCAGCCTAGTCCCGGGGTCCCGGGGACGACCCTATAGTCGTCGGACTTGACGGTGGCGGGCCAATCTAGTCCCGGGGTCGTGGGGACGACCCTACAGTCGTCGGACATTTCGGCGGCTTGCCAACTTTGGCCCGGGGTCGTGGGGACGACCCTATACTCGTCGGACATGTTGGCGGCTTGTCAGCCTAGTCCCCGGGTCGTGGGTACGACCCTACAGTCGTCGGACATTTCGGCGGCTTGCCAACTTTGGCCCGGGGTCGTGGGGACGACCCTATAGTCGTCAGACATGACGGTGGCGGGCCAATCTAGTCCCGGGGTCGTGGGGACGACCCTATAGTCGTCGGACATTTCGGCGGCTGGCCAACTTTGGCCCGGGGTCGTGGGGACGACCCTATAGTCGTCGGACATGACGGTGGCGGACCAATCTAGTCCCGGGGTCGTGGGGACGACCCTATAGTCGTCGGACATTTCGGCGGCTGGCCAACTTTGGCCCGGGGTCGTGGGGACGACCCTATAGTCGTCGGACATGTTGGCGGCTTGTCAGCCTAGTCCCGGGGTCGTGGGGACGACCCTATAGTCGTCGGACATTTCGGCGGCTGGCCAACTTTGGCCCGGGGTCGTGGGGACGACCCTATAGTCGTCGGACATGACGGTGGCGGGCCAATCTAGTCCCGGGGTCGTAGGGACGACCCTATAGTCGTCGGACATGTTGGCGATTGGCCAACATTGGCCTGGGGTCGTCGGGACGACCCTATAGTCGTCGGACATGTCTGCGGCTGGCCAACCTAGTCCCGGGGTCGTGGGGACGACCCTATAGTCGTCGGACATTTCGGCGGCTTGCCAACATTGGCCCGGGTTCGTGGGGACGACCCTATAGTCGTCGGACATGTCGGCGGCGGGCCAACTTTGGCCCGTGGTTGTGGGGACGACCCTATAGTCGTTGGACATGACGGTGGCGGGCCAATCTAGTCCCGGGGTCGTGGGGACGACCCTATAGTCGTCGGACATGTCGGCGGCTGGCCAACTTTGGACCGGTGTCGTGGGGACGACTCTATAGTCGTCGGAAATGTCGGCGGCTGGCCAACCTGGACCCGGGGTCGTGGGGACGACCCTATTGTCGTCGGACATGACGGTGGCGGGCCAATCTAGTCTCGGGGTCGTGGGGACGACCCTATAGTCGTCGGACATGTCGGCGGCTGACCAACTTAGGCCCAGGGTCGTGGGGGCGACCCTGTAGTCGTCGGACATGTTGGCGGCTTGTCAGCCTAGTCCCGGGGTCGTGGGTACCACCCTACAGTCGTCGGACATTTCGGCGGCTTGCCAACTTTGGCCCGGGGTCGTGGGGACGACCCTATAGTCGTCGGACTTGACGGTGGCGGGCCAATCTAGTCCCGAGGTCCTGGGGACGACCCTATAGTCGTCGGACTTGACGGTGGCGGGCCAATCTAGTCCCGAGGTCCTGGGGACGACCCTATAGTCGTCGGACTTGACGGTGGCGGGCCAATCTAGTCCCGGGGTCGTGGGGACGACCCTACAGTCGTCGGACATTTCGGCGGCTTGCCAACTTTGGCCCGGGGTCGTGGGGACGACCCTATAGTCGTCGGACTTGACGGTGGCGGGCCAATCTAGTCCCGAGGTCCTGGGGACGACCCTATAGTCGTCGGACATGTCTGCGGCTGGCCAACCTAGTCCCGGGGTCGTGGGGACGACCCTATAGTCGTCGGACATTTCGGCGGCTTGCCAACTTTGGCCCGGGTTCGTGGGGACGACCCTATAGTCGTCGGACATGTCGGCGGCTGGCCAACTTTGGCCCGTGGTTGTGGGGACGACCCTATAGTCGTCGGACATGACGGTGGCGGGCCAATCTAGTCCCGGGTTCGTGGGGACGACCCTATAGTCGTCGGACATTTCGGCGGCTGGCCAACTTTGGCCCGGGGTCGTGGGGACGACCCTATAGTCGTCGGACTTGACGGTGGCGGGCCAATCTAGTCCCGAGGTCGTGGGGACGACCCTATAGTCGTTGGACATGACGGTGGCGGGCCAATCTAGTCCCGGGGTCGTGGGGACGACCCTATAGTCGTCGGACAAGACGGCGGCTGGACATCTTTGGCCCGGGGTCGTGGGAACGACCCTATAGTCATCGGACATATTGGCGGCTTGTCAGCCTAGTCCCGGGGTCGTGGGTACGACCCTATAGTCGTCGGACAAGTCGGCGGCTGGCCAACCTAGACCCGGGGTCGAGGGGACGACCCTATTGTCGTCGGACATGACGGTGGCGGGCCAATCTAGTCTCGGGGTCGTGGGGACGACCCTATAGTCGTCGGACATGTCGGCGGCTGGCCAACTTTGGCCCGGGGTCGTGGGGACGACCCTATAATCGTTGGACATGACGGTGGCGGGCCAATCTAGTCCCGGGGTCGTGGGGACGATCCAATAGTCGACGGACATGTCGGCGGCTAGCCAACCTAGTCCCGAGGTCGTGGGGACGACCCTATAGTCGTCGGACTTGACGGTGGCGGGCCAATCTAGTCCCGGGGTCGTGGGGACGACCCTACAGTCGTCGGACATTTCGGCGTCTTGCCAACTTTGGCCCGGGGTCGTGTGGACGACCCTATAGTCGTCGGACATGTCGGCGGGTGGCCAACCTAGTCCCGAGGTCGTGGGGACGACCCTATAGTCGTCGGACATGTCGGCGGCTTGCCAACTTTGGCCCGGGGTCGTGGGGACGATCCAATAGTCGACGGACATGTCGGCGGCTGGCCAACTTTGGCGCGTGGTCGTGGGGACGATCCGATTGTCGTCGGACATGTCGGCGGCTGTCCAACTTTGGCCCGGTGTCGTGGGGACAACCCAATAGTCGTCGGACATGTCGGCGGCTGGCCAACTTTGGCCCGGTGTCGTGGGGACGACTCTATAGTCGTCGGACATGTCGGCGGGTGGCCAACCTAGTCCCGAGGTCGTGGGGACGACCCTATAGTCGTCGGACATGTCGGCGGCTTGCCAACTTTTGCCCGGGGTCGTGGGGACGATCCAATAGTCGTCGGACATGTCGGCGGCTGGTCAACTTTGGCCCGTGGTCGTGGGGACGACCCTATAGTCGTTGGACATGTCGGCGGCTGGCCAACTTTGACCCGTGGTTGTGGGGACGACCCTATGGTCGTTGGACATGACGGTGGCGGGCCAATCTAGTCCCGGGGTCGTGGGGACGACCCTATAGTCGTCGGACAAGACGGCGGCTGGACATCTTTGGCCCGGGTTCGTGGGGACGACCCTATAGTCGTCGGACATGTCGGCGGCTGGCCAACTTTGGACCGGTGTCGTGGGGACGACCCTATAGTCTTCGGACATGACGGTAGCGGGCCAATCTAGTCCCGAGGTCGTGGGGACGACCCTATAGTCGTCGGACATGTCGGCGGCTGGCCAACTTTGGCCCGTGGTCGTGGGGACGATCCAATAGTCGACGGACATGTCGGCGGCTGGCCAACTTTGGCCCGTGGTTGTGGGGACGACCCTATAGTCGTTGGACATGACGGTGGCGGGCCAATCTAGTCCCGGGGTCGTGGGGACGACCCTATAGTCGTCGGACAAGACGACGGCTGGACATCTTTGGCCCGGGGTCGTGGGGACGACCCTACAGTCGTCGGACATTTCGGCGGCTTGCCAACTTTGGCCCGGGGTCGTGGGGACGACCCTATAGTCGTCGGACATGTCGGCGGCTGGCCAACTTTGGCCCGTGGTTGTGGGGACGACCCTATAGTCGTTGGACATGACGGTGGCGGGCCAATCTAGTCCCGGGGTCGTGGGTAAGACCCTATTGTCGTCCGACAAGACGGCGGCTGGACATCTTTGGCCCGGGGTCGTGGGGACGACCCTATATTCGTCGGACATGTTGGCGGCTTGTCAGCCTAGTCCCGGGGTCGTGGGTACGACCCTATAGTCGTCGGACAAGTCGGCGGCGGGTCAACCTTGTCCCGGGGTCGTGGGGACGACCCTATAGTCGTCGGACATGTCGGCGGCTGGCCAACTTTGGCCCGGTGTCGTGGGGACGACTCTATAGTCGTCGGAAATGTCGGCGGCTGGCCAACCTGGACCCGGGGTCGTGGTGACGACCCTATTGTCGTCGGACATGACGGTGGCGGGCCAATCTAGTCTCGCGGTCGTGGGGACGACCCTATAATCGTCGGGCATGACGGTGGCGGGCCAATCTAGTCCCGGGGTCGTGCGGACGACCCTATAGTCGTCGGACATGTCGGCGGCTGGCCAACTTTGGCCCGGTGTCGTGGGGACGACTCTATAGTCGTCGGAAATGTCGGCGGCTGGCCAACCTGGACCCGGGGTCGTGGGGACGACCCTATTGTCGTCGGACATGACAGTGGCGGGCCAATATAATCTCGGGGTCGTGGGGACGACCCTATAGTCGTCGGACATGTCGGCGGCTGGCCAACTTTGGCCCGGGGTCGTGGGGACGACCCTATAGTCGTCGGACAAGACGGTGGCGGACCAATCTAGTCCCGGGGTCGTGGGGACGACCCTATAGTCGTCGGACATGTCGGCGGCTGGCCAACTTTGGCCCGTGGTCGTGGGGACGATCCAAAAGTCGTCGGACATGTCGGCGGCTGGCCAACTTTGGCGCGTGGTCGTGGGGACGATCCGATTGTCGTCGGACATGTCGGCGGCTGGCCAACTTTGGCCCGTGGTCGTGGGGACGATCCAAAAGTCGTCGGACATGTCGGCGGCTGGCCAACTTTGGCGCGTGGTCGTGGGGACGACCCTATAGTCGTTGGACATGACGGTGGCGGGCCAATCTAGTCCCGGGGTCGTGGGGACGACCCTCTAGTCGTCGGACAAGACGGCGGCTGGACATCTTTGGCCCGGGGTCGTGGGGACGACCCTATAGTCATCGGACATATTGGCGGCTTGTCAGCCTAGTCCCGGGGTCGTGGGTACGACCCTATAGTCGTCGGACAAGTCGGCGGCTGGCCAACCTAGACCCGGGGTCGAGGGGACGACCCTATTGTCGTCGGACATGACGGTGGCGGGCCAATCTAGTCTCGGGGTCGTGGGGACGACCCTATAGTCGTCGGACATGTCGGCGGCTGGCCAACTTTGGCCCGGGGTCGTGGGGACGACCCTATAATCGTTGAACATGACGGTGGCGGGCCAATCTAGTCCCGGGGTCGTAGGGACGACCCTATAGTCGTCGGACATGTTGGCGGTTGGCCAACATTGGCCCGGGATCGTCGGGACGACCCTATAGTCGTCGGACATGTCGGCGGCTGGCCAACCTAGTCCCGGGGTCGTGGGGACGACCCTATAGTCGTCGGACATTTCGGCGGCTTGCCAACTTTGGCCCGGGTTCGTGGGGACGACCCTATAGTCGTCGGACATGTCGGCGGCTGGCCAACTTTGGCCCGGTGTCGTGGGGACGACTCTATAGTCGTCGGACATGTCGGCGGGTGGCCAACCTAGTCCCGAGGTCGTGGGGACGACCCTATAGTCGTCGGACATGTCGGCGGCTTGCCAACTTTCGCCCGGGGTCGTGGGGACGATCCAATAGTCGTCGGACATGTCGGCGGCTGGTCAACTTTGGCCCGTGGTCGTGGGGACGACCCTATAGTCGTTGGACATGTCGGCGGCTGGCCAACTTTGGCCCGGGGTCGTGGGGACGATCCAATAGTCGACGGACATGTCGGCGGCTAGCCAACCTAGTCCCGAGGTCGTGGGGACGACCCTATAGTCGTCGGACTTGACGGTGGCGGGCCAATCTAGTCCCGGGGTCGTGGGGACGACCCTACAGTCGTCGGACATTTCGGCGTCTTGCCAACTTTGGCCCGGGGTCGTGTGGACGACCCTATAGTCGTCGGACATGTCGGCGGGTGGCCAACCTAGTCCCGAGGTCGTGGGGACGACCCTATAGTCGTCGGACATGTCGGCGGCTTGCCAACTTTGGCCCGGGGTCGTGGGGACGATCCAATAGTCGACGGACATGTCGGCGGCTGGCCAACTTTGGCGCGTGGTCGTGGGGACGATCCGATTGTCGTCGGACATGTCGGCGGCTGGCCAACTTTGGCCCGGTGTCGTGGGGACAACCCAATAGTCGTCGGACATGTCGGCGGCTGGCCAACTTTGGCCCGGTGTCGTGGGGACGACTCTATAGTCGTCGGACATGTCGGCGGGTGGCCAACCTAGTCCCGAGGTCGTGGGGACGACCCTATAGTCGTCGGACATGTCGGCGGCTTGCCAACTTTCGCCCGGGGTCGTGGGGACGATCCAATAGTCGTTGGACATGACGGTGGCGGGCCAATCTAGTCCCGGGGTCGTGGGGACGACCCTATAGTCGTCGGACAAGACGGCGGCTGGACATCTTTGGCCCGGGGTCGTGGGGACGACCCTATAGTCATCGGACATATTGGCGGCTTGTCAGCCTAGTCCCGGGGTCGTGGGTACGACCCTATAGTCGTCGGACAAGTCGGCGGCTGGCCAACCTAGACCCGGGGTCGTGGGGACGACCCTATAGTCGTCGGACTTGACGGTGGCGGGCCAATCTAGTCCCGGGGTCGTGGGGACGACCCTACAGTCGTCGGACATTTCGGCGTCTTGCCAACTTTGGCCCGGGGTCGTGTGGACGACCCTATAGTCGTCGGACATGTCGGCGGGTGGCCAACCTAGTCCCGAGGTCGTGGGGACGACCCTATAGTCGTCGGACATGTCGGCGGCTTGCCAACTTTGGCCCGGGGTCGTGGGGACGATCCAATAGTCGACGGACATGTCGGCGGCTGGCCAACTTTGGCGCGTGGTCGTGGGGACGATCCGATTGTCGTCGGACATGTCGGCGGCTGGCCAACTTTGGCCCGGTGTCGTGGGGACAACCCAATAGTCGTCGGACATGTCGGCGGCTGGCCAACTTTGGCCCGGTGTCGTGGGGACGACTCTATAGTCGTCGGACATGTCGGCGGGTGGCCAACCTAGTCCCGAGGTCGTGGGGACGACCCTATAGTCGTCGGACATGTCGGCGGCTTGCCAACTTTCGCCCGGGGTCGTGGGGACGATCCAATAGTCGTCGGACATGTCGGCGGCTGGTCAACTTTGGCCCGTGGTCGTGGGGACGACCCTATAGTCGTTGGGCATGTCGGCGGCTGGCCAACTTTGGCCCGGGGTCGTGTGGACGACCCTATAGTCGTCGGACATGTCGGCGGGTGGCCAACCTAGTCCCGAGGTCGTGGGGACGATCCTATAGTCGTCGGACATGTCGGCGGCTTGCCAACTTTGGCCCGGGGTCGTGGGGACGATCCAATAGTCGACGGACATGTCGGCGGCTGGCCAACTTTGGCGCGTGGTCGTGGGGACGATCCGATTGTCGTCGGACATGTCGACGGCTGGCCAACTTTGGCCCGGTGTCGTGGGGACAACCCAATAGTCGTCGGACATGTCGGCGGCTGGCCAACTTTGGCCCGGTGTCGTGGGGACGACTCTATAGTCGTCGGACATGTCGGCGGGTGGCCAACCTAGTCCCGAGGTCGTGGGGACGACCCTATAGTCGTCGGACATGTCGGCGGCTTGCCAACTTTCGCCCGGGGTCGTGGGGACGATCCAATAGTCGTCGGACATGTCGGCGGCTGGTCAACTTTGGCCCGTGGTCGTGGGGACGACCCTATAGTCGTTGGACATGTCGGCGGCTGGCCAACTTTGACCCGTGGTTGTGGGGACGACCCTATGGTCGTTGGACATGACGGTGGCGGGCCAATCTAGTCCCGGGGTCGTGGGGACGACCCTATAGTCGTCGGACAAGACGGCGGCTGGACATCTTTGGCCCGGGGTCGTGGGGACGACCCTATAGTCGTCGGACATGTTGGCGGCTTGTCAGCCTAGTCCCGGGGTCGTGGGTACGACCCTATATTCGTCGGACAAGTCGGCGGCTGGCCAACCTAGACCCGGGGTCGAGGGGACGACCCTATTGTCGTCGGACATGACGGTGGCGGGCCAATCTAGTCTCGGGGTCGTGGGGACGACCCTATAGTCGTCGGACATGTCGGCGGCTGGCCAACTTTGGCCCGGGGTCGTGTGGACGACCCTATAGTCGTCGGACATGTCGGCGGGTGGCCAACCTAGTCCCGAGGTCGTGGGGACGATCCTATAGTCGTCGGACATGTCGGCGGCTTGCCAACTTTGGCCCGGGGTCGTGGGGACGATCCAATAGTCGACGGACATGTCGGCGGCTGGCCAACTTTGGCGCGTGGTCGTGGGGACGATCCGATTGTCGTCGGACATGTCGACGGCTGGCCAACTTTGGCCCGGTGTCGTGGGGACAACCCAATAGTCGTCGGACATGTCGGCGGCTGGCCAACTTTGGCCCGGTGTCGTGGGGACGACTCTATAGTCGTCGGACATGTCGGCGGGTGGCCAACCTAGTCCCGAGGTCGTGGGGACGACCCTATAGTCGTCGGACATGTCGGCGGCTTGCCAACTTTCGCTCGGGGTCGTGGGGACGATCCAATAGTCGTCGGACATGTCGGCGGCTGGTCAACTTTGGCCCGTGGTCGTGGGGACGACCCTATAGTCGTTGGACATGTCGGCGGCTGGCCAACTTTGACCCGTGGTTGTGGGGACGACCCTATGGTCGTTGGACATGACGGTGGCGGGCCAATCTAGTCCCGGGGTCGTGGGGACGACCCTATAGTCGTCGGACAAGACGGCGGCTGGACATCTTTGGCCCGGGGTCGTGGGGACGACCCTATAGTCGTCGGACATGTTGGCGGCTTGTCAGCCTAGTCCCGGGGTCGTGGGTAAGACCCTATATTCGTCGGACAAGTCGGCGGCTGGCCAACCTAGACCCGGGGTCGAGGGGACGACCCTATTGTCGTCGGACATGACGGTGGCGGGCCAATCTAGTCTCGGGGTCGTGGGGACGACCCTATAGTCGTCGGACATGTCGGCGGCTGGCCAACTTTGGCCCGGGGTCGTGGGGACGACCCTATAGTCGTCGGACATGTCGGCGGCTGGCCAACTTTGGACCGGTGTCGTGGGGACGACCCTATAGTCTTCGGACATGACGGTAGCGGGCCAATCTAGTCCCGAGGTCGTGGGGACGACCCTATAGTCGTCGGACAAGACGGTGGCGGACCAATCTAGTCCCGGGGTCGTGGGGACGACCCTATAGTCGTCGGACATGACGGTGGCGGGCTAATCTAGTCCCGGGGTCGAGGGGACGACCTTATAGGCGTCGGACAAGACGGCGGCTGGACATCTTTGGCCCGGGGTCGTGGGGACGAGCCTATAGTCGTCGGACATGTCGGCGGCTGGCCAACTTTGGCCCGTGGTCGTGGGGACAACCCAATAGTGGTCGGACATGTCGGCGGCTGGCCAACCTAGTCCCGAGGTCGTGGGGACGACCCTATAGTCGTCGGACTTGACGGTGGCGGGCCAATCTAGTCCCGGGGTCGTGGGGACGACCCTACAGTCGTCGGACATTTCGGCGGCTTGCCAACTTTGGCCCGGGGTCGTGGGACGACCCTATAGTCGTCGGACTTGACGGTGGCGGGCCAATCTAGTCCCGGGGTCGTGGGGACGACCCTACAGTCGTCGGACATTTCGGCGGCTTGCCAACTTTGGCCCGGTGTCGTGGAGACGACTCTATAGTCGTCGGAAATGTCGGCGGCTGGCCAACTTTGGCCCGGGGTCGTGTGGACGACCCTATAGTCGTCGGACATGTCGGCGGGTGGCCAACCTAGTCCCGAGGTCGTGGGGACGACCCTATAGTCGTCGGACATGTCGGCGGGTTGCCAACTTTGGCCCGTGGTCGTGGGGACGACCCTATAGTCGTTGGACATGTCGGCGGCTGGCCAACTTTGACCCGTGGTTGTGGGGACGACCCTATAGTCGTCGGACATGTCGGCGGCTGGCCAACTTGGGACCGGTGTCGTGGGGACGACCCTATAGTCTTCGGACATGACGGTAGCGGGCCAATCTAGACATGTCGGCGGCTGGCCAACTTTGGCGCGTGGTCGTGGGGACGATCCGATTGTCGTCGGACATGTCGGCGGCTGGCCAACTTTGGCCCGGTGTCGTGGGGACAACCCAATAGTCGTCGGACATGTCGGCGGCTGGCCAACTTTGGCCCGGTGTCGTGGGGACGATCCAATAGTCGTCGGACATGTCGGCGGCTGGTCAACTTTGGCCCGTGGTCGTGTGGACGACCCTATAGTCGTTGGACATGTCGGCGGCTGGCCAACTTTGACCCGTGGTTGTGGGGACGACCCTATGGTCGTTGGACATGACGGTGGCGGGCCAATCTAGTCCCGGGGTCGTGGGGACGACCCTATAGTCGTCGGACAAGACGGCGGCTGGACATCTTTGGCCCGGGGTCGTGGGGACGACCCTATAGTCGTCGGACATGTTGGCGGCTTGTCAGCCTAGTCCCGGGGTCGTGGGTACGGCCCTATAGTCGTCGGACAAGTCGGCGGCGGGCCAACCTTGTCCCGGGGTCGTGGGGACGACCCTATAGTCGTCGGACATGTCGGCGGCTGGCCAACTTTGGCCCGGTGTCGTGGGGACGACTCTATAGTCGTCGGAAATGTCGGCGGCTGGCAAACTTTGGCCCGGTGTCGTGGGGACGACCCAATAGTCGTCGGACATGACGGTGGCGGGCCAATCTAGTCCGGGGGTCGTGGGGACGACCCTACAGTCGTCGGACATTTCGGCGGCTTGCCAACTTTGGCCCGGGGTCGTGGGGACGACCCTATAGTCGTCGGACTTGACGGTGGCGGGCCAATCTAGTCCCGGGGTTGTGGGGACGACCCTACAGTCGTCGGACATTTCGGCGGCTTGCCAACTTTGGCCCGGGGTCGTGGGGACGACCCTATAGTCGTCGGACTTGACGGTGGCGGGCCAATCTAGTCCCGAGGTCGTGGGGACGATCCTATAGTCGTCGGACTTGACGGTGGCCGGCTAATCTATTCCCGGGGTCGTGGGGACGACCCTACAGTCGTCGGACATTTCGGCGGCTTGCCCACTTTGGCCCGGGGTCGTGGAGACGACCCTATAGTCGTCGGACAAGTCGGCGGCTGGCCAACTTTGGCCCGTGGTCGTGGGGACGACCCTATAGTCGTCAGACATGACGGTGGCGAGCCAACCTAGTCCCGGGGTCGTGGGGACGACCCTATAGTCGTCGGACATGTCGGCGGCTGGCCAAAATTGGCCCGAGGTCGTGGGGGCGACCCTATAGTCGTCGGACATGACGGCGGCTGGCCAACTTTGGCCCGTGGTCGTGGGGACGATCCAAAAGTCGTCGGACATGTCGGCGGCTGGCCAACTTTGGCGCGTGGTCGTGGGGACGATCCGATTGTCGTCGGACATGTCGGCTGCTGGCCAACTTTGGCCTGGTGTCGTGGGGACGACCCAATAGTCGTCGGACATGTCGGCGGCTGGCCAACTTTGGTCCGGTGTCGTGGGGACGACTCTATATTCGTCGGACATGTCGGCGGCTGGCCAACCTAGACCCGGGGTCGTGGGGACGACCCTACAGTCGTCGGACATTTCGGCGGCTTGCCCACTTTGGCCCGGGGTCGTGGAGACGACCCTATAGTCGTCGGACAAGTCGGCGGCTGGCCAACTTTGGCCCGTGGTTGTGGGGACGACCCTATATTCGTTGGACATGACGGTGGCGGGCCAATCTAGTCCCGGGGTCATGGGGACGACCCTACAGTCGTCGGACAAGTCGGCGGCGAGCCAATCTAGTCCCGCGGTCTTGGGGACGACCCTATAGTCGTCGGACAAGTCAGCGGCTGGCCAACATTGGCCCGTGGTCGTGGGGACGACCATATAGTCGTCGGACATGACGGTGGCGGGCCACTCTAGTCCCGGGTCGTGGGGACGACCCTATAGTCGTCGGACATGTCGGCGGCTGGCTAACTTTGGCCCGGGGTCGTGGGGACGACCCTATAGTCGTCGGATATGTCGGCGGCTGGCCAACTTTGGCCCGTGGTCGTGGGGACGACCCTATAGTCGTCAGACATGACGGTGGCGAGCCAACCTACTCCCGGGGTCGTGGGGACGACCCTATAGTCGTCGGACAAGTCGGCGGCGGGGCAACCTAGTCCCGGGGTCGTGGGTACCACCCTATAGTCGTCGGACATGACGGTGGTGGGCCAGTCTAGTCCCGGGTCGTGGGGACGACCCTATAGTCGTCGGACATGTCGGCGGCTGGCCAACTTTGGCCCGTGGTCGTGGGGAGGACCCTATACTCGTCGGACAAGTCGGCGGCGAGCCAACCTAGTCCGGGGGTCGTGGGGACGACTCTATAGTCGTCGGAGAAGTCTGCGGCGGGCCAACCTAGTCCCGGGGTCGTAGGGACGACCCTATAGTCGTCGGACATGTCGCCGGCTGGCCAAATTTGGCCCGTGGTCGTGGGGACGACCCTATAGTCGTTGGACATGACGGTGGCGGGCCAATCTAGTCCCGGGGTCATGGGGACGACCCTACAGTCGTCGGACAAGTCGGCGGCTGGCCAACTTTGGCCCGTGGTCGTGGGGACGACCCTATAGTCGTCAGACATGACGGTGGCGAGCCAACCTAGTCCCGCGGTCGTGGGGACGACCCTATAGTCGTCGGACATGTCGGCGGCGGGCCAACCTAGTCCCGGGGTCGTGGGGATGACCCTATAGTCGTCGGACATGACGGTGGCGGGCCAGTCTTGTCCCGGGTCGTGGGGACGACCCTATAGTCGTCGGACATGTCGCCGGATGGCCAACTTTGGCCCGTGGTCGTGGGGACGATCCAATAATCGTCGGACATGTCGGCGGCTGCCCAACTTTGGCCCGTGGTTGTGGGGACGACCCTATAGTCGTTGGACATGACGGTGGCGGGCCAATCTAGTCCCGGGGTCGTGGGGACGACCCTATAGTCGTCGGACAAGGCGGCGGCTGGACATCTTTGGCCCGGGGTCGTGGGGACGACCCTACAGTCGTCGGACATTTCGGCAGCTTGCCAACTTTGGCCCGGGGTCGTGGGGACGACCCTATAGTCGTCGGACATGTCGGCGGCTGGCCAACTTTGGCCCGTGGTTGTGGGGACGACCCTATAGTCGTTGGACATGACGGTGGCGGGCCAATCTAGTCCCGGGGTCGTGGGTAAGACCCTATAGTCGTCCGACAAGACGGCGGCTGGACATCTTTGGCCCGGGGTCGTGGGGACGACCCTATATTCGTCGGACATGTTGGCGGCTTGTCAGCCTAGTCCCGGGGTCGTGGGTACGACCCTATAGTCGTCGGACAAGTCGGCGGCGGGTCAACCTTGTCCCGGGGTCGTGGGGACGACCCTATAGTCGTCGGACATGTCGGCGGCTGGCCAACTTTGGCCCGGTGTCGTGGGGACGACTCTATAGTCGTCGGAAATGTCGGCGGCAGGCCAACCTGGACCCGGGGTCGTGGGGATGACCCTATTGTCGTCGGACATGACGGTGGCGGGCCAATCTAGTCTCGCGGTCGTGGGGACGACCCTATAATCGTCGGGCATGACGGTGGCGGGCCAATCTAGTCCCGGGGTCGTGCGGACGACCCTATAGTCGTCGGACACGTCGGCGGCTGGCCAACTTTGGCCCGGTGTCGTGGGGACGACTCTATAGTCGTCGGAAATGTCGGCGGCTGGCCAACCTGGACCCGGGGTCGTGGGGACGACCCTATTGTCGTCGGACATGACGGTGGCGGGCCAATCTAGTCTCGGGGTCGTGGGGACGACCCTATAGTCGTCGGACATGTCGGCGGCTGGCCAACTTTGGCCCGGGGTCGTGGGGACGACCCTATAGTCGTCGGACAAGACGGTGGCGGACCAATCTAGTCCCGGGGTCGTGGGGACGACCCTATAGTCGTCGGACATGACGGTGGCGGGCCAATCTAGTCCCGGGGTCGTGGGGACGACCCTACAGTCGTCGGACATGTCGGCGGCTGGCCAAAATTGGCCCGAGGTCGTGGGGACGACCCTATAGTCGTCGGACTTGTTGGCGGCTTGTCAGCCTAGTCCCGGGGTCGTGGGTACGGCCCTATAGTCGTCGGACATGTCGGCGGCTGGCCAACTTTGGCCCGGGGTCGTGGGGACGACCCTATAGTCGTCGGACATGACGGTGGCGGGCCAATCTAGTCCCGGGGTCGTGGGGACGACCCTATAGTCGTCGGACATGTCGGCGGCTGGCCAACTTTGGCCCGTGGTCGTGGGGACGATCCAATAGTCGTCGGACATGTCGACGGCTGGCCAACTTTGGCGCGTGGTCGTGGGGACGATCCGATTGTCGTCGGACATGTCGGCGGCTGGCCAACCTAGACCCGGGGTCGTGGGGACGACCCTATAGTCGTCGGACATGTCGGTGGCGGGCCAATCTAGTCCGGGGGTCGTGGGGACGACCCTACAGTCGTCGGACATTTCGGCGGCTGGCCAACTTTGGCCCGGGGTCGCGGGGACGACCCTATAATCGTCGGACATGTTGGCGGCTTGTCAGCCTAGTCCCGGGGTCGTGGGTACGGCCCTATAGTCGTCGGACATGTCGGCGGCTGTCCAACTTTGGCCCGGGGTCGTGGGGACGACCCTATAGTCGTCGGACATGACGGTGGCGGGCCAATCTAGTCCCGGGGTCGTGGGGACGACCCTATAGTCGTCGGACATGTCGGCGGCTGGCCAACTTTGGCCCGGTGTCGTGGGGACGACTCTATAGTCGTCGGAAATGTCGGCGGCTGGCCAACCTGGACCCGGGGTCGTGGGGACGACCCTATTTTCGTCGGACATGACGGTGGCGGGCCAATCTAGTCTCGGGTCGTGGGGACGACCCTATAGTTGTCGGACATGTCGGCGGCTGGCCAACTTTGGCCCGGGGTCGTGGGGACGACCCTATAGTCGTCGGACATGACGGTGGCGGGCCAATCTAGTCCCGGGGTCGTGGGGACGACCCTATAGTCGTCGGACATGTCGGCGGCTGGCCAACTTTGGCCCGTGGTCGTGGGGACGATCCAATAGTCGGCGGACATGTCGGCGGCTGGCCAACTTTGGCGCGTGGTCGTGGGGACGATCCGATTGTCGTCGGACATGTCGGCGGCTGGCCAGCCTATACCCGGGGTCGTGGGGACGATCCTATTGTCGTCGGACAAGGCGGTGGCGGGCCAATCTAGTCCCGGGGTCGTGGGGACGACCCTATAGTCGTCGGACTTGTCGGTGGCGGGCCAATCTAGTCCGGGGGTCGTGGGGACGACCCTACAGTCGTCGGACATTTCGGCGGCTTGCCAACTTTGGCCCGGGGTCGTGGGGACGATCTAATAGTCGTCGGACATGTCGGCGGCTGGTCAACTTTGGCCCGTGGTCGTGGGGACGACCCTATAGTCGTTGGACATGTCAGCGGCTGGCCAACTTTGGCCCGGTGTCGTGGGGACGACCCAATAGTCGTCGGACATGTCGGCGGCTGGCCAACTTTGGCCCGTGGTCGTGGGGACGATCCGATAGTCGTTGGACATGTTGGCGGCTGGTCAACTTTGGCCCGTGGTCGTGGGGGCGACCCTATAGTCGTCGGACATGTCGGCGGCTGGCCAACCTAGTCCCGAGGTCGTCGGACTTGACGGTGGCGGGCCAATCTAGTCCCGGGGTCGTGGGGACGACCCTACAGTCGTCGGACATTTCGGCGGCTTGCCAACTTTGGCCCGGGGTCGTGGGGACGACCCTATAGTCGTCGGACATGTCGGCGGCTGGTCAACTTTGGCCCGTGGTCGTGGGGACGATCCAATAGTCGTCGGACATGTCGGCGGCTGGCTAACCTATACCCGGGGTCGTGGGGACGATCCTATTGTCGTCGGACAAGGCGGTGGCGGGCCAATCTAGTCCCGGGGTCGTGGGGCCGACCCTATAGTCGTCGGACTTGTCGGTGGCGGGCCAATCTAGTCCGGGGGTCGTGGGGACGACCCTACAGTCGTCGGACATTTCGGCGGCTTGCCAACTTTGGCCCGGGGTCGTGGGGACGATCTAATAGTCGTCGGACATGTCGGCGGCTGGTCAACTTTGGCCCGTGGTCGTGGGGACGACCCTATAGTCGTTGGACATGTCAGCGGCTGGCCAACTTTGGCCCGGGGTCATGGGGACGACCCTACAGTCGTCGGACAAGTCGGCGGCGAGCCAATCTAGTCCCGCGGTCGTGGGGACGACCCTATAGTCGTTGGACATGACGGTGGCGGGCCAATCTAGTCCCGGGGTCGTGGGGACGACCCTATAGTCGTCGGACATGTTGGCGGCTTGTCAGCCTAGTCCCGGGGTCGTGGGTACGACCCTATAGTCGTCGGACAAGTCGGCGGCGGGCCAACCTTGTCCCGGGGTCGTGGGGACGACCCTATAGTCGTCGGACATGTCGGCGGCTGGCCAACTTTTGCCCGTGGTCGTGGGGACGATCCAATAGTCGTCGGACATGTCGGCGGCTGGCCAGCTTTGTCCCGTGGTCGTGGGGACGACCCTATAGTCGTCGGACATGTCGGCGGGTAGCCAACATTGGCCCGTGGTCGTGGGGACGACCCAATAGTCGTTGGAAATGTCAGCGGCTGGCCAACTTTGACCCGGTGTCGTGGGGACGACTCTATAGTCGTCGGACATGTCGGCGGCTGGCCAATCTAGTCCCGGGGTCGTGGGGACGACCCTATAGTTTTTGGACATGTCGGCGGCTGGCCAACTTTGGCCCGTGGTCGTGGGGACGATCCAATAGTCGTCGGACATGTCGGCGGCTGGCCAACCTAGTCCCGAGGTCGTGGGGACGACCCTATAATCGTCGGACTTGACGGTGGCGGGCCAATCTAGTCCCGGGGTCGTGGGGACGACCCTACAGTCGTCGGGCATTTCGGCGTCTTGCCAACTTTGGCCCGGGGTCGTGGGGACGACCCTATAGTCGTCGGACATGTCGGCGGGTGGCCAACCTAGTCCCGAGGTCGTGGGGACGACCCTATAGTAGTCGGACATGTCGGCGGCTGTCCAACTTTGGCCCGGTGTCGTGTGGACGACCCTATAGTCGTCGGACAAGTCGGCGGCGGGCCAACCTTGTCCCGGGGTCGTGGGGACGACCGTATAGTCGTCGGACATGACGGTGGCGGGCCAATCTAGTCCCGGGGTCGTGGGGACGACCCTATAGTCATCGGACAAGACGGCGGCTGGACATCTTTGGCCCGCGGTCGTGGGGACGACCCTATAGTCGTCGGACAAGTCGGCGGCGGGCCAACCTTGTCCCGGGGTCGTGGGGACGACCGTATAGTCGTCGGACATGACGGTGGCGGGCCAATCTAGTCCCGGGGTCGTGGGGACGACCCTATAGTCATCGGACAAGACGGCTGCTGGACATCTTTGGCCCGCGGTCGTGGGGACGACCCTATAGTCGTCGGACATTTCGGCGGCTTGCCAACTTTGGCCCGGGGTCTTGGGGACGACCCTATAGTCGTCGGACATTTCGGCGGCATGCCACCTTTGGCCCGTGGTCGTGGGGACGATCCGATAGTCGTCGGACATGTCGGCGGCTGGCCAACCTAGACCCGGGGTCGTGGGGACGAACCTATTGTCGTCGGACATGGCGGTGGCGGGCCAATCTAGTCCCGTGGTCGTGGGGACGACCCTATAGTCGTCGGACATGTCGGCGGCTGGCCAACCTAGTCCCGTGGTCGTGGGGACGATCCGATAGTCGTTGGACATGACGGTGGCGGGCCATTCTAGTCCCGGGGTCGTGGGGGCGACCCTATAGTCGTCGGACATGTCGGCGGCTGGCCAACTTTGGCCCGTGGTCGTGGGGACGACCCAATAGTCGTCGGACATGTCGGCGGCTGGCCAACCTAGTCCCGAGGTCGTCGGACTTGACGGTGGCGAGCCAATCTAGTCCCGGGGTCGTGGGGACGACCCTGCAGTCGTCGGACATGTCGGCGGCTGGTCAATCTAGTCCCGGGGTCGTGGGGACGACCCTATAGTCGTCGGACATGTCGGCGGGTGGCCAACCTAGTCCCGAGGTCGTGGGGACGACCCTATAGTCGTCGGACCTGACGGTGGCGGGCCAATCTAGTCCCGGGGTCGTGGGGACGACCCTACAGTCGTCGGACATTTCGCCGGCTGGTCAATCTAGTCCCGGGGTCGTGGGGACGACCCTATAGTCTTCGGACATATCGGCGGCTGGCCAACTTTGGCCCGAGGTCGTGGGGGCGACCCTATAGTCGTCGGACATGTCGGCGGCTGGCCAACCTAGTCCCGAGGTCGTCGGACTTGACGGTGGCGGGCCAATCTAGTCCCGGGGTCGTGGGGACGACCCTGCAGTCGTCGGACATGTCGGCGGCTGGTCAATCTAGTCCCGGGGTCGTGGGGACGACCCTATAGTCTTCGGACATGTCGGCGGCTGGCCAACTTTGGCCCGTGGTCGTGGGGACGACCCAATAGTCGTCGGACATGTCGGCGGCTGGCCAACTTTGGCCCGTAGTCGTGGGGACGACTCTATAGTCGTCGGACATGTCGGCGGCTGGCCAATCTAGTCCCGGGGTCGTGGGGACGACTCTATAGTCATCGGACATGTCGGCGGCTGGCCAACTTTGGCCCGTGGTCGTGGGGACGATCCAATAGTCGTCGGACATGTCGGCGGCTGGCCAATCTAGTCCCGTGGTCGTGGGGACGACCCTATAGTCTTCGGACATGACGGTAGCGGGCCAATCTAGACCCGAGGACGTGGGGACGACCCTATAGTCGTCGGACATTTCGGCGGCTGTCCAACTTTGGCCCGGTGTCGTGGGGACGATCCAATAGTCGTCGGACATGTCGGCGGCTGGCCAACTATGGCCCGTGGTCGTGGGGACGATCCGATAGTCGTCGGACATGTCGGCGGCTGGCCAACTTTGGCCCGTGGTCGTGGGGACGACCCTATAGTCTTCGGACATGACGGTAGCGGGCCAATCTAGACCGGAGGACGTGGGGACGACCCTATAGTCGTCGGACATTTCGGCGGCTGTCCAACTTTGGCCCGGTGTCGTGTGGACGACCCTATAGTCGTCGGACAAGTCGGCGGCGGGCCAACCTTGTCCCGGGGTCGTGGGGACGACCGTATAGTCGTCGGACATGACGGTGGCGGGCCAATCTAGTCCCGTGGTCGTGGGGACGATCCGATAGTCGTTGGACATGTTGGCGGCTGGTCAACTTTGGCCCGTGGTCGTGGGGGCGACCCTATAGTCGTCGGACATGTCGGCGGCTGGCCAACCTAGTCCCGAGGTCGTCGGACTTGACGGTGGCGGGCCAATCTAGTCCCGGGGTCGTGGGGACGACCCTACAGTCGTCGGACATTTCGGCGGCTTGCCAACTTTGGCCCGGGGTCGTGGGGACGACCCTATAGTCGTCGGACATGTCGGCGGCTGGTCAACTTTGGCCCGTGGTCGTGGGGACGATCCAATAGTCGTCGGACATGTCGGCGGCTGGCTAACCTATACCCGGGGTCGTGGGGACGATCCTATTGTCGTCGGACAAGGCGGTGGCGGGCCAATCTAGTCCCGGGGTCGTGGGGCCGACCCTATAGTCGTCGGACTTGTCGGTGGCGGGCCAATCTAGTCCGGGGGTCGTGGGGACGACCCTACAGTCGTCGGACATTTCGGCGGCTTGCCAACTTTGGCCCGGGGTCGTGGGGACGATCTAATAGTCGTCGGACATGTCGGCGGCTGGTCAACTTTGGCCCGTGGTCGTGGGGACGACCCTATAGTCGTTGGACATGTCAGCGGCTGGCCAACTTTGGCCCGGGGTCATGGGGACGACCCTACAGTCGTCGGACAAGTCGGCGGCGAGCCAATCTAGTCCCGCGGTCGTGGGGACGACCCTATAGTCGTTGGACATGACGGTGGCGGGCCAATCTAGTCCCGGGGTCGTGGGGACGACCCTATAGTCGTCGGACATGTTGGCGGCTTGTCAGCCTAGTCCCGGGGTCGTGGGTACGACCCTATAGTCGTCGGACAAGTCGGCGGCGGGCCAACCTTGTCCCGGGGTCGTGGGGACGACCCTATAGTCGTCGGACATGTCGGCGGCTGGCCAACTTTTGCCCGTGGTCGTGGGGACGATCCAATAGTCGTCGGACATGTCGGCGGCTGGCCAGCTTTGTCCCGTGGTCGTGGGGACGACCCTATAGTCGTCGGACATGTCGGCGGGTAGCCAACATTGGCCCGTGGTCGTGGGGACGACCCAATAGTCGTTGGAAATGTCAGCGGCTGGCCAACTTTGACCCGGTGTCGTGGGGACGACTCTATAGTCGTCGGACATGTCGGCGGCTGGCCAATCTAGTCCCGGGGTCGTGGGGACGACCCTATAGTTTTTGGACATGTCGGCGGCTGGCCAACTTTGGCCCGTGGTCGTGGGGACGATCCAATAGTCGTCGGACATGTCGGCGGCTGGCCAACCTAGTCCCGAGGTCGTGGGGACGACCCTATAATCGTCGGACTTGACGGTGGCGGGCCAATCTAGTCCCGGGGTCGTGGGGACGACCCTACAGTCGTCGGGCATTTCGGCGTCTTGCCAACTTTGGCCCGGGGTCGTGGGGACGACCCTATAGTCGTCGGACATGTCGGCGGGTGGCCAACCTAGTCCCGAGGTCGTGGGGACGACCCTATAGTAGTCGGACATGTCGGCGGCTGTCCAACTTTGGCCCGGTGTCGTGTGGACGACCCTATAGTCGTCGGACAAGTCGGCGGCGGGCCAACCTTGTCCCGGGGTCGTGGGGACGACCGTATAGTCGTCGGACATGACGGTGGCGGGCCAATCTAGTCCCGGGGTCGTGGGGACGACCCTATAGTCATCGGACAAGACGGCGGCTGGACATCTTTGGCCCGCGGTCGTGGGGACGACCCTATAGTCGTCGGACAAGTCGGCGGCGGGCCAACCTTGTCCCGGGGTCGTGGGGACGACCGTATAGTCGTCGGACATGACGGTGGCGGGCCAATCTAGTCCCGGGGTCGTGGGGACGACCCTATAGTCATCGGACAAGACGGCTGCTGGACATCTTTGGCCCGCGGTCGTGGGGACGACCCTATAGTCGTCGGACATTTCGGCGGCTTGCCAACTTTGGCCCGGGGTCTTGGGGACGACCCTATAGTCGTCGGACATTTCGGCGGCATGCCACCTTTGGCCCGTGGTCGTGGGGACGATCCGATAGTCGTCGGACATGTCGGCGGCTGGCCAACCTAGACCCGGGGTCGTGGGGACGAACCTATTGTCGTCGGACATGGCGGTGGCGGGCCAATCTAGTCCCGTGGTCGTGGGGACGACCCTATAGTCGTCGGACATGTCGGCGGCTGGCCAACCTAGTCCCGTGGTCGTGGGGACGATCCGATAGTCGTTGGACATGACGGTGGCGGGCCATTCTAGTCCCGGGGTCGTGGGGGCGACCCTATAGTCGTCGGACATGTCGGCGGCTGGCCAACTTTGGCCCGTGGTCGTGGGGACGACCCAATAGTCGTCGGACATGTCGGCGGCTGGCCAACCTAGTCCCGAGGTCGTCGGACTTGACGGTGGCGAGCCAATCTAGTCCCGGGGTCGTGGGGACGACCCTGCAGTCGTCGGACATGTCGGCGGCTGGTCAATCTAGTCCCGGGGTCGTGGGGACGACCCTATAGTCGTCGGACATGTCGGCGGGTGGCCAACCTAGTCCCGAGGTCGTGGGGACGACCCTATAGTCGTCGGACCTGACGGTGGCGGGCCAATCTAGTCCCGGGGTCGTGGGGACGACCCTACAGTCGTCGGACATTTCGCCGGCTGGTCAATCTAGTCCCGGGGTCGTGGGGACGACCCTATAGTCTTCGGACATATCGGCGGCTGGCCAACTTTGGCCCGAGGTCGTGGGGGCGACCCTATAGTCGTCGGACATGTCGGCGGCTGGCCAACCTAGTCCCGAGGTCGTCGGACTTGACGGTGGCGGGCCAATCTAGTCCCGGGGTCGTGGGGACGACCCTGCAGTCGTCGGACATGTCGGCGGCTGGTCAATCTAGTCCCGGGGTCGTGGGGACGACCCTATAGTCTTCGGACATGTCGGCGGCTGGTCAACTTTGGCCCGTGGTCGTGGGGACGACCCAATAGTCGTCGGACATGTCGGCGGCTGGCCAACTTTGGCCCGTAGTCGTGGGGACGACTCTATAGTCGTCGGACATGTCGGCGGCTGGCCAATCTAGTCCCGGGGTCGTGGGGACGACTCTATAGTCATCGGACATGTCGGCGGCTGGCCAACTTTGGCCCGTGGTCGTGGGGACGATCCAATAGTCGTCGGACATGTCGGCGGCTGGCCAATCTAGTCCCGTGGTCGTGGGGACGACCCTATAGTCTTCGGACATGACGGTAGCGGGCCAATCTAGACCCGAGGACGTGGGGACGACCCTATAGTCGTCGGACATGACGGTGGCGGGCCAATCTAGTCCCGGGGTCGTGGGGACGACCCTATTGTCGTCGGACATGGCGGTGGCGGGCCAATCTAGTCCCGTGGTCGTGGGGACGACCCTATAGTCGTCGGACATGTCGGCGGCTGGCCAACCTACTCCCGTGGTCGTGGGGACGATCCGATAGTCGTTGGACATGACGGTGGCGGGCCATTCTAGTCCCGGGGTCGTGGGGACGACCCTATAGTCGTCGCACATGTCGGCGGCTGGCCAACTTTGGCCCGTGGTCGTGGGGACGATCCAATAGTCGTCGGACATGTCGGCGGCTGGCCAACTTTGGCCCGTGGTCGTGGGGACGATCCGATAGTCGTCGGACATGTTGGCGGCTGGCCAACTTTGGCTCGTGGTCGTGGGGACGACCCTATAGTCTTCGGACATGACGGTAGCGGGCCAATCTAGACCGGAGGACGTGGGGACGACCCTATAGTCGTCGGACATTTCGGCGGCTGTCCAACTTTGGCCCGGTGTCGTGGGGACGACCCTATAGTCGTCGGACAAGTCGGCGGCGGGCCAACCTTGTCCCGGGGTCGTGGGGACGACCGTATAGTCGTCGGACATGACGGTGGCGGGCCAATCTAGTCCCGGGGTCGTGGGGACGACCCTATAGTCATCGGACAAGACGGCGGCTGGACATCTTTGGCCCGCGGTCGTGGGGACGACCCTATAGTCGTCGGACATTTCGGCGGCTTGCCAACTTTGGCCCGGGGTCTTGGGGACGACCCTATAGTCGTCGGACATTTCGGCGGCATGCCACCTTTGGCCCGTGGTCGTGGGGACGATCCGATAGTCGTCGGACATGTCGGCGGCTGGCCAACCTAGACCCGGGGTCGTGGGGACGACCCTATTGTCGTCGGACATGGCGGTGGCGGGCCAATCTAGTCCCGTGGTCGTGGGGACGACCCTATAGTCGTCGGACATGTCGGCGGCTGGCCAACCTACTCCCGTGGTCGTGGGGACGATCCGATAGTCGTTGGACATGACGGTGGCGGGCCATTCTAGTCCCGGGGTCGTGGGGACGACCCTATAATCGTCGGACATGTCGGCGGCTGGCCAACTTTGGCCCGTGGTCGTGGGGACGACCCAATAGTCGTCGGACATGTCGGCGGCTGGCCAACCTAGTCCCGAGGTCGTCGGACTTGACGGTGGCGGGCCAATCTAGTCCCGGGGTCGTGGGGACGACCCTGCAGTCGTCGGACATGTCGGCGGCTGGTCAATCTAGTCCCGGGGTCGTGGGGACGACTCTATAGTCGTCGGACATGTCGGCGGCTGGCCAACTTTGACCCGTGGTCGTGGGGACGATCCAATAGTCGTCGGACATGTCGGCGGCTGGCCAACTTTGGCCCGTGGTCGTGGGGACGACCCGATAGTTGTCGGACATGTCGGCGGCTGGCCAACTCTGGCCCGTGGTCGTGGGGACGATCCAATAGTCGTCGGACATGTCGGCGGCTGGCCAACTTTGGCCCGTGGTCGTGGGGCGATCCGATAGTCGTCGGACATGACAGTGGCGGGCCAATCTAGTCCCGGGGTCGTGGGGACGACCCTATAGTCGTCGGACAAGACGGCGGCTGGACATCTTTGGCCCGCGGTCGTGGGGACGACCCTATAGTCGTCGGACATTTCGGCGGCTTGCCAACTTTGGCCCGGGGTCGTGGGGACGACTCTATAGTCGTCGGACATGTCGGCGGCTGGCCAACCTAGACCCGGGGTCGTGGGGACGACCCTATAGTCGTCGGACATGTCGGCGGGTGGCCAACCTAGTCCCGAGGTCGTGGGGACGACCCTATAGTCGTCGGACATGTCGGCGGCTTGCCAACATTGGCCCGGGGTCGTGGGGACGATCCAATAGTCGTCGGACATGTCGGCGGCTGGTCAACTTTGGCCCGTGGTCGTGGGGACGATCCAATAGTCGTCGGACATGTCGGCGGCTGGGCAAAATTGACCCGAGGTCGTGGGGGCGACCCTATAGTCGTCGGACATGTCGGCGGCTGGCCAAAATTTGCCCGAGGTCGTGGGGGCGACTCTATAGTCGTCGGACATGTCGGCGGCTGGCCAACCTAGACCCGGGGTCGTGGGGACGACCCTATAGTCGTCGGACATGTCGTCGGGTGGCCAACCTAGTCCCGAGGTCGTGGGGACGACCCTATAGTCGTCGGACATGTCGGCGGCTTGCCAACTTTGGCCCGGGGTCGTGGGGACGATCCAATAGTCGTCGGACATGTCGGCGGCTGGTCAACTTTGGCCCGTGGTCGTGGGGACGACCCTATAGTCGTCGGACATGTCGGCGACTTGCCAACATTGGCCCGGGGTCGTGGGGACGATCCAATAGTCGTCGGACATGTCGGCGGCTGGCCAAAATTGGCCCGAGGTCGTGGGGGCGACCCTATAGTCGTCGGACATGTCGGCGGCTGGCCAACCTAGTCCCGAGGTCGTCGGACTTGACGGTGGCGGGCCAATCCAGTCCCGGGGTCGTGGGGACGACCCTACAGTCGGCGGACATTTCGGCGGCTTGCCAACTTTGGCGCGGGGTCGTGGGGACGACCCTATAGTCGTCGGACATGACGGTGGTGGGCCAATCTAGTCCCGGGGTCATGGGGACGACCCTATAGTCGTCGGACAAGACGGCGGCTGGACATCCTTGGCTCGCGGTCGTGGGGACGACCCTATAGTCGTCGGACATTTCGGCGGCTTGTCAACCTAGTCCCGGGGTCGTGGGGACGACCGTATAGTCGTCGGACATGACGGTGGCGGGCCAATCTAGTCCCGGGGTCGTGGGGACGACCCTATAGTCGTCGGACAAGACGGCGGCTGGACATCTTTGGCCCGCGGTCGTGGGGACGACCCTATAGTCGTCGGACATGACGGTGGTGGGCCAATCTAGTCCCGGGGTCATGGGGACGACCCTATAGTCGTCGGACAAGACGGCGGCTGGACATCCTTGGCTCGCGGTCGTGGGGACGACCCTATAGTCGTCGGACATTTCGGCGGCTTGTCAACCTAGTCCCGGGGTCGTGGGGACGACCCTATAGTCGTTGGACATGACGGTGGCTGGCCGACCTAGTCCCGAGGTCGTGGGGACGACCGTATAGTCGTCGGATATGTTTGCGGCTTGTCAACCTAGTCCCGGGGTCGTGGGGACGACCCTATAGTCGTTGGACATGACGGTGGCGGGCCAATCTAGTCCCGGGGTCGTGGGGACGACCCTATAGTCGTCGGACAAGACGGCGGCTGGACATCTTTGGCCCGCGGTCGTGGGGACGACCCTATAGTCGTCGGACATTTCGGCGGCTTGCCAACTTTGGCCCGGGGTCGTGGGGACGACCCTATAGTCGTCGGACATTTCGGTGGCTTGCCAACTTTGACCCGGGGTCGTGGGGACGACCCTATGGTCGTTGGACATGACGGTGGCGGGCCAATCTAGTCCCGGGGTCGTAGGGACGACCCTATAGTCGTCGGACATTTCGGCGGCTTGCCAACTTTGGCCCGGGGTCGTGGGGACGACCCTATAGTCGTTGGACATGACGGTGGCGGTTCAATCTAGTCCCGGGGTCGTAGGGACGACCCTATAGTCGTCGGTCAAGACGGCGGCTGGATATCCTTGGCTCGCGGTCGTGGGGACGACCCTATAGTCGTCGGACATTTCGGCGGCATGCCAACTTTGGCCCGGGGTCGTGGGGACGACCCTATAGTCGTTGGACATGACGGTGGCGGGCCAATCTAGTCCCGGGGTCGTAGGGACGACCCTATAGTCGTCGGACATGTCGGCGATTGGCCAACATTGGCCCGGGGTCGTGGGGACGACCCTATAGTCGTCGGACATGTCGGCGGCTGGCCAACCTAGTCCCGGGGTCGTGGGGACGACCCTATAGTCGTTGGACATGACGGTGGCGGACCAATCTAGTCCCGGGGTCGTGGGGACGACCCTATAGTCGTCGGACATGACGGTGGCGGACCAATCTAGTCCCGGGGTCGTGGGGACGACCCTATAGTCGTCGGACATGTCGGCGGCTGGCCAACTTTGGCCCGTGGTCGTGGGGACGATCCAATAGTCGTCGGACATGTCGGCGGCTGGCTAACTTTGGCCCGGTGTCGTGGGGACGACCCTATAGTCGTCGGACATGTTGGCGATTGGCCAACATTGGCCCGGGGTCGTGGGGACGACTCTATAGTCGTCGGACATGTTGGCGGCTTGTCAGCCTAGACCCGGGGTCGTGGGTACGACCCTATAGTCGTCGGACAAGTTGGCGGCGGGCCAACCTTGTCCCGGGGTCGTGTGGACGACCCTATAGTCGTCGGACATGACGGTGGCGGGCCAATCTAGTCCCGGGGTCGTGGGGACGACCCTATAGTCGTCGGACAAGACGGCGGCTGGACATCCTTGGCTCGCGGTCGTGGGGACGACCCTATAGTCGTCGGACATTTCGGCGGCTGGCCAACCTAGACCCGGGGTCGTGGGGACGACCCTATTGTCTTCGGACATGACGGTGGCGGGCCAATCTATTCCCGGGGTCGTACGAACGACCCTATAGTCGTCGGACATGTTGGCGATTGGCCAAGATTGGCCCGGGGTCGTGGGGACGACTCTATAGTCGTCGGACATGTTGGCGGCTTGCCAGCCTAGTCCCGGGGTCGTGGGTACGACCCTATAGTCGTCGGGCAAGTCGGCGGCGGGCCAACCTTGTCCCGGGGTCGTGGGGACGACCCTATAGTCGTCGGACATGACGGTGGCGGGCCAATCTAGTCCCGGGGTCGTGGGGACTACCCTATAGTCGTCGGACAAGACGGCGGCTGGACATCCTTGGCTCGCGGTCGTGGGGACGACCCTATAGTCGTCGGACATGTCGGCGGCGAGCCCACCTATACGGGGGGTCGTGGGGACGACCCTATACTCGTCGGACAAGTCGGCGGCGAGCCAACCTATTCCGGGGGTCGTGGGGACGACCCTATAGTCGTCGGAGAAGTAGGCGGCGGGCCAACCTATTCCCGGGGTCGTAGGGACGACCCTATAGTCGTCGGACATGTCGCCGGCTGGCCATCATTGGCCCGTGGTCGTGGGGTCGACCATATAGTCGTCGGACATGACGGTGGCGGGCCACTCTAGTCCCGGGTCGTGGGGACGACCCTATAGTCGTCGGACATGTCGGCGGCTGGCCAACTTTGGCCCGGGGTCGTGGGGACGACCCTATAGTCGTCGGACAAGTCGGGGGCGAGCCCACCTAGTCCGGGGGTCGTGGGGACGACCCTATAGTCGTCGGACAAGTCGGCGGCCGGCCAACCTAGTCCGGGGGTCGTGGGGACGACCCTATAGTCGTCGGACATGACGGTGGCGGGCCAGTCTAGACCCGGGTCGTGGGGACGACCCTATAGTCGTCGGACATGTCGGCGGCTGGCCAACTTTGGCCCGTGGTCGTGGAGACGACCCTATAGTCGTCGGACATAACGGTGGCGGGCCAATCTAGTCCCGGGGTCGTGGGGACGACCCTATAGTCGTCGGACAAGTCGGCGGCGGGCCTACCTAGTCCCGGGGTCGTGGGGACGACCCTATAGTCGTCGGATAAGTCGGCAGCTTGCCAACTTTGGATCGGGGTCGTGGGAACGACCCTATAGTCGTCGGACAAGTCGGCGGCGAGCCCACCTAGTCGGGGGGTCGTGGGGACGACCCTATAGTCGTCGGACAAGTCGGCGGCCGGCCAACCTAGTCCGGGGGTCGTGGGGACGACCCTATAGTCGTCGGACATGACGGTGGCGGGCCAGTCTAGTCCCGGGTCGTGGGGACGACCCTATAGTCGTCGGACATGTCGGCGGCTGGCCAACTTTGGCCCGTGGTCGTGGGGACGACCCTATAGTCGTCGGAAATGTCGGTGGCTGTCCAACTTTGGCCCAGGGGTCGTGGGGACGACCCTATAGTCGTCGGACATGTCGGCGGCGAGCCAGTCTAGTCCCGGGTCGTGGGGACGACCCAATAGTCGTCGGACATGTCGGCGGCTGGCCAACTTTGGCCCGTGGTCGTGGGGAGGACCCTATACTCGTCGGACAAGTCGGCGGCGTACCAACCTAGTCCGGGGGTCGTGAGGACGACCCTATAGTCGTCCGACATGACGGTGGCAGGCCAGTCTAGTCCCGGGTCATGGGGACGACCCTACAGTCGTCGGACAAGCCGGCGGCTGGCCAACTTTGGCCCGTGGTCGTGGGGACGACCCTATAGTCGTCGGAAATGACGGTGGCGGGCCAATCTAGCCACGGGGTCGTGGGGACGACCCTACAGTCGTCGGACAAGTCGGCGGCGAGCCAATCTAGTCCCGCGGTCGTGGGGACGACCCTATAGTCGTCGGACAAGTCAGCGGCTAGCCAACATTGGCCCGTGGTCGTGGGGACGACCATATAGTCGTCGGACATGACGGTGGCGGGCCACTCTAGTCCCGGTTCGTGGGGACGACCCTATAGTCGTCGGACATGTCGGCGGCGAGCCCACCTATTCGGGGGTCGGGGGGACGACCCTATAGTCGTCGGACAAGTCGGCGGCCGGCCAACCTAGTCCGGGGGTCGTGGGGACGACCCTATAGGCGTCGGACATGACGGTGGCGGGCCAGTCTAGTCCCGGGTCGTGGGGACGACCCTATAGTCGTCGGACATGTCGGCGGCTGGCCAACATTGGCCCGTGGTCGTGGGGAGGACCCTATAGTCGTCGGACTTGAGGGTGGCGGGCCAATCTAGTCCCGGGGTCGTGGGGACGACCCAATAGTCGTTGGACATTACGGCGGCTGGCCAACTTTGGCCCATGGTCGTGGGGACGACCCTATAGTCGTTGGACATGACGTTGGCGGGCCAATCTAGTCCCGGGGTCGTAGGGACGACCCTATAGTCGTCGGACATATCGGCGATTGGCCAACATTGGCCCGGGGTCGTGGGGACGACTCTATAGTCGTCGGACATGTTGGCGGCTTGTCAACCTAGTCCCGGGGTCGTGGGGACGACCCTATAGTCGTCGGACATGACGGTGGCGGACCAATCTAGTCCCGGGGTCGTGGGGACGACCCTATAGTCGTCGGGCATGTCGGCGGCTGGCCAACTTTGGCCCGTGGTCGTGGGGACGATCCAATAGTCGTCGGACATGTCGGCGGCTGGCTAACTTTGGCCCGGTGTCGTGGGGACGACGCTATAGTCGTCGGACATGTTGGCAATTGGCCAACATTGGCCCGGGGTCGTGGGGACGACCGTATAGTCGTCGGACATGACGGTGGCGGGCCAATCTAGTCCCGGGGTCGTGGGTACGACCCTATAGTCGTCGGACATGACGGTGGCGGGCCAATCTAGTCCCGGGGTCGTGGGGACGACCCTATAGTCGTCGGACAAGACGGCGGCTGGACATCCTTGGCTCGCGGTCGTGGGGACGACCCTATAGTCGTCGGACATTTCGGCGGCTGGCCAACCTAGACCCGGGGTCGTGGGGACGACCCTATTGTCTTCGGACATGACGGTGGCGGGCCAATCTATTCCCGGGGTCGTACGAACGACCCTATAGTCGTCGGACATGTTGGCGATTGGCCAAGATTGGCCCGGGGTCGTGGGGATGACTCTATAGTCGTCGGACATGTTGGCGGCTTGCCAGCCTAGTCCCGGGGTCGTGGGTACGACCCTATAGTCGTCGGGCAAGTCGGCGGCGGGCCAACCTTGTCCCGGGGTCGTGGGGACGACCCTATAGTCGTCGGACATGACGGTGGCGGGCCAATCTAGTCCCGGGGTCGTGGGGACTACCCTATAGTCGTCGGACAAGACGGCGGCTGGACATCCTTGGCTCGCGGTCGTGGGGACGACCCTATAGTCGTCGGACATGTCGGCGGCGAGCCCACCTATACGGGGGGTCGTGGGGACGACCCTATACTCGTCGGACAAGTCGGCGGCGAGCCAACCTAGTCCGGGGGTCGTGGGGACGACCCTATAGTCGTCGGAGAAGTAGGCGGCGGGCCAACCTATTCCCGGGGTCGTAGGGACGACCCTATAGTCGTCGGACATGTCGCCGGCTGGCCAACATTGGCCCGTGGTCGTGGGGTCGACCATATAGTCGTCGGACATGACGGTGGCGGGCCACTCTAGTCCCGGGTCGTGGGGACGACCCTATAGTCGTCGGACATGTCGGCGGCTGGCCAACTTTGGCCCGGGGTCGTGGGGACGACCCTATAGTCGTCGGACAAGTCGGGGGCGAGCCCACCTAGTCCGGGGGTTGTGGGGACGACCCTATAGTCGTCGGACAAGTCGGCGGCCGGCCAACCTAGTCCGGGGGTCGTGGGGACGACCCTATAGTCGTCGGACATGACGGTGGCGGGCCAGTCTAGACCCGGGTCGTGGGGACGACCCTATAGTCGTCGGACATGTCGGCGGCTGGCCAACTTTGGCCCGTGGTCGTGGAGACGACCCTATAGTCGTCGGACATAACGGTGGCGGGCCAATCTAGTCCCGGGGTCGTGGGGACGACCCTATAGTCGTCGGACAAGTCGGCGGCGGGCCTACCTAGTCCCGGGGTCGTGGGGACGACCCTATAGTCGTCGGATAAGTCGGCAGCTTGCCAACTTTGGATCGGGGTCGTGGGAACGACCCTATAGTCGTCGGACAAGTCGGCGGCGAGCCCACCTAGTCGGGGGGTCGTGGGGACGACCCTATAGTCGTCGGACAAGTCGGCGGCCGGCCAACCTAGTCCGGGGGTCGTGGGGACGACCCTATAGTCGTCGGACATGACGGTGGCGGGCCAGTCTAGTCCCGGGTCGTGGGGACGACCCTATAGTCGTCGGACATGTCGGCGGCTGGCCAACTTTGGCCCGTGGTCGTGGGGACGACCCTATAGTCGTCGGAAATGTCGGTGGCTGTCCAACTTTGGCCCAGGGGTCGTGGGGACGACCCTATAGTCGTCGGACATGTCGGCGGCGAGCCAGTCTAGTCCCGGGTCGTGGGGACGACCCAATAGTCGTCGGACATGTCGGCGGCTGGCCAACTTTGGCCCGTGGTCGTGGGGAGGACCCTATACTCGTCGGACAAGTCGGCGGCGTACCAACCTAGTCCGGGGGTCGTGAGGACGACCCTATAGTCGTCCGACATGACGGTGGCAGGCCAGTCTAGTCCCGGGTCATGGGGACGACCCTACAGTCGTCGGACAAGCCGGCGGCTGGCCAACTTTGGCCCGTGGTCGTGGGGACGACCCTATAGTCGTCGGAAATGACGGTGGCGGGCCAATCTAGCCACGGGGTCGTGGGGACGACCCTACAGTCGTCGGACAAGTCGGCGGCGAGCCAATCTAGTCCCGCGGTCGTGGGGACGACCCTATAGTCGTCGGACAAGTCAGCGGCTAGCCAACAGTGGCCCGTGGTCGTGGGGACGACCATATAGTCGTCGGACATGACGGTGGCGGGCCACTCTAGTCCCGGTTCGTGGGGACGACCCTATAGTCGTCGGACATGTCGGCGGCGAGCCCACCTATTCGGGGGTCGGGGGGACGACCCTATAGTCGTCGGACAAGTCGGCGGCCGGCCAACCTAGTCCGGGGGTCGTGGGGACGACCCTATAGGCGTCGGACATGACGGTGGCGGGCCAGTCTAGTCCCGGGTCGTGGGGACGACCCTATAGTCGTCGGACATGTCGGCGGCTGGCCAACATTGGCCCGTGGTCGTGGGGAGGACCCTATAGTCGTCGGACTTGAGGGTGGCGGGCCAATCTAGTCCCGGGGTCGTGGGGACGACCCAATAGTCGTTGGACATTACGGCGGCTGGCCAACTTTGGCCCATGGTCGTGGGGACGACCCTATAGTCGTTGGACATGACGTTGGCGGGCCAATCTAGTCCCGGGGTCGTAGGGACGACCCTATAGTCGTCGGACATATCGGCGATTGGCCAACATTGGCCCGGGGTCGTGGGGACGACTCTATAGTCGTCGGACATGTTGGCGGCTTGTCAACCTAGTCCCGGGGTCGTGGGGACGACCCTATAGTCGTCGGACATGACGGTGGCGGACCAATCTAGTCCCGGGGTCGTGGGGACGACCCTATAGTCGTCGGGCATGTCGGCGGCTGGCCAACTTTGGCCCGTGGTCGTGGGGACGATCCAATAGTCGTCGGACATGTCGGCGGCTGGCTAACTTTGGCCCGGTGTCGTGGGGACGACGCTATAGTCGTCGGACATGTTGGCAATTGGCCAACATTGGCCCGGGGTCGTGGGGACGACCGTATAGTCGTCGGACATGACGGTGGCGGGCCAATCTAGTCCCGGGGTCGTGGGTACGACCCTATAGTCGACGGACAAGTCGGCGGCGGGCCAACCTTGTCCCGGGGTCGTGGGGACGACCGTATAGTCGTCGGACATGACGGTGGCGGGCCAATCTAGTCCCGGGGTCGTGGGGACGACCCTATAGTCGTCGGACAAGACGGCGGCTGGACATCTTTGGCCCGCGGTCGTGGGGACGACCCTATAGTCGTTGGACATGACGGTGGCGGGCCAATCTAGTCCCGGGGTCGTAGGGACGACCCTATAGTCGTCGGACATGTCGGCGATTGGCCAACATTGGCCCGGGGTCGTGGGGACGACTCTATAGTCGTCGGACATGTTGGCGGCTTGTCAGCCTAGTCCCGGGGTCGTGGGTACGACCCTATAGTCGTCGGACTTCACGGTGGCGGGCCAATCTAGTCCCGGGGTCGTGGGGACGACCCTACAGTCGTCGGACATTTCGGCGGCTTGCCAACTTTGGCCCGGGGTCGTGGGGACGACCCTATAGTCGTCGGACATGACGGTGGCGGACCAATCTAGTCCTGGGGTCGTGGGGGCGACCCTATAGTCGTCGGATATGTCGGCGGCTGGCCAACTTTGGCCCGTGGTCGTGGGGACGATCCAATAGTCGTCGGACATGTCGACGGCTGGCCAACTTTGGCCCGTGGTCGTGGGGACGACCCTATAGTCGTTGGACATGTCAGCGGCTGGCCAACTTTGGCCCGGTGTCGTGGGGACGACTCTATAGTCGTCGGACATGTCGGCGGCTGGCCAACCTAGACCCGGGGTCGTGGGGACGACCCTATTGTCTTCGGACATGACGGTGGCGGGCCAATCTATTCCCGGGGTCGTACGAACGACCCTATAGTCGTCGGACATGTTGGCGATTGGCCAAGATTGGCCCGGGGTCGTGGGGACGACTCTATAGTCGTCGGACATGTTGGCGGCTTGTCAGCCTAGTCCCGGGGTCGTGGGTACGACCCTATAGTCGTCGGGCAAGTCGGCGGCGGGCCATCCTTGTCCCGGGGTCGTGGGGACGACCCTATAGTCGTCGGACATGACGGTGGCGGGCCAATCTAGTCCCGGGGTCGTGGGGACTACCCTATAGTCGTCGGACAAGACGGCGGCTGGACATCCTTGGCTCGCGGTCGTGGGGACGACCCTATAGTCGTCGGACATGTCGGCGGCGAGCCCACCTATACGGGGGGTCGTGGGGACGACCCTATAGTCGTCGGACATGACGGTGGCGAGCCAACCTAGTCCCGGGGTCGTGGGGACGACCCTATAGTCGTCGGACAAGACGGCGGCTGGACATCCTTGGCTCGCGGTCGTGGGGATGACCCTATAGTCGTCGGACATGTCGGCGGCTGGCCAACCTAGTCCCGAGGTCGTGGGGACGACCCTATAGTCGTCGGACTTCACGGTGGCGGGCCAATCTAGTCCCGGGGTCGTGGGGACGACCCTACAGTCGTCGGACATTTCGGCGGCTTGCCAACTTTGGCCCGGGGTCGTGGGGACGACCCTATAGTCGTCGGACATGACGGTGGCGGACCAATCTAGTCCTGGGGTCGTGGGGGCGACCCTATAGTCGTCGGATATGTCGGCGGCTGGCCAACTTTGGCCCGTGGTCGTGGGGACGATCCAATAGTCGTCGGACATGTCGACGGCTGGCCAACTTTGGCCCGTGGTCGTGGGGACGACCCTATAGTCGTTGGACATGTCAGCGGCTGGCCAACTTTGGCCCGGTGTCGTGGGGACGACTCTATAGTCGTCGGACATGTCGGCGGCTGGCCAACCTAGACCCGGGGTCGTGGGGACGACCCTATTGTCTTCGGACATGACGGTGGCGGGCCAATCTAGTCCGGGGGTCGTGGGGACGACCCTATAGTCGTCGGAGAAGTCGGCGGCGGGCCAACCTATTCCCGGGGTCGTAGGGACGACCCTATAGTCGTCGGACATGTCGCCGGCTGGCCAACATTGGCCCGTGGTCGTGGGGACGACCCTATAGTCGTCGGACATGTCGGCGGCGAGCCCACCTATACGGGGGGTCGTGGGGACGACCCTATACTCGTCGGACAAGTCGGCGGCGAGCCAACCTAGTCCGGGGGTCGTGGGGACGACCCTATAGTCGTCGGAGAAGTCGGCGGCGGGCCAACCTATTCCCGGGGTCGTAGGGACGACCCTATAGTCGTCGGACATGTCGCCGGCTGGCCAACATTGGCCCGTGGTCGTGGGGTCGACCATATAGTCGTCGGACATGACGGTGGCGGGCCACTCTAGTCCCGGGTCGTGGGGACGACCCTATAGTCGTCGGACATGTCGGCGGCTGGCCAACTTTGGCCCGGGGTCGTGGGGACGACCCTATACTCGTCGGACAAGTCGGGGGCGAGCCCACCTAGTCCGGGGGTCGTGGGGACGACCCTATAGTCGTCGGACAAGTCGGCGGCCGGCCAACCTAGTCCGGGGGTCGTGGGGACGACCCTATAGTCGTCGGACATGACGGTGGCGGGCCAGTCTAGTCCCGGGTCGTTGGGACGACCCTATAGTCGTCGGACATGTCGGCGGCTGGCCAACTTTGGCCCGTGGTCGTGGAGACGACCCTATAGTCGTCGGACATAACGGTGGCGGGCCAATCTAGTCCCGGGGTCGTGGGGACGACCCTATAGTCGTCGGACAAGTCGGCGGCGGGCCTACCTAGTCCCGGGGTCGTGGGGACGACCCTATAGTCGTCGGATAAGTCGGCAGCTTGCCAACTTTGGATCGGGGTCGTGGGAACGACCCTATAGTCGTCGGACAAGTCGGCGGCGAGCCCACCTAGTCGGGGGGTCGTGGGGACGACCCTATAGTCGTCGGACAAGTCGGCGGCCGGCCAACCTAGTCCGGGGGTCGTGGGGACGACCCTATAGTCGTCGGACATGACGGTGGCGGGCCAGTCTAGTCCCGGGTCGTGGGGACGACCCTATAGTCGTCGGACATGTCGGCGGCTGGCCAACTTTGGCCCGTGGTCGTGGGGACGACCCTATAGTCGTCGGAAATGCCGGTGGCTGTCCAACTTTGGCCCAGGGGTCGTGGGGACGACCCTATAGTCGTCGGACATGTCGGCGGCGAGCCAGTCTAGTCCCGGGTCGTGGGGACGACCCAATAGTCGTCGGACATGTCGGCGGCTGGCCAACTTTGGCCCGTGGTCGTGGGGAGGACCCTATACTCGTCGGACAAGTCGGCGGCGTACCAACCTAGTCCGGGGGTCGTGAGGACGACCCTATAGTCGTCCGACATGACGGTGGCAGGCCAGTCTAGTCCCGGGTCATGGGGACGACCCTACAGTCGTCGGACAAGCCGGCGGCTGGCCAACTTTGGCCCGTGGTCGTGGGGACGACCCTATAGTCGTCGGAAATGACGGTGGCGGGCCAATCTAGCCACGGGGTCGTGGGGACGACCCTACAGTCGTCGGACAAGTCGGCGGCGAGCCAATCTAGTCCCGCGGTCGTGGGGACGACCCTATAGTCGTCGGACAAGTCAGCGGCTAGCCAACATTGGCCCGTGGTCGTGGGGACGACCATATAGTCGTCGGACATGACGGTGGCGGGCCACTCTAGTCCCGGTTCGTGGGGACGACCCTATAGTCGTCGGACATGTCGGCGGCGAGCCCACCTATTCGGGGGTCGGGGGGACGACCCTATAGTCGTCGGACAAGTCGGCGGCCGGCCAACCTAGTCCGGGGGTCGTGGGGACGACCCTATAGGCGTCGGACATGACGGTGGCGGGCCAGTCTAGTCCCGGGTCGTGGGGACGACCCTATAGTCGTCGGACATGTCGGCGGCTGGCCAACATTGGCCCGTGGTCGTGGGGAGGACCCTATAGTCGTCGGACTTGAGGGTGGCGGGCCAATCTAGTCCCGGGGTCGTGGGGACGACCCAATAGTCGATGGACATTACGGCGGCTGGCCAACTTTGGCCCATGGTCGTGGGGACGACCCTATAGTCGTTGGACATGACGTTGGCGGGCCAATCTAGTCCCGGGGTCGTAGGGACGACCCTATAGTCGTCGGACATATCGGCGATTGGCCAACATTGGCCCGGGGTCGTGGGGACGACTCTATAGTCGTCGGACATGTTGGCGGCTTGTCAACCTAGTCCCGGGGTCGTGGGGACGACCCTATAGTCGTCGGACATGACGGTGGCGGACCAATCTAGTCCCGGGGTCGTGGGGACGACCCTATAGTCGTCGGGCATGTCGGCGGCTGGCCAACTTTGGCCCGTGGTCGTGGGGACGATCCAATAGTCGTCGGACATGTCGGCGGCTGGCTAACTTTGGCCCGGTGTCGTGGGGACGACCCTATAGTCGTCGGACATGTTGGCAATTGGCCAACATTGGCCCGGGGTCGTGGGGACGACTCTATAGTCGTCGGACATGTTGGCGGCTTGTCAGCCTAGTCCCGGGGTCGTGGGGACGACCCTATAGTCGTCGGACAAGACGGCGGCTGGACATCCTTGGCTCGCGGTCGTGGGGATGACCCTATAGTCGTCGGACATGTCGGCGGCTGGCCAACTTTGGCCCGGTGTCGTGGGGACGACTCTATAGTCGTCGGACATGTCGGCGGCTGGCCAACCTAGACCCGGGGTCGTGGGGACGACCCTATTGTCTTCGGACATGACGGTGGCGGGCCAATCTATTCCCGGGGTCGTACGAACGACCCTATAGTCGTCGGACATGTTGGCGATTGGCCAAGATTGGCCCGGGGTCGTGGGGACGACTCTATAGTCGTCGGACATGTTGGCGGCTTGTCAGCCTAGTCCCGGGGTCGTGGGTACGACCCTATAGTCGTCGGACTTCACGGTGGCGGGCCAATCTAGTCCCGGGGTCGTGGGGACGACCCTACAGTCGTCGGATATTTCGGCGGCTTGCGAACTTTGGCCCGGGGTCGTGGGGACGACCCTATAGTCGTCGGACATGACGGTGGCGGACCAATCTAGTCCTGGGGTCGTGGGGGCGACCCTATAGTCGTCGGATATGTCGGCGGCTGGCCAACTTTGGCCCGTGGTCGTGGGGACGATCCAATAGTCGTCGGACATGTCGACGGCTGGCCAACTTTGGCCCGTGGTCGTGGGGACGACCCTATAGTCGTTGGACATGTCAGCGGCTGGCCAACTTTGGCCCGGTGTCGTGGGGACGACTCTATAGTCGTCGGACATGTCGGCGGCTGGCCAACCTAGACCCGGGGTCGTGGGGACGACCCTATTGTCTTCGGACATGACGGTGGCGGGCCAATCTATTCCCGGGGTCGTACGAACGACCCTATAGTCGTCGGACATGTTGGCGATTGTCCAAGATTGGCCCGGGGTCGTGGGGACGACTCTATAGTCGTCGGACATGTTGGCGGCTTGTCAGCCTAGTCCCGGGGTCGTGGGTACGACCCTATAGTCGTCGGGCAAGTCGGCGGCGGGCCATCCTTGTCCCGGGGTCGTGGGGACGACCCTATAGTCGTCGGACATGACGGTGGCGGGCCAATCTAGTCCCGGGGTCGTGGGGACTACCCTATAGTCGTCGGACAAGACGGCGGCTGGACATCCTTGGCTCGCGGTCGTGGGGACGACCCTATAGTCGTCGGACATGTCGGCGGCGAGCCCACCTATACGGGGGGTCGTGGGGACGACCCTATAGTCGTCGGACATGACGGTGGCGAGCCAACCTAGTCCCGGGGTCGTGGGGACGACCCTATAGTCGTCGGACAAGTCGGCGGCGGGGCAACCTAGTCCCGGGGTCGTGGGGACGACCCTATAGTCGTCGGACATGACGGTGGCGGGCCAGTCTAGTCCCGGGTCGTGGGGACGACCCTATAGTCGTCGGACATGTCGGCGGCTGGCCAACTTTGGCCCGTGGTCGTGGGGGGGACCCTATACTCGTCGGACAAGTCGGCGGCGAGCCAACCTAGTCCGGGGGTCGTGGGGACGACCCTATAGTCGTCGGAGAAGTCGGCGGCGGGCCAACCTAGTCCCGGGGTCGTAGGGACGACCCTATAGTCGTCGGACATGTCGCCGGCTGGCCAACATTGGCCCGTGGTCGTGGGGTCGACCATATAGTCGTCGGACATGACGGTGGCGGGCCACTCTAGTCCCGGGTCGTGGGGACGACCCTATAGTCGTCGGACATGTCGGCGGCTGGCCAACTTTGGCCCGGGGTCGTGGGGACGACCCTATAATCGTCGGACAAGTCGGGGGCGAGCCCACCTAGTCCGGGGGTCGTGGGGACGACTCTATAGTCGTCGGACAAGTCGGCGGCCGGCCAACCTAGTCCGGGGGTCGTGGGGACGACCCTATAGTCGTCGGACATGACGGTGGCGGGCCAGTCTAGTCCCGGGTCGTGGGGACGACCCTATAGTCGTCGGACATGTCGGCGGCTGGCCAACTTTGGCCCGTGGTCGTGGAGACGACCCTATAGTCGTCGGACATAACGGTGGCGGGCCAATCTAGTCCCGGGGTCGTGGGGACGACCCTATAGTCGTCGGACAAGTCGGCGGCGGGCCTACCTAGTCGGGGGGTCGTGGGGACGACCCTATAGTCGTCGGACAAGTCGGCGGCCGGCCAACCTAGTCCGGGGGTCGTGGGGACGACCCTATAGTCGTCGGACATGACGGTGGCGGGCCAGTCTAGTCCCGGGTCGTGGGGACGACCCTATAGTCGTCGGACATGTCGGCGGCTGGCCAACTTTGGCCCGTGGTCGTGGGGACGACCCTATAGTCGTCGGAAATGTCGGTGGCTGTCCAACTTTGGCCCAGGGGTCGTGGGGACGACCCTATAGTCGTCGGACATGTCGGCGGCGAGCCAGTCTAGTCCCGGGTCGTGGGGACAACCCTATAGTCGTCGGACATGTCGGCGGCTGGCCAACTTTGGCCCGTGGTCGTGGGGAGGACCCTATACTCGTCGGACAAGTCGGCGGCGTACCAACCTAGTCCGGGGGTCGCGAGGACGACCCTATAGTCGTCGGACATGACGGTGGCAGGCCAGTCTAGTCCCGGGTCATGGGGACGACCCTACAGTCGTCGGACAAGCCGGCGGCTGGCCAACTTTGGCCCGTGGTCGTGGGGACGACCCTATAGTCGTCGGAAATGACGGTGGCGGGCCAATCTAGCCCCGGGGTCGTGGGGACGACCCTATAGTCGTCGGACATGTCGGCGGCGGGCCAACCTAGTCCCGGGGTCATGGGGACGACCCTATAGTCGTCGGATATGTCGGCGGCTGTCCAACTTGGGTCCGTGGTCGTGGGGACGACCCTATAGTCGTCAGAAATAACGGTGGCGGGGCAACATAGTCCCGGGGACGTGGGGCCGGCCCTATAGTCGTCGGACATGTCGGCGGCTGGCCAACTTTGGCCCGTGGTCGTCGGGACGACCCTATAGTCGTCGGACATGTCGGCAGCTGGCCAACTTTGGCCCGGTGTCTTGGGGACTACTCTATAGTCGTCGGACATGTCGGCGGCGGGGCAACTTTGGCCCGTGGTTGTGGGGACGACCCTATAGTCGTTGGACATGACGGTGGCGGGCCAATCTAGTCCCGGGGTCGTGGGGACGACCCTATAGTCGTCGGACAAGACGGCGGCTGGACATCTTTTGCCCGGGGTCGTGGGGACGACCCTATAGTCGTCGGACAAGTCGGCGGCTGGCCAGCTTTGGCCCGTGGCCGTGGGGACGACCCTATAGTCGTCGGACTTGACGGTGGCGGGCCAATCTAGTCCCGGGGTCGTGGGAACGGCCCTATAGTCGTCGGACAAGTCGGCGGCTGGCCAACTTTGGCCCAGGGTCGTGGGGACGACCCTATAGTCGTCGGACAAGTCGGCGCCTGGCCAACTTTGGCCCGTGGTTGTGGGGACGACCCTATAGTCGTCGACAAGTCGGCGTCGAGCCAACCTAGTCCCGGGGTCGTGGGGACGACCCTATAGTCGTCGGACATGTCGGCGGCGGGCCAACCTAGTCCCGGGGTCATGTGGACGACCCTATAGTCGTCGGATATGTCGGCGGCTGTCCAACTTGGGTCCGTGGTCGTGGGGACGACCCTATAGTCGTCAGAAATAACGGTGGCGGGGCAACATAGTCCCGGGGACGTGGGGCCGGCCCTATAGTCGTCGGGCATGTCGGCGGCTGGCCAACTTTGGCCCGTGGTCGTCGGGACGACCCTATAGTCGTCGGACAAGTCCGCGGCGAGCCAACCTTGGCCCCTGGTCGTGGGGGCGAGCCTATAGTCGTCGGAAATGTCGGCGGCTTGCCAACTTTGGCCCGTGGTCGTGGGGACGACCGTATAGTCGTCGGACAATTCGGCGGCTGGCCAAGCTGGACCTGGGGTCGTGGGGACGGCCCTATAGTCGTCGGACATGACGGTGGCGGGCCAATCTAGTCCCGGGGTTGTGGGGACATGTCGGCGGCTTGACAAATGTGCCCGGGGTCGTGGGGACGACCCTATAGTCGTCGGACATGATGGTGGCGGGCCAATCTAGTCCCGAGGTCATGGGGACGACCCTATAGTCGTCGGACAAGTCGGCGCCTAGCCAACTTTGGCCCGTGGTTGTGGGGACGACCCTATAGTCGTCGACAAGTCGGCGTCGAGCCAACCTAGTCCCGGGGTCATGGGGACGACCCTATAGTCGTCGGATATGTCGGCAACGGTCCAACTTGGGTCCGTGGTCGTGGGGACGACCCTATAGTCGTCAGAAATAACGGTGGCGGGGCAATCAACTCCCGGGGTCGTGGGGTCGACCCTATAGTCGTCGGACATGATGGTGGCGGGCCAATCTAGTCCCGAGGTCATGGGGACGACCCTATAGTCGTCGGACAAGTCGGCGCCTGGCCAACTTTGGCCCGTGGTTGTGGGGACGACCCTATAGTCGTCGACAAGTCGGCGTCGAGCCAACCTAGTCCCGGGGTCGTGGGGACGACCCTATAGTCGTCGGACATGTCGGCGGCTGGCCAACTTTGGCCCGTAGTCGTGGGGACGATCCGATAGTCGCCGGACATGACGGTGGCGGGCCAATCTATTCCCGGGGTCGTGGGGACGACCCTATAGTCGTCGGACATGTCGGCGGCTGGCCAACTTTGGCCCGGTGTCGTGGGGACGACTCTATAGTCGTCGGACATGTCGGCGGCGGGCCAATCTAGTACCGGGGTCGTGGGGACGACACTATAGTCGTCGGACATGTCGGCGGCTGGCCAACTTTGGCCCGTGGTCGTGGGGACGACCCAATAGTCGTTGGACATGTCGGCGGCTGGCCAACTTTGGCCTATGGTTGTCGGGACGACCCTATAGTCGTTGGACATGACGGTGGCGGGCCAATCTAGTCCCGGGGTCGTGGGGACGACCCTATAGTCGTCGGACAAGACGGCGGCTGGACATCTTTCGCCCGGGGTCGTGGGGACGACCCTATAGTCCTCGGACATGTCGGCGGCTGGCCAATCTAGTCCCGGGGACGTGGGGACGACACTATAGGCTTCGGACATGTCGGCGGCTGGCCAACTTTGGCCCGTAGTCGTGGGGACGATCCGATAGTCGCCGGACATGACGGTGGCGAGCCAATCTATTCCCGGGGTCGTGGGGACGACCCTATAGTCGTCGGACATGTCGGCGGCTGGCCAACTTTGGCCCGGTGTCGTGGGGACGACTCTATAGTCGTCGGACATGTCGGCGGCGGGCCAATCTACTACCTGGGTCGTGGGGACGACACTATAGTCGTCGGACATGTCGGCGGCTGGCCAACTGTGGCCCGTGGTCGTGGAGACGACCCAATAGTCGTTGGACAAGTCGGCGCCTGGCCAACTTTGGCCCGTGGTTGTGGGGACGACCCTATAGTCGTCGACAAGTCGGCGTCGAGCCAACCTAGTCCCGGGGTCGTGGGGACGACCCTATAGTCGTCGGACATGTCGGCGGCGGGCCAACCTAGTCCCGGGGTCATGGGGACGACCCTATAGTCGTCGGATATGTCGGCGGCTGTCCAACTTGGGTCCGTGGTCGTGGGGACGACCCTATAGTCGTCAGAAATAACGGTGGCGGGGCAACATAGTCCCGGGGACGTGGGGCCGGCCCTATAGTCGTCGGACATGTCGGCGGCTGGCCAACTTTGGCCCGTGGTCGTCGGGACGACCCTATAGTCGTCGGACAAGTCCGCGGCGAGCCAACCTTGGCCCCTGGTCGTGGGGGCGAGCCTATAGTCGTCGGAAATGTCGGCGGCTTGCCAACTTTGGCCCGTGGTCGTGGGGACGACCGTATAGTCGTCGGACAATTCGGCGGCTGGCCAAGCTGGACCTGGGGTCGTGGGGACGGCCCTATAGTCGTCGGACATGACGGTGGCGGGCCAATCTAGTCCCGGGGTTGTGGGGACATGTCGGCGGCTTGACAAATGTGCCCGGGGTCGTGGGGACGACCCTATAGTCGTCGGACATGATGGTGGCGGGCCAATCTAGTCCCGAGGTCATGGGGACGACCCTATAGTCGTCGGACAAGTCGGCGCCTGGCCAACTTTGGCCCGTGGTTGTGGGGACGACCCTATAGTCGTCGACAAGTCGGCGTCGAGCCAACCTAGTCCCGGGGTCATGGGGACGACCCTATAGTCGTCGGATATGTCGGCAGCGGTCCAACTTGGGTCCGTGGTCGTGGGGACGACCCTATAGTCGTCAGAAATAACGGTGGCGGGGCAATCAACTCCCGGGGTCGTGGGGTCGACCCTATATTCGTCGGACATGATGGTGGCGGGCCAATCTAGTCCCGAGGTCATGGGGACGACCCTATAGTCGTCGGACAAGTCGGCGCCTGGCCAACTTTGGCCCGTGGTTGTGGGGACGACCCTATAGTCGTCGACAAGTCGGCGTCGAGCCAACCTAGTCCCGGGGTCGTGGGGACGACCCTATCGTCGTCGGACATGTCGGCGGCTGGCCAACTTTGGCCCGTGGTCGTGGGGACGACCCAATACTCGTTGGACATGTCAGCGGCTGGCCAACTTTGCCCCGGTGTCGTGGTGACGACTCTATAGTCGTCGGACATGTCGGCGGCTGGCCAATCTAGTCCCGGGGTCGTGGGGACGACCCTATAGTCTTCGGACATGACGGTGCCGAGCCAATCTAGTCCCGGGATCGTGGGGACGACCCTATAGTCGTCGGACAAGTCGGCGCCTGGCCAACTTTGGCCCGTGGTTGTGTGGACGACCCTATAGTCGTCGACAAGTCGGCGTCGAGCCAACCTAGTCCCGGGGTCGTGGGGACGACCCTATCGTCGTCGGACATGTCGGCGGCTGGCCAACTTTGGCTCGTGGTCGTGGGGACGACCCAATAGTCGTTGGACATGTCAGCGGCTGGCCAACTTTGCCCCGGTGTCGTGGTGACGACTCTATAGTCGTCGGACATGTCGGCGGCTGGCCAATCTAGTCCCGGGGACGTGGGGACGACCCTATAGTCTTCGGACATGTCGGCGGCTGGCCAACTTTGGCCCGTAGTCGTGGGGACGATCCGATAGTCGCCGGACATGACGGTGGCGAGCCAATCTATTCCCGGGGTCGTGGGGACGACCCTATAGTCGTCGGACATGTCGGCGGCTGGCCAACTTTGGCCCGGTGTCGTGGGGACGACTCTATAGTCGTCGGACATGTCGGCGGCGGGCCAATCTACTACCTGGGTCGTGGGGACGACACTATAGTCGTCGGACATGTCGGCGGCTGGCCAACTGTGGCCCGTGGTCGTGGAGACGACCCAATAGTCGTTGGACATGTCGGCGGCTGGCCAACTTTGGCCCGTGGCTGTGGGGACGACCCTATAGTCGTTGGACATGACGGTGGCGGGCCAATCTAGTCCCGGGGTCGTGGGGACGACCCTATAGTCGTCGGACAAGACGGCGGCTGGACATCTTTGGCCCGGGGTCGTGGGGACGACCCTATAGTCGTCGGACATGTCGGCGGCTGGCCAACTTTGGCCCGTGGTCGTGGGGACGACCCAATAGTCGTCGGACATGTCGGCGGCTGGCCAACTTTGGCCCGTAGTCGTGGGGACGATCCGATAGTCGCCGGACATGACGGTGGCGGGCCAATCTATTCCCGGGGTCGTGGGGACGACCCTATAGTCGTCGGACATGTCGGCGGCTGGCCAACTTTGGCCCGGTGTCGTGGGGACGACTCTATAGTCGTCGGACATGTCGGCGGCGGGCCAATCTAGTACCGGGGTCGTGGGGACGACACTATAGTCGTCGGACATGTCGGCGGCTGGCCAACTTTGGCCCGTGGTCGTGGGGACGACCCAATAGTCGTTGGACATGTCGGCGACTGGCCAACTTTGGCCTATGGTTGTCGGGACGACCCTATAGTCGTTGGACATGACGGTGGCGGGCCAATCTAGTCCCGGGGTCGTGGGGACGACCCTATAGTCGTCGGACAAGACGGCGGCTGGACATCTTTCGCCCGGGGTCGTGGGGACGACCCTATAGTCGTCGGACATGTCGGCGGCTGGCCAATATAGTCCCGGGGACGTGGGGACGACCCTATAGGCTTCGGACATGTCGGCGGCTGGCCAACTTTGGCCCGTGGTCGTGGGGACGACCCAATAGTCGTCGGACATGTCGGCGGCTGGCCAACTTTGGCCCGTAGTCGTGGGGACGATCCGATAGTCGCCGGACATGACGGTGGCGAGCCAATCTATTCCCGGGGTCGTGGGGACGACCCTATAGTCGTCGGACATGTCGGCGGCTGGCCAACTTTGGCCCGGTGTCGTGGGGACGACTCTATAGTCGTCGGACATGTCGGCGGCGGGCCAATCTACTACCTGGGTCGTGGGGACGACACTATAGTCGTCGGACATGTCGGCGGCTGGCCAACTGTGGCCCGTGGTCGTGGAGACGACCCAATAGTCGTTGGACAAGTCGGCGCCTGGCCAACTTTGGCCCGTGGTTGTGGGGACGACCCTATAGTCGTCGACAAGTCGGCGTCGAGCCAACCTAGTCCCGGGGTCGTGGGGACGACCCTATAGTCGTCGGACATGTCGGCGGCGGGCCAACCTAGTCCCGGGGTCATGGGGACGACCCTATAGTCGTCGGATATGTCGGCGGCTGTCCAACTTGGGTCCGTGGTCGTGGGGACGACCCTATAGTCGTCAGAAATAACGGTGGCGGGGCAACATAGTCCCGGGGACGTGGGGCCGGCCCTATAGTCGTCGGGCATGTCGGCGGCTGGCCAACTTTGGCCCGTGGTCGTCGGGACGACCCTATAGTCGTCGGACAAGTCCGCGGCGAGCCAACCTTGGCCCCTGGTCGTGGGGGCGAGCCTATAGTCGTCGGAAATGTCGGCGGCTTGCCAACTTTGGCCCGTGGTCGTGGGGACGACCGTATAGTCGTCGGACAATTCGGCGGCTGGCCAAGCTGGACCTGGGGTCGTGGGGACGGCCCTATAGTCGTCGGACATGACGGTGGCGGGCCAATCTAGTCCCGGGGTTGTGGGGACATGTCGGCGGCTTGACAAATGTGCCCGGGGTCGTGGGGACGACCCTATAGTCGTCGGACATGATGGTGGCGGGCCAATCTAGTCCCGAGGTCATGGGGACGACCCTATAGTCGTCGGACAAGTCGGCGCCTAGCCAACTTTGGCCCGTGGTTGTGGGGACGACCCTATAGTCGTCGACAAGTCGGCGTCGAGCCAACCTAGTCCCGGGGTCATGGGGACGACCCTATAGTCGTCGGATATGTCGGCAACGGTCCAACTTGGGTCCGTGGTCGTGGGGACGACCCTATAGTCGTCAGAAATAACGGTGGCGGGGCAATCAACTCCCGGGGTCGTGGGGTCGACCCTATAGTCGTCGGACATGATGGTGGCGGGCCAATCTAGTCCCGAGGTCATGGGGACGACCCTATAGTCGTCGGACAAGTCGGCGCCTGGCCAACTTTGGCCCGTGGTTGTGGGGACGACCCTATAGTCGTCGACAAGTCGGCGTCGAGCCAACCTAGTCCCGGGGTCGTGGGGACGACCCTATAGTCGTCGGACATGTCGGCGGCTGGCCAACTTTGGCCCGTAGTCGTGGGGACGATCCGATAGTCGCCGGACATGACGGTGGCGGGCCAATCTATTCCCGGGGTCGTGGGGACGACCCTATAGTCGTCGGACATGTCGGCGGCTGGCCAACTTTGGCCCGGTGTCGTGGGGACGACTCTATAGTCGTCGGACATGTCGGCGGCGGGCCAATCTAGTACCGGGGTCGTGGGGACGACACTATAGTCGTCGGACATGTCGGCGGCTGGCCAACTTTGGCCCGTGGTCGTGGGGACGACCCAATAGTCGTTGGACATGTCGGCGGCTGGCCAACTTTGGCCTATGGTTGTCGGGACGACCCTATAGTCGTTGGACATGACGGTGGCGGGCCAATCTAGTCCCGGGGTCGTGGGGACGACCCTATAGTCGTCGGACAAGACGGCGGCTGGACATCTTTCGCCCGGGGTCGTGGGGACGACCCTATAGTCGTCGGACATGTCGGCGGCTGGCCAATCTAGTCCCGGGGACGTGGGGACGACCCTATAGTCTTCGGACATGTCGGCGGCTGGCCAACTTTGGCCCGTAGTCGTGGGGACGATCCGATAGTCGCCGGACATGACGGTGGCGGGCCAATCTATTCCCGGGGTCGTGGGGACGACCCTATAGTCGTCGGACATGTCGGCGGCTGGCCAACTTTGGCCCGGTGTCGTGGGGACGACTCTATAGTCGTCGGACATGTCGGCGGCGGGCCAATCTAGTACCGGGGTCGTGGGGACGACCCTATAGTCGTCGGACATTTCGGCGGCATGCCAACTTTGGCCCGGGGTGGTGGGGACGACCCTATAGTCGTTGGACATGACGGTGGCGGGCCAATCTAGTCCTGGGGTCGTAGGGACGACCCTATAGTCGTCGGATATGTCGGCGATTGGCCAACATTGGCCCGGGGTCGTGGGGACGACCCTATAGTCGTCGGACATGTCGGCGGCTGGCCAACCTAGTCCCGAGGTCGTGGGGACGACCCTATAGTCGTCGGACTTCACGGTGGCGGGCCAATCTAGTCCCGGGGTCGTGGGGACGACCCTACAGTCGTCGGACATTTCGGCGGCTTGCCAACTTTGGCCCGTGGTCGTGGGGACGATCCAATAGTCGTCGGACATGTCGGCGGCTGGCCAACTTTGGCCCGGTGTCGTGGGGACGACTCTATAGTCGTCGGACATGTCGGCGGCTGGCCAACCTAGACCCGGGGTCGTGGGGACGACCCTATTGTCGTCGGACATGACGGTGGCGGGCCAATCTATTCCCGGGGTCGTACGGACGACCCTATAGTCGTCTGACATGTTGGCGATTGGCCAACATTGGCCCGGGGTCGTGGGGACGACTCTATAGTCTTCGGACATGTTGGCGGCTGGACATCTTTGGCCCGCGGTCGTGGGGACGACCCTATAGTCGTTGGACATGACGGTGGCGGGCCAATCTAGTCCCGGGGTCGTAGGGACGACCCTATAGTCGTCGGACATGTCGGCGATTGGCCAACATTGGCCCGGGGTCGTGGGGACGACCCTATAGTCGACGGACATGTCGGCGGCTGGCCAACTTTGGCCCGTGGTCGTGGAGACGATCCTATAGTCGTCGGACTTGACGGTGGCGGGCCAATCTAGTCCCGGGGTTTTGGGGACGACCCTATAGTCGTCGGACATTTCGGCGGCATGCCAACTTTGGCCCGGGGTCGTGGGGACGACCCTATAGTCGTTGGACATGACGGTGGCGGGCCAATCTAGTCCTGGGGTCGTGGGGACGACCCTATAGTCGTTGGACATGACGGTGGCGGGCCAATCTAGTCCTGGGGTCGTAGGGACGACCCTATAGTCGTCGGATATGTCGGCGATTGGCCAACATTGGCCCGGGGTCGTGGGGACGACCCTATAGTCGTCGGACATGTCGGCGGCTGGCCAACCTAGTCCCGAGGTCGTGGGGACGACCCTATAGTCGTCGGACTTCACGGTGGCGGGCCAATCTAGTCCCGGGGTCGTGGGGACGACCCTACAGTCGTCGGACATTTCGGCGGCTTGCCAACTTTGGCCCGTGGTCGTGGGGACGATCCAATAGTCGTCGGACATGTCGGCGGCTGGCCAACTTTGGCCCGGTGTCGTGGGGACGACTCTATAGTCGTCGGACATGTCGGCGGCTGGCCAACCTAGACCCGGGGTCGTGGGGACGACCCTATTGTCGTCGGACATGACGGTGGCGGGCCAATCTATTCCCGGGGTCGTACGGACGACCCTATAGTCGTCTGACATGTTGGCGATTGGCCAACATTGGCCCGGGGTCGTGGGGACGACTCTATAGTCTTCGGACATGTTGGCGGCTTGTCAGCCTAGTCCCGGTGTCGTGGGTACGACCCTATAGTCGTCGGACAAGTCGGCGGCGGGCCAACCTTGTCCCGGGGTCGTGGAGACGACCCTATAGTCGTCGGGCATGACGGTGGTGGGCCAATCTAGTCCCGGGGTCATGGGGACGACCCTATAGTCTTCGGACATGACGGTAGCGGGCCAATCTAGACCGGAGGACGTGGGGACGACCCTATAGTCGTCGGACATTTCGGCGGCTGTCCAACTTTGGCCCGGTGTCGTGGGGACGACCCTATAGTCGTCGGACAAGTCGGCGGCGGGCCAACCTTGTCCCGGGGTCGTGGGGACGACCGTATAGTCGTCGGACATGACGGTGGCGGGCCAATCTAGTCCCGGGGTCGTGGGTACGACCCTATAGTCGTCGGACAAGTCGGCGGCGGACCAACCTTGTCCCGGGGTCGTGGAGACGACCCTATAGTCGTCGGGCATGACGGTGGTGGGCCAATCTAGTCCCGGGGTCATGGGGACGACCCTATAGTCTTCGGACATGACGGTGGCGGGCCAATCTAGTCCCGGGGTCGTGGGGACGACCCTATAGTCGTCGGACAAGACGGCGGCTGGACATCTTTGGCCCGCGGTCGTGGGGACGACCCTATAGTCGTTGGACATGACGGTGGCGGGCCAATCTAGTCCCGGGGTCGTAGGGACGACCCTATAGTCGTCGGACATGACGGTGGCGGGCCAATCTAGTCCCGGGGTCGTGGGGACGACCCTATAGTCGTCGGACAAGACGGCGGCTGGACATCTTTGGCCCGCGGTCGTGGGGACGACCCTATAGTCGTTGGACATGACGGTGGCGGGCCAATCTAGTCCCGGGGTCGTGGGGACGACCCTATAGTCGACGGACATGTCGGCGGCTGGCCAACTTTGGCCCGTGGTCGTGGAGACGATCCTATAGTCGTCGGACTTGACGGTGGCGGGCCAATCTAGTCCCGGGGTTGTGGGGACGACCCTATAGTCGTCGGACATTTCGGCGGCTTGCCAACTTTGGCGCGGGGTCGTGGGGACGACCGTATAGTCGTCGGACATGTCGGCGGCTGGCCGACCTAGTCCCGAGGTCGTGGGGACGACCGTATAGTCGTCGGATATGTTGGCGGCTTGTCATCCTAGTCCCGGGGTCGTGGGGACGACCCTATAGTCGTCGGACAAGACGGCGGCTGGACATTTTTGGTCCGCGGTCGTGGGGACGACCCTATAGTCGTCGGACATTTCGGCGGCTTGCCAACTTTGGCCCCGGGTCGTGGGGACGACCCTATAGTCGTCGGACATTTCGGCGGCATGCCAACTTTGGCCCGGGGTCGTGGGGACGACCCTATAGTCGTTGGACATGACGGTGGCGGGCCAATCTAGTCCCGGGGTCGTAGGGACGACCCTATAGTCGTCCGACAAGTCGGCGGCGGGCCAACCTTGTCCCGGGGTCGTGGGGACGACCCTATAGTCGTCGGACATGACGGTGGCGGGCCAATCTAGTCCCGGGGTCGTGGGGACGACCCTATAGTCGTCGGACAAGACGGCGGCTGGATATCCTTGGCTCGCGGTCGTGGGGACGACCCTATAGTCGTCGGACATTTCGGCGGCTTGCCAACTTTGGCCCGGGGTCGTGGGGACGACCCTATAGTCGTCGGACATTTCGGCGGCATGCCAACTTTGGCCCGGGGTCGTGGGGACGACCCTATAGTCGTTGGACATGACGGTGGCGGGCTAATCTAGTCCTGGGGTCGTAGGGACGACCCTATAGTCGTCGGATATGTCGGCGATTGGCCAACATTGGCCCGGGGTCGTGGGGACGACCCTATAGTCGTCGGACATGTCGGCGGCTGGCCAACCTAGTCCCGAGGTCGTGGGGACGACCCTATAGTCGTCGGACTTCACGGTGGCGGGCCAATCTAGTCCCGGGGTCGTGGGGACGACCCTACAGTCGTCTGACATGTTGGCGATTGGCCAACATTGGCCCGGGGTCGTGGGGACGACTCTATAGTCGACGGACATGTCGGCGGCTGGCCAACTTTGGCCCGTGGTCGTGGAGACGATCCTATAGTCGTCGGACTTGACGGTGGCGGGCCAATCTAGTCCCGGGGTTGTGGGGACGACCCTATAGTCGTCGGACATTTCGGCGGCTTGCCAACTTTGGCCCGGGGTCGTGGGGACGACCCTATAGTCGTCGGACATTTCGGCGGCATGCCAACTTTGGCCCGGGGTCGTGGGGACGACCCTATAGTCGTTGGACATGACGGTGGCGGGCCAATCTAGTCCTGGGGTCGTAGGGACGACCCTATAGTCGTCGGATATGTCGGCGATTGGCCAACATTGGCCCGGGGTCGTGGGGACGACCCTATAGTCGTCGGACATGTCGGCGGCTGGCCAACCTAGTCCCGAGGTCGTGGGGACGACCCTATAGTCGTCGGACTTCACGGTGGCGGGCCAATCTAGTCCCGGGGTCGTGGGGACGACCCTACAGTCGTCGGACATTTCGGCGGCTTGCCAACTTTGGCCCGTGGTCGTGGGGACGATCCAATAGTCGTCGGACATGTCGGCGGCTGGCCAACTTTGGCCCGGTGTCGTGGGGACGACTCTATAGTCGTCGGACATGTCGGCGGCTGGCCAACCTAGACCCGGGGTCGTGGGGACGACCCTATTGTCGTCGGACATGACGGTGGCGGGCCAATCTATTCCCGGGGTCGTACGGACGACCCTATAGTCGTCTGACATGTTGGCGATTGGCCAACATTGGCCCGGGGTCGTGGGGACGACTCTATAGTCTTCGGACATGTTGGCGGCTTGTCAGCCTAGTCCCGAGGTCGTGGGGACGACCCTATAGTCGTCGGACTTCACGGTGGCGGGCCAATCTAGTCCCGGTGTCGTGGGGACGACCCTATAGTCGTCGAACATGACGGTGGCGGACCAATCTAGTCCCGGGGTCGTGGGGACGACCCTATAGTCGTCGGACATGTCGGCGCGTGGCCAACTTTGGCCCGTGGTCGTGGGGACGATCCAATAGTCGTCGGACATGTCGGCGGCTGGCTAACTTTGGCCCGGTGTCGTGGGGACGACCCTATAGTCGTCGGACATGTTGGCGATTGGCCAACATTGGCCCGGGGTCGTGGGGACGACTCTATAGTCGTCGGACATGTTGGCGGCTTGTCAGCCTAGACCCGGGGTCGTGGGTACGACCCTATAGTCGTCGGACATGTCGGCGGCTGGCCAACTTTGGCCCGGTGTCGTGGGGACGACTCTATAGTCGTCGGACATGTCGGCGGCTGGCCAACCTAGACCCGGGGTCGTGGGGACGACCCTATAGTCGTTGGACATGACGGTGGCGGGCCAATCTAGTCCCGGGGTCGTGGGTACGACCCTATAGTCGTCGGACAAGACGGCGGCTGGACATCCTTGGCTCGTGGTCGTGGGGACGACCCTATAGTCGTGGGACATTTCGGCGGCTTGTCAACCTAGTCCCGGGGTCGTGGGGACGACCCTATTGTCGTCGGGCATGTCGGCGGCTGGCCAACTTTGGCCCGTGGTCGTGGGGACGACCCTATAGTCGTCGGACATGACGGTGGCGGGCCAATCTAGTCCCGGGGTCGTGGGGACGACCCTATAGTCGTCGGACAAGACGGCGGCTGGACATCCTTGGCTCGCGGTCGTGGGGACGACCCTATAGTCGTCGGACATTTCGGCGGCTTGTCAACCTAGTCCCGGGGTCGTGGGGACGACCCTATAGTCGTCGGACATGTTGGCAATTGGCCAACATTGGCCCGGGGTCGTGGGGACGACTCTATAGTCGTCGGACATGTTGGCGGCTTGTCAGCCTAGTCCCGGGGTCGTGGGGACGACCCTATAGTCGTCGGACAAGACGGCGGCTGGACATCCTTGGCTCGCGGTCGTGGGGATGACCCTATAGTCGTCGGACATGTCGGCGGCTGGCCAACCTAGTCCCGAGGTCGTGGGGACGACCCTATAGTCGTCGGACTTCACGGTGGCGGGCCAATCTAGTCCCGGGGTCGTGGGGACGACCCTACAGTCGTCGGACATTTTGGCGGCTTGCCAACTTTGGCCCGGGGTCGTGGGGACGACCCTATAGTCGTCGGACATGACGGTGGCGGACCAATCTAGTCCTGGGGTCGTGGGGGCGACCCTATAGTCGTCGGATATGTCGGCGGCTGGCCAACTTTGGCCCGTGGTCGTGGGGACGATCCAATAGTCGTCGGACATGTCGACGGCTGGCCAACTTTGGCCCGTGGTCGTGGGGACGACCCTATAGTCGTTGGACATGTCAGCGGCTGGCCAACTTTGGCCCGGTGTCGTGGGGACGACTCTATAGTCGTCGGACATGTCGGCGGCTGGCCAACCTAGACCCGGGGTCGTGGGGACGACCCTATTGTCTTCGGACATGACGGTGGCGGGCCAATCTATTCCCGGGGTCGTACGAACGACCCTATAGTCGTCGGACATGTTGGCGATTGGCCAAGATTGGCCCGGGGTCGTGGGGACGACTCTATAGTCGTCGGACATGTTGGCGGCTTGTCAGCCTAGTCCCGGGGTCGTGGGTACGACCCTATAGTCGTCGGGCAAGTCGGCGGCGGGCCAACCTTGTCCCGGGGTCGTGGGGACGACCCTATAGTCGTCGGACATGTCGGCGGCGAGCCCACCTATACGGGGGGTCGTGGGGACGACCCTATAGTCGTCGGACATGACGGTGGCGAGCCAACCTAGTCCCGGGGTCGTGGGGACGACCCTATAGTCGTCGGACAAGTCGGCGGCGGGGCAACCTAGTCCCGTGGTCGTGGGGACGACCCTATAGTCGTCGGACATGACGGTGGCGGGCCAGTCTAGTCCCGGGTCGTGGGGACGACCCTATAGTCGTTGGACATTACGGCGGCTGGCCAACTTTGGCCCAAGGGCGTGGGGACGACCCTATAGTCGTTGGACATGACGTTGGCGGGCCAATCTAGTCCCGGGGTCGTAGGGACGACCCTATAGTCGTCGGACCTGTCGGCGATTGGCCAACATTGGCCGGGGTCGTGGGGACGACCCTACAGTCGTCGGACATTTCGGCGGCTTGCCAACTTTGGCCCGGGGTCGTGGGGACGACCCTATAGTCGTCGGACATGACGGTGGCGGACCAATCTAGTCCCGGGGTCGTGGGGACGACCCTACAGTCGTCGGACATTTCGGCGCCTTGCCAACTTTGGCCCGGGGTCGTGGGGACGACCCTATAGTCGTCGAACATGACGGTGGCGGACCAATCTAGTCCCGGGGTCGAGGGGACGACCCTATAGTCGTCGGGCATGTCGGCGGCTGGCCAACTTTGGCCCGTGGTCGTGGGGACGATCCAATAGTCGTGGGACATATCGGCGGCTGGCTAACTTTGGCCCGGTGTCGTGGGGACGACCCTATAGTCGTCGGACAAGACGGCGGCTGGACATCCTTGGCTCGCGGTCGTGGGGACGACCCTATAGTCGTCGGACATTTCGGCGGCTTGTCAACCTAGTCCCGGGGTCGTGGGGACGACCCTATAGTCTTCGGACATTTCGGCGGCTTGTCAACCTAGTCCCGGGGTCGTGGGGACGACCCTATAGTCGTCGGACATGACGGTGGCGGACCAATCTAGTCCCGGGGTCGTGGGGACGACCCTATAGTCGTCGGACATGTCGGCGCGTGGCCAACTTTGGCCCGTGGTCGTGGGGACGATCCAATAGTCGTCGGACATGTCGGCGGCTGGCTAACTTTGGCCCGGTGTCGTGGGGACGACCCTATAGTCGTCGGACATGTTGTCGATTGGCCAACATTGGCCCGGGGTCGTGGGGACGACTCTATAGTCGTCGGACATGTTGGCGGCTTGTCAGCCTAGACCCGGGGTCGTGGGTACGACCCTATAGTCGTCGGACAAGTCGGCGGCGGGCCAACCTTGTCCCGGGGTCGTGGGGACGACCCTATAGTCGTCGGACATGACGGTGGCGGGCCAATCTAGTCCCGGGGTCGTGGGGACGACCCTATAGTCGTTGGACATTACGGCGGCTGGCCAACTTTGGCCCATGGTCGTGGGGACGACCCTATAGTCGTTGGACATGACGTTGGCGGGCCAATCTAGTCCCGGGGTCGTAGGGACGACCCTATAGTCGTCGGACATGTCGGCGATTGGCCAACATTGGCCGGGGTCGTGGGGACGACCCTACAGTCGTCGGACATTTCGGCGGCTTGCCAACTTTGGCCCGGGGTCGTGGGGACGACCCTATAGTCGTCGGACATGACGGTGGCGGACCAATCTAGTCCCGGGGTCGTGGGGACGACCCTACAGTCGTCGGACATTTCGGCGCCTTGCCAACTTTGGCCCGGGGTCGTGGGGACGACCCTATAGTCGTCGAACATGACGGTGGCGGACCAATCTAGTCCCGGGGTCGAGGGGACGACCCTATAGTGGTCGGGCATGTCGGCGGCTGGCCAACTTTGGCCCGTGGTCGTGGGGACGATCCAATAGTCGTCGGACATATCGGCGGCTGGATAACTTTGGCCCGGTGTCGTGGGGACGACCCTATAGTCGTCGGACATGTTGGCGATTGGCCGACATTGGCCCGGGGTCGTGGGGACGACTCTATAGTCGTCGGACATGTTGGCGGCTTGTCAGCCTAGTCCCGGGGTCGTGGGGACGACCCTATAGTCGTCGGACATGACGGTGGCGGGCCAATCTAGTCCCGGGGTCGTGGGGACGACCCTATAGTCGTCGGACAAGACGGCGGCTGGACATCCTTGGCTCGCGGTCGTGGGGACGACCCTATAGTCGTCGGACATTTCGGCGGCTTGTCAACCTAGTCCCGGGGTCGTGGGGACGACCCTATAGTCGTCGGACATGACGGTGGCGGACCAATCTAGTCCCGGGGTCGTGGGGACGACCCTATAGTCGTCGGGCATGTCGGCGGCTGGCCAACTTTGGCCCGTGGTCGTGGGGACGATCCAATAGTCGTCGGACATGTCGGCGGCTGGCTAACTTTGGCCCGGTGTCGTGGGGACGACCCTATAGTCGTCGGATATGTTGGCAATTGGCCAACATTGGCCCGGGGTCGTGGGGACGACCCTATAGTCGTCGGACATGTTGGCGGCTTGTCAGCCTAGTCCCGGGGTCGTGGGGACGACCCTATAGTCGTCGGACAAGACGGCGGCTGGACATCCTTGGCTCGCGGTCGTGGGGATGACCCTATAGTCGTCGGACATGTCGGCGGCTGGCCAACCTAGTCCCGAGGTCGTGGGGACGATTCTATAGTCGTCGGACTTCACGGTGGCGGGCCAATCTAGTCCCGGGGTCGTGGGGACGACCCTACAGTCGTCGGACATTTAGGCGGCTTGCCAACTTTGGCCTGGGGTCGTGGGGACGACCCTATAGTCGTCGGACATGACGGTGGCGGACCAATCTAGTCCTGGGGTCGTGGGGGCGACCCTATAGTCGTCGGATATGTCGGCGGCTGGCCAACTTTGGCCCGTGGTCGTGGGGACGATCCAATAGTCGTCGGACATGTCGACGGCTGGCCAACTTTGGCCCGTGTTCGTGGGGACGACCCTATAGTCGTTGGACATGTCAGCGGCTGGCCAACTTTGGCCCGGTGTCGTGGGGACGACTCTATAGTCGTCGGACATGTCGGCGGCTGGCCAACCTAGACCCGGGGTCGTGGGGACGACCCTATTGTCTTCGGACATGACGGTGGCGGGCCAATCTATTCCCGGGGTCGTACGAACGACCCTATAGTCGTCGGACATGTTGGCGATTGGCCAAGATTGGCCCGGGGTCGTGGGGACGACTCTATAGTCGTCGGACATGTTGGCGGCTTGTCAGCCTAGTCCCGGGGTCGTGGGTACGACCCTATAGTCGTCGGGCAAGTCGGCGGCGGGCCAACCTTGTCCCGGGGTCGTGGGGACGACCCTATAGTCGTTGGACATGACGGTGGCGGGCCAATCTAGTCGCGGGGTCGTGGGTACGAACCTATAGTCGTCGGACAAGTCGGCGGCGGGCCAACCTTGTCCCGGGGTCGTGGGGACGACCGTATAGTCGTCGGACATGACGGTGGCGGGCCAATCTAGTCCCGGGGTCGTGGGGACGACCCTATAGTCGTCGGACAAGACGGCGGCTGGACATCTTTGGCCCGCGGTCGTGGGGACGACCCTATAGTCGTCGGACATTTCGGCGGCTTGCCAACTTTGGCCCGGGGTCGTGGGGACGACCCTATAGTCGTCGGACATGTCGGCGGCTGGCTAACTTTGGCCCGTGGTCGTGGGGACGACCCAATAGTCGTTGGACATGTCGGCGGCTGGCCAACTTTGGGCCGTGGTCGTGGAGACGATCCAATAGTCGTCGGACATGTCGGCGGCTGTACAACTTTGGCCCGTGGTCGTGGGGACGACCCTATAGTCGTTGGACATGTCAGCGGCTGGCCAACTTTGGCCCGGTGTCGTGGGGACGACTCTATAGTCGTCGGACATGTCCGCGGCTGGCCAACCTAGACCCGGGGTCGTCGGGACGACCCTATTGTCGTCGGACATGACGGTGGCGGGCCAATCTAGTCCCGGGGTCGTGGGAACGGCCCTATAGTCGTCGGACAAGTCGGCGGCTGGCCAACTTTGGCCCAGGGTCGTGGGGACGACCCTATAGTCGTCGGACAAGTCGGCGGCTAGCCAACGTTGGCTTGGGGTCGTGGGGACGACCCTATAATCGTCGGACATGACGGTAGCGGGCCAATCTAGTCCCGAGGTCGTGGTGAACGACCCTATAGTCGTCGGACATGTCGGGGGCTGGCCAACATTGGCCCGGTGTCGTGGGGACGACTCTATAGTCGTCGGACATGTCGGCGGCTGGCCAATCTAGTCCCGGGGTCGTGGGGACGACCCTATAGTCTTCGGACATGTCAGCGGCTGGCCAACTTTGCCCCGGTGTCGTGGTGACGACTCTATAGTCGTCGGACATGTCGGCGTCGAGCCAACCTAGTCCCGGGATCGTGGGGACGACCCTATAGTCGTCGGACAAGTCGGCGGCTGGCCAGCTTTGGCCCGTGGCCGTGGGGACGACCCTATAGTCGTCGGACTTGACGGTGGCGGGACAATCTAGTCCCGGGGTCGTGGGAACGGCCCTATAGTCGTCGGACAAGTCGGCGGCTGGCCAACTTTGGCCCAGGGTCGTGGGGACGACCCTATAGTCGTCGGACAAGTCGGCGCCTGGCCAACTTTGGCCCGTGGTTGTGGGGACGACCCTATAGTCGTCGACAAGTCGGCGTCGAGCCAACATAGTCCCGGGGTCGTGGGGACGACCCTATAGTCGTCGGACATGTCGGCGGCGGGCCAACCTAGTCCCGGGGTCATGGGGACGACCCTATAGTCGTCGGATATGTCGGCGGCTGTCCAACTTGGGTCCGTGGTCGTGGGGACGACCCTATAGTCGTCAGAAATAACGGTGGCGGGGCAACATAGTCCCGGGGACGTGGGGCCGGCCCTATAGTCGTCGGACATGTCGGCGGCTGGCCAACTTTGGCCCGTGGTCGTCGGGACGACCCTATAGTCGTTGGACATGAGGGTGCCGGGCCAATCTAGTCCCGGGGTCGTCGGGACGACCCTATAGTCGTCGGACATGTCGGCAGCTGGCCAACTTTGGCCCGGTGTCTTGGGGACTACTCTATAGTCGTCGGACATGTCGGCGGCGGGCCAACTTTGGCCCGTGGTTGTGGGGACGACCCTATAGTCGTTGGACATGACGGTGGCGGGCCAATCTAGTCCCGGGGTCGTGGGGACGACCCTATAGTCGTCGGACAAGACGGCGGCTGGACATCTTTTGCCCGGGGTCGTGGGGACGACCCTATAGTCGTCGGACATGTCGGCGGCTGGACATCTTTGGCCCGCGGTCGTGGGGACGATCCTATAGTCGTCGGACAAGTCGGCGGCTGGCCAGCTTTGGCCCGTGGCCGTGGGGACGACCCTATAGTCGTCGGACTTGACGGTGGCGGGCCAATCTAGTCCCGGGGTCGTGGGAACGGCCCTATAGTCGTCGAACAAGTCGGCGGCTGGCCAACTTTGGCCCAGGGTCGTGGGGACGACCCTATAGTCGTAGGACAAGTCGGCGCCTGGCCAACTTTGGCCCGTGGTTGTGGGGACGACCCTATAGTCGTCGACAAGTCGGCGTCGAGCCAACCTAGTCCCGGGGTCGTGGGGACGACCCTATAGTCGTCGGACATGTCGGCGGCGGGCCAACCTAGTCCCGGGGTCATGGGGACGACCCTATAGTCGTCGGATATGTCGGCGGCTGTCCAACTTGGGTCCGTGGTCGTGGGGACGACCCTATAGTCGTCAGAAATAACGGTGGCGGGGCAACATAGTCCCGGGGTCGTGGGTACGACCCTATAGTCGTCGGACAAGACGGCGGCTGGACATCCTTGGCTCGCGGTCGTGGGGACGACCCTATAGTCGTCGGACATTTCGGCGGCTTGTCAACCTAGTCCCGGGGTCGTGGGGACGACCCTATAGTCGTTGGACATAACGGTGGCGGGCCAATCTAGTCCCGGGGTCGTGGGTACGAACCTATAGTCGTCGGACAAGTCGGCGGCGGGCCAACCTTGTCCCGGGGTCGTGGGGACGACCGTATAGTCGTCGGACATGACGGTGGCGGGCCAATCTAGTCCCGGGGTCGTGGGGACGACCCTATAGTCGTCGGACAAGACGGCGGCTGGACATCTTTGGCCCGCGGTCGTGGGGACGACCCTATAGTCGTCGGTCATTTCGGCGGCTTGCCAACTTTGGCCCGGGGTCGTGGGGACGACCCTATAGTCGTCGGACATGTCGGCGGCTGGCTAACTTTGGCCCGTGGTCGTGGGGACGACCCAATAGTCGTTGGACATGTCGGCGGCTGGCCAACTTTGGGCCGTGGTCGTGGAGACGATCCAATAGTCGTCGGACATGTCGGCGGCTGGCCAACATTGGCCCGTGGTCGTGGGGACGACCCTATAGTCGTTGGACATGTCAGCGGCTGGCCAACTTTGGCCCGGTGTCGTGGGGACGACTCTATAGTCGTCGGACATGTCCGCGGCTGGCCAACCTAGACCCGGGGTCGTCGGGACGACCCTATTGTCGTCGGACATGACGGTGGCGGGCCAATCTATTCCCAGGGTCGTACGGACGACCCTATAGTCGTCGGATATGTTGGCGGCTGTCCAACTTGGGTCCGTGGTCGTGGGGACGACCCTATAGTCGTCAGAAATAATGGTGGCGGGGCAATCAACTCCCGGGGTCGTGGGGTCGACCCTATAGTCGCCGGACATGATGGTGGCGGGCCAATCTAGTCCCGAGGTCATGGGGACGACCCTATAGTCGTCGGATATGTCGGCGGCTGGCCAACTTTGGTCCGTGGTCGTGGGGACGACCCTATAGTCATCGGACATGTCGGCGATTGGCCATTATTGGCCCGGGGTTGTGGGGACGACCCTATAGTCGTCGGACATGTCGGCGGCTGGCCAACGTTGGCTCGGGGTCGTGGGGACGACCCTATAATCGTCGGACAAGACGGTAGCGGGCCAATCTAGTCCCGAGGTCGTGGTGGACGACCCTATAGTCGTCGGACATGTCGGCGGCTGGCCAACATTGGCCCGGTGTCGTGGGGACGACTCCATAGTCGTCGGACATGTCGGCGGCTGGCCAATCTAGTCCCGGGGTCGTGGGGACGACCCTATAGTCTTCGGACATGTCAGCGGCTGGCCAACTTTGCCCCGGTGTCGTGGTGACGACTCTATAGTCGTCGGACATGTCGGCGTCGAGCCAACCTAGTCCCGGGATCGTGGGGACGACCCTATAGTCGTCGGACAAGTCGGCGGCTGGCCAGCTTTGGCCCGTGGCCGTGGGGACGACCCTATAGTCGTCGGACTTGACGGTGGCGGGCCAATCTAGTCCCGGGGTCGTGGGGACGACCCTATAGTCGTCGGACATTCCGGCGGCTGGCCAACTTTGGCCCGTGGTCGTGGGGACGACCCTATAGTCGTCGACCAGTCGGCGTCGAGCCAACCTAGTCCCGGGGTCGTGGGGACGACACTATAGTCGTCGACAAGTCGGCGCCGAGCCAACTTTGGGCCGTGGTCGTGGGGACGACCCTCTAGTCGTCGGACATGACGGTGCCGAGCCAATCTAGTCCCGGGATCGTGGGGTCGACCCTATAGTCGTCGGACATGTCGGCGGCGGGCCAACCTAGTCCCGGGGTCGTGGGGACGACCCTATAGTGGTCGGATACGGCGGCGGCTGGCCAACCTAGACCCGGCGTCGTGGGGACGACCCTATCATCGTCGGACATGACGGTGGCGGGCAAATCTAGTCCCGGGGTCGTGGGGACGACCCTATAGTCGTCGGACATGTCGGCGGCTGGCCAACTGTGGCCCGTGGTTGTGGGGACGACCCTATAGTCGTCGGACATGTCGGCGGCTGGCCAGATTTAGACCGTGGTCGTAGGGACGAACCTATTGTCGTCGGACTAGTCGGCGGCGAGCCAACTTTGGCCCGTGGTCGTGGGGACGACCCTATAGTCGTCGGACTTGACGGTGGCGGGCCAATCTAGTCCCGGGGTCGTGGGGTCGACCCTATAGTCGTCGGACATGTCGGCGGCGGGCCAACCTAGTCCCGGGGTCGTGGGGACGACCCTATAGTGGTCGGATACGGCGGCGGCTGGCCAACTTTGGCCCGTGGTTGTGGGGACGACCCTATAGTCGTTGGACATGACGGTGGCGGGTCAATCTAGTCCCGGGGTCGTGGGGACGACCCTATAGTCGTCGGATAAGACGGCGGTTGGACATCTTTGGCCCGGGGTCGTGGGGACGACCCTATAGTCGTCGGACATGTCGGCGGCGAGCCAACCTAGTCCCGGGGTCGTGGGGACGACCCTATAATCGTCGGACAAGTCAGCGGCGAGCCAACCTAGTCCGGGGGTCGTGGGGACGACCCTATAGTCGTCGGACATGTCGGCGGCGACCCAACCTAGAGTCGGGGTCGTGGGGACGACCCTAAAGTCGTCGACAACTCGGCGTCGAGCCAACCTAGTCCCGGGGTCGTGGGGACGACCCTATAGACGTCGGACATGTCGGCGGCCGGCCAACTTTGGCCCGTGGTCGTGGGGACGACCCTATAGTCGTCGGACATGTCGGCGGCTGGCCAGCTTTAGACCGTGGTCGTAGGGACGACCCTATAGTCGTCGGACATGTCGGCGGCTGGCCAGCTTTAGACCGTGGTCGTAGGGACGACCCTATAGTCGTCGGACATAACGGTGGCGGGCCAATCTAGTCCCAGGGTCGTTGGGACGACCCTATAGTCGTCGGACATGTCGGCGGCTGGCCAACTTTGGCCCGTGGTCGTGGGGACGACTCTATAGTCGTCGGACATGTTGGCGGCTGGTCAACCTAGTCCGGGGGTCGTGGGGACGACCCTATAGTCGTCGGACATGTCTGCGGCTGGCCAACTTTGGCCCGTGGTCGTGGGGACGACCCTATAGTCGTCGGACAAGTCAGCGGCGAGCCAACCTAGTCCGGGGGTCGTGGAGACGACCCTATAGTCGTCGGACATGTCGGCGGCGACCCAACCTAGAGTCGGGGTCGTGGGGACGACCCTAAAGTCGTCGACAACTCGGCGTCGAGCCAACCTAGTCCCGGGGTCGTGGGGACGACCCTATAGACGTCGGACATGTCGGCGGCTGGCCAACTTTGGCCCGTGGTCGTGGGGACGACTCTATAGTCGTCGGACATGTTGGCGGCTGGTCAACCTAGTCCGGGGGTCGTGGGGACGACCCTATAGTCGTCGGACATGTCTGCGGCTGGCCAACTTTGGCCCGTGGTCGTGGGGAAGACCCTATAGTCGTCGGACAAGTCGGCGGCGAGCCAACCTAGTCCCGGGGTCGTGGGGACGACCCTATAATCGTCGGACAAGTCAGCGGCGAGCCATCCTAGTCCGGGGGTCGTGGAGACGACCCTATAGTCGTCGGACATGTCGGCGGCGACCCAACCTAGAGTCGGGGTCGTGGGGACGACCCTAAAGTCGTCGACAACTCGGCGTCGAGCCAACCTAGTCCCGGGGTCGTGGGGACGACCCTATAGACGTCGGACATGTCGGCGGCTGGCCAACTTTGGCCCGTGGTCGTGGGGACGACCCTACAGTCGTCGGACATTTCGGCGGCTTGCCAACTTTGGCCCGGGGTCGTGGGGACGACCCTATAGTCGTCGGACTTGACGTTGGCGGGCCAATCTAGTCCCGAGGTCGTGGGGACGACCCTATAGTCGTCGGACTTGACGGTGGCCGGCCAATCTATTCCCGGGGTCGTGGGGACGACCCTACAGTCGTCGGACATTTCGGCGGCTTGCCAACTTTGGCCCGGGGTCGTGGGGACGACCCTATAGTCGTCGGACATGTCGGCGGCTGGCCAAAATTGGCCCGAGGTCGTGGGGGCGAACCTATAGTCGTCGGACATGTCGGCGGCTGGCCAACTTTGGCCCGTGGTCGTCGGACTTGACGGTGGCGGGCCAATCTAGTCCCGGGATCGTGGGGACGACCCTATAGTCGTCGGACATGTCGGCGGCTGGCCTACTTTGGCCCGGTGTCTTGGGGACGACCCTATAGTCGTCGGACAAGTCGGCGGCGGGGCAACCTAGTCCCGGGGTCGTGGGGACGACCCTATAGTCGTCGGACATGTCGGCGGCTTGCCAACTTTGGCCCGGGGTCGTGGGGACGACCCTATAGTCGTCGGACATGTCGGCGGCTTGCCAACTTTGGCCTGGGGTCGTGGGGACGACCCTATAGTCGTCGGACAAGTCGGCGGCGGGGCAACCTAGTCCCGGGGTCGTGGGGACGACCCTATAGTCGTCGGACATGACGGTGGTGGGCCAGTCTAGTCCCGGGTCGCGGGGACGACCCTATAGTCGTCGGACATGTCGGCGGCTGGCCAACTTTGGCCCGTGGTCGTGGGGAGGACCCTATACACGTCGGACAAGTCGGCGGCGAGCCAACCTAGTCCGGGGGTCGTGGGGACGACCCTATAGTCGGCGGACAAGTCGGCGGCGGGCCAACCTTGGCCCGCGGTCCTGGGGACGACCCTATAGTCGTCGGACATTTCGGCGGCATGCCAGCTTTGGCCCGGGGTCGTGGGGACGACCCTATAGTCGTCGGACATGACGGCGGCTGGCCAACCTAGTCCCGAGGTCGTCGGACTTGACGGTGGCGGGCCAATCTAGTCCCGGGGTCGTGGGGACGACCCTGCAGTCGTCGGACATGTCGGCGGCTGGTCAATCTAGTCCCGGGGTCGTGGGGACGACCCTATAGTCTTCGGACATGTCGGCGGCTGGCCAACTTTGGCCCGCGGTCGTGGGGACGACCCAATAGTCGTCGGACATGTCGGCGGCGGGCCAACTTTGGCCCGTAGTCGTGGGGACGACTCTATAGTCGTCGGACATGTCGGCGGCTGGCCAATCTAGTCCCGGGGTCGTGGGGACGACTCTATAGTCGTCGGACATGTCGGCGGCTGGCCAACTTTGGCCCGTGGTCGTGGGGACGATCCAATAGTCGTCGGACATGTCGGCGGCTGGCCAATCTAGTCCCGTGGTCGTGGGGACGACCCTATAGTCTTCGGACATGACGGTAGCGGGCCAATCTAGACCCGAGGACGTGGGGACGGCCCTATAGTCGTCGGACATTTCGGCGGTTGTCCAACTTTGGCCCGGTGTCGTGGGGACGATCCAATAGTCGTCGGACATGTCGGCGGCTGGCCAACTTTGGCCCGTGGTCGTGGAGACGATCCGATAGTCGTCGGACATGTCGGCGGCTGGCCAACTTTGGCCCGTGGTCGTGGGGACGACCCTATAGTCTTCGGACATGACGGTAGCGGGCCAATCTAGACCGGAGGTCGTGGGGACGTCCCTATAGTCGTCGGACATTTCGGCGGCTGTCCAACTTTGGCCCGGTGTCGTGGGGACGACCCTATAGTCGTCGGACAAGTCGGCGGCGGGCCAACCTTGTCCCGGGGTCGTGGAGACGACCGTATAGTCGTCGGACATGACGGTGGCGGGCCAATCTAGTCCCGGGGTCGTGGGGACGACCCTATAGTCATCGGACAAGACGGCGGCTGGACATCTTTGGCCCTCGGTCGTGGGGACGACCCTATTGTCGTCGGACATGGCGGTGGTGGGCCAATCTAGTCCAGTGGTCGTGAGGACGACCCTATAATCGTCGGACATGTCAGCGGCTGGCCAACCTAGTCCCGTGGTCGTGGGGACGATCCGATAGTCGTTGGACATGACGGTGGCGGGCCATTCTAGTCCCGGGGTCGTGGGGACGACCCTATAGTCGTCGGACATGTCGGCGGCTGGCCAACTTTGGCCCGTGGTCGTGGGGACGACCCAATAGTCGTCGGACATGTCGGCGGCTGGCCAACCTAGTCCCGAGGTCGTCGGACTTGTCGGTGGCGGGCCAATCTAGTCCCGGGGTCGTGGGGACGACCCTGCAGTCGTCGGACATGTCGGCGGCTGGTCAATCTAGTCCCGGGGTCGTGGGGACGACCCTATAGTCGTCGGACATTTCGGCGGCTTGCCAACTTTGGCCCGGGGTCTTGGGGACGACCCTATAGTCGTCGGACATTTCGGCGGCATGCCACCTTTGGCCCGTGGTCGTGGGGACGATCCGATAGTCGTCGGACATGTCGGCGGCTGGCCAACCCAGACCCGGGGTCGTGGGGACGACCCTATAGTCGTCGGACATGTCGGCGGGTGGCCAACCTAGTCCCGAGGTCGTGGGGACGACCCTATAGTCGTCGGACATGACGGTGGCGGGCCAATCTTGTCCCGGGGTCGTGGGGATGACCCCATAATCGTTGGACATGACGGTGGCGGGCCAATCTAGTCCCGGGGTCGTGGGGACGACCCTATAGTCGTCGGGCATGTCGGCGGCTGGCCAACCTTGTCCCGAGGTCGTGGGGACGACCCTATAGTCGTCGGGCTTGACGGTGGCGGGCCAATCTAGTCCGGGGGTCGTGGGGACGACCCTATATTCGTCGGACATGTCGGCGGCTTGCCAACTTTGGCCCGTGGTCGTGGGAACGACCCTATAGTCGTCGGACAAGTCGGCGGCTGGCCAAATTTGGCCCGTGGTCGTGGGAACGACCCTATAGTCGTCTGACAAGTCGGCGGCTGGCCAATTTTGGCCCGTGGTCGTGGGGACGACCCTATAGTCGTCGGAAATGTCGGCGGCTGGCCAACCTAGACCCGTGGTCGTGGGAACGACCCTATAGTCGTCGGACAAGTCGGCGGCTGGCCAAATTTGGTCCGCGGTCGTGGGGACGACCCTATAATCATCGGAAATGTCGACGGCTGGCCAACTTTGGCCCGTGGTCGTAAAGACGACCCTATAGTCGTCGGACAAGACGATGGCGGGCCAATCTAGTCCCGGGGTCGTGGGGACGACCCTATAGTCGTCGGACATGTCGGCGGCTGGCCAACCTAGACCCGTGGTCGTGGGAACGACCCTATAGTCGTCGGACAAGCCGGCGGCTGGCCAAATTTGGTCCGTGGTCGTGGGGACGACCCTATAATCATCGGAAATGACGACGGCTGGCCAACTTTGGCCCGTGGTCGTAAAGACGACCCTATAGTCGTCGGACAAGACGGTGGCGGGCCAATCTAGTCCCGGGGTCGTGGGGACGTCCCTATAGTCGTCGGAAAAGTCGGCGGCTGGCCAACTTTTGCCCAGGGTCGTGGGGACGACCCTATAGTCGTCGGACAAGTCGGCGGCGAGCCAACCTAGACCGGGGGTCGTGGGGACGAGCCTATAGTCGTCGGACATGTCGGCGGCTGGCCAACCTGGACCCGGGGTCGTGGGGACGACCCTATTGTCGTCGAGAATGACGGTGGCGGGCCAATCTAGTCTCGGGGTCGTGGGGACGACCCTACAGTCGTCGGTCATGTCGGCGGCTGGCCAACTTTGGCCCGGGGTCGTGGGGGCGACCCTATAGTCGTCGGACATGTTGGCGGCTTGTCAGCCTAGTCCCGGGGTCGTGGGTACGACCCTACAGTCGTCGGACATTTCGGCGGCTTGCCAACCTTGGCCCGGGGTCGTGGGGACGGCCCTATAGTCGTCGGACTTGACGGTGGCGGGCCAATCTAGTCCCGGGGTCGTGGGGACGACCCTACAGTTGTCGGACATTTCGGCGGCTGGCCAAATTTGGCCCGGGGTCGTGGGGACGACCCTATAGTCGTCGGACATGACGGTGGCGGGCCAATCTAGTCCCGGGGTCGTTGGGACGACCCTATAGTCGTCGGACATGTCGGCGGCTGGCCAACTTTGGCCCGTGGTCGTGGGGACGATCCAATAGTCGTCGGACATGTCGGCGGCTGGCCAACTTTGGCGCGTGGTCGTGGGGACGATCCGATTGTCGTCGGACATGTCGGCGGCTGGCCAACCTAGACCCGGGGTCGTGGGAACGAACCTATTGTCGTCGGACAAGGCGGTGGCGGGCCAATCTAGTCCCGGGGTCGTGGGGACGACCCTATAGTCGTCGGACTTGTCGGTGGCGGGCCAATCTAGTCCGGGGGTCGTGGGGACGACCCTACAGTCGTCGGACATTTCGACGGCTTGCCAACTTTGGCCCGGGGTCGTGGGGACGATCCAATAGTCGTCGGACATGTCGGCGGCTGGCCAACTTTGGCCCGTGGTCGTGGGGACGACCCAATAGTCGTCGGACATGTCGGCGGCTGGCCAACATTGGCCCGGGGTCGTCGGGACGACCCTATAGTCGTCGGACATGTCGGCGGCTGGCCAACCTAGTCCCGTGGTCGTGGGGACGATCCGATAGTCGTTGGACATGACGGTGGCGGGCCATTCTAGTCCCGGGGTCGTGGGGACGACCCTATAGTCGTCGGACATGTTGGCGGCTGGCCAACTTTGGCCCGTGGTCGTGGGGACGACCCTATAGTCGTCGGACATTTCGGCGGCTTGCCAATTTTGGCCCGGGGTCGTGGGGACGACCCTATAGTCGTCGGACATTTCGGCGGCATGCCAACTTTGGCCCGGGGTCGTGGGGACGACCCTATAGTCGTTGGACATGACGGTGGCGGCACAAAATAGTCCCGGGGTCGTGGGTACGACCCTATAGTCGTCGGACTTGTCGGTGGCGGGCCAATCTAGTCCGGGGGTCGTGGGGACGACCCTACAGTCGTCGGACATTTCGGCGGCTTGCCAACTTTGGCCCGGCGTCGTGGGGACGACCCAATAGTCGTCGAAAATGTCGGCGGCTGGTCAACTTTGGCCCGTGGTCGTGGGGACGACCCTATAGTCGTTGGACATGTCAGCGGCTGGCCAACTTTGGCCCGGTGTCGTGGGGACGACCCAATAGTCGTCGGACATGTCGGCGGCTGGCCAACTTTGGCCCGTGGGCGTGGGGACGATCCGATAGTCGTTGGACATGACGGTGGCGGGCCATTCTAGTCCCGGGGTCGTGGGGACGACCCTATAGTCGTCGGACTTGTCGGTGGCGGGCCAATCTAGTCCGGGGGTCGTGGGGACGACCCTACAGTCGTCGGACATTTCGGCGGCTTGCCAACTTTGGCCCGGGGTCGTGGGGACGACCCTATAGTCGTCGGACTTGACGTTGGCGGGCCAATCTAGTCCCGAGGTCGTGGGGACGACCCTATAGTCGTCGGACTTGTCGGTGGCGGGCCAATCTAGTCCGGGGGTCGTGGGGACGACCCTACAGTCGTCGGACATTTCGACGGCTTGCCAACTTTGGCCCGGGGTCGTGGGGACGATCCAATAGTCGTCGAACATGTCGGCGGCTGGTCAACTTTGGCCCGTGGTCGTGGGGACGACCCTATAGTCGTTGGACGACCCTATAGTCGTCGGACATGTCGGCGGCTGGCCAACTTTGGCCCGTGGTCGTGGGAACGACCCTATAGTCGTCGGACAAGTCGGCGGCTGGCCAAATTTGGCCCGTGGTCGTGGGAACGACCCTATAGTCGTCTGGCAAGTCGGCGGCTGGCCAATTTTGGCCCGTGGTCGTGGGGACGACCCTATAGTCGTCGGAAATGTCGGCGGCTGGCCAACCTAGACCCGTGGTCGTGGGAACGACCCTATAGTCGTCGGACAAGTCGGCGGCTGGCCAAATTTGGTCCGCGGTCGTGGGGACGACCCTATAATCATCGGAAATGTCGACGGCTGGCCAACTTTGGCCCGTGGTCGTAAAGACGACCCTATAGTCGTCGGACAAGACGATGGCGGGCCAATCTAGTCCCGGGGTCGTGGGGACGACCCTATAGTCGTCGGACATGTCGGCGGCTGGCCAACCTAGACCCGTGGTCGGGGGAACGACCCTATAGTCGTCGGACAAGCCGGCGGCTGGCCAAATTTGGTCCGTGGTCGTGGGGACGACCCTATAATCATCGGAAATGTCGACGGCTGGCCAACTTTGGCCCGTGGTCGTAAAGACGACCCTATAGTCGTCGGACAAGACGGTGGCGGGCCAATCTAGTCCCGGGGTCGTGGGGACGACCCTATAGTCGTCGGAAAAGTCGGCGGCTGGCCAACTTTTGCCCGGGGTCGTGGGGACGACCCTATAGTCGTCGGACAAGTCGGCGGCGAGCCAACCTAGACCGGGGGTCGTGGGGACGAGCCTATAGTCGTCGGACATGTCGGCGGCTGGCCAACCTGGACCCGGGGTCGTGGGGACGACCCTATTGTCGTCGAGAATGACGGTGGCGGGCCAATCTAGTCTCGGGGTCGTGGGGACGACCCTACAGTCGTCGGTCATGTCGGCGGCTGGCCAACTTTGGCCCGGGGTCGTGGGGGCGACCCTATAGTCGTCGGACATGTTGGCGGCTTGTCAGCCTAGTCCCGGGGTCGTGGGTACGACCCTACAGTCGTCGGACATTTCGGCGGCTTGCCAACCTTGGCCCGGGGTCGTGGGGACGACCCTATAGTCGTCGGACTTGACGGTGGCGGGCCAATCTAGTCCCGAGGTCCTGGGGACGACCCTATAGTCGTCGGACTTGACGGTGGCGGGCCAATCTAGTCCCGGGGTCGTGGGGACGACCCTACAGTTGTCGGACATTTCGGCGGCTGGCCAAATTTGGCCCGGGGTCGTGGGGACGACCCTATAGTCGTCGGACATGACGGTGGCGGGCCAATCTAGTCCCGGGGTCGTGGGGACGACCCTATAGTCGTCGGACATGTCGGCGGCTGGCCAACTTTGGCCCGTGGTCGTGGGGACGATCCAATAGTCGTCGGACATGTCGGCGGCTGGCCAACTTTGGCGCGTGGTCGTGGGGACGATCCGATTGTCGTCGGACATGTCGGCGGCTGGCCAACCTAGACCCGGGGTCGTGGGAACGACCCTATTGTCGTCGGACAAGGCGGTGGCGGGCCAATCTAGTCCCGGGGTCGTGGGGACGACCCTATAGTCGTCGGACTTGTCGGTGGCGGGCCAATCTAGTCCGGGGGTCGTGGGGACGACCCTACAGTCGTCGGACATTTCGACGGCTTGCCAACTTTGGCCCGGGGTCGTGGGGACGATCCAATAGTCGTCGGACATGTCGGCGGCTGGTCAACTTTGGCCCGTGGTCGTGGGGACGACCCTATAGTCGTTGGACGACCCTATAGTCGTTGGACATGTCAGCGGCTGGCCAACTTTGGCCCGGTGTCGTGGGGACGACCCAATAGTCGTCGGACATGTCGGCGGCTGGCCAACTTTGGCCCGTGGTCGTGGGGACGATCCGATAGTCGTTGGACATGGCGGTGGCGGGCCAATCTAGTCCCGGGGTCGTGGGGACGACCCTATAGTCGTCGGACTTGTCGGTGGCGGGCCAATCTAGTCCGGGGGTCGTGGGGACGACCCTACAGTCGTCGGACATTTCGGCGGCTTGCCAACTTTGGCCCGGGGTCGTGGGGACGACCCTATAATCGTCGGACTTGACGGTGGCGGGCCAATCTAGTCCCGGGGTTATGGGGACGACCCTACAGTCGTCGGACATTTCGGCGGCTTGCCAACTTTGGCCCGGGGTCGTGGGGACGACCCTATAAGTAGTAAGGCAAAGCCGATTCTAACCCAGGTCCTCTGAGGGGAGCGCGGGGGCGGGGGGGAAGTGAGGGCGCGCGGGGAAGTGCGGTGGCGGGAACTATAGGCGCGGGGAGAATGGGGAGTGGAAGACCGGTTGCGCGCGCACGAGCCGCGGAGTGGGGGAAGCCGCAATCGTGGAGGGGATCAGTCCGGGCCGAGCCGCCGCGGAGATCTCTCCAGACCTGACCCACCGGCAGAAATTTCCGCAGAGGGTCGTCCCCTCCCTCTAAAAATTTCTGGGATTGACCCACCGCTAGACATGTGTTTTTAGAGGGGGAATGACCCCCGAAAATATTTTCATATCTAACCGAGGAAGCGGACGACCCCCAAATATTTTTTTCAAACCATTATAAAGCTGAAATTGTTTAATACTTTATCGGATCCTCTAAAAAATTTCTGGGGTCGGGTCTTGTATGAAATAAAACTTTTTTCAGACTCGATCCAACCACAGAAATTTTTTTCCCCAAATATTTTTTTTAAATCAGATCTACCGCCAGAATATTTTTTCCAAACCAACAGATACTTTCTCCCCAAACGCAGAGAAATAATAATTTTTAATCAATGATTCAGCGAACCATTACGTAGAAAACACACATATTTTTTCAAACAAATATGCAGCATTCTAAAGCGTTCCAATTTAACATCGCAGCGTATCGCGCGATTACGCGTAATTTGACTCCTCTGGAGCAGTCGTGCAGGATGAGGTCATTTTCATGGTGCGAAGAAGGAACGTATCGAACCACTTTGAACATCTATCGAACGTATATTGAACCACTTTGATCGTGTATTGAACGTGTATCACACCACTCTGAACGTGAATCGAACGTGAATTGCACCACTTTGAACATGAATCGTACCACTGTGAACGTGAATCGAACGTGAATCGAACGTGAATCGAACGTGTATGGTATCACTCTGAACGTGTATCGAACATGAATCGTACAACTATGAACGCTAATCGAACGTGAATTGTACCACTCTGAACGTGAATTGAACATGTATGATACCACTCTGAACGTGAATTGAACGTGAATCGTACTACTCTGAACATCTATCGAACATGTATCGTACCACTTTGAACATCTATCGAACGTATATCGAACCGCTCTAAACGTGAATTGAACGTGAATCGTACCACTCTGAACGTGAATCGAACGTGTATCGAACCACTTTGAACATCTATCGAACGTGTATGATACCATTTTGAACATCTATCGAACGTCAATTGAACGTGTATGGTATCACTCTGAACGTGTATCGAACGTGAATCGAACGTGCATGGTACCACTCTGAACGTGTATCGTCTAAATAGATCTGGAATATCCGCAACGTCTGCATGATGCTCATGCAGATCTACCGTTCTGCCCGACGCGTGCCAAACCACCTGGTAGCAGACAGAACAAGTTACTCGCGACATTATACGATAAGCAGCGTTACATTATCCACTATCGCAACCTGTAGCAGTGCACGCGACATTATGAGTACATGTCTCCCCTGCTCGCTCAAAATTGTAAAATTCTGTATACAGACACTGACTGTACATACATGTATAGAACATACAATTGTATTTATTAACTCATCCTTATAAATAGTGGAATTATATCAAATAAAATTGTACACATGTATTTATTTTACCAATACATTATTTTTATTGAACCATGCATTTATTTTTTTACAATACATTATTTTTATTTATCCATGAATTGTGTGATTTATCAAACCCCAGCCACTTAACGTATACCTTATCCCCCTTCCTACGCAACACTTTTTCCACCAGATACACATCAGGATCGGTGACGCGCTGCAGCTCGTGATCATAGAATCCTCCGGCGCCTGGTTTTCCACAGGAATCGACGAGCAGATACGTCGCGGGATTAGTTGCCTGTACTTTGTCTATCTTGAACACCTCCGTTGTCCAATTCGGCGTATAGCCTTTATCGAAGATGGTTTTAAATTTGCTTACGCGCACAAACTCGCCCAATTTGAATCTCGCTGGAGCAGCGATCTTTATATTGCTGTATACGGTGGCTAGCAGCTTATCGGCGATCGCAGGGGTAACATCGCGAGGACACATTTTGATGGTTCTATGTTTTCGTGCGTTATATTCTGCAAGTAGACGCGGTAGCGCATCGGTCCATTTATAGGTTCCATTGAGCGTAAACAGTTTCCACATATTGTTCTTCAAAGTTCGATTGAAACGTTCTACGACGGAGGCCTTCATCACCGAATACGTCGAATAATGATTAATATCATGTTTTGTCAAGAGTTTCTGCACATCGACGTTGTAAAATTCTTTTCCTTGATCAGTTTGCAAATTTTTTGGATATCGATCTCTAAATATATTTGCAAACGCTTTAGTCACCTCAACACCACTTTTAGTCTTGAGCGGCAACGCCCATGCATACTTGCTCAATACATCGATGACGGTGAGTATGTAGTGGTAACCTTGGTTGAATCGCGAGTATGGACGCATTTCTACAACGTCAGCTTGCCACAGATCATCATATCCATGCACTATGACGCGCCTCCGTGGGAAGTGTCTTCGAGCTGGAGCATGCAATTCCTCAACAAGTTGTTGCTTCTTATGGCCGCGGTTTTCTTCTTTACTCTTGGATTTTGATAATGGCTGCATGTTTGATCGCAGAGGTGTCTTTGACACGAATGATGTGATAATTATCGTGTACGTGCATTATGTGCTTCCCGTTGGTCCCAGGAAATTCTGAACAAGTTCAACCGTCTCGCATGATTCTCCTTCGCAGCGTTGCTGCGGAATAGAATTCGACGCCTGTGATATATTTTGAACGCCGTTTTGCAGCGTCAGCATATCTCTCTGAAACATGACCAGCTTCCTCTCTAATTCTTCCTGCTGCTCTCTCAAAAGTTTAATGCTCTTTTCCATGTATAGTTTATTGACAACATCGCTGTCGGCCGTGGGTTGTGCTACACGTCGTATCTTCCGTGATTTTGCATCAAAGTCGACACCGGTCATGCAAAGAGCGTTATCTCGCATATAATTTCGAAGCAAACCGCTCCATTTGTAGTAGTCCATTCTAGCTGCTCCACTCTTCTCGAGTGATACCCCAAATTTGTTGATCGGCATCTCGATGCATACAGTGCACATCATCGGCGAGCGGCTTAATTTATAATGAGCCCTGCCTCGCGGAGTTCCTCGATAATCGATAGAATTTCATTGTCGTGCGAGTTGTTACCCGCCTGACGTGACGCTTCTAGCAAACGGAATCGGTCCACCAGCTCGTTGGGATCGTCCCAGTGCACGTAATCGATCTTGTTATCGTTTACCACCATGACTCGTGGTGTTGTTAGACCTTTCCCTGTTCTACTAGCCGAAACACGGGGGAGTAGTGGTGCAATTATATATTTATACTTGTATCCCTTGTTGCCCAATATGGGATTTTGAGCGTTATGACCGCGTCTGTGGGCATTCGTTGTCAGCAGTATACTTTTATATTTTTGTTTATCAGCATCGGTGTATGTGGTATCGTCAGGAATTCTCTTGAAAATCAGTTCGTAAAGACCGGGTGTTCCTCCGTATCTTACACCGTCGATGATTATATTATCATCTTTGTCTATATCGAAAGCTTTATCCCCAAGCATCGTTCCACTATCACCAAAGTATACGCCATACACATAGTCCATGGTCGTATCCCTATCACTACTTAGGATTGCACTCATATATTTTTGTCCCAGCGGGCCGAAATGGTTGCGCAACGTTTCTTGTCCCTCGGATGTTTGGAGTTGATGTCTAATAGATGTTGCAAACGACTCATCGGGACTAGTTTCGAAAACGTCGTCATCATTGGTTGTGAGCGATTGTACATCGGGAAATGTATTTATTGGTGTAGAAGAAACCGAGGAATCGTTTGACGTGACATTCTGCCGTTTCCGCTTCGATTGAACTGGTGTGGAGGTTACGAGTGAATATTCCGATGACGTGTATGGTTTCCTCTTTGTCTTGCGCGATATGTTCCCATTCAGATGGATTTTTGTTTTAGGCGTTAATGTTTCATACCCTCCGACGTCTGTGCTCATCAGCGGTGATGTGTCAGCTTCTGTCGCTGCGATATTTTCCACGATATGTTTTAAGGGTTCGACAACAGGTTTAAAGTATCTCTCCAACGCGATATCTTCCTCCATCTTGCCAGTCTTCAAAGCCTGATGTTTCTTCCGAATGGATTCGCTGGTTTTTGCAATTTCCTTCACTATTCTCTCGCGATCCTTAATCTCCAGACTATCGATATCAATCATCGTTGTACCGCAGACGTTACTTTCCCACCGACGTGTCAACGACAATTGACAATCTCATGGTATGGCAAACTCGTTAAATCCCTTTCTATAACGTCCATTGGACATCGTGCTATCCTTGTCTATTACCATGAAACCATACTCCCGTTGCCAACAATTACGACACAACGCGCAGAAATCGTCGTAAGACATATCAGTGTTTACGTGATCGTTGTACACATGTTTCAAGTTGGTACCATCCTGCTTAAACAGAATCAATAGATTCGCATTGTCGCGTATAAGATGTTTAGGAATCTTTGCATATGTCTGACAGAGATAGAAGCAGTCAACGTTCGAGTGGCGCCCCATTGCAAAGTATTCCCTTATCGTATCTTGCTTGTCACATGCCACGTCATCAAAGATAAAAATGGAATTCGGAAGCGATTCGCTCGGTGGGATGACGTCACTGTTATTCGAAAACGTAAAGTAGCCAATTTCATCTATTGGAGACAATAAATTTTCCAAATACTGATATTTCGGCTGCTGCAACGACTTGGAATACACGTACACGTTCTCGAAGCGGACTCCGTGTGGACTTTCCAACAAGCTCACCAACACGTTGGTCTTTCCACAATTTGATGGACCACAAATGAGGCAGCGTATTGTGTTTGGTAACATGCTACCATGTCTGTGCATTGTTTTCGAAGACATCATTTGCGATTTATCGTCAAAATTTGTCACGCGTATCGTTACAGGTTGTCGCACAAATCGCATCCTCTCCGCGAACTGCGAAAAATGATTTTGATACGTCGAAGCGGTGACGCGTCCTATTTATAGGTCCGCACCGAAGCAAAACAGCTCAGTATTCAAAATGCTTCTGGTCCTGTCGGATAATTTCGATATTTGAAACCTAACCTCTGAGCAGTTGAAATATATACCAAAGATTATTCTACTGCGAGAGTTTGACAGGCACATTGATCAGTTGTGGGACTCCCCAAGCATATAAAAGCCGATTCTGAGGTTCAGCAGTATCGTCGGTGTTTGGAACATTATAATTGCCCTTGGCAGCGAACGCATATCGACCGTCCGACACCATTGATTAAAAACTGTGGCGAATGTCGTCGACGAGAGTAAAGAAAGGCCGTGGTTTGTTAAATCGGGCGATAAACGCGCTACCTATCGAATTACATATCCCAGGATATCAGTTTTGTGGTCCAGGAACTCATCTGGCAAAACGATTGGCCAGAGGTGATCAAGGCATCAATCCGTTGGACGCAGCGTGTCGCGAACACGATATTGCGTATTCGCGTAGCAACGACCTCGGCGAACGGCACGCGGCAGATTACGTTCTCGCTGACAAAGCGCGAAAACGCATCGTTGCACGAGACTCGACACTGGGTGAAAGAGGTGCTGCTACAGCTGTTTGGGCAGCTATGAAGGCCAAGACGAAAATTGGGATGGGGATGAAAACAAAAACCCGCCAAAAGACTCCAAAGAGGGCATCGCAAAAGCGGATTCTTCCGGTAGCAAAACGTGGTGGTATATTACCGCTTCTCCCGCTGCTAGGTGTACTCGGATCATTAGCTGGTGGAGCGGCAGGGATCGCCAAGGCGGTAAACGATAATAAGGCGGCGCAGCATCAGCTGCAGGAAATGCAACGTCATAATCGCTCCATGGAAGGTCGTGGACTTTATCTCACACCATACAAGCGCGGACAGGGAATATCAAAACGAAAAAAAAAAACGCCGAAAAGAAAATAATAATGCCTGTCGGTGTAACTACCGATGCACAATTGGAGGAGTTGGCAAAACGTATGCGTATTCCATTCTTTAGAGGTGTTTTTATGCGCAATGCACTACCTGCCGGAGGAGTACATCGAAACGAGAGCGGTATCGTAAATTTGGACAATGTCGAGGGGTCGGGAACTCATTGGGTGGCATATGCGAAGAGAGGGTGTCGAGCTATATATTTCGACAGCTTCGGGAATCTTCAACCGCCTAGAGAATTGGTACAATATCTGAATAAAGATGTTGTGAAAATCGAATACAATCGAACAGCTTATCAGAAGTATAATCAGAGCAATTGCGGACAACTATGTCTACGCTTTCTACAAACGATCGGCACCAAATTTAAGGATTGACTTCCCACCATTCTGATTCAGTATTAGTCGAGTCGTACAGCTCGGAATATGTCGTTAACATTCACTCTAACCGGCAACAGTAGCACCCTCGCGGTAAGCTACTTTCCACCCATAGATTTGAGCGACGATGATTACGAGCTTGGTTTAACAACCTTTGAAACTTATCATACAATACCGAACATCGATTGGAGCAACGATAAATTCTACTTCACCTCGAACTATGGCATCAAAAACAGCAGTGTTGACACCACTCCTGAAACTATTAGGATTCCACACGGCTCCTACGAACTAGATGCCATTGCCAAGTATTTGAGGCAGCGATTACTCGAGCGATATCCTAAAAATCTCGATGACTCTGATGATGACAACGATGTGTATCCTATAGTGTTGCGTCCCAACAACAACACCATGAAAAGCGAGCTGTACTGCTCGTTCATCGTAGATTTTACGAAGCGCAATAACATTGGATCGCTACTGGGATTCTCGACGAATCGGGTATTAGAACCTGGACAATGGCACGAATCGGACGATCCAATTAATATCATGAACGTGAACATTATTCGCATAGAATGTAGCGTGACCGCTGGCGCGTACAACAATGGGAAGCGAGTACATACGATACATGAATTTTCTCCGAGAGTTCCACCAGGATATAAGATATCGGAAACGCCCGCGCAGATCATTTACCTTCCGATCACCGCACGGGTCATTACGGATCTAACGATACGCGTTGTGGATCAAGACGGACGGTTGCTCGATTTTCGAGGTGAAGAGATTACCATCAGACTGCACGTGCGACGACGTCGATAATACATGTGGTGCGAATGAAAGAAATGCTTGTGTTGAACGACTCCAGAAATCCGTTTCTTCCAAGTGAAATTGTTTGCAACAACAACAACAACAACAACAACAACAACAACAACACCTGCAACAGCTCTGATTATGCTAAAAAGAAGAGACTCAGTGCTGCGAACATTACATTTTTGAAATCATTGGGATTTATTGTACGCATATAAGTTGAAAAAATGGCCGACATTCTAAGCATTGGAGGGAAGCCGATGTTTGATGATTGCATCGTCAAGCTCGAGACTCATACGTACAACCCATACGTCAACACGACGTTTGGATACAGTGATGAGATAAGAATACCTATACAGCAGCAGGATTTATACACATTACCATGTGAAAGTTTCCTCTACGTGGAGGGAAAATTGGTGATAAATAAGCCAAACGATGCATCAACGACAACGTTGGGAAATAATTGCATGGCGTTCATATTTGATGAGATTCGGTACGAGCTGAATGGTGTGGAGATTGACCGCAATAGAAACGTTGGAATAACTAGCACGCTTAAAAACTATGTATCGCTGACATCTGACGAAGACAAAAATATGGAGAATGCCGGATGGGGCTTGAAACGACATGATGGACTAATAGTGAAAAATCATTTCAATTTTTGCATCCCACTCAAATATTTGTTGGGATTTTGCGAGGACTACAAACGCATGCTTATTAATGCACGTCACGAATTGATTTTAATACGATCGCGCAACGATAACAATTCTCTAATAGGATCGCCGATGTTGGAACCAGAAATTGAATTACTTAAAGTGCAATGGCGAATGCCTCATGTGACGCTGAACGATGTTAATAAGCTATCGTTGCTACATGCTTTGGAAAGTGGACAAAACCTAAGCATTAGTTTTCGCTCGTGGGATCTGTACGAGTATCCTCTCTTACAGAGCACAACCAAGCATTCGTGGGCCGTGAAGGCAGCTGCACAGCTGGAGAAGCCGCGATACGTTATCTTTGCTCTACAGACTGCTCGAAAGAATGTGATGACCGAAGATGCTACTCGGTTTGACCACTGTAAATTGACCAATGTAAAACTTTTTCTCAACTCGGAATTTTATCCATATGATGACTTGAACTTGGACTTTGATAAGAATAAGCATGCCATCTTGTTTCACATGTATACACATTTCCGTAAATCGTATTATGGACATAGTTGCAACGAGGCATTATTCACTGTGGCTGAATTTTTACAATTTGGTCCCCTCGTGGTGATTGATTGCTCGCGACAAAATGAGTCGATTAAAAATGGTACCGTGGACGTGCGCATAGAATTTGAATGTAAAGAGAATGTACCTGCAAATACTACGGCCTACTGTCTGATTCTGCACGACCGGGTGGTTGAATACAATCCGCTAACAAACGTGGTGCGCAAAATAAATTAAATTGCCATACTACTTGCCCCGCCCTCTCCTGTGTCAAATTCGTACAAACATTTCATCGTAAAAAATCGAGATGCTTTACGAGAAAGAATTCATTCTCTCATCTGTCTTGGAAGCGAGCTGACCTCTAAAATTGTATCGACAATGGTCGTACCAACATTTGTTGACCTGCAAGGGTTCATCGTCGATGGAAGATTTGTTGTCAAGGAAGTGGCTGTCCTACGAATGGGAACAATTCTCTCGCACTATATTTTTGGGAGTTCGATGCCGCAATATCTTCTTACAAAATCCGACAAATCAAGCATCCGATGGTTGGTGGCAAAACATCATGGACTACGGTGGGATGATGGAGACGTTCCATACAGTATGGCTAAACAGCTAATTACGAAAGCTGTAGCTGATGCGATCGATGAAGAAGATGACACACCCTATATCGTATACGTTAAAGGGTTGCAGAAACGCGACTGGCTTGTGGATTTCCTCGATGAAAATACGAGAGCGGATGTGATCATTGAGACGCTGGACATTGACTATGAGAATATCAAATCTCTAAATAAGCTAAATGTAATTAATACTCTGCGATGTGGCAGACACGCGAAGCATTGTGCTTTGCAAAATGTATTTAAAATATTCAACTGGTGGTCTAAACACCAGAGAGAATTGCATAAATAAAATATTTATATTTATATTTTTAATTTTATATTCTATGTAACAATATATAATTTCTTAAACGTATATTATTTCTTCATTTTATTTACCCGTCTCCCGATTCGACGTTTCAAAATTATTATTTCTCTGCGTTGGGGGAAAATTTCCATCACATATATGTATGGAAAAAACATTTCTGCTGACGCCGCATAATCATATTTCGTTCGTTCCTTCTTCGCACCATGAAAATGACCTCATCCTGCACGACTGCTCCAGAGGAGTCAAATTACGCGTAATCGCGCGATACGCTGCGATGTTAAATTGGAACGCTTTAGAATGCTGCATATTTGTTTGAAAAAATATGTGTGTTTTCTACGTAATGGTTCGCTGAATCATTGATTAAAAATTATTATTTCTCTGCGTTTGGGGAGAAAGTATCTGTTGGTTTGGAAAAAATATTCTGGCGGTAGATCTGATTTAAAAACCTCCTTAATATGAAAAGTATTATTTATTTACTCGTCATCCATCCTCCTTCTTTCCTCTACATTTTATTTACCCACCTTCCTCCTTCTCGCCACCTAATTTTAAGATTCAACGTTTCTAAAAAGTATTATTTCTCTGCGTTGGGGAAAAATTTATATCATATATATGTATGGAAAAAACATTTCTGCCGACGCTGCATAATTCTTTCTGTGATTCGTACGTTCTTCGCGCCGCGAAAATGACATCCTGCACGACTGCTCCAGAGGAGTCAAATTACGCATAATCGCGCGATATGCTGCGATGTTAAATCGGAACGCTGAGATGATACCATTTCTTCACAGTGCTATGAATGCATGATGCATATTTGTTTGCTGGAGTTTGAAAAATTGGTAGCTTTAGAATGTATGATGCATATTTGTTTGCTCGGTTGGTTTGGAAAAAAATATTCTGGCGGTAGATCTGATTTAGAACCAATATTTGGGGGAAAAAATTTCTGGGGGCCGGATCGAGTTTGAAAAAAAGATTTTTTCATACAAGACCCGGCCCCAGAAATTTTTAGAGGGAGGGGACGACCCTCTGAAAATTTTCCAACAATGGGTCAGGTCTGGAGAGGTCTCCGCGGCGGCTCGGCCCGGACTGATCCCCACCACGATTACAGCTTCCCCCACTCTGCGGTTCGTGCGCGCGCAACCGGTCTTCCACTCCCCAGCTCTCCCCGCGCCCATAGTTCCCTCCACCGCACTCCCCCGCGCGCCCTCACTTCCTCCCCCCGCCCCGCGCTCCCCTCAGAGGACCTGGGTTAGAATCGGCTTTGCCTTACTACTCCTATAGTCGTCGGACTTGACGTTGGCGGGCCAATCTAGTCCCGAGGTCGTGGGGACGACCCTATAGTCGTCGGACTTGACGGTGGCCGGCCAATCTATTCCCGGGGTCGTGGGGACGACCCTACAGTCGTCGGACATTTCGGCGGCCTGCCAACTTTGGCCCGGGGTCGTGGGGACGACCCTATAGTCGTCGGACATGTCGGCGGCTGGCCAAAATTGGCCCGAGGTCGTGGGGGCGACCCTATAGTCGTCGGACATGTCGGCGGCTGGCCAACCTAGACCCGGGGTCGTGGGGACGACCCTATTGTCGTCGGACATGACGGTGGCGGGCCAATCAAGTCCCGGGGTCGTGGGGACGACCCTATAGTCGTCGGACAAGTCGGCGGCGGGCCAAGCTTGTCCCGGGGTCGTGGGGACGACCCTATAATCGTCGGACATGTCGGGGATTGGCCAACTTTAGCCCGTGGTCGTGGGGACGACACTATAGCCGTCGGATTTGACGGTGGCGGGCCAATCTAGACCCTGGGTCGTGGGGACGACCCAACAGTCGTCGGACATTTCGGCAGCTTGCCAACTTTGGCCCGTGGTCGTGGGGACGACCCTATTGTCGTCGGACATGACGGTGGCGGGCCAATCTAGTCCCGGGGTCGTGGGGACGACCCTATAGTCGTCGGACATGTCGGTGCCGGCCAATCTAGTACCGGGGTCGTGGGGACGACCCTATACTCTTTGGACATGTCGGCGGCGGGCCAACTTTGGCCCGTGGTCGTAGGGACGACCCTACAGTCGTCGGACAAGTCGGCGGCGAGCCAACTTTGGGCCGGGCTCGTCGGGACGACCATATAGTGGTCGGACATGTCGGCGGCGAGCCAACCTAGTCCCGGGGTCGTGGGGACGACCCTATAATGGTCGGACAAGTCGGCGGCAGGCCAACCTAGCCCCGGGGTCGTGGGGACGACCCAATAGTCTTCGGACAAGTCGGCGGCTGGCCAACTTTGGCCCGTGGTCGTCGGGACGACCCTATAGTCGTCGGACAAATCGGCGGCTGACCAACTTTGGCCCGGGGTCGTGGGGACGACCCTATAGTCGTCGGACTTGACGGTGGCGGGCCAATCTAGTCCCGGGGTCGGGGGGACGACCCTATAGTCGTCGGACTTGACGGTGGCGGGCCAATCTAGTCCCGGGGTCGTGGGGACGACCCTATAGTCGTCGGACATGACGGTGGCGGGTCAGTCTAGTCCCGGGTTGTGGGGACGACCCTATAGTCGTCGGACATGTCGGCGGCTGGCCAACTTTGGCCCCGTGGTCGTGGGGACGACCCTATAGTCGTCGGACAAGACGGCGGCTGGACATCCTTGGCTCACGGTCGTGGGGACGACCCTATAGTCGTCGGACATTTCGGCGGCTTGTCAACCTAGTCCCGGGGTCGTGGGGACGACCCTATAGTCGTTGGACATGACGGTGGCGGGCCAATCTAGTCCCGGGGTCGTGGGTACGAACCTATAGTCGTCGCACAAATCGGCGGCGGGCCAACCTTGTCCCGGGGTCGTGGGGACGACCGTATAGTCTTCGGACATGACGGTGGCGGGCCAATCTAGTCCCGGGGTCGTGGGGACGACCCTATAGTCGTCGGACAAGACGGTGGCGGGCCAATCTAGTCCCGGGGTCGTAGGGACGACCCTATGGTCGTCGGACATGTCGGCGATTGGCCAACATTGGCCCGGGGTCGTGGGGACGACCCTATAGTCGTCGGACATTTCGGCGGCTGTCCAACTTTGGCCCGGTGTCGTGGGGACGACCCTATAGTCGTCGGACAAGTCGGCGGCGGGCCAACCTTGTCCCGGGGTCGTGGGGACGACCGTATAGTCGTCGGACATGACGGTGGCGGGCCAATCTAGTCCCGGGGTCGTGGGGACGACCCTATAGTCATCGGACAAGACGGCGGCTGGACATCTTTGGCCCGCGGTTGTGGGGACGACCCTATAGTCGTCGGACAAGTCGGCGGCGGGCCAACCTTGTCCCGGGGTCGTGGGGACGACCCTATAGTCGTCGGACATTTCGGCGGCATGCCAACTTTGGCCCGGGGTCGTGGGGACGACCCTATAGTCGTTGGACATGACGGTGGCGGGCCAATCTAGTCCCGGGGTCGTAGGGACGACCCTATAGTCGTCCGACAAGTCGGCGGCGGGCCAACCTTGTCCCGGGGTCGTGGGGACGACCCTATAGTCGTCGGACATGACGGTGGCGGGCCAATCTAGTCCCGGGGTCGTGGGGACGACCCTATAGTCGTCGGACAAGACGGCGGCTGGATATCCTTGGCTCGCGGTCGTGGGGACGACCCTATAGTCGTCGGACATTTCGGCGGCTTGCCAACTTTGGCCCGGGGTCGTGGGGACGACCCTATAGTCGTCGGACATTTCGGCGGCATGCCAACTTTGGCCCGGGGTCGTGGGGACGACCCTATAGTCGTTGGACATGACGGTGGCGGGCCAATCTAGTCCTGGGGTCGTAGGGACGACCCTATAGTCGTCGGATATGTCGGCGATTGGCCAACATTGGCCCGGGGTCGTGGGGACGACCCTATAGTCGTCGGACATGTCGGCGGCTGGCCAACCTAGTCCCGAGGTCGTGGGGACGACCCTATAGTCGTCGGACTTCACGGTGGCGGGCCAATCTAGTCCCGGGGTCGTGGGGACGACCCTACAGTCGTCGGACATTTCGGCGGCTGGCCAACTTTGGCCCGTGGTCGTGGGGACGACCCTATAGTCGTTGGACATGTCAGCGGCTGGCCAACTTTGGCCCGGTGTCGTGGGGACGACTCTATAGTCGTCCGACATGTCGGCGGCTGGCCAACCTAGACCCGGGGTCGTGGGGACGACCCTATTGTCGTCGGACATGACGGTGGCGGGCCAATCTATTCCCGGGGTCGTACGGACGACCCTATAGTCGTCTGACATGTTGGCGATTGGCCAACATTGGCCCGGGGTCGTGGGGACGACTCTATAGTCTTCGGACATGTTGGCGGCTTGTCAGCCTAGTCCCGGGGTCGTGGGTACGACCCTATAGTCGTCGGACAAGTCGGCGGCGGGCCAACCTTGTCCCGGGGTCGTGGGGACGACCGTATAGTCGTCGGACATGACGGTGGCGGGCCAATCTAGTCCCGGGGTCGTGGGGACGACCCTATAGTCGTCGGACAAGACGGCGGCTGGACATCTTTGGCCCGCGGTCGTGGGGACGACCCTATAGTCGTCGGACATTTCGGCGGCATGCCAACTTTGGCCCGGGGTTGTGGGGACGTCCCTATAGTCGTCGGACATTTCGGCGGCTTGCCTACTTTGGCCCGGGGTCGTGGGGACGACCCTACAGTCGTCGGACATGTCGGCGGCTGGCCGATCTAGTCCCGAGGTCGTGGGGACGACTCTATAGTCATCGGACATGTCGGCGGCTGGCCAACTTTGGCCCGTGGTCGTGGGGACGATCCAATAGTCGTCGGACATGTCGGCGGCTGGCCAATCTAGTCCCGTGGTCGTGGGTACGACCCTATAGTCGTCGGACAAGTCGGCGGCGGGCCAACTTTGTCCCGGGGTCGTGGGGACGACCCTATAGTCGTTGGACATGACGGTGGCGGGCCAATCTAGTCCCGGGGTCGTGGGGACGATCCAATAGTCGTCGGACATGTCGGCGGCTGGCTAACTTTGGCCCGGTGTCGTGGGGACGACCCTATAGTCGTCGGACATGTTGGCAATTGGCCAACATTGGCCCGGGGTCGTGGGGACGACTCTATAGTCGTCGGACATGTTGGCGGCTTGTCAGCCTAGTCCCGGGGTCGTGGGAACGACCCTATAGTCGTCGGACAAGTCGGCGGCTGGCCAACTTTGGCCCGTGGTCGTGGGAACGACCCTATAGTCGTCGGACAAGTCGGCGGCTGGCCAAATTTGGTCCGTGGTCGTGGGGACGACCCTATAGTCATCGGAAATGTCGACGGCTGGCCAACTTTGGCCCGTGGTCGTAAAGACGACCCTATAGTCGTCGGACAAGACGGTGGCGGGCCAATCTAGTCCCGGGGTCGTGGGGACGATCCAATAGTCGTCGGACATGTCGGCGGCTGGCCAACTTTGGCCCGTGGTCGTGGGGACGACCCAATAGTCGTCGGACATGTCGGCGGCTGGCCAACATTGGCCCGGGGTTGTCGGGACGACCCTATAGTCGTCGGACATGTCGGCGGCTGGCCAACCTAGTCCCGTGGTCGTGGGGACGATCCGATAGTCGTTGGACATGACGGTGGCGGGCCAATCTAGTCCGGGGGTCGTGGGGACGACCCTACAGTCGTCGGACATTTCGGCGGCTGGCCAACTTTGGCCCGGTGTCGTGGGGACGACTCTATAGTCGTCGGACATGTCGGCGGCTGGCCAACCTAGACCCGGGGTCGTGGGGACGACCCTATAGTCGTCGGACATGTCGGCGGGTGGCCAACCTAGTCCCGAGGTCGTGGGGACGACCCTACAGTCGTCGGACTTGACGGTGGCGGGCCAATCTAGTCCCGGGGTTGTGGGGACGACCCTACAGTCGTCGGACATTTCGGCGGCTTGCCAACTTTGGCCCGGGGTCGTGGGGACGACCCTATAGTCGTCGGACTTGACGCTGGTGGGCCAATCTAGTCCCGAGGTCGTAGGGACGACCCTATAGTCGTCGGACCTGACGGTGGCGGGCCAATCTAGTCCCGGGGTCGTGGGGACGACCCTACAGTCGTCGGACATTTCGGCGGCTTGCCAACTTTGGCCCGGGGTCGTGGGGACGACCCTATAGTCGTCGGACATGTCGGGGACTGGCAAACCTAGTCCCGAGGTCGTGGGGGCGACCCTATAGTCGTCGGACATGTCGGCGGCTGGCCAACCTAGTCCCGAGGTCGTCGGACTTGACGGTGGCGGGCCAATCTAGTCCCGGGGTCGTGGGGACGACCCTGCAGTCGTCGGACATGTCGGCGGCTGGTCAATCTAGTCCCGGGGTCGTGGGGACGACCCTATAGTCTTCGGACATGTCGGCGGCTGGCCAACTTTGGCCCGTGGTCGTGGGGACGACCCAATAGTCGTCGGACATGTCGGCGGCTGGCCAACTTTGGCCCGTAGTCGTGGGGACGACTCTATAGTCGTCGGACATGTCGGCGGCTGGCCAATCTAGTCCCGGGGTCGTGGGGACGACTCTATAGTCATCGGACATGTCGGCGGCTGGCCAACTTTGGCCCGTGGTCGTGGGGACGATCCAATAGTCGTCGGACATGTCGGCGGCTGGCCAACCTAGACCCGGGGTCGTGGGGACGACCCTATTGTCGTCGGACATGGCGGTGGCGGGCCAATCTAGTCCCGTGGTCGTGGGGACGACCCTATAGTCGTCGGACATGTCGGCGGCTGGCCAACCTAGTCCCGTGGTCGTGGGGACGATCCGATAGTCGTTGGACATGACGGTGGCGGGCCATTCTAGTCCCGGGGTCGTGGGGACGACCCTATAGTCGTCGGACATGTCGGCGGCTGGCCAACTTGGGCCCGTGGTCGTGGGGACGTCCCAATAGTCGTCGGACATGTCGGCGGCTGGCCAACCTAGTCCCGAGGTCGTCGGACTTGACGGTGGCGGGCCAATCTAGTCCCGGGGTCGTGGGGACGACCCTGCAGTCGTCGGACATGCCGGCGGCTGGTCAATCTAGTCCCGGGGTCGTGGGGACGACTCTATAGTCGTCGGACATGTCGGCGGCTGGCCAACTTTGGCCCGTGGTCGTGGGGTCGACCCGATAGTCGTCGGACATGTCGGCGGCTGGCCAACTTTGGCCCGTGGTCGTGGGGCGATCCGATAGTCGTCGGACATGTCGGCGGCTGGCCAACCTAGACGCGGGGTCGTGGGGACGACCCTATTGTCGTCGGACATGGCGGTGGCGGGCCAATCTAGTCCCGTGGTCGTGGGGACGACCCTATAGTCGTCGGACAAGTCGGCGGCGGGCCAACCTTGTCCCGGGGTCGTGGGGACGACCCTATAGTCGTCGGACATGACGGTGGCGGGCCAATCTAGTCCCGGGGTCGTGGGGACGACCCTATAGTCGTCGGACAAGACGGCGGCTGTCCAACTTTGGCCCGGTGTCATGGGGACGACCCTATAGTCGTCGGACAAGTCGGCGGCGGGCCAACCTTGTCCCGGGGTCGTGGGGACGACCGTATAGTCGTCGGACATGACGGTGGCGGGCCAATCTAGTCCCGGGGTTGTGGGGACGACCCTATAGTCATCGGACAAGACGGCGGCTGGACATCTTTGGCCCGCGGTCGTGGGGACGACCCTATAGTCGTCGGACATTTCGGCGGCTTGCCAACTTTGGCCCGGGGTCTTGGGGACGACCCTATAGTCGTCGGACATTTCGGCGGCATGCCACCTTTGGCCCGTGGTCGTGGGGACGATCCGATAGTCGTCGGACATGTCGGCGGCTGGCCAACCTAGACCCGGGGTCGTGGGGACGACCCTATTGTCGTCGGACATGGCGGTGGCGGGCCAATCTAGTCCCGTGGTCGTGGGGACGACCCTATAGTCGTCGGACATGTCGGCGGCCGGCCAACCTAGTCCCGCGGTCGTGGGGACGATCCGATAGTCGTTGGACATGACGGTGGCGGGCCATTCTAGTCCCGGGGTCGTGGGGACGACCCTATAGTCGTCGGACATGTCGGCGGCTGTCCAACTTTGGCCCGTGGTCGTGGGGACGACCCAGTAGTCGTCGGACATGTCGGCGGCTGGCCAACCTAGTCCCGAGGTCGTCGGACTTGACGGTGGCGGGCCAATCTAGTCCCGGGGTCGTGGGGACGACCCTGCAGTCGTCGGACATGTCGGCGGCTGGTCAATCTAGTCCCGGGGTCGTGGGGACGACTCTATAGTCGTCGGACATGTCGGCGGCTGGCCAACTTTGGCCCGTGGTCGTGGGGACGATCCAATAGTCGTCGGACATGTCGGCGGCTGGCCAACTTTGCCCCGTGGTCGTGGGGACGATCCGATAGTCGTCGGACATGTCGGCGGCTGGCCAACTTTGGCCCGTGGTCGTGGGGACGACCCTATAGTCTTCGGACATGACGGTAGCGGGCCAATCTAGACCGGAGGACGTGGGGACGACCCTATAGTCGTCGGACATTTCGGCAGCTGTCCAACTTTGGCCCGGTGTCGTGGGGACGACCCTATAGTCGTCGGACAAGTCGGCGGCGGGCCAACCTTGTCCCGGGGTCGTGGGGACGACCGTATAGTCGTCGGACATGACGGTGGCGGGCCATTCTAGTCCCGGGGTCGTGGGGACGACCCTATAGTCATCGGACAAGACGGCGGCTGGACATCTTTGGCCCGCGGTCGTGGGGACGACCCTATAGTCGTCGGATATTTCGGCGGCTTGCCAACTTTGGCCCGGGGTCTTGGGGACGACCCTATAGTCGTCGGACATTTCGGCGGCATGCCACCTTTGGCCCGTGGTCGTGGGGACGATCCGATAGTCGTCGGACATGTCGGCGGCTGGCCAACCTAGACCCGGGGTCGTGGGGACGACCCTATTGTCCTCGGACATGGCGGTGGCGGGCCAATCTAGTCCCGTGGTCGTGGGGACGACCCTATAGTCGTCGGACATGTCGGCGGCTGGCCAACCTAGTCCCGTGGTCGTGGGGAGGATCCGATAGTCGTTGGACATGACGGTGGCGGGCCATTCTAGTCCCGGGGTCGTGGGGACGACCCTATAGTCGTCGGACATGTCGGCGGCTGGCCAACTTGGGCCCGTGGTCGTGGGGACGTCCCAATAGTCGTCGGACATGTCGGCGGCTGGCCAACCTAGTCCCGAGGTCGTCGGACTTGACGGTGGCGGGCCAATCTAGTCCCGGGGTCGTGGGGACGACCCTGCAGTCGTCGGACATGTCGGCGGCTGGTCAATCTAGTCGCGGGGTCGTGGGGACGACTCTATAGTCGTCGGACATGTCGGCGGCTGGCCAACTTTGGCCCGTGGTCGTGGGGACGACCCGATAGTCGTCGGACATGTCGGCGGCTGGCCAACTTTGGCCCGTGGTCGTGGGGCGATCCGATAGTCGTCGGACATGTCGGCGGCTGGCCAACCTAGACCCGGGGTCGTGGGGACGACCCTATTGTCGTGGGACATGGCGGTGGCGGGCCAATCTAGTCCCGTGGTCGTGGGGACGACCCTATAGTCGTCGGACAAGTCGGCGGCGGGCCAACTTTGGCCCGTGGTCGTGGGGACGATCCAATAGTCGTCGGACATGTCGGCGGCTGGCCAACTTTGGCCCGTGGTCGTGGGGATGACCCTATAGTCGTCGGACATTTCGGCGGCTTGTCAACCTAGTCCCGGGGTCGTGGGGACGACCCTATAGTCGTTGGACATGACAGTGGCGGGCCAATCTAGTCCCGGGGTCGTGGGTACGACCCTATAGTCGTCGGACAAGACGGCGGCTGGACATCCTTGGCTCACGGTCGTGGGGACGACCCTATAGTCGTCGGACATTTCGGCGGCTTGTCAACCTAGTCCCGGGGTCGTGGGGACGACCCTATAGTCGTTGGACATGACGGTGGCGGGCCAATCTAGTCCCGGGGTCGTGGGTACGAACCTATAGTCGTCGGACAAGTCGGCCCCGGGCCAACCTTGTCCCGGGGTCGTGGGGACGACCGTATAGTCTTCGGACATGACGGTGGCGGGCCAATCTAGTCCCGGGGTCGTGGGGACGACCCTATAGTCGTCGGACAAGACGGCGGCTGGACATCTTTGGCCCGCGGTCGTGGGGACGACCCTATAGTCGTTGGACATGACGGTGGCGGGCCAATCTAGTCCCGGGGTCGTAGGGACGACCCTATAGTCGTCGGACATGTAGGCGATTGGCCAACATTGGCCCGGGGTCGTGGGGACGACCCTATAGTCGTCGGACAAGTCGGCGGCGGGCCAACCTTGTCCCGGGGTCGTGGGGACGACCCTATAGTCGTCGGACATGACGGTGGCGGGCCAATCTAGTCCCGGGGTTGTGGGGACGACCCTATAGTCGTCGGACAAGACGGCGGCTTGACATTTTTGGCCCGCGGTCGTGGGGACGACCCTATAGTCGTCGGACATTTCGGCGGCTTGCCAACTTTGGCCCCGGGTCGTGGGGACGACCCTATAGTCGTCGGACATTTCGGCGGCATGCCAACTTTGGCCCGGGGTCGTGGGGACGACACTATAGTCGTTGGACATGACGGTGGCGGGCCAATCTAGTCCCGGGGTCGTAGGGACGACCCTATAGTCGTCCGACAAGTCGGCGGCGGGCCAACCTTGTCCCGGGGTCGTGGGGACGTCCCTATAGTCGTTGGACATGACGGTGGCGGGCCAATCTAGTCCTGGGGTCGTGGGGACGACCCTACAGTCGTCGGACATTTCGGCGGCTTGCCAACTTTGGCCCGGGGTCGTGGGGACGACCCTACAGTCGTCGGACTTGACGGTGGCGGGCCAATCTAGTCCCGGGGTTGTGGGGACGACCCTACAGTCGTCGGACATTTCGGCGGCTTGCCAACTTTGGCCCGGGGTCGTGGGGACGACCCTATAGTCGTCGGACTTGACGCTGGTGGGCCAATCTAGTCCCGAGGTCGTAGGGACGACCCTATAGTCGTCGGACCTGACGGTGGCGGGCCAATCTAGTCCCGGGGTCGTGGGGACGACCCTACAGTCGTCGGACATTTCGGCGGCTTGCCAACTTTGGCCCGGGGTCGTGGGGACGACCCTATAGTCGTCGGACATGTCGGGGACTGGCAAACCTAGTCCCGAGGTCGTGGGGGCGACCCTATAGTCGTCGGACATGTCGGCGGCTGGCCAACCTAGTCCCGAGGTCGTCGGACTTGACGGTGGCGGGCCAATCTAGTCCCGGGGTCGTGGGGACGACCCTGCAGTCGTCGGACATGTCGGCGGCTGGTCAATCTAGTCCCGGGGTCGTGGGGACGACCCTATAGTCTTCGGACATGTCGGCGGCTGGCCAACTTTGGCCCGTGGTCGTGGGGACGACCCAATAGTCGTCGGACATGTCGGCGGCTGGCCAACTTTGGCCCGTAGTCGTGGGGACGACTCTATAGTCGTCGGACATGTCGGCGGCTGGCCAATCTAGTCCCGGGGTCGTGGGGACGACTCTATAGTCATCGGACATGTCGGCGGCTGGCCAACTTTGGCCCGTGGTCGTGGGGACGATCCAATAGTCGTCGGACATGTCGGCGGCTGGCCAACCTAGACCCGGGGTCGTGGGGACGACCCTATTGTCGTCGGACATGGCGGTGGCGGGCCAATCTAGTCCCGTGGTCGTGGGGACGACCCTATAGTCGTCGGACATGTCGGCGGCTGGCCAACCTAGTCCCGTGGTCGTGGGGACGATCCGATAGTCGTTGGACATGACGGTGGCGGGCCATTCTAGTCCCGGGGTCGTGGGGACGACCCTATAGTCGTCGGACATGTCGGCGGCTGGCCAACTTGGGCCCGTGGTCGTGGGGACGTCCCAATAGTCGTCGGACATGTCGGCGGCTGGCCAACCTAGTCCCGAGGTCGTCGGACTTGACGGTGGCGGGCCAATCTAGTCCCGGGGTCGTGGGGACGACCCTGCAGTCGTCGGACATGCCGGCGGCTGGTCAATCTAGTCCCGGGGTCGTGGGGACGACTCTATAGTCGTCGGACATGTCGGCGGCTGGCCAACTTTGGCCCGTGGTCGTGGGGTCGACCCGATAGTCGTCGGACATGTCGGCGGCTGGCCAACTTTGGCCCGTGGTCGTGGGGCGATCCGATAGTCGTCGGACATGTCGGCGGCTGGCCAACCTAGACGCGGGGTCGTGGGGACGACCCTATTGTCGTCGGACATGGCGGTGGCGGGCCAATCTAGTCCCGTGGTCGTGGGGACGACCCTATAGTCGTCGGACAAGTCGGCGGCGGGCCAACCTTGTCCCGGGGTCGTGGGGACGACCCTATAGTCGTCGGACATGACGGTGGCGGGCCAATCTAGTCCCGGGGTCGTGGGGACGACCCTATAGTCGTCGGACAAGACGGCGGCTGTCCAACTTTGGCCCGGTGTCATGGGGACGACCCTATAGTCGTCGGACAAGTCGGCGGCGGGCCAACCTTGTCCCGGGGTCGTGGGGACGACCGTATAGTCGTCGGACATGACGGTGGCGGGCCAATCTAGTCCCGGGGTCGTGGGGACGACCCTATAGTCATGGGACAAGACGGCGGCTGGACATCTTTGGCCCGCGGTCGTGGGGACGACCCTATAGTCGTCGGAAAAGTCGGCGGCGGGCCAACCTTGTCCCGGAGTCGTGGGGACGACCGTATAGTCGTCGGACATGACGGTGGCGGGCCAATCTAGTCCCGGGGTTGTGGGGACGACCCTATAGTCATCGGACAAGACGGCGGCTGGACATCTTTGGCCCGCGGTCGTGGGGACGACCCTATAGTCGTCGGACATTTCGGCGGCTTGCCAACTTTGGCCCGGGGTCTTGGGGACGACCCTATAGTCGTCGGACATTTCGGCGGCATGCCACCTTTGGCCCGTGGTCGTGGGGACGATCCGATAGTCGTCGGACATGTCGGCGGCTGGCCAACCTAGACCCGGGGTCGTGGGGACGACCCTATTGTCGTCGGACATGGCGGTGGCGGGCCAATCTAGTCCCGTGGTCGTGGGGACGACCCTATAGTCGTCGGACATGTCGGCGGCCGGCCAACCTAGTCCCGCGGTCGTGGGGACGATCCGATAGTCGTTGGACATGACGGTGGCGGGCCATTCTAGTCCCGGGGTCGTGGGGACGACCCTATAGTCGTCGGACATGTCGGCGGCTGTCCAACTTTGGCCCGTGGTCGTGGGGACGACCCAGTAGTCGTCGGACATGTCGGCGGCTGGCCAACCTAGTCCCGAGGTCGTCGGACTTGACGGTGGCGGGCCAATCTAGTCCCGGGGTCGTGGGGACGACCCTGCAGTCGTCGGACATGTCGGCGGCTGGTCAATCTAGTCCCGGGGTCGTGGGGACGACTCTATAGTCGTCGGACATGTCGGCGGCTGGCCAACTTTGGCCCGTGGTCGTGGGGACGATCCAATAGTCGTCGGACATGTCGGCGGCTGGCCAACTTTGCCCCGTGGTCGTGGGGACGATCCGATAGTCGTCGGACATGTCGGCGGCTGGCCAACTTTGGCCCGTGGTCGTGGGGACGACCCTATAGTCTTCGGACATGACGGTAGCGGGCCAATCTAGACCGGAGGACGTGGGGACGACCCTATAGTCGTCGGACATTTCGGCAGCTGTCCAACTTTGGCCCGGTGTCGTGGGGACGACCCTATAGTCGTCGGACAAGTCGGCGGCGGGCCAACCTTGTCCCGGGGTCGTGGGGACGACCGTATAGTCGTCGGACATGACGGTGGCGGGCCATTCTAGTCCCGGGGTCGTGGGGACGACCCTATAGTCATCGGACAAGACGGCGGCTGGACATCTTTGGCCCGCGGTCGTGGGGACGACCCTATAGTCGTCGGATATTTCGGCGGCTTGCCAACTTTGGCCCGGGGTCTTGGGGACGACCCTATAGTCGTCGGACATTTCGGCGGCATGCCACCTTTGGCCCGTGGTCGTGGGGACGATCCGATAGTCGTCGGACATGTCGGCGGCTGGCCAACCTAGACCCGGGGTCGTGGGGACGACCCTATTGTCGTCGGACATGGCGGTGGCGGGCCAATCTAGTCCCGTGGTCGTGGGGACGACCCTATAGTCGTCGGACATGTCGGCGGCTGGCCAACCTAGTCCCGTGGTCGTGGGGAGGATCCGATAGTCGTTGGACATGACGGTGGCGGGCCATTCTAGTCCCGGGGTCGTGGGGACGACCCTATAGTCGTCGGACATGTCGGCGGCTGGCCAACTTGGGCCCGTGGTCGTGGGGACGTCCCAATAGTCGTCGGACATGTCGGCGGCTGGCCAACCTAGTCCCGAGGTCGTCGGACTTGACGGTGGCGGGCCAATCTAGTCCCGGGGTCGTGGGGACGACCCTGCAGTCGTCGGACATGTCGGCGGCTGGTCAATCTAGTCGCGGGGTCGTGGGGACGACTCTATAGTCGTCGGACATGTCGGCGGCTGGCCAACTTTGGCCCGTGGTCGTGGGGACGACCCGATAGTCGTCGGACATGTCGGCGGCTGGCCAACTTTGGCCCGTGGTCGTGGGGCGATCCGATAGTCGTCGGACATGTCGGCGGCTGGCCAACCTAGACCCGGGGTCGTGGGGACGACCCTATTGTCGTGGGACATGGCGGTGGCGGGCCAATCTAGTCCCGTGGTCGTGGGGACGACCCTATAGTCGTCGGACAAGTCGGCGGCGGGCCAACTTTGGCCCGTGGTCGTGGGGACGATCCAATAGTCGTCGGACATGTCGGCGGCTGGCCAACTTTGGCCCGTGGTCGTGGGGATGACCCTATAGTCGTCGGACATTTCGGCGGCTTGTCAACCTAGTCCCGGGGTCGTGGGGACGACCCTATAGTCGTTGGACATGACAGTGGCGGGCCAATCTAGTCCCGGGGTCGTGGGTACGACCCTATAGTCGTCGGACAAGACGGCGGCTGGACATCCTTGGCTCACGGTCGTGGGGACGACCCTATAGTCGTCGGACATTTCGGCGGCTTGTCAACCTAGTCCCGGGGTCGTGGGGACGACCCTATAGTCGTTGGACATGACGGTGGCGGGCCAATCTAGTCCCGGGGTCGTGGGTACGAACCTATAGTCGTCGGACAAGTCGGCCCCGGGCCAACCTTGTCCCGGGGTCGTGGGGACGACCGTATAGTCTTCGGACATGACGGTGGCGGGCCAATCTAGTCCCGGGGTCGTGGGGACGACCCTATAGTCGTCGGACAAGACGGCGGCTGGACATCTTTGGCCCGCGGTCGTGGGGACGACCCTATAGTCGTTGGACATGACGGTGGCGGGCCAATCTAGTCCCGGGGTCGTAGGGACGACCCTATAGTCGTCGGACATGTAGGCGATTGGCCAACATTGGCCCGGGGTCGTGGGGACGACCCTATAGTCGTCGGACAAGTCGGCGGCGGGCCAACCTTGTCCCGGGGTCGTGGGGACGACCCTATAGTCGTCGGACATGACGGTGGCGGGCCAATCTAGTCCCGGGGTTGTGGGGACGACCCTATAGTCGTCGGACAAGACGGCGGCTTGACATTTTTGGCCCGCGGTCGTGGGGACGACCCTATAGTCGTCGGACATTTCGGCGGCTTGCCAACTTTGGCCCCGGGTCGTGGGGACGACCCTATAGTCGTCGGACATTTCGGCGGCATGCCAACTTTGGCCCGGGGTCGTGGGGACGACACTATAGTCGTTGGACATGACGGTGGCGGGCCAATCTAGTCCCGGGGTCGTAGGGACGACCCTATAGTCGTCCGACAAGTCGGCGGCGGGCCAACCTTGTCCCGGGGTCGTGGGGACGTCCCTATAGTCGTTGGACATGACGGTGGCGGGCCAATCTAGTCCTGGGGTCGTAGGGGCGACCCTATAGTCGTCGGATATGTCGGCGATTGGCCAACATTGGCCCGGGGTCGTGGGGACGACCTTATAGTCGTCGGACATGTCGGCGGCATGCCAACTTTGGCCCGGGGTCGTGGGGACGACCCTATAGTCGTTGGACATGACGGTGGCGGGCCAATCTAGTCCTGGGGTCGTAGGGGCGACCCTATAGTCGTCGGATATGTCGGCGATTGGCCAACATTGGCCCGGGGTCGTGGGGACGACCCTATAGTCGTCGGACATGTCGGCGGCTGGCCAACCTAGTCCCGAGGTCGTGGGGACGACCCTATAGTCGTCGGACTTCACGGTGGCGGGCCAATCTAGTCCCGGGGTCGTGGGGACGACCCTACAGTCGTCGGACATTTCGGCGGCTTGCCAACTTTGGCCCGTGGTCGTGGGGACGATCCAATAGTCGTCGGACATGTCGGCGGCTGGCCAACTTTGGCCCGTGGTCGTGGGGACGACCCTATAGTCGTTGGACATGTCAGCGGCTGGCCAACTTTGGCCCGGTGTCGTGGGGACGACTCTATAGTCGTCGGACATGTCGGCGGCTGGCCAACCTAGACCCGGGGTCGTGGGGACGACCCTATTGTCGTCGGACATGACGGTGGCGGGGCAATCTATTCCCGGGGTCGTACGGACGACCCTATAGTCGTCTGACATGTTGGCGATTGGCCAACATTGGCCCGGGGTCGTGGGGACGACTCTATAGTCTTCGGACATGTTGGCGGCTTGTCAGCCTAGTCCCGGGGTCGTGGGTACGACCCTATAGTCGTCGGACAAGTCGGCGGAGGGCCAACCTTGTCCCGGGGTCGTGGAGACGACCCTATAGTCGTGGGACATGACGGTGGTGGGCCAATCTAGTCCCGGGGTCATGGGGACGACCCTATAGTCGTCGGACAAGACGGCGGCTGGACATCCTTGGCTCGCGGTCGTGGGGAGCAACCTATAGTCGTCGGACATTTCGGCGGCTTGTCAACCTAGTCCCGGGGTCGTGGGGACGACCCTATAGTCGTCGGACATGACGGTGGCGGACCAATCTAGTCCCGGGGTCGTGGGGACGACCCTATAGTCGTCGGGCATGTCGGCGGCTGGCCAACTTTGGCCCGTGGTCGTGGGGACGATCCAATAGTCGTCGGACATGTCGGCGGCTGGCTAACTTTGGCCCGGTGTCGTGGGGACGACCCTATAGTCGTCGGACATGTTGGCGATTGGCCAACATTGGCCCGGGGTCGTGGGGACGACTCTATAGTCGTCGGACATGTTGGCGGCTTGTCAGCATAGTCCCGGGGTCGTGGGGACGACCCTATAGTCGTCGGACATGACGGTGGCGGGCCAATCTAGTCCCGGGGTCGTGGGGACGACCCTATAGTCGTCGGACAAGACGGCGGCTGGACATCCTTGGCTCGCGGTCGTGGGGACGACCCTATAGTCGTCGGACATTTCGGCGGCTTGTCAACCTAGTCCCGGGGTCGTGGAGACGACCCTATAGTCGCCGGACATTTCGGCGGCTTGTCAACCTAGTCCCGGGGTCGTGGGGACGACCCTATAGTCGTCGGACATGACGGTGGCGGACCAATCTAGTCCCGGGGTCGTAGGGACGACCCTATAGTCGTCGGACATTTCGGCGGCTTGCCAACTTTGGCCCGGGGTCGTGGGGTCGACCCTATAGTCGTTGGACATGACGGTGGCGGGCCAATCTAGTCCCGGGGTCGTAGGGACGACCCTATAGTCGTCGGACATTTCGGCGGCTTGCCAACTTTGGCCCGGGGTCGTGGGGACGACCCTATAGTCGTTGGACATGACGGTGGCGGGTCAATCTAGTCCCGGGGTCGTAGGGACGACCCTATAGTCGTCGGTCAAGACGGCGGCTGGATATCCTTGGCTCGCGGTCGTGGGGACGACCCTATAGTCGTCGGACATTTCGGCGGCATGCCAACTTTGGCCCGGGGTCGTGGGGACGACCCCATAGTCGTTGGACATGACGGTGGCGGGCCAATCTAGTCCCGGGGTCGTAGGGACGACCCTATAGTCGTCGGACATGTCGGCGATTGGCCAACATTGGCCCGGGGTCGTGGGGACGACCCTATAGTCGTCGGACATGTCGGCGGCTGGCCAACCTAGTCCCGAGGTCGTGGGGACGACCCTATAGTCGTCGGACTTCACGGTGGCGGGCCAATCTAGTCCCGGGGTCGTGGGGACGACCCTATAGTCGTCGGACATGACGGTGGCGGACCAATCTAGTCCCGGGGTCGTGGGGACGACCCTATAGTCGTCGGACATGTCGGCGGGTGGCCAACTTTGGCCCGTGGTCGTGGGGACGATCCAATAGTCGTCGGACATGTCGGCGGCTGGCTAACTTTGGCCCGGTGTCGTGGGGACGACCCTATAGTCGTCGGACATGTTGGCGATTGGCCAACATTGGCCCGGGGTCGTGGGGACGACTCTATAGTCGTCGGACATGTTGGCGGCTTGTCAGCCTAGACCCGGGGTCGTGGGTACGACCCTATAGTCGTCGGACATGACGGTGGCGGACCAATCTAGTCCCGGGGTCGTGGGGACGACCCTATAGTCGTCGGACATGTCGGCGGGTGGCCAACTTTGGCCCGTGGTCGTGGGGACGATCCAATAGTCGTCGGACATGTCGGCGGCTGGCTAACTTTGGCCCGGTGTCGTGGGGACGACCCTATAGTCGTCGGACATGTTGGCGATTGGCCAACATTGGCCCGGGGTCGTGGGGACGACTCTATAGTCGTCGGACATGTTGGCGGCTTGTCAGCCTAGACCCGGGGTCGTGGGTACGACCCTATAGTCGTCGGACAAGTCGGCGGCGGGCCAACCTTGTCCCGGGGTCGTGGGGACGACCCTATAGTCGTCGGACATGACGGTGGCGGGCCAATCTAGTCCCGGGGTCGTGGGGACGACCCTATAGTCGTCGGACAAGACGGCGGCTGGACATCCTTGGCTCGCGGTCGTGGGGACGACCCTATAGCCGTCGGACATTTCGGCGGCTTGTCAACCTAGTCCCGGGGTCGTGGGGACGACCCTATAGTCGTTGGACATGACAGTGGCGGGCCAATCTAGTCCCGGGGTCGTGGGTACGACCCTATAGTCGTCGGACAAGACGGCGGCTGGACATCCTTGGCTCGTGGTCGTGGGGACGACCCTATAGTCGTCGGACATTTCGGCGGCTTGTCAACCTAGTCCCGGGGTCGTGGGGACGACCCTATTGTCGTCGGGCATGTCGGCGGCTGGCCAACTTTGGCCCGTGGTCGTGGGGACGATCCAATAGTCGTCGGACATGTCGGCGGCTGGCTAACTTTGGCCCGGTGTCGTGGGGACGACCCTATAGTCGTCGGACATGTTGGCGATTGGCCAACATTGGCCCGGGGTCGTGGGGACGACTCTATAGTCGTCGGACATGTTGGCGGCTTGTCAGCCTAGTCCCGGGGTCGTGGGGACGACCCTATAGTCGTCGGACATGACGGTGGCGGGCCAATCTAGTCCCGGGGTCGTGGGGACGACCCTATAGTCGTCGGACAAGACGGCGGCTGGACATCCTTGGCTCGCGGTCGTGGGGACGACCCTACAGTCGTCGGACATTTCGGCGGCTTGTCAACCTAGTCCCGGGGTCGTGGAGACGACCCTATAGTCGCCGGACATTTCGGCGGCTTGTCAACCTAGTCCCGGGGTCGTGGGGACGACCCTATAGTCGTCGGACATTTCGGCGGCTTGCCAACTTTGGCCCGGGGTCTTGGGGACGACCCTATAGTCGTCGGACATTTCGGCGGCATGCCACCTTTGGCCCGTGGTCGTGGGGACGATCCGATAGTCGTCGGACATGTCGGCGGCTGGCCAACCTAGACCCGGGGTCGTGGGGACGACCCTATTGTCGTCGGACATGGCGGTGGCGGGCCAATCTAGTCCCGTGGTCGTGGGGACGACCCTATAGTCGTCGGACATGTCGGCGGCTGGCCAACCTAGTCCCGTGGTCGTGGGGAGGATCCGATAGTCGTTGGACATGACGGTGGCGGGCCATTCTAGTCCCGGGGTCGTGGGGACGACCCTATAGTCGTCGGACATGTCGGCGGCTGGCCAACTTGGGCCCGTGGTCGTGGGGACGTCCCAATAGTCGTCGGACATGTCGGCGGCTGGCCAACCTAGTCCCGAGGTCGTCGGACTTGACGGTGGCGGGCCAATCTAGTCCCGGGGTCGTGGGGACGACCCTGCAGTCGTCGGACATGTCGGCGGCTGGTCAATCTAGTCGCGGGGTCGTGGGGACGACTCTATAGTCGTCGGACATGTCGGCGGCTGGCCAACTTTGGCCCGTGGTCGTGGGGACGACCCGATAGTCGTCGGACATGTCGGCGGCTGGCCAACTTTGGCCCGTGGTCGTGGGGCGATCCGATAGTCGTCGGACATGTCGGCGGCTGGCCAACCTAGACCCGGGGTCGTGGGGACGACCCTATTGTCGTGGGACATGGCGGTGGCGGGCCAATCTAGTCCCGTGGTCGTGGGGACGACCCTATAGTCGTCGGACAAGTCGGCGGCGGGCCAACTTTGGCCCGTGGTCGTGGGGACGATCCAATAGTCGTCGGACATGTCGGCGGCTGGCCAACTTTGGCCCGTGGTCGTGGGGACGACCCTATAGTCGTCGGACATTTCGGCGGCTTGTCAACCTAGTCCCGGGGTCGTGGGGACGACCCTATAGTCGTTGGACATGACAGTGGCGGGCCAATCTAGTCCCGGGGTCGTGGGTACGACCCTATAGTCGTCGGACAAGACGGCGGCTGGACATCCTTGGCTCACGGTCGTGGGGACGACCCTATAGTCGTCGGACATTTCGGCGGCTTGTCAACCTAGTCCCGGGGTCGTGGGGACGACCCTATAGTCGTTGGACATGACGGTGGCGGGCCAATCTAGTCCCGGGGTCTTGGGTACGAACCTATAGTCGTCGGACAAGTCGGCCCCGGGCCAACCTTGTCCCGGGGTCGTGGGGACGACCGTATAGTCTTCGGACATGACGGTGGCGGGCCAATCTAGTCCCGGGGTCGTGGGGACGACCCTATAGTCGTCGGACATGTCGGCGGCTGGCCAACTTTGGCCCGTGGTCGTGGGGACGACCCTATAGTCGTTGGACATGTCAGCGGCTGGCCAACTTTGGCCCGGTGTCGTGGGGACGACTCTATAGTCGTCGGACATGTCGGCGGCTGGCCAACCTAGACCCGGGGTCGTGGGGACGACTCTATAGTCGTCGGACATGTCGGCGGCGGGCCAATCTATTCCCGGGGTCGTACGGACGACCCTATAGTCGTCTGACATGTTGGCGATTGGCCAACATTGGCCCGGGGTCGTGGGGACGACTCTATAGTCGTCGGACATGTCGGCGGCTGGCCAACCTAGACCCGGGGTCGTGGGGACGATCCTATTGTCGTGGGACATGGCGGTGGCGGGCCAATCTAGTCCCGTGGTCGTGGGGACGACCCTATAGTCGTCGGACAAGTCGGCGGCGGGCCAACTTTGGCCCGTGGTCGTGGGGACGATCCAATAGTCGTCGGACATGTCGGCGGCTGGCCAACTTTGGCCCGTGGTCGTGGGGACGACCCTATAGTCGTCGGACATTTCGGCGGCTTGTCAACCTAGTCCCGGGGTCGTGGGGACGACCCTATAGTCGTTGGACATGACAGTGGCGGGCCAATCTAGTCCCGGGGTCGTGGGTACGACCCTATAGTCGTCGGACAAGACGGCGGCTGGACATCCTTGGCTCACGGTCGTGGGGACGACCCTATAGTCGTCGGACATTTCGGCGGCTTGTCAACCTAGTCCCGGGGTCGTGGGGACGACCCTATAGTCGTTGGACATTTCGGCGGCATGCCACCTTTGGCCCGTGGTCGTGGGGACGATCCGATAGTCGTCGGACATGTCGGCGGCTGGCCAACCTAGACCCGGGGTCGTGGGGACGACCCTATTGTCGTCGGACATGGCGGTGGCGGGCCAATCTAGTCCCGTGGTCGTGGGGACGACCCTATAGTCGTCGGACATTTCGGCGGCTTGCCAACTTTGGCCCGGGGTCTTGGGGACGACCCTATAGTCGTCGGACATTTCGGCGGCATGCCACCTTTGGCCCGTGGTCGTGGGGACGATCCGATAGTCGTCGGACATGTCGGCGGCTGGCCAACCTAGACCCGGGGTCGTGGGGACGACCCTATTGTCGTCGGACATGGCGGTGGCGGGAAAATCTAGTCCCGTGGTCGTGGGGACGACCCTATAGTCGTCGGACATGTCGGCGGCTGGCCAACCTAGTCCCGTGGTCGTGGGGAGGATCCGATAGTCGTTGGACATGACGGTGGCGGGCCATTCTAGTCCCGGGGTCGTGGGGACGACCCTATAGTCGTCGGACATGTCGGCGGCTGGACATCCTTGGCTCGCGGTCGTGGGGACGACCCTATAGTCGTCGGATATTTCGGCGGCTTGTCAACCTAGTCCCGGGGTCGTGGGGACGACCCTATAGTCGTCGGACATGACGGTGGCGGACCAATCTAGTCCCGGGGTCGTGGGGACGACCCTATAGTCGTCGGGCATGTCGGCGGCTGGCCAACTTTGGCCCGTGGTCGTGGGGACGATCCAATAGTCGTCGGACATGTCGGCGGCTGGCTAACTTTGGCCCGGTGTCGTGGGGACGACCCTATAGTCGTCGGACATGTTGGCAATTGGCCAACATTGGCCCGGGGTCGTGGGGACGACTCTATAGTCGTCGGACATGTTGGCGGCTTGTCAGCATAGTCCCGGGGTCGTGGGGACGACCCTATAGTCGTCGGACAAGACGGCGGCTGGACATCCTTGGCTCGCGGTCGTGGGGACGACCCTATAGTCGTCGGACATTTCGGCGGCTTGTCAACCTAGTCCCGGGGTCGTGGGGACGACCCTACAGTCGTTGGACATGACGGTGGCGGGCCAATCTAGTCCCGGGGTCGTGGGTACGACCCAATAGTCGTCGGACAAGACGGCGGCTGGACATCCTTGGCTCGCGGTCGTGGGGACGACCCTATAGTCGTCGGACATTTCGGCGGCTTGTCAACCTAGTCCCGGGGTCGTGGGGACGACCCTATAGTCGTTGGACATGACGGTGGCGGGCCAATCTAGTCCCGGGGTCGTGGGTACGAACCTATAGTCGTCGGACAAGTCGGCGGCGGGCCAACCTTGTCCCGGGGTCGTGGGGACGACCGTATAGTCGTCGGACATGACGGTTGCGGGCCAATCTAGTCCCGGGGTCGTGGGTACGACCCTATAGTCGTCGGACAAGTCGGCGGCGGGCCAACCTTGTCCCGGGGTCGTGGGGACGACCGTATAGTCGTCGGACATGACGGTGGCGGGCCAATCTAGTCGCGGGGTCGTGGGGACGACCCTATAGTCGTCGGACAAGACGGCGGCTGGACATCTTTGGCCCGCGGTCGTGGGGACGACCCTATAGTCGTCGGACATTTCGGCGGCATGCCAACTTTGGCCCGGGGTTGTGGGGACGACCCTATAGTCGTCGGACATTTCGGCGGCTTGCCTACTTTGGCCCGGGGTCGTGGGGACGACCCTATAGTCGTCGGACATGTCAGCGGCTGGCCGACCTAGTCCCGAGGTCGTGGGGACGACCGTATAGTCGTCGGATATGTTTGCGGCTTGTCAACCTAGTCCCGGGGTCGTGGGGACGACCCTATAGTCGTCGGACGAGACGGCGGCTGGACATCCTTGGCTCGCGGTCGTGGGGACGACTCTATAGTCGTCGGACATGTTGGCGGCTTGTCAGCCTAGTCCCGGGGTCGTGGGGACGACCCTATAGTCGTCGGACAAGACGGCGGCTGGACATCCTTGTCTCGCGGTCGTGGGGACGACTCTATAGTCGTCGGACATGTTGGCGGCTTGTCAGCCTAGTCCCGGGGTCGTGGGGACGACCCTATAGTCGTCGGACAAGACGGCGGCTGGACATCCTTGGCTCGCGGTCGTGGGGACGACCCTATAGTCGTCGGACATTTCGGCGGCTTGTCAACCTAGTCCCGGGGTCGTGGGGACGACCCTACAGTCGTTGGACATGACGGTGGCGGGCCAATCTAGTCCCGGGGTCGTGGGTACGACCCAATAGTCGTCGGACAAGACGGCGGCTGGACATCCTTGGCTCGCGGTCGTGGGGACGACCCTATAGTCGTCGGACATTTCGGCGGCTTGTCAACCTAGTCCCGGGGTCGTGGGGACGACCCTATAGTCGTTGGACATGACGGTGGCGGGCCAATCTAGTCCCGGGGTCGTGGGTACGAACCTATAGTCGTCGGACAAGTCGGCGGCGGGCCAACCTTGTCCCGGGGTCGTGGGGACGACCGTATAGTCGTCGGACATGACGGTTGCGGGCCAATCTAGTCCCGGGGTCGTGGGTACGACCCTATAGTCGTCGGACAAGACGGCGGCTGGACATCCTTGGCTCGTGGTCGTGGGGACGACCCTGTAGTCGTCGGACATTTCGGCGGCTTGTCAACCTAGTCCCGGGGTCGTGGGGACGACCCTATAGTCGTTGGACATGACGGTGGCGGGCCAATCAAGTCCCGGGGTCGTGGGTACGACCCTATAGTCGTCGGACAAGACGGCGGCTGGACGTCCTTGGCTCGTGGTCGTGGGGACGACCCTATAGTCGTCGGACATTTCGGCGGCTTGTCAACCTAGTCCCGGGGTCGTGGGGACGACCCTATAGTCGTCGGACAATACGGTGGCGGGCCAATCTAGTCCCGGGGTCGTGGGGACGACCCTATAGTCGTCGGACAAGACGGCGGCTGGACATCCTTGGCTCGCGGTCGTGGGGACGACCCTATAGTCGTCGGACATTTCGGCGGCTTGTCAACCTAGTCCCGGGGTCGTGGAGACGACCCTATAGTCGCCGGACATTTCGGCGGCTTGTCAACCTAGTCCCGGGGTCGTGGGGACGACCCTATAGTCGTCGGACATGACGGTGGCGGACCAATCTAGTCCCGGGGTCGTGGGGACGACCCTATAGTCGTCGGGCATGTCGGCGGCTGGCCAACTTTGGCCCGTGGTCGTGGGGACGATCCAATAGTCGTCGGACATGTCGGCGGCTGGCTAACTTTGGCCCGGTGTCGTGGGGACGACCCTATAGTCGTCGGACATGTTGGCAATTGGCCAACATTGGCCCGGGGTCGTGGGGACGACTCTATAGTCGTCGGACATGTTGGCGGCTTGTCAGCATAGTCCCGGGGTCGTGGGGACGACCCTATAGTCGTCGGACATGACGGTGGCGGGCCAATCTAGTCCCGGGGTCGTGGGGACGACCCTATAGTCGTCGGACAAGACGGCGGCTGGACATCCTTGGCTCGCGGTCGTGGGGACGACTCTATAGTCGTCGGACATGTTGGCGGCTTGTCAGCCTAGTCCCGGGGTCGTGGGGACGACCCTATAGTCGTCGGACAAGACGGCGGCTGGACATCCTTGGCTCGCGGTCGTGGGGACGACCCTATAGTCGTCGGACATTTCGGCGGCTTGTCAACCTAGTCCCGGGGTCGTGGGGACGACCCTACAGTCGTTGGACATGACGGTGGCGGGCCAATCTAGTCCCGGGGTCGTGGGTACGACCCTATAGTCGTCGGACAAGACGGCGGCTGGACATCCTTGGCTCGCGGTCGTGGGGACGACCCTATAGTCGTCGGACATTTCGGCGGCTTGTCAACCTAGTCCCGGGGTCGTGGGGACGACCCTATAGTCGTTGGACATGACGGTGGCGGGCCAATCTAGTCCCGGGGTCGTGGGTACGAACCTATAGTCGTCGGACAAGTCGGCGGCGGGCCAACCTTGTCCCGGGGTCGTGGGGACGACCGTATAGTCGTCGGACATGACGGTTGCGGGCCAATCTAGTCCCGGGGTCGTGGGGACGACCCTATAGTCGTCGGACATTTCGGTGGCTTGCCAACTTTGACCCGGGGTCGTGGGGACGACCCTATAGTCGTTGGACATGACGGTGGCGGGCCAATCTAGTCCCGGGGTCGTAGGGACGACCCTATAGTCGTCGGACATTTCGGCGGCTTGCCAACTTTGGCCCGGGGTCGTGGGGACGACCCTATAGTCGTTGGACATGACGGTGGCGGGTCAATCTAGTCCCGGGGTCGTAGGGACGACCCTATAGTCGTCGGTCAAGACGGCGACTGGATATCCTTGGCTCGCGGTCGTGGGGACGACCCTATAGTCGTCGGACATTTCGGCGGCATGCCAACTTTGGCCCGGGGTCGTGGGGACGACCCCATAGTCGTTGGACATGACGGTGGCGGGCCAATCTAGTCCCGGGGTCGTAGGGACGACCCTATAGTCGTCGGACATGTCGGCGATTGGCCAACATTGGCCCGGGGTCGTGGGGACGACCCTATAGTCGTCGGACATGTCGGCGGCTGGCCAACCTAGTCCCGAGGTCGTGGGGACGACCCTATAGTCGTCGGACTTCACGGTGGCGGGCCAATCTAGTCCCGGGGTCGTGGGGACGACCCTATAGTCGTCGGACATGACGGTGGCGGACCAATCTAGTCCCGGGGTCGTGGGGACGACCCTATAGTCGTCGGACATGTTGGCGGCTTGTCAGCCTAGACCCGGGGTCGTGGGTACGACCCTATAGTCGTCGGACAAGTCGGCGGCTGGCCAACCTTGTCCCGGGGTCGTGGGGACGACCCTATAGTCGTCGGACATGACGGTGGCGGGCCAATCTAGTCCCGGGGTCGTGGGGACGACCTTACAGTCGTCGGACAAGACGGCGGCTGTCCAACTTTGGCCCGGTGTCGTGGGGACGACCCTATAGTCGTCGGACAAGTCGGCGGCGGGCCAACCTTGTCCCGGGGTCGTGGGGACGACCGTATAGTCGTCGGACATGACGGTGGCGGGCCAATCTAGTCCCGGGGTCGTGGGGACGACCCTATAGTCATCGGACAAGACGGCGGCTGGACATCTTTGGCCCGCGGTCGTGGGGACGACCCTATAGTCGTCGGACAAGTCGGCGGCGGGCCAACCTTGTCCCGGTGTCGTGGGGACGACCCTATAGTCGTCGGACATGACGGTGGCGGGCCAATCTAGTCCCGGGGTCGTGGGGACGACCTTATAGTCGTCGGACAAGACGGCGGCTGTCCAACTTTGGCCCGGTGTCGTGGGGACGACCCTATAGTCGTCGGACAAGTCGGCGGCGGGCCAACCTTGTCCCGGGGTCGTGGGGACGACCGTATAGTCGTCGGACATGACGGTGGCGGGCCAATCTAGTCCCGGGGTCGTGGGGACGACCCTATAGTCATCGGACAAGACGGCGGCTGGACATCTTTGGCCCGCGGTCGTGGGGACGACCCTATAGTCGTCGGACAAGTCGGCGGCGGGCCAACCTTGTCCCGGTGTCGTGGGGACGACCCTATAGTCGTCGGACATGACGGTGGCGGACCAATCTAGTCCCGGGGTCGTGGGGACGACCCTATAGTCGTCGGACATGTCGGCGGGTGGCCAACTTTGGCCCGTGGTCGTGAGGACGATCCAATAGTCGTCGGACATGTCGGCGGCTGGCTAACTTTGGCCCGGTGTCGTGGGGACGACCCTATAGTCGTCGGACATGTTGGCGATTGGCCAACATTGGCCCGGGGTCGTGGGGACGACTCTATAGTCGTCGGACAAGACGGCGGCGGGCCAACCTTGTCCCGGGGTCGTGGGGACGACCCTATAGTCGTCGGACATGACGGTGGCGGGCCAATCTAGTCCCGGGGTCGTGGGGACGACCCTACAGTCCTCGGACATTTCGGCGCCTTGCCAACTTTGGCCCGGGGTCGTGGGGACGACCCTATAGTCGTCGAACATGACGGTGGCGGACCAATCTAGTCCCGGGGTCGTGGGGACGACCCTATAGTCGTCGGACATTTCGGCGGCTGTCCAACTTTGGCCCGGTGTCGTGGGGACGACCCTATAGTCGTCGGACAAGTCGGCGGCGGGCCAACCTTGTCCCGGGGTCGTGGGGACGACCGTATAGTCGTCGGACATGACGGTGGCGGGCCAATCTAGTCCCGGGGTCGTGGGGACGACCCTATAGTCATCGGACAAGACGGCGGCTGGACATCTTTGGCCCGCGGTCGTGGGGACGACCCTATAGTCGTCGGACATTTCGGCGGCTTGCCAACTTTGGCCCGGGGTCTTGGGGACGACCCTATAGTCGTCGGACATTTCGGCGGCATGCCACCTTTGGCCCGTGGTCGTGGGGACGATCCGATAGTCGTCGGACATGTCGGCGGCTGGCCAACCTAGACCCGGGGTCGTGGGGACGACCCTATTGTCGTCGGACATGGCGGTGGCGGGCCAATCTAGTCCCGTGGTCGTGGGGACGACCCTATAGTCGTCGGACATGTCGGCGGCTGGCCAACCTAGTCCCGTGGTCGTGGGGAGGATCCGATAGTCGTTGGACATGACGGTGGCGGGCCATTCTAGTCCCGGGGTCGTGGGGACGACCCTATAGTCGTCGGACATGTCGGCGGCTGGCCAACTTGGGCCCGTGGTCGTGGGGACGTCCCAATAGTCGTCGGACATGTCGGCGGCTGGCCAACCTAGTCCCGAGGTCGTCGGACTTGACGGTGGCGGGCCAATCTAGTCCCGGGGTCGTGGGGACGACCCTGCAGTCGTCGGACATGTCGGCGGCTGGTCAATCTAGTCGCGGGGTCGTGGGGACGACTCTATAGTCGTCGGACATGTCGGCGGCTGGCCAACTTTGGCCCGTGGTCGTGGGGACGACCCGATAGTCGTCGGACATGTCGGCGGCTGGCCAACTTTGGCCCGTGGTCGTGGGGCGATCCGATAGTCGTCGGACATGTCGGCGGCTGGCCAACCTAGACCCGGGGTCGTGGGGACGACCCTATTGTCGTGGGACATGGCGGTGGCGGGCCAATCTAGTCCCGTGGTCGTGGGGACGACCCTATAGTCGTCGGACAAGTCGGCGGCGGGCCAACTTTGGCCCGTGGTCGTGGGGACGATCCAATAGTCGTCGGACATGTCGGCGGCTGGCCAACTTTGGCCCGTGGTCGTGGGGACGACCCTATAGTCGTCGGACATTTCGGCGGCTTGTCAACCTAGTCCCGGGGTCGTGGGGACGACCCTATAGTCGTTGGACATGACAGTGGCGGGCCAATCTAGTCCCGGGGTCGTGGGTACGACCCTATAGTCGTCGGACAAGACGGCGGCTGGACATCCTTGGCTCACGGTCGTGGGGACGACCCTATAGTCGTCGGACATTTCGGCGGCTTGTCAACCTAGTCCCGGGGTCGTGGGGACGACCCTATAGTCGTTGGACATGACGGTGGCGGGCCAATCTAGTCCCGGGGTCTTGGGTACGAACCTATAGTCGTCGGACAAGTCGGCCCCGGGCCAACCTTGTCCCGGGGTCGTGGGGACGACCGTATAGTCTTCGGACATGACGGTGGCGGGCCAATCTAGTCCCGGGGTCGTGGGGACGACCCTATAGTCGTCGGACATGTCGGCGGCTGGCCAACTTTGGCCCGTGGTCGTGGGGACGACCCTATAGTCGTTGGACATGTCAGCGGCTGGCCAACTTTGGCCCGGTGTCGTGGGGACGACTCTATAGTCGTCGGACATGTCGGCGGCTGGCCAACCTAGACCCGGGGTCGTGGGGACGACTCTATAGTCGTCGGACATGTCGGCGGCGGGCCAATCTATTCCCGGGGTCGTACGGACGACCCTATAGTCGTCTGACATGTTGGCGATTGGCCAACATTGGCCCGGGGTCGTGGGGACGACTCTATAGTCGTCGGACATGTCGGCGGCTGGCCAACCTAGACCCGGGGTCGTGGGGACGACCCTATTGTCGTGGGACATGGCGGTGGCGGGCCAATCTAGTCCCGTGGTCGTGGGGACGACCCTATAGTCGTCGGACAAGTCGGCGGCGGGCCAACTTTGGCCCGTGGTCGTGGGGACGATCCAATAGTCGTCGGACATGTCGGCGGCTGGCCAACTTTGGCCCGTGGTCGTGGGGACGACCCTATAGTCGTCGGACATTTCGGCGGCTTGTCAACCTAGTCCCGGGGTCGTGGGGACGACCCTATAGTCGTTGGACATGACAGTGGCGGGCCAATCTAGTCCCGGGGTCGTGGGTACGACCCTATAGTCGTCGGACAAGACGGCGGCTGGACATCCTTGGCTCACGGTCGTGGGGACGACCCTATAGTCGTCGGACATTTCGGCGGCTTGTCAACCTAGTCCCGGGGTCGTGGGGACGACCCTATAGTCGTTGGACATGACGGTGGCGGGCCAATCTAGTCCCGGGGTCGTGGGTACGAACCTATAGTCGTCGGACAAGTCGGCCCCGGGCCAACCTTGTCCCGGGGTCGTGGGGACGACCGTATAGTCTTCGGACATGACGGTGGCGGGCCAATCTAGTCCCGGGGTCGTGGGGACGACCCTATAGTCGTCGGACATGTCGGCGGCTGGCCAACTTTGGCCCGTGGTCGTGGGGACGACCCTATAGTCGTTGGACATGTCAGCGGCTGGCCAACTTTGGCCCGGTGTCGTGGGGACGACTCTATAGTCGTCGGACATGTCGGCGGCTGGCCAACCTAGACCCGGGGTCGTGGGGACGACCCCATTGTCGTCGGACATGACGGTGGCGGGCCAATCTATTCCCGGGGTCGTACGGACGACCCTATAGTCGTCTGACATGTTGGCGATTGGCCAACATTGGCCCGGGGTCGTGGGCACGACTCTATAGTCTTCGGACATGTTGGCGGCTTGTCAACCTAGTCCCGGGGTCGTGGGTACGACCCTATAGTCGTCGGACAAGACGGCGGCTGGACATCCTTGGCTCGCGGTCGTGGGGACGACCCTATAGTCGTCGGACATGACGGTGGTGGGCCAATCTAGTCCCGGGGTCATGGGGACGACCCTATAGTCGTCGGACAAGACGGCGGCTGGACATCCTTGGCTCGCGGTCGTGGGGACGACCCTATAGTCGTCGGACATTTCGGCGGCTTGTCAACCTAGTCCCGGGGTCGTGGGGACGACCCTATAGTCGTCGGACATGACGGTGGCGGACCAATCTAGTCCCGGGGTCGTGGGGACGACCCTATAGTCGTCGGGCATGTCGGCGGCTGGCCAACTTTGGCCCGTGGTCGTGGGGACGATCCAATAGTCGTCGGACATGTCGGCGGCTGGCTAACTTTGGCCCGGTGTCGTGGGGACGACCCTATAGTCGTCGGACATGTTGGCAATTGGCCAACATTGGCCCGGGGTCGTGGGGACGACTCTATAGTCGTCGGACATGTTGGCGGCTTGTCAGCATAGTCCCGGGGTCGTGGGGACGACCCTATAGTCGTCGGACAAGTCGGCGGCGGGCCAACCTTGTCCCGGGGTCGTGGGGACGACCGTATAGTCGTCGGACATGACGGTGGCGGGCCAATCTAGTCCCGGTGTCGTGGGGACGACCCTATAGTCGTCGGACAAGACGGCGGCTGGACATCTTTGGCCCGCGGTCGTGGGGACGACCCTATAGTCGTCGGACATTTCGGCGGCATGCCAACTTTGGCCCGGGGTTGTGGGGACGACCCTATAGTCGTCGGACATTTCGGCGGATTGCCTACTTTGGCCCGGGGTCGTGGGGACGACCCTATAGTCGTCGGACATTTCGGTGGCTTGCCAACTTTGACCCGGGGTCGTGGGGACGACCCTATAGTCGTTGGACATGACGGTGGCGGGCCAATCTAGTCCCGGGGTCGTAGGGACGACCCTATAGTCGTCGGACATTTCGGCGGCTTGCCAACTTTGGCCCGGGGTCGTGGGGACGACCCTATAGTCGTTGGACATGACGGTGGCGGGTCAATCTAGTCCCGGGGTCGTAGGGACGACCCTATAGTCGTCGGTCAAGACGGCGGCTGGATATCCTTGGCTCGCGGTCGTGGGGACGACCCTATAGTCGTCGGACATTTCGGCGGCATGCCAACTTTGGCCCGGGGTCGTGGGGACGACCCCATAGTCGTTGGACATGACGGTGGCGGGCCAATCTAGTCCCGGGGTCGTAGGGACGACCCTATAGTCGTCGGACATGTCGGCGATTGGCCAACATTGGCCCGGGGTCGTGGGGACGACCCTATAGTCGTCGGACATGTCGGCGGCTGGCCAACCTAGTCCCGAGGTCGTGGGGACGACCCTATAGTGGTCGGACTTCACGGTGGCGGGCCAATCTAGTCCCGGGGTCGTGGGGACGACCCTATAGTCGTCGGACATGACGGTGGCGGACCAATCTAGTCCCGGGGTCGTGGGGACGACCCTATAGTCGTCGGACATGTCGGCGGGTGGCCAACTTTGGCCCGTGGTCGTGGGGACGATCCAATAGTCGTCGGACATGTCGGCGGCTGGCTAACTTTGGCCCGGTGTCGTGGGGACGACCCTATAGTCGTCGGACATGTTGGCGATTGGCCAACATTGGCCCGGGGTCGTGGGGACGACTCTATAGTCGTCGGACATGTTGGCGGCTTGTCAGCCTAGACCCGGGGTCGTGGGTACGACCCTATAGTCGTCGGACATGACGGTGGCGGACCAATCTAGTCCTGGGGTCGTGGGGACGACCCTATAGTCGTCGGACATGTCGGCGGGTGGCCAACTTTGGCCCGTGGTCGTGGGGACGATCCAATAGTCGTCGGACATGTCGGCGGCTGGCTAACTTTGGCCCGGTGTCGTGGGGACGACCCTATAGTCGTCGGACATGTTGGCGATTGGCCAACATTGGCCCGGGGTCGTGGGGACGACTCTATAGTCGTCGGACATGTTGGCGGCTTGTCAGCCTAGACCCGGGGTCGTGGGTACGACCCTATAGTCGTCGGACAAGTCGGCGGCGGGCCAACCTTGTCCCGGGGTCGTGGGGACGACCCTATAGTCGTCGGATATGACGGTGGCGGGCCAATCTAGTCCCGGGGTCGTGGGGACGACCCTATAGTCGTCGGACAAGACGGCGGCTGGACATCCTTGGCTCGCGGTCGTGGGGACGACCCTATAGCCGTCGGACATTTCGGCGGCTTGTCAACCTAGTCCCGGGGTCGTGGGGACGACACTATAGTCGTTGGACATGACGGTGGCGGGCCAATCTAGTCCCGGGGTCGTGGGTACGACCCTATAGTCGTCGGACAAGACGGCGGCTGGACATCCTTGGCTCGTGGTCGTGGGGACGACCCTATAGTCGTCGGACATTTCGGCGGCTTGTCAACCTAGTCCCGGGGTCGTGGGGACGACCCTATTGTCGTCGGGCATGTCGGCGGCTGGCCAACTTTGGCCCGTGGTCGTGGGGACGATCCAATAGTCGTCGGACATGTCGGCGGCTGGCTAACTTTGGCCCGGTGTCGTGGGGACGACCCTATAGTCGTCGGACAAGACGGCGGCTGGACATCCTTGGCTCGTGGTCGTGGGGACGACCCTATAGTCGTCGGACATTTCGGCGGCTTGTCAACCTAGTCCCGGGGTCGTGGGCACGACCCTATAGTCGTTGGACATGACGGTGGCGGGCCAATCTAGTCCCGGGGTCGTGGGTACGACCCTATAGTCGTCGGACAAGACGGCGGCTGGACATCCTTGGCTCGTGGTCGTGGGGACGACCCTGTAGTCGTCGGACATTTCGGCGGCTTGTCAACCTAGTCCCGGGGTCGTGGGGACGACCCTATAGTCGTTGGACATGACGGTGGCGGGCCAATCAAGTCCCGGGGTCGTGGGTACGACCCTATAGTCGTCGGACAAGACGGCGGCTGGACGTCCTTGGCTCGTGGTCGTGGGGACGACCCTATAGTCGTCGGACATTTCGGCGGCTTGTCAACCTAGTCCCGGGGTCGTGGGGACGACCCTATAGTCGTCGGACAATACGGTGGCGGGCCAATCTAGTCCCGGGGTCGTGGGGACGACCCTATAGTCGTCGGACAAGACGGCGGCTGGACATCCTTGGCTCGCGGTCGTGGGGACGACCCTATAGTCGTCGGACATTTCGGCGGCTTGTCAACCTAGTCCCGGGGTCGTGGAGACGACCCTATAGTCGCCGGACATTTCGGCGGCTTGTCAACCTAGTCCCGGGGTCGTGGGGACGACCCTATAGTCGTCGGACATGACGGTGGCGGACCAATCTAGTCCCGGGGTCGTGGGGACGACCCTATAGTCGTCGGGCATGTCGGCGGCTGGCCAACTTTGGCCCGTGGTCGTGGGGACGATCCAATAGTCGTCGGACATGTCGGCGGCTGGCTAACTTTGGCCCGGTGTCGTGGGGACGACCCTATAGTCGTCGGACATGTTGGCAATTGGCCAACATTGGCCCGGGGTCGTGGGGACGACTCTATAGTCGTCGGACATGTTGGCGGCTTGTCAGCATAGTCCCGGGGTCGTGGGGACGACCCTATAGTCGTCGGACATGACGGTGGCGGGCCAATCTAGTCCCGGGGTCGTGGGGACGACCCTATAGTCGTCGGACAAGACGGCGGCTGGACATCCTTGGCTCGCGGTCGTGGGGACGACTCTATAGTCGTCGGACATGTTGGCGGCTTGTCAGCCTAGTCCCGGGGTCGTGGGGACGACCCTATAGTCGTCGGACAAGACGGCGGCTGGACATCCTTGGCTCGCGGTCGTGGGGACGACCCTATAGTCGTCGGACATTTCGGCGGCTTGTCAACCTAGTCCCGGGGTCGTGGGGACGACCCTACAGTCGTTGGACATGACGGTGGCGGGCCAATCTAGTCCCGGGGTCGTGGGTACGACCCTATAGTCGTCGGACAAGACGGCGGCTGGACATCCTTGGCTCGCGGTCGTGGGGACGACCCTATAGTCGTCGGACATTTCGGCGGCTTGTCAACCTAGTCCCGGGGTCGTGGGGACGACCCTATAGTCGTTGGACATGACGGTGGCGGGCCAATCTAGTCCCGGGGTCGTGGGTACGAACCTATAGTCGTCGGACAAGTCGGCGGCGGGCCAACCTTGTCCCGGGGTCGTGGGGACGACCGTATAGTCGTCGGACATGACGGTTGCGGGCCAATCTAGTCCCGGGGTCGTGGGTACGACCCTATAGTCGTCGGACAAGTCGGCGGCGGGCCAACCTTGTCCCGGGGTCGTGGGGACGACCGTATAGTCGTCGGACATGACGGTGGCGGGCCAATCTAGTCCCGGGGTCGTGGGGACGACCCTATAGTCGTCGGACAAGACGGCGGCTGGACATCTTTGGCCCGCGGTCGTGGGGACGACCCTATAGTCGTCGGACATTTCGGCGGCATGCCAACTTTGGCCCGGGGTTGTGGGGACGACCCTATAGTCGTCGGACATTTCGGCGGCTTGCCTACTTTGGCCCGGGGTCGTGGGGACGACCCTATAGTCGTCGGACATGTCAGCGGCTGGCCGACCTAGTCCCGAGGTCGTGGGGACGACCGTATAGTCGTCGGATATGTTTGCGGCTTGTCAACCTAGTCCCGGGGTCGTGGGGACGACCCTATAGTCGTTGGACATGACGGTGGCGGGCCAATCTAGTCCCGGGGTCGTGGGGACGACCCTATAGTCGTCGGACATTTCGGCGGCTTGCCAACTTTGGCCCGGGGTCGTGGGGACGACCCTATAGTCGTTGGACATGACGGTGGCGGGTCAATCTAGTCCCGGGGTCGTAGGGACGACCCTATAGTCGTCGGTCAAGACGGCGACTGGATATCCTTGGCTCGCGGTCGTGGGGACGACCCTATAGTCGTCGGACATTTCGGCGGCATGCCAACTTTGGCCCGGGGTCGTGGGGACGACCCCATAGTCGTTGGACATGACGGTGGCGGGCCAATCTAGTCCCGGGGTCGTAGGGACGACCCTATAGTCGTCGGACATGTCGGCGATTGGCCAACATTGGCCCGGGGTCGTGGGGACGACCCTATAGTCGTCGGACATGTCGGCGGCTGGCCAACCTAGTCCCGAGGTCGTGGGGACGACCCTATAGTCGTCGGACTTCACGGTGGCGGGCCAATCTAGTCCCGGGGTCGTGGGGACGACCCTATAGTCGTCGGACATGACGGTGGCGGACCAATCTAGTCCCGGGGTCGTGGGGACGACCCTATAGTCGTCGGACATGTCGGCGGCTGGCCAACTTTGGCCCGTGGTCGTGGGGACGATCCAATAGTCGTCGGACATGTCGGCGGCTGGCTAACTATGGCCCGGTGTCGTGGGGACGACCCTATAGTCGTCGGACATGTTGGCGATTGGCCAACATTGGCCCCGGGTCGTGGGGACGACTCTATAGTCGTCGGACATGTTGGCGGCTTGTCAGCCTAGACCCGGGGTCGTGGGTACGACCCTATAGTCGTCGGACAAGTCGGCGGCTGGCCAACCTTGTCCCGGGGTCGTGGGGACGACCCTATAGTCGTCGGACATGACGGTGGCGGGCCAATCTAGTCCCGGGGTCGTGGGGACGACCTTATAGTCGTCGGACAAGACGGCGGCTGTCCAACTTTGGCCCGGTGTCGTGGGGACGACCCTATAGTCGTCGGACAAGTCGGCGGCGGGCCAACCTTGTCCCGGGGTCGTGGGGACGACCGTATAGTCGTCGGACATGACGGTGGCGGGCCAATCTAGTCCCGGGGTCGTGGGGACGACCCTATAGTCATCGGACAAGACGGCGGCTGGACATCTTTGGCCCGCGGTCGTGGGGACGACCCTATAGTCGTCGGACAAGTCGGCGGCGGGCCAACCTTGTCCCGGTGTCGTGGGGACGACCCTATAGTCGTCGGACATGACGGTGGCGGACCAATCTAGTCCCGGGGTCGTGGGGACGACCCTATAGTCGTCGGACATGTCGGCGGGTGGCCAACTTTGGCCCGTGGTCGTGAGGACGATCCAATAGTCGTCGGACATGTCGGCGGCTGGCTAACTTTGGCCCGGTGTCGTGGGGACGACCCTATAGTCGTCGGACATGTTGGCGATTGGCCAACATTGGCCCGGGGTCGTGGGGACGACTCTATAGTCGTCGGACATGTTGGCGGCTTGTCAGCCTAGACCCGGGGTCGTGGGTACGACCCTATAGTCGTCGGACAAGTCGGCGGCGGGCCAACCTTGTCCCGGGGTCGTGGGGACGACCCTATAGTCGTCGGACATGACGGTGGCGGGCCAATCTAGTCCCGGGGTCGTGGGGACGACCCTACAGTCCTCGGACATTTCGGCGCCTTGCCAACTTTGGCCCGGGGTCGTGGGGACGACCCTATAGTCGTCGAACATGACGGTGGCGGACCAATCTAGTCCCGGGGTCGTGGGGACGAACCTATAGTCGTCGGACAAGTCGGCGGCGGGCCAACCTTGTCCCGGGGTCGTGGGGACGACCGTATAGTCGTCGGACATGACGGTAGCGGGCCAATCTAGTCCCGGGGTCGTGGGGACGACCCTACAGTCGTCGAACATGTCGGCGGCTTGCCAAATTTGCCCGGGGTCGTGGGGACGACCCTATAGTCGTCGGACTTGACGGTGGCGGGCCAATCTAGTCCCGGGGTCGTGGGGACGAACCAATAGTCGTTGGACATTACGGCGGCTGGCCAACTTTGGCCCATGGTCGTGGGGACGACCCTATAGTCGTTGGACATGACAGTGGCGGGCCAATCTAGTCCTGGGGTCGTAGGGACGACCCTATAGTCGTCGGACATGTCGGCGATTGGCCAACATTGGCCCGGGGTCGTGGGGACGACCCTACAGTCGTCGGACATTTCGGCGGCTTGCCAACTTTGGCCCGGGGTCGTGGGGACGACCCTATAGTCGTCGGACATGACGGTGGCGGACCAATCTAGTCCCGGGGTCGTGGGTACGACCCTACAGTCCTCGGACATTTCGGCGCCTTGCCAACTTTGGCCCGGGGTCGTGGGGACGACCCTATAGTCGTCGAACATGACGGTGGCGGACCAATCTAGTCCCGGGGTCGTGGGGACGACCCTATAGTCGTCGGGCATGTCGGCGGCTGGCCAACTTTGGCCCGTGGTCGTGGGGACGATCCAATAGTCGTCGGACATGTCGGCGGCTGGCTAACTTTGGCCCGGTGTCGTGGGGACGACCCTATAGTCGTCGGACAAGACGGCGGCTGGACATCCTTGGCTCGCGGTCGTGGGTACGACCCTACAGTCCTCGGACATTTCGGCGCCTTGCCAACTTTGGCCCGGGGTCGTGGGGACGACCCTATAGTCGTCGAACATGACGGTGGCGGACCAATCTAGTCCCGGGGTCGTGGGGACGACCCTATAGTCGTCGGGCATGTCAGCGGCTGGCCAACTTTGGCCCGGTGTAGTGGGGACGACTCTATACTGGTCGGACATGTCGGTGGCGAGCCAATCTAGTCCCGTGGTCGTGGGGACGACCCTATAGTCGTCGGACATGACGGTGGCGGGCCAGTCTAGTCCCGGGTCGTGGGGACGACCCTATAGTCGTCGGACATGACGGTGGCGGGCCAGTCTAGTCCCGGGCCGTGGGGACGACCCTATAGTCGTCGGACATGTCGGCGGCTGGCCAACTTTGGCCCGGAGTCGTGGGGACGACCCTATAGTCGTCGGAAATGACGGTGGCGGGCCAGTCTAGTCCCGGGTCGTGGGGACGACCCTATAGTCGTCGGAAATGTCGGCGGCTGGCCAACTTTGGCCCGTGGTCGTAAAGACGACCCTATTGTCGTCGGACAAGACGGTGGTGGGCCAATCTAGTCCCGGCGTCGTGGGGACGACCCTATACTCGTCGGACAAGTCGGCGGCTGGCCAACTTTTGCCCGGGGTCGTGGGGACGACCCTATAATCGTCGGACATGACGGTGGCGGGCCAATCTAGTCCCGGGGTCGTGGGGACGACCCTATAATCGTTGGACATGACGGTGGCGGGCCAATATAGTCCCGGGGTCGTAGGGACGACCCTATAGTCGTCGGACAAGTCAGCGGCTGGCCAACTTTGGCCCCGTGGTCGTGGGGACGACCCTATAGTCGTCGGACAAGTCAGCGGCTGGCCAACTTTGGCCCGGTGTAGTGGGGACGACTATATACTGGTCGGACATGTCGGTGGCGAGCCAATCTAGTCCCGTGGTCGTGGGGACGACCCTATAGTCGTCGGACATTTCGGCGGCTTGTCAACCTAGTCCCGGGGTCGTGGGGACGACCCTATAGTCGTCGGACATGACGGTGGCGGACCAATCTAGTCCCGGGGTCGTGGGGACGACCCTATAGTCGTCGGGCACGTCGGCGGCTGGCCAACTTTGGCCCGTGGTCGTGGGGACGATCCAATAGTCGTCGGACATGTCGGCGGCTGGCTAACATTGGCCCGGTGTCGTGGGGACGACCCTATAGTCGTCGGACATGTTGGCAATTGGCCAACATTGGCCCGGGGTCGTGGGGACGACTCTATAGTCGTCGGACATGTTGGCGGCTTTTCAGCCTAGTCCCGGGGTCGTGGGGACGACCCTATAGTCGTCGGACAAGACGGCGGCTGGACATCCTTGGCTCGCGGTCGTGGGGACGACCCTATAGTCGTCGGACATTTCGGCGGCTTGTCAACCTAGTCCCGGGGTCGTGGGGACGACCCTATAGTCGTCGGACAAGTCGGCGGCTGGCCAACCTAGACCCGGGGTCGTGGGGATGACCCTATAGTCGTCGGACATGACGGTGGCGGGCCAGTCTAGTCCCGGGTCGTGGGGACGACCCTATAGTCGTCGGACATGACGGTGGCGGGCCAGTCTAGTCCCGGGTCGTGGGGACGACCCTATAGTCGTCGGACATGTCGGCGGCTGGCCAACTTTGGCCCGGAGTCGTGGGGACGACCCTATAGTCGTCGGAAATGACGGTGGCGGGCCAGTCTAGTCCCGGGTCGTGGGGACGACCCTATAGTCGTCGGAAATGTCGGCGGCTGGCCAACTTTGGCCCGTGGTCGTAAAGACGACCCTATTGTCGTCGGACAAGACGGTGGTGGGCCAATCTAGTCCCGGCGTCGTGGGGACGACCCTATACTCGTCGGACAAGTCGGCGGCTGGCCAACTTTTGCCCGGGGTCGTGGGGACGACCCTATAATCGTCGGACATGACGGTGGCGGGCCAATCTAGTCCCGGGGTCGTGGGGACGACCCTATAATCGTTGGACATGACGGTGGCGGGCCAATATAGTCCCGGGGTCGTAGGGACGACCCTATAGTCGTCGGACAAGTCAGCGGCTGTCCAACTTTGGCCCCGTGGTCGTGGGGACGACCCTATAGTCGTCGGACAAGTCAGCGGCTGGCCAACTTTGGCCCGGTGTAGTGGGGACGACTCTATACTGGTCGGACATGTCGGTGGCGAGCCAATCTAGTCCCGTGGTCGTGGGGACGACCCTATAGTCGTCGGACATTTCGGCGGCTTGTCAACCTAGTCCCGGGGTCGTGGGGACGACCCTATAGTCGTCGGACATGACGGTGGCGGACCAATCTAGTCCCGGGGTCGTGGGGACGACCCTATAGTCGTCGGGCACGTCGGCGGCTGGCCAACTTTGGCCCGTGGTCGTGGGGACGATCCAATAGTCGTCGGACATGTCGGCGGCTGGCTAACTTTGGCCCGGTGTCATGGGGACGACCCTATAGTCGTCGGACATGTTGGCAATTGGCCAACATTGGCCCGGGGTCGTGGAGACGACTCTATAGTCGTCGGACATGTTGGCGGCTTGTCAGCCTAGTCCCGGGGTCGTGGGGACGACCCTATAGTCGTCGGACAAGACGGCGGCTGGACATCCTTGGCTCGCGGTCGTGGGGACGACCCTATAGTCGTCGGACATTTCGGCGGCTTGTCAACCTAGTCCCGGGGTCGTGGGGACGACCCTATAGTCGTCGGACATTTCGGCGGCTTGTCAACCTAGTCCCGGGGTCGTGGGGACGACCCTATAGTCGTCGGAAATGACGGTGGCGGACCAATCTAGTCCCGGGGTCGTGGGGACGACCCTATAGTCGTCGGGCACGTCGGCGGCTGGCCAACTTTGGCCCGTGGTCGTGGGGACGATCCAATAGTCGTCGGACATGTCGGCGGCTGGCTAACTTTGGCCCGGTGTCGTGGGGACGACCCTATAGTCGTCGGACATGTTGGCAATTGGCCAACATTGGCCCGGGGTCGTGGGGACGACTCTATAGTCGTCGGACATGTTGGCGGCTTGTCAGCCTAGTCCCGGGGTCGTGGGGACGACCCTATAGTCGTCGGACAAGACGGCGGCTGGACATCCTTGGCTCGCGGTCGTGGGGACGACCCTATAGTCGTCGGACATTTCGGCGTCTTGTCAACCTAGTCCCGGGGTCGTGGGGACGACCCTACAGTCGTTGGACATGACGGTGGCGGGCCAATCTAGTCCCGGGGTCGTGGGTACGACCCTATAGTCGTCGGACAAGACGGCGGCTGGACATCCTTCGCTCGCGGTCGTGGGGACGACCCTATAGTCGTCGGACATTTCGGCGGCTTGTCAACCTAGTCCCGGGGTCGTGGGGACGACCCTATAGTCGTTGGACATGACGGTGGCGGGCCAATCTAGTCCCGGGGTCGTGGGTACGAACCTATATTCGTCGGACAAGTCGGCGGCGGGCCAACCTTGTCCCGGGGTCGTGGGGACGACCGTATAGTCGTCGGACATGACGGTGGCGGGCCAATCTAGTCCCGGGGTCGTGGGTACGACCCTATAGTCGTCGGACAAGTCGGCGGCGGGCCAACTTTGGCCCCGTGGTCGTGGGGACGACCCTATAGTCGTCGGACATGACGGCGGCTGGCCAACTTTGGCCCGGGGACGTGGGGACGACCCTATAGTCTGCGGACAAGTCGGCGGCTGGCCAAATTTGGCCCGTGGTCGTGGGGACGACCCTATAGTCGTCGGACATGACGTTGTCGGGCCAATCTAGTCCCGGGATCGTGGGGACGACCCTATAGTCGTCGGACATGACGGTGTCGGGCCAATCTAGTCCGGGGATAGTGGGGACGACCCTATAGTCGTCGGACATGTTGGCGGCTGGCCAGCTTTGGCCCATGGTCGTGGGGACGATCCGATAGTCGTCGGACGTGACGGTGGCTAGCCAATCTAGTCCCGGGGACGTGGGGACGACCCTATAGTCGTCGGACATGTCGGCGGCTGGCCTACTTTGGCCCGGTGTAGTGGGGACGACTCTATAGTGGTCGGACATGTCGGTGGCGAGCCAATCTAGTCCCGGGGTCGTGGGGACGACCCTATAGTCCTCGGACAAGTCGGCGGCTGGCCAACTTTGGCCCAGGGTTGTGGGGACGACCCTATAGTCGCCGGACATGTTGGCGGCAGGTCAACCTAGTCCCGGGGTCGTGGGGACGACCCTATATTCTTCGGACAAGTCGACGGCGGGCCAAGCTAGTCCGGGGGTCGTGGGGACGACCCTATAGTCGGCGGACTTGACGGTGTCGGGCCAATCTAGTCTCGGGGTTGTGGGGACGACCCTATAGTCGTCGGACATGTCGGCGGCTTGCCAAATTTGCCCGGGGTCGTGGGGACGACCCTATAGTCGTCGGATAAGTCGGCGGCAAGCCAACCTAGTCCCGGGGTCGTGGGGACGACCCTATAGTCGTCGGACAAGTCGGAGGCTGGCCAACTTTGGCCCGTGGTCGTGGGGACGACCCTATAGTCGTCGGACAAATCGGCGGCTGGCCAACTTTGGCCCGGGGTCGTGGGGACGACGCTATTGTCGTCGGACAAGTCGGCGGTGAGCCAACCTAGTCCAGGGGTCGTGGGGGCGACCCTATAGTCGTCGGACATGTCGGCGGCTTGCCAACTTTGGACCGGGGTCGTGGGGACGACCCTGTAGTCGTCGGACATGACGGTGGCGGGCCAATCTAGTCCTGGGGTCGTGGGGACGATCCAATAGTCGTCGGACATGTCGGTGGCTGGCTAACTTTGGCCCGGTGTCGTGGGGACGACCCTATAGTCGTCGGACATGTTGGCGATTGGCCAACATTGGCCCGGGGTCGTGGGGACGACTCTATAGTCGTCGGACATGTTGGCGGCTTGTCAGCCTAGACCCGGGGTCGTGGGTACGACCCTATAGTCGTCGGACAAGTCGGCGGCGGGCCAACCTTGTCCCGGGGTCGTGGGGACGACCCTATAGTCGTCGGACATGACGGTGGCGGGCCAATCTAGTCCCGGGGTCGTGGGGACGACCCTACTGTCCTCGGACATTTCGGCGCCTTGCCAACTTTGGCCCGGGGTCGTGGGGACGACCCTATAGTCGTCGAACATGACGGTGGCGGACCAATCTAGTCCCGGGGTCGTGGGGACGAACCTATAGTCGTCGGACAAGTCGGCGGCGGGCCAACCTTGTCCCGGGGTCGTGGGGACGACCGTATAGTCGTCGGACATGACGGTAGCGGGCCAATCTATTCCCGGGGTCGTGGGGACGACCCTACAGTCGTCGAACATGTCGGCGGCTTGCCAAATTTGCCCGGGGTCGTGGGGACGACCCTATAGTCGTCGGACTTGACGGTGGCGGGCCAATCTAGTCCCGGGGTCGTGGGGACGACCCAATAGTCGTTGGACATTACGGCGGCTGGCCAACTTTGGCCCATGGTCGTGGGGACGACCCTATAGTCGTTGGACATGACAGTGGCGGGCCAATCTAGTCCTGGGGTCGTAGGGACGACCCTATAGTCGTCGGACATGTCGGCGATTGGCCAACATTGGCCCGGGGTCGTGGGGACGACCCTACAGTCGTCGGACATTTCGGCGGCTTGCCAACTTTGGCCCGGGGTCGTGGGGACGACCCTATAGTCGTCGGACATGACGGTGGCGGACCAATCTAGTCCCGGGGTCGTGGGTACGACCCTACAGTCCTCGGACATTTCGGCGCCTTGCCAACTTTGGCCCGGGGTCGTGGGGACGACCCTATAGTCGTCGAACATGACGGTGGCGGACCAATCTAGTCCCGGGGTCGTGGGGACGACCCTATAGTCGTCGGGCATGTCGGCGGCTGGCCAACTTTGGCCCGTGGTCGTGGGGGCGATCCAATAGTCGTCGGACATGTCGGCGGCTGGCTAACTTCGGCCCGGTGTCGTGGGGACGACCCTATAGTCGTCGGACAAGACGGCGGCTGGACATCCTTGGCTCGCGGTCGTGGGGACGACCCTATAGTCGTCGGACATTTCGGCGGCTTGTCAACCTAGTCCCGGGGTCGTGGGGACGACCCTATAGTCGTCGGACATTTCGGTGGCTTGTCAACCTAGTCCCGGGGTCGTGGGGACGACCCTATAGTCGTCGGACATGACGGTGGCGGACCAATCTAGTCCCGGGGTCGTGGGGACGACCCTATAGTCGTCGGGCACGTCGGCGGCTGGCCAACTTTGGCCCGTGGTCGTGGGGACGATCCAATAGTCGCCGGACATGTCGGCGGCTGGCTAACTTTGGCCCGGTGTCGTGGGGACGACCCTATAGTCGTCGGACATGTTGGCAATTGGCCAACATTGGCCCGGGGTCGTGGGGACGACTCTATAGTCGTCGGACATGTTGGCGGCTTGTCAGCCTAGTCCCGGGGTCGTGGGGACGACCCTATAGTCGTCGGACAAGACGGCGGCTGGACATCCTTGGCTCGCGGTCGTGGGGACGACCCTATAGTCGTCGGACATTTCGGCGGCTTGTCAATCTAGTCCCGGGGTCGTGGGGACGACCCTACAGTCGTTGGACATGACGGTGGCGGGCCAATCTAGTCCCGGGGTCGTGGGTACGACCCTATAGTCGTCGGACAAGACGGCGGCTGGACATCCTTCGCTCGCGGTCGTGGGGACGACCCTATAGACGTCGGACATTTCGGCGGCTTGTCAACCTAGTCCCGGGATCGTGGGGACGACCCTATAGTCGTTGGACATGACGGTGGCGGGCCAATCTAGTCCCGGGGTCGTGGGTACGAACCTATATTCGTCGGACAAGTCGGCGGCGGGCCAATCTTGTCCCGGGGTCGGGGGGACGACCGTATAGTCGTCGGACATGACGGTGGCGGACCAATCTAGTCCCGGGGTCGTGGGGACGACCCTATAGTCGTCGGGCACGTCGGCGGCTGGCCAACTTTGGCCCGTGGTCGTGGGGACGATCCAATAGTCGTCGGACATGTCGGCGGCTGGCTAACTTTGGCCCGGTGTCGTGGGGACGACCCTATAGTCGTCGGACAAGACGGCGGCTGGACATCCTTGGCTCGCGGTCGTGGGGACGACCCTATAGTCGTCGGACATTTCGGCGGCTTGTCAACCTAGTCCCGGGGTCGTGGGGACGACCCTATAGGCGTCGGACATTTCGGCGGCTTGTCAACCTAGTCCCGGGGTCGTGGGGACGACCCTATAGTCGTCGGACATGTCGGCGGCCGGCCAACCTAGTCTCGTGGTCGTGGGGACAATCCGATAGTCGTTGGACATGACTGTGGCGGGCCATTCTAGTCCCGGGGTCGTGGGGACGACCCTATAGTCGTCGGACATGTCGGCGGCTGGCCAACTTTGGCCCGTGGTCGTGGGGACGACCCAGTAGTCGTCGGACATGTCGGCGGCTGGCCAACCTAGTCCCGAGGTCGTCGGACTTGACGGTGGCGGGCCAATCTAGTCCCGGGGTCGTGGGTACGAACCTATAGTCGTCGGACAAGTCGGCCCCGGGCCAACCTTGTCCCGGGGTCGTGGGGACGACCGTATAGTCTTCGGACATGACGGTGGCGGGCCAATCTAGTCCCGGGGTCGTGGGGACGACCCTATAGTCGTCGGACAAGACGGCGGCTGGACATCTTTGGCCCGCGGTCGTGGGGACGACCCTATAGTCGTTGGACATAACGGTGGCGGGCCAATCTAGTCCCGGGGTCGTAGGGACGACCCTATAGTCGTCGGACATGTAGGCGATTGGCCAACATTGGCCCGGGGTCGTGGGGACGACCCTATAGTCGTCGGACAAGACGGCGGCTGGACATCTTTGGCCCGCGGTCGTGGGGACGACCCTATAGTCGTCGGACATTTCGGTGGCTTGCCAACTTTGGCCCGGGGTCGTGGGGACGACCCTATAGTCGTCGGACATTTCGGTGGCTTGCCAACTTTGACCCGGGGTCGTGGGGACGACCCTATAGTCGTTGGACATGACGGTGGCGGGCCAATCTAGTCCCGGGGTCGTAGGGACGACCCTATAGTCGTCGGACATTTCGGCGGCTTGCCAACTTTGGCCCGGGGTCGTGGGGACGACCCTATAGTCGTTGGACATGACGGTGGCGGGTCAATCTAGTCCCGGGGTCGTAGGGACGACCCTATAGTCGTCGGACAAGACGGCGGCTGGATATCCTTGGCTCGCGGTCGTGGGGACGACCCTATAGTCGTCGGACATTTCGGCGGCATGCCAACTTTGGCCCGGGGTCGTGGGGACGACCCTATAGTCGTTGGACATGACGGTGGCGGGCCAATCTAGTCCCGGGGTCGTAGGGACGACCCTATAGTCGTCGGACATGTCGGCGATTGGCCAACATTGGCCCGGGGTCGTGGGGACGACCCTACAGTCGTCGGACATTTCGGCGGCTTGCTAACTTTGGCCCGGGGTCGTGGGGACGACCCTATAGTCGTCGGACATGACGGTGGCGGACCAATCTAGTCCCGGGGTCGTGGGTACGACCCTACAGTCCTCGGACATTTCGGCGCCTTGCCAACTTTGGCCCGGGGTCGTGGGGACGACCCTATAGTCGTCGAACATGACGGTGGCGGACCAATCTAGTCCCGGGGTCGTGGGGACGACCCTATAGTCGTCGGGCATGTCGGCGGCTGGCCAACTTTGGCCCGTGGTCGTGGGGACGATCCAATAGTCGTCGGACATGTCGGCGGCTGGCTAACTTTGGCCCGGTGTCGTGGGGACGACCCTATAGTCGTCGGACAAGACGGCGGCTGGACATCCTTGGCTCGCGGTCGTGGGGACGACCCTATAGTCGTCGGACATTTCGGCGGCTTGTCAACCTAGTCCCGGGGTCGTGGGGACGACCCTATAGTCGTCGGACATTTCGGCGGCTTGTCAACCTAGTCCCGGGGTCGTGGGGACGACCCTATAGTCGTCGGACATGACGGTGGCGGACCAATCTAGTCCCGGGGTCGTGGGGACGACCCTATAGTCGTCGGGCACGTCGGCGGCTGGCCAACTTTGGCCCGTGGTCGTGGGGACGATCCAATAGTCGTCGGACATGTCGGCGGCTGGCTAACTTTGGCCCGGTGTCGTGGGGACGACCCTATAGTCGTCGGACATGTTGACAATTGGCCAACATTGGCCCGGGGTCGTGGGGACGACTCTATAGTCGTCGGACATGTTGGCGGCTTGTCAGCCTAGTCCCGGGGTCGTGGGGACGACCCTATAGTCGTCGGACAAGACGGCGGCTGGACATCCTTGGCTCGCGGTCGTGGGGACGACCCTATAGTCGTCGGACATTTCGGCGGCTTGTCAACCTAGTCCCGGGGTCGTGGGGACGACCCTACAGTCGTTGGACATGACGGTTGCGGGCCAATCTAGTCCCGGGGTCGTGGGTACGACCCTATAGTCGTCGGACAAGACGGCGGCTGGACATCCTTCGCTCGCGGTCGTGGGGACGACCCTATAGTCGTCGGACATTTCGGCGGCTTGTCAACCTAGTCCCGGGGTCGTGGGGACGACCCTACAGTCGTTGGACATGACGGTGGCGGGCCAGTCTAGTCCCGGGTCGTGGGGACGACCCTATAGTCGTCGGACATGTCGGCGGCTGGCCAACTTTGGCCCGGGGTCGTGGGGACGACCCTATAGTCGTCGGACAAGACGGCGGCTGGACATCTTTGGCCCGCGGTCGTGGGGACGACCCTATAGTCGTTGGACATGACGGTGGCGGGCCAATCTAGTCCCGGGGTCGTAGGGACGACCCTATAGTCGTCGGACATGTCGGCGATTGGCCAACATTGGCCCGGGGTCGTGGGGACGACCCTATAGTCGACGGACATGTCGGCGGCTGGCCAACTTTGGCCCGTGGTCGTGGAGACGATCCTATAGTCGTCGGACTTGACGGTGGCGGGCCAATCTAGTCCCGGGGTTGTGGGGACGACCCTATAGTCGTCGGACAAATCGGCGGCTGGCCAACTTTGGCCCGTGGTCGTGGGAACGACCCTATAGTCGTCGGACAAGTCGGCGGCTGGCCAAATTTGGTCCGTGGTCGTGGGGACGACCCTATAGTCATCGGAAATGTCGACGGCTGGCTAACTTCGGCCCGTGGTCGTAAAGACGACCCTATAGTCGTCGGACAAGACGGTGGCGGGCCAATCTAGTCCCGGGGTCGTGGGGACGACCCAATAGTCGTTGGACATTACGGCGGCTGGCCAACTTTGGCCCGTGGTCGTGGGGACGATCCAATAGTCGTCGGACATGTCGGCGGCTGGCTAACTTTGGCCCGGTGTCGTGGGGACGACCCTATAGTCGTCGGACAAGACGGCGGCTGGACATCCTTGGCTCGCGGTCGTGGGGACGACCCTATAGTCGTCGGACATTTCGGCGGCTTGTCAACCTAGTCCCGGGGTCGTGGGGACGACCCTATAGTCGTCGGACATTTCGGCGGCTTGTCAACCTAGTCCCGGGGTCGTGGGGACGACCCTATAGTCGTCGGACATGACGGTGGCGGACCAATCTAGTCCCGGGGTCGTGGGGACGACCCTATAGTCGTCGGGCACGTCGGCGGCTGGCCAACTTTGGCCCGTGGTCGTGGGGACGATCCAATAGTCGTCGGACATGTCGGCGGCTGGCTAACTTTGGCCCGGTGTCGTGGGGACGACCCTATAGTCGTCGGACATGTTGGCAATTGGCCAACATTGGCCCGGGGTCGTGGGGACGACTCTATAGTCGTCGGACATGTTGGCGGCTTGTCAGCCTAGTCCCGGGGTCGTGGGGACGACCCTATAGTCGTCGGACAAGACGGCGGCTGGACATCCTTGGCTCGCGGTCGTGGGGACGACCCTATAGTCGTCGGACATTTCGGCGGCTTGTCAACCTAGTCCCGGGGTCGTGGGGACGACCCGACAGTCGTTGGACATGACGGTGGCGGGCCAATCTAGTCCCGGGGTCGTGGGTACGACCCTATAGTCGTCGGACAAGACGGCGGCTGGACATCCTTCGCTCGCGGTCGTGGGGACGACCCTATAGTCGTCGGACATTTCGGCGGCTTGTCAACCTAGTCCCGGGGTCGTGGGGACGATCCTATAGTCGTTGGACATGACGGTGGCGGGCCAATCTAGTCCCGGGGTCGTGGGTACGAACCTATATTCGTCGGACAAGTCGGCGGCGGGCCAACCTTGTCCCGGGGTCGTGGGGACGACCGTATAGTCGTCGGACATGACGGTGGCGGGCCAATCTAGTCCCGGGGTCGTGGGTACGACCCTATAGTCGTCGGACAAGTCGGCGGCGGGCCAACTTTGGCCCCGTGGTCGTGGGGACGACCCTATAGTCGTCGGACATGTCGGCGGCTGGCCAACTTTGGCCCGGGGACGTGGGGACGACCCTATAGTCTGCGGACAAGTCGGCGGCTGGCCAAATTTGGCCCGTGGTCGTGGGGACGACCCTATAGTCGTCGGACATGACGTTGTCGGGCCAATCTAGTCCCGGGATCGTGGGGACGACCCTATAGTCGTCGGACATGACGGTGTCGGGCCAATCTAGTCCGGGGATCGTGGGGACGACCCTATAGTCGTCGGACATGTTGGCGGCTGGCCAGCTTTGGCCCCGTGGTCGTGGGGACGACCCTATAGTCGTCGGACATGTCGGCGGCTGGCCAACTTTGGCCCGGGGACGTGGGGACGACCCTATAGTCTGCGGACAAGTCGGCGGCTGGCCAAATTTGGCCCGTGGTCGTGGGGACGACCCTATAGTCGTCGGACATGACGTTGTCGGGCCAATCTAGTCCCGGGATCGTGGGGACGACCCTATAGTCGTCGGACATGACGGTGTCGGGCCAATCTAGTCCGGGGATCGTGGGGACGACCCTATAGTCGTCGGACATGTTGGCGGCTGGCCAGCTTTGGCCCGGTGTAGTGGGGACGACTCTATAGTGGTCGGACTTGTCGGTGGCGAGCCAATCTAGTCCCGGGGTCGTGGGGACGACCCTATAGTCCTCGGACAAGTCGGCGGCTGGCCAACTTTGGCCCAGGGTTGTGGGGACGACCCTATAGTCGCCGGACATGTTGGCGGCAGGTCAACCTAGTCCCGGGGTCGTGGGGACGACCCTATAGTCTTCGGACAAGTCGACGGCGGGCCAAGCTAGTCCGGGGGTCGTGGGGACGACCCTATAGTCGGCGGACTTGACGGTGTCGGGCCAATCTAGTCTCGGGGTTGTGGGGACGACCCTATAGTCGTCGGACATGTCGGCGGCTTGCCAAATTTGCCCGGGGTCGTGGGGACGACCCTATAGTCGTCGGATAAGTCGGCGGCAAGCCAACCTAGTCCCGGGGTCGTGGGGACGACCCTATAGTCGTCGGACAAGTCGGAGGCTGGCCAACTTTGGCCCGTGGTCGTGGGGACGATCCGATAGTCGTCGGACATGTCGGCGGCTGGCCAACTTTGGCCCGTGGTCGTGGGGACGACCCTATAGTCTTCGGACATGACGGTAGCGGGCCAATCTAGACCGGAGGACGTGGGGACGACCCTATAGTCGTCGGACATTTCGGCGGCTGTCCAACTTTGGCCCGGTGTCGTGGGGACGACCCTATAGTCGTCGGACAAGTCGGCGGCGGGCCAACCTTGTCCCGGGGTCGTGGGGACGACCGTATAGTCGTCGGACATGACGGTGGCGGGCCAATCTAGTCCCGGAGTCGTGGGGACGACCCTATAGTCATCGGACAAGACGGCGGCTGGACATCTTTGGCCCGCGGTCGTGGGGACGACCCTATAGTCGTCGGACATTTCGGCGGCTTGCCAACTTTGGCCCGGGGTCTTGGGGACGACCCTATAGTCGTCGGACATTTCGGCGGCATGCCACCTTTGGCCCGTGGTCGTGGGGACGATCCGATAGTCGTCGGACATGTCGGCGGCTGGCCAACCTAGACCCGGGGTCGTGGGGACGACCCTATTGTCGTCGGACATGGCGGTGGCGGGCCAATCTAGTCCCGTGGTCGTGGGGACGACCCTATAGTCGTCGGACATGTCGGCGGCTGGCCAACCTAGTCCCGTGGTCGTGGGGACGATCCGATAGTCGTTGGACATGACGGTGGCGGGCCATTCTAGTCCCGGGGTCGTAGGGACGACCCTATAGTCGTCGGACATTTCGGCGGCTTGCCAACTTTGGCCCGGGGTCGTGGGGACGACCCTATAGTCGTTGGACATGACGGTGGCGGGTCAATCTAGTCCCGGGGTCGTAGGGACGACCCTATAGTCGTCGGTCAAGACGGCGGCTGGATATCCTTGGCTCGCGGTCGTGGGGACGACCCTATAGTCCTCGGACATTTCGGCGGCATGCCAACTTTGGCCCGGGGTCGTGGGGACGACCCCATAGTCGTTGGACATGACGGTGGCGGGCCAATCTAGTCCCGGGGTCGTAGGGACGACCCTATAGTCGTCGGACATGACGGTGGCGGACCAATCTAGTCCCGGGGTCGTGGGGACGACCCTATAGTCGTCGGACATGTCGGCGGCTGGCCAACTTTGGCCCGTGGTCGTGGGGACGATCCAATAGTCGTCGGACATGTCGGCGGCTGGACATCTTTGGCCCGCGGTCGTGGGGACGACCCTATAGTCGTCGGACATTTCGGCGGCTTGCCAACTTTGGCCCGGGGTCTTGGGGACGACCCTATAGTCGTCGGACATTTCGGCGGCATGCCACCATTGGCCCGTGGTCGTGGGGACGATCCGATAGTCGTCGGACATGTCGGCGGCTGGCCAACCTAGTCCCGTGGTCGTGGGGACGATCCGATAGTCGTTGGACATGACGGTGGCGGGCCAATCTAGTCCCGTGGTCGTGGGGACGACCCTATAGTCGTCGGACATGTCGGCGGCTGGCTAACTTTGGCCCGGTGTCGTGGGGACGACCCTATAGTCGTCGGACATGTTGGCGATTGGCCAACATTGGCCCGGGGTCGTGGGGACGACTCTATAGTCGTCGGACATGTTGGCGGCTTGTCAACCTAGAACAGGGGTCGTGGGTACGACCCTATAGTCGTCGGACATGACGGTGGCGGGCCAATCTAGTCCCGGGGTCGTGGGGACGACCCTATAGTCATCGGACAAGACGGCGGCTGGACATCTTTGGCCCGCGGTCGTGGGGACGACCCTATAGTCGTCGGACATTTCGGCGGCTTGCCAACTTTGGCCCGGGGTCTTGGGGACGACCCTATAGTCGTCGGACATTTCGGCGGCATGCCACCATTGGCCCGTGGTCGTGGGGACGATCCGATAGTCGTCGGACATGTCGGCGGCTGGCCAACCTAGACCCGGGGTTGTGGGGACGACCCTATTGTCGTCGGACATGGCGGTGGCGGGCCAATCTAGTCCCGTGGTCGTGGGGACGACCCTATAGTCGTCGGACATGTCGGCGGCTGGCCAACCTAGTCCCGTGGTCGTGGGGACGATCCGATAGTCGTTGGACATGACGGTGGCGGGCCATTCTAGTCCCGGGGTCGTGGGGACGACCCTATAGTCGTCGGACATGTCGGCGGCTGGCCAACTTTGGCCCGTGGTCGTGGGGACGACCCAGTAGTCGTCGGACATGTCGGCGGCTGGCCAACCTAGTCCCGAGGTCGTCGGACTTGACGGTGGCGGGCCAATCTAGTCCCGGGGTCGTGGGGACGACCCTGCAGTCGTCGGACATGTCGGCGGCTGGTCAATCTAGTCCCGGGGTCGTGGGGACGACTCTATAGTCGTCGGACATGTCGGCGGCTGGCCAACTTTGGCCCGTGGTCGTGGGGACGATCCAATAGTCGTCGGACATGTCGGCGGCTGGCCAACTTTGGCCCGTGGTCGTGGGGACGATCCGATAGTCGTCGGACATGTCGGCGGCTGGCCAACTTTGGCCCGTGGTCGTGGGGACGACCCTATAGTCTTCGGACATGACGGTAGCGGGCCAATCTAGACCGGAGGACGTGGGGACGACCCTATAGTCGTCGGACATTTCGGCGGCTGTCCAACTTTGGCCCGGTGTCGTGGGGACGACCCTATAGTCGTCGGACATGTCGGCGGCTGGCCAACCTAGTCCCGAGGTCGTGGGGACGACCCTATAGTCGTCGGACTTGTCGCTGGCGGGCCAATCTAGTCCCGGGGTCGTGGGGACGACCCTACAGTCGTCGGACATTTCGGCGGCTTGCCAACTTTGGCCCGGGGTCGTGGGGACGACCCTATAGTCGTCGGACATGTCGACGGCTGGCCAACCTAGTCCCGAGGTCGTTGGGACGACCCTATAGTCGTCGGACTTGACGGTGGCGGGCCAATCTAGTCCCGGGGTCGTGGGGACGACCCTACAGTCGTCGGACATTTCGGCGGCTTGCCAACTTTGGCCCGGGGTCGTGGGGACGACCCTATAGTCGTCGGACTTGACGGTGGCGGGCCAATCTAGTCCCGGGGTCTTGGGGACGACCCTACAGTCGTCGGACATTTCGGCGGCTTGCCAACTTTGGCCCGGTGTCGTGGGGACGACTCTATAGTCGTCGGAAATGTCGGCGGCTGGCCAACCTGGACCCGGGGTCGTGGGGACGACCCTATAGTCGTCGGACATGTAGGCGGCTGGCCAACTTTGGCCCGGTGTCGTGGGGACGACTATATAGTCGTCGGAAATGTCGGCGGCTGGCCAACCTGGACCCGGGGTCTTGGGGACGACCCTACAGTCGTCGGACATTTCGGCGGCCTGCCAACTTTGGCCCGGTGTCGTGGGGACGACCCTATAGTCGTCGGAAATGTCGGCGGCTGGCCAACCTGGACCCGGGGTCGTGGGGACGACCCTATTGTCGTCGGACATGACGGTGGCGGGCCAATCTAGTCTCGGGGTCGTGGGGACGACCCTATAGTCGTCGGACATGTCGGCGGCTGGCCAACTTTGGCCCGGTGTCGTGGGGACGACCCTATAGTCGTCGGACATGTCGGCGGCTGGCCAACCTAGTCCCGAGGTCGTGGGGACGACCCTATAGTCGTCGGACTTGTCGCTGGCGGGCCAATCTAGTCCCGGGGTCGTGGGGACGACCCTACAGTCGTCGGACATTTCGGCGGCTTGCCAACTTTGGCCCGGGGTCGTGGGGACGACCCTATAGTCGTCGGACATGTCGACGGCTGGCCAACCTAGTCCCGAGGTCGTTGGGACGACCCTATAGTCGTCGGACTTGACGGTGGCGGGCCAATCTAGTCCCGGGGTCGTGGGGACGACCCTACAGTCGTCGGACATTTCGGCGGCTTGCCAACTTTGGCCCGGGGTCGTGGGGACGACCCTATAGTCGTCGGACTTGACGGTGGCGGGCCAATCTAGTCCCGGGGTCTTGGGGACGACCCTACAGTCGTCGGACATTTCGGCGGCTTGCCAACTTTGGCCCGGTGTCGTGGGGACGACTCTATAGTCGTCGGAAATGTCGGCGGCTGGCCAACCTGGACCCGGGGTCGTGGGGACGACCCTATAGTCGTCGGACATGTAGGCGGCTGGCCAACTTTGGCCCGGTGTCGTGGGGACGACTATATAGTCGTCGGAAATGTCGGCGGCTGGCCAACCTGGACCCGGGGTCTTGGGGACGACCCTACAGTCGTCGGACATTTCGGCGGCCTGCCAACTTTGGCCCGGTGTCGTGGGGACGACCCTATAGTCGTCGGAAATGTCGGCGGCTGGCCAACCTGGACCCGGGGTCGTGGGGACGACCCTATTGTCGTCGGACATGACGGTGGCGGGCCAATCTAGTCTCGGGGTCGTGGGGACGACCCTATAGTCGTCGGACATGTCGGCGGCTGGCCAACTTTGGCCCGGGGTCGTGGGGACGACCCTATAGTCGTCGGACATGTTGGCGGCTTGTCAGCCTAGTCCCGCGGTCGTGGGGACGACCCTATAGTCGTCGGACATTTCGGCGGCATGCCATCTTTAGCCCGGGGTCGTGGGGACGACCCTATATTCGTCGATCATTTTGGCGTCTTGTCAACCTAGACCCGGGGTCGTGGGGACGACCCTATAGTCGTCGGACTTGACGGTGGCGGGCCAATCTAGTCCCGGGGTCGTGGGGACGACCCTATAGTCGTTGGACATGACGGTGGCGGGCCAATCTAGTCCCGGGGTCGTGGGGACGACCCTACAGTCGTCGGACATTTCGGCGGCTTGCCAACTTTGGCCCGGTGTCGTGGGGACGACTCTATAGTCGTCGGAAATGTCGGCGGCTGGCCAACCTGGACCCGGGGTCGTGGGGACGACCCTATAGTCGTCGGACATGTAGGCGGCTGGCCAACTTTGGCCCGGTGTCGTGGGGACGACTCTATAGTCGTCGGAAATGTCGGCGGCTGGCCAACCTGGACCCGGGGTCGTGGGGACGACCCTATAGTCGTTGAACATGTCGGCGGCTGGCCAACATTGGCCCGGGGTCGTGGGGACGACCCTATAGTCGTCGGACATGTCGGCGGCAGGCCAACTTTGGACCGGTGTCGTGGGGACGCGTCTATAGTCGTCGGAAATGTCGGCGCTTGGCCAACCTGGACCCGGGGTCGTGGGGACGACCCTATAGTCGTCGGACAAGACGGCGGCTGGACATCTTTGGCCCGCGGTCGCGGGGACGACCCTATAGTCGTCGGATATTTCGGCGGCATGCCATCTTGAGCCCGGGGTCGTGGGGACGACCCTATAGTCGTCGGACATGTTGGCGGCTTGTCAACCTAGTCCCGGGGTCGTGGGGACGACCCTATAGTCGTTGGACATGACGGTGGCGGGCCAATCTAGTCCCGGGGTCGTAGGGACGACCCTATAGTCGTCGGACATGTCGGCGATTGGCCAACATTGGCCCGGGGTCTTGGGGACGACCCTATAGTCGTCGGACATTTCGGCGGCATGCCACCTTTGGCCCGTGGTCGTGGGGACGATCCGATAGTCGTCGGACATGTCGGCGGCTGGCCAACCTAGACCCGGGGTCGTGGGGACGACCCTATTGTCGTCGGACATGGCGGTGGCGGGCCAATCTAGTCCCGTGGTCGTGGGGACGACCCTATAGTCGTCGGACATGTCGGCGGCTGGCCAACTTGGGCCCGTGGTCGTGGGGACGTCCCAATAGTCGTCGGACATGTCGGCGGCTGGCCAATCTAGTCCCGGGGTCGTATGGACGACCCTATAGTCGTCGGACATTTCGGCGGCTTGCCAACTTTGGCCCGGGGTCGTGGGGACGACCCTATAGTCGTTGGACATGACGGTGGCGGGTCAATCTAGTCCCGGGGTCGTAGGGACGACCCTATAGTCGTCGGACATTTCGGCGGCTTGCCAACTTTGGCCCGGGGTCTTGGGGACGACCCTATAGTCGTCGGACATTTCGGCGGCATGCCACCTTTGGCCCGTGGTCGTGGGGACGATCCGATAGTCGTCGGACATGTCGGCGGCTGGCCAACCTAGACCCGGGGTCGTGGGGACGACCCTATTGTCGTCGGACATGGCGGTGGCGGGCCAATCTAGTCCCGTGGTCGTGGGGACGACCCTATAGTCGTCGGACATGTCGGCGGCTGGCCAACCTAGTCCCGTGGTCGTGGGGACGATCCGATAGTCGTTGGACATGACGGTGGCGGGCCATTCTAGTCCCGGGGTCGTGGGGACGACCCTATAGTCGTCGGACATGTCGGCGGCTGGCCAACTTGGGCCCGTGGTCGTGGGGACGTCCCAATAGTCGTCGGACATGTCGGCGGCTGGCCAACCTAGTCCCGAGGTCGTCGGACTTGACGGTGGCGGGCCAATCTAGTCCCGGGGTCGTGGGGACGACCCTGCAGTCGTCGGACATGTCGGCGGCTGGTCAATCTAGTCCCGGGGTCGTGGGGACGACTCTATAGTAGTCGGACATGTCGGCGGCTGGCCAACTTTGGCCCGTGGTCGTGGGGACGACCCGATAGTCGTCGGACATGTCGGCGGCTGGCCAACTTTGGCCCGTGGTCGTGGGGCGATCCGATAGTCGTCGGACATGTCGGCGGCTGGCCAACCTAGACCCGGGGTCGTGGGGACGACCCTATTGTCGTCGGACATGGCGGTGGCGGGCCAATCTAGTCCCGTGGTCGTGGGGACGACCCTATAGTCGTCGGACAAGTCGGCGGCGGGCCAACCTTGTCCCGGGGTCGTGGGGACGACCCTATAGTCGTCGGACATGACGGTGGCGGGCCAATCTAGTCCCGGGGTCGTGGGGACGACCCTATAGTCGTCGGACAAGACGGCGGCTGTCCAACTCTGGCCCGGTGTCGTGGGGACGACCCTATAGTCGTCGGACAAGTCGGCGGCGGGCCAACCTTGTCCCGGGGTCGTGGGGACGACCGTATAGTCGTCGGACATGTCGGTGGCGGGCCAATCTAGTCCCGGGGTCGTGGGGACGACCCTATAGTCATCGGACAAGACGGCGGCTGGACATCTTTGGCCCGCGGTCGTGGGGACGACCCTATAGTCGTCGGACAAGTCGGCGGCGGGCCAACCTTGTCCCGGGGTCGTGGGGACGACCCTATAGTCGTCGGACAAGACGGCGGCTGTCCAACTTTGGCCCGGTGTCGTGGGGACGACCCTATAGTCGTCGGACAAGTCGGCGGCGGGCCAACCTTGTCCCGGGGTCGTGGGGACGACCGTATAGTCGTCGGACATTTCGGCGGCTTGCCAACTTTGGCCCGGGGTCTTGGGGACGACCCTATAGTCGTCGGACATTTTGGCGGCATGCCACCTTTGGCCCGTGGTCGTGGGGACGATCCGATAGTCGTCGGACATGTCGGCGGCTGGCCAACCTAGACCCGGGGTTGTGGGGACGACCCTATTGTCGTCGGACATGGCGGTGGCGGGCCAATCTAGTCCCGTGGTCGTGGGGACGACCCTATAGTCGTCGGACATGTCGGCGGCTGGCGAACCTAGTCCCGTGGTCGTGGGGACGATCCGATAGTCGTTGGACATGACGGTGGCGGGCCATTCTAGTCCCGGGGTCGTGGGGACGACCCTATAGTCGTCGGACATGTCGGCGGCTGGCCAACTTTGGCCCGTGGTCGTGGGGACGACCCAGTAGTCGTCGGACATGTCGGCGGCTGGCCAACCTAGTCCCGAGGTCGTCGGACTTGACGGTGGCGGGCCAATCTAGTCCCGGGGTCGTGGGGACGACCCTGCAGTCGTCGGACATGTCGACGGCTGGCCAACTTTGGCCCGGTGTCGTGGGGACGACCCTATAGTCGTCGGACAAGACGGCGGCTGGACATCTTTGGCCCGCGGTCGTGGGGACGACCCTATAGTCGTCGGACAAGTCGGCGGCGGGCCAACCTTGTCCCGGGGTCGTGGGGACGACCGTATAGTCGTCGGACATGACGGTGGCGGGCCAATCTAGTCCCGGGGTCGTGGGGACGACCCTATAGTCGTCGGACAAGACGGCGGCTGTCCAACTTTGGCCCGGTGTCGTGGGGACGACCCTATAGTCGTCGGACAAGACGGCGGCTGGACATCTTTGGCCCGCGGTCGTGGGGACGACCCTATAGTCGTCGGACTTGTCGCTGGCGGGCCAATCTAGTCCCGGGGTCGTGGGGACGACCCTACAGTCGTCGGACATTTCGGCGGCTTGCCAACTTTGGCCCGGGGTCGTGGGGACGACCCTATAGTCGTCGGACATGTCGACGGCTGGCCAACCTAGTCCCGAGGTCGTGGGGACGACCCTATAGTCGTCGGACAAGACGGCGGCTGGACATCTTTGGCCCGCGGTCGTGGGGACGACCCTATAGTCGTCGGACATTTCGGCGGCTTGCCAACTTTGGCCCGGGGTCGTGGGGACGACCCTATAATCGTCGGACATTTCGGCGGCATGCCAACTTTGGCCCGGGGTCGTGGGGACGACCCTATAGTCGTTGGACATGACGGTGGCGGGCCAATCTAATCCCGGGGTCGTGGGGACGACCCTATAGTCGTCGGACAAGACGGCGGCTGGATATCCTTGGCTCGCGGTCGTGGGGACGACCCTATAGTCGTCGGACATTTCGGCGGCTTGTCAACTTTGGCCCGGGGTCGTGGGGACGACCCTATAATCGTCGGACATTTCGGCGGCATGCCAACTTTGGCCCGGGGTCGTGGGGACGACCCTATAGTCGTTGGACATGACGGTGGCGGGCCAATCTAGTCCCGGGGTCGTGGGGTCGACCCTATAGTCGTCGGACAAGACGGCGGCTGGATATCCTTGGCTCGCGGTCGTGGGGACGACCCTATAGTCGTCGGACATTTCGGCGGCTTGCCAACTTTGGCCCGGGGTCGTGGGGACGACCCTATAGTCGTCGGAAATTTCGGCGGCATGCCAACTTTGGCCCGGGGTCGTGGGGACGACCCTATAGTCGTCGGACTTGTCGCTGGCGGGCCAATCTAGTCCCGGGGTCGTGGGGACGACCCTTCGGTCGTCGGACATTTCGGCGGCATGCCATCTTTAGCCCGGGGTCGTGGGGACGACCCTATATTCGTCGAACATTTTGGCGTCTTGTCAACCTAGACCCTATAGTCGTTGGACATGACGGTGGCGGGCCAATTTAGTCCCGGGGTCGTATGGACGACCGTATAGTCGTCGGACATGTCGGCGGCTGGCCAACATTGGCCCGGGGTCGTGGGGACGGCCCAATAGTCGTTGAACATGTCGGCGGCGGGCCATCCTAGCCCCGGGGTCGTGGGGACGACCCTATATTCGTCGAACATTTTGGCGTCATGTCAACCTAGACCCGGGGTCGTGGGGACGACCCTATAGTCGTAGGACATGACGGTGGCGGGCCAATTTAGTCCCGGGGTCGTATCGACGACCCTATAGTCGTCGGACATGTCGGCGATTGGCCAACATTGGCCCGGGGTCGTGGGGACGACCCTATTGTCGTCGGACATGACGGTGGCGGGCCAATCTAGTCGTGGGGTCGTGGGGACGACCCCATAGTCGTCGGACAAGTCGGCGGCTGGCCAACTATGGCCCGGGGTCGTGGGGACGACCCAATAGTCGTCGGACATTTCGGCGGCTGGCCAACTTTGGCCCGTGGTCGTGGGGACGATCCGATTGTCGTCGGACATTTCGGCGGCTGGCCAACTATGGCCCGTGGTCGTGGGGACGATCCGATAGTCGTCGGACATGTCGGCGGCTGGCCAACTTTGGCCCGAGGTCGTGGGGACGACCCTATAGTCGTCGGACTTGACGGCGGCGGGCCAATCTAATCCCGGGGTCGTAGGGACGACCCTACAGTCGTCGGACATTTCGGCGGCTTGCCAACTTTGGCCCGGGGTAGTGGGGACGACCCTATAGTCGTCGGACATGACGGTGGCGGACCAATCTAGTCCCGGGGTCGTGGGGACGACCCTACAGTCGTCGGACATTTCGGCGGCTTGCCAACTTTGGCCCGGGGTCGTGGGGACGACCCCATAGTCGTCGGACATTTCGGCGGCTTGCCAACTTTGGCCCGGGGTCGTGGGGACGACCCCATAGTCGTCGGACATTTCGGCGGCTTGCCAACTTTGGCCCGGGGTCTTGGGGACGACCCTATAGTCGTCGGACATTTCGGCGGCTTGCCAACTTTGGCCCGGGGTCTTAGGGACGACCCTATAGTCGTCGGACATTTCGGCGGCATGCCACCTTTGGCCCGTGGTCGTGGGGACGATCCGATAGTCGTCGGACATGTCGGCGGCTGGCCAACCTAGACCCGGGGTCGTGGGGACGATCCGATAGTCGTTGGACATGACGGTGGCGGGCCATTCTAGTCCCGGGGTCGTGGGGACGACCCTATAGTCGTCGGACATGTCGGCGGCTGGCCAACTTTGGCCCGTGGTCGTGGGGACGACCCAGTAGTCGTCGGACATGTCGGCGGCGGGCCAACCTAGTCCCGAGGTCGTCGGACTTGACGGTGGCGGGCCAATCTAGTCCCGGGGTCGTGGGGACGACCCTGCAGTCGTCGGACATGTCGGCGGCTGGTGAATCTAGTCCCGGGGTCGTGGGGACGACTCTATAGTCGTCGGACATGTCGGCGGCTGGCCAACTTTGGCCCGTGGTCGTGGGGACGATCCAATAGTCGTCGGACATGTCGGCGGCTGTCCAACTTTGGCCCGGTGTCGTGGGGACGACCCTATAGTCGTCGGACATGGCGGTGGCGGGCCAACCTTGTCCCGGGGTCGTGGGGACGACCGTATAGTCGTCGGACATGACGGTGGCGGGCCAATCTAGTCCCGGGGTCGTGGGGACGACCCTATAGTCATCGGACAAGACGGCGGCTGGACATCTTTGGCCCGCGGTCGTGGGGACGACCCTATAGTCGTCGGACATTTCGGCGGCTTGCCAACTTTGGCCCGGGGTCTTGGGGACGACCCTATAGTCGTCGGACATTTCGGCGGCATGCCACCTTTGGCCCGTGGTCGTGGGGACGATCCGATAGTCGTCGGACATGTCGGCGGCTGGCCAACCTAGACCCGGGGTCGTGGGGACGACCCTATAGTCGTCGGACATGTCGGCGGCTGGCCAACTTTGGCCCGTGGTCGTGGGGACGATCCAATAGTCGTCGGACATGTCGGCGGCTTGCCAACTTTGGCCCGGGGTCTTGGGGACGACCCTATAGTCGTCGGACATTTCGGCGGCATGCCACCTTTGGCCCGTGGTCGTGGGGACGATCCGATAGTCGTCGGACATGTCGGCGGCTGGCCAACCTAGACCCGGGGTCGTGGGGACGACCCTATTGTCGTCGGACATGGCGGTGGCGGGCCAATCTAGTCCCGTGGTCGTGGGGACGACCCTATAGTCGTCGGACTTGACGGTGGCGGGCCAATCTAGTCCCGGGGTCGTGGGGACGACCCTGCAGTCGTCGGACATGTCGGCGGCTGGTCAATCTAGTCCCGGGGTCGTGGGGACGACTCTATAGTCGTCGGACATGTCGGCGGCTGGCCAACTTTGGTCCGTGGTCGTGGGGACGATCCAATAGTCGTCGGACATGTCGGCGGCTGGCCAACTTTGGCCCGTGGTCGTGGGGACGATCCGATAGTCGTCGGACATGTCGGCGGCTGGCCAACTTTGGCCCGTGGTCGTGGGGACGACCCTATAGTCTTCGGACATGACGGTAGCGGGCCAATCTAGACCGGAGGACGTGGGGACGACCCTATAGTCGTCGGACATTTCGGCGGCTGTCCAACTTTGGCCCGGTGTCGTGGGGACGACCCTATAGTCGTCGGACAAGTCGGCGGCGGGCCAACCTTGTCCCGGGGTCGTGGGGACGACCGTATAGTCGTCGGACATGACGGTGGCGGGCCAATCTAGTCCCGGGGTCGTGGGGACGACCCTATAGTCATCGGACAAGACGGCGGCTGGACATCTTTGGCCCGCGGTCGTGGGGACGACCCTATAGTCGTCGGACATTTCGGCGGCTTGCCAACTTTGGCCCGGGGTCGTGGGGACGACCCTATAGTCGTCGGACATGTCGGCGGCAGGCCAACTTTGGACCGGTGTCGTGGGGACGCGTCTATAGTCGTCGGAAATGTCGGCGCTTGGCCAACCTGGACCCGGGGTCGTGGGGACGACCCTATAGTCGTTGGACATGACGGTGGCGGGCCAATCTAGTCCCGGGGTCGTAGGGACGACCCTATAGTCGTCGGACATGTCGGCGATTGGCCAACATTGGCCCGGGGTCGTGGGGACGACCCTATAGTCGTCGGACATGTCGGCGGCTGGCCAAGCTAGTCCCGAGGTCGTGGGGACGACCCTATAGTCGTCGGACTTGACGGCGGCGGGCCAATCTAATCCCGGGGTCGTGGGGACGACCCTACAGTCGTCGGACATTTCGGCGGCTTGCCAACTTTGGCCCGGGGTAGTGGGGACGACCCTATAGTCGTCGGACATGACGGTGGCGGACCAATCTAGTCCCGGGGTCCGTGGGGACGACCCTACAGTCGTCGGACATTTCGGCGGCTTGCCAACTTTGGCCCGGGGTCGTGGGGACGACCCCATAGTCGTCGGACATTTCGGCGGCATGCCAACTTTGGCCCGGGGTCGTGGGGACGACCCTATAGTCGTCGGACATGTCGGCGGCTGGCCAACCTAGTCCCGAGGTCGTTGGGACGACTCTATAGTCGTCGGACTTGACGGTGGCGGGCCAATCTAGTCCCGGGGTCGTGGGGACGACCCTACAGTCGTCGGACATTTCGGCGGCTTGCCAACTTTGGCCCGGGTTCGTGGGGACGACCCCATAGTCGTCGGACTTGACGGTGGCGGGCCAATCTAGTCCCGGGGTCTTGGGGACGACCCTACAGTCGTCGGACATTTCGGCGGCTTGCCAACTTTGGCCCGGTGTCGTGGGGACGACCCAATAGTCGTCGGACATTTCGGCGGCTGGCCAACTTTGGCCCGTGGTCGTGGGGACGATCCGATTGTCGTCGGACATTTCGGCGGCATGCCATCTTTAGCCCGGGGTCGTGGGGACGTCCCTTTATTCGTCGAACATTTTGGCGTCTTGTCAACCTAGACCCTATAGTCGTTGGACATGACGGTGGCGGGCCAATTTAGTCCCGGGGTCGTATGGACGACCCTATAGTCGTCGGACATGTCGGCGGCTGGCCAACATTGGCCCGGGGTCGTGGGGACGGCCCAATAGTCGTTGAACATGTCGGCGGCGGGCCATCCTAGCCCCGGGGTCGTGGGGACGACCCTATTGTCGTCGGACATGACGGTGGCGGGCCAATCTAGTCCTGGGGTCTTGGGGACGACCCTACAGTCGTCGGGCATTTCGGCGGCTTGCCAACTTTGGCCCGGGGTCGTGGGTACGACCCTATAGTCGTCGGACTTGACGGTGGCGGGCCAATCTAGTCCCGGGGTCGTGGGGACAACCCTACAGTCGTCGGACATTTCGGCGGCTTGCCAACTTTGGCCCGTGGTCGTGGGGACGGCCCAATAGTCGTCGGACATGTCGGCGGCTGGCCAACTTTAGCCCGTGGTCGTGGGGACGACCCTATAGTCGGCGGACAAGACGGCGGCGGGACATCTTTGGCCCGGGGTCGTGGGGACGACCCTATAGTCGTCGGACATGTCGGCGGCTGGCCAACCTAGTCCCGAGGTCGTTGGGACGACCCTATAGTCGTCGGACTTGACGGTGGCGGGCCAATCTAGTCCCGGGGTCGTGGGGACGACCCTACAGTCGTCGGACATTTCGGCGGCTTGCCAACTTTGGCCCGGGGTCGTGGGGACGACCCTATAGTCGTCGGACTTGACGGTGGCGGGCCAATCTAGTCCCGGGGTCTTGGGGACGACCCTATAGTCGTCGGACATGTCGGCGGCTGGCCAACTTTGGCCCCGGGTCGTGGGGACGACCCAATAGTCGTCGGACATGTCGGCGGCTGGCCAACTTTGGCCCGTGCTCGTGGGGACGACCCTATAGTCGTCGGACAAGACGGCGGCTGGACATCTTTGGCCCGGGGTCGTGGGGACGACCCTATAGTCGTCGGACATGTCGGCGGCTGGCCAACCTAGTCCCGAGGTCGTGGGGACGACCCTACAGTCGTCGGACATTTCGGCGGCTTGCCAACTTTGGCCCGGGGTCGTGGGGACGACCCTATAGTCGTCGGACTTGACGGTGGCGGGCCAATCTAGTCCCGGGGTCTTGGGGACGACCCTACAGTCGTCGGACATTTCGGCGGCTTGCCAACTTAGGCCCGGTGTCGTGGGGACGACTCTATAGTCGTCGGACATGACGGTGGCGGGCCAATCTAGTCTCGGGGTCGTGGGGACGACCCTATAGTCGTCGGACATGTCAGCGGCTGGCCAACTTTGGCCCGGGGTCGTGGGGACGACCCTATAGTCGTCAGACATGTTGGCGGCTTGTCAGCCTAGTCCCGCGGTCGTGGGGACGACCCTATAGTCGTCGGACATGTCGGCGGCTGGCCAACTTTGGCCCCGGGTCGTGGGGACGACCCAATAGTCGTCGGACATGTCGGCGGCTGGCCAACTTTGGCCCGTGGTCGTGGGGACGACCCTATAGTCGTCAGACAAGACGGCGGCTGGACATCTTTGGCCCGGGGTCGTGGGGACGACCCTATAGTCGTCGGACATGTCGGCGGCTGGCCAACCTAGTCCCGAGGTCGTTGGGACGACCCTATAGTCGTCGGACTTGACGGTGGCGGGCCAATCTAGTCCCGGGGTCGTGGGGACGACCCTACAGTCGTCGGACATTTCGGCGGCTTGCCAACTTTGGCCCGGGGTCGTGCGGACGACCCTATAGTCGTCGGACTTGACGGTGGCGGGCCAATCTAGTCCCGGGGTCTTGGGGACGACCCTACAGTCGTCGGACATTTCGGCGGCTTGCCAACTTTGGCCCGGTGTCGTGGGGACGACTCTATAGTCGTGGGAAATGTCGGCGGCTGGCCAACCTGGACCCGGGGTCGTGGGGACGACCCTATAGTCGTCGGACATGTAGGCGGCTGGCCAACTTTGGCCCGGTGTCGTGGGGACGACTCTATAGTCGTCGGAAATGTCGGCGGCTGGCCAACCTGGACCCGGGGTCGTGGGGACGACCCTATAGTCGTTGAACATGTCGGCGGCTGGCCAACATTGGCCCGGGGTCGTGGGGGCGACCCTACAGTCGTCGGACATTTCGGCGGCATGCCATCTTTAGCCCGGGGTCGTGGGGACGACCCTATATTCGTCGAACATTTTGGCGTCTTGACAACCTAGACCCTATAGTCGTCGGACATGACGGTGGCTAGCCAATTTAGTCCCGGGGTCGTATGGACGACCCTATAGTCGTCGGACATGTCGGCGGCTGGCCAACATTGGCCCGGGGTCGTGGGGACGGCCCAATAGTCGTTGAACATGTCGGCGGCGGGCCATCCTAGCCCCGGGGTCGTGGGGACAACCCTATTGTCGTCGGACATGACGGTGGCGGGCCAATCTAGTCCTGGGGTCTTGGGGACGACCCTACAGTCGTCGGACATTTCGGCGGCATGCCAACTTTGGCCCGGGGTCGTGGGGACGACCCTATAGTCGTCGGACTTGACGGTGGCGGGCCAATCTAGTCCCGGGGTCGTGGGGACGACCCTATAGTCGTCAGACAAGTCGGCGGCGGGCCTACCTAGTCCCGGGGTCGTGGGGACGACCCTATAGTCGTCGGACAAGTCAGCGGCTGGCCTACATTGGCCCGTGGTCGTGGGGACGACCATATAGTCGTCGGACATGTCGGCGGCTTGCCAACTTTGGCCCGGGGTCGTGGGGACGACCCTATACTCGTCGGACATGTCGGCGGCTGGCCAACTTAGTCCCGAGGTCGTGGTAGCGACCCTACAGTCGTCGGACATGTCGGTGGCTGGCTAACATTGGCCCGTGGTCGTGGGGACGACCCAATAGTCGTTGGACATATCGGCGGCTGGCCAACTTTGGCCCATGGTCGTGGGGACGACCCTATTGTCGTTGGACATGACGGTGGCGGGCCAATCTAGTCCCGGGTTCGTAGGGACGACCCTATAGTCGTCGGACATGTCGGCGATTGGCCAACATTGGCCCGGGGTCGTGGGGACGACCCTATAGTCGTCGGAGAAGACGGCGGCTGGACATCTTTGGCCCGGGGTCGTGGGGACGACCCTATAGTCGTCGGACATTTCGGCGGCATGCCACCTTTGGCCCGGGGTCGTGGGGACGACCCTATAGTCGTCGGACATGTCGGCGGCTGGCCAACCTTGTCCCGAGGTCGTGGGGACGACCGTATAGTCGTCGGACATGTCGGCGGCTGGCCAACCTAGCCCCGGGGTCGTGGGGGCGACCCTACAGTCGTCGGACATTTCGGCGGCCTGCCAACTTTGGCCCGGGGCCGTGGGGACGACCCTATAGTCGTCGGACATGTCGGCGATTGGCCATCATTGGCCCGGGGTCGTGGGGACGACCCTATAGTCGTCGGAGAAGACGGCGGCTGGACATCTTTGGCCCGCGGTCCTGGGGACGACCCTATAGTCGTCGGACATTTCGGCGGCATGCCATCTTTGCCCCGGGGTCGTGGGGACGACCCTATAGTCGTTGGACATGACGGTGGCGGGCCAATCTAGTCCCGGGGTCGTGGGGACGACCCTACAGTCGTCGGACAAGACGGCGGCTGGACATCATTGGCCCGGGGTCGTGGGGACGACCCTATAGTCGTCGGACATGTCGGCGGCTGGCCAACCTAGTCCCGAGGTCGTGGGGACGACCCTATAGTTGTCGGACTTGACGGTGGCGGGCCACTCTAGTCCCGGGGTCGTGGGGACGACCCTATAGTCGTCGGACATGTCGGCGGCTGGCTAACATTGGCCCGTGGTCGTGGGGACGACCCAATAGTCGTTGGACATATCGGCGGCTGGCCAACCTAGTCCCGAGGTCGTGGGGACGACCCTATAGTTGTCGGACTTGACGGTGGCGGGCCACTCTAGTCCCGGGGTCGTGGGGACGACCCTATAGTCGTCGGACATGTCGGCGGCTGGCTAACATTGGCCCGTGGTCGTGGGGACGACCCAATAGTCGTTGGACATATCGGCGGCTGGCCAACTTTGGCCCGTGGTCGTGGGGACGACCCTATAGTCGTCGGACATGTCGGTGGCGGGCCAGTCTAGTCCCGGGTCGTGGGCACGACCCTATAGTCGTCGGACATGTCGGCGGCTGGCCAACTTGGGCCCGTGGTCGTGGGGAGGACCCTATACTCGTCGGACAAGACGGCGGCGTACCAACCTAGTCCGGGGGTCGTGGGGACGACCCTATAGTCGTCGGAAATGACGGTGGCGGGCCAATCTAGTCCCGGGGTCGTGGGGACGACCCTATAGTCGTCGGACCAGACGGCGGCTGGCCTACATTGGCCCGTGGTTGTGGGGACGACCATATAGTCGTCGGACATGTCGGCGGCTTGCCAACTTTGGCCCGGGGTCGTGGGGACGACCCTATACTCGTCGGACATGTCGGTGGCTGGCTAACATTGGCCCGTGGTCGTGGGGACGACCCAATAGTCGTTGGACATATCGGCGGCTGGCCAACTTTGGCCCGTGGTCGTGGGGACGACCCTATAGTCGTCGGACATGTCGGTGGCGGGCCAGTCTAGTCCCGGGTCGTGGGCACGACCCTATAGTCGTCGGACATGTCGGCGGCTGGCCAACTTGGGCCCGTGGTCGTGGGGAGGACCCTATACTCGTCGGACAAGACGGCGGCGTACCAACCTAGTCCGGGGGTCGTGGGGACGACCCTATAGTCGTCGGAAATGACGGTGGCGGGCCAATCTAGTCCCGGGGTCGTGGGGACGACCCTATAGTCGTCGGATAAGTCGGCGGCGAGCCAATCTAGTCCCGCGGTCGTGGGGACGACCCTGTAGTTGTCGGACAAGTCAGCGGCTGGCCAACATTGGCCCGTGGTCGTGGGGACGACCATATAGTCGTCGGACATGACGGTGGCGGGCCACTCTAGTCCCGGGTCGTGGGGATGACCCTATAGTCGTCGGACATGTCGGCGGCTGGCCAACTTTGGCCCGGGGTCGTGGAGACGACCCTATAGTCGTCAGACATGACGGTGGCGAGCCAACCTAGTCCCTGGGTCGTGGGGACGACCCTATAGTCGTCGGACAAGTCGGCGGCCGGTCAACCTAGTCCGGGGGTCGTGGGGACGACCCTATAGTCGTCGGACATGACGGTGGCGGGCCAGTCTAGTCCCGGGTCGTGGGGACGACCCTATAGTCGTCGGACATGTCGGCGGCTGGCCAACTTTGGCCCGTGGTCGTGGGGACGACCCTATAGTCGTCGGACATAACGGTGGCGGGCCAATCTAGTCCCGGGGTCGTGGGGACGACCCTATAGTCGTCAGACAAGTCGGCGGCGGGCGTACCTAGTCCCGGGGTCGTGGGGACGACCCTATAGTCGTCGGACAAGTCAGCGGCTGGCCTACATTGGCCCGTGGTCGTGGGGACGACCATATAGTCGTCGGACATGACGGTGGCGGGCCAGTCTAGTCCCGGGTCATGGGGGCGACCCTATAGTCGCCGGACAAGTCGGCGGCTGACCAACTTTGGCCCGTGGTCGTGGGGACGACCCTATAGTCGTCGGACATGTCGGCGGCTGTCCAACCTAGTCCCGGCGTCGTGGGGACGATCCTATAGTCGTCGGACATGTCGGCGGCGAGCCATCCTAGTCCGGGGCCGTGGGGCGACCCAATAGTCGTCGGACAAGTCGGCGGCTGACCAACTTTGGCCCATGGTCGTGGGGACGACCCTATAGTCGTCGGAAATGTCGGTGCCTGGTCAACTTTGGCCCGAGGCCGTGGGGACGATTCTATAGTCGCCGGACATGTCGGCGGCTGGCCAATCTAGTCCCGGGGTCGTGGGGACGACCCTATATTTGTCGAACATTTTGGCGGCTTGTCAACCTAGTCCCGGGGTCGTGGGGACGACCCTATAGTCGTTGGACATGACGGTGGCGGGCCAATTTAGTCCCGGGGTCGTGGGGACGACCCTATAGTCGTCGGACTTGACGGTGGCGGGCCAATCTAATCCCGGGGTCGTGGGGACGACCCTATAGTCGTCGGACAAGACGGCGGCTGGCCAACCTAGTCCCGAGGTCGTGGGGACGACCCTATACTCGTTGGACATGACGGTGGCGGGCCAATTTAGTCCCGGGGTCGTGGGGACGACCCTATAGTCGTCGGACTTGACGGTGGCGGGCCAATCTAATCCCGGGGTCGTGGGGACGACCCTACACTCGTCGGACATTTCGGCGGCTTGTCAACCTAGACCCGGGGTCGTGGGGACGACCCTATAGTCGTCGGACATGTCGGCGGCTGGCCAACTTTGGCCCGGGGTCGTGGGGACGACCCTATAGTCGTCGGACATGACGGTGGCGGGCCATTCTAGTCCCGGGGACATGGGGACGACCCTATAGTCGTCGGACATGTCGGCGATTGGCCAACATTGGCCCGGGGTCGTGGGGACGACCCTATAGTCGTCGGACATGTCGGCGGCTGGCCAACTTTGGCCCATGGTCGTGGGGACGATCCAATAGTCGTCGGACATGTCGGCGGCGGGCCAACCTGGACTCGGGGTCGTGGGGACGACCCTATAGTCGTCGGACATGGCGGTGGCGGGCCAATCTAGTCCCGTGGTCGTGGGGACGACCCTATAGTCTTCGGACATGACGGTAGCGGGCCAATCTCGACCCGAGGTCCTGGGTACGACCCTATAGTCGTCGGACAAGTCGGCGGCGGGCCAACCTTGTCCCGGGGTCGTGGGGACGACCCTATAGTCGTCGGACATGTTGGCGGCTTGTCAGCCTAGTCCCGGGGTGGTGGGTACGACCCTATAGTCGTCGGACAAGTCGGCGGCGGGCCAACCTTGTCCCGGGGTCGTGGGGACGACCCTATATTCGTCGGACATGTCGGCAGCTGGCCAACTTTGGCCCGGGGTCGTGGGGACGACCCTATAGTCGTCGGACATGTCGGCGGCTGGCCAACTTTCGCCCCTGGTTGTGGGGACGACCCTATAGTCGTTGGACATGACGGTGGCGGGCCAATCTAGTCCCTGGGTCGTAGGGACGACCCTATAGTCGTTGGACATGTCGGCGATTGGCCAGCATTGGCCCGGGGTCGTGGGGACGACCCTATAGTCGTCGGACATGTCGGCGGCTGGCCAACTTTGGCGCTTGGTCGTGGGGACGATCCGATTGTCGTCGGACATGTCGGCGGCTGGCCAACTTTGGCCCGTGGTCGTGGGGACGATCCAATAGTCGTCGGACATGTCGGCGGCTGGCCAACTTTGGCGCGTGGGCGTGGGGACGATCCGATGGTCGTCGGACATGTCGGCGGCTGGCCAACCTAGACCCGGGGTCGTGGGGACGACCCTATTGTCGTCGGACATGGCGGTGGCGGGCCAATCTAGTCCCGTGGTCGTGGGGACGACCCTATAGTCTTCGGACATGACGGTAGCGGGCCAATCTAGACCCGAGGTCCTGGGGACGACCCTATAGTAGTCGGACATGTCGGCGGCTGTCCAACTTTGGCCCGGGGTCGTGGGGACGACCCTATTGTCGTCGGACATGGCGGTGGCGGGCCAATCTAGTCCCGTGGTCGTGGGGACGACCCTATAGTCTTCGGACATGACGGTAGCGGGCCAATCTCGACCCGAGGTCCTGGGGACGACCCTATAGTAGTCGGACATGTCGGCGGCTGTCCAACTTTGGCCCGGTGTCGTGGGGACGACTGTATAGTCGTCGGACATTTCGGCGGCTTGCCAACTTTGGCCCGGGGTCGTGGGGACGACTCTATAGTCGTCGGAAAAGTCGGCGGCTGGCCAACCTGGACTCGGGGTCGTGGGGACGACCCTATAGTCGTCGGACAAGACGGCGGCTGGACATCTTTGGCCCGGGGTCGTGGGGACGGACCGATTGTCGTCGGACATGTCGGCGGCTGGCCAACCTAGACCCGGGGTCGTGAGGACGACCCTATTGTCGTCGGACATGGCGGTGGCGGGCCAATCTAGTCCCGTGGTCGTGGGGACGACCCTATAGTCGTCGGACATGACGGTGGCGGGCCAGTCTAGTCCCGGGTCATGGGGACGACCCTATAGTCGTCGGACATGACAGTGGCGGGCCAATCTAGTCCCTGGGTCGTGGGGACGACCCAACAGTCGTCGGATATTTCGGCGGCTGGCCAACTTTGGCCCGGTGTCGTGGGGACGACCCAATAGTCGTCGGACATGACGGCGGCTGGCCAACTTTGGCCCGTGGTCGTGGGGACGACCCTATAGTCGTCGGACTTGACGGCGGCGTGCCAATCTAGTCCCGGGGTTGTGGGGACGACCCTACAGTCGTCGGACATTTCGGCGGCTTGCCAACTTTGGCCCGGTGTCGTGGGGACGACCCAATAGTCGTCGGACATGTCGGCGGCTGGCCAACTTTGGCCCGTGGTCGTGGGGACGATCCGATAGTCGTTGGACATGACGGTGGCGGGCCAATCTAGTCCCGGGGTCGTGGGGACGACCCTATAGTCGTCGGACTTGTCGGTGGCGGGCCAATCTAGTCCCGGGGTCGTGGGGACGACCCTATAGTCGTCAGACATGTCGGCGGCTGGCCAACCTAGTCCCGGGGTCGTGGGGACGACCCTATAGTCGTCGGACATTTCGGCGGCTTGCCAACTTTGGCCCGGGGTCGTGGGGACGACCCTATAGTCGTCGGACATGTCAGCGTGTTCGAGAAAAGAGGCATTCTTGCGCCATCTTACAGAACCGTCAATAATTAGGCGATTAGCAGCTCAGCCCGCTGACTCATGTGGAGCCGCGATCACGATCCCTTCCCTCGATTCGCGATCGATGGAAGGGGGAGACTTCTTCCTTCCAGGAAACCGACGGCGTTTTTCCTGGATCACTCTGTTCGCGATTTCGCTACGCTATACACGCTTCTTTCTTACGCTACGCTTTACTCTTGTGCACTTGCTGCTTTGCTACGCTACTAAATCGCGCTGTAACTTGCTATAGTGCTTTCGGGTTTGTCGCGCCTGCTTGCGTCAAACGCTTCTGTTAAAATAGTTTAGTTATTGTAAATAGTGTGTAATTTATTGTAACATTGTACATAGACTCAATATAATCGTGAACGTTTCGTTGAAGTCCTCGTGCCTCAGAGAGATAACGCCTCCTCGTCGTGCTTTAAGAGGCTCCTACAATTCCTTGCCCGATCCGCTGATAAGCTTTCTAACATTTTTGGTCCTTCGAGCCGGATCGGCGCTTGTGAAAACAGTTCGCGACCGTCAACCAGTGCCGGGTAACCGTCGCGCGTGACCTCCACCTGAAAACAGTGAATCATAGCATAACGAGTCAGTGCGACCTTAACGGCCTAATCTTGCGCGTTTGAATATCTGAGGACAATGGATACGTTACTGGAAAGCCAAAACGAGCTGGTGCACCGAATCTCTCGTGCCTTCGAAAATCTAAAGAAGCTAGGTGCTGCTAACATCACTCCGGGAGCCGTCGAGACGCGGTTGGACCGATTACGAAAAAATTGGACTAAATTCGACCAGCAGCATGATCAAATGCTTGCGCTGGTCGCTCCAGGAGATCGAGAGATACCTTATTTTAAAGAGATACTCTACGAGGTGACGGAGGAGCTGTTCCTTGTCCAGGAAGCGATGTTCGTCGATAAGTTGCAGTCTCTTAATACTGATCGCTGCGAACCAGGAATAACGAACACTCCCACGACAACAGTCGTGCATTCCAAGGCCTCCTTACCTCGACTACCATTGCCAGATTTTGACGGGAACTACGACTCGTGGCCAGAATTTCGAGATCTCTTCCGATCCCTCGTCATCCGCGACGGGAGTCTTACGGACGTTGAACGCCTCCATTATCTGCGGGGATGCCTAAAGGGCGACGCTCTCCTTGCCCTCAGGAATCTCCCTGTGAGAGCTGCGACGTTCGCCCGCGCTTGGGATATACTACAGGACCATTATGAAAATGAGAGGCTGCTAGTACAAGCGCAAATGGCCACTATATTTGGCTTACCGACGCTCACTCGTGAGTCGGCTACGGAACTGAAAACCTTCTATTTTACTATTTGTGACTGCGTCGAAGCCCTTGCTGCCATGGATCGCCCGTTTGATGCCTCAGGAGACTGGCTGGTTTATTGGCTGGTCGAAAGGCTGGACCAGCAATCACGAAGAGAGTGGGAGACTCAGCTCGGCCCCAAGACCACCCCTCCGACTTTTCAGGAACTCAAGGCGTTCATTAAGAATCGCATTATCACCGTTGGAGCGTTGGAAGGTGGCAAAACTAAAGGCCAAGGTACGTCTAAAGCTGCCGGGAACCAGAAGTCTGCGAAGGTGTTGCAGGTCTCTAAGACCAACCGCTATCAAGCACCGTGCGGGTTGTGTGGAGCCAACCATTTCGTTCTCTTCTGTGACGTTTACAAATCCAAAACCGTGCACGAACGTCGTGAAGCACTAACGACAGCTAACTTGTGCTATAATTGCCTCGGACGCCATCAAGTGAATGAGTGCGGTTCGGAGAAACGGTGTCAACTGTGCAACGGGAAACACCACACCACCATCCATGAGGACAGCGCGGACACTGGCACCGGTGAAGAGGTTACTGCTAACACCTCTAGCTGTACCTCGAGCGCTCCTGCTGTGCTCCTGGCCACTGCGCGCGTAAAAGTGTTGCAACCCGACGGCGATTCCAGAATTGTGCGAGCCCTCGTCGACCAAGGTAGCGAGGTGTCCCTGATCACCGCCGCATTGGCTCAGCAGCTACGCCTACCGCGGAGATCAGCCAACATACGCCTCATCGGCGTCGGGAAACAGCTCCCCGAGCGGGTCCGAGGAAAGGTGCAGCTGAAATTCACCGCACACACTAACGCTACGAAGAGGCATCTAATAGAAGCCTTGGTGCTGCCACAAATTACGGCGTACCAGCCACGTCTCGGCAACCAAGTTTCGACATGGACTCACCTCCAAGGACTCCCACTAGCGGATCCCAGCTATGACGGAGACGGGCCAATTGATCTGTTACTGGGAGCCGATGCCTATGCCCTCATACTGCGGGACGGTCTCATTAAAGGTGGCATCGGTGAACCCATGGCCCAGAACACGACGCTGGGTTGGATCGTGTCAGGGCCAGCCACAAAGGGATTGAGAAGTGATGACGCCGGCAACCATGCTCTCGCGACACTCCAATGCACGGCGACTGAGGAGCTCGTGCCGCTAGTACGCCGCTTCTGGGAACAGGAAGAAGTCGTGGTGACACCAGCCTACACGGCCGAAGAACAGAGCTGCGAGGACCATTATCGGACCACTCACCAGCGTTTACCGTCCGGTCGCTACATGGTCCGACTTCCATTCCACATCGATCGAGAGCTCGGAGAGTCCCATCATGGAGCCCAACGCATGCTGCTACGGATGGAGGCCAAATTCCGCAGGGATCCCATCTTCGCTCAGGCCTACGGAGAATTCATGCGTGAGTACATGCAACTCACGCACATGACCAAAGTTCATGGGGACATTACAGGGCCAGCTTTCTATCTGCCACATCACGGAGTGCTAAAGGAAAGCAGTACAACCACTAGACTGCGAGTGGTATTCAACGGCTCGTACGTCACCTCATCTGGTCACTCCCTGAACGAGCGACTGATGATAGGACCTAATCTTCTCCCCAGTCTGCACCAACTCGTGCTGCGTTGGCGTATACATCGTGTCTGCCTCACCGCAGACATTGAGAAAATGTATAGGCAGATACTCCTCCATCCAGATGATCGCCAATTTCAACTAGTTCTGTGGAGAGAAAACGAGGACACGGACATGGACACTTACACCCTCAACACGGTGACGTACGGCCTAGCCTGTGCACCATTCCTTGCTATTCGGACGCTGAAGCAATTGGCCGACGATGAACGAGCCCGACATCCAAGAGCGGCGGCCATCCTGGAACGTGACGTGTACGTGGATGACGTCGTGACTGGTGCCGACTCCGTGCAGGAGGCACTCGAACTACAAGACGACTTGCGTCAACTATGCACGGCGGGCGGCTTCAATCTACGGAAATGGGCGTCCAACCAACCAGCACTGATGGAGCAGGTCCCCACCGGCGACGCTATCCCGGAATGCAAGTGGCAAGCTGACGAAACCCATCAAGCCCTGGGCGTCCACTGGAGCCCAGCCGATGACAGCTTCAGGGTCCGAGTGCAGCCAATCCAACCGGACTACGAAGTGACGCGGCGAACGGTCCTATCTACAATTGCGAAAATATTTGATCCACTAGGACTGGTATCCCCGGTAACGGTCAATGCCAAAATATTTATGCAATCACTGTGGCTTATCAATTTAGATTGGGACACCCCTCTTCCGTCGACTGAGACCAACTACTGGCGTCACTTCATTAGCGAACTACCAGAGCTAAACCACATCGTCGTTCCCCGCTGGCTCGGCCTACACCGGTCACCTCAACGCCTAGAACTTCATGGTTTCGCCGACGCTTCGGAGCGAGCCTATGCAGCGGTGATATATCTCCGAGTGGTGGACTGCGATGGCGCCATCCGGACCCAGCTGGTCACTGCTAAGACCAAGGTGGCTCCGTTAAAAAAAATCTCACTACCACGACTCGAACTCTGTGCTGCTACCCTGCTGACCCGCCTAGCGACGCTCACATCCAAGAGCCTGGAATTGGAGAACATTGCTGTTCATTTGTGGAGTGACTCTACGATTACTCTCTCATGGATCCAAGGTCACCCGGCACGCTGGAAGACATACGTGGCCAATCGCGTGTCGGAAATCCAGCTCGCACTGCCTGATGCTCACTGGCACCATGTCTGCAGCCAGGACAATCCAGCAGACTGCGCTTCGAGAGGGCTCGCTCCCAGCCAGCTACCAGACTTCGATCTTTGGTGGACCGGACCCTCCTGGCTGACTTCACCATCAGGATGGGACGATGGGGAGCAACTTGCGGTGCTGTCGACGGATCTCGAGAGCAGGACTACTGCTGTCGTGTCGTCTCCTGGTGATCCTGCACATGGCGAGGAAATTTTAAACAGGCACTCATGTATATCTTCTCTCTTTAGAACCACCGCCTGGTGCTTGCGGTGGCTCCCACGACATTCAACAGCCACACGAGGAGAGTACCTGACACCTGCAGAGATAGAGGCAGCCCGAACGCGATGGCTCCGTCTCGTCCAGCATCAGATGTTTGCAGCGGACATCCAGCAGCTGGAACAAGGACGTCCGCTCCCAAGCCGCAGCAAGCTGCTAGCACTTCATCCGTACCTGGACGATCAAGGTCTCCTGCGAGTCGGGGGTCGCCTGCGCCACTCAGCGCTGCCTTCGGATGCCCAACATCAGGTCATTCTCCCAAATGATCACAGACTGACGGAACTAGTGGTTGACGAGGCCCATCAGCGCACGCTGCATGGAGGAACGCAGCTAACTCTGTCCACCTTGAGGCAACACTATTGGATTCTGCAGGGCAGACAGCGAGTCAAGGCCCTGATTCACCGCTGCGTCACCTGTACACGATGGCGAGCAACCACAGGGAGACAGCTTATGGGAGACTTACCAGAGCGCAGGGTGACTCCAGCCCGCCCTTTCTTACATGTGGGGCTAGACTACGCTGGACCCCTCACGCTTTTGGCCATACGGGGAAGAGGATGCCGTACACACAAAGGCTACGTCGCTCTCTTTGTATGCCTGTGTACTCGTGCGGTTCACTTAGAGTTGGTTTCAGATTGCAGCACTGAAGCCTTCCTCGCGGCTCTACGACGTTTTACATCCCGTCGAGGACTCTGCACTGTCATTCAGAGCGACCGGGGAACCAACTTCATGGGAGCTGCCCGCGAACTGCGGGAAATGCTGGCGCACCTTGAAAACAATCATGAGGTCATCCGATCTACTCTACTGAGGGACGGCATCGAGTGGCGCTTCAACCCTCCTGCTGCTCCTCACTTCGGAGGACTCTGGGAAGCAGCCGTGAAGTCCACTAAACATCATCTTCGGCGCGTGGTGGGCGATCAGCATCTTACTTTCGAGGAGATGACAACGCTGCTCTCCCAAATCGAAGCCTGCCTGAACTCGCGGCCTCTACAGGCAATCAGCGACGATCCTGGGGACCTGAACGCCTTGACACCAGGGCACTTTATCATCGGAGAGCCACTCCTCAGTCTGCCAGATCCTCCCATCGACGACGTTCCCCCGACCAGGCTCTCACGATGGCACCTTCTGCAACACATGCGGTTGCAGTTTTGGAAGCGGTGGGCCGCCGAATACTTACAGTCTCTTCAAGCACGCAACAAATGGACCCACCAGCACCCGCAGCCCCGAGTCGGAGACTTGTGTCTCATCAAGTCAGAGTTGACTTCACCGGCGCGGTGGCCGCTTGCCCGAGTCACAACACTGCACCCTGGTCCTGATGGGTTAACTCGCGTCGCAACGGTTAAAACTTCCTGCTCAGAATTCGTGCGACCGATTTGTAAATTAGTTTTTCTTCCAATTACACAGGGCACTGATGCAACCACGCCAGTCGCTGACCGGATTTCGCCCTAGATCACTCGACACTTTCACCTCCGTTGCCTGACGCCTCCACATGGGTCCAGCGGCGCTGCTGCTACGCGTTCGGACCACGCCCTATCGACCAACGCATCGATCGCCAGCAATCTTCACACTATTCATCGGGCGATGAATGCCGGGGAATAAATGTTCGAGAAAAGAGGCATTCTTGCGCCATCTTACAGAACCGTCAATAATTAGGCGATTAGCGGCTCAGCCCGCTGACTCATGTGGAGCCGCGATCACGATCCCTTCCCTCGATTCGCGATCGATGGAAGGGGGAGACTTCTTCCTTCCAGGAAACCGACGGCGTTTTTCCTGGATCACTCTGTTCGCGATTTCGCTACGCTATACACGCTTCTTTCTTACGCTACGCTTTACTCTTGTGCACTTGCTGCTTTGCTACGCTACTAAATCGCGCTGTAACTTGCTATAGTGCTTTCGGGTTTGTCGCGCCTGCTTGCGTCAAACGCTTCTGTTAAAATAGTTTAGTTATTGTAAATAGTGTGTAATTTATTGTAACATTGTACATAGACTCAATATAATCGTGAACGTTTCGTTGAAGTCCTCGTGCCTCAGAGAGATAACGCCTCCTCGTCGTGCTTTAAGAGGCTCCTACAATTCCTTGCCCGATCCGCTGATAAGCTTTCTAACACAGCGGCTGGCCAACTTTGGCCCGTGGTTGTGGGGACGACCCTATAGTCGTTGGACATGACGGTGGCGGGCCAATCTAGTCCCGGGGTCGTGGGGACGACCCTATAGTCGTCGGACATGTTGGCGGCTTGTCAGCCTAGTCCCGGGGTGGTGGGTACGACCCTATAGTCGTCGGACAAGTCGGCGGCGGGCCAACCTTGTCCCGGGGTCGTGGGGACGACCCTATATTCGTCGGACATGTCGGCAGCTGGCCAACTTTGGCCCGGGGTCGTGGGGACGACCCTATAGTCGTCGGACATGTCGGCGGCTGGCCAACTTTCGCCCCTGGTTGTGGGGACGACCCTATAGTCGTTGGACATGACGGTGGCGGGCCAATCTAGTCCCTGGGTCGTAGGGACGACCCTATAGTCGTTGGACATGTCGGCGATTGGCCAACATTGGCCCGGGGTCGTGGGGACGACCCTATAGTCGTCGGACATGTCGGCGGCTGGCCAACTTTGGCGCGTGGTCGTGGGGACGATCCGATTGTCGTCGGACATGTCGGCGGCTGGCCAACTTTGGCCCGTGGTCGTGGGGACGATCCAATAGTCGTCGGACATGTCGGCGGCTGGCCAACTTTGGCGCGTGGGCGTGGGGACGATCCGATGGTCGTCGGACATGTCGGCGGCTGGCCAACCTAGACCCGGGGTCGTGGGGACGACCCTATTGTCGTCGGACATGGCGGTGGCGGGCCAATCTAGTCCCGTGGTCGTGGGGACGACCCTATAGTCTTCGGACATGACGGTAGCGGGCCAATCTAGACCCGAGGTCTTGGGGACGACCCTATAGTAGTCGGACATGTCGGCGGCTGTCCAACTTTGGCCCGCTGTCGTGGGGACGACCCTATAGTCGTCGGACATGTCGGCGGCTGGCCAACTTTGGCCCGGTGTCGTGGGGACGACTCTATAGTCGTCGGAAATGTCGGCGGCTGGCCAACCTGGACCCGGGGTCGTGGGGACGACCCTATTGTCGTCGGACATGGCGGTGGCGGGCCAATCTAGTCCCGTGGTCGTGCGGACGACCCTATAGTCTTCGGACATGACGGTAGCGGGCCAATCTCGACCCGAGGTCCTGGGGACGACCCTATAGTAGTCGGACATGTCGGCGGCTTGCCAACTTTGGCCCGGGGTCGTGGGGACGACTGTATAGTCGTCGGACATTTCGGCGGCTTGCCAACTTTGGCCCGGGGTCGTGGGGACGACTCTATAGTCGTCGGAAATGTCGGCGGCTGGCCAACCTGGACTCGGGGTCGTGGGGACGACCCTATAGTCGTCGGACAAGACGGCGGCTGGACATCTTTGGCCCGGGGTCGTGGGGACGGACCGATTGTCGTCGGACATGTCGGCGGCTGGCCAACCTAGGCCCGGGGTCGTGGGGACGACCCTATTGTCGTCGGACATGGCGGTGGCGGGCCAATCTAGTCCCGTGGTCGTGGGGACGACCCTATAGTCTTCGGACATGACGGTAGCGGGCCAATCTAGACCCGAGGTCCTGGGGACGACCCTATAGTAGTCGGACATGTCGGCGGCTGTCCAACTTTGGCCCGGTGTCGTGGGGACGACTCTATAGTCGTCGGACATGTCGGCGGCTGGCCAACCTAGACCCGGGGTCGTGGGGACGACCCTATTGTCGTCGGACATGACGGTGGCGGGCCAATCTAGTCCCGGGGTCGTGGGGACGACCCTATAGTCGTTGGACATGACGGTGGCGGGCTAATCTAGTCCCTGGGTCGTAGGGACGACCCTATAGTAGTCGGACATGTCGGCGGCTGTCCAACTTTGGCCCGGTGTCGTGGGGACGACTGTATAGTCGTCGGAAATGTCGGTGGCTGGCCAACCTGGACCCGGGGTCGTGGGGACGACCGTATAGTCGGCGGACTTGACGGTGTCGGGCCAATCTAGTCCCGGGGTTGTGGGGACGACCCTATAGTCGTCGGACATGTCGGCGGCTGGCCAACTTTGGCCCGGTGTCGTGGGGACGACTCTATAGTCGTCGGAAATGTCGGCGGCTGGACAACCTGGACCCGGGGTCGTGGAGACGACCCTATTGTCGTCGGACATGACGGTGGCGGGCCAATCTAGTCTCGGGGTCGTGGGGACGACCCTATAGTCGTCGGACATGTCGGCGGCTGGCCAACTTTGGCGCGTGGTCGTGGGGACGATCCGATTGTCGTCGGACATGTCGGCGGCTGGCCAACCTAGACCGGGGGTCGTGGGGACGACCCTATTGTCGTCGGACATGGCGGTGGCGGGCCAATCTAGTCCCGTGGTCGTCGGGACGACCCTATAGTCTTCGGACATGACGGTAGCGGGCCAATCTAGACCCGAGGTCGTGGGGACGACCCTATAGTAGTCGGACATGTCGGCGGCTATCCAACTTTGGCCCGGTGTCGTGGGGACGACTCTATAGTCGTCGGACATGTCGGCGGCTGGCCAACCTAGACCCGGGGTCGTGGGGACGATCCTATAATCGTTGGACATGACGGTGGCGGGCCAATCTAGTCCCGGGGTCGTAGGGACGACCCTATAGTCGTCGGACATGTTGGCGATTGGCCAACATTGGCCCGGGGTCGTCGGGACGACCCTATAGTCGTCGGACATGTCGGCAGCTGGCCAACTTTGGACCGGTGTCGTGGGGACGACCCTATAGTCTTCGGACATGACGGTAGCGGGCCAATCTAGACCCGAGGTCGTGGGGACGACCCTATAGTCGTCGGACATGTCGGCGGCGGGCCAACTTTGGCCCGGGGTCGTGGGGGCGACCCTATACTCGTCGGACATGTTGGCGGCTTGTCAGCCTAGTCCCGGGGTCGTGGGTACGACCCTACAGTCGTCGGACATTTCGGCGGCTTGCCAACTTTGGCCCGGGGTCGTGGGGACGACCCTATAGTCGTCGGACATGTTGGCGGCTTGTCAGCCTAGTCCCGGGGTCGTGGGTACGACCCTACAGTCGTCGGACATTTCGGCGGCTTGCCAACTTCGGCCCGGGGTCGTGGGGACGACCCTATAGTCGTCGGACATGTTGGCGGCTTGTCAGCCTAGTCCCGGGGTCGTGGGTACGACCCTACAGTCGTCGGACATTTCGGCGGCTTGCCAAGTTTGGCCCGGGGTCGTGGGGACGACCCTATAGTCGTCGGACTTGACGGTGGCGGGCCAATCTAGTCCCGAGGTCGTGGGGACGACCCTATAGTCGTCGGACATGTCGGCGGCTGGCCAACTTTGGCGCGTGGTCGTGGGGACGATCCGATTGTCGTCGGACATGTCGGCGGCTGGCCAACCTAGACCCGGGGTCGTGGGGACGACCCTATTGTCGTCGGACAAGGCGGTGGCGGGCCAATCTAGTCCCGGGGTCGTGGGGACGACCCTATAGTCGTCGGACTTGTCGGTGGCGGGCCAATCTAGTCCGGGGGTCGTGGGGACGACCCTATAGTCGTCGGACTTGTCGGTGGCGGGCCAATCTAGTCCGGGGGTCGTGGGGACGACCCTATAGTCGTTGGACATGACGGTGGCGGGCTAATCTAGTCCCGGGGTCGTAGGGACGACCCTATAGTCGTTGGACATGTCGGCGATTGGCCAACATCGGCCCGGGGTCGTGGGGACGACCCTATAGTCGTCGGACATGTCGGCGGCTGGCCAACCTAGTCCCGAGGTCGTCGGACTTGACGGTGGCGGGCCAATCTAGTCCCGGGGTCGTGGGGACGACCCTATAGTCGTCGGACATGTCGGCGGCTGGCCAACTTTGGCCCGTGGTCGTGGGGACGATCCAATAGTCGTCGGACATGTCGGCGGCTGGCCAACTTTGGCGCGTGGGCGTGGGGACGGTCCGATTGTCGTCGGACATGTCGGCGGCTGGCCAACCTAGACCCGGGGTCGTGGGGACGACCCTATTGTCGTCGGACAAGGCGGTGGCGGGCCAATCTAGTCCCGGGGTCGTGGGGACGACCCTATAGTCGTCGGACATGACGGTGGCGGGCCAATCTACTCCGGGGGTCGTGGGGACGACCCTACAGTCGTCGGACTTTTCGGCGGCTTGCCAACTTTGGCCCGGGGTCGTGGGGACGATCCAATAGTCGTCGGACATGTCGGCGGCTGGTCAACTTTGGCCCGTGGTCGTGGGGACGACCCTATAGTCGTTGGACATGTCAGCGGCTGCCCAACTTTGGCCCGGTGTCGTGGGGACGACCCAATAGTCGTCGGCCATGTCGGCGGCTGGCCAACTTTGGCCCGGTGTCGTAGGGACGATTCTATAGTCGTCGGACATGTCGGCGGCTGGCCAACCTAGACCCGGGGTCGTGGGGACGACCCTATAGTCGTCGGACATGTCGGCGGGTGGCCAACCTAGTCCCGAGGTCGTGGGGACGACCCTATAGTCGTCGGACATGTCGGCGGCTTGCCAACTTTGGCCCGGGGTCGTGGGGACGATCCAATAGTCGTCGGACATGTCGGCGGCTGGTCAACTTTGGCCCGTGGTCGTGGGGACGATCCGATAGTCGTTGGACATGACGGTGGCGGGCCAATCTAGTCCCGGGGTCGTGGGGACGACCCTATAGTCGTCGGACTTGTCGGTGGAGGGCCAATCTAGTCCGGGGGTCGTGGGGACGACCCTACAGTCGTCGGACATTTCGGCGGCTTGCCAGCTGTGGCCCGGGGTCGTGGGGACGATCCAATAGTCGTCGGACATGTCGGCAGCTGGTCAAATTTGGCCCGTGGTCGTGGGGACGACCCTATAGTCGTTGGACATGTCAGCGGCTGGCCAACTTTGGCCCGGTGTCGTGGGGACGACTCAATAGTCGTCGGACATGTCGGCGGCAGGCCAACTTTGGCCCGTGGTCGTGGGGACGATCCGATAGTCGTTGGACATGACGGTGGCGGGCCAATCTAGTCCGGGGGTCGTGGGGACGACCCTACAGTCGTCGGACATTTCGGCGGCTTGCCAACTTTGGCCCGCGGTCGTGGGGACGACCCTATAGTCGTCGGACTTGACGGTGGCGGGCCAATCTAGTCCCGGGGTTGTGGGGACGACCCTACAGTCGTCGGACATTTCGGCGGCTTGCCAACTTTGGCCCGGGGTCGTGGGGACGACCCTATAGTCGTCGGACTTGACGGTGGCGGGCCAATCTAGTCCCGAGGTCGTGGGGACGACCCTATAGTCGTCGGACTTGACGGTGGCCGGCCAATATATTCCCGGGGTCGTGGGGACGACCCTACAGTCGTCGGACATTTCGGCGGCTTGCCAACTTTGGCCCGGGGTCGTGGGGACGACCCTATAGTCGTCGGACATGTCGGCGGCTGGCCAAAATTGGCCCGAGGTCGAGGGGGCGACCCTATAGTCGTCGGACATGTCGGCGGCTGGCCAACCTAGTCCCGAGGTCGTCGGACTTGACGGTGGCGGGCCAATCTAGTCCCGGGGTCGTGGGGACGACCCTACAGTCGTCGGACATTTCGGCGGCTAGCCAACTTTGGCCCGTGGTCGTGGGGACGACCCTATAGTCCTCGGACATGTCGGTGGCGGACCAATCTAGTCCCGGGGTCGTGGGGACGACCCTATAGTCGTCGGACATGTCGGCGGCTGGCCAATCTAGTCCGGGGGTCGTGGGGACGACCCTACAGTCGTCGGACATTTCGGCGGCTTGCCAACTTTGGCCCGGGGTCGTGGGGACGATCCAATAGTCGTCGGACATGTTGGCGGCTGGTCAACTTTGGCCCGTGGTCGTGGGGACGACCCTATAGTCGTTGGACATGTCAGCGGCTGGCCAACTTTGGCCCGGTGTCGTGGGGACGACCCAATAGTCGTCGGACATGTCGGCGGCTGGCCAACTTTGGCCCGTGGTCGTGGGGACGATCCAATAGTCGTCGGACATGTTGGCGGCTGGTCAACTTTGGCCCGTGGTCGTGGGGACGATCCGATAGTCGTTGGACATGACGGTGGCGGGCCAATCTAGTCCCGGGGTCGTGGGGAAGACCCTATAGTCGTCGGACATGTTGGCGGCTTGTCAGCTTAGTCCCGGGGTCGTGGGAACGACCCTATAGTCGTCGGACATTTCGGCGGCATGCCAACTTTGGCCCGGGGTCGTGGGGACGACCCTATAGTCGTCGGACATGACGGTGGCGGGTCAATCTAGTCCCGGGGTCGTGGGGACGACCCTATAGTCGTCGGACATTTCGGCGGCTGGCCAACTTTGGCCCGTGGTCGTGGGGACGACCCTATAGTCGTCGGACATGTCGGCGGCTGGCCAACTTTGGCCCGTGGTCGTGGGGACGATCCAATAGTCGTCGGACATGTCGGCGGCTGGCCAACTTTGGCGCGTGGTCGTGGGGACGATCCGATTGTCGTCGGACATGTTGGCGGCTGGTCAACTTTGGCCCGTGGTCGTGGGGACGACCCTATAGTCGTTGGACATGTCAGCGGCTGGCCAACTTTGACCCGTGGTCGTGGGGACGACCCTATTGTCGTCGGAAATGACGGTGGCGGGCCAATCTATTCCCGGGGTCGTGGGGACGACCCTATAGTCGTCGGACAAGTCGGCAGCTTGCCAACTTTGGCACGGAGTCGTGGGGACGACCCTACAGTCGTCGGACAAGTCGGCGGCGAGCCAATCTAGCCCCGCGGTCGTGGGGACGACCCTATAGTCGTCGGACAAGTCAGCGGCTGGCCAACATTGGCCCGTGGTACGTGGGGACGACCCTATAGTCGTCGGACATGTCGGCGGCTGGCCAACTTTGGCCCGGTGTCGTGGGGACGATCCGATTGTCGTCGGACATGTCGGCGGCTGGACAACCTAGACCCGGGGTCGTGGGGACGACCCTATTGTCGTCGGACATGGCGGTGGCGGGCCAATCTAGTCCCGTGGTCGTCGGGACGACCCTATAGTCTTCGGACATGACGGTAGCGGGCCAATCTAGACCCGAGGTCGTGGGGACGACCCTATAGTAGTCGGACATGTCGGCGGCTATCCAACTTTGGCCCGGTGTCGTGGGGACGACTCTATAGTCGTCGGACATGTCGGCGGCTGGCCAACCTAGACCCGGGGTCGTGGGGACGATCCTATAATCGTTGGACATGACGGTGGCGGGCCAATCTAGTCCCGGGGTCGTAGGGACGACCCTATAGTCGTCGGACATGTTGGCGATTGGCCAACATTGGCCCGGGGTCGTCGGGACGACCCTATAGTCGTCGGACATGTCGGCAGCTGGCCAACTTTGGACCGGTGTCGTGGGGACGACCCTATAGTCTTCGGACATGACGGTAGCGGGCCAATCTAGACCCGAGGTCGTGGGGACGACCCTATAGTCGTCGGACATGTCGGCGGCGGGCCAACTTTGGCCCGGGGTCGTGGGGGCGACCCTATACTCGTCGGACATGTTGGCGGCTTGTCAGCCTAGTCCCGGGGTCGTGGGTACGACCCTACAGTCGTCGGACATTTCGGCGGCTTGCCAACTTTGGCCCGGGGTCGTGGGGACGACCCTATAGTCGTCGGACATGTTGGCGGCTTGTCAGCCTAGTCCCGGGGTCGTGGGTACGACCCTACAGTCGTCGGACATTTCGGCGGCTTGCCAACTTTGGCCCGGGGTCGTGGGGACGACCCTATAGTCGTCGGACATGTTGGCGGCTTGTCAGCCTAGTCCCGGGGTCGTGGGTACGACCCTACAGTCGTCGGACATTTCGGCGGCTTGCCAAGTTTGGCCCGGGGTCGTGGGGACGACCCTATAGTCGTCGGACTTGACGGTGGCGGGCCAATCTAGTCCCGAGGTCGTGGGGACGACCCTATAGTCGTCGGACATGTCGGCGGCTGGCCAACTTTGGCGCGTGGTCGTGGGGACGATCCGATTGTCGTCGGACATGTCGGCGGCTGGCCAACCTAGACCCGGGGTCGTGGGGACGACCCTATTGTCGTCGGACAAGGCGGTGGCGGGCCAATCTAGTCCCGGGGTCGTGGGGACGACCCTATAGTCGTCGGACTTGTCGGTGGCGGGCCAATCTAGTCCGGGGGTCGTGGGGACGACCCTATAGTCGTCGGACTTGTCGGTGGCGGGCCAATCTAGTCCGGGGGTCGTGGGGACGACCCTATAGTCGTTGGACATGACGGTGGCGGGCTAATCTAGTCCCGGGGTCGTAGGGACGACCCTATAGTCGTTGGACATGTCGGCGATTGGCCAACATCGGCCCGGGGTCGTGGGGACGACCCTATAGTCGTCGGACATGTCGGCGGCTGGCCAACCTAGTCCCGAGGTCGTCGGACTTGACGGTGGCGGGCCAATCTAGTCCCGGGGTCGTGGGGACGACCCTATAGTCGTCGGACATGTCGGCGGCTGGCCAACTTTGGCCCGTGGTCGTGGGGACGATCCAATAGTCGTCGGACATGTCGGCGGCTGGCCAACTTTGGCGCGTGGGCGTGGGGACGGTCCGATTGTCGTCGGACATGTCGGCGGCTGGCCAACCTAGACCCGGGGTCGTGGGGACGACCCTATTGTCGTCGGACAAGGCGGTGGCGGGCCAATCTAGTCCCGGGGTCGTGGGGACGACCCTATAGTCGTCGGACATGACGGTGGCGGGCCAATCTACTCCGGGGGTCGTGGGGACGACCCTACAGTCGTCGGACTTTTCGGCGGCTTGCCAACTTTGGCCCGGGGTCGTGGGGACGATCCAATAGTCGTCGGACATGTCGGCGGCTGGTCAACTTTGGCCCGTGGTCGTGGGGACGACCCTATAGTCGTTGGACATGTCAGCGGCTGGCCAACTTTGGCCCGGTGTCGTGGGGACGACCCAATAGTCGTCGGCCATGTCGGCGGCTGGCCAACTTTGGCCCGGTGTCGTAGGGACGATTCTATAGTCGTCGGACATGTCGGCGGCTGGCCAACCTAGACCCGGGGTCGTGGGGACGACCCTATAGTCGTCGGACATGTCGGCGGGTGGCCAACCTAGTCCCGAGGTCGTGGGGACGACCCTATAGTCGTCGGACATGTCGGCGGCTTGCCAACTTTGGCCCGGGGTCGTGGGGACGATCCAATAGTCGTCGGACATGTCGGCGGCTGGTCAACTTTGGCCCGTGGTCGTGGGGACGATCCGATAGTCGTTGGACATGACGGTGGCGGGCCAATCTAGTCCCGGGGTCGTGGGGACGACCCTATAGTCGTCGGACTTGTCGGTGGAGGGCCAATCTAGTCCGGGGGTCGTGGGGACGACCCTACAGTCGTCGGACATTTCGGCGGCTTGCCAGCTGTGGCCCGGGGTCGTGGGGACGATCCAATAGTCGTCGGACATGTCGGCGGCTGGTCAAATTTGGCCCGTGGTCGTGGGGACGACCCTATAGTCGTTGGACATGTCAGCGGCTGGCCAACTTTGGCCCGGTGTCGTGGGGACGACTCAATAGTCGTCGGACATGTCGGCGGCAGGCCAACTTTGGCCCGTGGTCGTGGGGACGATCCGATAGTCGTTGGACATGACGGTGGCGGGCCAATCTAGTCCGGGGGTCGTGGGGACGACCCTACAGTCGTCGGACATTTCGGCGGCTTGCCAACTTTGGCCCGCGGTCGTGGGGACGACCCTATAGTCGTCGGACTTGACGGTGGCGGGCCAATCTAGTCCCGGGGTTGTGGGGACGACCCTACAGTCGTCGGACATTTCGGCGGCTTGCCAACTTTGGCCCGGGGTCGTGGGGACGACCCTATAGTCGTCGGACTTGACGGTGGCGGGCCAATCTAGTCCCGAGGTCGTGGGGACGACCCTATAGTCGTCGGACTTGACGGTGGCCGGCCAATATATTCCCGGGGTCGTGGGGACGACCCTACAGTCGTCGGACATTTCGGCGGCTTGCCAACTTTGGCCCGGGGTCGTGGGGACGACCCTATAGTCGTCGGACATGTCGGCGGCTGGCCAAAATTGGCCCGAGGTCGAGGGGGCGACCCTATAGTCGTCGGACATGTCGGCGGCTGGCCAACCTAGTCCCGAGGTCGTCGGACTTGACGGTGGCGGGCCAATCTAGTCCCGGGGTCGTGGGGACGACCCTACAGTCGTCGGACATTTCGGCGGCTAGCCAACTTTGGCCCGTGGTCGTGGGGACGACCCTATAGTCCTCGGACATGTCGGTGGCGGACCAATCTAGTCCCGGGGTCGTGGGGACGACCCTATAGTCGTCGGACATGTCGGCGGCTGGCCAATCTAGTCCGGGGGTCGTGGGGACGACCCTACAGTCGTCGGACATTTCGGCGGCTTGCCAACTTTGGCCCGGGGTCGTGGGGACGATCCAATAGTCGTCGGACATGTTGGCGGCTGGTCAACTTTGGCCCGTGGTCGTGGGGACGACCCTATAGTCGTTGGACATGTCAGCGGCTGGCCAACTTTGGCCCGGTGTCGTGGGGACGACCCAATAGTCGTCGGACATGTCGGCGGCTGGCCAACTTTGGCCCGTGGTCGTGGGGACGATCCAATAGTCGTCGGACATGTTGGCGGCTGGTCAACTTTGGCCCGTGGTCGTGGGGACGATCCGATAGTCGTTGGACATGACGGTGGCGGGCCAATCTAGTCCCGGGGTCGTGGGGAAGACCCTATAGTCGTCGGACATGTTGGCGGCTTGTCAGCTTAGTCCCGGGGTCGTGGGAACGACCCTATAGTCGTCGGACATTTCGGCGGCATGCCAACTTTGGCCCGGGGTCGTGGGGACGACCCTATAGTCGTCGGACATGACGGTGGCGGGTCAATCTAGTCCCGGGGTCGTGGGGACGACCCTATAGTCGTCGGACATTTCGGCGGCTGGCCAACTTTGGCCCGTGGTCGTGGGGACGACCCTATAGTCGTCGGACATGTCGGCGGCTGGCCAACTTTGGCCCGTGGTCGTGGGGACGATCCAATAGTCGTCGGACATGTCGGCGGCTGGCCAACTTTGGCGCGTGGTCGTGGGGACGATCCGATTGTCGTCGGACATGTTGGCGGCTGGTCAACTTTGGCCCGTGGTCGTGGGGACGACCCTATAGTCGTTGGACATGTCAGCGGCTGGCCAACTTTGACCCGTGGTCGTGGGGACGACCCTATTGTCGTCGGAAATGACGGTGGCGGGCCAATCTATTCCCGGGGTCGTGGGGACGACCCTATAGTCGTCGGACAAGTCGGCAGCTTGCCAACTTTGGCACGGAGTCGTGGGGACGACCCTACAGTCGTCGGACAAGTCGGCGGCGAGCCAATCTAGCCCCGCGGTCGTGGGGGCGACCCTATAGTCGTCGGACAAGTCAGCGGCTGGCCAACATTGGCCCGTGGTACGTGGGGACGACCCTATAGTCGTCGGACATGTCGGCGGCTGGCCAACTTTGGCCCGGTGTCGTGGGGACGATCCGATTGTCGTCGGACATGTCGGCGGCTGGACAACCTAGACCCGGGGTCGTGGGGACGACCCTATTGTCGTCGGACATGGCGGTGGCGGGCCAATCTAGTCCCGTGGTCGTCGGGACGACCCTATAGTCTTCGGACATGACGGTAGCGGGCCAATCTAGACCCGAGGTCGTGGGGACGACCCTATAGTAGTCGGACATGTCGGCGGCTATCCAACTTTGGCCCGGTGTCGTGGGGACGACTCTATAGTCGTCGGACATGTCGGCGGCTGGCCAACCTAGACCCGGGGTCGTGGGGACGATCCTATAATCGTTGGACATGACGGTGGCGGGCCAATCTAGTCCCGGGGTCGTAGGGACGACCCTATAGTCGTCGGACATGTTGGCGATTGGCCAACATTGGCCCGGGGTCGTCGGGACGACCCTATAGTCGTCGGACATGTCGGCAGCTGGCCAACTTTGGACCGGTGTCGTGGGGACGACCCTATAGTCTTCGGACATGACGGTAGCGGGCCAATCTAGACCCGAGGTCGTGGGGACGACCCTATAGTCGTCGGACATGTCGGCGGCGGGCCAACTTTGGCCCGGGGTCGTGGGGGCGACCCTATACTCGTCGGACATGTTGGCGGCTTGTCAGCCTAGTCCCGGGGTCGTGGGTACGACCCTACAGTCGTCGGACATTTCGGCGGCTTGCCAACTTTGGCCCGGGGTCGTGGGGACGACCCTATAGTCGTCGGACATGTTGGCGGCTTGTCAGCCTAGTCCCGGGGTCGTGGGTACGACCCTACAGTCGTCGGACATTTCGGCGGCTTGCCAACTTTGGCCCGGGGTCGTGGGGACGACCCTATAGTCGTCGGACATGTTGGCGGCTTGTCAGCCTAGTCCCGGGGTCGTGGGTACGACCCTACAGTCGTCGGACATTTCGGCGGCTTGCCAAGTTTGGCCCGGGGTCGTGGGGACGACCCTATAGTCGTCGGACTTGACGGCGGCGGGCCAATCTAGTCCCGAGGTCGTGGGGACGACCCTATAGTCGTCGGACATGTCGGCGGCTGGCCAACTTTGGCGCGTGGTCGTGGGGACGATCCGATTGTCGTCGGACATGTCGGCGGCTGGCCAACCTAGACCCGGGGTCGTGGGGACGACCCTATTGTCGTCGGACAAGGCGGTGGCGGGCCAATCTAGTCCCGGGGTCGTGGGGACGACCCTATAGTCGTCGGACTTGTCGGTGGCGGGCCAATCTAGTCCGGGGGTCGTGGGGACGACCCTATAGTCGTCGGACTTGTCGGTGGCGGGCCAATCTAGTCCGGGGGTCGTGGGGACGACCCTATAGTCGTTGGACATGACGGTGGCGGGCTAATCTAGTCCCGGGGTCGTAGGGACGACCCTATAGTCGTTGGACATGTCGGCGATTGGCCAACATCGGCCCGGGGTCGTGGGGACGACCCTATAGTCGTCGGACATGTCGGCGGCTGGCCAACCTAGTCCCGAGGTCGTCGGACTTGACGGTGGCGGGCCAATCTAGTCCCGGGGTCGTGGGGACGACCCTATAGTCGTCGGACATGTCGGCGGCTGGCCAACTTTGGCCCGTGGTCGTGGGGACGATCCAATAGTCGTCGGACATGTCGGCGGCTGGCCAACTTTGGCGCGTGGGCGTGGGGACGGTCCGATTGTCGTCGGACATGTCGGCGGCTGGCCAACCTAGACCCGGGGTCGTGGGGACGACCCTATTGTCGTCGGACAAGGCGGTGGCGGGCCAATCTAGTCCCGGGGTCGTGGGGACGACCCTATAGTCGTCGGACATGACGGTGGCGGGCCAATCTACTCCGGGGGTCGTGGGGACGACCCTACAGTCGTCGGACTTTTCGGCGGCTTGCCAACTTTGGCCCGGGGTCGTGGGGACGACCCAATAGTCGTCGGACATGTCGGCGGCTGGCCAACTTTGGCCCGGTGTCGTAGGGACGATTCTATAGTCGTCGGACATGTCGGCGGCTGGCCAACCTAGACCCGGGGTCGTGGGGACGACCCTATAGTCGTCGGACATGTCGGCGGGTGGCCAACCTAGTCCCGAGGTCGTGGGGACGACCCTATAGTCGTCGGACATGTCGGCGGCTTGCCAACTTTGGCCCGGGGTCGTGGGGACGATCCAATAGTCGTCGGACATGTCGGCGGCTGGTCAACTTTGGCCCGTGGTCGTGGGGACGATCCGATAGTCGTTGGACATGACGGTGGCGGGCCAATCTAGTCCCGGGGTCGTGGGGACGACCCTATAGTCGTCGGACTTGTCGGTGGAGGGCCAATCTAGTCCGGGGGTCGTGGGGACGACCCTACAGTCGTCGGACATTTCGGCGGCTTGCCAGCTGTGGCCCGGGGTCGTGGGGACGATCCAATAGTCGTCGGACATGTCGGCGGCTGGTCAAATTTGGCCCGTGGTCGTGGGGACGACCCTATAGTCGTTGGACATGTCAGCGGCTGGCCAACTTTGGCCCGGTGTCGTGGGGACGACTCAATAGTCGTCGGACATGTCGGCGGCAGGCCAACTTTGGCCCGTGGTCGTGGGGACGATCCGATAGTCGTTGGACATGACGGTGGCGGGCCAATCTAGTCCGGGGGTCGTGGGGACGACCCTACAGTCGTCGGACATTTCGGCGGCTTGCCAACTTTGGCCCGCGGTCGTGGGGACGACCCTATAGTCGTCGGACTTGACGGTGGCGGGCCAATCTAGTCCCGGGGTTGTGGGGACGACCCTACAGTCGTCGGACATTTCGGCGGCTTGCCAACTTTGGCCCGGGGTCGTGGGGACGACCCTATAGTCGTCGGACTTGACGGTGGCGGGCCAATCTAGTCCCGAGGTCGTGGGGACGACCCTATAGTCGTCGGACTTGACGGTGGCCGGCCAATATATTCCCGGGGTCGTGGGGACGACCCTACAGTCGTCGGACATTTCGGCGGCTTGCCAACTTTGGCCCGGGGTCGTGGGGACGACCCTATAGTCGTCGGACTTGACGGTGGCGGGCCAATCTAGTCCCGAGGTCGTGGGGACGACCCTATAGTCGTCGGACTTGACGGTGGCCGGCCAATCTAGTCCCGAGGTCGTGGGGACGACCCTATAGTCGTCGGACTTGACGGTGGCCGGCCAATATATTCCCGGGGTCGTGGGGACGACCCTACAGTCGTCGGACATTTCGGCGGCTTGCCAACTTTGGCCCGGGGTCGTGGGGACGACCCTATAGTCGTCGGACATGTCGGCGTCTAGCCAACTTTGGCCCGTGGTCGTGGGGACGACCCTATAGTCCTCGGACATGTCGGTGGCGGACCAATCTAGTCCCGGGGTCGTGGGGACGACCCTATAGTCGTCGGACATGTCGGCGGCTGGCCAATCTAGTCCGGGGGTCGTGGGGACGACCCTACAGTCGTCGGACATTTCGGCGGCTTGCCAACTTTGGCCCGGGGTCGTGGGGACGATCCAATAGTCGTCGGACATGTTGGCGGCTGGTCAACTTTGGCCCGTGGTCGTGGGGACGACCCTATAGTCGTTGGACATGTCAGCGGCTGGCCAACTTTGGCCCGGTGTCGTGGGGACGACCCAATAGTCGTCGGACATGTCGGCGGCTGGCCAACTTTGGCCCGTGGTCGTGGGGACGATCCAATAGTCGTCGGACATGTTGGCGGCTGGTCAACTTTGGCCCGTGGTCGTGGGGACGATCCGATAGTCGTTGGACATGACGGTGGCGGGCCAATCTAGTCCCGGGGTCGTGGGGAAGACCCTATAGTCGTCGGACATGTTGGCGGCTTGTCAGCTTAGTCCCGGGGTCGTGGGAACGACCCTATAGTCGTCGGACATTTCGGCGGCATGCCAACTTTGGCCCGGGGTCGTGGGGACGACCCTATAGTCGTCGGACATGACGGTGGCGGGTCAATCTAGTCCCGGGGTCGTGGGGACGACCCTATAGTCGTCGGACATTTCGGCGGCTGGCCAACTTTGGCCCGTGGTCGTGGGGACGACCCTATAGTCGTCGGACATGTCGGCGGCTGGCCAACTTTGGCCCGTGGTCGTGGGGACGATCCAATAGTCGTCGGACATGTCGGCGGCTGGCCAGCTTTGGCCCGGGGTCGTAGGGACGACCCTATAGTCGTCGGACGAGTCAGCGGCTGGCCAACATTGCCCCGTGGTCGTGGGGACGACCATATAGTCGTCGGACATGACGGTGGCGGGCCAGTCTAGTCCCGGGTCATGGGGACGACCCTATAGTCGTCGGACAAGTCGGCGGCTGTCCAACTTTGGCCCGTGGTCGTGGGGACGACCCTATAGTCGTCCGACATGACGGTGGCGAGCCAACCTACTCCCGGGGTCGTGGGGACGACCCTATAGTCGTCGGACAAGTCGGCGGCGGGGCAACCTAGTCCCGGGGTCGTGGGGACCACCCTATAGTCGTCGGACATGACGGTGGTGGGCCAGTCTAGTCCCGGGTCGTGGGGACGACCCTATAGTCGTCAGACATGTCGGCGGCTGGCCAACTTTGGCCCGTGGTCGTGGGGAGGACCCTATACTCGTCGGACAAGTCGGCGGCGAGCCAACCTAGTCCGGGGGTCGTGGGGACGACCCTATAGTCGTCGGAGAAGTCTGCGGCGGGCCAACCTAGTCCCGGGGTCGTAGGGACGACCCTATAGTCGTCGGAGAAGTCTGCGGCGGGCCAACCTAGTCCCGGGGTCGTAGGGACGACCCTATAGTCGTCGGACATGTCGCCGGCTGGCCAACTTTGGCCCGTACTCGTGGGTACGACCCTATAGTCGTCGGACATGACGGTGTCGGGCCAATCTAGTCCCGGCGTCGTGGGTACGACCCTATAGTCGTCGGACAAGTCGGCGGCTGGCCAACCTAGACCCGGGGTCGAGGGGACGACCCTATTGTCGTCGGACATGACGGTGGCGGGCCAATCTAGTCCCGGGTCGTGGGGACGACCCTATAGTCGTCGGACATGTCGGCGGCTGGCCAACTTTGGCCCGGGGTCGTGGGGACGACCCTATAGTCGTCGGATATGTCGGCGGCTGGCCAACTTTGGCCCGTGGTCGTGGGGACGACCCTATAGTCGTCGGACATGACGGTGGCGGGCCAGTCTAGTCCCGGGTCATGGGGACGACCCTATAGTCGTCGGACAAGTCGGCGGCTGTCCAACTTTGGCCCGTGGTCGTGGGGACGACCCTATAGTCGTCAGACATGACGGTGGCGAGCCAACCTACTCCCGGGGTCGTGGGGACGACCCTATAGTCGTCGGACATGTTGGCGGCTTGTCAGCCTAGTCCCGGGGTCGTGGGTACGACCCTATAGTCGTCGGACAAGTCGGCGGCTGGCCAACCTAGACCCGGGGTCGAGGGGACGACCCTATTGTCGTCGGACATGACGGTGGCGGGCCAATCTAGTCCCGGGGTTGTGGGGACGACCCTATAGTCGTCGGACATGACGGTGGCGGGCCAATCTAGTCCCGGGGCCGTGGGGACGACTCTATAGTCGTCGGACATGTCGGCGGCTGGCCAATCTAGTCCCGGGGTCGTGGGGACGACCCTATAGTCTTCGGACATGTCGGCGGCTGGCCAACTTTGGCCCGTGGTCGTGGGGACGATCCAATAGTCGTCGGACATGTCGGCGGCTGGCCAGCTTTGGCCCGGGGTCGTAGGGACGACCCTATAGTCGTCGGACATGTCGGCGATTGGCCAACATTGGCCCGGGGTCGTGGGGACGACATTATAGTCGTCGGACATGTCGGCGGCTGGCCAACCTAGTCCCGAGGTCGTGGGGACGACCCTATAGACGTCGGACTTGACGGTGGCGGGCCAATCTAGTGCCGGGGTCGTGGGGACGACCCTACAGTCGTCGGACATTTCGGTGTCTTGCCAACTTTGGCCCGGGGTCGTGGGGACGACCCTATAGTCGTCGGACATGACGGTGGCGGACCAATCTAGTCCCCGGGTCGTGGGGACGACCCTATAGTCGTTGGACATGTCGACGGCTGGCCAACTTTGGCCCGTGGTTGTGGGGACGACCCTATAGTCGTTGGACATGACGGTGGCGGGCCAATCTAGTCCCGGGGTCGTGGGGACGACCCTATAGTCGTCGGACATGTCGGCGGCTGGCCAACTTTGGCCCGGTGTCGTGGGGACGACTCTATAGTCGTCGGAAATGACGGCGGCTGGCCAACCTGGACCCGGGGTCGTGGGGACGACCCTATTGTCGTCGGACATGACGGTGGCGGGCAATCTAGTCTCGGGGTCGTGGGGACGACCCTATAGTCGTCGGACATGTCGGCGGCTGGCCAACTTTGGCCCGTGGTCGTGGGGACGATCCAATAGTCGTCGGACATGTCGGCGGCTGGCCAACTTTGGCCCGTGGTCGTGGGGACGATCCAATAGTCGTCGGACATGTCGGCGGCTGGCCAACTTTGGCGCGTGGTCGTGGGGACGATCCGATTGTCGTCGGACATGTCGGCGGCTGGCCAACCTAGACCCGGGGTCGTGGGGACGACCCTATTGTCGTCGGACAAGGCCGTGGCGGGCCAATCTAGTCCGGGGGTCGTGGGGACGACCCTACAGTCGTCGGACATTTCGGCGGCTTGCCAACTTTGGCCCGGGGTCGTGGGGACGACCCTATAGTCGTTGGACATGACGGTGGCGGGCCAATCTAGTCCCGGGGTCGTGGGGACGACCCTATAGTCGTCGGACAAGACGGCGGCTGGACATCTTAGGCCCGGGGTCGTGGGGACGACCCTATAGTCGTCGGACATGTTGGCGGCTTGTCAGCCTAGTCCCGGGGTCGTGGGTACGACCCTATAGTCGTCGGACAAGTCGGCGGCTGGCCAACCTAGACCCGGGGTCGAGGGGACAACCCTATAGTCGTCGGACATGTCGGCGGCTGGCCATCTTTGGCCCGGGGTCGTGGGGACGACCCTATAGTCGTCGGACATGTCGGCGGCTTGTCAGCTTAGTCCCGGGGTCGTGGGTACGGCCCTATAGTCGTTGGACATGACGGTGGCGGGCCAATCTAGTCCCGGGGTCGTGGGGACGACCCTACAGTCGTCGGACAAGACGGCGGCTGGACATCATTGGCCCGGGGTCGTGGGGACGACCCTATAGTCGTCGGACATGTCGGCGGCTGGCCAACCTAGTCCCGAGGTCGTGGGGACGACCCTATAGTTGTCGGACTTGACGGTGGCGGGCCAATCTAGTCCCGGGGTCGTGGGGACGACCCTACAGTCGTCGGACAAGACGGCGGCTGGACATCATTGGCCCGGGGTCGTGGGGACGACCCTATTGTCGTCGGACATGACGGTGGCGGGCCAATCTAGTCCCGGGGTTGTGGGGACGACCCTATAGTCGTCGGACATGACGGTGGCGGGCCAATCTAGTCCCGGGGTCGTGGGGACGACCCTATAGTCGTCGGACATTTCGGCGGCTGGCCAACTTTGGCCCGGGGTCGTGGGGACGACCCTATAGTCGTCGGACATGTTGGCGGCTTGTCAGCTTAGTCCCGGGGTCGTGGGTACGGCCCTATAGTCGTCGGACAAGTCGGCGGCGGGCCAACCTTGTCCCGGGGTCGTGGGGACAACCCTATAGTCGTCGGACATGTCGGCGGCTGGCCATCTTTGGCCCGGGGTCGTGGGGACGACCCTATAGTCGTCGGACATGTCGGCGGCTGGTCAACTTTGGCCCGTGGTCGTGGGGACGACCCTATAGTCGTTGGACATGTCAGCGGCTGGCCAACTTTGGCCCGGTGTCGTGGGGACGACCCAATAGTCGTCGGACATGTCGGCGGCTGGCCAACTTTGGCCCGTGGTCGTGGGGACGATCCGATAGTCGTTGGACATGACGGTGGCGGGCCAATCTAGTCCCGGGGTCGTGGGGACGACCCTATAGTCGTCGGACTTGACGGTGGCGGGCCAATCTAGTCCCGGGGTTGTGGGGACGACCCTACAGTCGTCGGACATATCGGCGGCTTGCCAACTTTGGCCCGGGGTCGTGGGGACGACCCTATAGTCGTCGGACTTGACGTTGGCGGGCCAATCTAGTCCCGAGGTCGTGGGGACGACCCTATAGTCGTCGGACTTGACGGTGGCCGGCCAATCTATTCCCGGGGTCGTGGGGACGACCCTACAGTCGTCGGACATTTCGGCGGCTTGCCAACTTTGGCCCGGGGTCGTGGGGACGACCCTATAGTCGTCGGACATGTCGGCGGCTGGCCAACTTTGGCCCGTGGTCGTGGGGACCATCCAATAGTCGTCGGACATGTCGGCGGCTGGCCAGCTTTGGCCCGTGGTCGTGGGGACGACCCTATAGTCGTCGGACATGTCGGCGGCTAACCAACATTGGCCCGTGGTCGTGGGGACGACCCAATAGTCGTTGGAAATGTCAGCGGCTGGCCAACTTTGACCCGGTGTCGTGGGGACGACTCTATAGTCGTCGGACATGTCGGCGGCTGGCCAATCTAGTCCCGGGGTCGTGGGGACGACCCTATAGTCTTCGGACATGTCGGCGGCTGGCCAACTTTGGCCCGTGGTCGTGGGGACGATCCAATAGTCGTCGGACATGTCGGCGGCTGGCCAGCTTTGGCCCGGGGTCGTAGGGACGACCCTATAGTCGTCGGACATGTCGGCGATTGGCCAACATTGGCCCGGGGTCGTGGGGACGACATTATAGTCGTCGGACATGTCGGCGGCTGGCCAACCTAGTCCCGAGGTCGTGGGGACGACCCTATAGACGTCGGACTTGACGGTGGCGGGCCAATCTAGTCCCGGGGTCGTGGGGACGACCCTACAGTCTTCGGACATTTCGGCGTCTTGCCAACTTTGGCCCGGGGTCGTGGGGACGACCCTATAGTCGTCGGACATGACGGTGGCGGACCAATCTAGTCCCCGGGTCGTGGGGACGACCCTATAGTCGTTGGACATGTCGGCGGCTGGCCAACTTTGGCCCGTGGTTGTGGGGACGACCCTATAGTCGTTGGACATGACGGTGGCGGGCCAATCTAGTCCCGGGGTCGTGGGGACGACCCTATAGTCGTCGGACAAGACGGCGGCTGGACATCTTTGGCCCGGGGTCGTGGGGACGACCCTATAGTCGTCGGACATGTTGGCGGCTTGTCAGCCTAGTCCCGGGGTCGTGGGGACGACCCTATAGACGTCGGACTTGACCGTGGCTGGCCAATCTAGTCCCGGGGTCGTGGGGACGACCCTATTGTCGTCGGACATGACGGTGGCGGGCCAATCTAGTCCCGGGGTTGTGGGGACGACCCTTTAGTCGTCGGACATGACGGTGGCGGGCCTATCTAGTCCCGGGGTCGTGGGGACGACCCTATAGTCGTCGGACATTTCGGCGGCTGGCCAACTTTGGCCCGGGGTCGTGGGGACGACCCTATAGTCGTCGGACATGTTGGCGGCTTGTCAGCTTAGTCCCGGGGTCGTGGGTACGGCCCTATAGTCGTCGGACAAGTCGGCGGCGGGCCAACCTTGTCCCGGGGTCGTGGGGACAACCCTTTAGTCGTCGGACATGTCGGCGGCTGGCCATCTTTGGCCCGGGGTCGTGGAGACGACCCTATAGTCGTCGGACATGTCGGCGGCTGGTCAACTTTGGCCCGTGGTCGTGGGGACGACCCTATAGTCGTTGGACATGTCAGCGGCTGGCCAACTTTGGCCCGGTGTCGTGGGGACGACCCAATAGTCGTCGGACATGTCGGCGGCTGGCCAACTTTGGCCCGTGGTCGTGGGGACGATCCGATAGTCGTTGGACATGACGGTGGCGGGCCAATCTAGTCCCGGGGTCGTGGGGACGACCCTATAGTCGTCGGACTTGACGGTGGCGGGCCAATCTAGTCCCGGGGTTGTGGGGACGACCCTACAGTCGTCGGACATTTCGGCGGCTTGCCAACTTTGGCCCGGGGTCGTGGGGACGACCCTATAGTCGTCGGACTTGACGTTGGCGGGCCAATCTAGTCCCGAGGTCGTGGGGACGACCCTATAGTCGTCGGACTTGACGGTGGCCGGCCAATCTATTCCCGGGGTCGTGGGGACGACCCTACAGTCGTCGGACATTTCGGCGGCTTGCCAACTTTGGCCCGGGGTCGTGGGGAAGACCCTATAGTCGTCGGACATGTCGGCGGCTGGCCAAAATTGGCCCGGTGTCGTGGGGACGACTCTATAGTCGTCGGACATGTCGGCGGCTGGCCAATCTAGTCCCGGGGTCGTGGGGACGACCCTATAGTCTTCGGACATGTCGGCGGCTGGCCAACTTTGGCCCGTGGTCGTGTGGACGATCCAATAGTCGTCGGACATGTCAGCGGCTGGCCAGCTTTGGCCCGGGGTCGTAGGGACGACCCTATAGTCGTCGGACATGTCGGCGTCTTGCCAACTTTGGCCCGGTGTCGTGGGGACGACTCTATAGTCGTCGGAAATGTCGGCGGCGGGCCAACCTGGACCCGGGGTCGTGGGGACGACCCTATTTTCGTCGGACATGACGGTGGCGGGCCAATCTACTCTCGGGGTCGTGGGGACGACCCTATAGTCGTCGGACATGTCGGCGGCTGCCCAACTTTGGCCCGTGGTCGTGGGGACGATCCAATAGTCGTCGGACATGTCAGCGGCTGGCCAGCTTTGGCCCGGGGTCGTAGGGACGACCCTATAGTCGTCGGACATGTCGGCGATTGGCCAACATTGGCCCGGGGTCGTGGGGACGACATTATAGTCGTCGGACATGTCGGCGGATGGCCAACCTAGTCCCGAGGTCGTGGGGACGACCCTATAGACGTCGGACTTGACGGTGGCGGGCCAATCTAGTCCCGGGGTCGTGGGGACGACCCTACAGTCGTCGGACATTTCGGCGTCTTGCCAACTTTGGCCCGGTGTCGTGGGGACGACTCTATAGTCGTCGGAAATGTCGGCGGCGGGCCAACCTGGACCCGGGGTCGTGGGGACGACCCTATTTTCGTCGGACATGACGGTGGCGGGCCAATCTACTCTCGGGGTCGTGGGGACGACCCTATAGTCGTCGGACATGTCGGCGGCTGCCCAACTTTGGCCCGTGGTCGTGGGGACGATCCAATAGTCGTCGGACATGTCAGCGGCTGGCCAACTTTGGCGCGTGGTCGTGGGGACGATCCGATTGTCGTCGGACATGTCGGTGGCTGGCCAACTTTGGCCCGGTGTCGTGGGGACGACCCAATGGTCGTCGGACATGTCGGTGGCTGGCCAACTTTGGCCCGTGGTTGTGGGGACGACCCTATAGTCGTTGGACATGACGGTGGCGGGCCAATCTAGTCCCGGGGTCGTGGGGACGACCCTATAGTCGTCGGACATGTCGGCGGCTGGCCAACTTTGGACCGGTGTCGTGGGGACGACTCTATAGTCGTCGGAAATGTCGGCGGCTGGCCAACCTAGACCCGGGGTCGTGGGGACGACCCTATTGTCGTCGGACATGACGGTGGCGGGCCAATCTAGTCTCGGGGTCGTGGGGACGACCCTATAGTCGTCGGACATGTCGGCGGCTGGCCAACTTTGGCCCGGGGTCGTGGGGGCGACCCTATAGTCGTCGGACATGTTGGCGGCTTGTCAGCCTAGTCCCGGGGTCGTGGGTACGACCCTACAGTCGTCGGACATTTCGGCGGCTTGCCAACTTTGGCCCGGGGTCGTGGGGACGACCCTATAGTCGTCGGACATGACGGTGGCGGGCCAATCTAGTCCCGGGGTCGTGGGGACGACCCTATTGTCGTCGGACATTTCGGCGGCTGGCCAACTTTGGCCCGGGGTCGTGGGGACGACCCTATAGTCGTCGGACATGTTGGCGGCTTGTCAGCCTAGTCCCGGGGTCGTGGGTACGGCCCTATAGTCGTCGGACAAGTCGGCGGCGGGCCAACCTTGTCCCGGGGTCGTGGGGACGACCCTATAGTCGTCGGACTTGACGGTGGCGGGCCAATCTAGTCCCGAGGTCCTGGGGACGACCCTATAGTCGTCGGACTTGACGGTGGCGGGCCAATCTAGTCCCGGGGTCGTGGGGACGACCCTACAGTCGTCGGACATTTCGGCGGCTTGCCAACTTTGGCCCGGGGTCGTGGGGACGACCCTATAGTCGTCGGACATGTTGGCGGCTTGTCAGCCTAGTCCCGGGGTCGTGGGTACGACCCTACAGTCGTCGGACATTTCGGCGGCTTGCCAACTTTGGCCCGGGGTCGTGGGGACGACCCTATAGTCGTCGGACATGACGGTGGCGGGCCAATCTAGTCCCGGGGTCGTGGGGACGACCCTATAGTCGTCGGACATTTCGGCGGCTGGCCAACTTTGGCCCGGGGTCGTGGGGACGACCCTATAGTCGTCGGACATGTTGGCGGCTTGTCAGCCTAGTCCCGGGGTCGTGGGTACGGCCCTATAGTCGTCGGACAAGTCGGCGGCGGGCCAACCTTGTCCCGGGGTCGTGGGGACGACCCTATAGTCGTCGGACTTGACGGTGGCGGGCCAATCTAGTCCCGAGGTCTTGGGGACGACCCTATAGTCGTCGGACTTGACGGTGGCGGGCCAATCTAGTCCCGGGGTCGTGGGGACGACCCTACAGTCGTCGGACATTTCGGCGGCTTGCCAACTTTGGCCCGGGGTCGTGGGGACGACCCTATAGTCGTCGGACATGTTGGCGGCTTGTCAGCCTAGTCCCGGGGTCGTGGGTACGGCCCTATAGTCGTCGGACAAGTCGGCGGCGGGCCAACCTTGTCCCGGGGTCGTGGGGACGACCCTATAGTCGTCGGACATGTCGGCGGCTGGCCAACTTTGGCCCGGTGTCGTGGGGACGACTCTATAGTCGTCGGAAATGTCGGCGGCTGGCCAACCTGGACCCGGGGTCGTGGGGACGACCCTATTTTCGTCGGACATGACGGTGGCGGGCCAATCTAGTCTCGGGGTCGTGGGGACGACCCTATAGTCGTCGGACATGTCGGCGGCTGGCCAATCTAGTCCCGGGGTCGTGGGGACGACCCTATAGTCTTCGGACATGTCGGCGGCTGGCCAACTTTGGCCCGTGGTCGTGGGGACGATCCAATAGTCGTCGGACATGTCGGCGGCTGGCCAGCTTTGGCCCGGGGTCGTAGGGACGACCCTATAGTCGTCGGACATGTCGGCGATTGGCCAACATTGGCCCGGGGTCGTGGGGACGACATTATAGTCGTCGGACATGTCGGCGGCTGGCCAACCTAGTCCCGAGGTCGTGGGGACGACCCTATAGACGTCGGACTTGACGGTGGCGGGCCAATCTAGTCCCGGGGTCGTGGGGACGACCCTATAGTCGTCGGACAAGACGGCGGCTGGACATCTTTGGCCCGGGGTCGTGGGGACGACCCTATAGTCGTCGGACATGTTGGCGGCTTGTCAGCTTAGTCCCGGGGTCGTGGGTACGGCCCTATAGTCGTCGGACAAGTCGGCGGCGGGCCAACCTTGTCCCGGGGTCGTGGGGACAACCCTATAGTCGTCGGACATGTCGGCGGCTGGCCATCTTTGGCCCGGGGTCGTGGGGACGACCCTATAGTCGTCGGACATGTCGGCGGCTGGTCAACTTTGGCCCGTGGTCGTGGGGACGACCCTATAGTCGTCGGACATGTCGGCGGCTGGTCAACTTTGGCCCGTGGTCGTGGGGACGATCCGATAGTCGTTGGACATGACGGTGGCGGGCCAATCTAGTCCCGGGGTCGTGGGGACGACCCTATAGTCGTCGGACTTGACGGTGGCGGGCCAATCTAGTCCCGGGGTTGTGGGGACGACCCTACAGTCGTCGGACATTTCGGCGGCTTGCCAACTTTGGCCCGGGGTCGTGGGGACGACCCTATAGTCGTCGGACTTGACGTTGGCGGGCCAATCTAGTCCCGAGGTCGTGGGGACGACCCTATAGTCGTCGGACTTGACGGTGGCCGGCCAATCTATTCCCGGGGTCGTGGGGACGACCCTACAGTCGTCGGACATTTCGGCGGCTTGCCAACTTTGGCCCGGGGTCGTGGGGACGACCCTATAGTCGTCGGACATGTCGGCGGCTGGCCAACTTTGGCCCGTGGTCGTGGGGACGATCCAATAGTCGTCGGACATGTCGGCGGCTGGCCAGCTTTGGCCCGTGGTCGTGGGGACGACCCTATAGTCGTCGGACATGTCGGCGGCTAGCCAACATTGGCCCGTGGTCGTGGGGACGACCCAATAGTCGTTGGAAATGTCAGCGGCTGGCCAACTTTGACCCGGTGTCGTGGGGACGACTCTATAGTCGTCGGACATGTCGGCGGCTGGCCAATCTAGTCCCGGGGTCGTGGGGACGACCCTATAGTCTTCGGACATGTCGGCGGCTGGCCAACTTTGGCCCGTGGTCGTGGGGACGATCCAATAGTCGTCGGACATGTCGGCGGCTGGCCAGCTTTGGCCCGGGGTCGTAGGGACGACCCTATAGTCGTCGGACATGTCGGCGATTGGCCAACATTGGCCCGGGGTCGTGGGGACGACATTATAGTCGTCGGACATGTCGGCGGCTGGCCAACCTAGTCCCGAGGTCGTGGGGACGACCCTATAGACGTCGGACTTGACGGTGGCGGGCCAATCTAGTCCCGGGGTCGTGGGGACGACCCTATAGTCGTCGGACAAGACGGCGGCTGGACATCTTTGGCCCGGGGTCGTGGGGACGACCCTATAGTCGTCGGACATGTTGGCGGCTTGTCAGCCTAGTCCCGGGGTCGTGGGTACGACCCTATAGTCGTCGGACAAGTCGGCGGCTGGCCAACCTAGACCCGGGGTCGAGGGGACGACCCTATTGTCGTCGGACATGACGGTGGCGGGCCAATCTAGTCCCGGGGTTGTGGGGACGACCCTATAGTCGTCGGACATGACGGTGGCGGGCCAATCTAGTCCCGGGGCCGTGGGGACGACCCTATAGTCGTCGGACATTTCGGCGGCTGGCCAACTTTGGCCCGGGGTCGTGGGGACGACCCTATAGTCGTCGGACATTTCGGCGGCTGGCCAACTTTGGCCCGGGGTCGTGGGGACGACCCTATAGTCATCGGACATGTTGGCGGCTTGTCAGCTTAGTCCCGGGGTCGTAGGTACGGCCCTATAGTCGTCGGACAAGTCGGCGGCGGGCCAACCTTGTCCCGGGGTCGTGGGGACAACCCTATAGTCGTCGGACATGTCGGCGGCTGGCTATCTGTGGCCCGGGGTCGTGGGGACGACCCTATAGTCGTCGGACATGTCGGCGGCTGGTCAACTTTGGCCCGTGGTCGTGGGGACGACCCTATAGTCGTCGGACATGTCAGCGGCTGGCCAGCTTTGGCCCGGGGTCGTACGGACGACCCTATAGTCGTCGGACATGTCGGCGATTGGCCAACCTAGTCCCGAGGTCGTGGGGACGACCCTATAGACGTCGGACTTGACGGTGGCGGGCCAATCTAGTCCCGGGGTCGTGGGGACGACCCTACAGTCGTCGGACATTTCGGCGTCTTGCCAACTTTGGCCCGGTGTCGTGGGGACGACTCTATAGTCGTCGGAAATGTCGGCGGCGGGCCAACCTGGACCCGGGGTCGTGGGGACGACCCTATTTTCGTCGGACATGACGGTGGCGGGCCAATCTAGACTCGGGGTCGTGGGGACGACCCTATAGTCGTCGGACATGTCGGCGGCTGGCCAACTTTGGCCCGTGGTCGTGGGGACGATCCAATAGCCGTCGGACATGTCAGCGGCTGGCCAACTTTGGCGCGTGGTAGTGGGGACGATCCGATTGTCGTCGGACATGTCGGCGGCTGGCCAACCTAGACCCGGGGTCGTGGGGACGACCCTATTGTCGTCGGACAAGGCGGTGGCGGGCCAATCTAGTCCCGGGGTCGTGGGGACGACCCTATAGTCGTCGGACTTGTCGGTGGCGGGCCAATCTAGTCCGGGGGTCGTGGGGACGACCCTACAGTCGTAGGACATTTCGGCGGCTTGCCAACTTTGGCCCGGGGTCGTGGGGACGATCCAATAGTCGTCGGACATGTCGGCGGCTGGCCAACTTTGGCCCGTGGTCGTGTGGACGATCCAATAGTCGTCGGACATGTCAGCGGCTGGCCAGCTTTGGCCCGGGGTCGTAGGGACGACCCTATAGTCGTCGGACTTGACGGTGGCCGGCCAATCTATTCCCGGGGTCGTGGGGACGACCCTACAGTCGTCGGACATTTCGGCGGCTTGCCAACTTTGGCCCGGGGTCGTGGGGACGACCCTATAGTCGTCGGACATGTTGGCGGCTTGTCAGCTTAGTCCCGGGGTCGTGGGTACGGCCCTATAGTCGTCGGACAAGTCGGCGGCGGGCCAACCTTGTCCCGGGGTCGTGGGGACAACCCTATAGTCGTCGGACATGTCGGCGGCTGGCCATCTGTGGCCCGGGGTCGTGGGGACGACCCTATAGTCGTCGGACATGTTGGCGGCTGGTCAACTTTGGCCCGGGGTCGTGGGTACGGCCCTATAGTCGTCGGACAAGTCGGCGGCGGGCCAACCTTGTCCCGGGGTCGTGGGGACGACCCTATAGTCGTCGGACTTGACGGTGGCGGGCCAATCTAGTCCCGAGGTCCTGGGGACGACCCTATAGTCGTCGGACTTGACGGTGGCGGGCCAATCTAGTCCCGGGGTCGTGGGGACGACCCTATAGTCGTCGGACATGTCGGCGATTGGCCAACATTGGCCCGGGGTCGTGGGGACGACATTATAGTCGTCGGACATGTCGGCGGCTGGCCAACCTAGTCCCGAGGTCGTGGGGACGACCCTATAGACGTCGGACTTGACGGTGGCGGGCCAATCTAGTCCCGGGGTCGTGGGGACGACCCTACAGTCTTCGGACATTTCGGCGTCTTGCCAACTTTGGCCCGGGGTCGTGGGGACGACCCTATAGTCGTCGGACATGACGGTGGCGGACCAATCTAGTCCCCGGGTCGTGGGGACGACCCTATAGTCGTTGGACATGTCGGCGGCTGGCCAACTTTGGCCCGTGGTTGTGGGGACGACCCTATAGTCGTTGGACATGACGGTGGCGGGCCAATCTAGTCCCGGGGTCGTGGGGACGACCCTATAGTCGTCGGACAAGACGGCGGCTGGACATCTTTGGCCCGGGGTCGTGGGGACGACCCTATAGTCGTCGGACATGTTGGCGGCTTGTCAGCCTAGTCCCGGGGTCGTGGGGACGACCCTATAGACGTCGGACTTGACCGTGGCTGGCCAATCTAGTCCCGGGGTCGTGGGGACGACCCTATTGTCGTCGGACATGACGGTGGCGGGCCAATCTAGTCCCGGGGTTGTGGGGACGACCCTTTAGTCGTCGGACATGACGGTGGCGGGCCTATCTAGTCCCGGGGTCGTGGGGACGACCCTATAGTCGTCGGACATTTCGGCGGCTGGCCAACTTTGGCCCGGGGTCGTGGGGACGACCCTATAGTCGTTGGACATGACGGTGGCGGGCCAATCTAGTCCCGGGGTCGTGGGGACGACCCTATAGTCGTCGGACAAGACGGCGGCTGGACATCTTTGGCCCGGGGTCGTGGGGACGACCCTATAGTCGTCGGACATGTTGGCGGCTTGTCAGCCTAGTCCCGGGGTCGTGGGGACGACCCTATAGACGTCGGACTTGACCGTGGCTGGCCAATCTAGTCCCGGGGTCGTGGGGACGACCCTATTGTCGTCGGACATGACGGTGGCGGGCCAATCTAGTCCCGAGGTCCTGGGGACGACCCTATAGTCGTCGGACTTGACGGTGGCGGGCCAATCTAGTCCCGGGGTCGTGGGGACGACCCTATAGTCGTCGGACATTTCGGCGGCTGGCCAACTTTGGCCCGGGGTCGTGGGGACGACCCTATAGTCGTCGGACATGTTGGCGGCTTGTCAGCTTAGTCCCGGGGTCGTGGGTACGGCCCTATAGTCGTCGGACAAGTCGGCGGCGGGCCAACCTTGTCCCGGGGTCGTGGGGACAACCCTTTAGTCGTCCGACATGTCGGCGGCTGGCCATCTTTGGCCCGGGGTCGTGGGGACGACCCTATAGTCGTCGGACATGTCGGCGGCTGGTCAACTTTGGCCCGTGGTCGTGGGGACGACCCTATAGTCGTTGGACATGACGGTGGCGGACCAATCTAGTCCCCGGGTCGTGGGGACGACCCTATAGTCGTTGGACATGTCGGCGGCTGGCCAACTTTGGCCCGTGGTTGTGGGGACGACCCTATAGTCGTTGGACATGTCGGCGGCTGGCCAACCTAGTCCCGAGGTCGTGGGGACGACCCTATAGACGTCGGACTTGACGGTGGCGGGCCAATCTAGTCCCGGGGTCGTGGGGACGACCCTATAGTCGTCGGACTTGACGGTGGCGGGCCAATCTAGTCCCGGGGTCGTGGGGACGACCCTATAGTCGTCGGACATGTCGGCGATTGGCCAACATTGGCCCGGGGTCGTGGGGACGACATTATAGTCGTCGGACATGTCGGCGGCTGGCCAACCTAGTCCCGAGGTCGTGGGGACGACCCTATAGACGTCGGACTTGACGGTGGCGGGCCAATCTAGTCCCGGGGTCGTGGGGACGACCCTACAGTCTTCGGACATTTCGGCGTCTTGCCAACTTTGGCCCGGGGTCGTGGGGACGACCCTATAGTCGTCGGACATGACGGTGGCGGACCAATCTAGTCCCCGGGTCGTGGGGACGACCCTATAGTCGTTGGACATGTCGGCGGCTGGCCAACTTTGGCCCGTGGTTGTGGGGACGACCCTATAGTCGTTGGACATGACGGTGGCGGGCCAATCTAGTCCCGGGGTCGTGGGGACGACCCTATAGTCGTCGGACAAGACGGCGGCTGGACATCTTTGGCCCGGGGTCGTGGGGACGACCCTATAGTCGTCGGACATGTTGGCGGCTTGTCAGCCTAGTCCCGGGGTCGTGGGGACGACCCTATAGACGTCGGACTTGACCGTGGCTGGCCAATCTAGTCCCGGGGTCGTGGGGACGACCCTATTGTCGTCGGACATGACGGTGGCGGGCCAATCTAGTCCCGGGGTTGTGGGGACGACCCTTTAGTCGTCGGACATGACGGTGGCGGGCCTATCTAGTCCCGGGGTCGTGGGGACGACCCTATAGTCGTCGGACATTTCGGCGGCTGGCCAACTTTGGCCCGGGGTCGTGGGGACGACCCTATAGTCGTCGGACATGTTGGCGGCTTGTCAGCTTAGTCCCGGGGTCGTGGGTACGGCCCTATAGTCGTCGGACAAGTCGGCGGCGGGCCAACCTTGTCCCGGGGTCGTGGGGACAACCCTTTAGTCGTCGGACATGTCGGCGGCTGGCCATCTTTGGCCCGGGGTCGTGGGGACGACCCTATAGTCGTCGGACATGTCGGCGGCTGGTCAACTTTGGCCCGTGGTCGTGGGGACGACCCTATAGTCGTTGGACATATCAGCGGCTGGCCAACTTTGGCCCGGTGTCGTGGGGACGACCCAATAGTCGTCGGACATGTCGGCGGCTGGCCAACTTTGGCCCGTGGTCGTGGGGACGATCCGATAGTCGTTGGACATGACGGTGGCGGGCCAATCTAGTCCCGGGGTCGTGGGGACGACCCTATAGTCGTCGGACTTGACGGTGGCGGGCCAATCTAGTCCCGGGGTTGTGGGGACGACCCTACAGTCGTCGGACATTTCGGCGGCTTGCCAACTTTGGCCCGGGGTCGTGGGGACGACCCTATAGTCGTCGGACTTGACGTTGGCGGGCCAATCTAGTCCCGAGGTCGTGGGGACGACCCTATAGTCGTCGGACTTGACGGTGGCCGGCCAATCTATTCCCGGGGTCGTGGGGACGACCCTACAGTCGTCGGACATTTCGGCGGCTTGCCAACTTTGGCCCGGGGTCGTGGGGAAGACCCTATAGTCGTCGGACATGTCGGCGGCTGGCCAAAATTGGCCCGGTGTCGTGGGGACGACTCTATAGTCGTCGGACATGTCGGCGGCTGGCCAATCTAGTCCCGGGGTCGTGGGGACGACCCTATAGTCTTCGGACATGTCGGCGGCTGGCCAACTTTGGCCCGTGGTCGTGTGGACGATCCAATAGTCGTCGGACATGTCAGCGGCTGGCCAGCTTTGGCCCGGGGTCGTAGGGACGACCCTATAGTCGTCGGACATGTCGGCGTCTTGCCAACTTTGGCCCGGTGTCGTGGGGACGACTCTATAGTCGTCGGAAATGTCGGCGGCGGGCCAACCTGGACCCGGGGTCGTGGGGACGACCCTATTTTCGTCGGACATGACGGTGGCGGGCCAATCTACTCTCGGGGTCGTGGGGACGACCCTATAGTCGTCGGACATGTCGGCGGCTGCCCAACTTTGGCCCGTGGTCGTGGGGACGATCCAATAGTCGTCGGACATGTCAGCGGCTGGCCAGCTTTGGCCCGGGGTCGTAGGGACGACCCTATAGTCGTCGGACATGTCGGCGATTGGCCAACATTGGCCCGGGGTCGTGGGGACGACATTATAGTCGTCGGACATGTCGGCGGATGGCCAACCTAGTCCCGAGGTCGTGGGGACGACCCTATAGACGTCGGACTTGACGGTGGCGGGCCAATCTAGTCCCGGGGTCGTGGGGACGACCCTACAGTCGTCGGACATTTCGGCGTCTTGCCAACTTTGGCCCGGTGTCGTGGGGACGACTCTATAGTCGTCGGAAATGTCGGCGGCGGGCCAACCTGGACCCGGGGTCGTGGGGACGACCCTATTTTCGTCGGACATGACGGTGGCGGGCCAATCTACTCTCGGGGTCGTGGGGACGACCCTATAGTCGTCGGACATGTCGGCGGCTGCCCAACTTTGGCCCGTGGTCGTGGGGACGATCCAATAGTCGTCGGACATGTCAGCGGCTGGCCAACTTTGGCGCGTGGTCGTGGGGACGATCCGATTGTCGTCGGACATGTCGGTGGCTGGCCAACTTTGGCCCGGTGTCGTGGGGACGACCCAATGGTCGTCGGACATGTCGGTGGCTGGCCAACTTTGGCCCGTGGTTGTGGGGACGACCCTATAGTCGTTGGACATGACGGTGGCGGGCCAATCTAGTCCCGGGGTCGTGGGGACGACCCTATAGTCGTCGGACATGTCGGCGGCTGGCCAACTTTGGACCGGTGTCGTGGGGACGACTCTATAGTCGTTGGACATGACGGTGGCGGGCCAATCTAGTCCCGGGGTCGTGGGGACGACCCTATAGTCGTCGGACTTGACGGTGGCGGGCCAATCTAGTCCCGGGGTTGTGGGGACGACCCTACAGTCGTCGGACATTTCGGCGGCTTGCCAACTTTGGCCCGGGGTCGTGGGGACGACCCTATAGTCGTCGGACTTGACGTTGGCGGGCCAATCTAGTCCCGAGGTCGTGGGGACGACCCTATAGTCGTCGGACTTGACGGTGGCCGGCCAATCTATTCCCGGGGTCGTGGGGACGACCCTACAGTCGTCGGACATTTCGGCGGCTTGCCAACTTTGGCCCGGGGTCGTGGGGAAGACCCTATAGTCGTCGGACATGTCGGCGGCTGGCCAAAATTGGCCCGGTGTCGTGGGGACGACTCTATAGTCGTCGGACATGTCGGCGGCTGGCCAATCTAGTCCCGGGGTCGTGGGGACGACCCTATAGTCTTCGGACATGTCGGCGGCTGGCCAACTTTGGCCCGTGGTCGTGTGGACGATCCAATAGTCGTCGGACATGTCAGCGGCTGGCCAGCTTTGGCCCGGGGTCGTAGGGACGACCCTATAGTCGTCGGACATGTCGGCGTCTTGCCAACTTTGGCCCGGTGTCGTGGGGACGACTCTATAGTCGTCGGAAATGTCGGCGGCGGGCCAACCTGGACCCGGGGTCGTGGGGACGACCCTATTTTCGTCGGACATGACGGTGGCGGGCCAATCTACTCTCGGGGTCGTGGGGACGACCCTATAGTCGTCGGACATGTCGGCGGCTGCCCAACTTTGGCCCGTGGTCGTGGGGACGATCCAATAGTCGTCGGACATGTCAGCGGCTGGCCAGCTTTGGCCCGGGGTCGTAGGGACGACCCTATAGTCGTCGGACATGTCGGCGATTGGCCAACATTGGCCCGGGGTCGTGGGGACGACATTATAGTCGTCGGACATGTCGGCGGATGGCCAACCTAGTCCCGAGGTCGTGGGGACGACCCTATAGACGTCGGACTTGACGGTGGCGGGCCAATCTAGTCCCGGGGTCGTGGGGACGACCCTACAGTCGTCGGACATTTCGGCGTCTTGCCAACTTTGGCCCGGTGTCGTGGGGACGACTCTATAGTCGTCGGAAATGTCGGCGGCGGGCCAACCTGGACCCGGGGTCGTGGGGACGACCCTATTTTCGTCGGACATGACGGTGGCGGGCCAATCTACTCTCGGGGTCGTGGGGACGACCCTATAGTCGTCGGACATGTCGGCGGCTGCCCAACTTTGGCCCGTGGTCGTGGGGACGATCCAATAGTCGTCGGACATGTCAGCGGCTGGCCAACTTTGGCGCGTGGTCGTGGGGACGATCCGATTGTCGTCGGACATGTCGGTGGCTGGCCAACTTTGGCCCGGTGTCGTGGGGACGACCCAATGGTCGTCGGACATGTCGGTGGCTGGCCAACTTTGGCCCGTGGTTGTGGGGACGACCCTATAGTCGTTGGACATGACGGTGGCGGGCCAATCTAGTCCCGGGGTCGTGGGGACGACCCTATAGTCGTCGGACATGTCGGCGGCTGGCCAACTTTGGACCGGTGTCGTGGGGACGACTCTATAGTCGTCGGAAATGTCGGCGACTGGCCAACCTAGACCCGGGGTCGTGGGGACGACCCTATTGTCGTCGGACATGACGGTGGCGGGCCAATCTAGTCTCGGGGTCGTGGGGACGACCCTATAGTCGTCGGACATGTCGGCGGCTGGCCAACTTTGGCCCGGGGTCGTGGGGGCGACCCTATAGTCGTCGGACATGTTGGCGGCTTGTCAGCCTAGTCCCGGGGTCGTGGGTACGACCCTACAGTCGTCGGACATTTCGGCGGCTTGCCAACTTTGGCCCGGGGTCGTGGGGACGACCCTATAGTCGTCGGACATGACGGTGGCGGGCCAATCTAGTCCCGGGGTCGTGGGGACGACCCTATTGTCGTCGGACATTTCGGCGGCTGGTCAACTTTGGCCCGGGGTCGTGGGGACGACCCTATAGTCGTCGGACATGTTGGCGGCTTGTCAGCCTAGTCCCGGGGTCGTGGGTACGGCCCTATAGTCGTCGGACAAGTCGGCGGCGGGCCAACCTTGTCCCCGGGTCGTGGGGACGACCCTATAGTCGTCGGACTTGACGGTGGCGGGCCAATCTAGTCCCGAGGTCCTGGGGACGACCCTATAGTCGTCGGACTTGACGGTGGCGGGCCAATCTAGTCCCGGGGTCGTGGGGACGACCCTACAGTCGTCGGACATTTCGGCGGCTTGCCAACTTTGGCCCGGGGTCGTGGGGACGACCCTATAGTCGTCGGACATGTTGGCGGCTTGTCAGCCTAGTCCCGGGGTCGTGGGTACGACCCTACAGTCGTCGGACATTTCGGCGGCTTGCCAACTTTGGCCCGGGGTCGTGGGGACGACCCTATAGTCGTCGGACATGACGGTGGCGGGCCAATCTAGTCCCGGGGTCGTGGGGACGACCCTATAGTCGTCGGACATTTCGGCGGCTGGCCAACTTTGGCCCGGGGTCGTGGGGACGACCCTATAGTCGTCGGACATGTTGGCGGCTTGTCAGCCTAGTCCCGGGGTCGTGGGTACGGCCCTATAGTCGTCGGACAAGTCGGCGGCGGGCCAACCTTGTCCCGGGGTCGTGGGGACGACCCTATAGTCGTCGGACTTGACGGTGGCGGGCCAATCTAGTCCCGAGGTCCTGGGGACGACCCTATAGTCGTCGGACTTGACGGTGGCGGGCCAATCTAGTCCCGGGGTCGTGGGGACGACCCTACAGTCGTCGGACATTTCGGCGGCTTGCCAACTTTGGCCCGGGGTCGTGGGGACGACCCTATAGTCGTCGGACATGTTGGCGGCTTGTCAGCCTAGTCCCGGGGTCGTGGGTACGACCCTACAGTCGTCGGACATTTCGGCGGCTTGCCAACTTTGGCCCGGGGTCGTGGGGACGACCCTATAGTCGTCGGACATGACGGTGGCGGGCCAATCTAGTCCCGGGGTCGTGGGGACGACCCTATAGTCGTCGGACATTTCGGCGGCTGGCCAACTTTGGCCCGGGGTCGTGGGGACGACCCTATAGTCGTCGGACATGTTGGCGGCTTGTCAGCCTAGTCCCGGGGTCGTGGGTACGGCCCTATAGTCGTCGGACAAGTCGGCGGCGGGCCAACCTTGTCCCGGGGTCGTGGGGACGACCCTATAGTCGTCGGACATGTCGGCGGCTGGCCAACTTTGGCCCGGTGTCGTGGGGACGACTCTATAGTCGTCGGAAATGTCGGCGGCTGGCCAACCTGGACCCGGGGTCGTGGGGACGACCCTATTTTCGTCGGACATGACGGTGGCGGGCCAATCTAGTCTCGGGGTCGTGGGGACGACCCTATAGTCGTCGGACATGTCGGCGGTTGGCCAACTTTGGCCCGGGGTCGTGGGGACGACCCTATAGTCGTCGGACATGACGGTGGCGGACCAATCTAGTCCCCGGGTCGTGGGGACGACCCTATAGTCGTTGGACATGTCGGCGGCTGGCCAACTTTGGCCCGTGGTTGTGGGGACGACCCTATAGTCGTCGGACATGTTGGCGGCATGTCAGCCTAGTCCCGGGGTCGTGGGTACGACCCTATAGTCGTCGGACAAGTCGGCGGCTGGCCAACTTTGGCCCGTGGTCGTGGGGACGATCCGATAGTCGTTGGACATGACGGTGGCGGGCCAATCTAGTTCCGGGGTCGTGGGGACGACCCTATAGTCGTCGGACTTGTCGGTGGCGGGCCAATCTAGTCCCGGGGTCGTGGCGACGACCCTACAGTCGTCGGACAAGTCGGCGGCTGGCCAACTTTGGCCCGTGGTCGTGGGGACGATCCGATAGTCGTTGGACATGACGGTGGCGGGCCAATTTAGTTCCGGGGTCGTGGGGACGACCCTATAGTGGTCGGACAAGACGGCGGCTGGACATCTTTGGCCCGGGGTCGTGGGGACGACCCTATAGTCGTTGGACATGTCAGCGGCTGGCCAACTTTGGCCCGGTGTCGTGGGGACGACCCAATAGTCGTCGGACATGTCGGCGGCTGGCCAACTTTGGCCCGTGGTCGTGGGGACGATCCGATAGTCGTTGGACATGACGGTGGCGGGCCAATCTAGTTCCGGGGTCGTGGGGACGACCCTATAGTCGTCGGACTTGTCGGTGGCGGGCCAATCTAGTCCGGGGGTCGTGGGGACGACCCTACAGTCGTCGGACATGTCGGCGGCTGGCCAACTTTGGCCCGTGGTCGTGGGGACGATCCGATAGTCGTTGGACATGACGGTGGCGGGCCAATCTAGTCCGAGGGTCGTGGGGACGACCATACAGTCGTCGGACATTTCGGCGGCTTGCCAACTTTGGCCCGGGGTCGTGGGGACGACCCTATAGTCGTCGGACTTGACGGTGGCGGGCCAATCTAGTCCCGGGGTTTTGGGGACGACCCTACAGTCGTCGGACATTTCGGCGGCTTGCCAACTTTGGCCCGGGGTCGTGGGGACGACCCTATAGTCGTCGGACTTGACGGTGGCGGGCCAATCTACTCCCGGGGTTGTGGGGACGACCCTACAGTCGTCGGACATGTCGGCGGCTGGCCAACTTTGGCCCGTGGTCGTGGGGACGATCCGATAGTCGTTGGACATGACGGTGGCGGGCCAATCTAGTCCGGGGGTCGTGGGGACGACCCTACAGTCGTCGGACATTTCGGCGGCTTGCCAACTTTGGCCCGGGGTCGTGGGGACGACCCTATAGTCGTCGGACTTGACGGTGGCCGGCCAATCTATTCCCGGGGTCGTGGGGACGACCCTACAGTCGTCGGACATTTCGGCGGCTTGCCAACTTTGGTCCGGGGTCGTGGGGACGACCCTATAGTCGTCGGACATGTCGGCGGCTGGCCAAAATTGGCCCGAGGTCGTGGGGGCGACCCTATAGTCGTCGGACATTTCGGCGGCTGGCCAACCTAGTCCCGAGGTCGTCGGACTTGACGGTGGCGGGCCAATCTAGTCCGGGGGTCGTGGGGACGACCCTACAGTCGTCGGACATTTCGGCGGCTTGCCAACTTTGGCCCGGGGTCGTGGGGACGATCCAATAGTCGTCGGACATGTCGGCGGCTGGTCAACTTTGGCCCGTGGTCGTGGGGACGACCCTATAGTCGTTGGACATGTCAGCGGCTGGCCAACTTTGGCCCGGTGTCGTGGGGACGACCCAATAGTCGTCGGACATGTCGGCGGCTGGCCAACTTTGGCCCGTGGTCGTGGGGACGATCCGATAGTCGTTGGACATGACGGTGGCGGGCCAATCTAGTCCCTGGGTCGTGGGGACGACCCAACAGTCGTCGGACATTTCGGCGGCTTGCCAACTTTGGCCCGTGGTCGTGGGGACGATCCAATAGTCGTCGGACATGTCAGCGGCTGGCCAACTTTGGCGCGTGGTAGTGGGGACGATCCGATTGTCGTCGGACATGTCGGCGGCTGGCCAACCTAGACCCGGGGTCGTGGGGACGACCCTATTGTCGTCGGACAAGGCGGTGGCGGGCCAATCTAGTCCCGGGGTCGTGGGGACGACCCTATAGTCGTCGGACTTGTCGGTGGCGGGCCAATCTAGTCCGGGGGTCGTGGGGACGACCCTACAGTCGTAGGACATTTCGGCGGCTTGCCAACTTTGGCCCGGGGTCGTGGGGACGATCCAATAGTCGTCGGACATGTCGGTGGCTGGTCAACTTTGGCCCGTGGTCGTGGGGACGACCCTATAGTCGTTGGACATGTCAGCGGCTGGCCAACTTTGGCCCGGTGTCGTGGGGACGACCCAATAGTCGTCGGACATGTCGGCGGCTGGCCAATCTAGTCCCGGGGTCGTGGGGACGACCCTATAGTCTTCGGACATGTCGGCGGCTGGCCAACTTTGGCCCGTGGTCGTGTGGACGATCCAATAGTCGTCGGACATGTCAGCGGCTGGCCAGCTTTGGCCCGGGGTCGTAGGGACGACCCTATAGTCGTCGGACTTGACGGTGGCCGGCCAATCTATTCCCGGGGTCGTGGGGACGACCCTACAGTCGTCGGACATTTCGGCGGCTTGCCAACTTTGGCCCGGGGTCGTGGGGACGATCCAATAGTCGTCGGACATGTCGGTGGCTGGTCAACTTTGGCCCGTGGTCGTGGGGACGACCCTATAGTCGTTGGACATGTCAGCGGCTGGCCAACTTTGGCCCGGTGTCGTGGGGACGACCCAATAGTCGTCGGACATGTCGGCGGCTGGCCAATCTAGTCCCGGGGTCGTGGGGACGACCCTATAGTCTTCGGACATGTCGGCGGCTGGCCAACTTTGGCCCGTGGTCGTGTGGACGATCCAATAGTCGTCGGACATGTCAGCGGCTGGCCAGCTTTGGCCCGGGGTCGTAGGGACGACCCTATAGTCGTCGGACTTGACGGTGGCCGGCCAATCTATTCCCGGGGTCGTGGGGACGACCCTACAGTCGTCGGACATTTCGGCGGCTTGCCAACTTTGGCCCGGGGTCGTGGGGACGACCCTATAGTCGTCGGACATGTTGGCGGCTTGTCAGCTTAGTCCCGGGGTCGTGGGTACGGCCCTATAGTCGTCGGACAAGTCGGCGGCGGGCCAACCTTATCCCGGGGTCGTGGGGACAACCCTATAGTCGTCGGACATGTCGGCGGCTGGCCATCTGTGGCCCGGGGTCGTGGGGACGACCCTATAGTCGTCGGACATGTTGGCGGCTGGTCAACTTTGGCCCGGGGTCGTGGGTACGGCCCTATAGTCGTCGGACAAGTCGGCGGCGGGCCAACCTTGTCCCGGGGTCGTGGGGACGACCCTATAGTCGTCGGACTTGACGGTGGCGGGCCAATCTAGTCCCGAGGTCCTGGGGACGACCCTATAGTCGTCGGACTTGACGGTGGCGGGCCAATCTAGTCCCGGGGTCGTGGGGACGACCCTATAGTCGTCGGACATGTCGGCGATTGGCCAACATTGGCCCGGGGTCGTGGGGACGACATTATAGTCGTCGGACATGTCGGCGGCTGGCCAACCTAGTCCCGAGGTCGTGGGGACGACCCTATAGACGTCGGACTTGACGGTGGCGGGCCAATCTAGTCCCGGGGTCGTGGGGACGACCCTACAGTCTTCGGACATTTCGGCGTCTTGCCAACTTTGGCCCGGGGTCGTGGGGACGACCCTATAGTCGTCGGACATGACGGTGGCGGACCAATCTAGTCCCCGGGTCGTGGGGACGACCCTATAGTCGTTGGACATGTCGGCGGCTGGCCAACTTTGGCCCGTGGTTGTGGGGACGACCCTATAGTCGTTGGACATGACGGTGGCGGGCCAATCTAGTCCCGGGGTCGTGGGGACGACCCTATAGTCGTCGGACAAGACGGCGGCTGGACATCTTTGGCCCGGGGTCGTGGGGACGACCCTATAGTCGTCGGACATGTTGGCGGCTTGTCAGCCTAGTCCCGGGGTCGTGGGGACGACCCTATAGACGTCGGACTTGACCGTGGCTGGCCAATCTAGTCCCGGGGTCGTGGGGACGACCCTATTGTCGTCGGACATGACGGTGGCGGGCCAATCTAGTCCCGGGGTTGTGGGGACGACCCTTTAGTCGTCGGACATGACGGTGGCGGGCCTATCTAGTCCCGGGGTCGTGGGGACGACCCTATAGTCGTCGGACATTTCGGCGGCTGGCCAACTTTCGCCCGGGGTCGTGGGGACGACCCTATAGTCGTCGGACATGTTGGCGGCTTGTCAGCTTAGTCCCGGGGTCGTGGGTACGGCCCTATAGTCGTCGGACAAGTCGGCGGCGGGCCAACCTTGTCCCGGGGTCGTGGGGACAACCCTTTAGTCGTCGGACATGTCGGCGGCTGGCCATCTTTGGCCCGGGGTCGTGGGGACGACCCTATAGTCGTCGGACATGTCGGCGGCTGGTCAACTTTGGCCCGTGGTCGTGGGGACGACCCTATAGTCGTTGGACATGTCAGCGGCTGGCCAACTTTGGCCCGGTGTCGTGGGGACGACCCAATAGTCGTCGGACATGTCGGCGGCTGGCCAACTTTGGCCCGTGGTCGTGGGGACGATCCGATAGTCGTTGGACATGACGGTGGCGGGCCAATCTAGTCCCGGGGTCGTGGGGACGACCCTATAGTCGTCGGACTTGACGGTGGCGGGCCAATCTAGTCCCGGGGTTGTGGGGACGACCCTACAGTCGTCGGACATTTCGGCGGCTTGCCAACTTTGGCCCGGGGTCGTGGGGACGACCCTATAGTCGTCGGACTTGACGTTGGCGGGCCAATCTAGTCCCGAGGTCGTGGGGACGACCCTATAGTCGTCGGACTTGACGGTGGCCGGCCAATCTATTCCCGGGGTCGTGGGGACGACCCTACAGTCGTCGGACATTTCGGCGGCTTGCCAACTTTGGCCCGGGGTCGTGGGGAAGACCCTATAGTCGTCGGACATGTCGGCGGCTGGCCAAAATTGGCCCGGTGTCGTGGGGACGACTCTATAGTCGTCGGACATGTCGGCGGCTGGCCAATCTAGTCCCGGGGTCGTGGGGACGACCCTATAGTCTTCGGACATGTCGGCGGCTGGCCAACTTTGGCCCGTGGTCGTGTGGACGATCCAATAGTCGTCGGACATGTCAGCGGCTGGCCAGCTTTGGCCCGGGGTCGTAGGGACGACCCTATAGTCGTCGGACATGTCGGCGTCTTGCCAACTTTGGCCCGGTGTCGTGGGGACGACTCTATAGTCGTCGGAAATGTCGGCGGCGGGCCAACCTGGACCCGGGGTCGTGGGGACGACCCTATTTTCGTCGGACATGACGGTGGCGGGCCAATCTACTCTCGGGGTCGTGGGGACGACCCTATAGTCGTCGGACATGTCGGCGGCTGCCCAACTTTGGCCCGTGGTCGTGGGGACGATCCAATAGTCGTCGGACATGTCAGCGGCTGGCCAGCTTTGGCCCGGGGTCGTAGGGACGACCCTATAGTCGTCGGACATGTCGGCGATTGGCCAACATTGGCCCGGGGTCGTGGGGACGACATTATAGTCGTCGGACATGTCGGCGGATGGCCAACCTAGTCCCGAGGTCGTGGGGACGACCCTATAGACGTCGGACTTGACGGTGGCGGGCCAATCTAGTCCCGGGGTCGTGGGGACGACCCTACAGTCGTCGGACATTTCGGCGTCTTGCCAACTTTGGCCCGGTGTCGTGGGGACGACTCTATAGTCGTCGGAAATGTCGGCGGCGGGCCAACCTGGACCCGGGGTCGTGGGGACGACCCTATTTTCGTCGGACATGACGGTGGCGGGCCAATCTACTCTCGGGGTCGTGGGGACGACCCTATAGTCGTCGGACATGTCGGCGGCTGCCCAACTTTGGCCCGTGGTCGTGGGGACGATCCAATAGTCGTCGGACATGTCAGCGGCTGGCCAACTTTGGCGCGTGGTCGTGGGGACGATCCGATTGTCGTCGGACATGTCGGTGGCTGGCCAACTTTGGCCCGGTGTCGTGGGGACGACCCAATGGTCGTCGGACATGTCGGTGGCTGGCCAACTTTGGCCCGTGGTTGTGGGGACGACCCTATAGTCGTTGGACATGACGGTGGCGGGCCAATCTAGTCCCGGGGTCGTGGGGACGACCCTATTTTCGTCGGACATGACGGTGGCGGGCCAATCTACTCTCGGGGTCGTGGGGACGACCCTATAGTCGTCGGACATGTCGGCGGCTGGCCAACTTTGGCCCGGGGTCGTGGGGGCGACCCTATAGTCGTCGGACATGTTGGCGGCTTGTCAGCCTAGTCCCGGGGTCGTGGGTACGACCCTATTTTCGTCGGACATGTCGGCGTCTTGCCAACTTTGGCCCGGTGTCGTGGGGACGACTCTATAGTCGTCGGAAATGTCGGCGGCGGGCCAACCTGGACCCGGGGTCGTGGGGACGACCCTATTTTCGTCGGACATGACGGTGGCGGGCCAATCTACTCTCGGGGTCGTGGGGACGACCCTATAGTCGTCGGACATGTCGGCGGCTGGCCAACTTTGGCCCGGGGTCGTGGGGGCGACCCTATAGTCGTCGGACATGTTGGCGGCTTGTCAGCCTAGTCCCGGGGTCGTGGGTACGACCCTACAGTCGTCGGACATTTCGGCGGCTTGCCAACTTTGGCCCGGGGTCGTGGGGACGACCCTATAGTCGTCGGACATGACGGTGGCGGGCCAATCTAGTCCCGGGGTCGTGGGGACGACCCTATTGTCGTCGGACATTTCGGCGGCTGGCCAACTTTGGCCCGGGGTCGTGGGGACGACCCTATAGTCGTCGGACATGTTGGCGGCTTGTCAGCCTAGTCCCGGGGTCGTGGGTACGGCCCTATAGTCGTCGGACAAGTCGGCGGCGGGCCAACCTTGTCCCGGGGTCGTGGGGACGACCCTATAGTCGTCGGACTTGACGGTGGCGGGCCAATCTAGTCCCGAGGTCCTGGGGACGACCCTATAGTCGTCGGACTTGACGGTGGCGGGCCAATCTAGTCCCGGGGTCGTGGGGACGACCCTACAGTCGTCGGACATTTCGGCGGCTTGCCAACTTTGGCCCGGGGTCGTAGGGACGACCCTATAGTCGTCGGACATGTTGGCGGCTTGTCAGCCTAGTCCCGGGGTCGTGGGTACGACCCTACAGTCGTCGGACATTTCGGCGGCTTGCCAACTTTGGCCCGGGGTCGTGGGGACGACCCTATAGTCGTCGGACATGACGGTGGCGGGCCAATCTAGTCCCGGGGTCGTGGGGACGACCCTATAGTCGTCGGACATTTCGGCGGCTGGCCAACTTTGGCCCGGGGTCGTGGGGACGACCCTATAGTCGTCGGACATGTTGGCGGCTTGTCAGCCTAGTCCCGGGGTCGTGGGTACGGCCCTATAGTCGTCGGACAAGTCGGCGGCGGGCCAACCTTGTCCCGGGGTCGTGGGGACGACCCTATAGTCGTCGGACTTGACGGTGGCGGGCCAATCTAGTCCCGAGGTCCTGGGGACGACCCTATAGTCGTCGGACTTGACGGTGGCGGGCCAATCTAGTCCCGGGGTCGTGGGGACGACCCTACAGTCGTCGGACATTTCGGCGGCTTGCCAACTTTGGCCCGGGGTCGTGGGGACGACCCTATAGTCGTCGGACATGTTGGCGGCTTGTCAGCCTAGTCCCGGGGTCGTGGGTACGACCCTACAGTCGTCGGACATTTCGGCGGCTTGCCAACTTTGGCCCGGGGTCGTGGGGACGACCCTATAGTCGTCGGACATGACGGTGGCGGGCCAATCTAGTCCCGGGGTCGTGGGGACGACCCTATAGTCGTCGGACATTTCGGCGGCTGGCCAACTTTGGCCCGGGGTCGTGGGGACGACCCTATAGTCGTCGGACATGTTGGCGGCTTGTCAGCCTAGTCCCGGGGTCGTGGGTACGGCCCTATAGTCGTCGGACAAGTCGGCGGCGGGCCAACCTTGTCCCGGGGTCGTGGGGACGACCCTATAGTCGTCGGACATGTCGGCGGCTGGCCAACTTTGGCCCGGTGTCGTGGGGACGACTCTATAGTCGTCGGAAATGTCGGCGGCTGGCCAACCTGGACCCGGGGTCGTGGGGACGACCCTATTTTCGTCGGACATGACGGTGGCGGGCCAATCTAGTCTCGGGGTCGTGGGGACGACCCTATAGTCGTCGGACATGTCGGCGGTTGGCCAACTTTGGCCCGGGGTCGTGGGGACGACCCTATAGTCGTCGGACATGACGGTGGCGGACCAATCTAGTCCCCGGGTCGTGGGGACGACCCTATAGTCGTTGGACATGTCGGCGGCTGGCCAACTTTGGCCCGTGGTTGTGGGGACGACCCTATAGTCGTCGGACATGTTGGCGGCATGTCAGCCTAGTCCCGGGGTCGTGGGTACGACCCTATAGTCGTCGGACAAGTCGGCGGCTGGCCAACTTTGGCCCGTGGTCGTGGGGACGATCCGATAGTCGTTGGACATGACGGTGGCGGGCCAATCTAGTTCCGGGGTCGTGGGGACGACCCTATAGTCGTCGGACTTGTCGGTGGCGGGCCAATCTAGTCCGGGGGTCGTGGCGACGACCCTACAGTCGTCGGACAAGTCGGCGGCTGGCCAACTTTGGCCCGTGGTCGTGGGGACGATCCGATAGTCGTTGGACATGACGGTGGCGGGCCAATTTAGTTCCGGGGTCGTGGGGACGACCCTATAGTGGTCGGACAAGACGGCGGCTGGAGATCTTTGGCCCGGGGTCGTGGGGACGACCCTATAGTCGTTGGACATGTCAGCGGCTGGCCAACTTTGGCCCGGTGTCGTGGGGACGACCCAATAGTCGTCGGACATGTCGGCGGCTGGCCAACTTTGGCCCGTGGTCGTGGGGACGATCCGATAGTCGTTGGACATTTCGGCGGCTGGCCAACTTTGGCCCGGGGTCGTGGGGACGACCCTATAGTCGTCGGACTTGTCGGTGGCGGGCCAATCTAGTCCGGGGGTCGTGGCGACGACCCTACAGTCGTCGGACAAGTCGGCGGCTGGCCAACTTTGGCCCGTGGTCGTGGGGACGATCCGATAGTCGTTGGACATGACGGTGGCGGGCCAATCTAGTTCCGGGGTCGTGGGGACGACCCTATAGTCGTCGGACTTGTCGGTGGCGGGCCAATCTAGTCCGGGGGTCGTGGGGACGACCCTACAGTCGTCGGACATGTCGGCGGCTGGCCAACTTTGGCGCGTGGTCGTGGGGACGATCCGATTGTCGTCGGACATGTCGGCGGCTGGCCAACCTAGACCCGGGGTCGTGGGGACGACCCTATTGTCGTCGGACAAGGCCGTGGCGGGCCAATCTAGTCCGGGGGTCGTGGGGACGACCCTACAGTCGTCGGACATTTCGGCGGCTTGCCAACTTTGGCCCGGGGTCGTGGGTACGACCCTATAGTCGTCGGACAAGTCGGCGGCTGGCCAGCCTAGACCCGGGGTCGAGGGGACGACCCTATTGTCGTCGGACATGACGGTGGCGGGCCAATCTAGTCCCGGGGTTGTGGGGACGACCCTATAGTCGTCGGACATGACGGTGGCGGGCCAATCTAGTCCCGGGGTCGTGGGGACGACCCTATAGTCGTCGGACATTTCGGCGGCTGGCCAACTTTGGCCCGGGGTCGTGGGGACGACCCTATAGTCGTCGGACATGTTGGCGGCTTGTCAGCTTAGTCCCGGGGTCGTGGGTACGGCCCTATAGTCGTCGGACAAGTCGGCGGCGGGCCAACCTTGTCCCGGGGTCGTGGGGACAACCCTATAGTCGTCGGACATGTCGGCGGCTGGCCATCTTTGGCCCGGGGTCGTGGGGACGACCCTATAGTCGTCGGACATGTCGGCGGCTGGTCAACTTTGGCCCGTGGTCGTGGGGACGACCCTATAGTCGTCGGACATGTCGGCGGCTGGTCAACTTTGGCCCGTGGTCGTGGGGACGATCCGATAGTCGTTGGACATGACGGTGGCGGGCCAATCTAGTCCCGGGGTCGTGGGGACGACCCTATAGTCGTCGGACTTGACGGTGGCGGGCCAATCTAGTCCCGGGGTCGTGGGGACGACCCTACAGTCGTCGGACATTTCGGCGTCTTGCCAACTTTGGCCCGGTGTCGTGGGGACGACTCTATAGTCGTCGGAAATGTCGGCGGCGGGCCAACCTGGACCCGGGGTCGTGGGGACGACCCTATTTTCGTCGGACATGACGGTGGCGGGCCAATCTAGACTCGGGGTCGTGGGGACGACCCTATAGTCGTCGGACATGTCGGCGGCTGGCCAACTTTGGCCCGTGGTCGTGGGGACGATCCAATAGCCGTCGGACATGTCAGCGGCTGGCCAACTTTGGCGCGTGGTAGTGGGGACGATCCGATTGTCGTCGGACATGTCGGCGGCTGGCCAACCTAGACCCGGGGTCGTGGGGACGACCCTATTGTCGTCGGACAAGGCGGTGGCGGGCCAATCTAGTCCCGGGGTCGTGGGGACGACCCTATAGTCGTCGGACTTGTCGGTGGCGGGCCAATCTAGTCCGGGGGTCGTGGGGACGACCCTACAGTCGTAGGACATTTCGGCGGCTTGCCAACTTTGGCCCGGGGTCGTGGGGACGATCCAATAGTCGTCGGACATGTCGGTGGCTGGTCAACTTTGGCCCGTGGTCGTGGGGACGACCCTATAGTCGTTGGACATGTCAGCGGCTGGCCAACTTTGGACCGGTGTCGTGGGGACGACCCAATAGTCGTCGGACATGTCGGCGGCTGGCCAATCTAGTCCCGGGGTCGTGGGGACGACCCTATAGTCTTCGGACATGTCGGCGGCTGGCCAACTTTGGCCCGTGGTCGTGTGGACGATCCAATAGTCGTCGGACATGTCAGCGGCTGTCCAGCTTTGGCCCGGGGTCGTAGGGACGACCCTATAGTCGTCGGACTTGACGGTGGCCGGCCAATCTATTCCCGGGGTCGTGGGGACGACCCTACAGTCGTCGGACATTTCGGCGGCTTGCCAACTTTGGCCCGGGGTCGTGGGGACGACCCTATAGTCGTCGGACATGTTGGCGGCTTGTCAGCTTAGTCCCGGGGTCGTGGGTACGGCCCTATAGTCGTCGGACAAGTCGGCGGCGGGCCAACCTTGTCCCGGGGTCGTGGGGACAACCCTATAGTCGTCGGACATGTCGGCGGCTGGCCATCTGTGGCCCGGGGTCGTGGGGACGACCCTATAGTCGTCGGACATGTTGGCGGCTGGTCAACTTTGGCCCGGGGTCGTGGGTACGGCCCTATAGTCGTCGGACAAGTCGGCGGCGGGCCAACCTTGTCCCGGGGTCGTGGGGACGACCCTATAGTCGTCAGACTTGACGGTGGCGGGCCAATCTAGTCCCGAGGTCCTGGGGACGACCCTATAGTCGTCGGACTTGACGGTGGCGGGCCAATCTAGTCCCGGGGTCGTGGGGACGACCCTATAGTCGTCGGACATGTCGGCGATTGGCCAACATTGGCCCGGGGTCGTGGGGACGACATTATAGTCGTCGGACATGTCGGCGGCTGGCCAACCTAGTCCCGAGGTCGTGGGGACGACCCTATAGACGTCGGACTTGACGGTGGCGGGCCAATCTAGTCCCGGGGTCGTGGGGACGACCCTACAGTCTTCGGACATTTCGGCGTCTTGCCAACTTTGGCCCGGGGTCGTGGGGACGACCCTATAGTCGTCGGACATGACGGTGGCGGACCAATCTAGTCCCCGGGTCGTGGGGACGACCCTATAGTCGTTGGACATGTCGGCGGCTGGCCAACTTTGGCCCGTGGTTGTGGGGACGACCCTATAGTCGTTGGACATGACGGTGGCGGGCCAATCTAGTCCCGGGGTCGTGGGGACGACCCTATAGTCGTCGGACAAGACGGCGGCTGGACATCTTTGGCCCGGGGTCGTGGGGACGACCCTATAGTCGTCGGACATGTTGGCGGCTTGTCAGCCTAGTCCCGGGGTCGTGGGGACGACCCTATAGACGTCGGACAAGTCGGCGGCGGGCCAACCTTGTCCCGGGGTCGTGGGGACGACCCTATAGTCGTCGGACTTGACGGTGGCGGGCCAATCTAGTCCCGAGGTCCTGGGGACGACCCTATAGTCGTCGGACTTGACGGTGGCGGGCCAATCTAGTCCCGGGGTCGTGGGGACGACCCTATAGTCGTCGGACATGTCGGCGATTGGCCAACATTGGCCCGGGGTCGTGGGGACGACATTATAGTCGTCGGACATGTCGGCGGCTGGCCAACCTAGTCCCGAGGTCGTGGGGACGACCCTATAGACGTCGGACTTGACGGTGGCGGGCCAATCTAGTCCCGGGGTCGTGGGGACGACCCTACAGTCTTCGGACATTTCGGCGTCTTGCCAACTTTGGCCCGGGGTCGTGGGGACGACCCTATAGTCGTCGGACATGACGGTGGCGGACCAATCTAGTCCCCGGGTCGTGGGGACGACCCTATAGTCGTTGGACATGTCGGCGGCTGGCCAACTTTGGCCCGTGGTTGTGGGGACGACCCTATAGTCGTTGGACATGACGGTGGCGGGCCAATCTAGTCCCGGGGTCGTGGGGACGACCCTATAGTCGTCGGACAAGACGGCGGCTGGACATCTTTGGCCCGGGGTCGTGGGGACGACCCTATAGTCGTCGGACATGTTGGCGGCTTGTCAGCCTAGTCCCGGGGTCGTGGGGACGACCCTATAGACGTCGGACTTGACCGTGGCTGGCCAATCTAGTCCCGGGGTCGTGGGGACGACCCTATTGTCGTCGGACATGACGGTGGCGGGCCAATCTAGTCCCGGGGTTGTGGGGACGACCCTTTAGTCGTCGGACATGACGGTGGCGGGCCTATCTAGTCCCGGGGTCGTGGGGACGACCCTATAGTCGTCGGACATTTCGGCGGCTGGCCAACTTTGGCCCGGGGTCGTGGGGACGACCCTATAGTCGTTGGACATGACGGTGGCGGGCCAATCTAGTCCCGGGGTCGTGGGGACGACCCTATAGTCGTCGGACAAGACGGCGGCTGGACATCTTTGGCCCGGGGTCGTGGGGACGACCCTATAGTCGTCGGACATGTTGGCGGCTTGTCAGCCTAGTCCCGGGGTCGTGGGGACGACCCTATAGACGTCGGACTTGACCGTGGCTGGCCAATCTAGTCCCGGGGTCGTGGGGACGACCCTATTGTCGTCGGACATGACGGTGGCGGGCCAATCTAGTCCCGAGGTCCTGGGGACGACCCTATAGTCGTCGGACTTGACGGTGGCGGGCCAATCTAGTCCCGGGGTCGTGGGGACGACCCTATAGTCGTCGGACATTTCGGCGGCTGGCCAACTTTGGCCCGGGGTCGTGGGGACGACCCTATAGTCGTCGGACATGTCGGCGGCTGGTCAACTTTGGCCCGTGGTCGTGGGGACGACCCTATAGTCGTTGGACATGACGGTGGCGGACCAATCTAGTCCCCGGGTCGTGGGGACGACCCTATAGTCGTTGGACATGTCGGCGGCTGGCCAACTTTGGCCCGTGGTTGTGGGGACGACCCTATAGTCGTTGGACATGTCGGCGGCTGGCCAACCTAGTCCCGAGGTCGTGGGGACGACCCTATAGACGTCGGACTTGACGGTGGCGGGCCAATCTAGTCCCGGGGTCGTGGGGACGACCCTATAGTCGTCGGACTTGACGGTGGCGGGCCAATCTAGTCCCGGGGTCGTGGGGACGACCCTATAGTCGTCGGACATGTCGGCGATTGGCCAACATTGGCCCGGGGTCGTGGGGACGACATTATAGTCGTCGGACATGTCGGCGGCTGGCCAACTTTGGCCCGGTGTCGTGGGGACGACCCAATAGTCGTCGGACATGTCGGCGGCTGGCCAACTTTGGCCCGTGGTCGTGGGGACGATCCGATAGTCGTTGGACATGACGGTGGCGGGCCAATCTAGTCCCGGGGTCGTGGGGACGACCCTATAGTCGTCGGACTTGACGGTGGCGGGCCAATCTAGTCCCGGGGTTGTGGGGACGACCCTACAGTCGTCGGACATTTCGGCGGCTTGCCAACTTTGGCCCGGGGTCGTGGGGACGACCCTATAGTCGTCGGACTTGACGTTGGCGGGCCAATCTAGTCCCGAGGTCGTGGGGACGACCCTATAGTCGTCGGACTTGACGGTGGCCGGCCAATCTATTCCCGGGGTCGTGGGGACGACCCTACAGTCGTCGGACATTTCGGCGGCTTGCCAACTTTGGCCCGGGGTCGTGGGGAAGACCCTATAGTCGTCGGACATGTCGGCGGCTGGCCAAAATTGGCCCGGTGTCGTGGGGACGACTCTATAGTCGTCGGACATGTCGGCGGCTGGCCAATCTAGTCCCGGGGTCGTGGGGACGACCCTATAGTCTTCGGACATGTCGGCGGCTGGCCAACTTTGGCCCGTGGTCGTGTGGACGATCCAATAGTCGTCGGACATGTCAGCGGCTGGCCAGCTTTGGCCCGGGGTCGTAGGGACGACCCTATAGTCGTCGGACATGTCGGCGTCTTGCCAACTTTGGCCCGGTGTCGTGGGGACGACTCTATAGTCGTCGGAAATGTCGGCGGCGGGCCAACCTGGACCAGGGGTCGTGGGGACGACCCTATTTTCGTCGGACATGACGGTGGCGGGCCAATCTACTCTCGGGGTCGTGGGGACGACCCTATAGTCGTCGGACATGTCGGCGGCTGCCCAACTTTGGCCCGTGGTCGTGGGGACGATCCAATAGTCGTCGGACATGTCAGCGGCTGGCCAGCTTTGGCCCGGGGTCGTAGGGACGACCCTATAGTCGTCGGACATGTCGGCGATTGGCCAACATTGGCCCGGGGTCGTGGGGACGACATTATAGTCGTCGGACATGTCGGCGGATGGCCAACCTAGTCCCGAGGTCGTGGGGACGACCCTATAGACGTCGGACTTGACGGTGGCGGGCCAATCTAGTCCCGGGGTCGTGGGGACGACCCTACAGTCGTCGGACATTTCGGCGTCTTGCCAACTTTGGCCCGGTGTCGTGGGGACGACTCTATAGTCGTCGGAAATGTCGGCGGCGGGCCAACCTGGACCCGGGGTCGTGGGGACGACCCTATTTTCGTCGGACATGACAGTGGCGGGCCAATCTACTCTCGGGGTCGTGGGGACGACCCTATAGTCGTCCGACATGTCGGCGGCTGCCCAACTTTGGCCCGTGGTCGTGGGGACGATCCAATAGTCGTCGGACATGTCAGCGGCTGGCCAACTTTGGCGCGTGGTCGTGGGGACGATCCGATTGTCGTCGGACATGTCGGTGGCTGGCCAACTTTGGCCCGGTGTCGTGGGGACGACCCAATGGTCGTCGGACATGTCGGTGGCTGGCCAACTTTGGCCCGTGGTTGTGGGGACGACCCTATAGTCGTTGGACATGACGGTGGCGGGCCAATCTAGTCCCGGGGTCGTGGGGACGACCCTATAGTCGTCGGACATGTCGGCGGCTGGCCAACTTTGGACCGGTGTCGTGGGGACGACTCTATAGTCGTCGGAAATGTCGGCGACTGGCCAACCTAGACCCGGGGTCGTGGGGACGACCCTATTGTCGTTGGACATGACGGTGGCGGGCCAATCTAGTCTCGGGGTCGTGGGGACGACCCTATAGTCGTCGGACATGTCGGCGGCTGGCCAACTTTGGCCCGGGGTCGTGGGGGCGACCCTATAGTCGTCGGACATGTTGGCGGCTTGTCAGCCTAGTCCCGGGGTCGTGGGTACGACCCTACAGTCGTCGGACATTTCGGCGGCTTGCCAACTTTGGCCCGGGGTCGTGGGGACGACCCTATAGTCGTCGGACATGACGGTGGCGGGCCAATCTAGTCCCGGGGTCGTGGGGACGACCCTATTGTCGTCGGACATTTCGGCGGCTGGCCAACTTTGGCCCGGGGTCGTGGGGACGACCCTATAGTCGTCGGACATGTTGGCGGCTTGTCAGCCTAGTCCCGGGGTCGTGGGTACGGCCCTATAGTCGTCGGACAAGTCGGCGGCGGGCCAACCTTGTCCCGGGGTCGTGGGGACGACCCTATAGTCGTCGGACTTGACGGTGGCGGGCCAATCTAGTCCCGAGGTCCTGGGGACGACCCTATAGTCGTCGGACTTGACGGTGGCGGGCCAATCTAGTCCCGGGGTCGTGGGGACGACCCTACAGTCGTCGGACATTTCGGCGGCTTGCCAACTTTGGCCCGGGGTCGTGGGGACGACCCTATAGTCGTCGGACATGTTGGCGGCTTGTCAGCCTAGTCCCGGGGTCGTGGGTACGACCCTACAGTCGTCGGACATTTCGGCGGCTTGCCAACTTTGGCCCGGGGTCGTGGGGACGACCCTATAGTCGTCGGACATGACGGTGGCGGGCCAATCTAGTCCCGGGGTCGTGGGGACGACCCTATAGTCGTCGGACATTTCGGCGGCTGGCCAACTTTGGCCCGGGGTCGTGGGGACGACCCTATAGTCGTCGGACATGTTGGCGGCTTGTCAGCCTAGTCCCGGGGTCGTGGGTACGGCCCTATAGTCGTCGGACAAGTCGGCGGCGGGCCAACCTTGTCCCGGGGTCGTGGGGACGACCCTATAGTCGTCGGACTTGACGGTGGCGGGCCAATCTAGTCCCGAGGTCCTGGGGACGACCCTATAGTCGTCGGACTTGACGGTGGCGGGCCAATCTAGTCCCGGGGTCGTGGGGACGACCCTACAGTCGTCGGACATTTCGGCGGCTTGCCAACTTTGGCCCGGGGTCGTGGGGACGACCCTATAGTCGTCGGACATGTTGGCGGCTTGTCAGCCTAGTCCCGGGGTCGTGGGTACGACCCTACAGTCGTCGGACATTTCGGCGGCTTGCCAACTTTGGCCCGGGGTCGTGGGGACGACCCTATAGTCGTCGGACATGACGGTGGCGGGCCAATCTAGTCCCGGGGTCGTGGGGACGACCCTATAGTCGTCGGACATTTCGGCGGCTGGCCAACTTTGGCCCGGGGTCGTGGGGACGACCCTATAGTCGTCGGACATGTTGGCGGCTTGTCAGCCTAGTCCCGGGGTCGTGGGTACGGCCCTATAGTCGTCGGACAAGTCGGCGGCGGGCCAACCTTGTCCCGGGGTCGTGGGGACGACCCTATAGTCGTCGGACATGTCGGCGGCTGGCCAACTTTGGCCCGGTGTCGTGGGGACGACTCTATAGTCGTCGGAAATGTCGGCGGCTGGCCAACCTGGACCCGGGGTCGTGGGGACGACCCTATTTTCGTCGGACATGACGGTGGCGGGCCAATCTAGTCTCGGGGTCGTGGGGACGACCCTATAGTCGTCGGACATGTCGGCGGTTGGCCAACTTTGGCCCGGGGTCGTGGGGACGACCCTATAGTCGTCGGACATGACGGTGGCGGACCAATCTAGTCCCCGGGTCGTGGGGACGACCCTATAGTCGTTGGACATGTCGGCGGCTGGCCAACTTTGGCCCGTGGTTGTGGGGACGACCCTATAGTCGTCGGACATGTTGGCGGCATGTCAGCCTAGTCCCGGGGTCGTGGGTACGACCCTATAGTCGTCGGACAAGTCGGCGGCTGGCCAACTTTGGCCCGTGGTCGTGGGGACGATCCGATAGTCGTTGGACATGACGGTGGCGGGCCAATCTAGTTCCGGGGTCGTGGGGACGACCCTATAGTCGTCGGACTTGTCGGTGGCGGGCCAATCTAGTCCGGGGGTCGTGGCGACGACCCTACAGTCGTCGGACAAGTCGGCGGCTGGCCAACTTTGGCCCGTGGTCGTGGGGACGATCCGATAGTCGTTGGACATGACGGTGGCGGGCCAATTTAGTTCCGGGGTCGTGGGGACGACCCTATAGTGGTCGGACAAGACGGCGGCTGGACATCTTTGGCCCGGAGTCGTGGGGACGACCCTATAGTCGTTGGACATGTCAGCGGCTGGCCAACTTTGGCCCGGTGTCGTGGGGACGACCCAATAGTCGTCGGACATGTCGGCGGCTGGCCAACTTTGGCCCGTGGTCGTGGGGACGATCCGATAGTCGTTGGACATGACGGTGGCGGGCCAATCTAGTTCCGGGGTCGTGGGGACGACCCTATAGTCGTCGGACTTGTCGGTGGCGGGCCAATCTAGTCCGGGGGTCGTGGGGACGACCCTACAGTCGTCGGACATGTCGGCGGCTGGCCAACTTTGGCCCGTGGTCGTGGGGACGATCCGATAGTCGTTGGACATGACGGTGGCGGGCCAATCTAGTCCGAGGGTCGTGGGGACGACCCTACAGTCGTCGGACATTTCGGCGGCTTGCCAACTTTGGCCCGGGGTCGTGGGGACGACCCTATAGTCGTCGGACTTGACGGTGGCGGGCCAATCTAGTCCCGGGGTTTTGGGGACGACCCTACAGTCGTCGGACATTTCGGCGGCTTGCCAACTTTGGCCCGGGGTCGTGGGGACGACCCTATAGTCGTCGGACTTGACGGTGGCGGGCCAATCTACTCCCGGGGTTGTGGGGACGACCCTACAGTCGTCGGACATGTCGGCGGCTGGCCAACTTTGGCCCGTGGTCGTGGGGACGATCCGATAGTCGTTGGACATGACGGTGGCGGGCCAATCTAGTCCGGGGGTCGTGGGGACGACCCTACAGTCGTCGGACATTTCGGCGGCTTGCCAACTTTGGCCCGGGGTCGTGGGGACGACCCTATAGTCGTCGGACTTGACGGTGGCCGGCCAATCTATTCCCGGGGTCGTGGGGACGACCCTACAGTCGTCGGACATTTCGGCGGCTTGCCAACTTTGGTCCGGGGTCGTGGGGACGACCCTATAGTCGTCGGACATGTCGGCGGCTGGCCAAAATTGGCCCGAGGTCGTGGGGGCGACCCTATAGTCGTCGGACATGTCGGCGGCTGGCCAACCTAGTCCCGAGGTCGTCGGACTTGACGGTGGCGGGCCAATCTAGTCCGGGGGTCGTGGGGACGACCCTACAGTCGTCGGACATTTCGGCGGCTTGCCAACTTTGGCCCGGGGTCGTGGGGACGATCCAATAGTCGTCGGACATGTCGGCGGCTGGTCAACTTTGGCCCGTGGTCGTGGGGACGACCCTATAGTCGTTGGACATGTCAGCGGCTGGCCAACTTTGGCCCGGTGTCGTGGGGACGACCCAATAGTCGTCGGACATGTCGGCGGCTGGCCAACTTTGGCCCGTGGTCGTGGGGACGATCCGATAGTCGTTGGACATGACGGTGGCGGGCCAATCTAGTCCCTGGGTCGTGGGGACGACCCAACAGTCGTCGGACATTTCGGCGGCTTGCCAACTTTGGCCCGGGGTCGTGGGGACGACCCTATAGTCGTTGGACATGTCAGCGGCTGGCCAACTTTGGCCCGGTGTCGTGGGGACGACCCAATAGTCGTCGGACATGTCGGCGGCTTGCCAACTTTGGCCCGGGGTCGTGGGGACGATCCAATAGTCGTCGGACATGAAGGCGGCTGGTCAACTTTGGCCCGTGGTCGTGGGGACGATCCGATAGTCGTTGGACATGACGGTGGCGGGCCAATCTAGTCCCGGGGTCGTGGGGACGACCCTATAGTCGTCGGACTTGTCGGTGGCGGGCCAATCTAGTCCGGGGGTCGTGGGGACGACCCTACAGTCGTCGGACATTTCGGCGGCTTGCCAACTTTGGCCCGGGGTCGTGGGGACGATCCAATAGTCGTCGGACATGTTGGCGGCTGGTAAACTTTGGCCCGTGGTCGTGGGGACGACCCTATAGTCGTTGGACATGTCAGCGGCTGGCCAACTTTGGCCCGGTGTCGTGGGGACGACCCAATAGTCGTCGGACATGTCGGCGGCTGGCCAACTTTGGCCCGTGGTCGTGGGGACGATCCGATAGTCGTTGGACATGACGGTGGCGGGCCAATCTAGTCCCGGGGTCGTGGGGACGACCCTATAGTCGTCGGACATGTCGGTGGCGGGCCAATCTAGTCCGGGGGTCGTGGGGACGACCCTACAGTCGTTGGACATTTCGGCGGCTTGCCAACTTTGGCCCGGGGTCGTGGGGACGATCCAATAGTCTTCGGACATGTCGGCGGCTGGTCAACTTTGGCCCGTGGTCGTGGGGACGACCCTATAGTCGTTGGACATGTCAGCGGCTGGCCAACTTTGGCCCGGTGTCGTGGGGACGACCCAATAGTCGTCGGACATGTCGGCGGCTGGCCAACTATGGCCCGTGGTTGTGGGGACGACCCTATAGTCGTTGGACATGACGGTGGCGGGCCAATCTAGTCCCGGGGTCGTGGGGACGACCCTATAGTCGTCGGACATGTCGGCGGCTGGCCAACTTTGGCCCGGTGTCGTGGGGACGACCCTATAGTCTTCGGACAAGTCGACGGCGGGCCAAGCTAGTCCGGGGGTCGTGGGGACGACCCTATAGTCGCCGGACATGTTGGCGGCAGGTCAACCTAGTCCCGGGGTCGTGGGGACGACGCTATAGTCGTCGGACTTGACGGTGTCGGGCCAATCTAGTCCCGGGGTTGTGGGGACGACCCTATAGTCCTCGGACAAGTCGGCGGCTGGCCAACTTTGTCCCAGGGTTGTGGGGACGACCCTATAGTCGCCGGACATGTTGGCGGCAGGTCAACCTAGTCCCGGGGTCGTGGGGACGACCCTATAGTCTTCGGAGAAGTCGACGGCGGGCCAAGCTAGTCCGGGGGTCGTGGGGACGACCCTATATTCGGCGGATTTGACGGTGTCGGGCCAATCTAGTCCCGGGGTTGTGGGGACGACCCTATAGTCGTCGGACATGTCGGCGGCTGGCCAACTTTGGCCCGGGGTCGTGGGGACGACGCTATTGTCGTCGGACAAGTCGGCGGTGAGCCAACCTAGTCCAGGTGTCGTGGGGACGACCCTATAGTCTTCGGACATGTCGGCGGCTGGCCAACTTTGGCCCGTGGTCGTGGGAACGACCCTATAGTCGTCAGACAAGTCGGCGGCTGGCCAAATTTGGTCCGTGATCGTGGGGACGACCCTATAGTCGTCGGAAATGTCGGCGGCTGGCCAACTTTGGCCCGTGGTCGTAAAGACGACCCTATTGTCGTCGGACAAGACGGTGGTGGGCCAATCTAGTCCCGGCGTCGTGGGGACGACCCTATACTGGTCGGACAAGTCGGCGGCTGGCCAACTTTTGCCCGGGGTCGTGGGGACGACCCTATAGTGGTCGGACTAGTCGGCGGCTGGCCAACCTAGTCCCGGGTCCGTGGGGACGACCCTATAGTCGTCGGACAAGTCGGAGGCTGGCCAACTTTGGCCTGTGGTCGTGGGGACGACCCTATAGTCGTCGGACAAGTCGGCGGATGGCCAACTTTGACCCGGAGTCGTGGGGACGAATCTATAGTCGTCGGACATGTCGGCGGCTGGCCAACTTTAGACCGTAGTCGTGGGGACGACCCTATAGTCGTCGGACATGTCGGCGGCTGGCCAACTTTGGCCCGTGGCCGTGGGGACGAACTTATTGTCGTCGGACATGGCGGTGGCGGCCCAATCTAGTCCCGGAATCGTAGGGACGACCCTATAGTCGTCGGACAAGTCGGCGGCTGGCCATCTTTGGCCCGTGGTTGTGGGGACGAATCTATAGTCGTCGGACATGTCGGCGGCTGGCCAACTTTGGCCCGTGGCCGTGGGGCGACCCTATAGTCGTCGGAAATGTCGCCGGCTGGCCAACTTTGGCCCGTGGTCGTGGGGACGACCCTATAGTCGTCGGACAAGTCGGCGGCTGTCCAGCTTTGGCCCGGGGTCGTGGGGACGACCCTATAGTCGTCGGACATGCCGGTGGCGGGCCAATCTAGTACCGGGGTCGTGGGGACAACCCTATAGTCGTCGGACAAGTCGGAGGCTGGCCAACTTTGGCCCGTGGTCGTGGGGACGACCCTATAGTCGTCGGACATGTCGGCGGCTGGCCAACTTTGGCCCGTGGTCGTGGGGACGACCCAATAGTCGTCGGACAAGTCAGCGGCTGGCCAACATTGGCCCGTGGTCGTGGGGACGACACTATAGTCGTCGGATATGTCGGCGGCTGGCCAACTTTGGCCCGTGGTCGTGGGGACGACCCTATAGTCGTCGGACAAGTCAGCGGCTGGCCAAAACTGGCCCGTGGTCGTGGGGAAGAGCCTATAGTCGTCGGACAAGTCAGCGGCTGGCCAACATTGGCCCGTGGTCGTGGGGACGACGCTACAGTCGTCGGATATGTCGGCGGCTGGCCAACTTTGGCCCGTGGTCGTGGGGACGACCCTATAGTCGTCGGACATGTCGGCGGCTGGCCAATCTAGTCCCGGGGTCGTGGGGACGACCCTATAGTCTTCGGACATGTCGGCGGCTGGCCAACTTTGGCCCGTGGTCGTGGGAACGACCCTATAGTCGTCGGACAAGTCGGCGGCTGGCCAAATTTGGTCCGTGATCGTGGGGACGACCCTATAGTCATCGGAAATGTCGGCGGCTGGCCAACTTTGGCCCGTGGTCGTGGGGACGACCATATAGTCGTCGGACAAGTCGGCGGCGGGCCAACCTAGTCCCGGGGTCGTGGGGACGACCCTATAATCGTCGGACAAGCCGGCGGATGGCCAACTTTGGCCCGTGGTCGTGGGGACGACCCTATAGTCGTCGGACAAGTCGGCGGCTGTCCAACTTTGGCCCGGGGTCGTGGGGACGACCCTATAGTCGTCGGACTTGACGGTGGCGGGCCAATCTAGTCCCGGGGTCGTGGGGACGACCCTATAGTCGTCAGACATGTCGGTGGCGAGCCAACCTAGTCCCGGGGTCGTAGGGACGACCCTATAGTCGTCGGACATGTCGCCGGCTGGCCAACTTTGGGCCGTGGTCGTGGGGACGACCCTATAGTCGTCGGACAGAACGGTGGCGGGCCATTCTAGTCCCGAGGTCGTGGGGACGACCCTATAGTCGTCGGACAAGTCGGAGGCGGGCCTACCTAGTCCCGGGGTCGTGGGGACGACCCTATAGTCGTCGGATAAGTCGGCAGCTTGCCAACTTTGGCCCGGGGTCGTGGGAACGACCCTATAGTCGTCGGACAAGTCGGCGGCGAGCCCACCTAGTCCGGGGGTCGTGGGGACGACCCTATAGTCGTCGGACAAGTCGGCGGCCGGCCAACCTAGTCCGGGGGTCGTGGGGACGACCCTATAGTCGTCGGACATGACGGTGGCGGGCCAGTCTAGTCCCGGGTCGTGGGGACGACCCTATAGTCGTCGGACATGTCGGCGGCTGGCCAACCTAGTCCCGTGGTCGTGGAGACGACCCTATAGTCGTCGGACATGTCGGCGGCTGGCCAACTTTGGCCCGTGGTCGTGGGGACGACCCTATAGTCGTCAGACATGACGGTGGCGAGCCAACCTAGCCCCGGGGTCGTGGGGACGACCCTATAGTCGTCGGACAAGTCGGCGGCGAGCCCACCTAGTCGGGGGGGTCGTGGGGACGACCCTATAGTCGTCGGATAAGTCGGCGGCCGGCCAACCTAGTCCGGGGGTCGTGGGGACGACCCTATAGTCGTCGGACATGACGGTGGCGGATCAATCTAGTACCGGGGTCGTGGGGACGACCCTATAGTCGTCGGACATGTTGGCGTCTGGCCCACCTAGTCCCGAGGTCGTGGGGGCGACCCTATAGTCGTCGGACATGACGGTGGCGGGCCAATCTAGTCCCGGGGTCGTGGGGACGACCCTATAGTCATCGGACAAAACGGCGGCTGGACATCTTTGGCCCGCGGTCGTGGGGACGACCCTATAGTCGTCGGACATTTCGGCGGCTTGCCAACTTTGGCCCGGGGTCTTGGGGACGACCCTATAGTTGTCGGACATTTCGGCGGCATGCCACCTTTGGCCCGTGGTCGTGGGGACGATCCGATAGTCGTCGGACATGTCGGCGGCTGGCCAACCTAGACCCGGGGTCGTGGGGCCGACCCTATTGTCGTCGGACATGGCGGTGGCGGGCCAATCTAGTCCCGTGGTCGTGGGGACGACCCTATAGTCGTCGGACATGTCGGCGGCTGGCCAACTTTGGCCCGTGGTCGTGGGGACGATCCAATAGTCGTCGGACATGTCGGCGGCTGGCCAAATTTGGCCCGTGGTCGTGGGGACGATCCGATAGTCGTCGGACATGTCGGCGGCTGGCCCACATAGTCCCGGGGTCGTGGGGACGACCCTATAGTCGTCGGACATGACGGTGGCGGGTCAGTCTAGTCCCGGGTTGTGGGGACGACCCTATAGTCGTCGGACATGTCGGCGGCTGGCCAAGCTAGTCCGGGGGTCGTGGGGACGACCCTATAGTCGTCGGACATGTCGGCGGCGATCCAACCTAGTCCCGGCGGCGTGGGGACGACCCTTTAGTCGTCGGATAAGACGGCGGCTGGGCAACTTTGGCCCAGGGTTGTGGGGACGACCGTATAGTCGCCGGACATGTTGGCGGCAGGTCAACCAAGTCCCGGGGTCGTGGGGACGACCCTATAGTCTTCGGACAAGTCGACGGCGGGCCAAGCTAGTCCGGGGGTCGTGGGGACGACCCTATAGTCGCCGGACATGTTGGCGGCAGGTCAACCTAGTCCCGGGGTCGTGGGGACGACGCTATAGTCGTCGGACTTGACGGTGTCGGGCCAATCTAGACCCGGGGTTGTGGGGACGACCCTATAGTCCTCGGACAAGTCGGCGGCTGGCCAACTTTGTCCCAGGGTTGTGGGGACGACCCTATAGTCGCCGGACATGTTGGCGGCAGGTCAACCTAGTCCCGGGGTCGTGGGGACGACCCTATAGTCTTCGGAGAAGTCGACGGCGGGCCAAGCTAGTCCGGGGGTCGTGGGGACGACCCTATATTCGGCGGATTTGACGGTGTCGGGCCAATCTAGTCCCGGGGTTGTGGGGACGACCCTATAGTCGTCGGACATGTCGGCGGCTGGCCAACTTTGGCCCGGGGTCGTGGGGACGACGCTATTGTCGTCGGACAAGTCGGCGGTGAGCCAACCTAGTCCAGGTGTCGTGGGGACGACCCTATAGTCTTCGGACATGTCGGCGGCTGGCCAACTTTGGCCCGTGGTCGTGGGAACGACCCTATAGTCGTCAGACAAGTCGGCGGCTGGCCAAATTTGGTCCGTGATCGTGGGGACGACCCTATAGTCGTCGGAAATGTCGGCGGCTGGCCAACTTTGGCCCGTGGTCGTAAAGACGACCCTATTGTCGTCGGACAAGACGGTGGTGGGCCAATCTAGTCCCGGCGTCGTGGGGACGACCCTATACTGGTCGGACAAGTCGGCGGCTGGCCAACTTTTGCCCGGGGTCGTGGGGACGACCCTATAGTGGTCGGACTAGTCGGCGGCTGGCCAACCTAGTCCCGGGTCCGTGGGGACGACCCTATAGTCGTCGGACAAGTCGGAGGCTGGCCAACTTTGGCCCGTGGTCGTGGGGACGACCCTATAGTCGTCGGACAAGTCGGCGGATGGCCCACTTTGACCCGGAGTCGTGGGGACGAATCTATAGTCGTCGCACATGTCGGCGGCTGGCCAACTTTAGACCGTAGTCGTGGGGACGACCCTATAGTCGTCGGACATGTCGGCGGCTGGCCAACTTTGGCCCGTGGCCGTGGGGACGAACTTATTGTCGTCGGACATGGCGGTGGCGGCCCAATCTAGTCCCGGAATCGTAGGGACGACCCTATAGTCGTCGGACAAGTCGGCGGCTGGCCATCTTTGGCCCGTGGTTGTGGGGACGAATCTATAGTCGTCGGACATGTCGGCGGCTGGCCAACTTTGGCCCGTGGCCGTGGGGCGACCCTATAGTCGTCGGAAATGTCGCCGGCTGGCCAACTTTGGCCCGTGGTCGTGGGGACGACCCTATAGTCGTCGGACAAGTCGGCGGCTGTCCAGCTTTGGCCCGGGGTCGTGGGGACGACCCTATAGTCGTCGGACATGCCGGTGGCGGGCCAATCTAGTACCGGGGTCGTGGGGACAACCCTATAGTCGTCGGACAAGTCGGAGGCTGGCCAACTTTGGCCCGTGGTCGTGTGGACGACCCTATAGTCGTCGGACATGTCGGCGGCTGGCCAACTTTGGCCCGTGGTCGTGGGGACGACCCAATAGTCGTCGGACAAGTCAGCGGCTGGCCAACATTGGCCCGTGGTCGTGGGGACGACACTATAGTCGTCGGATATGTCGGCGGCTGGCCAACTTTGGCCCGTGGTCGTGGGGACGACCCTATAGTCGTCGGACAAGTCAGCGGCTGGCCAAAACTGGCCCGTGGTCGTGGGGAAGAGCCTATAGTCGTCGGACAAGTCAGCGGCTGGCCAACATTGGCCCGTGGTCGTGGGGACGACGCTACAGTCGTCGGATATGTCGGCGGCTGGCCAACTTTGGCCCGTGGTCGTGGGGACGACCCTATAGTCGTCGGACATGTCGGCGGCTGGCCAATCTAGTCCCGGGGTCGTGGGGACGACCCTATAGTCTTCGGACATGTCGGCGGCTGGCCAACTTTGGCCCGTGGTCGTGGGAACGACCCTATAGTCGTCGGACAAGTCGGCGGCTGGCCAAATTTGGTCCGTGATCGTGGGGACGACCCTATAGTCATCGGAAATGTCGGCGGCTGGCCAACTTTGGCCCGTGGTCGTGGGGACGACCATATAGTCGTCGGACAAGTCGGCGGCGGGCCAACCTAGTCCCGGGGTCGTGGGGACGACCCTATAATCGTCGGACAAGCCGGCGGATGGCCAACTTTGGCCCGTGGTCGTGGGGACGACCCTATAGTCGTCGGACAAGTCGGCGGCTGTCCAACTTTGGCCCGGGGTCGTGGGGACGACCCTATAGTCGTCGGACTTGACGGTGGCGGGCCAATCTAGTCCCGGGGTCGTGGGGACGACCCTATAGTCGTCAGACATGTCGGTGGCGAGCCAACCTAGTCCCGGGGTCGTAGGGACGACCCTATAGTCGTCGGACATGTCGCCGGCTGGCCAACTTTGGGCCGTGGTCGTGGGGACGACCCTATAGTCGTCGGACAGAACGGTGGCGGGCCATTCTAGTCCCGAGGTCGTGGGGACGACCCTATAGTCGTCGGACAAGTCGGAGGCGGGCCTACCTAGTCCCGGGGTCGTGGGGACGACCCTATAGTCGTCGGATAAGTCGGCAGCTTGCCAACTTTGGCCCGGGGTCGTGGGAACGACCCTATAGTCGTCGGACAAGTCGGCGGCGAGCCCACCTAGTCCGGGGGTCGTGGGGACGACCCTATAGTCGTCGGACAAGTCGGCGGCCGGCCAACCTAGTCCGGGGGTCGTGGGGACGACCCTATAGTCGTCGGACATGACGGTGGCGGGCCAGTCTAGTCCCGGGTCGTGGGGACGACCCTATAGTCGTCGGACATGTCGGCGGCTGGCCAACCTAGTCCCGTGGTCGTGGAGACGACCCTATAGTCGTCGGACATGTCGGCGGCTGGCCAACTTTGGCCCGTGGTCGTGGGGACGACCCTATAGTCGTCAGACATGACGGTGGCGAGCCAACCTAGCCCCGGGGTCGTGGGGACGACCCTATAGTCGTCGGACAAGTCGGCGGCGAGCCCACCTAGTCGGGGGGGTCGTGGGGACGACCCTATAGTCGTCGGATAAGTCGGCGGCCGGCCAACCTAGTCCGGGGGTCGTGGGGACGACCCTATAGTCGTCGGACATGACGGTGGCGGATCAATCTAGTACCGGGGTCGTGGGGACGACCCTATAGTCGTCGGACATGTCGGCGGCTGGCCAACTTTGGCCCGTGGTCGTGGGGACGATCCAATAGCCGTCGGACATGTCGGCGGCTGGCCAGCTTTGGCCCGTGGTCGTGGGGACGACCCTATAGTCGTCGGACATGTCGGCGGCTGGCCATCTTTGGCCCGGGGTCGTGGGGACGGCCCTATAGTCGTCGGACATGTCGGCGGCTGGTCAACTTTGGCCCGTGGTCGTGGGGACGACCCTATAGTCGTTGGACATGTCAGCGGCTGGCCAACTTTGGCCCGGTGTCGTGGGGACGACCCAATAGTCGTCGGACATGTCGGCGGCTGGCCAACTTTGGCCCGTGGTCGTGGGGACGATCCGATAGTCGTTGGACATGACGGTGGCGGGCCAATCTAGTCCCGGGGTCGTGGGGACGACCCTATAGTCGTCGGACTTGTCGGTGGCGGGCCAATCTAGTCCGGGGGTCGTGGGGACGACCCTACAGTCGTCGGACATTTCGGCGGCTTGCCAACTTTGGCCCGGGGTCGTGGGGACGACCCTATAGTCGTCGGACTTGACGGTGGCGGGCCAATCTAGTCCCGGGGTTTTGGGGACGACCCTACAGTCGTCGGACATTTCGGCGGCTTGCCAACTTTGGCCCGGGGTCGTGGGGACGACGCTATAGTCGTCGGGCTTGACGGTGGCGGGCCAATCTAGTCCCAGGGTTGTAGGGACGACCCTACAGTCGTCGGACATGTCGGCGGCTGGCCAACTTTGGCCCTTGGTCGTGGGGACGATCCAATAGTCGTCGGACATGTCGGCGGCTGGCCAGCTTTGGCCCGTGGTCGTGGGGACGACCCTATAGTCGTCGGACATGTCGGCGGCTAGCCAACATTGTCCCGTGGTCGTGGGGACGACCCAATAGTCGTTGGAAATGTCAGCGGCTGGCCAACTTTGACCCGGTGTCGTGGGGACGACTCTATAGTCGTCGGACATGTCGGCGGCTGGCCAATCTAGTCCCGGGGTCGTGGGGACGACCCTATAGTCTTCGGACATGTCGGCGGCTGGCCAACTTTGGCCCGTGGTCGTGGGGACGATCCAATAGTCGTCGGACATGTCGGCGGCTGGCCAGCTTTGGCCCGGGGTCGTAGGGTCGACCCTATAGTCGTCGGACATGTCGGCGATTGGCCAACATTGGCCCGGGGTCGTGGGGACGACATTATCTGGAGCCCAAAACATAAGCAATATGTGTGTTTAATTGAAAGGGTCCAGCATAAGTTTCTTAGATTTGCTATGAGAGCTATTGGTACCCCTATGCGGTTTGATAACCATGACTACGGTCCAGCTTTGCGAAGGATGAGGCTTTCTAATCTCTGTGACCGCCGTATCTGTTCTGACCTATTATTTTTGTATAAAGTAATCCATGGCCAGATCAACTGCCAGGATTTGGTCGCACGGATTCGTCTCCGAGCCCCACAACGGGCATTGCGTCCGAGACCTCTTTTTGCATCAGGTGTCCCTGAATATTATCACTACACAGTTGATCCTTTAAATCGTGCCATGGACGAGATGAACCGGTGCCCTGCTGACATTGATGTGTTCGCAGACTCCTTCGCATCGTTCAGGAACCGAGTGCTTACTAGAATGTTACCTCAGTAATTCTAATTCTATTTAATTTAAATTAATTTTTGTTTGTTTGTGTTTATTTTATTTCTTAATATTCTATTTTATTGTTTTATATTTTATTTTATGTTATTGTATGTCTTTGTTATGTTTATTTTATCTTTGTACTTTTTTTTTGCTCTAAACCTTGTCTCTAAAGGGTTCTCCCGTTAATAAAATAATAATAATAATAATAATTATAGTCGTCGGACATGTCGGCGGCTAGCCAACCTAGTCCCGAGGTCGTGGGGACGACCCTATAGACGTCGGACTTGACGGTGGCGGGCCAATCTAGTCCCGGGGTCGTGGGGACGACCCTACAGTCGTCGGACATTTCGGCGTCTTGCCAACTTTGGCCCGGGGTCGTGGGGACGACCCTATAGTCGTCGGACATGTTGGCGGCTTGTCAGCCTAGTCCCGGGGTCGTGGGTACGGCCCTATAGTCGTCGGACAAGTCGGTGGCGGGCCAACCTTGTCCCGGGGTCGTGGGGACGACCCTATAGTCGTCGGACATGTCGGCGGCTGGCCAACTTTGGCCCGGTGTCGTGGGGACGACTCTATAGTCGTCGGAAATGTCGGCGGCTGGCCAACCTGGACCCGGGGTCGTGGGGACGACCCTATTTTCGTCGTACATGACGGTGGCGGGCCAATCTAGTCTCGGGGTCGTGGGGACGACCCTATAGTCGTCGGACATGTCGGCGGCTGGCCAACTTTGGCCCGGGATCGTGGGGACGACCCTATAGTCGTCGGACATGTCGGCGGCTTGCCAACTTTGGCCCGGGGTCGTGGGGACGATCCAATAGTCGCCGGACATGTCGTCGGCTAGCCAACATTGGCCCGTGGTCGTGGGGACGACCCAATAGTCGTTGGAAATGTCAGCGGCTGGCCAACTTTGACCCGTGGTCGTGGGGACGATCCGATAGTTGTCGGACATGACGGTGGCGGGCCAATCTAGTCCCGGGGTCGTGGGGACGACCCTATAGTCGTCGGACAAGTCGGCGGCGGGCCAACCTTGTCCCGGGGTCGTGGGGACGACCGTATAGTCGTCGGACATGACGGTGGCGGGCCAACCTAGTCCCGGGGTCGTGGGGACGACCCTATAGTCATCGGACAAAACGGCGGCTGGACATCTTTGGCCCGCGGTCGTGGGGACGACCCTATAGTCGTCGGACATTTCGGCGGCTTGCCAACTTTGGCCCGGGGTCTTGGGGACGACCCTATAGTTGTCGGACATTTCGGCGGCATACCACCTTTGGCCCGTGGTCGTGGGGACGATCCGATAGTCGTCGGACATGACGGTGGCGGGCCAATCTAGTCCCTGGGTCGTGGGGACGACCCAACAGTCGTCGGACATTTCGGCGGCTTGCCAACTTTGGCCTGGGGTCGTGGGGACGACCCTATAGTCGTTGGACATGTCAGCGGCTGGCCAACTTTGGCCCGGTGTCGTGGGGACGACCCAATAGTCGTCGGACATGTCGGCGGCTGGCCAACTTTGGCCCGGTGTCGTGGGGACGACTCTATAGTCGTCGGACATGTCGGCGGCTGGCCAACCTAGACCCGGGGTCGTGGGGACGACCCTATAGTCGTCGGACATGTCGGCGGGTGGCCAACCTAGTCCCGAGGTCGTGGGGACGACCCTATAGTCGTCGGACATGTCGGCGGCTTGCCAACTTTGGCCCGGGGTCGTGGGGACGATCCAATAGTCGTCGGACATGAAGGCGGCTTGCCAACTTTGGCCTGGGGTCGTGGGGACGACCCTATAGTCGTTGGACATGTCAGCGGCTGGCCAACTTTGGCCCGGTGTCGTGGGGACGACCCAATAGTCGTCGGACATGTCGGCGGCTGGCCAGCTTTGGCCCGGTGTCGTGGGGACGACTCTATAGTCGTCGGACATGTCGGCGGCTGGACAACCTAGACCCGGGGTCGTGGGGACGACCCTATAGTCGACGGACATGTCGGCGGGTGGCCAACCTAGTCCCGAGGTCGTGGGGACGACCCTATAGTCGTCGGACATGTCGGCGGCTTGCCAACTTTGGCCCGGGGTCGTGGGGACGATCCAATAGTCGTCGGACATGAAGGCGGCTGGTCAACTTTGGCCCGTGGTCGTGGGGACGATCCGATAGTCGTTGGACATGACGGTGGCGGGCCAATCTAGTCCCGGGGTCGTGGGGACGACCCTATAGTCGTCGGACATGGCGGTGGCGGGCCAATCTAGTCCCGTGGTCGTGGGGACGACCCTATAGTCGTCGGACATGTCGGCGGCTGGCCAACTTTGGCCCGTGGTCGTGGGGACGATCCAATAGTCGTCGGACATGTCGGCGGCTGGCCAAATTTGGCCCGTGGTCGTGGGGACGATCCGATAGTCGTCGGACATGTCGGCGGCTGGCCCACATAGTCCCGGGGTCGTGGGGACGACCCTATAGTCGTCGGACATGACGGTGGCGGGTCAGTCTAGTCCCGGGTTGTGGGGACGACCCTATAGTCGTCGGACATGTCGGCGGCTGGCCAAGCTAGTCCGGGGGTCGTGGGGACGACCCTATAGTCGTCGGACATGTCGGCGGCGATCCAACCTAGTCCCGGCGGCGTGGGGACGACCCTTTAGTCGTCGGATAAGACGGCGGCTGGCCAACTTTGGCCCAGGGTTGTGGGGACGACCGTATAGTCGCCGGACATGTTGGCGGCAGGTCAACCAAGTCCCGGGGTCGTGGGGACGACCCTATAGTCTTCGGACAAGTCGACGGCGGGCCAAGCTAGTCCGGGGGTCGTGGGGACGACCCTATAGTCGCCGGACATGTTGGCGGCAGGTCAACCTAGTCCCGGGGTCGTGGGGACGACGCTATAGTCGTCGGACTTGACGGTGTCGGGCCAATCTAGTCCCGGGGTTGTGGGGACGACCCTATAGTCTTCGGAGAAGTCGACGGCGGGCCAAGCTAGTCCGGGGGTCGTGGGGACGACCCTATATTCGGCGGATTTGACGGTGTCGGGCCAATCTAGTCCCGGGGTTGTGGGGACGACCCTATAGTCGTCGGACATGTCGGCGGCTGGCCAACTTTGGCCCGGGGTCGTGGGGACGACGCTATTGTCGTCGGACAAGTCGGCGGTGAGCCAACCTAGTCCAGGTGTCGTGGGGACGACCCTATAGTCGTCGGACATGTCGGCGGCTGGCCAACTTTGGCCCGTGGTCGTGGGGTCGACCCTATAGTCGTCGGACAAGTCGGCGGCTGTCCAACTTTGGCCCGGGGTCGTGGGGACGACCCTATAGTCGTCGGACTTGACGGTGGCGGGCCAATCTATTCCCGGGGTCGTGGGGACGACCGTATAGTCGTCGTACATATCAGCGGCTGGCCAACTTTGGCCCGGGGTCGTGGGGACGACTCTATAGTCGTCGGACATGTCGGCGGCTGGCCAAACTAGTCCCGGGGTCGTGGGGACGACCCTATAGTCTTCGGACATGTCGCCGGCTGGCCAACTTTGGGCCGTGGTCGTGGGGACGACCCTATAGTCGTCGGACAGAACGGTGGCGGGCCATTCTAGTCCCGAGGTCGTGGGGACGACCCTATAGTCGTCGGACAAGTCGGAGGCGGGCCTACCTAGTCCCGGGGTCGTGGGGACGACCCTATAGTCGTCGGATAAGTCGGCAGCTTGCCAACTTTGGCCCGGGGTCGTGGGAACGACCCTATAGTCGTCGGACAAGTCGGCGGCGAGCCCACCTAGTCCGGGGGTCGTGGGGACGACCCTATAGTCGTCGGACAAGTCGGCGGCCGGCCAACCTAGTCCGGGGGTCGTGGGGACGACCCTATAGTCGTCGGACATGACGGTGGCGGGCCAGTCTAGTCCCGGGTCGTGGGGACGACCCTATAGTCGTCGGACATGTCGGCGGCTGGCCAACCTAGTCCCGTGGTCGTGGAGACGACCCTATAGTCGTCGGACATGTCGGCGGCTGGCCAACTTTGGCCCGTGGTCGTGGGGACGACCCTATAGTCGTCAGACATGACGGTGGCGAGCCAACCTAGCCCCGGGGTCGTGGGGACGACCCTATAGTCGTCGGACAAGTCGGCGGCGAGCCCACCTAGTCGGGGGGGTCGTGGGGACGACCCTATAGTCGTCGGATAAGTCGGCGGCCGGCCAATCTAGTCCCGGGGTCGTGGGGACGACCCTATAGTCGTCGGACAAGTCGGCGGCGGGCCAACCTTGTCCCGGGGTCGTGGGGACGACCGTATAGTCGTCGGACATGACGGTGGCGGGCCAACCTAGTCCCGGGGTCGTGGGGACGACCCTATAGTCATCGGACAAAACGGCGGCTGGACATCTTTGGCCCGCGGTCGTGGGGACGACCCTATAGTCGTCGGACATTTCGGCGGCTTGCCAACTTTGGCCCGGGGTCTTGGGGACGACCCTATAGTTGTCGGACATTTCGGCGGCATACCACCTTTGGCCCGTGGTCGTGGGGACGATCCGATAGTCGTCGGACATGACGGTGGCGGGCCAATCTAGTCCCTGGGTCGTGGGGACGACCCAACAGTCGTCGGACATTTCGGCGGCTTGCCAACTTTGGCCTGGGGTCGTGGGGACGACCCTATAGTCGTTGGACATGTCAGCGGCTGGCCAACTTTGGCCCGGTGTCGTGGGGACGACCCAATAGTCGTCGGACATGTCGGCGGCTGGCCAACTTTGGCCCGGTGTCGTGGGGACGACTCTATAGTCGTCGGACATGTCGGCGGCTGGCCAACCTAGACCCGGGGTCGTGGGGACGACCCTATAGTCGTCGGACATGTCGGCGGGTGGCCAACCTAGTCCCGAGGTCGTGGGGACGACCCTATAGTCGTCGGACATGTCGGCGGCTTGCCAACTTTGGCCCGGGGTCGTGGGGACGATCCAATAGTCGTCGGACATGAAGGCGGCTTGCCAACTTTGGCCTGGGGTCGTGGGGACGACCCTATAGTCGTTGGACATGTCAGCGGCTGGCCAACTTTGGCCCGGTGTCGTGGGGACGACCCAATAGTCGTCGGACATGTCGGCGGCTGGCCAGCTTTGGCCCGGTGTCGTGGGGACGACTCTATAGTCGTCGGACATGTCGGCGGCTGGACAACCTAGACCCGGGGTCGTGGGGACGACCCTATAGTCGACGGACATGTCGGCGGGTGGCCAACCTAGTCCCGAGGTCGTGGGGACGACCCTATAGTCGTCGGACATGTCGGCGGCTTGCCAACTTTGGCCCGGGGTCGTGGGGACGATCCAATAGTCGTCGGACATGAAGGCGGCTGGTCAACTTTGGCCCGTGGTCGTGGGGACGATCCGATAGTCGTTGGACATGACGGTGGCGGGCCAATCTAGTCCCGGGGTCGTGGGGACGACCCTATAGTCGTCGGACATGGCGGTGGCGGGCCAATCTAGTCCCGTGGTCGTGGGGACGACCCTATAGTCGTCGGACATGTCGGCGGCTGGCCAACTTTGGCCCGTGGTCGTGGGGACGATCCAATAGTCGTCGGACATGTCGGCGGCTGGCCAAATTTGGCCCGTGGTCGTGGGGACGATCCGATAGTCGTCGGACATGTCGGCGGCTGGCCCACATAGTCCCGGGGTCGTGGGGACGACCCTATAGTCGTCGGACATGACGGTGGCGGGTCAGTCTAGTCCCGGGTTGTGGGGACGACCCTATAGTCGTCGGACATGTCGGCGGCTGGCCAAGCTAGTCCGGGGGTCGTGGGGACGACCCTATAGTCGTCGGACATGTCGGCGGCGATCCAACCTAGTCCCGGCGGCGTGGGGACGACCCTTTAGTCGTCGGATAAGACGGCGGCTGGCCAACTTTGGCCCAGGGTTGTGGGGACGACCGTATAGTCGCCGGACATGTTGGCGGCAGGTCAACCAAGTCCCGGGGTCGTGGGGACGACCCTATAGTCGTCGGACAAGTCGGCGGCTGTCCAGCTTTGGCCCGGGGTCGTGGGGACGACCCTATAGTCGTCGGACTTGACGGTGGCGGGCCAATCTAGTCCCGGGGTCGGGGGAACGACTCTATAGTCGTCGGACAAGTCGGCGGCTGGCCAAATTTGGCCCGTGGTCGTGAGGACGACCCTATAGTCGTCGGAAATGTCGGCGGCTGGCCAACTTTGGCCCGTGGTCGTGAAGACGACCCTATAGTCGTCGGACAAGACGGTGGCGGGCCAATCTAGTCCCGTGGTCGTGGGGACGACCCTATTGTCGTCGGACATGACGGTGGCGGGCCAATCTAGTCCCGGGGTCGTGGGGACGACCCTATAGTCGTCGGACATGCCGGTGGCGGGCCAATCTAGTACCGGGGTCGTGGGGACAACCCTATAGTCGTCGGACAAGTCGGAGGCTGGCCAACTTTGGCCCGTGGTCGTGGGGACGACCCTATAGTCGTCGGACATGTCGGCGGCTGGCCAATCTAGTCCCGGGGTCGTGGGGACGACCCTATAGTCTTCGGACATGTCGGCGGCTGGCCAACTTTGGCCCGTGGTCGTGGGAACGACCCTATAGTCGTCGGACAAGTCGGCGGCTGGCCAAATTTGGTCCGTGATCGTGGGGACGACCCTATAGTCGTCGGACATGTCGGCGGCTGGCCAACTTTGGCCCGTGGTCGTGGGGACGATCCAATAGTCGTCGGACATGTCGGCGGCTGGCCAAATTTGGCCCGTGGTCGTGGGGACGATCCGATAGTCGTCGGACATGTCGGCGGCTGGCCCACATAGTCCCGGGGTCGTGGGGACGACCCTATAGTCGTCGGACATGACGGTGGCGGGTCAGTCTAGTCCCGGGTTGTGGGGACGACCCTATAGTCGTCGGACATGTCGGCGGCTGGCCAAGCTAGTCCGGGGGTCGTGGGGACGACCCTATAGTCGTCGGACATGTCGGCGGCGATCCAACCTAGTCCCGGCGGCGTGGGGACGACCCTTTAGTCGTCGGATAAGACGGCGGCTGGCCAACTTTGGCCCAGGGTTGTGGGGACGACCGTATAGTCGCCGGACATGTTGGCGGCAGGTCAACCAAGTCCCGGGGTCGTGGGGACGACCCTATAGTCTTCGGACAAGTCGACGGCGGGCCAAGCTAGTCCGGGGGTCGTGGGGACGACCCTATAGTCGCCGGACATGTTGGCGGCAGGTCAACCTAGTCCCGGGGTCGTGGGGACGACGCTATAGTCGTCGGACTTGACGGTGTCGGGCCAATCTAGTCCCGGGGTTGTGGGGACGACCCTATAGTCTTCGGAGAAGTCGACGGCGGGCCAAGCTAGTCCGGGGGTCGTGGGGACGACCCTATATTCGGCGGATTTGACGGTGTCGGGCCAATCTAGTCCCGGGGTTGTGGGGACGACCCTATAGTCGTCGGACATGTCGGCGGCTGGCCAACTTTGGCCCGGGGTCGTGGGGACGACGCTATTGTCGTCGGACAAGTCGGCGGTGAGCCAACCTAGTCCAGGTGTCGTGGGGACGACCCTATAGTCGTCGGACATGTCGGCGGCTGGCCAACTTTGGCCCGTGGTCGTGGGGTCGACCCTATAGTCGTCGGACAAGTCGGCGGCTGTCCAACTTTGGCCCGGGGTCGTGGGGACGACCCTATAGTCGTCGGACTTGACGGTGGCGGGCCAATCTATTCCCGGGGTCGTGGGGACGACCGTATAGTCGTCGGACATATCAGCGGCTGGCCAACTTTGGCCCGGGGTCGTGGGGACGACTCTATAGTCGTCGGACATGTCGGCGGCTGGCCAAACTAGTCCCGGGGTCGTGGGGACGACCCTATAGTCTTCGGACATGTCGCCGGCTGGCCAACTTTGGGCCGTGGTCGTGGGGACGACCCTATAGTCGTCGGACAGAACGGTGGCGGGCCATTCTAGTCCCGAGGTCGTGGGGACGACCCTATAGTCGTCGGACAAGTCGGAGGCGGGCCTACCTAGTCCCGGGGTCGTGGGGACGACCCTATAGTCGTCGGATAAGTCGGCAGCTTGCCAACTTTGGCCCGGGGTCGTGGGAACGACCCTATAGTCGTCGGACAAGTCGGCGGCGAGCCCACCTAGTCCGGGGGTCGTGGGGACGACCCTATAGTCGTCGGACAAGTCGGCGGCCGGCCAACCTAGTCCGGGGGTCGTGGGGACGACCCTATAGTCGTCGGACATGACGGTGGCGGGCCAGTCTAGTCCCGGGTCGTGGGGACGACCCTATAGTCGTCGGACATGTCGGCGGCTGGCCAACCTAGTCCCGTGGTCGTGGAGACGACCCTATAGTCGTCGGACATGTCGGCGGCTGGCCAACTTTGGCCCGTGGTCGTGGGGACGACCCTATAGTCGTCAGACATGACGGTGGCGAGCCAACCTAGCCCCGGGGTCGTGGGGACGACCCTATAGTCGTCGGACAAGTCGGCGGCGAGCCCACCTAGTCGGGGGGGTCGTGGGGACGACCCTATAGTCGTCGGATAAGTCGGCGGCCGGCCAATCTAGTCCCGGGGTCGTGGGGACGACCCTATAGTCGTCGGACAAGTCGGCGGCGGGCCAACCTTGTCCCGGGGTCGTGGGGACGACCGTATAGTCGTCGGACATGACGGTGGCGGGCCAACCTAGTCCCGGGGTCGTGGGGACGACCCTATAGTCATCGGACAAAACGGCGGCTGGACATCTTTGGCCCGCGGTCGTGGGGACGACCCTATAGTCGTCGGACATTTCGGCGGCTTGCCAACTTTGGCCCGGGGTCTTGGGGACGACCCTATAGTTGTCGGACATTTCGGCGGCATACCACCTTTGGCCCGTGGTCGTGGGGACGATCCGATAGTCGTCGGACATGACGGTGGCGGGCCAATCTAGTCCCTGGGTCGTGGGGACGACCCAACAGTCGTCGGACATTTCGGCGGCTTGCCAACTTTGGCCTGGGGTCGTGGGGACGACCCTATAGTCGTTGGACATGTCAGCGGCTGGCCAACTTTGGCCCGGTGTCGTGGGGACGACCCAATAGTCGTCGGACATGTCGGCGGCTGGCCAACTTTGGCCCGGTGTCGTGGGGACGACTCTATAGTCGTCGGACATGTCGGCGGCTGGCCAACCTAGACCCGGGGTCGTGGGGACGACCCTATAGTCGTCGGACATGTCGGCGGGTGGCCAACCTAGTCCCGAGGTCGTGGGGACGACCCTATAGTCGTCGGACATGTCGGCGGCTTGCCAACTTTGGCCCGGGGTCGTGGGGACGATCCAATAGTCGTCGGACATGAAGGCGGCTTGCCAACTTTGGCCTGGGGTCGTGGGGACGACCCTATAGTCGTTGGACATGTCAGCGGCTGGCCAACTTTGGCCCGGTGTCGTGGGGACGACCCAATAGTCGTCGGACATGTCGGCGGCTGGCCAGCTTTGGCCCGGTGTCGTGGGGACGACTCTATAGTCGTCGGACATGTCGGCGGCTGGACAACCTAGACCCGGGGTCGTGGGGACGACCCTATAGTCGACGGACATGTCGGCGGGTGGCCAACCTAGTCCCGAGGTCGTGGGGACGACCCTATAGTCGTCGGACATGTCGGCGGCTTGCCAACTTTGGCCCGGGGTCGTGGGGACGATCCAATAGTCGTCGGACATGAAGGCGGCTGGTCAACTTTGGCCCGTGGTCGTGGGGACGATCCGATAGTCGTTGGACATGACGGTGGCGGGCCAATCTAGTCCCGGGGTCGTGGGGACGACCCTATAGTCGTCGGACATGGCGGTGGCGGGCCAATCTAGTCCCGTGGTCGTGGGGACGACCCTATAGTCGTCGGACATGTCGGCGGCTGGCCAACTTTGGCCCGTGGTCGTGGGGACGATCCAATAGTCGTCGGACATGTCGGCGGCTGGCCAAATTTGGCCCGTGGTCGTGGGGACGATCCGATAGTCGTCGGACATGTCGGCGGCTGGCCCACATAGTCCCGGGGTCGTGGGGACGACCCTATAGTCGTCGGACATGACGGTGGCGGGTCAGTCTAGTCCCGGGTTGTGGGGACGACCCTATAGTCGTCGGACATGTCGGCGGCTGGCCAAGCTAGTCCGGGGGTCGTGGGGACGACCCTATAGTCGTCGGACATGTCGGCGGCGATCCAACCTAGTCCCGGCGGCGTGGGGACGACCCTTTAGTCGTCGGATAAGACGGCGGCTGGCCAACTTTGGCCCAGGGTTGTGGGGACGACCGTATAGTCGCCGGACATGTTGGCGGCAGGTCAACCAAGTCCCGGGGTCGTGGGGACGACCCTATAGTCTTCGGACAAGTCGACGGCGGGCCAAGCTAGTCCGGGGGTCGTGGGGACGACCCTATAGTCGCCGGACATGTTGGCGGCAGGTCAACCTAGTCCCGGGGTCGTGGGGACGACGCTATAGTCGTCGGACTTGACGGTGTCGGGCCAATCTAGTCCCGGGGTTGTGGGGACGACCCTATAGTCTTCGGAGAAGTCGACGGCGGGCCAAGCTAGTCCGGGGGTCGTGGGGACGACCCTATATTCGGCGGATTTGACGGTGTCGGGCCAATCTAGTCCCGGGGTTGTGGGGACGACCCTATAGTCGTCGGACATGTCGGCGGCTGGCCAACTTTGGCCCGGGGTCGTGGGGACGACGCTATTGTCGTCGGACAAGTCGGCGGTGAGCCAACCTAGTCCAGGTGTCGTGGGGACGACCCTATAGTCGTCGGACATGTCGGCGGCTGGCCAACTTTGGCCCGTGGTCGTGGGGTCGACCCTATAGTCGTCGGACAAGTCGGCGGCTGTCCAACTTTGGCCCGGGGTCGTGGGGACGACCCTATAGTCGTCGGACTTGACGGTGGCGGGCCAATCTATTCCCGGGGTCGTGGGGACGACCGTATAGTCGTCGGACATATCAGCGGCTGGCCAACTTTGGCCCGGGGTCGTGGGGACGACTCTATAGTCGTCGGACATGTCGGCGGCTGGCCAAACTAGTCCCGGGGTCGTGGGGACGACCCTATAGTCTTCGGACATGTCGGCGGCTGGCCAACTTTGGCCCGTGGTCGTGGGAACGACCCTATAGTCGTCGGACAAGTCGGCGGCTGGCCATATTTGGTCCGTGATCGTGGGGACGACCCTATAGTCGTCGGAAATGTCGGCGGCTGGCCAACTTTGGCCCGTGGTCGTAAAGACGACCCTATTGTCGTCGGACAAGACGGTGGTGGGCCAATCTAGTCCCGGCGTCGTGGGGACGACCCTATACTGGTCGGACAAGTCGGCGGCTGGCCAACTTTTGCCCGGGGTCGTGGGGACGACCCTTTAGTGGTCGGACTAGTCGGCGGCTGGCCAACCTAGTCCCGGGTCCGTGGGGACGACCCTATAGTCTTCGGACAAGTCGGCGGCTGGCCAACTTTGGCCCGGGGTCGTAGGGACAACCCTATAGTCGTCGGACAATTCGGAGGCTGGCCAACTTTGGCCCGTGGTCGTGGGGACGACCCTATAGTCGTCGGACAAGTCGACGGATGGCCAACTTTGACCCGGAGTCGTGGGGACGAATCTATAGTCGTCGGACATGTCGGCGGCTGGCCAACTTTAGACCGTAGTCGTGGGGACGACCCTATAGTCGTCGGACATGTCGGCGGCTGGCCAACTTTGGCCCGTGGCCGTGGGGACGAACTTATTGTCGTCGGACATGGCGGTGGCGGCCCAATCTAGTCCCGGAATCGTAGGGACGACCCTATAGTCGTCGGACAAGTCGGCGGCTGGCCATCTTTGGCCCGTGGTTGTGGGGACGAATCTATAGTCGTCGGACATGTCGGCGGCTGGCCAACTTTGGCCCGTGGCCGTGGGGCGACCCTATAGTCGTCGGAAATGTCGCCGGCTGGCCAACTTTGGCCCGTGGTCGTGGGGACGACCCTATAGTCGTCGGACAAGTCGGCGGCTGTCCAGCTTTGGCCCGGGGTCGTGGGGACGACCCTATAGTCGTCGGACTTGACGGTGGCGGGCCAATCTAGTCCCGGGGTCGGGGGAACGACTCTATAGTCGTCGGACAAGTCGGCGGCTGGCCAAATTTGGCCCGTGGTCGTGAGGACGACCCTATAGTCGTCGGAAATGTCGGCGGCTGGCCAACTTTGGCCCGTGGTCGTGAAGACGACCCTATAGTCGTCGGACAAGACGGTGGCGGGCCAATCTAGTCCCGTGGTCGTGGGGACGACCCTATTGTCGTCGGACATGACGGTGGCGGGCCAATCTAGTCCCGGGGTCGTGGGGACGACCCTATAGTCGTCGGACATGCCGGTGGCGGGCCAATCTAGTACCGGGGTCGTGGGGACAACCCTATAGTCGTCGGACAAGTCGGAGGCTGGCCAACTTTGGCCCGTGGTCGTGGGGACGACCCTATAGTCGTCGGACATGTCGGCGGCTGGCCAACTTTGGCCCGTGGTCGTGGGGACGACCCAATAGTCGTCGGACAAGTCAGCGGCTGGCCAACATTGGCCCGTGGTCGTGGGGACGACACTATAGTCGTCGGATATGTCGGCGGCTGGCCAACTTTGGCCCGTGGTCGTGGGGACGACCCTATAGTCGTCGGACAAGTCAGCGGCTGGCCAAAACTGGCCCGTGGTCGTGGGGAAGAGCCTATAGTCGTCGGACAAGTCAGCGGCTGGCCAACATTGGCCCGTGGTCGTGGGGACGACGCTACAGTCGTCGGATATGTCGGCGGCTGGCCAACTTTGGCCCGTGGTCGTGGGGACGACCCTATAGTCGTCGGACATGTCGGCGGCTGGCCAATCTAGTCCCGGGGTCGTGGGGACGACCCTATAGTCTTCGGACATGTCGGCGGCTGGCCAACTTTGGCCCGTGGTCGTGGGAACGACCCTATAGTCGTCGGACAAGTCGGCGGCTGGCCAAATTTGGTCCGTGATCGTGGGGACGACCCTATAGTCATCGGAAATGTCGGCGGCTGGCCAACTTTGGCCCGTGGTCGTGGGGACGACCATATAGTCGTCGGACAAGTCGGCGGCGGGCCAACCTAGTCCCGGGGTCGTGGGGACGACCCTATAATCGTCGGACAAGCCGGCGGATGGCCAACTTTGGCCCGTGGTCGTGGGGACGACCCTATAGTCGTCGGACAAGTCGGCGGCTGTCCAACTTTGGCCCGGGGTCGTGGGGACGACCCTATAGTCGTCGGACTTGACGGTGGCGGGCCAATCTAGTCCCGGGGTCGTGGGGACGACCCTATAGTCGTCAGACATGTCGGTGGCGAGCCAACCTAGTCCCGGGGTCGTAGGGACGACCCTATAGTCGTCGGACATGTCGCCGGCTGGCCAACTTTGGGCCGTGGTCGTGGGGACGACCCTATAGTCGTCGGACATAACGGTGGCGGGCCATTCTAGTCCCGGGGTCGTGGGGACGACCCTATAGTCGTCGGACAAGTCGGAGGCGGGCCTACCTAGTCCCGGGGTCGTGGGGACGACCCTATAGTCGTCGGATAAGTCGGCAGCTTGCCAACTTTGGCCCGGGGTCGTGGGAACGACCCTATAGTCGTCGGACAAGTCGGCGGCGAGCCCACCTAGTCCGGGGGTCGTGGGGACGACCCTATAGTCGTCGGACAAGTCGGCGGCCGGCCAACCTAGTCCGGGGGTCGTGGGGACGACCCTATAGTCGTCGGACATGACGGTGGCGGGCCAGTCTAGTCCCGGGTCGTGGGGACGACCCTATAGTCGTCGGACATGTCGGCGGCTGGCCAACTTTGGCCCGTGGTCGTGGGGACGACCCAATAGTCGTCGGACATGTCGGCGGCTGGCCAACTTTGGCCCGTGGTCGTGGGGACGATCCGATAGTCGTTGGACATGACGGTGGCGGGCCAATCTAGTCCCGGGGTCGTGGGGACGACCCTATAGTCTTCGGACATGTCGGCGGCTGGCCAACTTTGGCCCGTGGTCGTGGGGACGATCCAATAGTCGTCGGACATGTCGGCGGCTGGCCAGCTTTGGCCCGGGGTCGTAGGGTCGACCCTATAGTCGTCGGACATGTCGGCGATTGGCCAACATTGGCCCGGGGTCGTGGGGACGACATTATCTGGAGCCCAAAACATAAGCAATATGTGTGTTTAATTGAAAGGGTCCAGCATAAGTTTCTTAGATTTGCTATGAGAGCTATTGGTACCCCTATGCGGTTTGATAACCATGACTACGGTCCAGCTTTGCGAAGGATGAGGCTTTCTAATCTCTGTGACCGCCGTATCTGTTCTGACCTATTATTTTTGTATAAAGTAATCCATGGCCAGATCAACTGCCAGGATTTGGTCGCACGGATTCGTCTCCGAGCCCCACAACGGGCATTGCGTCCGAGACCTCTTTTTGCATCAGGTGTCCCTGAATATTATCACTACACAGTTGATCCTTTAAATCGTGCCATGGACGAGATGAACCGGTGCCCTGCTGACATTGATGTGTTCGCAGACTCCTTCGCATCGTTCAGGAACCGAGTGCTTACTAGAATGTTACCTCAGTAATTCTAATTCTATTTAATTTAAATTAATTTTTGTTTGTTTGTGTTTATTTTATTTCTTAATATTCTATTTTATTGTTTTATATTTTATTTTATGTTATTGTATGTCTTTGTTATGTTTATTTTATCTTTGTACTTTTTTTTTGCTCTAAACCTTGTCTCTAAAGGGTTCTCCCGTTAATAAAATAATAATAATAATAATAATTATAGTCGTCGGACATGTCGGCGGCTGGCCAACCTAGTCCCGAGGTCGTGGGGACGACCCTATAGACGTCGGACTTGACGGTGGCGGGCCAATCTAGTCCCGGGGTCGTGGGGACGACCCTACAGTCGTCGGACATTTCGGCGTCTTGCCAACTTTGGCCCGGGGTCGTGGGGACGACCCTATAGTCGTCGGACTTGACGGTGGCGGGCCAATCTAGTCCCGGGGTTGTGGGGACGACCCTACAGTCGTCGGACATTTCGGCGGCTTGCCAACTTTGGCCCGGGGTCGTGGGGACGACCCTATAGTCGTCGGACATGACGGTGGCGGGCCAATCTAGTCCCGGGGTCGTGGGGACGACCCTATAGTCGTCGGACATTTCGGCGGCTGGCCAACTTTGGCCCGGGGTCGTGGGGACGACCCTATAGTCGTCGGACATGTTGGCGGCTTGTCAGCCTAGTCCCGGGGTCGTGGGTACGGCCCTATAGTCGTCGGACAAGTCGGCGGCGGGCCAACCTTGTCCCGGGGTCGTGGGGACGACCCTATAGTCGTCGGACTTGACGGTGGCGGGCCAATCTAGTCCCGAGGTCCTGGGTACGACCCTATAGTCGTCGGACTTGACGGTGGCGGGCCAATCTAGTCCCGGGGTCGTGGGGACGACCCTACAGTCGTCGGACATTTCGGCGGCTTGCCAACTTTGGCCCGGGGTCGTGGGGACGACCCTATAGTCGTCGGACATGTTGGCGGCTTGTCATCCTCGTCCCGGCGTCGTGGGTACGACCCTACAGTCGTCGGACATTTCGGCGGCTTGCCAACTTTGGCCCGTGGTCGTGGGGACGATCCGATAGTCGTTGGACATGACGGTGGCGGGCCAATCTAGTCCCGGGGTCGTGGGGACGACCCTATTGTCGTCGGACAAGGCGGTGGCGGGCCAATCTAGTCCGGGGGTGGTGGGGACGACCCTACAGTCGTCGGACATTTCGGCGGCTTGCCAACTTTGGCCCGGGGTCGTGGGGACGATCCAATAGTCGCCGGACATGTCGGCGGCTAGCCAACATTGGCCCGTGGTCGTGGGGACGACCCAATAGTCGTTGGAAATGTCAGCGGCCGGCCAACTTTGACCCGGGGTCGTGGGGACGACCGTATAGTCGTCGGACATGACGGTGGCGGGCCAACCTAGTCCCGGGGTCGTGGGGACGACCCTATAGTCATCGGACAAAACGGCGGCTGGACATCTTTGGCCCGCGGTCGTGGGGACGACCCTACAGTCGTCGGACATTTCGGCGGCTTGCCAACTTTGGCCCGGGGTCGTGGGGACGACGCTATAGTCGTCGGGCTTGACGGTGGCGGGCCAATCTAGTCCCAGGGTTGTAGGGACGACCCTACAGTCGTCGGACATGTCGGCGGCTGGCCAACTTTGGCCCTTGGTCGTGGGGACGATCCAATAGTCGTCGGACATGTCGGCGGCTGGCCAGCTTTGGCCCGTGGTCGTGGGGACGACCCTATAGTCGTCGGACATGTCGGCGGCTAGCCAACATTGTCCCGTGGTCGTGGGGACGACCCAATAGTCGTTGGAAATGTCAGCGGCTGGCCAACTTTGACCCGGTGTCGTGGGGACGACTCTATAGTCGTCGGACATGTCGGCGGCTGGCCAATCTAGTCCCGGGGTCGTGGGGACGACCCTATAGTCTTCGGACATGTCGGCGGCTGGCCAACTTTGGCCCGTGGTCGTGGGGACGATCCAATAGTCGTCGGACATGTCGGCGGCTGGCCAGCTTTGGCCCGGGGTCGTAGGGTCGACCCTATAGTCGTCGGACATGTCGGCGATTGGCCAACATTGGCCCGGGGTCGTGGGGACGACATTATCTGGAGCCCAAAACATAAGCAATATGTGTGTTTAATTGAAAGGGTCCAGCATAAGTTTCTTAGATTTGCTATGAGAGCTATTGGTACCCCTATGCGGTTTGATAACCATGACTACGGTCCAGCTTTGCGAAGGATGAGGCTTTCTAATCTCTGTGACCGCCGTATCTGTTCTGACCTATTATTTTTGTATAAAGTAATCCATGGCCAGATCAACTGCCAGGATTTGGTCGCACGGATTCGTCTCCGAGCCCCACAACGGGCATTGCGTCCGAGACCTCTTTTTGCATCAGGTGTCCCTGAATATTATCACTACACAGTTGATCCTTTAAATCGTGCCATGGACGAGATGAACCGGTGCCCTGCTGACATTGATGTGTTCGCAGACTCCTTCGCATCGTTCAGGAACCGAGTGCTTACTAGAATGTTACCTCAGTAATTCTAATTCTATTTAATTTAAATTAATTTTTGTTTGTTTGTGTTTATTTTATTTCTTAATATTCTATTTTATTGTTTTATATTTTATTTTATGTTATTGTATGTCTTTGTTATGTTTATTTTATCTTTGTACTTTTTTTTTGCTCTAAACCTTGTCTCTAAAGGGTTCTCCCGTTAATAAAATAATAATAATAATAATAATTATAGTCGTCGGACATGTCGGCGGCTGGCCAACCTAGTCCCGAGGTCGTGGGGACGACCCTATAGACGTCGGACTTGACGGTGGCGGGCCAATCTAGTCCCGGGGTCGTGGGGACGACCCTACAGTCGTCGGACATTTCGGCGTCTTGCCAACTTTGGCCCGGGGTCGTGGGGACGACCCTATAGTCGTCGGACTTGACGGTGGCGGGCCAATCTAGTCCCGGGGTTGTGGGGACGACCCTACAGTCGTCGGACATTTCGGCGGCTTGCCAACTTTGGCCCGGGGTCGTGGGGACGACCCTATAGTCGTCGGACATGACGGTGGCGGGCCAATCTAGTCCCGGGGTCGTGGGGACGACCCTATAGTCGTCGGACATTTCGGCGGCTGGCCAACTTTGGCCCGGGGTCGTGGGGACGACCCTATAGTCGTCGGACATGTTGGCGGCTTGTCAGCCTAGTCCCGGGGTCGTGGGTACGGCCCTATAGTCGTCGGACAAGTCGGCGGCGGGCCAACCTTGTCCCGGGGTCGTGGGGACGACCCTATAGTCGTCGGACTTGACGGTGGCGGGCCAATCTAGTCCCGAGGTCCTGGGTACGACCCTATAGTCGTCGGACTTGACGGTGGCGGGCCAATCTAGTCCCGGGGTCGTGGGGACGACCCTACAGTCGTCGGACATTTCGGCGGCTTGCCAACTTTGGCCCGGGGTCGTGGGGACGACCCTATAGTCGTCGGACATGTTGGCGGCTTGTCATCCTCGTCCCGGCGTCGTGGGTACGACCCTACAGTCGTCGGACATTTCGGCGGCTTGCCAACTTTGGCCCGTGGTCGTGGGGACGATCCGATAGTCGTTGGACATGACGGTGGCGGGCCAATCTAGTCCCGGGGTCGTGGGGACGACCCTATTGTCGTCGGACAAGGCGGTGGCGGGCCAATCTAGTCCGGGGGTGGTGGGGACGACCCTACAGTCGTCGGACATTTCGGCGGCTTGCCAACTTTGGCCCGGGGTCGTGGGGACGATCCAATAGTCGCCGGACATGTCGGCGGCTAGCCAACATTGGCCCGTGGTCGTGGGGACGACCCAATAGTCGTTGGAAATGTCAGCGGCCGGCCAACTTTGACCCGGGGTCGTGGGGACGACCGTATAGTCGTCGGACATGACGGTGGCGGGCCAACCTAGTCCCGGGGTCGTGGGGACGACCCTATAGTCATCGGACAAAACGGCGGCTGGACATCTTTGGCCCGCGGTCGTGGGGACGACCCTATAGTCGTCGGACATTTCGGCGGCTTGCCAACTTTGGCCCGGGGTCTTGGGGACGACCCTATAGTTGTCGGACATTTCGGCGGCATACCACCTTTGGCCCGTGGTCGTGGGGACGATCCGATAGTCGTCGGACATGACGGTGGCGGGCCAATCTAGTCCCTGGGTCGTGGGGACGACCCAACAGTCGTCGGACATTTCGGCGGCTTGCCAACTTTGGCCTGGGGTCGTGGGGACGACCCTATAGTCGTTGGACATGTCAGCGGCTGGCCAACTTTGGCCCGGTGTCGTGGGGACGACCCAATAGTCGTCGGACATGTCGGCGGCTGGCCAACTTTGGCCCGGTGTCGTGGGGACGACTCTATAGTCGTCGGACATGTCGGCGGCTGGCCAACCTAGACCCGGGGTCGTGGGGACGACCCTATAGTCGTCGGACATGTCGGCGGGTGGCCAACCTAGTCCCGAGGTCGTGGGGACGACCCTATAGTCGTCGGACATGTCGGCGGCTTGCCAACTTTGGCCCGGGGTCGTGGGGACGATCCAATAGTCGTCGGACATGAAGGCCGCTTGCCAACTTTGGCCTGGGGTCGTGGGGACGACCCTATAGTCGTTGGACATGTCAGCGGCTGGCCAACTTTGGCCCGGTGTCGTGGGGACGACCCAATAGTCGTCGGACATGTCGGCGGCTGGCCAACTTTGGCCCGGTGTCGTGGGGACGACTCTATAGTCGTCGGACATGTCGGCGGCTGGCCAACCTAGACCCGGGGTCGTGGGGACGACCCTATAGTCGTCGGACATGTCGGCGGGTGGCCAACCTAGTCCCGAGGTCGTGGGGACGACCCTATAGTGGTCGGACATGTCGGCGGCTGGCCAGCTTTGGCCCGTGGTCGTGGGGACGACCCTATAGTCGTCGGACATGTCGGCGGCTGGCCATCTTTGGCCCGGGGTCGTGGGGACGGCCCTATAGTCGTCGGACATGTCGGCGGCTGGTCAACTTTGGCCCGTGGTCGTGGGGACGACCCTATAGTCGTTGGACATGTCAGCGGCTGGCCAACTTTGGCCCGGTGTCGTGGGGACGACCCAATAGTCGTCGGACATGTCGGCGGCTGGCCAACTTTGGCCCGTGGTCGTGGGGACGATCCGATAGTCGTTGGACATGACGGTGGCGGGCCAATCTAGTCCCGGGGTCGTGGGGACGACCCTATAGTCGTCGGACATGTCGGCGGCTGGCCAACTTTGGCCCGTGGTCGTGGGGACGATCCAATAGTCGTCGGACATGTCGGCGGCTGGCCATCTTTGGCCCGGGGTCGTGGGGACGACCCTATAGTCGTCGGACATGTCGGCGGCTGGTCAACTTTGGCCCGTGGTAGTGGGGACGACCCTATAGTCGTTGGACATGTCAGCGGCTGGCCAAATTTGGCCCGGTGTCGTGGGGACGACCCAATAGTCGTCGGACATGTCGGCGGCTGGCCAACTTTGGCCCGTGGTCGTGGGGACGATCCGATAGTCGTTGGACATGACGGTGGCGGGCCAATCTAGTCCCGGGGTCGTGGGGACGACCCTATAGTCGTCGGACATGTCGGCGGCTGGCCAACTTTGGACCGGTGTCGTGGGGACGACTCTATAGTCGTCGGAAATGTCGGCGGCTGGCCAACCTGGACCCGGGGTCGTGGGGACGACCCTATTGTCGTCGGACATGACGGTGGCGGGCCAATCTAGTCTCGGGGTCGTGGGGACGACCCTATAGTCGTCGGACATGTCGGCGGCTGGCCAACTTTGGCCCGGGGTCGTGGGGGCGACCCTATAGTCGTCGGACATGTCGGCGGCTGGCCAATCTAGTCCCGGGGTCGTGGGGACGACCCTATAGTCTTCGGACATGTCGGCGGCTGGCCAACTTTGGCCCGTGGTCGTGGGGACGATCCAATAGTCGTCGGACATGTCGGCGGCTGGCCAGCTTTGGCCCGGGGTCGTGGGGACGACCCTATAGTCGTCGGACTTGACGTTGGCGGGCCAATCTAGTCCCGAGGTCGTGGGGACGACCCTATAGTCGTCGGACTTGACGGTGGCCGGCCAATCTATTCCCGGGGTCGTGGGGACGACCCTACAGTCGTCGGACATGTCGGCGGCTGGCCAAAATTGGCCCGAGGTCGTGGGGGCGACCCTATAGTCTTCGGACATGTCGGCGGCTGGCCAACCTAGTCCCGAGGTCGTCGGACTTGACGGTGGCGGGCCAATCTAGTCCCGGGGTCGTGGGGACGACCCTACAGTCGTCGGACATTTCAGCGGCTTGCCAACTTTGGCCCGGGGTCGTGGGGACGACCCTATAGTCGTCGGACATGACGGTGGCGGACCAATCTAGTCCCGGGGTCGTGGGGACGACCCTATAGTCGTCGGACATGTCGGCGGCTGGCCAACTTTGGGCCGTGGTGGTGGGGACGATCCAATAGTCGTCGGACATGTCGGCGGCTGGCCAACTTTGGCCCGTGGTCGTGGGGACGATCCAATAGTCGTCGGACATGTCGGCGGCTGGCCAACTTTGGCGCGTGGTCGTGGGGACGATCCGATTGTCGTCGGACATGTCGGCGGCTGGCCAACCTAGACCCGGGGTCGTGGGGACGACCCTATTGTCGTCGGACAAGGCGGTGGCGGGCCAATCTAGTCCGGGGGTGGTGGGGACGACCCTACAGTCGTCGGACATTTCGGCGGCTTGCCATCTTTGGCCCGGGGTCGTGGGGACGATCCAATAGTCGTCGGACATGTTGGCGGCTGGTAAACTTTGGCCCGTGGTCGTGGGGACGACCCTATACTCGTCGGACTTGACGGTGGCGGGCCAATCTAGTCCCGGGGTTTTGGGGACGACCCTACAGTCGTCGGACATTTCGGCGGCTTGCCAACTTTGGCCCGGGGTCGTGGGGACGACGCTATAGTCGTCGGACTTGACGGTGGCGGGCCAATCTAGTCCCGGGGTTGTAGGGACGACCCTACAGTCGTCGGACACGTCGGCGGCTGGCCAACTTTGGCCCGGTGTCGTGGGGACGACTCTATAGTCGTCGGACATGTCGGCGGCTGGCCAACCTAGACCCGGGGTCGTGGGGACGACCCTATAGTCGTCGGACATGTCGGCGGGTGGCCAACCTAGTCCCGAGGTCGTGGGGACGACCCTATAGTGGTCGGACATGTCGGCGGCTGGCCAGCTTTGGCCCGTGGTCGTGGGGACGACCCTATAGTCGTCGGACATGTCGGCGGCTGGCCATCTTTGGCCCGGGGTCGTGGGGACGGCCCTATAGTCGTTGGACATGTCAGCGGCTGGCCAACTTTGGCCCGGTGTCGTGGGGACGACCCAATAGTCGTCGGACATGTCGGCGGCTGGCCAACTTTGGCCCGGTGTCGTGGGGACGACTCTATAGTCGTCGGACATGTCGGCGGCTGGCCAACCTAGACCCGGGGTCGTGGGGACGACCCTATAGTCGTCGGACATGTCGGCGGGTGGCCAACCTAGTCCCGAGGTCGTGGGGACGACCCTATAGTGGTCGGACATGTCGGCGGCTGGCCAGCTTTGGCCCGTGGTCGTGGGGACGACCCTATAGTCGTCGGACATGTCGGCGGCTGGCCATCTTTGGCCCGGGGTCGTGGGGACGGCCCTATAGTCGTCGGACATGTCGGCGGCTGGTCAACTTTGGCCCGTGGTCGTGGGGACGACCCTATAGTCGTTGGACATGTCAGCGGCTGGCCAACTTTGGCCCGGTGTCGTGGGGACGACTCAATAGTCGTCGGACATGTCGGCGGCTGGCCAACTTTGGCCCGTGGTCGTGGGGACGATCCGATAGTCGTTGGACATGACGGTGGCGGGCCAATCTAGTCCCGGGGTCGTGGGGACGACCCTATAGTCGTCGGACATGTCGGCGGCTGCCCAACTTTGGCCCGTGGTCGTGGGGACGATCCAATAGTCGTCGGACATGTCGGCGGCTGGCCATCTTTGGCCCGGGGTCGTGGGGACGACCCTATAGTCGTCGGACATGTCGGCGGCTGGTCAACTTTGGCCCGTGGTAGTGGGGACGACCCTATAGTCGTTGGACATGTCAGCGGCTGGCCAAATTTGGCCCGGTGTCGTGGGGACGACCCAATAGTCGTCGGACATGTCGGCGGCTGGCCAACTTTGGCCCGTGGTCGTGGGGACGATCCGATAGTCGTTGGACATGACGGTGGCGGGCCAATCTAGTCCCGGGGTCGTGGGGACGACCCTATAGTCGTCGGACATGTCGGCGGCTGGCCAACTTTGGACCGGTGTCGTGGGGACGACTCTATAGTCGTCGGAAATGTCGGCGGCTGGCCAACCTGGACCCGGGGTCGTGGGGACGACCCTATTGTCGTCGGACATGACGGTGGCGGGCCAATCTAGTCTCGGGGTCGTGGGGACGACCCTATAGTTGTCGGACATGTCGGCGGCTGGCCAACTTTGGCCCGGGGTCGTGGGGGCGACCCTATAGTCGTCGGACATGTCGGCGGCTGGCCAATCTAGTCCCGGGGTCGTGGGGACGACCCTATAGTCTTCGGACATGTCGGCGGCTGGCCAACTTTGGCCCGTGGTCGTGGGGACGATCCAATAGTCGTCGGACATGTCGGCGGCTGGCCAGCTTTGGCCCGGGGTCGTGGGGACGACCCTATAGTCGTCGGACTTGACGTTGGCGGGCCAATCTAGTCCCGAGGTCGTGGGGACGACCCTATAGTCGTCGGACTTGACGGTGGCCGGCCAATCTATTCCCTGGGTCGTGGGGACGACCCTACAGTCGTCGGACATGTCGGCGGCTGGCCAAAATTGGCCCGAGGTCGTGGGGGCGACCCTATAGTCTTCGGACATGTCGGCGGCTGGCCAACCTAGTCCCGAGGTCGTCGGACTTGACGGTGGCGGGCCAATCTAGTCCCGGGGTCGTGGGGACGACCCTACAGTCGTCGGACATTTCAGCGGCTTGCCAACTTTGGCCCGGGGTCGTGGGGACGACCCTATAGTCGTCGGACATGACGGTGGCGGACCAATCTAGTCCCGGGGTCGTGGGGACGACCCTATAGTCGTCGGACATGTCGGCGGCTGGCCAACTTTGGGCCGTGGTGGTGGGGACGATCCAATAGTCGTCGGACATGTCGGCGGCTGGCCAACTTTGGCCCGTGGTCGTGGGGACGATCCAATAGTCGTCGGACATGTCGGCGGCTGGCCAACTTTGGCGCGTGGTCGTGGGGACGATCCGATTGTCGTCGGACATGTCGGCGGCTGGCCAACCTAGACCCGGGGTCGTGGGGACGACCCTATTGTCGTCGGACAAGGCGGTGGCGGGCCAATCTAGTCCGGGGGTGGTGGGGACGACCCTACAGTCGTCGGACATTTCGGCGGCTTGCCAACTTTGGCCCGGGGTCGTGGGGACGATCCAATAGTCGTCGGACATGTTGGCGGCTGGTAAACTTTGGCCCGTGGTCGTGGGGACGACCCTATAGTCGTCGGACTTGACGGTGGCGGGCCAATCTAGTCCCGGGGTTTTGGGGACGACCCTACAGTCGTCGGACATTTCGGCGGCTTGCCAACTTTGGCCCGGGGTCGTGGGGACGACGCTATAGTCGTCGGACTTGACGGTGGCGGGCCAATCTAGTCCCGGGGTTGTAGGGACGACCCTACAGTCGTCGGACACGTCGGCGGCTGGCCAACTTTGGCCCTTGGTCGTGGGGACGATCCAATAGTCGTCGGACATGTCGGCGGCTGGCCAGCTTTGGCCCGTGGTCGTGGGGACGACCCTATAGTCGTCGGACATGTCGGCGGCTAGCCAACATTGTCCCGTGGTCGTGGGGACGACCCAATAATCGTTGGAAATGTCAGCGGCTGGCCAACTTTGACCCGGTGTCGTGGGGACGACTCTATAGTCGTCGGACATGTCGGCGGCTGGCCAACCTGGACCCGGGGTCGTGGGGACGACCCTATTTTCGTCGGACATGACGGTGGCGGGCCAATCTAGTCTCGGGGTCGTGGGGACGACCCTATAGTCGTCGGACATGTCGGCGGCGGGCCAACCTTGTCCCGGGGTCGTGGGGACGACCGTATAGTCGTCGGACATGACGGTGGCGGGCCAACCTAGTCCCGGGGTCGTGGGGACGACCCTATAGTCATCGGACAAAACGGCGGCTGGACATCTTTGGCCCGCGGTCGTGGGGACGACCCTATAGTCGTCGGACATTTCGGCGTCTTGCCAACTTTGGCCCGGGGTCGTGGGGACGACCCTATAGTCGTCGGACTTGACGGTGGCGGGCCAATCTAGTCCCGGGGTTGTGGGGACGACCCTACAGTCGTCGGACATTTCGGCGGCTTGCCAACTTTGGCCCGGGGTCGTGGGGACGACCCTATAGTCGTCGGACATGACGGTGGCGGGCCAATCTAGTCCCGGGGTCGTGGGGACGACCCTATAGTCGTCGGACATTTCGGCGGCTGGCCAACTTTGGCCCGGGGTCGTGGGGACGACCCTATAGTCGTCGGACATGTCGGCGGCTGGTCAACTTTGGCCCGTGGTCGTGGGGACGACCCTATAGTCGTTGGACATGTCAGCGGCTGGCCAACTTTGGCCCGGTGTCGTGGGGACGACCCAATAGTCGTCGGACATGTCGGCGGCTGGCCAACTTTGGTCCGTGGTCGTGGGGACGATCCGATAGTCGTTGGACATGACGGTGGCGGGCCAATCTAGTCCCGGGGTCGTGGGGACGACCCTATAGTCGTCGGACATGTCGGCGGCTGGCCAACTTTGGACCGGTGTCGTGGGGACGACTCTATAGTCGTCGGAAATGTCGGCGGCTGGCCAACCTGGACCCGGGGTCGTGGGGACGACCCTATTGTCGTCGGACATGACGGTGGCGGGCCAATCTAGTCTCGGGGTCGTGGGGACGACCCTATAGTCGTCGGACATGTCGGCGGCTGGCCAACTTTGGCCCGGGGTCGTGGGGGCGACCTTATAGTCGTCGGACATGTCGGCGGCTGGCCAATCTAGTCCCGGGGTCGTGGGGACGACCCTATAGTCTTCGGACATGTCGGCGGCTGGCCAACTTTGGCCCGTGGTCGTGGGGACGATCCAATAGTCGTCGGACATGTCGGCGGCTGGCCAGCTTTGGCCCGGGGTCGTGGGGACGACCCTATAGTCGTCGGACTTGACGTTGGCGGGCCAATCTAGTCCCGAGGTCGTGGGGACGACCCTATAGTCGTCGGACTTGACGGTGGCCGGCCAATCTATTCCCGGGGTCGTGGGGACGACCCTACAGTCGTCGGACATGTCGGCGGCTGGCCAAAATTGGCCCGAGGTCGTGGGGGCGACCCTATAGTCTTCGGACATGTCGGCGGCTGGCCAACCTAGTCCCGAGGTCGTCGGACTTGACGGTGGCGGGCCAATCTAGTCCCGGGGTCGTGGGGACGACCCTACAGTCGTCGGACATTTCAGCGGCTTGCCAACTTTGGCCCGGGGTCGTGGGGACGACCCTATAGTCGTCGGACATGACGGTGGCGGACCAATCTAGTCCCGGGGTCGTGGGGACGACCCTATAGTCGTCGGACATGTCGGCGGCTGGCCAACTTTGGGCCGTGGTCGTGGGGACGATCCAATAGTCGTCGGACATGTCGGCGGCTGGCCAACTTTGGCCCGTGGTCGTGGGGACGATCCAATAGTCGTCGGACATGTCGGCGGCTGGCCAACTTTGGCGCGTGGTCGTGGGGACGATCCGATTGTCGTCGGACATGTCGGCGGCTGGCCAACCTAGACCCGGGGTCGTGGGGACGACCCTATTGTCGTCGGACAAGGCGGTGGCGGGCCAATCTAGTCCGGGGGTTGTAGGGACGACCCTACAGTCGTCGGACAAGTCGGTGGCGGGCCAACCTTGTCCCGGGGTCGTGGGGACGACCCTATTGTCGTCGGACATGTCGGCGGCTGGCCAATCTAGTCTCGGGGTCGTGGGGACGACCCTATAGTCGTCGGACATGTCGGCGGCGGGCCAACCTTGTCCCGGGGTCGTGGGGACGACTCTATAGTCGTCGGAAATGTCGGCGGCTGGCCAACCTGGACCCGGGGTCGTGGGGACGACCCTATTTTCGTCGGATATGACGGTGGCGGGCCAATCTAGTCTCGGGGTCGTGGGGACGACCCTATAGTCGTCGGACATGTCGGCGGCGGGCCAACCTTGTCCCGGGGTCGTGGGGACGACCGTATAGTCGTCGGACATGACGGTGGCGGGCCAACCTAGTCCCGGGGTCGTGGGGACGACCCTATAGTCATCGGACAAAACGGCGGCTGGACATCTTTGGCCCGCGGTCGTGGGGACGACCCTATAGTCGTCGGACATTTCGGCGGCTTGCCAACTTTGGCCCGGGGTCGTGGGGACGACCCTACAGTCGTCGGACATTTCGGCGTCTTGCCAACTTTGGCCCAGGGTCGTGTGGACGACCCTATAGTCGTCGGACATGTCGGCGGGTGGCCAACCTAGTCCCCGAGGTCGTGGGGACGACCCTATAGTCGTCGGACATGTCGGCGGCTTGCCAACTTTGGCCCGGGGTCGTGGGGACGATCCAATAGTCGCCGGACATGTCGGCGGCTAGCCAACATTGGCCCGTGGTCGTGGGGACGACCCAATAGTCGTTGGAAATGTCAGCGGCCGGCCAACTTTGACCCGTGGTCGTGGGGACGATCCGATAGTTGTCGGACATGACGGTGGCGGGCCAATCTAGTCCCGGGGTCGTGGGGACGACCCTATAGTCGTCGGACAAGTCGGCGGCGGGCCAACCTTGTCCCGGGGTCGTGGGGACGACCGTATAGTCGTCGGACATGACGGTGGCGGGCCAACCTAGTCCCGGGGTCGTGGGGACGACCCTATAGTCATCGGACAAAACGGCGGCTGGACATCTTTGGCCCGCGGTCGTGGGGACGACCCTATAGTCGTCGGACATTTCGGCGGCTTGCCAACTTTGGCCCGGGGTCTTGGGGACGACCCTATAGTTGTCGGACATTTCGGCGGCATACCACCTTTGGCCCGTGGTCGTGGGGACGATCCGATAGTCGTCGGACATGACGGTGGCGGGCCAATCTAGTCCCTGGGTCGTGGGGACGACCCAACAGTCGTCGGACATTTCGGCGGCTTGCCAACTTTGGCCTGGGGTCGTGGGGACGACCCTATAGTCGTTGGACATGTCAGCGGCTGGCCAACTTTGGCCCGGTGTCGTGGGGACGACCCAATAGTCGTCGGACATGTCGGCGGCTGGCCAACTTTGGCCCGGTGTCGTGGGGACGACTCTATAGTCGTCGGACATGTCGGCGGCTGGCCAACCTAGACCCGGGGTCGTGGGGACGACCCTATAGTCGTCGGACATGTCGGCGGGTGGCCAACCTAGTCCCGAGGTCGTGGGGACGACCCTATAGTCGTCGGACATGTCGGCGGCTTGCCAACTTTGGCCCGGGGTCGTGGGGACGATCCAATAGTCGTCGGACATGAAGGCCGCTTGCCAACTTTGGCCTGGGGTCGTGGGGACGACCCTATAGTCGTTGGACATGTCAGCGGCTGGCCAACTTTGGCCCGGTGTCGTGGGGACGACCCAATAGTCGTCGGACATGTCGGCGGCTGGCCAACTTTGGCCCGGTGTCGTGGGGACGACTCTATAGTCGTCGGAAATGTCGGCGGCTGGCCAACCTGGACCCGGGGTCGTGGGGACGACCCTATTTTCGTCGGACATGACGGTGGCGGGCCAATCTAGTCTCGGGGTCGTGGGGACGACCCTATAGTCGTCGGACATGTCGGCGGCGGGCCAACCTTGTCCCGGGGTCGTGGGGACGACCGTATAGTCGTCGGACATGACGGTGGCGGGCCAACCTAGTCCCGGGGTCGTGGGGACGACCCTATAGTCATCGGACAAAACGGCGGCTGGACATCTTTGGCCCGCGGTCGTGGGGACGACCCTATAGTCGTCGGACATTTCGGCGGCTTGCCAACTTTGGCCCGGGGTCGTGGGGACGACCCTACAGTCGTCGGACATTTCGGCGTCTTGCCAACTTTGGCCCAGGGTCGTGTGGACGACCCTATAGTCGTCGGACATGTCGGCGGGTGGCCAACCTAGTCCCCGAGGTCGTGGGGACGACCCTATAGTCGTCGGACATGTCGGCGGCTTGCCAACTTTGGCCCGGGGTCGTGGGGACGATCCAATAGTCGCCGGACATGTCGGCGGCTAGCCAACATTGGCCCGTGGTCGTGGGGACGACCCAATAGTCGTTGGAAATGTCAGCGGCCGGCCAACTTTGACCCGTGGTCGTGGGGACGATCCGATAGTTGTCGGACATGACGGTGGCGGGCCAATCTAGTCCCGGGGTCGTGGGGACGACCCTATAGTCGTCGGACAAGTCGGCGGCGGGCCAACCTTGTCCCGGGGTCGTGGGGACGACCGTATAGTCGTCGGACATGACGGTGGCGGGCCAACCTAGTCCCGGGGTCGTGGGGACGACCCTATAGTCATCGGACAAAACGGCGGCTGGACATCTTTGGCCCGCGGTCGTGGGGACGACCCTATAGTCGTCGGACATTTCGGCGGCTTGCCAACTTTGGCCCGGGGTCTTGGGGACGACCCTATAGTTGTCGGACATTTCGGCGGCATACCACCTTTGGCCCGTGGTCGTGGGGACGATCCGATAGTCGTCGGACATGACGGTGGCGGGCCAATCTAGTCCCTGGGTCGTGGGGACGACCCAACAGTCGTCGGACATTTCGGCGGCTTGCCAACTTTGGCCTGGGGTCGTGGGGACGACCCTATAGTCGTTGGACATGTCAGCGGCTGGCCAACTTTGGCCCGGTGTCGTGGGGACGACCCAATAGTCGTCGGACATGTCGGCGGCTGGCCAACTTTGGCCCGGTGTCGTGGGGACGACTCTATAGTCGTCGGACATGTCGGCGGCTGGCCAACCTAGACCCGGGGTCGTGGGGACGACCCTATAGTCGTCGGACATGTCGGCGGGTGGCCAACCTAGTCCCGAGGTCGTGGGGACGACCCTATAGTCGTCGGACATGTCGGCGGCTTGCCAACTTTGGCCCGGGGTCGTGGGGACGATCCAATAGTCGTCGGACATGAAGGCCGCTTGCCAACTTTGGCCTGGGGTCGTGGGGACGACCCTATAGTCGTTGGACATGTCAGCGGCTGGCCAACTTTGGCCCGGTGTCGTGGGGACGACCCAATAGTCGTCGGACATGTCGGCGGCTGGCCAACTTTGGCCCGGTGTCGTGGGGACGACTCTATAGTCGTCGGACATGTCGGCGGCTGGCCAACCTAGACCCGGGGTCGTGGGGACGACCCTATAGTCGTCGGACATGTCGGCGGGTGGCCAACCTAGTCCCGAGGTCGTGGGGACGACCCTATAGTCGTCGGACATGTCGGCGGCTGGCCAGCTTTGGCCCGTGGTCGTGGGGACGACCCTATAGTCGTCGGACATGTCGGCGGCTGGCCATCTTTGGCCCGGGGTCGTGGGGACGGCCCTATAGTCGTCGGACATGTCGGCGGCTGGCCAGCTTTGGCCCGGGGTCGTGGGGACGACCCTATAGTCGTCGGACTTGACGTTGGCGGGCCAATCTAGTCCCGAGGTCGTGGGGACGACCCTATAGTCGTCGGACTTGACGGTGGCCGGCCAATCTATTCCCGGGGTCGTGGGGACGACCCTATAGTCGTCGGACATGTCGGCGGCTGGCCAATCTAGTCCCGGGGTCGTGGGGACGACCCTATAGTCGTCGGACATGACGGTGGCGGACCAATCTAGTCCCGGGGTCGTGGGGACGACCCTATAGTCGTCGGACATGTCGGCGATTGGCCAACATTGGCCCGGGGTCGTGGGGACGACATTATAGTCGTCGGACATGTCGGCGGCTGGCCAACCTAGTCCCGAGGTCGTGGGGACGACCCTATAGACGTCGGACTTGACGGTGGCGGGCCAATCTAGTCCCGGGGTCGTGGGGACGACCCTACAGTCGTCGGACATTTCGGCGTCTTGCCAACTTTGGCCCGGGGTCGTGGGGACGACCCTATAGTCGTCGGACTTGACGGTGGCGGGCCAATCTAGTCCCGGGGTTGTGGGGACGACCCTACAGTCGTCGGACATTTCGGCGGCTTGCCAACTTTGGCCCGGGGTCGTGGGGACGACCCTATAGTCGTCGGACATGACGGTGGCGGGCCAATCTAGTCCCGGGGTCGTGGGGACGACCCTATAGTCGTCGGACATTTCGGCGGCTGGCCAACTTTGGCCCGGGGTCGTGGGGACGACCCTATAGTCGTCGGACATGTCGGCGGCTGGTCAACTTTGGCCCGTGGTCGTGGGGACGACCCTATAGTCGTTGGACATGTCAGCGGCTGGCCAACTTTGGCCCGGTGTCGTGGGGACGACCCAATAGTCGTCGGACATGTCGGCGGCTGGCCAACTTTGGCCCGTGGTCGTGGGGACGATCCGATAGTCGTTGGACATGACGGTGGCGGGCCAATCTAGTCCCGAGGTCGTGGGGACGACCCTATAGTCGTCGGACTTGACGGTGGCCGGCCAATCTATTCCCGGGGTCGTGGGGACGACCCTACAGTCGTCGGACATGTCGGCGGCTGGCCAAAATTGGCCCGAGGTCGTGGGGGCGACCCTATAGTCTTCGGACATGTCGGCGGCTGGCCAACCTAGTCCCGAGGTCGTCGGACTTGACGGTGGCGGGCCAATCTAGTCCCGGGGTCGTGGGGACGACCCTACAGTCGTCGGACATTTCAGCGGCTTGCCAACTTTGGCCCGGGGTCGTGGGGACGACCCTATAGTCGTCGGACATGACGGTGGCGGACCAATCTCGTCCCGGGGTCGTGGGGACGACCCTATAGTCGTCGGACATGTCGGCGGCTGGCCAACTTTGGGCCGTGGTCGTGGGGACGATCCAATAGTCGTCGGACATGTCGGCGGCTGGCCAACTTTGGCCCGTGGTTGTGGGGACGACCCTATAGTCGTTGGACATGACGGTGGCGGGCCAATCTAGTCCCGGGGTCGTGGGGACGACCCTATAGTCGTCGGACAAGACGGCGGCTGGACATCTTTGGCCCGGGGTCGTGGCAACGACCCTATAGTCATCGGACATATTGGCGGCTTGTCAGCCTAGTCCCGGGGTCGTGGGTACGACCCTATAGTCGTCGGACAAGTCGGCGGCTGGCCAACCTAGACCCGGGGTCGAGGGGACGACCCTATTGTCGTCGGACATGACGGTGGCGGGCCAATCTAGTCTCGGGGTCGTGGGGACGACCCTATAGTCGTCGGACATGTCGGCGGCTGGCCAACTTTGGCCCGGGGTCGTGGGGACGACCCTATAATCGTTGGACATGACGGTGGCGGGCCAATCTAGTCCCGGGGTCGTGGGGACGATCCAATAGTCGACGGACATGTCGGCGGCTAGCCAACCTAGTCCCGAGGTCGTGGGGACGACCCTATAGTCGTCGGACTTGACGGTGGCGGGCCAATCTAGTCCCGGGGTCGTGGGGACGACCCTACAGTCGTCGGACATTTCGGCGTCTTGCCAACTTTGGCCCGGGGTCGTGTGGACGACCCTATAGTCGTCGGACATGTCGGCGGGTGGCCAACCTAGTCCCGAGGTCGTGGGGACGACCCTATAGTCGTCGGACATGTCGGCGGCTTGCCAACTTTGGCCCGGGGTCGTGGGGACGATCCAATAGTCGACGGACATGTCGGCGGCTGGCCAACTTTGGCGCGTGGTCGTGGGGACGATCCGATTGTCGTCGGACATGTCGGCGGCTGGCCAACTTTGGCCCGGTGTCGTGGGGACAACCCAATAGTCGTCGGACATGTCGGCGGCTGGCCAACTTTGGCCCGGTGTCGTGGGGACGACTCTATAGTCGTCGGACATGTCGGCGGGTGGCCAACCTAGTCCCGAGGTCGTGGGGACGACCCTATAGTCGTCGGACATGTCGGCGGCTTGCCAACTTTCGCCCGGGGTCGTGGGGACGATCCAATAGTCGTCGGACATGTCGGCGGCTGGTCAACTTTGGCCCGTGGTCGTGGGGACGACCCTATAGTCGTTGGACATGTCGGCGGCTGGCCAATTTTGACCCGTGGTTGTGGGGACGACCCTATGGTCGTTGGACATGACGGTGGCGGGCCAATCTAGTCCCGGGGTCGTGGGGACGACCCTATAGTCGTCGGACAAGACGGCGGCTGGACATCTTTGGCCCGGGTTCGTGGGGACGACCCTATAGTCGTCGGACATGTCGGCGGCTGGCCAACTTTGGACCGGTGTCGTGGGGACGACCCTATAGTCTTCGGACATGACGGTAGCGGGCCAATCTAGTCCCGAGGTCGTGGGGACGACCCTATAGTCGTCGGACATGTCGGCGGCTGGCCAACTTTGGCCCGTGGTCGTGGGGACGATCCAATAGTCGACGGACATGTCGGCGGCTGGCCAACTTTGGCCCGTGGTTGTGGGGACGACCCTATAGTCGTTGGACATGACGTTGGCGGGCCAATCTAGTCCCGGGGTCGTGGGGACGACCCTATAGTCGTCGGACAAGACGACGGCTGGACATCTTTGGCCCGGGGTCGTGGGGACGACCCTACAGTCGTCGGACATTTCGGCGGCTTGCCAACTTTGGCCCGGGGTCGTGGGGACGACCCTATAGTCGTCGGACATGTCGGCGGCTGGCCAACTTTGGCCCGTGGTTGTGGGGACGACCCTATAGTCGTTGGACATGACGGTGGCGGGCCAATCTAGTCCCGGGGTCGTGGGTAAGACCCTATAGTCGTCCGACAAGACGGCGGCTGGACATCTTTGGCCCGGGGTCGTGAGGACGACCCTATATTCGTCGGACATGTTGGCGGCTTGTCAGCCTAGTCCCGGGGTCGTGGGTACGACCCTATAGTCGTCGGACAAGTCGGCGGCGGGTCAACCTTGTCCCGGGGTCGTGGGGACGACCCTGTAGTCGTCGGACATGTCGGCGGCTGGCCAACTTTGGCCCGGTGTCGTGGGGACGACTCTATAGTCGTCGGAAATGTCGGCGGCTGGCCAACCTGGACCCGGGGTCGTGGTGACGACCCTATTGTCGTCGATCTAGTCCCGGGGTCGTGGGGACGACCCTACAGTCGTGGGGACGACCCTACAGTCGTCGGACATTTCGGCGTCTTGCCAACTTTGGCCCGGGGTCGTGTGGACGACCCTATAGTCGTCGGACATGTCGGCGGGTGGCCAACCTAGTCCCGAGGTCGTGGGGACGACCCTATAGTCGTCGGACATGTCGGCGGCTTGCCAACTTTGGCCCGGGGTCGTGGGGACGATCCAATAGTCGACGGACATGTCGGCGGCTGGCCAACTTTGGCGCGTGGTCGTGGGGACGATCCGATTGTCGTCGGACATGTCGGCGGCTGGCCAACTTTGGCCCGGTGTCGTGGGGACAACCCAATAGTCGTCGGACATGTCGGCGGCTGGCCAACTTTGGCCCGGTGTCGTGGGGACGACTCTATAGTCGTCGGACATGTCGGCGGGTGGCCAACCTAGTCCCGAGGTCGTGGGGACGACCCTATAGTCGTCGGACATGTCGGCGGCTTGCCAACTTTCGCCCGGGGTCGTGGGGACGATCCAATAGTCGTCGGACATGTCGGCGGCTGGTCAACTTTGGCCCGTGGTCGTGGGGACGACCCTATAGTCGTTGGACATGTCGGCGGCTGGCCAACTTTGGCCCGGGGTCGTGTGGACGACCCTATAGTCGTCGGACATGTCGGCGGGTGGCCAACCTAGTCCCGAGGTCGTGGGGACGACCCTATAGTCGTCGGACATGTCGGCGGCTTGCCAACTTTGGCCCGGGGTCGTGGGGACGATCCAATAGTCGACGGACATGTCGGCGGCTGGCCAACTTTGGCGCGTGGTCGTGGGGACGATCCGATTGTCGTCGGACATGTCGGCGGCTGGCCAACTTTGGCCCGTGGTCGTGGGGACGATCCAAAAGTCGTCGGACATGTCGGCGGCTGGCCAACTTTGGCGCGTGGTCGTGGGGACGACCCTATAGTCGTTGGACATGACGGTGGCGGGCCAATCTAGTCCCGGGGTCGTGGGGACGACCCTATAGTCGTCGGACAAGACGGCGGCTGGACATCTTTGGCCCGGGGTCGTGGGGACGACCCTATAGTCATCGGACATATTGGCGGCTTGTCAGCCTAGTCCCGGGGTCGTGGGTACGACCCTATAGTCGTCGGACAAGTCGGCGGCTGGCCAACCTAGACCCGGGGTCGTGGGGACGACCCTATAGTCGTCGGACTTGACGGTGGCGGGCCAATCTAGTCCCGGGGTCGTGGGGACGACCCTACAGTCGTCGGACATTTCGGCGTCTTGCCAACTTTGGCCCGGGGTCGTGTGGACGACCCTATAGTCGTCGGACATGTCGGCGGGTGGCCAACCTAGTCCCGAGGTCGTGGGGACGACCCTATAGTCGTCGGACATGTCGGCGGCTTGCCAACTTTGGCCCGGGGTCGTGGGGACGATCCAATAGTCGACGGACATGTCGGCGGCTGGCCAACTTTGGCGCGTGGTCGTGGGGACGATCCGATTGACGTCGGACATGTCGGCGGCTGGCCAACTTTGGCCCGGTGTCGTGGGGACAACCCAATAGTCGTCGGACATGTCGGCGGCTGGCCAACTTTGGCCCGGTGTCGTGGGGACGACTCTATAGTCGTCGGACATGTCGGCGGGTGGCCAACCTAGTCCCGAGGTCGTGGGGACGACCCTATAGTCGTCGGACATGTCGGCGGCTTGCCAACTTTCGCCCGGGGTCGTGGGGACGATCCAATAGTCGTCGGACATGTCGGCGGCTGGTCAACTTTGGCCCGTGGTCGTGGGGACGACCCTATAGTCGTTGGGCATGTCGGCGGCTGGCCAACTTTGGCCCGGGGTCGTGTGGACGACCCTATAGTCGTCGGACATGTCGGCGGGTGGCCAACCTAGTCCCGAGGTCGTGGGGACGATCCTATAGTCGTCGGACATGTCGGCGGCTTGCCAACTTTGGTCCGGGGTCGTGGGGACGATCCAATAGTCGACGGACATGTCGGCGGCTGGCCAACTTTGGCGCGTGGTCGTGGGGACGATCCGATTGTCGTCGGACATGTCGACGGCTGGCCAACTTTGGCCCGGTGTCGTGGGGACAACCCAATAGTCGTCGGACATGTCGGCGGCTGGCCAACTTTGGCCCGGTGTCGTGGGGACGACTCTATAGTCGTCGGACATGTCGGCGGGTGGCCAACCTAGTCCCGAGGTCGTGGGGACGACCCTATAGTCGTCGGACATGTCGGCGGCTTGCCAACTTTCGCCCGGGGTCGTGGGGACGATCCAATAGTCGTCGGACATGTCGGGGGCTGGTCAACTTTGGCCCGTGGTCGTGGGGACGACCCTATAGTCGTTGGACATGTCGGCGGCTGGCCAACTTTGACCCGTGGTTGTGGGGACGACCCTATGGTCGTTGGACATGACGGTGGCGGGCCAATCTAGTCCCGGGGTCGTGGGGACGACCCTATAGTCGTCGGACAAGACGGCGGCTGGACATCTTTGGCCCGGGGTCGTGGGGACGACCCTATAGTCGTCGGACATGTTGGCGGCTTGTCAGCCTAGTCCCGGGGTCGTGGGTACGACCCTATAGTCGTCGGACAAGTCGGCGGCTGGCCAACCTAGACCCGGGGTCGAGGGGACGACCCTATTGTCGTCGGACATGACGGTGGCGGGCCAATCTAGTCTCGGGGTCGTGGGGACGACCCTATAGTCGTCGGACATGTCGGCGGCTGGCCAACTTTGGCCCGGGGTCGTGGGGACGACCCTATAGTCGTCGGACATGTCGGCGGCTGGCCAACTTTGGACCGGTGTCGTGGGGACGACCCTATAGTCTTCGGACATGACGGTAGCGGGCCAATCTATTCCCGAGGTCGTGGGGACGACCCTATAGTCGTCGGACAAGACGGTGGCGGACCAATCTAGTCCCGGGGTCGTGGGGACGACCCTATAGTCGTCGGACATGACGGTGGCGGGCTAATCTAGTCCCGGGGTCGAGGGGACGACCTTATAGGCGTCGGACAAGACGGCGGCTGGACATCTTTGGTCCGGGGTCGTGGGGACGAGCCTATAGTCGTCGGACATGTCGGCGGCTGGCCAACTTTGGCCCGTGGTCTTGGGGACAACCCAATAGTGGTCGGACATGTCGGCGGCTGGCCAACCTAGTCCCGAGGTCGTGGGGACGACCCTATAGTCGTCGGACTTGACGGTGGCGGGCCAATCTAGTCCCGGGGTCGTGGGGACGACCCTACAGTCGTCGGACATTTCGGCGGCTTGCCAACTTTGGCCCGGGGTCGTGGGACGACCCTATAGTCGTCGGACTTGACGGTAGCGGGCCAATCTAGTCCCGAGGTCGTGGGGACGACCCTATAGTCGTCGGACTTGACGGTGGCGGGCCAATCTAGTCCCGGGGTCGTGGGGACGACCCTACAGTCGTCGGACATTTCGGCGGCTTGCCAACTTTGGCCCGGTGTCGTGGGGACGACTCTATAGTCGTCGGAAATGTCGGCGGCTGGCCAACTTTGGCCCGTGGTCGTGGGGACGACCCTATAGTCGTCGGATATGTCGGCGGCTGGCCAACTTTGGCCCGTGGTCGTGGGGACGATCCGATTGTCGTCGGACATGTCGGCGGCTGGCCAACTTTGGCCCGGTGTCGTGGGGACAACCCAATAGTCGTCGGACATGTCGGCGGCTGGCCAACTTTGGCCCGGTGTCGTGGGGACGACTCTATAGTCGTCGGACATGTCGGCGGGTGGCCAACCTAGTCCCGGGGTCGTGGGGACGACCCTATAGTCGTCGGACAAGACGGCGGCTGGACATCTTTGGCCCGGGGTCGTGGGGACGACCCTATAGTCATCGGACATATTGGCGGCTTGTCAGCCTAGTCCCGGGGTCGTGGGTACGACCCTATAGTCGTCGGACAAGTCGGCGGCTGGCCAACCTAGACCCGGGGTCGAGGGGACGACCCTATTGTCGTCGGACATGACGGTGGCGGGCCAATCTAGTCTCGGGGTCGTGGGGACGACCCTATAGTCGTCGGACATGTCGGCGGCTGGCCAACTTTGGCCCGTGGTCGTGGGGACGATCCAAAAGTCGTCGGACATGTCGGCGGCTGGCCAACTTTGGCGCGTGGTCGTGGGGACGATCCGATTGTCGTCGGACATGTCGGCTGCTGGCCAACTTTGGCCTGGTGTCGTGGGGACGACCCAATAGTCGTCGGACATGTCGGCGGCTGGCCAACTTTGGTCCGGTGTCGTGGGGACGACTCTATATTCGTCGGACATGTCGGCGGCTGGCCAAAATTGGCCCGAGGTCGTGGGGGCGACCCTATAGTCGTCGGACATGTCGGCGGCTGGCCAACTTTGGCCCGTGGTCGTGGGGACGATCCAAAAGTCGTCGGACATGTCGGCGGCTGGCCAACTTTGGCGCGTGGTCGTGGGGACGATCCGATTGTCGTCGGACATGTCGGCTGCTGGCCAACTTTGGCCTGGTGTCGTGGGGACGACCCAATAGTCGTCGGACATGTCGGCGGCTGGCCAACTTTGGTCCGGTGTCGTGGGGACGACTCTATATTCGTCGGACATGTCGGCGGCTGGCCAACCTAGACCCGGGGTCGTGGGGGCGACCCTATAGTCGTCGGACATGTCGGCGGCTGGCCAACTTTGGCCCGTGGTCGTGGGGACGACCCTATAGTCGTGGACATGTCGGCGGCTGGCCAACTTTGGCCCGTGGTTGTGGGGACGACCCTATAGTCGTTGGACATGACGGTGGCGGGCCAATCTAGTCCCGGGGTCATGGGGACGACCCTACAGTCGTCGGACAAGTCGGCGGCGAGCCAATCTAGTCCCGCGGTCTTGGGGACGACCCTATAGTCGTCGGACAAGTCAGCGGCTGGCCAACATTGGCCCGTGGTCGTGGGGACGACCATATAGTCGTCGGACATGACGGTGGCGGGCCACTCTAGTCCCGGGTCGTGGGGACGACCCTATAGTCGTCGGACATGTCGGCGGCTGGCTAACTTTGGCCCGGGGTCGTGGGGACGACCCTATAGTCGTCGGATATGTCGGCGGCTGGCCAACTTTGGCCCGTGGTCGTGGGGACGACCCTATAGTCGTCGGACATGACGGTGGCGGGCCAGTCTAGTCCCGGGTCATGGGGACGACCCTATAGTCGTCGGACAAGTCGGCGGCTGGCCAACTTTGGCCCGTGGTCGTGGGGACGACCCTATAGTCGTCAGACATGACGGTGGCGAGCCAACCTACTCCCGGGGTCGTGGGGACGACCCTATAGTCGTCGGACAAGTCGGCGGCGGGGCAACCTAGTCCCGGGGTCGTGGGTACCACCCTATAGTCGTCGGACATGACGGTGGTGGGCCAGTCTAGTCCCGGGTCGTGGGGACGACCCTATAGTCGTCGGACATGTCGGCGGCTGGCCAACTTTGGCCCGTGGTCGTGGGGAGGACCCTATACTCGTCGGACAAGTCGGCGGCGAGCCAACCTAGTCCGGGGGTCGTGGGGACGACTCTATAGTCGTCGGAGAAGTCTGCGGCGGGCCAACCTAGTCCCGGGGTCGTAGGGACGACCCTATAGTCGTCGGACATGTCGCCGGCTGGCCAAATTTGGCCCGTGGTCGTGGGGACGACCCTATAGTCGTCGGACAAGTCGGCGGCTGGCCAACTTTGGCCCGTGGTCGTGGGGACGACCCTATAGTCGTCAGACATGACGGTGGCGAGCCAACCTAGTCCCGGGGTCGTGGGGACGACCCTATAGTCGTCGGACATGTCGGCGGCGGGCCAACCTAGTCCCGGGGTCGTGGGGATGACCCTATAGTCGTCGGACATGACGGTGGCGGGCCAGTCTTGTCCCGGGTCGTGGGGACGACCCTATAGTCGTCGGACATGTCGCCGGATGGCCAACTTTGGCCCGTGGTCGTGGGGACGATCCAATAATCGTCGGACATGTCGGCGGCTGCCCAACTTTGGCCCGTGGTTGTGGGGACGACCCTATAGTCGTTGGACATGACGGTGGCGGGCCAATCTAGTCCCGGGGTCGTGGGGACGACCCTATAGTCGTCGGACACGTCGGCGGCTGGCCAACTTTGGCCCGGTGTCGTGGGGACGACTCTATAGTCGTCGGAAATGTCGGCGGCTGGCCAACCTGGACCCGGGGTCGTGGGGACGACCCTATTGTCGTCGGACATGACGGTGGCGGGCCAATCTAGTCTCGGGGTCGTGGGGACGACCCTATAGTCGTCGGACATGTCGGCGGCTGGCCAACTTTGGCCCGGGGTCGTGGGGACGACCCTATAGTCGTCGGACAAGACGGTGGCGGACCAATCTAGTCCCGGGGTCGTGGGGACGACCCTATAGTCGTCGGACATGACGGTGGCGGGCCAATCTAGTCCCGGGGTCGTGGGGACGACCCTACAGTCGTCGGACATGTCGGCGGCTGGCCAAAATTGGCCCGAGGTCGTGGGGACGACCCTATAGTCGTCGGACTTGTTGGCGGCTTGTCAGCCTAGTCCCGGGGTCGTGGGTACGGCCCTATAGTCGTCGGACATGTCGGCGGCTGGCCAACTTTGGCCCGGGGTCGTGGGGACGACCCTATAGTCGTCGGACATGACGGTGGCGGGCCAATCTAGTCCCGGGGTCGTGGGGACGACCCTATAGTCGTCGGACATGTCGGCGGCTGGCCAACTTTGGCCCGTGGTCGTGGGGACGATCCAATAGTCGTCGGACATGTCGACGGCTGGCCAACTTTGGCGCGTGGTCGTGGGGACGATCCGATTGTCGTCGGACATGTCGGCGGCTGGCCAACCTAGACCCGGGGTCGTGGGGACGACCCTATAGTCGTCGGACATGTCGGTGGCGGGCCAATCTAGTCCGGGGGTCGTGGCGACGACCCTACAGTCGTCGGACATTTCGGCGGCTGGCCAACTTTGGCCCGGGGTCGCGGGGACGACCCTATAGTCGTCGGACATGTTGGCGGCTTGTCAGCCTAGTCCCGGGGTCGTGGGGACGACCCTATAGTCGTCGGACATGTCGGCGGCTGGCCAACTTTGGCCCGGGGTCGCGGGGACGACCCTATAGTCGTCGGACATGTTGGCGGCTTGTCAGCCTAGTCCCGGGGTCGTGGGTACGGCCCTATAGTCGTCGGACATGTCGGCGGCTGGCCAACTTTGGACCGGTGTCGTGGGGACGACTCTATAGTCGTCGGAAATGTCGGCGGCTGGCCAACCTGGACCCGGGGTCGTGGGGACGACCCTATTGTCGTCGGACATGACGGTGGCGAGCCAATCTAGTCTCGGGGTCGTGGGGACGACCCTATAGTCGTCGGACATGTCGGCGGCTGGCCAACTTTGGCCCGGGGTCGTGGGGGCGACCCTATAATCGTCGGACATTTCGGCGGCTTGCCAACTTTGGCCCGGGGTCGTGGGGACGACCCTATAGTCGTCGGACATGTTGGGGGCTTGTCAGCCTAGTCCCGGGGTCGTGGGTACGACTCTACAGTCGTCGGACATTTCGGTGGCTTGCCAACTTTGGCCCGGGATCGTGGGGACGACCCTATAGTCGTCGGACATGACGGTGGCGGGCCAATCTAGTCCCGGGGTCGTGGGGACGACCCTATAGTCGTCGGACATTTCGGCGGCTGGCCAACTTTGGCCCGAGGTCGTGGGGACGACCCTATAGTCGTCGGACATGTTGGTGGCTTGTCAGCCTAGTCCCGGGGTCGTGGGTACGGCCCTATAGTCGTCGGACAAGTCGGCGGCGGGCCAACCTTGTCCCGGGGTCGTGGGGACGACCCTATAGTCGTCGGACATGTCGGCGGTTGGCCAACTTTGGCCCGGTGTCGTGGGGACGACTCTATAGTCGTCGGAAATGTCGGCGGCTGGCCAACCTGGACCCGGGGTCGTGGGGACGACCCTATTTTCGTCGGACATGACGGTGGCGGGCCAATCTAGTCTCGGGTCGTGGGGACGACCCTATAGTCGTCGGACATGTCGGCGGCTGGCCAACTTTGGCCCGGGGTCGTGGGGACGACCCTATAGTCGTCGGACATGACGGTGGCGGGCCAATCTAGTCCCGGGGTCGTGGGGACGACCCTATAGTCGTCGGACATGTCGGCGGCTGGCCAACTTTGGCCCGTGGTCGTGGGGACGATCCAATAGTCGGCGGACATGTCGGCGGCTGGCCAACTTTGGCGCGTGGTCGTGGGGACGATCCGATTGTCGTCGGACATGTCGGCGGCTGGCCAGCCTATACCCGGGGTCGTGGGGACGATCCTATTGTCGTCGGACAAGGCGGTGGCGGGCCAATCTAGTCCCGGGGTCGTGGGGACGACCCTATAGTCGTCGGACTTGTCGGTGGCGGGCCAATCTAGTCCGGGGGTCGTGGGGACGACCCTACAGTCGTCGGACATTTCGGCGGCTTGCCAACTTTGGCCCGGGGTCGTGGGGACGATCTAATAGTCGTCGGACATGTCGGCGGCTGGTCAACTTTGGCCCGTGGTCGTGGGGACGACCCTATAGTCGTTGGACATGTCAGCGGCTGGCCAACTTTGGCCCGGTGTCGTGGGGACGACCCAATAGTCGTCGGACATGTCGGCGGCTGGCCAACTTTGGCCCGTGGTCGTGGGGACGATCCGATAGTCGTTGGACATGTTGGCGGCTGGTCAACCTTGGCCCGTGGTCGTGGGGGCGACCCTATAGTCGTCGGACATGTCGGCGGCTGGCCAACCTAGTCCCGAGGTCGTCGGACTTGACGGTGGCGGGCCAATCTAGTCCCGGGGTCGTGGGGACGACCCTACAGTCGTCGGACATTTCGGCGGCTTGCCAACTTTGGCCCGGGGTCGTGGGGACGACCCTATAGTCGTCGGACATGTCGGCGGCTGGTCAACTTTGGCCCGTGGTCGTGGGGACGATCCAATAGTCGTCGGACATGTCGGCGGCTGGCCAACTTTGGCGCGTGGTCGTGGGGACGATCCGATTGTCGTCGGACATGTCGGCGGCTGGCCAACCTATACCCGGGGTCGTGGGGACGATCCTATTGTCGTCGGACAAGGCGGTGGCGGGCCAATCTAGTCCCGGGGTCGTGGGGCCGACCCTATAGTCGTCGGACTTGTCGGTGGCGGGCCAATCTAGTCCGGGGGTCGTGGGGACGACCCTACAGTCGTCGGACATTTCGGCGGCTTGCCAACTTTGGCCCGGGGTCGTGGGGACGATCTAATAGTCGTCGGACATGTCGGCGGCTAGTCAACTTTGGCCCGTGGTCGTGGGGACGACCCTATAGTCGTTGGACATGTCAGCGGCTGGCCAACTTTGGCCCGGGGTCATGGGGACGACCCTACAGTCGTCGGACAAGTCGGCGGCGAGCCAATCTAGTCCCGCGGTCGTGGGGACGACCCTATAGTCGTTGGACATGACGGTGGCGGGCCAATCTAGTCCCGGGGTCGTGGGGACGACCCTATAGTCGTCGGACATGTTGGCGGCTTGTCAGCCTAGTCCCGGGGTCGTGGGTACGACCCTATAGTCGTCGGACAAGTCGGCGGCGGGCCAACCTTGTCCCGGGGTCGTGGGGACGACCCTATAGTCGTCGGACATGTCGGCGGCTGGCCAACTTTTGCCCGTGGTCGTGGGGACGATCCAATAGTCGTCGGACATGTCGGCGGCTGGCCAGCTTTGTCCCGTGGTCGTGGGGACGACCCTATAGTCGTCGGACATGTCGGCGGCTAGCCAACATTGGCCCGTGGTCGTGGGGACGACCCAATAGTCGTTGGAAATGTCAGCGGCTGGCCAACTTTGACCCGGTGTCGTGGGGACGACTCTATAGTCGTCGGACATGTCGGCGGCTGGCCAATCTAGTCCCGGGGTCGTGGGGACGACCCTATAGTTTTTGGACATGTCGGCGGCTGGCCAACTTTGGCCCGTGGTCGTGGGGACGATCCAATAGTCGTCGGACATGTCGGCGGCTGGCCAACCTAGTCCCGAGGTCGTGGGGACGACCCTATAATCGTCGGACTTGACGGTGGCGGGCCAATCTAGTCCCGGGGTCGTGGGGACGACCCTACAGTCGTCGGGCATTTCGGCGTCTTGCCAACTTTGGCCCGGGGTCGTGGGGACGACCCTATAGTCGTCGGACATGTCGGCGGGTGGCCAACCTAGTCCCGAGGTCGTGGGGACGACCCTATAGTAGTCGGACATGTCGGCGGCTGTCCAACTTTGGCCCGGTGTCGTGTGGACGACCCTATAGTCGTCGGACAAGTCGGCGGCGGGCCAACCTTGTCCCGGGGTCGTGGGGACGACCGTATAGTCGTCGGACATGACGGTGGCGGGCCAATCTAGTCCCGGGGTCGTGGGGACGACCCTATAGTCATCGGACAAGACGGCGGCTGGACATCTTTGGCCCGGTGTCGTGGGGACGACCCTATAGTCGTCGGACAAGTCGGCGGCGGGCCAACCTTGTCCCGGGGTCGTGGGGACGACCGTATAGTCGTCGGACATGACGGTGGCGGGCCAATCTAGTCCCGGGGTCGTGGGGACGACCCTATAGTCATCGGACAAGACGGCTGCTGGACATCTTTGGCCCGCGGTCGTGGGGACGACCCTATAGTCGTCGGACATTTCGGCGGCTTGCCAACTTTGGCCCGGGGTCTTGGGGACGACCCTATAGTCGTCGGACATTTCGGCGGCATGCCACCTTTGGCCCGTGGTCGTGGGGACGATCCGATAGTCGTCGGACATGTCGGCGGCTGGTCAATCTAGTCCCGGGGTCGTGGGGACGACTCTATAGTCGTCGGACATGTCGGCGGCTGGCCAACTTTGGCCCGTGGTCGTGGGGACGATCCAATAGTCGTCGGACATGTCGGCGGCTGGCCAACTTTGGCCCGTGGTCGTGGGGACGATCCGATAGTCGTCGGACATGTCGGCGGCTGGCCAACCTAGTCCCGAGGTCGTCGGACTTGACGGTGGCGAGCCAATCTAGTCCCGGGGTCGTGGGGACGACCCTGCAGTCGTCGGACATGTCGGCGGCTGGTCAATCTAGTCCCGGGGTCGTGGGGACGACTCTATAGTCGTCGGACATGTCGGCGGCTGGCCAACTTTGGCCCGTGGTCGTGGGGACGATCCAATAGTCGTCGGACATGTCGGCGGCTGGCCAACTTTGGCCCGTGGTCGTGGGGACGATCCGATAGTCGTCGGACATGTCGGCGGCTGGCCAACTTTGGCCCGTGGTCGTGGGGACGACCCTATAGTCTTCGGACATGACGGTAGCGGGCCAATCTAGACCGGAGGACGTGGGGACGACCCTATAGTCGTCGGACATTTCGGCGGCTGTCCAACTTTGGCCCGGTGTCGTGGGGACGACCCTATAGTCGTCGGACAAGTCGGCGGTGGGCCAACCTTGTCCCGGGGTCGTGGGGACGACCGTATAGTCGTCGGACATGACGGTGGCGGGCCAATCTAGTCCCGGGGTCGTGGGGACGACCCTATAGTCATCGGACAAGACGGCGGCTGGACATCTTTGGCCCGCGGTCGTGGGGACGACCCTATAGTCGTCGGACATTTCGGCGGCTTGCCAACTTTGGCCCGGGGTCTTGGGGACGACCCTATAGTCGTCGGACATTTCGGCGGCATGCCACCTTTGGCCCGTGGTCGTGGGGACGATCCGATAGTCGTCGGACATGTCGGCGGCTGGCCAACCTAGACCCGGGGTCGTGGGGACGACCCTATTGTCGTCGGACATGGCGGTGGCGGGCCAATCTAGTCCCGTGGTCGTGGGGACGACCCTATAGTCGTCGGACATGTCGGCGGCTGGCCAACCTAGTCCCGTGGTCGTGGGGACGATCCGATAGTCGTTGGACATGACGGTGGCGGGCCATTCTAGTCCCGGGGTCGTGGGGACGACCCTATAATCGTCGGACATGTCGGCGGCTGGCCAACTTTGGCCCGTGGTCGTGGGGACGACCCAATAGTCGTCGGACATGTCGGCGGCTGGCCAACTTTGGCCCGTGGTCGTGGGGACGACCCTATAGTCGTCGGACATGTCGGCGGGTGGCCAACCTAGTCCCGAGGTCGTGGGGACGACCCTATAGTCGTCGGACATGTCGGCGGCTTGCCAACTTTGGCCCGGGGTCGTGGGGACGATCCAATAGTCGTCGGACATGTCGGCGGCTGGTCAACTTTGGCCCGTGGTCGTGGGGACGACCCTACAGTCGTCGGACATGTCGGCGACTTGCCAACTTTGGCCCGGGGTCGTGGGGACGACCCAATAGTCGTCGGACATGTCGGCGGCTGGCCAACATTGGCCCGGGGTCGTCGGACATGTCGGCGGCTGGCCAACCTAGTCCCGAGGTCGTGGGGACGACCCTATAGTCGTCGGACTTGACGGTGGCGGGCCAATCTAGTCCCGGGGTTGTGGGGACGACCCTACAGTCGTCGGACATTTCGGCGGCTTGCCAACTTTGGCCCGGGGTCGTGGGGACGACCCTATAGTCGTCGGACTTGACGCTGACGGGCCAATCTAATCCCGAGGTCGTAGGGACGACCCTATAGTCGTCGGACCTGACGGTGGCGGGCCAATCTAGTCCCGGGGTCGTGGGGACGACCCTACAGTCGTCGGACATTTCGCCGGCTGGTCAATCTAGTCCCGGGGTCGTGGGGACGACCCTATAGTCTTCGGACATATCGGCGGCTGGCCAACTTTGGCCCGAGGTCGTGGGGGCGACCCTATAGTCGTCGGACATGTCGGCGGCTGGCCAACCTAGTCCCGAGGTCGTCGGACTTGACGGTGGCGGGCCAATCTAGTCCCGGGGTCGTGGGGACGACCCTGCAGTCGTCGGACATGTCGGCGGCTGGTCAATCTAGTCCCGGGGTCGTGGGGACGACTCTATAGTCGTCGGACATGTCGGCGGCTGGCCAACTTTGGCCCGTGGTCGTGGGGACGATCCAATAGTCGTCGGACATGTCGGCGGCTGGCCAACTTTGGCCCGTGGTCGTGGGGACGACCCAATAGTCGTCGGACATGTCGGCGGCTGGCCAACCTTGTCCCGGGGTCGTGGGGACGACCGTATAGTCGTCGGACATGACGGTGGCGGGCCAATCTAGTCCCGGGGTCGTGGGGACGACCCTATAGTCATCGGACAAGACGGCGGCTGGACATCTTTGGCCCGCGGTCGTGGGGACGACCCTATAGTCGTCGGACAAGTCGGCGGCGGGCCAACCTTGTCCCGGGGTCGTGGGGACGACCGTATAGTCGTCGGACATGACGGTGGCGGGCCAATCTAGTCCCGGGGTCGTGGGGACGACCCTATAGTCATCGGACAAGACGGCTGCTGGACATCTTTGGCCCGCGGTCGTGGGGACGACCCTATAGTCGTCGGACATTTCGGCGGCTTGCCAACTTTGGCCCGGGGTCTTGGGGACGACCCTATAGTCGTCGGACATTTCGGCGGCATGCCACCTTTGGCCCGTGGTCGTGGGTACGATCCGATAGTCGTCGGACATGTCGGCGGCTGGCCAACCTAGACCCGGGGTCGTGGGGACGAACCTATTGTCGTCGGACATGGCGGTGGCGGGCCAATCTAGTCCCGTGGTCGTGGGGACGACCCTATAGTCGTCGGACATGTCGGCGGCTGGCCAACCTAGTCCCGTGGTCGTGGGGACGATCCGATAGTCGTTGGACATGACGGTGGCGGGCCATTCTAGTCCCGGGGTCGTGGGGACGACCCTATAGTCGTCGGACATGTCGGCGGCTGGCCAACTTTGGCCCATGGTCGTGGGGACGACCCAATAGTCGTCGGACATGTCGGCGGCTGGCCAACCTAGTCCCGAGGTCGTCGGACTTGACGGTGGCGGGCCAATCTAGTACCGGGGTCGTGGGGACGACCCTGCAGTCGTCGGACATGTCGGCGGCTGGTCAATCTAGTCCCGGGGTCGTGGGGACGACTCTATAGTCGTCGGACATGTCGGCGGCTGGCCAACTTTGGCCCGTGGTCGTGGGGACGATCCAATAGTCGTCGGACATGTCGGCGGCTGGCCAACTTTGGCCCGTGGTCGTGGGGACGACCCAATAGTCGTCGGACATGTCGGCGGCTGGCCAACCTAGTCCCGAGGTCGTCGGACTTGACGGTGGCGGGCCAATCTAGTCCCGGGGTCGTGGGGACGACCCTGCAGTCGTCGGACATGTCGGCGGCTGGTCAATCTAGTCCCGGGGTCGTGGGGACGACTCTATAGTCGTCGGACATGTCGGCGGCTGGCCAACTTTGACCCGTGGTCGTGGGGACGATCCAATAGTCGTCGGACATGTCGGCGGCTGGCCAACTTTGGCCCGTGGTCGTGGGGACGACCCGATAGTTGTCGGACATGTCGGCGGCTGGCCAACTCTGGCCCGTGGTCGTGGGGACGATCCAATAGTCGTCGGACATGTCGGCGGCTGGCCAACTCTGGCCCGTGGTCGTGGGGACGATCCAATAGTCGTCGGACATGTCGGCGGCTGGCCAACTTTGGCCCGTGGTCGTGGGGCGATCCGATAGTCGTCGGACATGACAGTGGCGGGCCAATCTAGTCCCGGGGTCGTGGGTACGACCCTATAATCGTCGGACAAGACGGCGGCTGGACATCCTTGGCTCACGGTCGTGGGGACGACCCTATAGTCGTCGGACATTTCGGCGGCTTGTCAACCTAGTCCCGGGGTCGTGGGGACGACCCTATAGTCGTTGGACATGACGGTGGCGGGCCAATCTAGTCCCGGCGTCGTGGGTACGAACCTATAGTCGTCGGACAAGTCGGCGGCGGGCCAACCTTGTCCCGGGGTCGTGGGGACGACCGTATAGTCGTCGGACATGACGGTGGCGGGCCAATCTAGTCCCGGGGTCGTGGGGACGACCCTATAGTCGTCGGACAAGACGGCGGCTGGACATCTTTGGCCCGCGGTCGTGGGGACGACCCTATAGTCGTTGGACATGACGGTGGCGGGCCAATCTAGTCCCGGGGTCGTAGGGACGACCCTATAGTCGTCGGACATGTCGGCGATTGGCCAACATTGGCCCGTGGTCGTGGGGACGATCCAATAGTCGTCGGACATGTCGGCGGCTGGCCAACTTTGGCCCGTGGTCGTGGGGACGACCCGATAGTTGTCGGACATGTCGGCGGCTGGCCAACTCTGGCCTGTGGTCGTGGGGACGATCCAATAGTCGTCGGACATGTCGGCGGCTGGCCAACTCTGGCCCGTGGTCGTGGGGACGATCCAATAGTCGTCGGACATGTCGGCGGCTGGCCAACTTTGGCCCGTGGTCGTGGGGCGATCCGATAGTCGTCGGACATGACAGTGGCGGGCCAATCTAGTCCCGGGGTCGTGGGTACGACCCTATAATCGTCGGACAAGACGGCGGCTGGACATCCTTGGCTCACGGTCGTGGGGACGACCCTATAGTCGTCGGACATTTCGGCGGCTTGTCAACCTAGTCCCGGGGTCGTGGGGACGACCCTATAGTCGTTGGACATGACGGTGGCGGGCCAATCTAGTCCCGGGGTCGTGGGTACGAACCTATAGTCGTCGGACAAGTCGGCGGCGGGCCAACCTTGTCCCGGGGTCGTGGGGACGACCGTATAGTCGTCGGACATGACGGTGGCGGGCCAATCTAGTCCCGGGGTCGTGGGGACGACCCTATAGTCGTCGGACAAGACGGCGGCTGGACATCTTTGGCCCGCGGTCGTGGGGACGACCCTATAGTCGTTGGACATGACGGTGGCGGGCCAATCTAGTCCCGGGGTCGTAGGGACGACCCTATAGTCGTCGGACATGTCGGCGATTGGCCAACATTGGCCCGGGGTCGTGGGGACGACCCTATAGTCGACGGACATGTCGGCGGCTGGCCAACTTTGGCCCGTGGTCGTGGAGACGATCCTGTAGTCGTCGGACTTGACGGTAGCGGGCCAATCTAGTCCCGGGGTCGTAGGGACGACCCTATAGTCGTCCGACAAGTCGGCGGCTTGCCTACTTTGGCCCGGGGTCGTGGGGACGACCCTATAGTCGTCGGACATGTCGGCGGCTGGCCGACCTAGTCCCGAGGTCGTGGGGACGACCGTATAGTCGTCGGATATGTTTGCGGCTTGTCAACCTAGTCCCGGGGTCGTGGGGACGACCCTATAGTCGTTGGACATGACGGTGGCGGGCCAATCTAGTCCCGGGGTCGTGGGGACGACCCTATAGTCGTCGGACAAGACGGCGGCTGGACATCTTTGGCCCGCGGTCGTGGGGACGACCCTATAGTCGTCGGACATTTCGGCGGCTTGCCAACTTTGGCCCGGGGTCGTGGGGACGACTCTATAGTCGTCGGACATGTCGGCGGCTGGCCAACCTAGACCCGGGGTCGTGGGGACGACCCTATAGTCGTCGGACATGTCGGCGGGTGGCCAACCTAGTCCCGAGGTCGTGGGGACGACCCTATAGTCGTCGGACATGTCGGCGGCTTGCCAACATTGGCCCGGGGTCGTGGGGACGATCCAATAGTCGTCGGACATGTCGGCGGCTGGTCAACTTTGGCCCGTGGTCGTGGGGACGATCCAATAGTCGTCGGACATGTCGGCGGCTGGGCAAAATTGACCCGAGGTCGTGGGGGCGACCCTATAGTCGTCGGACATGTCGGCGGCTGGCCAAAATTTGCCCGAGGTCGTGGGGGCGACTCTATAGTCGTCGGACATGTCGGCGGCTGGCCAACCTAGACCCGGGGTCGTGGGGACGACCCTACAGTCGTCGGACATGTCGTCGGGTGGCCAACCTAGTCCCGAGGTCGTGGGGACGACCCTATAGTCGTCGGACATGTCGGCGGCTTGCCAACTTTGGCCCGGGGTCGTGGGGACGATCCAATAGTCGTCGGACATGTCGGCGGCTGGTCAACTTTGGCCCGTGGTCGTGGGGACGACCCTATAGTCGTCGGACATGTCGGCGACTTGCCAACTTTGGCCCGGGGTCGTGGGGACGATCCAATAGTCGTCGGACATGTCGGCGGCTGGCCAAAATTGGCCCGAGGTCGTGGGGGCGACCCTATAGTCGTCGGACATGTCGGCGGCTGGCCAACCTAGTCCCGAGGTCGTGGGACTTGACGGTGGCGGGCCAATCCAGTCCCGGGGTCGTGGGGACGACCCTACAGTCGGCGGACATTTCGGCGGCTTGCCAACTTTGGCGCGGGGTCGTGGGGACGACCCTATAGTCGTCGGACATGACGGTGGTGGGCCAATCTAGTCCCGGGGTCATGGGGACGACCCTATAGTCGTCGGACAAGACGGCGGCTGGACATCCTTGGCTCGCGGTCGTGGGGACGACCCTATAGTCGTCGGACATTTCGGCGGCTTGTCAACCTAGTCCCGGGGTCGTGGGGACGACCGTATAGTCGTCGGACATGACGGTGGCGGGCCAATCTAGTCCCGGGGTCGTGGGGACGACCCTATAGTCGTCGGACAAGACGGCGGCTGGACATCTTTGGCCCGCGGTCGTGGGGACGACCCTATAGTCGTCGGACATGACGGTGGTGGGCCAATCTAGTCCCGGGGTCATGGGGACGACCCTATAGTCGTCGGACAAGACGGCGGCTGGACATCCTTGGCTCGCGGTCGTGGGGACGACCCTATAGTCGTCGGACATTTCGGCGGCTTGTCAACCTAGTCCCTGGGTCGTGGGGACGACCCTATAGTCGTTGGACATGACGGTGGCTGGCCGACCTAGTCCCGAGGTCGTGGGGACGACCGTATAGTCGTCGGATATGTTTGCGGCTTGTCAACCTAGTCCCGGGGTCGTGGGGACGACCCTATAGTCGTTGGACATGACGGTGGCGGGCCAATCTAGTCCCGGGGTCGTGGGGACGACCCTATAGTCGTCGGACAAGACGGCGGCTGGACATCTTTGGCCCGCGGTCGTGGGGACGACCCTATAGTCGTCGGACATTTCGGCGGCTTGCCAACTTTGGCCCGGGGTCGTGGGGACGACCCTATAGTCGTCGGACATTTCGGTGGCTTGCCAACTTTGACCCGGGGTCGTGGGGACGACCCTATGGTCGTTGGACATGACGGTGGCGGGCCAATCTAGTCCCGGGGTCGTAGGGACGACCCTATAGTCGTCGGACATTTCGGCGGCTTGCCAACTTTGGCCCGGGGTCGTGGGGACGACCCTATAGTCGTTGGACATGACGGTGGCGGTTCAATCTAGTCCCGGGGTCGTAGGGACGACCCTATAGTCGTCGGTCAAGACGGCGGCTGGATATCCTTGGCTCGCGGTCGTGGGGACGACCCTATAGTCGTCGGACATTTCGGCGATTGGCCAACATTGGCCCGGGGTCGTGGGGACGACCCTATAGTCGTCGGACATGTCGGCGGCTGGCCAACCTAGTCCCGGGGTCGTGGGGACGACCCTATAGTCGTTGGACATGACGGTGGCGGACCAATCTAGTCCCGGGGTCGTGGGGACGACCCTATAGTCGTCGGACATGACGGTGGCGGACCAATCTAGTCCCGGGGTCGTGGGGACGACCCTATAGTCGTCGGACATGTCGGCGGGTGGCCAACTTTGGCCCGTGGTCGTGGGGACGACCCTATAGTCGTCGGACATGACGGTGGCGGGCCAATCTAGTCCCGGGGTCGTGGGGACGACCCTATAGTCGTCGGACAAGACGGCGGCTGGACATCCTTGACTCGCGGTCGTGGGGACGACCCTATAGCCGTCGGACATTTCGGCGGCTTGTCAACCTAGTCCCGGGGTCGTGGGGACGACCCTATAGTCGTCGGACTTCACGGTGGCGGGCCAATCTAGTCCCGGTGTCGTCGGGACGACCCTATAGTCGTCGGACATGACGGTGGCGGACCAATCTAGTCCCGGGGTCGTGGGGACGACCCTATAGTCGTCGGACATGTCGGCGGGTGGCCAACTTTGGCCCGTGGTCGTGGGGACGACCCTATAGTCGTCGGACATGTTGGCGATTGGCCAACATTGGCCCGGGGTCGTGGGGACGACTCTATAGTCGTCGGACATGTTGGCGGCTTGTCAGCCTAGACCCGGGGTCGTGGGTACGACCCTATAGTCGTCGGACAAGTCGGCGGCTGGCCAACCTTGTCCCGGGGTCGTGTGGACGACCCTATAGTCGTCGGACATGACGGTGGCGGGCCAATCTAGTCCCGGGGTCGTGGGGACGACCCTATAGTCGTCGGACTTCACGGTGGCGGGCCAATCTAGTCCCGGTGTCGTCGGGACGACCCTATAGTCGTCGGACATGACGGTGGCGGACCAATCTAGTCCCGGGGTCGTGGGGACGACCCTATAGTCGTCGGACATGTCGGCGGGTGGCCAACTTTGGCCCGTGGTCGTGGGGACGGCCCTATAGTCGTCGGACATGACGGTGGCGGGGCAATCTAGTCCCGGGGTCGTGGGGACGACCCTATAGTCGTCGGACAAGACGGCGGCTGGACATCCTTGACTCGCGGTCGTGGGGACGACCCTATAGCCGTCGGACATTTCGGCGGCTTGTCAACCTAGTCCCGGGGTCGTGGGGACGACCCTATAGTCGTTGGACGTGACGGTGGCGGGCCAATCTAGTCCCGGGGTCGTGGGTACGTCCCTATAGTCGTCGGACAAGACGGCGGCTGGACATCCTTGGCTCGCGGTCGTGGGGACGACCCTATAGTCGTCGGACATTTCGGCGGCTTGTCATCCTAGTCCCGGGGTCGTGGGGACGACCCTATAGTCGTTGGACCAGACGGTGGCGGGCCAATCTAGTCCCGGGGTCGTGGGTACGACCCTATAGTCGTCGGACAAGACGGCGGCTGGATATCCTTGGCTCGCGGTCGTGGGGACGACCCTATAGTCGTCGGACATGACGGTGGCGGACCAATCTAGTCCCGGGGTCGTGGGGACGACCCTATAGTCGTCGGACATGTCGGCGGCTGGCCAACTTTGGCCCGTGGTCGTGGGGACGATCCAATAGTCGTCGGACATGTCGGCGGCTGGCTAACTTTGGCCCGGTGTCGTGGGGACGACCCTATAGTCGTCGGACATGTTGGCGATTGGCCAACATTGGCCCGGGGTCGTGGGGACGACTCTATAGTCGTCGGACATGTTGGCGGCTTGTCAGCCTAGACCCGGGGTCGTGGGTACGACCCTATAGTCGTCGGACAAGTCGGCGGCGGGCCAACCTTGTCCCGGGGTCGTGTGGACGACCCTATAGTCGTCGGAAATGACGGTGGCGGGCCAATCTAGTCCCGGGGTCGTGGGGACGACCCTATAGTCGTCGGACAAGACGGCGGCTGGACATCCTTGGCTCGCGGTCGTGGGGACGACCCTATAGTCGTCGGACATTTCGGCGGCTTGTCAACCTAGTCCCGGGGTCGTGGGGACGACCCTATAGTCGTTGGACATGACGGTGGCGGGCCAATCTAGTCCCGGGGTCGTGGGTACGAACCTATAGTCGTCGGACAAGTCGGCGGCGGGCCAACCTTGTCCCGTGGTCGTGGGGACGACCCTATAGTCGTCGGACATGACGGTGGCGGGCCAATCTAGTCCCGGGGTCGTGGGGACGACCCTATAGTCGTCGGACAAGACGGCGGCTGGACATCCTTGACTCGCGGTCGTGGGGACGACCCTATAGCCGTCGGACATTTCGGCGGCTTGTCAACCTAGTCCCGGGTTCGTGGGGACGACCCTATAGTCGTTGGACGTGACGGTGGCGGGCCAATCTAGTCCCGGGGTCGTGGGTACGTCCCTATAGTCGTCGGACAAGACGGCGGCTGGACATCCTTGGCTCGCGGTCGTGGGGACGACCCTATAGTCGTCGGACATTTCGGCGGCTTGTCATCCTAGTCCCGGGGTCGTGGGGACGACCCTATAGTCGTTGGACATGACGGTGGCGGGCCAATCTAGTCCCGGGGTCGTGGGTACGACCCTATAGTCGTCGGACAAGACGGCGGCTGGATATCCTTGGCTCGCGGTCGTGGGGACGACCCTATAGTCGTCGGACATTTCGGCGGCATGCCAACTTTGGCCCGGGGTCGTGGGGACGACCCTATAGTCGTTGGACATGACGGTTGCGGGCCAATCTAGTCCCGGGGTCGTAGGGACGACCCTATAGTCGTCGGACATGTCGGCGATTGGCCAACATTGGCCCGGGGTCGTGGGGACGACCTTATAGTCGTCGGACATGTCGGCGGCTGGCCAACCTAGTCCCGAGGTCGTGGGGACGACCCTATAGTCGTCGGACTTCACGGTGGCGGGCCAATCTAGTCCCGGTGTCGTCGGGACGACCCTATAGTCGTCGGACATGACGGTGGCGGACCAATCTAGTCCCGGGGTCGTGGGGACGACCCTATAGTCGTCGGACATGTTGGCAATTGGCCAACATTGGCCCGGGGTCGTGGGGACGACTCTATAGTCGTCGGACATGTTGGCGGCTTGTCAGCCTAGTCCCGGGGTCGTGGGGACGACCCTATAGTCGTCGGACAAGACGGCAGCTGGACATCCTTGGCTCGCGGTCGTGGGGATGACCCTATAGTCGTCGGACATGTCGGCGGCTGGCCAACCTAGTCCCGGGGTCGTGGGGACGACCCTATAGTCGTTGGACATGACGGTGGCGGACCAATCTAGTCCCGGGGTCGTGGGGACGACCCTATAGTCGTCGGTCAAGACGGCGGCTGGATATCCTTGGCTCGCGGTCGTGGGGACGACCCTATAGTCGTCGGACATTTCGGCGATTGGCCAACATTGGCCCGGGGTCGTGGGGACGACCCTATAGTCGTCGGACATGTCGGCGGCTGGCCAACCTAGTCCCGGGGTCGTGGGGACGACCCTATAGTCGTTGGACATGACGGTGGCGGACCAATCTAGTCCCGGGGTCGTGGGGACGACCCTATAGTCGTCGGACATGACGGTGGCGGACCAATCTAGTCCCGGGGTCGTGGGGACGACCCTATAGTCGTCGGACATGTCGGCGGGTGGCCAACTTTGGCCCGTGGTCGTGGGGACGACCCTATAGTCGTCGGACATGACGGTGGCGGGCCAATCTAGTCCCGGGGTCGTGGGGACGACCCTATAGTCGTCGGACAAGACGGCGGCTGGACATCCTTGACTCGCGGTCGTGGGGACGACCCTATAGCCGTCGGACATTTCGGCGGCTTGTCAACCTAGTCCCGGGGTCGTGGGGACGACCCTATAGTCGTCGGACTTCACGGTGGCGGGCCAATCTAGTCCCGGTGTCGTCGGGACGACCCTATAGTCGTCGGACATGACGGTGGCGGACCAATCTAGTCCCGGGGTCGTGGGGACGACCCTATAGTCGTCGGACATGTCGGCGGGTGGCCAACTTTGGCCCGTGGTCGTGGGGACGACCCTATAGTCGTCGGACATGTTGGCGATTGGCCAACATTGGCCCGGGGTCGTGGGGACGACTCTATAGTCGTCGGACATGTTGGCGGCTTGTCAGCCTAGACCCGGGGTCGTGGGTACGACCCTATAGTCGTCGGACAAGTCGGCGGCTGGCCAACCTTGTCCCGGGGTCGTGTGGACGACCCTATAGTCGTCGGACATGACGGTGGCGGGCCAATCTAGTCCCGGGGTCGTGGGGACGACCCTATAGTCGTCGGACTTCACGGTGGCGGGCCAATCTAGTCCCGGTGTCGTCGGGACGACCCTATAGTCGTCGGACATGACGGTGGCGGACCAATCTAGTCCCGGGGTCGTGGGGACGACCCTATAGTCGTCGGACATGTCGGCGGGTGGCCAACTTTGGCCCGTGGTCGTGGGGACGGCCCTATAGTCGTCGGACATGACGGTGGCGGGGCAATCTAGTCCCGGGGTCGTGGGGACGACCCTATAGTCGTCGGACAAGACGGCGGCTGGACATCCTTGACTCGCGGTCGTGGGGACGACCCTATAGCCGTCGGACATTTCGGCGGCTTGTCAACCTAGTCCCGGGGTCGTGGGGACGACCCTATAGTCGTTGGACGTGACGGTGGCGGGCCAATCTAGTCCCGGGGTCGTGGGTACGTCCCTATAGTCGTCGGACAAGACGGCGGCTGGACATCCTTGGCTCGCGGTCGTGGGGACGACCCTATAGTCGTCGGACATTTCGGCGGCTTGTCATCCTAGTCCCGGGGTCGTGGGGACGACCCTATAGTCGTTGGACCAGACGGTGGCGGGCCAATCTAGTCCCGGGGTCGTGGGTACGACCCTATAGTCGTCGGACAAGACGGCGGCTGGATATCCTTGGCTCGCGGTCGTGGGGACGACCCTATAGTCGTCGGACATGACGGTGGCGGACCAATCTAGTCCCGGGGTCGTGGGGACGACCCTATAGTCGTCGGACATGTCGGCGGCTGGCCAACTTTGGCCCGTGGTCGTGGGGACGATCCAATAGTCGTCGGACATGTCGGCGGCTGGCTAACTTTGGCCCGGTGTCGTGGGGACGACCCTATAGTCGTCGGACATGTTGGCGATTGGCCAACATTGGCCCGGGGTCGTGGGGACGACTCTATAGTCGTCGGACATGTTGGCGGCTTGTCAGCCTAGACCCGGGGTCGTGGGTACGACCCTATAGTCGTCGGACAAGTCGGCGGCGGGCCAACCTTGTCCCGGGGTCGTGTGGACGACCCTATAGTCGTCGGAAATGACGGTGGCGGGCCAATCTAGTCCCGGGGTCGTGGGGACGACCCTATAGTCGTCGGACAAGACGGCGGCTGGACATCCTTGGCTCGCGGTCGTGGGGACGACCCTATAGTCGTCGGACATTTCGGCGGCTTGTCAACCTAGTCCCGGGGTCGTGGGGACGACCCTATAGTCGTTGGACATGACGGTGGCGGGCCAATCTAGTCCCGGGGTCGTGGGTACGAACCTATAGTCGTCGGACAAGTCGGCGGCGGGCCAACCTTGTCCCGTGGTCGTGGGGACGACCCTATAGTCGTCGGACATGACGGTGGCGGGCCAATCTAGTCCCGGGGTCGTGGGGACGACCCTATAGTCGTCGGACAAGACGGCGGCTGGACATCCTTGACTCGCGGTCGTGGGGACGACCCTATAGCCGTCGGACATTTCGGCGGCTTGTCAACCTAGTCCCGGGTTCGTGGGGACGACCCTATAGTCGTTGGACGTGACGGTGGCGGGCCAATCTAGTCCCGGGGTCGTGGGTACGTCCCTATAGTCGTCGGACAAGACGGCGGCTGGACATCCTTGGCTCGCGGTCGTGGGGACGACCCTATAGTCGTCGGACATTTCGGCGGCTTGTCATCCTAGTCCCGGGGTCGTGGGGACGACCCTATAGTCGTTGGACATGACGGTGGCGGGCCAATCTAGTCCCGGGGTCGTGGGTACGACCCTATAGTCGTCGGACAAGACGGCGGCTGGATATCCTTGGCTCGCGGTCGTGGGGACGACCCTATAGTCGTCGGACATTTCGGCGGCATGCCAACTTTGGCCCGGGGTCGTGGGGACGACCCTATAGTCGTTGGACATGACGGTTGCGGGCCAATCTAGTCCCGGGGTCGTAGGGACGACCCTATAGTCGTCGGACATGTCGGCGATTGGCCAACATTGGCCCGGGGTCGTGGGGACGACCTTATAGTCGTCGGACATGTCGGCGGCTGGCCAACCTAGTCCCGAGGTCGTGGGGACGACCCTATAGTCGTCGGACTTCACGGTGGCGGGCCAATCTAGTCCCGGTGTCGTCGGGACGACCCTATAGTCGTCGGACATGACGGTGGCGGACCAATCTAGTCCCGGGGTCGTGGGGACGACCCTATAGTCGTCGGACATGTTGGCAATTGGCCAACATTGGCCCGGGGTCGTGGGGACGACTCTATAGTCGTCGGACATGTTGGCGGCTTGTCAGCCTAGTCCCGGGGTCGTGGGGACGACCCTATAGTCGTCGGACAAGACGGCAGCTGGACATCCTTGGCTCGCGGTCGTGGGGATGACCCTATAGTCGTCGGACATGTCGGCGGCTGGCCAACCTAGTCCCGAGGTCGTGGGGACGACCCTATAGTCGTCGGACTTCACGGTGGCGGGCCAATCTAGTCCCGGGGTCGTGGGGACGACCCTACAGTCGTCGGACATTTCGGCGGCTTGCCAACTTTGGCCCGGGGTCGTGGGGACGACCCTATAGTCGTCGGACATGACGGTGGCGGACCAATCTAGTCCTGGGGTCGTGGGGGCGACCCTATAGTCGTCGGATATGTCGGCGGCTGGCCAACTTTGGCCCGTGGTCGTGGGGACGATCCAATAGTCGTCGGACAAGTCGACGGCTGGCCAACTTTGGCCCGTGGTCGTGGGGACGACCCTATAGTCGTTGGACATGTCAGCGGCTGGCCAAGTTTGGCCCGGTGTCGTGGGGACGACTCTATAGTCGTCGGACATGTCGGCGGCTGGCCAACCTAGACCCGGGGTCGTGGGGACGACCCTATTGTCTTCGGACATGACGGTGGCGGGCCAATCTATTCCCGGGGTCGTACGAACGACCCTATAGTCGTCGGACATGTTGGCGATTGGCCAAGATTGGCCCGGGGTCGTGGGGACGACTCTATAGTCGTCGGACATGTTGGCGGCTTGCCAGCCTAGTCCCGGGGTCGTGGGTACGACCCTATAGTCGTCGGGCAAGTCGGCGGCGGGCCAACCTTGTCCCGGGGTCGTGGGGACGACCCTATAGTCGTCGGACATGACGGTGGCGGGCCAATCTAGTCCCGGGGTCGTGGGGACTACCCTATAGTCGTCGGACAAGACGGCGGCTGGACATCCTTGGCTCGCGGTCGTGGGGACGACCCTATAGTCGTCGGACATGTCGGCGGCGAGCCCACCTATACGGGGGGTCGTGGGGACGACCCTATACTCGTCGGACAAGTCGGCGGCGAGCCAACCTAGTCCGGGGGTCGTGGGGACGACCCTATAGTCGTCGGAGAAGTCGGCGGCGGGCCAACCTATTCCCGGGGTCGTAGGGACGACCCTATAGTCGTCGGACATGTCGCCGGCTGGCCAACATTGGCCCGTGGTCGTGGGGTCGACCATATAGTCGTCGGACATGACGGTGGCGGGCCACTCTAGTCCCGGGTCGTGGGGACGACCCTATAGTCGTCGGACATGTCGGCGGCTGGCCAACTTTGGCCCGGGGTCGTGGGGACGACCCTATAGTCGTCGGACAAGTCGGGGGCGAGCCCACCTAGTCCGGGGGTCGTGGGGACGACCCTATAGTCGTCGGACAAGTCGGCGGCCGGCCAACCTAGTCCCGGGGTCGTGGGTACGACCCTATAGTCGTCGGACATGACGGTGGCGGGCCAGTCTAGTCCCGGGTCGTGGGGACGACCCTATAGTCGTCGGACATGTCGGCGGCGGGCCAACTTTGGCCCGTGGTCGTGGAGACGACCCTATAGTCGTCGGACATAACGGTGGCGGGCCAATCTAGTCCCGGGGTCGTGGGGACGACCCTATAGTCGTCGGACAAGTCGGCGGCGGGCCTACCTAGTCCCGGGGTCGTGGGGACGACCCTATAGTCGTCGGATAAGTCGGCAGCTTGCCAACTTTGGATCGGGGTCGTGGGAACGACCCTATAGTCGTCGGACAAGTCGGCGGCGAGCCCACCTAGTCGGGGGGTCGTGGGGACGACCCTATAGTCGTCGGACAAGTCGGCGGCCGGCCAACCTAGTCCGGGGGTCGTGGGGACGACCCTATAGTCGTCGGACATGACGGTGGCGGGCCAGTCTAGTCCCGGGTCGTGGGGACGACCCTATAGTCGTCGGACATGTCGGCGGCTGGCCAACTTTGGCCCGTGGTCGTGGGGACGACCCTATAGTCGTCGGAAATGTCGGTGGCTGTCCAACTTTGGCCCAGGGGTCGTGGGGACGACCCTATAGTCGTCGGACATGTCGGCGGCGAGCCAGTCTAGTCCCGGGTCGTGGGGACGACCCAATAGTCGTCGGACATGTCGGCGGCTGGCCAACTTTGGCCCGTGGTCGTGGGGAGGACCCTATACTCGTCGGACAAGTCGGCGGCGTACCAACCTAGTCCGGGGGTCGTGAGGACGACGCTATAGTCGTCCGACATGACGGTGGCAGGCCAGTCTAGTCCCGGGTCATGGGGACGACCCTACAGTCGTCGGACAAGCCGGCGGCTGGCCAACTTTGGCCCGTGGTCGTGGGGACGACCCTATAGTCGTCGGAAATGACGGTGGCGGGCCAATCTAGCCACGGGGTCGTGGGGACGACCCTACAGTCGTCGGACAAGTCGGCGGCGAGCCAATCTAGTCCCGCGGTCGTGGGGACGACCCTATAGTCGTCGGACAAGTCAGCGGCTAGCCAACATTGGCCCGTGGTCGTGGGGACGACCATATAGTCGTCGGACATGACGGTGGCGGGCCACTCTAGTCCCGGTTCGTGGGGACGACCCTATAGTCGTCGGACATGTCGGCGGCGAGCCCACCTATTCGGGGGTCGGGGGGACGACCCTATAGTCGTCGGACAAGTCGGCGGCCGGCCAACCTAGTCCGGGGGTCGTGGGGACGACCCTATAGGCGTCGGACATGACGGTGGCGGGCCAGTCTAGTCCCGGGTCGTGGGGACGACCCTATAGTCGTCGGACATGTCGGCGGCTGGCCAACATTAGCCCGTGGTCGTGGGGAGGACACTATAGTCGTCGGACTTGAGGGTGGCGGGCCAATCTAGTCCCGGGGTCGTGGGGACGACCCAATAGGCGTTGGACATTACGGCGGCTGGCCAACTTTGGCCCATGGTCGTGGGGACGACCCTATAGTCGTTGGACATGACGTTGGCGGGCCAATCTAGTCCCGGGGTCGTAGGGACGACCCTATAGTCGTCGGACATATCGGCGATTGGCCAACATTGGCCCGGGGTCGTGGGGACGACTCTATAGTCGTCGGACATGTTGGCGGCTTGTCAACCTAGTCCCGGGGTCGTGGGGACGACCCTATAGTCGTCGGACATGACGGTGGCGGACCAATCTAGTCCCGGGGTCGTGGGGACGACCCTATAGTCGTCGGGCATGTCGGCGGCTGGCCAACTTTGGCCCGTGGTCGTGGGGACGATCCAATAGTCGTCGGACATGTCGGCGGCTGGCTAACTTTGGCCCGGTGTCGTGGGGACGACCCTATAGTCGTCGGACATGTTGGCAATTGGCCAACATTGGCCCGGGGTCGTGGGGACGACTCTATAGTCGTCGGACATGTTGGCGGCTTGTCAGCCTAGTCCCGGGGTCGTGGGGACGACCCTATAGTCGTCGGACAAGACGGCGGCTGGACATCCTTGGCTCGCGGTCGTGGGGATGACCCTATAGTCGTCGGACATGTCGGCGGCTGGCCAACTTTGGCCCGGTGTCGTGGGGACGACTCTATAGTCGTCGGACATGTCGGCGGCTGGCCAACCTAGACCCGGGGTCGTGGGGACGACCCTATTGTCTTCGGACATGACGGTGGCGGGCCAATCTATTCCCGGGGTCGTACGAACGACCCTATAGTCGTCGGACATGTTGGCGATTGGCCAAGATTGGCCCGGGGTCGTGGGGACGACTCTATAGTCGTCGGACATGTTGGCGGCTTGTCAGCCTAGTCCCGGGGTCGTGGGTACGACCCTATAGTCGTCGGACTTCACGGTGGCGGGCCAATCTAGTCCCGGGGTCGTGGGGACGACCCTACAGTCGTCGGACATTTCGGCGGCTTGCCAACTTTGGCCCGGGGTCGTGGGGACGACCCTATAGTCGTCGGACATGACGGTGGCGGACCAATCTAGTCCTGGGGTCGTGGGGGCGACCCTATAGTCGTCGGATATGTCGGCGGCTGGCCAACTTTGGCCCGTGGTCGTGGGGACGATCCAATAGTCGTCGGACATGTCGACGGCTGGCCAACTTTGGCCCGTGGTCGTGGGGACGACCCTATAGTCGTTGGACATGTCAGCGGCTGGCGAACTTTGGCCCGGTGTCGTGGGGACGACTCTATAGTCGTCGGACATGTCGGCGGCTGGCCAACCTAGACCCGGGGTCGTGGGGACGACCCTATTGTCTTCGGACATGACGGTGGCGGGCCAATCTATTCCCGGGGTCGTACGAACGACCCTATAGTCGTCGGACATGTTGGCGATTGGCCAAGATTGGCCCGGGGTCGTGGGGACGACTCTATAGTCGTCGGACATGTTGGCGGCTTGTCAGCCTAGTCCCGGGGTCGTGGGTACGACCCTATAGTCGTCGGGCAAGTCGGCGGCGGGCCATCCTTGTCCCGGGGTCGTGGGGACGACCCTATAGTCGTCGGACATGACGGTGGCGGGCCAATCTAGTCCCGGGGTCGTGGGGACTACCCTATAGTCGTCGGACAAGACGGCGGCTGGACATCCTTGGCTCGCGGTCGTGGGGACGACCCTATAGTCGTCGGACATGTCGGCGGCGAGCCCACCTATACGGGGGGTCGTGGGGACGACCCTATAGTCGTCGGACATGACGGTGGCGAGCCAACCTAGTCCCGGGGTCGTGGGGACGACCCTATAGTCGTCGGACAAGTCGGCGGCGGGGCAACCTAGTCCCGGGGTCGTGGGGACGACCCTATAGTCGTCGGACATGACGGTGGCGGGCCAGTCTAGTCCCGGGTCGTGGGGACGACCCTATAGTCGTCGGACATGTCGGCGGCTGGCCAACTTTGGCCCGTGGTCGTGGGGGGGACCCTATACTCGTCGGACAAGTCGGCGGCGAGCCAACCTAGTCCGGGGGTCGTGGGGACGACCCTATAGTCGTCGGAGAAGTCGGCGGCGGGCCAACCTAGTCCCGGGGTCGTAGGGACGACCCTATAGTCGTCGGACATGTCGCCGGCTGGCCAACATTGGCCCGTGGTCGTGGGGTCGACCATATAGTCGTCGGACATGACGGTGGCGGGCCACTCTAGTCCCGGGTCGTGGGGACGACCCTATAGTCGTCGGACATGTCGGCGGCTGGCCAACTTTGGCCCGGGGTCGTGGGGACGACCCTATAATCGTCGGACAAGTCGGGGGCGAGCCCACCTAGTCCGGGGGTCGTGGGGACGACTCTATAGTCGTCGGACAAGTCGGCGGCCGGCCAACCTAGTCCGGGGGTCGTGGGGACGACCCTATAGTCGTCGGACATGACGGTGGCGGGCCAGTCTAGTCCCGGGTCGTGGGGACGACCCTATAGTCGTCGGACATGTCGGCGGCTGGCCAACTTTGGCCCGTGGTCGTGGAGACGACCCTATAGTCGTCGGACATAACGGTGGCGGGCCAATCTAGTCCCGGGGTCGTGGGGACGACCCTATAGTCGTCGGACAAGTCGGCGGCGGGCCTACCTAGTCGGGGGGTCGTGGGGACGACCCTATAGTCGTCGGACAAGTCGGCGGCCGGCCAACCTAGTCCGGGGGTCGTGGGGACGACCCTATAGGCGTCGGACATGACGGTGGCGGGCCAGTCTAGTCCCGGGTCGTGGGGACGACCCTATAGTCGTCGGACATGTCGGCGGCTGGCCAACATTGGCCCGTGGTCGTGGGGAGGACCCTATAGTCGTCGGACTTGACGGTGGCGGGCCAATCTAGTCCCGGGGTCGTGGGGACGACCCAATAGTCGTTGGACATTACGGCGGCTGGCCAACTTTGGCCCATGGTCGTGGGGACGACCCTATAGTCGTTGGACATGACGTTGGCGGGCCAATCTAGTCCCGGGGTCGTAGGGACGACCCTATAGTCGTCGGACATGTCGGCGATTGGCCAACATTGGCCCGGGGTCGTGGGGACGACCCTACAGTCGTCGGACATTTCGGCGGCTTGCCAACTTTGGCCCGGGGTCGTGGGGACGACCCTATAGTCGTCGGACATGACGGGGGCGGACCAATCTAGTCCCGGGGTCGTGGGGACGACCCTACAGTCGTCGGACATTTCGGCGCCTTGCCAACTTTGGCCCGGGGTCGTGGGGACGACCCTATAGCCGTCGAACATGACGGTGGCGGACCAATCTAGTCCCGGGGTCGAGGGGACCACCCTATAGTCGTCGGGCATGTCGGCGGCTGGCCAACTTTGGCCCGTGGTCGTGGGGACGATCCAATAGTCGTCGGACATATCGGCGGCGGGCTAACTTTGGCCCGGTGTCGTAGGGACGACCCTATAGTCGTCGGACATGACGGTGGCGAGCCAACCTAGTCCCGGGGTCGTGGGGACGACCCTATAGTCGTCGGACAAGTCGGCGGCGGGGCAACCTAGTCCCGGGGTCGTGGGGACGACCCTATAGTCGTCGGACATGACGGTGGCGGGCCAGTCTAGTCCCGGGTCGTGGGGACGACCCTATAGTCGTCGGACATGTCGGCGGCTGGCCAACTTTGGCCCGTGGTCGTGGGGGGGACCCTATACTCGTCGGACAAGTCGGCGGCGAGCCAACCTAGTCCGGGGGTCGTGGGGACGACCCTATAGTCGTCGGAGAAGTCGGCGGCGGGCCAACCTAGTCCCGGGGTCGTAGGGACGAACCTATAGTCGTCGGACAAGTCGGCGGCGGGCCAACCTTGTCCCGGGGTCGTGGGGACGACCGTATAGTCGTCGGACATGACGGTGGCGGGCCAATCTAGTCCCGGGGTCGTGGGGACGACCCTATAGTCGTCGGACAAGACGGCGGCTGGACATCTTTGGCCCGCGGTCGTGGGGACGACCCTATAGTCGTCGGACATTTCGGCGGCTTGCCAACTTTGGCCCGGGGTCGTGGGGACGACCCTATAGTCGTCGGACATGTCGGCGGCTGGCTAACTTTGGCCCGCGGTCGTGGGGACGACCCAATAGTCGTTGGACATGTCGGCGGCTGGCCAACTTTGGGCCGTGGTCGTGGAGACGATCCAATAGTCGTCGGACATGTCGGCGGCTGGCCAACTTTGGCCCGTGGTCGTGGGGACGACCCTATAGTCGTTGGACATGTCAGCGGCTGGCCAACTTTGGCCCGGTGTCGTGGGGACGACTCTATAGTCGTCGGACATTTCGGCGGCTTGCCAACTTTGGGCCGTGGTCGTGGAGACGATCCAATAGTCGTCGGACATGACGGTGGCGGGCCAATCTATTCCCGGGGTCGTGGGGTCGACCCTATAGTCGCCGGACATGATGGTGGCGGGCCAATCTAGTCCCGAGGTCATGGGGACGACCCTATAGTCGTCGGATATGTCGGCGGCTGGCCAACTTTGGTCCGTGGTCGTGGGGACGACCCTATAGTCATCGGACATGTCGGCGATTGGCCATTATTGGCCCGGGGTCGTGGGGACGATCCTATAGTCGTCGGACATGTCGGCGGCTGGCCAACGTTGGCTCGGGGTCGTGGGGACGACCCTATAATCGTCGGACATGACGGTAGCGGGCCAATCTAGTCCCGAGGTCGTGGTGGACGACCCTATAGTCGTCGGACATGTCGGCGGCTGGCCAACATTGGCCCGGTGTCGTGGGGACGACTCTATAGTCGTCGGACATGTCGGCGGCTGGCCAATCTAGTCCCGGGGTCGTGGGGACGACCCTATAGTCTTCGGACATGTCAGCGGCTGGCCAACTTTGCCCCGGTGTCGTGGTGACGACTCTATAGTCGTCGGACATGTCGGCGTCGAGCCAACCTAGTCCCGGGATCGTGGGGACGACCCTATAGTCGTCGGACAAGTCGGCGGCTGGCCAGCTTTGGCCGGTGGCCGTGGGGACGACCCTATAGTCGTCGGACTTGACGGTGGCGGGCCAATCTAGTCCCGGGGTCGTGGGAACGGCCCTATAGTCGTCGGACAAGTCGGCGGCTGGCCAACTTTGGCCCAGGGTCGTGGGGACGACCCTATAGTCGTCGGACAAGTCGGCGCCTGGCCAACTTTGGCCCGTGGTTGTGGGGACGACCCTATAGTCGTCGACAAGTCGGCGTCGAGCCAACCTAGTCCCGGGGTCGTGGGGACGACCCTATAGTCGTCGGACATGTCGGCGGCGGGCCAACCTAGTCCCGGGGTCATGGGGACGACCCTATAGTCGTCGGATATGTCGGCGGCTGTCCAACTTGGGTCCGTGGTCGTGGGGACGACCCTATAGTCGTCAGAAATAACGGTGGCGGGGCAACATAGTCCCGGGGACGTGGGGCCGGCCCTATAGTCGTCGGACATGTCGGCGGCTGGCCAACTTTGGCCCGTGGTCGTCGGGACGACCCTATAGTCGTCGGACATGTCGGCAGCTGGCCAACTTTGGCCCGGTGTCTTGGGGACTACTCTATAGTCGTCGGACATGTCGGCGGCGGGGCAACTTTGGCCCGTGGTTGTGGGGACGACCCTATAGTCGTTGGACATGACGGTGGCGGGCCAATCTAGTCCCGGGGTCGTGGGGACGACCCTATAGTCGTCGGACAAGACGGCGGCTGGACATCTTTTGCCCGGGGTCGTGGGGACGACCCTATAGTCGTCGGACAAGTCGGCGGCTGGCCAGCTTTGGCCCGTGGCCGTGGGGACGACCCTATAGTCGTCGGACTTGACGGTGGCGGGCCAATCTAGTCCCGGGGTCGTGGGAACGGCCCTATAGTCGTCGGACAAGTCGGCGGCTGGCCAACTTTGGCCCAGGGTCGTGGGGACGACCCTATAGTCGTCGGACAAGTCGGCGCCTGGCCAACTTTGGCCCGTGGTTGTGGGGACGACCCTATAGTCGTCGACAAGTCGGCGTCGAGCCAACCTAGTCCCGGGGTCGTGGGGACGACCCTATAGTCGTCGGATATGTCGGCGGCTGTCCAACTTGGGTCCGTGGTCGTGGGGACGACCCTATAGTCGTCAGAAATAACGGTGGCGGGGCAACATAGTCCCGGGGACGTGGGGCCGGCCCTATAGTCGTCGGACATGTCGGCGGCTGGCCAACTTTGGCCCGTGGTCGTCGGGACGACCCTATAGTCGTCGGACAAGTCCGCGGCGAGCCAACCTTGGCCCCTGGTCGTGGGGGCGAGCCTATAGTCGTCGGAAATGTCGGCGGCTTGCCAACTTTGGCCCGTGGTCGTGGGGACGACCGTATAGTCGTCGGACAATTCGGCGGCTGGCCAAGCTGGACCTGGGGTCGTGGGGACGGCCCTATAGTCGTCGGACATGACGGTGGCGGGCCAATCTAGTCCCGGGGTTGTGGGGACATGTCGGCGGCTTGACAAATGTGCCCGGGGTCGTGGGGACGACCCTATAGTCGTCGGACATGATGGTGGCGGGCCAATCTAGTCCCGAGGTCATGGGGACGACCCTATAGTCGTCGGACAAGTCGGCGCCTGGCCAACTTTGGCCCGTGGTTGTGGGGACGACCCTATAGTCGTCGACAAGTCGGCGTCGAGCCAACCTAGTCCCGGGGTCATGGGGACGACCCTATAGTCGTCGGATATGTCGGCAGCGGTCCAACTTGGGTCCGTGGTCGTGGGGACGACCCTATAGTCGTCAGAAATAACGGTGGCGGGGCAATCAACTCCCGGGGTCGTGGGGTCGACCCTATAGTCGTCGGACATGATGGTGGCGGGCCAATCTAGTCCCGAGGTCATGGGGACGACCCTATAGTCGTCGGACAAGTCGGCGCCTGGCCAACTTTGGCCCGTGGTTGTGGGGACGACCCTATAGTCGTCGACAAGTCGGCGTCGAGCCAACCTAGTCCCGGGGTCGTGGGGACGACCCTATAGTCGTCGGACATGTCGGCGGCTGGCCAACTTTGGCCCGTGGTCGTGGGGACGACCCAATACTCGTTGGACATGTCAGCGGCTGGCCAACTTTGCCCCGGTGTCGTGGTGACGACTCTATAGTCGTCGGACATGTCGGCGGCTGGCCAATCTAGTCCCGGGGTCGTGGGGACGACCCTATAGTCTTCGGACATGACGGTGCCGAGCCAATCTAGTCCCGGGATCGTGGGGACGACCCTATAGTCGTCGGACAAGTCGGCGCCTGGCCAACTTTGGCCCGTGGTTGTGTGGACGACCCTATAGTCGTCGACAAGTCGGCGTCGAGCCAACCTAGTCCCGGGGTCGTGGGGACGACCCTATCGTCGTCGGACATGTCGGCGGCTGGCCAACTTTGGCCCGTGGTCGTGGGGACGACCCAATAGTCGTTGGACATGTCAGCGGCTGGCCAACTTTGCCCCGGTGTCGTGGTGACGACTCTATAGTCGTCGGACATGTCGGCGGCTGGCCAATCTAGTCCCGGGGACGTGGGGACGACCCTATAGTCTTCGGACATGTCGGCGGCTGGCCAACTTTGGCCCGTAGTCGTGGGGACGATCCGATAGTCGCCGGACATGACGGTGGCGAGCCAATCTATTCCCGGGGTCGTGGGGACGACCCTATAGTCGTCGGACATGTCGGCGGCGGGCCAATCTACTACCTGGGTCGTGGGGACGACACTATAGTCGTCGGACATGTCGGCGGCTGGCCAACTGTGGCCCGTGGTCGTGGAGACGACCCAATAGTCGTTGGACATGTCCGCGGCTGGCCAACTTTGGCCCGTGGCTGTGGGGACGACCCTATAGTCGTTGGACATGACGGTGGCGGGCCAATCTAGTCCCGGGGTCGTGGGGACGACCCTATAGTCGTCGGACAAGACGGCGGCTGGACATCTTTGGCCCGGGGTCGTGGGGACGACCCTATAGTCGTCGGACATGTCGGCGGCTGGCCAACTTTGGCCCGTGGTCGTGGGGACGACCCAATAGTCGTCGGACATGTCGGCGGCTGGCCAACTTTGGCCCGTAGTCGTGGGGACGATCCGATAGTCGCCGGACATGACGGTGGCGGGCCAATCTATTCCCGGGGTCGTGGGGACGACCCTATAGTCGTCGGACATGTCGGCGGCTGGCCAACTTTGGCCCGGTGTCGTGGGGACGACTCTATAGTCGTCGGACATGTCGGCGGCGGGCCAATCTAGTACCGGGGTCGTGGGGACGACACTATAGTCGTCGGACATGTCGGCGGCTGGCCAACTTTGGCCCGTGGTCGTGGGGACGACCCAATAGTCGTTGGACATGTCGGCGGCTGGCCAACTTTGGCCTATGGTTGTCGGGACGACCCTATAGTCGTTGGACATGACGGTGGCGGGCCAATCTAGTCCCGGGGTCGTGGGGACGACCCTATAGTCGTCGGACAAGACGGCGGCTGGACATCTTTCGCCCGGGGTCGTGGGGACGACCCTATAGTCGTCGGACATGTCGGCGGCTGGCCAATCTAGTCCCGGGGACGTGGGGACGACCCTATAGGCTTCGGACATGTCGGCGGCTGGCCAACTTTGGCCCGTAGTCGTGGTGACGATCCGATAGTCGCCGGACATGACGGTGGCGCGCCAATCTATTCCCGGGGTCGTGGGGACGACCCTATAGTCGTCGGACATGTCGGCGGCTGGCCAACTTTGGCCCGGTGTCGTGGGGACGACTCTATAGTCGTCGGACATGTCGGCGGCGGGCCAATCTACTACCTGGGTCGTGGGGACGACACTATAGTCGTCGGACATGTCGGCGGCTGGCCAACTGTGGCCCGTGGTCGTGGAGACGACCCAATAGTCGTTGGACATGTCGGCGGCTGGCCAACTTTGGCCCGTGGCTGTGGGGACGACCCTATAGTCGTCGGACATGTCGGCGACTGGCCAACTTTGGCCCGTGGTCGTGGGGACGAACCAATAGTCGTCGGACATGTCGGCGGCTGGCCAACCCAGACCCGGGGTCGTGGGGACGACCCTATAGTCGTCGGACTTGACGGTGGCGGGCCAATCTAGTCCCGGCGTCGTGGGGACGACCCTGTAGTCGTCAGACATGTTGGTGGCGAGCCAACCTAGTCCCGGGGTCGTGGGGACGACTCAATAATCGTCGGACAAGCCGGCGGCTGGCCAACTTTGGCCCGTGGTCGTGGGGACGACCCTATAGTCGTCGGACAAGTCGGCGGCTGTCCAACTTTGGCCCGGGGTCGTGGGGACGACCCTATAGTCGTCGGACTTGACGGTGGCGGGCCAATCTAGTCCCGGGGTCGTGGGGACGACCCTATAGTCGTCGGACAATTTGGCGGCGAGCCCACCTAGTCGGGGGGTCGTGGGGACGACCCTATAGTCGTCGGACAAGTCGGCGGCCGGCCAACCTAGTCCGGGGGTCGTGGGGACAACCCTATAGTCGTCGGACATGACGGTGGCGGGCCAGTCTAGTCCCGGGTCGTGGGGACGACCCTATAGTCGTCGGACATGTCGGCGGCTGGCCAACTTTGGCCCGGGGTCGTGTGGACGACCCTATAGTCGTCGGACATGTTGGCGGCTTGTCAGCCTAGTCCCGGGGTCGTGGGTACGGCCCTATAGTCGTCGGACAAGTCGGCGGCGGGGCAACCTAGTCCCGTGGTCGTGGGGACGACCCTATAGTCGTCGGACATGACGGTGGCGGGCCAGTCTAGTCCCGGGTCGTGGGGACGACCCTATAGTCGTTGGACATTACGGCGGCTGGCCAACTTTGGCCCAAGGGCGTGGGGACGACCCTATAGTCGTTGGACATGACGTTGGCGGGCCTATCTAGTCCCGGGGTCGTAGGGACGACCCTATAGTCGTCGGACCTGTCGGCGATTGGCCAACATTGGCCGGGGTCGTGGGGACGACCCTACAGTCGTCGGACATGTCGGCGGCGAGCCCACCTATACGGGGGGTCGTGGGGACGACCCTATAGTCGTCGGACATGACGGTGCCGAGCCAACCTAGTCCCCGGGTCGTGGGGACGACCCTATAGTCGTCGGACAAGTCGGCGGCGGGGCAACCTAGTCCCGTGGTCGTGGGGACGACCCTATAGTCGTCGGACATGACGGTGGCGGGCCAGTCTAGTCCCGGGTCGTGGGGACGACCCTATAGTCGTTGGACATTACGGCGGCTGGCCAACTTTGGCCCAAGGGCGTGGGGACGACCCTATAGTCGTTGGACATGACGTTGGCGGGCCTATCTAGTCCCGGGGTCGTAGGGACGACCCTATAGTCGTCGGACCTGTCGGCGATTGGCCAACATTGGCCGGGGTCGTGGGGACGACCCTACAGTCGTCGGACATTTCGGCGGCTTGCCAACTTTGGCCCGGGGTCGTGGGGACGACCCTATAGTCGTCGGACATGACGGTGGCGGACCAATCTAGTCCCGGGGTCGTGGGGACGACCCTACAGTCGTCGGACATTTCGGCGCCTTGCCAACTTTGGCCCGGGGTCGTGGGGACGACCCTATAGTCGTCGAACATGACGGTGGCGGACCAATCTAGTCCCGGGGTCGAGGGGACGACCCTATAGTCGTCGGGCATGTCGGCGGCTGGCCAACTTTGGCCCGTGGTCGTGGGGACGATCCAATAGTCGTCGGACATATCGGCGGCTGGCTAACTTTGGCCCGGTGTCGTGGGGACGACCCTATAGTCGTCGGACAAGACGGCGGCTGGACATCCTTGGCTCGCGGTCGTGGGGACGACCCTATAGTCGTCGGACATTTCGGCGGCTTGTCAACCTAGTCCCGGGGTCGTGGGGACGACCCTATAGTCTTCGGACATTTCGGCGGCTTGTCAACCTAGTCCCGGGGTCGTGGGGACGACCCTATAGTCGTCGGACATGACGGTGGCGGACCAATCTAGTCCCGGGGTCGTGGGGACGACCCTATAGTCGTCGGACATGTCGGCGCGTGGCCAACTTTGGCCCGTGGTCGTGGGGACGATCCAATAGTCGTCGGACATGTCGGCGGCTGGCTAACTTTGGCCCGGTGTCGTGGGGACGACCCTATAGTCGTCGGACATGTTGTCGATTGGCCAACATTGGCCCGGGGTCGTGGGGACGACTCTATAGTCGTCGGACATGTTGGCGGCTTGTCAGCCTAGACCCGGGGTCGTGGGTACGACCCTATAGTCGTCGGACAAGTCGGCGGCGGGCCAACCTTGTCCCGGGGTCGTGGGGACGACCCTATAGTCGTCGGACATGACGGTGGCGGGCCAATCTAGTCCCGGGGTCGTGGGGACGACCCTATAGTCGTTGGACATTACGGCGGCTGGCCAACTTTGGCCCATGGTCGTGGGGACGACCCTATAGTCGTTGGACATGACGTTGGCGGGCCAATCTAGTCCCGGGGTCGTAGGGACGACCCTATAGTCGTCGGACATGTCGGCGATTGGCCAACATTGGCCGGGGTCGTGGGGACGACCCTACAGTCGTCGGACATTTCGGCGGCTTGCCAACTTTGGCCCGGGGTCGTGGGGACGACCCTATAGTCGTCGGACATGACGGTGGCGGACCAATCTAGTCCCGGGGTCGTGGGGACGACCCTACAGTCGTCGGACATTTCGGCGCCTTGCCAACTTTGGCCCGGGGTCGTGGGGACGACCCTATAGTCGTCGAACATGACGGTGGCGGACCAATCTAGTCCCGGGGTCGAGGGGACGACCCTATAGTCGTCGGGCATGTCGGCGGCTGGCCAACTTTGGCCCGTGGTCGTGGGGACGATCCAATAGTCGTCGGACATATCGGCGGCTGGCTAACTTTGGCCCGGTGTCGTGGGGACGACCCTATAGTCGTCGGACATGTTGGCGATTGGCCAACATTGGCCCGGGGTCGTGGGGACGACTCTATAGTCGTCGGACATGTTGGCGGCTTGTCAGCCTAGTCCCGGGGTCGTGGGGACGACCCTATAGTCGTCGGACATGACGGTGGCGGGCCAATCTAGTCCCGGGGTCGTGGGGACGACCCTATAGTCGTCGGACAAGACGGCGGCTGGACATCCTTGGCTCGCGGTCGTGGGGACGACCCTATAGTCGTCGGACATTTCGGCGGCTTGTCAACCTAGTCCCGGGGTCGTGGGGACGACCCTATAGTCGTCGGACATGACGGTGGCGGACCAATCTAGTCCCGGGGTCGTGGGGACGACCCTATAGTCGTCGGGCATGTCGGCGGCTGGCCAACTTTGGCCCGTGGTCGTGGGGACGATCCAATAGTCGTCGGACATGTCGGCGGCTGGCTAACTTTGGCCCGGTGTCGTGGGGACGACCCTATAGTCGTCGGACATGTTGGCAATTGGCCAACATTGGCCCGGGGTCGTGGGGACGACCCTATAGTCGTCGGACATGTTGGCGGCTTGTCAGCCTAGACCCGGGGTCGTGGGGACGACCCTATAGTCGTCGGACAAGACGGCGGCTGGACATCCTTGGCTCGCGGTCGTGGGGATGACCCTATAGTCGTCGGACATGTCGGCGGCTGGCCAACCTAGTCCCGAGGTCGTGGGGACGATTCTATAGTCGTCGGACTTCACGGTGGCGGGCCAATCTAGTCCCGGGGTCGTGGGGACGACCCTACAGTCGTCGGACATTTAGGCGGCTTGCCAACTTTGGCCTGGGGTCGTGGGGACGACCCTATAGTCGTCGGACATGACGGTGGCGGACCAATCTAGTCCTGGGGTCGTGGGGGCGACCCTATAGTCGTCGGATATGTCGGCGGCTGGCCAACTTTGGCCCGTGGTCGTGGGGACGATCCAATAGTCGTCGGACATGTCGACGGCTGGCCAACTTTGGCCCGTGTTCGTGGGGACGACCCTATAGTCGTTGGACATGTCAGCGGCTGGCCAACTTTGGCCCGGTGTCGTGGGGACGACTCTATAGTCGTCGGACATGTCGGCGTCGAGCCAACCTAGTCCCGGGATCGTGGGGACGACCCTATAGTCGTCGGACAAGTCGGCGGCTGGCCAGCTTTGGCCCGTGGCCGTGGGGACGACCCTATAGTCGTCGGACTTGACGGTGGCGGGCCAATCTAGTCCCGGGGTCGTGGGGACGACCCTATAGTCGTCGGACATTCCGGCGGCTGGCCAACTTTGGCCCGTGGTCGTGGGGACGACCCTATAGTCGTCGACCAGTCGGCGTCGAGCCAACCTAGTCCCGGGGTCGTGGGGACGACACTATAGTCGTCGACAAGTCGGCGCCGAGCCAACTTTGGGCCGTGGTCGTGGGGACGACCCTCTAGTCGTCGGACATGACGGTGCCGAGCCAATCTAGTCCCGGGATCGTGGGGTCGACCCTATAGTCGTCGGACATGTCGGCGGCGGGCCAACCTAGTCCCGGGGTCGTGGGGACGACCCTATAGTGGTCGGATACGGCGGCGGCTGGCCAACCTAGACCCGGCGTCGTGGGGACGACCCTATCATCGTCGGACATGACGGTGGCGGGCAAATCTAGTCCCGGGGTCGTGGGGACGACCCTATAGTCGTCGGACATGTCGGCGGCTGGCCAACTGTGGCCCGTGGTTGTGGGGACGACCCTATAGTCGTCGGACATGTCGGCGGCTGGCCAGATTTAGACCGTGGTCGTAGGCACGAACCTATTGTCGTCGGACTAGTCGGCGGCGAGCCAACTTTGGCCCGTGGTCGTGGGGACGACCCTATAGTCGTCGGACTTGACGGTGGCGGGCCAATCTAGTCCCGGGGTCGTGGGGTCGACCCTATAGTCGTCGGACATGTCGGCGGCGGGCCAACCTTGTCCCGGGGTCGTGGGGACGACCCTATAGTGGTCGGATACGGCGGCGGCTGGCCAACCTAGACCCGGCGTCGTGGGGACGACCCTATCGTCGTCGGACATGACGGTGGCGGGCAAATCTATTCCCGGGGTCGTCGGGACGATCCGATAGTCGTTGGACATGACGGTGGCGGGCCAATCTAGTCCCGGGGTCGTCGGGACGACCCTATAGTCGTCGGACATGTCGGCAGCAGGCCAACATTGGCCCGGTGTCGTGGGGACTACTCTATAGTCGTCGGACATGTCGGCGGCGGGCCAACTTTGGCCCGTGGTTGTGGGGACGACCCTATAGTCGTTGGACATGACGGTGGCAGGTCAATCTAGTCCCGGGGTCGTGGGGACGACCCTATAGTCGTCGGATAAGACGGCGGTTGGACATCTTTGGCCCGGGGTCGTGGGGACGACCCTATAGTCGTCGGACATGTCGGCGGCGAGCCAACCTAGTCCCGGGGTCGTGGGGACGACCCTATAATCGTCGGACAAGTCAGCGGCGAGCCAACCTAGTCCGGGGGTCGTGGGGACGACCCTATAGTCGTCGGACATGTCGGCGGCGACCCAACCTAGAGTCGGGGTCGTGGGGACGACCCTAAAGTCGTCGACAACTCGGCGTCGAGCCAACCTAGTCCCGGGGTCGTGGGGACGACCCTATAGACGTCGGACATGTCGGCGGCTGGCCAACTTTGGCCCGTGGTCGTGGGGACGACCCGATAGTCGTCGGACATGTCGGCGGCTGGCCAACTCTGGCCCGTGGTCGTGGGGACAATCCAATAGTCGTCGGACATGTCGGCGGCTGGCCAACTTTGGCCCGTGGTCGTGGGGACGATCCGATAGTCGTTGGACATGACGGTGGCGGGCCAATCTAGTCCCGGGGTCGTGGGGACGACCCTATAGTCGTCGGATATGTCGGCGGCTGGCCAACCTTGTCCCGGGGTCGTGGGGACGACTCTATAGTCGTCGGACATGTCGGCGGCTGGCCAACTTTGGCCCGTGGTCGTGGGGACGATCCAATAGTCGTCGGACATGTCGGCGGCTGGCCAACTTTGGCCCGTGGTCGTGGGGACGATCCGATAGTCGTTGGACATGACGGTGGCGGGCCAATCTAGTCCCGGGGTCGTGGGGACGACCCTATAGTCGTCGGACATGTCGGCGGCTTGCCAACTTTGGCCCGGGGTCGTGGGGACGATCCAATTGTCGTCGGACATGAAGGCGGCTGGTCAACTTTGGCCCGTGGTCGTGGGGACGACCCTATAGTCGTTGGACATGTCAGCGGCTGGCCAACTTTGGCCCGGTGTCGTGGGGACGACCCAATAGTCGTCGGACATGTCGGCGGGTGGCCAACCTAGTCCCGAGGTCGTGGGGACGACCCTATAGTCGTCGGACATGACGGTGGCGGGCCAATCTAGTCCCGGGGTCGTGGGGATGACCCTATAATCGTTGGACATGACGGTGGCGGGCCAACCTAGTCCCGGGGTCGTAGGGACGACCCTATAGTCGTCGGACATGTTGGCGATTGGCCAACATTGGCCCGGGGTCGTCGGGACGATCCTATAGTCGTCGGACATGTCGGCGGCTGGCCAACCTACTCCCGGTGTCGTGGGGACGACCCTATAGTCGTCGGACATGTTGTCGATTGGCCAACATTGGCCCGGGGTCGTGGGGACGACTCTATAGTCGTCGGACATGTTGGCGGCTTGTCAGCCTAGACCCGGGGTCGTGGGTACGACCCTATAGTCGTCGGACAAGTCGGCGGCGGGCCAACCTTGTCCCGGGGTCGTGGGGACGACCCTATAGTCGTCGGACATGACGGTGGCGGGCCAATCTAGTCCCGGGGTCGTGGGGACGACCCTATAGTCGTTGGACATTACGGCGGCTGGCCAACTTTGGCCCATGGTCGTGGGGACGACCCTATAGTCGTTGGACATGACGTTGGCGGGCCAATCTAGTCCCGGGGTCGTAGGGACGACCCTATAGTCGTCGGACATGTCGGCGATTGGCCAACATTGGCCGGGGTCGTGGGGACGACCCTACAGTCGTCGGACATTTCGGCGGCTTGCCAACTTTGGCCCGGGGTCGTGGGGACGACCCTATAGTCGTCGGACATGACGGTGGCGGACCAATCTAGTCCCGGGGTCGTGGGGACGACCCTACAGTCGTCGGACATTTCGGCGCCTTGCCAACTTTGGCCCGGGGTCGTGGGGACGACCCTATAGTCGTCGAACATGACGGTGGCGGACCAATCTAGTCCCGGGGTCGAGGGGACGACCCTATAGTCGTCGGGCATGTCGGCGGCTGGCCAACTTTGGCCCGTGGTCGTGGGGACGATCCAATAGTCGTCGGACATATCGGCGGCTGGCTAACTTTGGCCCGGTGTCGTGGGGACGACCCTATAGTCGTCGGACATGTTGGCGATTGGCCAACATTGGCCCGGGGTCGTGGGGACGACTCTATAGTCGTCGGACATGTTGGCGGCTTGTCAGCCTAGTCCCGGGGTCGTGGGGACGACCCTATAGTCGTCGGACATGACGGTGGCGGGCCAATCTAGTCCCGGGGTCGTGGGGACGACCCTATAGTCGTCGGACAAGACGGCGGCTGGACATCCTTGGCTCGCGGTCGTGGGGACGACCCTATAGTCGTCGGACATTTCGGCGGCTTGTCAACCTAGTCCCGGGGTCGTGGGGACGACCCTATAGTCGTCGGACATGACGGTGGCGGACCAATCTAGTCCCGGGGTCGTGGGGACGACCCTATAGTCGTCGGGCATGTCGGCGGCTGGCCAACTTTGGCCCGTGGTCGTGGGGACGATCCAATAGTCGTCGGACATGTCGGCGGCTGGCTAACTTTGGCCCGGTGTCGTGGGGACGACCCTATAGTCGTCGGACATGTTGGCAATTGGCCAACATTGGCCCGGGGTCGTGGGGACGACCCTATAGTCGTCGGACATGTTGGCGGCTTGTCAGCCTAGTCCCGGGGTCGTGGGGACGACCCTATAGTCGTCGGACAAGACGGCGGCTGGACATCCTTGGCTCGCGGTCGTGGGGATGACCCTATAGTCGTCGGACATGTCGGCGGCTGGCCAACCTAGTCCCGAGGTCGTGGGGACGATTCTATAGTCGTCGGACTTCACGGTGGCGGGCCAATCTAGTCCCGGGGTCGTGGGGACGACCCTACAGTCGTCGGACATTTAGGCGGCTTGCCAACTTTGGCCTGGGGTCGTGGGGACGACCCTATAGTCGTCGGACATGACGGTGGCGGACCAATCTAGTCCTGGGGTCGTGGGGGCGACCCTATAGTCGTCGGATATGTCGGCGGCTGGCCAACTTTGGCCCGTGGTCGTGGGGACGATCCAATAGTCGTCGGACATGTCGACGGCTGGCCAACTTTGGCCCGTGTTCGTGGGGACGACCCTATAGTCGTTGGACATGTCAGCGGCTGGCCAACTTTGGCCCGGTGTCGTGGGGACGACTCTATAGTCGTCGGACATGTCGGCGTCGAGCCAACCTAGTCCCGGGATCGTGGGGACGACCCTATAGTCGTCGGACAAGTCGGCGGCTGGCCAGCTTTGGCCCGTGGCCGTGGGGACGACCCTATAATCGTCGGACTTGACGGTGGCGGGCCAATCTAGTCCCGGGGTCGTGGGGACGACCCTATAGTCGTCGGACATTCCGGCGGCTGGCCAACTTTGGCCCGTGGTCGTGGGGACGACCCTATAGTCGTCGACCAGTCGGCGTCGAGCCAACCTAGTCCCGGGGTCGTGGGGACGACACTATAGTCGTCGACAAGTCGGCGCCGAGCCAACTTTGGGCCGTGGTCGTGGGGACGACCCTCTAGTCGTCGGACATGACGGTGCCGAGCCAATCTAGTCCCGGGATCGTGGGGTCGACCCTATAGTCGTCGGACATGTCGGCGGCGGGCCAACCTAGTCCCGGGGTCGTGGGGACGACCCTATAGTGGTCGGATACGGCGGCGGCTGGCCAACCTAGACCCGGCGTCGTGGGGACGACCCTATCATCGTCGGACATGACGGTGGCGGGCAAATCTAGTCCCGGGGTCGTGGGGACGACCCTATAGTCGTCGGACATGTCGGCGGCTGGCCAACTGTGGCCCGTGGTTGTGGGGACGACCCTATAGTCGTCGGACATGTCGGCGGCTGGCCAGATTTAGACCGTGGTCGTAGGGACGAACCTATTGTCGTCGGACTAGTCGGCGGCGAGCCAACTTTGGCCCGTGGTCGTGGGGACGACCCTATAGTCGTCGGACTTGACGGTGGCGGGCCAATCTAGTCCCGGGGTCGTGGGGTCGACCCTATAGTCGTCGGACATGTCGGCGGCGGGCCAACCTAGTCCCGGGGTCGTGGGGACGACCCTATAGTGGTCGGATACGGCGGCGGCTGGCCAACCTAGACCCGGCGTCGTGGGGACGACCCTATCGTCGTCGGACATGACGGTGGCGGGCAAATCTATTCCCGGGGTCGTCGGGACGATCCGATAGTCGTTGGACATGACGGTGGCGGGCCAATCTAGTCCCGGGGTCGTCGGGACGACCCTATAGTCGTCGGACATGTCGGCAGCAGGCCAACATTGGCCCGGTGTCGTGGGGACTACTCTATAGTCGTCGGACATGTCGGCGGCGGGCCAACTTTGGCCCGTGGTTGTGGGGACGACCCTATAGTCGTTGGACATGACGGTGGCAGGTCAATCTAGTCCCGGGGTCGTGGGGACGACCCTATAGTCGTCGGATAAGACGGCGGTTGGACATCTTTGGCCCGGGGTCGTGGGGACGACCCTATAGTCGTCGGACATGTCGGCGGCGAGCCAACCTAGTCCCGGGGTCGTGGGGACGACCCTATAATCGTCGGACAAGTCAGCGGCGAGCCAACCTAGTCCGGGGGTCGTGGGGACGACCCTATAGTCGTCGGACATGTCGGCGGCGACCCAACCTAGAGTCGGGGTCGTGGGGACGACCCTAAAGTCGTCGACAACTCGGCGTCGAGCCAACCTAGTCCCGGGGTCCTGGGGACGACCCTATAGACGTCGGACATGTCGGCGGCTGGCCAACTTTGGCCCGTGGTCGTGGGGACGACCCGATAGTCGTCGGACATGTCGGCGGCTGGCCAACTCTGGCCCGTGGTCGTGGGGACAATCCAATAGTCGTCGGACATGTCGGCGGCTGGCCAACTTTGGCCCGTGGTCGTGGGGACGATCCGATAGTCGTTGGACATGACGGTGGCGGGCCAATCTAGTCCCGGGGTCGTGGGGACGACCCTATAGTCGTCGGATATGTCGGCGGCTGGCCAACCTTGTCCCGGGGTCGTGGGGACGACTCTATAGTCGTCGGACATGTCGGCGGCTGGCCAACTTTGGCCCGTGGTCGTGGGGACGATCCAATAGTCGTCGGACATGTCGGCGGCTTGCCAACTTTGGCCCGGGGTCGTGGGGACGATCCAATTGTCGTCGGACATGAAGGCGGCTGGTCAACTTTGGCCCGTGGTCGTGGGGACGACCCTATAGTCGTTGGACATGTCAGCGGCTGGCCAACTTTGGCCCGGTGTCGTGGGGACGACCCAATAGTCGTCGGACATGTCGGCGGGTGGCCAACCTAGTCCCGAGGTCGTGGGGACGACCCTATAGTCGTCGGACATGACGGTGGCGGGCCAATCTAGTCCCGGGGTCGTGGGGATGACCCTATAATCGTTGGACATGACGGTGGCGGGCCAACCTAGTCCCGGGGTCGTAGGGACGACCCTATAGTCGTCGGACATGTTGGCGATTGGCCAACATTGGCCCGGGGTCGTCGGGACGATCCTATAGTCGTCGGACATGTCGGCGGCTGGCCAACCTACTCCCGGGGTCGTGGGGACGACCCTATAGTCGTCGGACATGTCGGCGGCTGGCCAACATTGGCCCGTGGTCGTGGGAACGATCCAATAGTCGTCGGACATGTCGGCGGCTGGCCAACTTTGGCCCGTGGTCGTAAGGACGACCCTATAGTCGTTGGACATGTCAGCGGCTGGCCAACTTTGGCCCGGTGTCGTGGGGACGACTCTATAGTCGTCGGACATGTCGGCGGCTGGCCAACCTAGACCCGGGGTCGTGGGGACGACCCTATTGTCGTCGGACATGTCGGCGGCTGGCAAACTTTGGCCCGTGGTCGTGGGGACGACCCAATAGTCGTCGGACATGTCGGCGGCTGGCCAACTTTGGCCCGTGGTCGTAAGGACGACCCTATAGTCGTTGGACATGTCAGCGGCTGGCCAACTTTGGCCCGTGGTCGTGGGAACGACCCTATAGTCGTCGGACAAGTCGGCGGCTGGCCAAATTTGGCCCGTGGTCGTGGGAACGACCCTATAGTCGTCTGACAAGTCGGCGGCTGGCCAATTTTGGCCCGTGGTCGTGGGGACGACCCTATAGTCGTCGGAAATGTCGGCGGCTGGCCAACCTAGACCCGTGGTCGTGGGAACGACCCTATAGTCGTCGGACAAGTCGGCGGCTGGCCAAATTTGGTCCGCGGTCGTGGGGACGACCCTATAATCATCGGAAATGTCGACGGCTGGCCAACTTTGGCCCGTGGTCGTAAAGACGACCCTATAGTCGTCGGACAAGACGATGGCGGGCCAATCTAGTCCCGGGGTCGTGGGGACGACCCTATAGTCGTCGGACATGTCGGCGGCTGGCCAACCTAGACCCGTGGTCGTGGGAACGACCCTATAGTCGTCGGACAAGCCGGCGGCTGGCCAAATTTGGTCCGTGGTCGTGGGGACGACCCTATAATCATCGGAAATGTCGACGGCTGGCCAACTTTGGCCCGTGGTCGTAAAGACGACCCTATAGTCGTCGGACAAGACGGTGGCGGGCCAATCTAGTCCCGGGGTCGTGGGGACGTCCCTATAGTCGTCGGAAAAGTCGGCGGCTGGCCAACTTTTGCCCAGGGTCGTGGGGACGACCCTATAGTCGTCGGACAAGTCGGCGGCGAGCCAACCTAGACCGGGGGTCGTGGGGACGAGCCTATAGTCGTCGGACATGTCGGCGGCTGGCCAACCTGGACCCGGGGTCGTGGGGACGACCCTATTGTCGTCGAGAATGACGGTGGCGGGCCAATCTAGTCTCGGGGTCGTGGGGACGACCCTACAGTCGTCGGTCATGTCGGCGGCTGACCAACTTTGGCCCGGGGTCGTGGGGGCGACCCTATAGTCGTCGGACATGTTGGCGGCTTGTCAGCCTAGTCCCGGGGTCGTGGGTACGACCCTACAGTCGTCGGACATTTCGGCGGCTTGCCAACCTTGGCCCGGGGTCGTGGGGACGACCCTATAGTCGTCGGACTTGACGGTGGCGGGCCAATCTAGTCCCGGGGTCGTGGGGACGACCCTATAGTCGTCGGACTTGTCGGTGGCGGGCCAATCTAGTCCGGGGGTCGTGGGGACGACCCTACAGTCGTCGGACATTTCGACGGCTTGCCAGCTTTGGCCCGGGGTCGTGGGGACGATCCAATAGTCGTCGGACATGTCGGCGGCTGGCCAACTTTGGCCCGTGGTCGTGGGGACGACCCAATAGTCGTCGGACATGTCGGCGGCTGGCCAACATTGGCCCGGGGTCGTCGGGACGACCCTATAGTCGTCGGACATGTCGGCGGCTGGCCAACTTTGGCCCGTGGTCGTGGGGACGACCCTATAGTCGTCGGACATTTCGGCGGCTTGCCAATTTTGGCCCGGGGTCGTGGGGACGACCCTATAGTCGTCGGACATTTCGGCGGCATGCCAACTTTGGCCCGGGGTCGTGGGGACGACCCTATAGTCGTTGGACATGACGGTGGCGGGACAAAATAGTCCCGGGGTCGTGGGTACGACCCTATAGTCGTCGGACTTGTCGGTGGCGGGCCAATCTAGTCCGGGGGTCGTGGGGACGACCCTACAGTCGTCGGACATTTCGGCGGCTTGCCAACTTTGGCCCGGGGTCGTGGGGACGACCCAATAGTCGTCGAAAATGTCGGCGGCTGGTCAACTTTGGCCCGTGGTCGTGGGGACGACCCTATAGTCGTTGGACATGTCAGCGGCTGGCCAACTTTGGCCCGGTGTCGTGGGGACGACCCAATAGTCGTCGGACATGTCGGCGGCTGGCCAACTTTGGCCCGTGGTCGTGGGGACGATCCGATAGTCGTTGGACATGACGGTGGCGGGCCATTCTAGTCCCGGGGTCGTGGGGACGACCCTATAGTCGTTGGACATGACGGTGGCGGGACAAAATAGTCCCGGGGTCGTGGGTACGACCCTATAGTCGTCGGACTTGTCGGTGGCGGGCCAATCTAGTCCGGGGGTCGTGGGGACGACCCTACAGTCGTCGGACATTTCGGCGGCTTGCCAACTTTGGCCCGGGGTCGTGGGGACGACCCAATAGTCGTCGAAAATGTCGGCGGCTGGTCAACTTTGGCCCGTGGTCGTGGGGACGACCCTATAGTCGTTGGACATGTCAGCGGCTGGCCAACTTTGGCCCGGTGTCGTGGGGACGACCCAATAGTCGTCGGACATGTCGGCGGCTGGCCAACTTTGGCCCGTGGTCGTGGGGACGATCCGATAGTCGTTGGACATGACGGTGGCGGGCCATTCTAGTCCCGGGGTCGTGGGGACGACCCTATAGTCGTCGGACTTGTCGGTGGCGGGCCAATCTAGTCCGGGGGTCGTGGGGACGACCCTACAGTCGTCGGACATTTCGGCGGCTTGCCAACTTTGGCCCGGGGTCGTGGGGACGACCCTATAGTCGTCGGACTTGACGTTGGCGGGCCAATCTAGTCCCGAGGTCGTGGGGACGACCCTATAGTCGTCGGACTTGACGGTGGCCGGCCAATCTAGTCCCGGGGTTGTGGGGACGACCCTACAGTCGTCGGACATTTCGGCGGCTTGCCAACTTTGGCCCGGGGTCGTGGGGACGACCCTATAGTCGTCGGACTTGACGGTGGCGGGCCAATCTAGTCCGGGGGTCGTGGGGACGACCCTACAGTCGTCGGACATTTCGGCGGCTTGCCAACTTTGGCCCGGGGTCGTGGGGACGACCCTATAGTCGTCGGACTTGACGGTGGCGGGCCAATCTAGTCCCGGGGTTGTGGGGACGACCCTACAGTCGTCGGACACTTCGGCGGCTTGCCAACATTGGCCCGGGGTCGTGGGGACGACCCTATAGTCGTCGGACTTGACGTTGAAGGGCCAATCTAGTCCCGAGGTCGTGGGGACGACCCTATAGTCGTCGGACTTGACGGTGGCCGGCCAATCTATTCCCGGGGTCGTGGGGACGACCCTACAGTCGTCGGACATTTCGGCGGCTTGCCAACTTTGGCCCGGGGTCGTGGGGACGACCCTATAGTCGTCGGACATGTCGGCGGCTGGCCAAAATTGGCCCGAGGTCGTGGGGGCGACCCTATAGTCGCCGGACATGTCGGCGGCTGGCCAACCTAGTCCCGAGGTCGTCGGACTGGACGGTGGCGGGCCAATCTAGTCCCGGGTTCGTGGGGACGATCCTACAGTCGTCGGACATTTCGGCGGCTTGCCAACTTTGGCCCGTGGTCGTGGGGACGACCCTATAGTCTTCGGACATGTCGGCGTTTTGCCATCTTTGGCCCGTGGTCGTGAAGACGACCCTATAGTCGTCGGAAATGACGGTGGCGGGACAATCTAGTCCCGGGGTCGTGGGGACGACCATATAGTCATCGGACATGTCGGCGGCTGGCCAACTTTGGCCCGTGGTCGTCGGACTTGACGGTGGCGGGCCAATCTAGTCCCGGGATCGTGGGGACGACCCTATAGTCGTCGGACATGTCGGCGGCTGGCCTACTTTGGCCCGGTGTCTTGGGGACGACTCTATAGTCGTCGGACATGTCGGCGGCTGGCCAACCTAGACCCGGGGTCGTGGGGACGACCCTATAGCCCTCGGACAAGTCGGCGGCTGGCCAACTTTGGCCCGTGGTCGTTGGAACGACCCTATAGTCGTCGGACAAGTCGGCGGCTGGCCAAATTTGGCCCGTGGTCGTGGGAACGACCCTATAGTCGTCTGACAAGTCGGCGGCTGGCCAATTTTGGCCCGTGGTCGTGGGGACGACCCTATAGTCGTCGGAAATGTCGGCGGCTGGCCAACCTAGACCCGTGGTCGTGGGAACGACCCTATAGTCGTCGGACAAGTCGGCGGCTGGCCAAATTTGGTCCGCGGTCGTGGGGACGACCCTATAATCATCGGAAATGTCGACGGCCGGCCAACTTTGGCCCGTGGTCGTAAAGACGACCCTATAGTCGTCGGACAAGACGATGGCGGGCCAATCTAGTCCCGGGGTCGTGGGGACGACCCTATAGTCGTCGGACATGTCGGCGGCTGGCCAACCTAGACCCGTGGTCGTGGAAACGACCCTATAGTCGTCGGACAAGCCGGCGGCTGGCCAAATTTGGTCCGTGGTCGTGGGGACGACCCTATAATCATCGGAAATGTCGACGGCTGGCCAACTTTGGCCCGTGGTCGTAAAGACGACCCTATAGTCGTCGGACAAGACGGTGGCGGGCCAATCTAGTCCCGGGGTCGTGGGGACGACCCTATAGTCGTCGGAAAAGTCGGCGGCTGGCCAACTTTTGCCCGGGGTCGTGGGGACGACCCTATAGTCGTCGGACAAGTCGGCGGCGAGCCAACCTAGACCGGGGGTCGTGGGGACGAGCCTATAGTCGTCGGACATGTCGGCGGCTGGCCAACCTGGACCCGGGGTCGTGGGGACGACCCTATTGTCGTCGAGAATGACGGTGGCGGGCCAATCTAGTCTCGGGGTCGTGGGGACGACCCTACAGTCGTCGGTCATGTCGGCGGCTGGCCAACTTTGGCCCGGGGTCGTGGGGGCGACCCTATAGTCGTCGGACATGTTGGCGGCTTGTCAGCCTAGTCCCGGGGTCGTGGGTACGACCCTACAGTCGTCGGACATTTCGGCGGCTTGCCAACCATGGCCCGGGGTCGTGGGGACGACCCTATAGTCGTCGGACTTGACGGTGGCGGGCCAATCTAGTCCCGAGGTCCTGGGGACGACCCTATAGTCGTCGGACTTGACGGTGGCGGGCCAATCTAGTCCCGGGGTCGTGGGGACGACCCTACAGTTGTCGGACATTTCGGCGGCTGGCCAAATTTGGCCCGGGGTCGTGGGGACGACCCTATAGTCGTCGGACATGACGGTGGCGGGCCAATCTAGTCCCGGGGTCGTGGGGACGACCCTATAGTCGTCGGACATGTCGGCGGCTGGCCAACTTTGGCCCGTGGTCGTGGGGACGATCCAATAGTCGTCGGACATGTCGGCGGCTGGCCAACTTTGGCGCGTGGTCGTGGGGACGATTCGATTGTCGTCGGACATGTCGGCGGCTGGCCAACCTAGACCCGGGGTCGTGGGAACGACCCTATTGTCGTCGGACAAGGCGGTGGCGGGCCAATCTAGTCCGGGGGTCGTGGGGACGACCCTATAGTCGTCGGACTTGTCGGTGGCGGGCCAATCTAGTCCGGGGGTCGTGGGGACGACCCTACAGTCGTCGGACATTTCGGCGGCTTGCCAACTTTGGCCCGGGGTCGTGGGGACGACCCTATAATCGTCGGACTTGACGGTGGCGGGCCAATCTAGTCCCGGGGTTATGGGGACGACCCTACAGTCGTCGGACATTTCGGCGGCTTGCCAACTTTGGCCCGGGGTCGTGGGGACGACCCTATAGTCGTCGGACTTGACGTTGGCGGGCCAATCTAGTCCCGAGGTCGTGGGGACGACCCTATAGTCGTCGGACTTGACGGTGGCCGGCCAATCTATTCCCGGGGTCGTGGGGACGACCCTACAGTCGTCGGACATTTCGGCGGCCTGCCAACTTTGGCCCGGGGTCGTGGGGACGACCCTATAGTCGCCGGACATGTCGGCGGCTGGCCAAAATTGGCCCGAGGTCGTGGGGGCGACCCTATAGTCGTCGGACATGTCGGCGGCTGGCCAACCTAGACCCGGGGTCGTGGGGACGACCCTATTGTCGTCGGACATGACGGTGGCGGGCCAATCAAGTCCCGGGGTCGTGGGGACGACCCTATAGTCGTCGGACAAGTCGGCGGCGGGCCAAGCTTTTCCCGGGGTCGTGGGGACGACCCTATAATCGTCGGACATGTCGGGGATTGGCCAACTTTAGCCCGTGGTCGTGGGGACGACACTATAGCCGTCGGATTTGACGGTGGCGGGCCAATCTAGACCCTGGGTCTTGGGGACGACCCAACAGTCGTCGGACATTTCGGCAGCTTGCCAACTTTGGCCCGTGGTCGTGGGGACGACCCTATTGTCGTCGGACATGACGGTGGCGGGCCAATCTAGTCCCGGGGTCGTGGGGACGACCCTATAGTCGTCGGACATGTCGGTGGCGGGCCAATCTAGTACCGGGGTCGTGGGGACGACCCTATACTCTTTGGACACGTCGGCGGCGGGCCAACTTTGGCCCGTGGTCGTAGGGACGACCCTACAGTCGTCGGACAAGTCGGCGGCGAGCCAACTTTGGGCCGGGCTCGTCGGGACGACCATATAGTGGTCGGACATGTCGGCGGCGAGCCAACCTAGCCCCGGGGTCGTGGGGACGACCCTATAATGGTCGGACAAGTCGGCGGCAGGCCAACCTAGCCCCGGGGTCGTGGGGACGACCCAATAGTCTTCGGACAAGTCGGCGGCTGGCCAACTTTGGCCCGTGGTCGTGGGGACGACCCTATAGTCGTCGGACAAATCGGCGGCTGACCAACTTTGGCCCGGGGTCGTGGGGACGACCCTATAGTCGTCGGACTTGACTGTGGCGGGCCAATCTAGTCCCGGGGTCGGGGGGACGACCCTATAGTCGTCGGACTTGACGGTGGCGGGCCAATCTAGTCCCGGGGTCGTGGGGACGACCCTATAGTCGTCGGACATGACGGTGGCGGGTCAGTCTAGTCCCGGGTTGTGGGGACGACCCTATAGTCGTCGGACATGTCGGCGGCTGGCCAACTTTGGCCCCGTGGTCGTGGGGACGACCCTATAGTCGTCGGACAAGACGGCGGCTGGACATCCTTGGCTCACGGTCGTGGGGACGACCCTATAGTCGTCGGACATTTCGGCGGCTTGTCAACCTAGTCCCGGGGTCGTGGGGACGACCCTATAGTCGTTGGACATGACGGTGGCGGGCCAATCTAGTCCCGGGGTCGTGGGTACGAACCTATAGTCGTCGCACAAATCGGCGGCGGGCCAACCTTGTCCCGGGGTCGTGGGGACGACCGTATAGTCCTCGGACATGACGGTGGCGGGCCAATCTAGTCCCGGGGTCGTGGGGACGACCCTATAGTCGTCGGACAAGACGGTGGCGGGCCAATCTAGTCCCGGGGTCGTAGAGACGACCCTATAGTCGTCGGACATGTCGGCGATTGGCCAACATTGGCCCGGGGTCGTGGGGACGACCCTATAGTCGTCGGACATTTCGGCGGCTGTCCAACTTTGGCCCGGTGTCGTGGGGACGACCCTATAGTCGTCGGACAAGTCGGCGGCGGGCCAACCTTGTCCCGGGGTCGTGGGGACGACCGTATAGTCGTCGGACATGACGGTGGCGGGCCAATCTAGTCCCGGGGTCGTGGGGACGACCCTATAGTCATCGGACAAGACGGCGGCTGGACATCTTTGGCCCGCGGTCGTGGGGACGACCCTATAGTCGTCGGACAAGTCGGCGGCGGGCCAACCTTGTCCCGGGGTCGTGGGGACGACCCTATAGTCGTCGGACATTTCGGCGGCATGCCAACTTTGGCCCGGGGTCGTGGGGACGACCCTATAGTCGTTGGACATGACGGTGGCGGGTCAATCTAGTCCCGGGGTCGTAGGGACGACCCTATAGTCGTCGGACTTGTCGGTGGCGGGCCAATCTAGTCCGGGGGTCGTGGGGACGACCCTACAGTCGTCGGACATTTCGGCGGCTTGCCAACTTTGGCCCGGGGTCGTGGGGACGACCCTATAGTCGTCGGACTTGACGTTGGCGGGCCAATCTAGTCCCGAGGTCGTGGGGACGACCCTATAGTCGTCGGACTTGACGGTGGCCGGCCAATCTATTCCCGGGGTCGTGGGGACGACCCTACAGTCGTCGGACATTTCGGCGGCCTGCCAACTTTGGCCCGGGGTCGTGGGGACGACCCTATAGTCGCCGGACATGTCGGCGGCTGGCCAAAATTGGCCCGAGGTCGTGGGGGCGACCCTATAGTCGTCGGACATGTCGGCGGCTGGCCAACCTAGACCCGGGGTCGTGGGGACGACCCTATTGTCGTCGGACATGACGGTGGCGGGCCAATCAAGTCCCGGGGTCGTGGGGACGACCCTATAGTCGTCGGACAAGTCGGCGGCGGGCCAAGCTTGTCCCGGGGTCGTGGGGACGACCCTATAATCGTCGGACATGTCGGGGATTGGCCAACTTTAGCCCGTGGTCGTGGGGACGACACTATAGCCGTCGGATTTGACGGTGGCGGGCCAATCTAGACCCTGGGTCGTGGGGACGACCCTATAGTCGTCGGACATGACGGTGGCGGGCCAATCTAGTCCCGGGGTCGTGGGGACGACCCTATAGTCGTCGGACAAGACGGCGGCTGGATATCCTTGGCTCGCGGTCGTGGGGACGACCCTATAGTCGTCGGACATTTCGGCGGCTTGCCAACTTTGGCCCGGGGTCGTGGGGACGACCCTATAGTCGTCGGACATTTCGGCGGCATGCCAACTTTGGCCCGGGGTCGTGGGGACGACCCTATAGTCGTTGGACATGACGGTGGCGGGCCAATCTAGTCCTGGGGTCGTAGGGACGACCCTATAGTCGTCGGATATGTCGGCGATTGGCCAACATTGGCCCGGGGTCGTGGGGACGACCCTATAGTCGTCGGACATGTCGGCGGCTGGCCAACCTAGTCCCGAGGTCGTGGGGACGACCCTATAGTCGTCGGACTTCACGGTGGCGGGCCAATCTAGTCCCGGGGTCGTGGGGACGACCCTACAGTCGTCGGACATTTCGGCGGCTGGCCAACTTTGGCCCGTGGTCGTGGGGACGACCCTATAGTCGTTGGACATGTCAGCGGCTGGCCAACTTTGGCCCGGTGTCGTGGGGACGACTCTATAGTCGTCCGACATGTCGGCGGCTGGCCAACCTAGACCCGGGGTCGTGGGGACGACCCTATTGTCGTCGGACATGACGGTGGCGGGCCAATCTATTCCCGGGGTCGTACGGACGACCCTATAGTCGTCTGACATGTTGGCGATTGGCCAACATTGGCCCGGGGTCGTGGGGACGACTCTATAGTCTTCGGACATGTTGGCGGCTTGTCAGCCTAGTCCCGGGGTCGTGGGTACGACCCTATAGTCGTCGGACAAGTCGGCGGCGGGCCAACCTTGTCCCGGGGTCGTGGGGACGACCGTATAGTCGTCGGACATGACGGTGGCGGGCCAATCTAGTCCCGGGGTCGTGGGGACGACCCTATAGTCGTCGGACAAGACGGCGGCTGGACATCTTTGGCCCGCGGTCGTGGGGACGACCCTATAGTCGTCGGACATTTCGGCGGCATGCCAACTTTGGCCCGGGGTTGTGGGGACGACCCTATAGTCGTCGGACATTTCGGCGGCTTGCCTACTTTGGCCCGGGGTCGTGGGGACGACCCTATAGTCGTCGGACATGTCGGCGGCTGGCCGACCTAGTCCCGAGGTCGTGGGGACGACCGTATAGTCGTCGGATATGTTTGCGGCTTGTCAACCTAGTCCCGGGGTCGTGGGGACGACCCTATAGTCGTTGGACATGACGGTGGCGGGCCAATCTAGTCCCGGGGTCGTGGGGACGACCCTATAGTCGTCGGACATGACGGTGGCGGGCCATTCTAGTCCCGAGGTCGTGGGGACGACCCTATAGTCGTCGGGCATGTCGGCGGCTGGCCAACTTTGGCCCGTGGGCGTGGGGACGATCCAATAGTCGTCGGACATGTCGGCGGCTGGCTAACTTTGGCCCGGTGTCGTGGGGACGACCCTATAGTCGTCGGACATGTTGGCAATTGGCCAACATTGGCCCGGGGTCGTGGGGACGACTCTATAGTCGTCGGACATGTTGGCGGCTTGTCAGCCTAGTCCCGGGGTCGTGGGTACGACCCTATAGTCGTCGGACAAGACGGCGGCTGGACATCCTTGGCTCGCGGTCGTGGGGACGACCCTATAGTCGTCGGACATTTCGGCGGCTTGTCAACCTAGTCCCGGGGTCGTGGGGACGACCCTATAGTCGTTGGACATGACGGTGGCGGGCCAATCTAGTCCCGGGGTCGTGGGTACGAACCTATAGTCGTCGGACAAGTCGGCGGCGGGCCAACCTTGTCCCGGGGTCGTGGGGACGACCGTATAGTCGTCGGACATGACGGTGGCGGGCCAATCTAGTCCCGGGGTCGTGGGTACGACCCTATAGTCGTCGGACAAGTCGGCGGCGGGCCAACCTTGTCCCGGGGTCGTGGGGACGACCCTATAGTCGTCGGACATTTCGGCGGCATGCCAACTTTGGCCCGGGGTTGTGGGGACGACCCTATAGTCGTCGGACATTTCGGCGGCTTGCCTACTTTGGCCCGGGGTCGTGGGGACGACCCTATAGTCGTCGGACATGTCGGCGGCTGGCCGACCTAGTCCCGAGGTCGTGGGGACGACCGTATAGTCGTCGGATATGTTTGCGGCTTGTCAACCTAGTCCCGGGGTCGTGGGGACGACCCTATAGTCGTTGGACATGACGGTGGCGGGCCAATCTAGTCCCGGGGTCGTGGGGACGACCCTATAGTCGTCGGACATGACGGTGGCGGGCCATTCTAGTCCCGAGGTCGTGGGGACGACCCTATAGTCGTCGGGCATGTCGGCGGCTGGCCAACTTTGGCCCGTGGGCGTGGGGACGATCCAATAGTCGTCGGACATGTCGGCGGCTGGCTAACTTTGGCCCGGTGTCGTGGGGACGACCCTATAGTCGTCGGACATGTTGGCAATTGGCCAACATTGGCCCGGGGTCGTGGGGACGACTCTATAGTCGTCGGACATGTTGGCGGCTTGTCAGCCTAGTCCCGGGGTCGTGGGTACGACCCTATAGTCGTCGGACAAGACGGCGGCTGGACATCCTTGGCTCGCGGTCGTGGGGACGACCCTATAGTCGTCGGACATTTCGGCGGCTTGACAACCTAGCCCCGGGGTCGTGGGGACGACCCTATAGTCGTTGGACATGACGGTGGCGGGCCAATCTAGTCCCGGGGTCGTGGGTACGAACCTATAGTCGTCGGACAAGTCGGCGGCGGGCCAACCTTGTCCCGGGGTCGTGGGGACGACCGTATAGTCGTCGGACATGACGGTGGCGGGCCAATCTAGTCCCGGGGTCGTGGGTACGACCCTATAGTCGTCGGACAAGTCGGCGGCGGGCCAACTTTGTCCCGGGGTCGTGGGGACGACCCTATAGTCGTTGGACATGACGGTGGCGGGCCAATCTAGTCCCGGGGTCGTGGGGACGACCCTATAGTCGTCGGACATGTCGGCGGCTGGCCGACCTAGTCCCGAGGTCGTGGGGACGACCGTATAGTCGTCGGATATGTTTGCGGCTTGTCAACCTAGTCCCGGGGTCGTGGGGACGACCCTATAGTCGTTGGACATGACGGTGGCGGGCCAATCTAGTCCCGGGGTCGTGGGGACGACCCTATAGTCGTCGGACATGACGGTGGCGGGCCATTCTAGTCCCGAGGTCGTGGGGACGACCCTATAGTCGTCGGGCATGTCGGCGGCTGGCCAACTTTGGCCCGTGGGCGTGGGGACGATCCAATAGTCGTCGGACATGTCGGCGGCTGGCTAACTTTGGCCCGGTGTCGTGGCGACGACCCTATAGTCGTCGGACATGTTGGCAATTGGCCAACATTGGCCCGGGGTCGTGGGGACGACTCTATAGTCGTCGGACATGTTGGCGGCTTGTCAGCCTAGTCCCGGGGTCGTGGGTACGACCCTATAGTCGTCGGACAAGACGGCGGCTGGACATCCTTGGCTCGCGGTCGTGGGGACGACCCTATAGTCGTCGGACATTTCGGCGGCTTGTCAACCTAGTCCCGGGGTCGTGGGGACGACCCTATAGTCGTTGGACATGATGGTGGCGGGCCAATCTAGTCCCGGGGTCGTGGGTACAAACCTATAGTCGTCGGACAAGTCGGCGGCGGGCCAACCTTGTCCCGGGGTCGTGGGGACGACCGTATAGTCGTCGGACATGACGGTGGCGGGCCAATCTAATCCCGGGGTCGTGGGTACGACCCTATAGTCGTCGGACAAGTCGGCGGCGGGCCAACCTTGTCCCGGGGTCGTGGGGACGACCGTATAGTCGTCGGACATGACGGTGGCGGGCCAATCTAGTCCCGGGGTCGTGGGTACGACCCTATAGTCGTCGGACAAGTCGGCGGCGGGCCAACTTTGTCCCGGGGTCGTGGGGACGACCCTATAGTCGTTGGACATGACGGTGGCGGGCCAATCTAGTCCCGGGGTCGTGGGGACGATCCAATAGTCGTCGGACATGTCGGCGGCTGGCTAACTTTGGCCCGGTGTCGTGGGGACGACCCTATAGTCGTCGGACATGTTGGCAATTGGCCAACATTGGCCCGGGGTCGTGGGGACGACTCTATAGTCGTCGGACATGTTGGCGGCTTGTCAGCCTAGTCCCGGGGTCGTGGGAACGACCCTATAGTCGTCGGACAAGTCGGCGGCTGGCCAACTTTGGCCCGTGGTCGTGGGAACGACCCTATAGTCGTCGGACAAGTCGGCGGCTGGCCAAATTTGGTCCGTGGTCGTGGGGACGACCCTATAGTCATCGGAAATGTCGACGGCTGGCCAACTTTGGCCCGTGGTCGTAAAGACGACCCTATAGTCGTCGGACAAGACGGTGGCGGGCCAATCTAGTCCCGGGGTCGTGGGGACGATCCAATAGTCGTCGGACATGTCGGCGGCTGGCCAACTTTGACCCGTGGTCGTGGGGACGACCCAGTAGTCGTCGGACATGTCGGCGGCTGGCCAACCTAGTCCCGAGGTCGTCGGACTTGACGGTGGCGGGCCAATCTAGTCCCGGGGTCGTGGGGACGACCCTGCAGTCGTCGGACATGTCGGCGGCTGGTCAATCTAGTCCCGGGGTCGTGGGGACGACTCTATAGTCGTCGGACATGTCGGCGGCTGGCCAACTTTGGCCCGTGGTCGTGGGGACGATCCAATAGTCGTCGGACATGTCGGCGGCTGGCTAACTTTGGCCCGGTGTCGTGGGGACGACCCTATAGTCGTCGGACATGTTGGCAATTGGCCAACATTGGCCCGGGGTCGTGGGGACGACTCTATAGTCGTCGGACATGTTGGCGGCTTGTCAGCCTAGTCCCGGGGTCGTGGGAACGACCCTATAGTCGTCGGACAAGTCGGCGGCTGGCCAACTTTGGCCCGTGGTCGTGGGAACGACCCTATAGTCGTCGGACAAGTCGGCGGCTGGCCAAATTTGCTCCGTGGTCGTGGGGACGACCCTATAGTCATCGGAAATGTCGACGGCTGGCCAACTTTGGCCCGTGGTCGTAAAGACGACCCTATAGTCGTCGGACAAGACGGTGGCGGGCCAATCTAGTCCCGGGGTCGTGGGGACGATCCAATAGTCGTCGGACATGTCGGCGGCTGGCCAACTTTGACCCGTGGTCGTGGGGACGACCCAGTAGTCGTCGGACATGTCGGCGGCTGGCCAACCTAGTCCCGAGGTCGTCGGACTTGACGGTGGCGGGCCAATCTAGTCCCGGGGTCGTGGGGACGACCCTGCAGTCGTCGGACATGTCGGCGGCTGGTCAATCTAGTCCCGGGGTCGTGGGGACGACTCTATAGTCGTCGGACATGTCGGCGGCTGGCCAACTTTGGCCCGTGGTCGTGGGGACGATCCAATAGTCGTCGGACATGTCGGCGGCTGGCCAACTTTGGCCCGTGGTCGTGGGGACGATCCGATAGTCGTCGGACATGTCGGCGGCTGGCCAACTTTGGCCCGTGGTCGTGGGGACGACCCTATAGTCTTCGGACATGACGGTAGCGGGCCAATCTAGACCGGAGGACGTGGGGACGACCCTATAGTCGTCGGACATTTCGGCGGCTGTCCAACTTTGGCCCGGTGTCGTGGGGACGACCCTATAGTCGTCGGACAAGTCGGCCGCGGGCCAACCTTGTCCCGGGGTCGTGGGGACGACCGTATAGTCGTCGGACATGACGGTGGCGGGCCAATCTAGTCCCGGGGTCGTGGGGACGACCCTATAGTCATCGGACAAGACGGCGGCTGGACATCTTTGGCCCGCGGTCGTGGGGACGACCCTATAGTCGTCGGACATTTCGGCGGCTTGTCAACCTAGTCCCGGGGTCGTGGGGACGACCCTATAGTCGTTGGACATGACAGTGGCGGGCCAATCTAGTCCCGGGGTCGTGGGTACGACCCTATAGTCGTCGGACAAGACGGCGGCTGGACATCCTTGGATCACGGTCGTGGGGACGACCCTATAGTCGTCGGACATTTCGGCGGCTTGTCAACCTAGTCCCGGGGTCGTGGGGACGACCCTATAGTCGTTGGACATGACGGTGGCGGGCCAATCTAGTCCCGGGGTCGTGGGTACGAACCTATAGTCGTCGGACAAGTCGGCGGCGGGCCAACCTTGTCCCGGGGTCGTGGGGACGACCGTATAGTCTTCGGACATGACGGTGGCGGGCCAATCTAGTCCCGGGGTCGTGGGGACGACCCTATAGTCGTCGGACAAGACGGCGGCTGGACATCTTTGGCCCGCGGTCGTGGGGACGACCCTATAGTCGTTGGACATGACGGTGGCGGGCCAATCTAGTCCCGGGGTCGTAGGGACGACCCTATAGTCGTCGGACATGTCGGCGATTGGCCAACATTGGCCCGGGGTCGTGGGGACGACCCTATAGTCGACGGACATGTCGGCGGCTGGCCAACTTTGGCCCGTGGTCGTGGAGACGATCCTATAGTCGTCGGACTTGACGGTGGCGGGCCAATCTAGTCCCGGGGTTGTGGGGACGACCCTATAGTCGTCGGACATTTCGGCGGCTTGCCAACTTTGGCGCGGGGTCGTGGGGACGACTCTATAGTCGTCGGACATGTTGGCGGCTTGTCAGCCTAGACCCGGGGTCGTGGGTACGACCCTATAGTCGTCGGACAAGTCGGCGGCGGGCCAACCTTGTCCCGGGGTCGTGGGGACGACCGTATAGTCGTCGGACATGACGGTGGCGGGCCAATCTAGTCCCGGGGTCGTGGGGACGACCCTATAGTCGTCGGACAAGACGGCGGCTGGACATCTTTGGCCCGCGGTCGTGGGGACGACCCTATAGTCGTCGGACATTTCGGCGGCATGCCAACTTTGGCCCGGGGTTGTGGGGACGACCCTATAGTCGTCGGACATTTCGGCGGCTTGCCTACTTTGGCCCGGGGTCGTGGGGACGACCCTATAGTCGTCGGACATGTCAGCGGCTGGCCGACCTAGGCCCGAGGTCGTGGGGACGACCGTATAGTCGTCGGATATGTTTGCGGCTTGTCAACCTAGTCCCGGGGTCGTGGGGACGACCCTATAGTCGTCGGACAAGTCGGCGGCGGGCCAACTTTGTCCCGGGGTCGTGGGGACGACCCTATAGTCGTTGGACATGACGGTGGCGGGCCAATCTAGTCCCGGGGTCGTGGGGACGATCCAATAGTCGTCGGACATGTCGGCGGCTGGCTAACTTTGGCCCGGTGTCGTGGGGACGACCCTATAGTCGTCGGACATGTTGGCAATTGGCCAACATTGGCCCGGGGTCGTGGGGACGACTCTATAGTCGTCGGACATGTTGGCGGCTTGTCAGCCTAGTCCCGGGGTCGTGGGAACGACCCTATAGTCGTCGGACAAGTCGGCGGCTGGCCAACTTTGGCCCGTGGTCGTGGGAACGACCCTATAGTCGTCGGACAAGTCGGCGGCTGGCCAAATTTGGTCCGTGGTCGTGGGGACGACCCTATAGTCATCGGAAATGTCGACGGCTGGCCAACTTTGGCCCGTGGTCGTAAAGACGACCCTATAGTCGTCGGACAAGACGGTGGCGGGCCAATCTAGTCCCGGGGTCGTGGGGACGACCCTATAGTCGTCGGTCAAGACGGCGACTGGATATCCTTGGCTCGCGGTCGTGGGGACGACCCTATAGTCGTCGGACATTTCGGCGGCATGCCAACTTTGGCCCGGGGTCGTGGGGACGACCCCATAGTCGTTGGACATGACGGTGGCGGGCCAATCTAGTCCCGGGGTCGTAGGGACGACCCTATAGTCGTCGGACATGTCGGCGATTGGCCAACATTGGCCCGGGGTCGTGGGGACGACCCTATAGTCGTCGGACATGTCGGCGGCTGGCCAACCTAGTCCCGAGGTCGTGGGGACGACCCTATAGTCGTCGGACTTCACGGTGGCGGGCCAATCTAGTCCCGGGGTCGTGGGGACGACCCTATAGTCGTCGGACATGACGGTGGCGGACCAATCTAGTCCCGGGGTCGTGGGGACGACCCTATAGTCGTCGGACATGTCGGCGGCTGGCCAACTTTGGCCCGTGGTCGTGGGGACGATCCAATAGTCGTCGGACATGTCGGCGGCTGGCTAACTATGGCCCGGTGTCGTGGGGACGACCCTATAGTTGTCGGACATGTTGGCGATTGGCCAACATTGGCCCGGGGTCGTGGGGACGACTCTATAGTCGTCGGACATGTTGGCGGCTTGTCAGCCTAGACCCGGGGTCGTGGGTACGACCCTATAGTCGTCGGACAAGTCGGCGGCTGGCCAACCTTGTCCCGGGGTCGTGGGGACGACCCTATAGTCGTCGGACATGACGGTGGCGGGCCAATCTAGCCCCGGGGTCGTGGGGACGACCCTATAGTCGTCGGACAAGACGGCGGCTGTCCAACTTTGGCCCGGTGTCGTGGGGACGACCCTATAGTCGTCGGACAAGTCGGCGGCGGGCCAACCTTGTCCCGGGGTCGTGGGGACGACCGTATAGTCGTCGGACATGACGGTGGCGGGCCAATCTAGTCCCGGGGTCGTGGGGACGACCCTATAGTCATCGGACAAGACGGCGGCTGGACATCTTTGGCCCGCGGTCGTGGGGACGACCCTATAGTCGTCGGACAAGTCGGCGGCGGGCCAACCTTGTCCCGGTGTCGTGGGGACGACCCTATAGTCGTCGGACATGACGGTGGCGGACCAATCTAGTCCCGGGGTCGTGGGGACGACCCTATAGTCGTCGGACATGTCGGCGGGTGGCCAACTTTGGCCCGTGGTCGTGGGGACGATCCAATAGTCGTCGGACATGTCGGCGGCTGGCTAACTTTGGCCCGGTGTCGTGGGGACGACCCTATAGTCGTCGGACATGTTGGCGATTGGCCAACATTGGCCCGGGGTCGTGGGGACGACTCTATAGTCGTCGGACATGACGGTGGCGGGCCAGTCTAGTCCCGGGGTCGTGGGGACGACCCTATAGTCGTCGGGCACGTCGGCGGCTGGCCAACTTTGGCCCGTGGTCGTGGGGACGATCCAATAGTCGTCGGACATGTCGGCGGCTGGCTAACATTGGCCCGGTGTCATGGGGACGACCCTATAGTCGTCGGACATGTTGGCAATTGGCCAACATTGGCCCGGGGTCGTGGGGACGACTCTATAGTCGTCGGACATGTTGGCGGCTTGTCAGCCTAGTCCCGGGGTCGTGGGGACGACCCTATAGTCGTCGGACAAGACGGCGGCTGGACATCCTTGGCTCGCGGTCGTGGGGACGACCCTATAGTCGTCGGACATTTCGGCGGCTTGTCAACCTAGTCCCGGGGTCGTGGGGACGACCCTATAGTCGTCGGACATTTCGGCGGCTTGTCAACCTAGTCCCGGGGTCGTGGGGACGACCCTATAGTCGTCGGACATGACGGTGGCGGACCAATCTAGTCCCGGGGTCGTGGGGACGACCCTATAGTCGTCGGGCACGTCGGCGGCTGGCCAACTTTGGCCCGTGGTCGTGGGGACGATCCAATAGTCGTCGGACATGTCGGCGGCTGGCTAACTTTGGCCCGGTGTCGTGGGGACGACCCTATAGTCGTCGGACATGTTGGCAATTGGCCAACATTGGCCCGGGGTCGTGGGGACGACTCTATAGTCGTCGGACATGTTGGCGGCTTTTCAGCCTAGTCCCGGGGTCGTGGGGACGACCCTATAGTCGTCGGACAAGACGGCGGCTGGACATCCTTGGCTCGCGGTCGTGGGGACGACCCTATAGTCGTCGGACATTTCGGCGGCTTGTCAACCTAGTCCCGGGGTCGTGGGGACGACCCTATAGTCGTTGGACATGACGGTGGCGGGCCAATCTAGTCCCGGGGTCGTGGGTACGAACCTATATTCGTCGGACAAGTCGGCGGCGGGCCAACCTTGTCCCGGGGTCGTGGGGACGACCGTATAGTCGTCGGACATGACGGTGGCGGGCCAATCTAGTCCCGGGGTCGTGGGTACGACCCTATAGTCGTCGGACAAGTCGGCGGCGGGCCAACTTTGGCCCCGTGGTCGTGGGGACGACCCTATAGTCGTCGGACATGTCGGCGGCTGGCCAACTTTGGCCCGGGGACGTGGGGACGACCCTATAGTCTGCGGACAAGTCGGCGGCTGGCCAAATTTGGCCCGTGGTCGTGGGGACGAACCTATAGTCGTCGGACATGACGTTGTCGGGCCAATCTAGTCCCGGGATCGTGGGGACGACCCTATAGTCGTCGGACATGACGGTGTCGGGCCAATCTAGTCCGGGGATCGTGGGGACGACCCTATAGTCGTCGGACATGTTGGCGGCTGGCCAGCTTTGGCCCATGGTCGTGGGGACGATCCGATAGTCGTCGGACGTGACGGTGGCTAGCCAATCTAGTCCCGGGGACGTGGGGACGACCCTATAGTCGTCGGACATGTCGGCGGCTGGCCTACTTTGGCCCGGTGTAGTGGGGACGACTCTATAGTGGTCGGACATGTCGGTGGCGAGCCAATCTAGTCCCGGGGTCGTGGGGACGACCCTATAGTCCTCGGACAAGTCGGCGGCTGGCCAACTTTGGCCCAGGGTTGTGGGGACGACCCTATAGTCGCCGGACATGTTGGCGGCAGGTCAACCTAGTCCCGGGGTCGTGGGGACGACCCTATAGTCTTCGGACAAGTCGACGGCGGGCCAAGCTAGTCCGGGGGTCGTGGGGACGACCCTATAGTCGGCGGACTTGACGGTGTCGGGCCAATCTAGTCTCGGGGTTGTGGGGACGACCCTATAGTCGTCGGACATGTCGGCGGCTTGCCAAATTTGCCCGGGGTCGTGGGGACGACCCTATAGTCGTCGGATAAGTCGGCGGCAAGCCAACCTAGTCCCGGGGTCGTGGGGACGACCCTATAGTCGTCGGACAAGTCGGAGGCTGGCCAACTTTGGCCCGTGGTCGTGGGGACGACCCTATAGTCGTCGGACAAATCGGCGGCTGGCCAACTTTGGCCCGGGGTCGTGGGGACGACGCTATTGTCGTCGGACAAGTCGGCGGTGAGCCAACCTAGTCCAGGGGTCGTGGGGGCGACCCTATAGTCGTCGGACATGCCGGCGGCTTGCCAACTTTGGACCGGGGTCGTGGGGACGACCCTGTAGTCGTCGGACATGACGGTGGCGGGCCAATCTAGTCCTGGGGTCGTGGGGACGACCCTATAGTCGTCGGACATGACGGTGGCGGGCCAGTCTAGTCCCGGGTCGTGGGGACGACCCTATAGTCGTCGGACATGTCGGCGGCTGGCCAACTTTGGCCCGGAGTCGTGGGGACGACCCTATAGTCGTCGGAAATGACGGTGGCGGGCCAATCTATTCCCGGGGTCGTGGGGACGACCCTGTAGTCGTCGGACATGTCGCCGGCTGGCCAACTTTGGCCTGTGGTCGTGGGGACGACCCTATAGTCGTCGGACATGACGGTGGCGGGCCAATCTAGTCCTGGGGTCGTGGGGACGACCCTATAGTCGTCGGACATGACGGTGGCGGGCCAATCTAGTCCCGGGGTCGTGGGGACGACCCTATAGTCGTCGGACAAGTCGGCGGCTGGCCAACCTAGACCCGGGGTCGTGGGGATGACCCTATAGTCGTCGGACATGACGGTGGCGGGCCAGTCTAGTCCCGGGTCGTGGGGACGACCCTATAGTCGTCGGACATGACGGTGGCGGGCCAGTCTAGTCCCGGGTCGTGGGGACGACCCTATAGTCGTCGGACATGTCGGCGGCTGGCCAACTTTGGCCCGGAGTCGTGGGGACGACCCTATAGTCGTCGGAAATGACGGTGGCGGGCCAGTCTAGTCCCGGGTCGTGGGGACGACCCTATAGTCGTCGGAAATGTCGGCGGCTGGCCAACTTTGGCCCGTGGTCGTAAAGACGACCCTATTGTCGTCGGACAAGACGGTGGTGGGCCAATCTAGTCCCGGCGTCGTGGGGACGACCCTATACTCGTCGGACAAGTCGGCGGCTGGCCAACTTTTGCCCGGGGTCGTGGGGACGACCCTATAATCGTCGGACATGACGGTGGCGGGCCAATCTAGTCCCGGGGTCGTGGGGACGACCCTATAATCGTTGGACATGACGGTGGCGGGCCAATATAGTCCCGGGGTCGTAGGGACGACCCTATAGTCGTCGGACAAGTCAGCGGCTGGCCAACTTTGGCCCCGTGGTCGTGGGGACGACCCTATAGTCGTCGGACATGTCGGCGGCTGGCCAACTTTGGCCCGGTGTAGTGGGGACGACTCTATACTGGTCGGACATGTCGGTGGCGAGCCAATCTATTCCCGTGGTCGTGGGGACGACCCTATAGTCGTCGGACATTTCGGCGGCTTGTCAACCTAGTCCCGGGGTCGTGGGGACGACCCTATAGTCGTCGGACATGACGGTGGCGGACCAATCTAGTCCCGGGGTCGTGGGGACGACCCTATAGTCGTCGGGCACGTCGGCGGCTGGCCAACTTTGGCCCGTGGTCGTGGGGACGATCCAATAGTCGTCGGACATGTCGGCGGCTGGCTAACTTTGGCCCGGTGTCGTGGGGACGACCCTATAGTCGTCGGACATGTTGGCAATTGGCCAACATTGGCCCGGGGTCGTGGGGACGACTCTATAGTCGTCGGACATGTTGGCGGCTTGTCAGCCTAGTCCCGGGGTCGTGGGGACGACCCTATAGTCGTCGGACAAGACGGCGGCTGGACATCCTTGGCTCGCGGTCGTGGGGACGACCCTATAGTCGTCGGACATTTCGGCGGCTTGTCAACCTAGTCCCGGGGTCGTGGGGACGACCCTACAGTCGTTGGACATGACGGTGGCGGGCCAATCTAGTCCCGGGGTCGTGGGTACGACCCTATAGTCGTCGGACAAAACGGCGGCTGGACATCCTTCGCTCGCGGTCGTGGGGACGACCCTATAGTCGTCGGACATTTCGGCGGCTTGTCAACCTAGTCCCGGGGTCGTGGGGACGACCCTATAGTCGTTGGACATGACGGTGGCGGGCCAATCTAGTCCCGGGGTCGTGGGTACGAACCTATATTCGTCGGACAAGTCGGCGGCGGGCCAACCTTGTCCCGGGGTCGTGGGGACGACCGTATAGTCGTCGGACATGACGGTGGCGGGCCAATCTAGTCCCGGGGTCGTGGGTACGACCCTATAGTCGTCGGACAAGTCGGCGGCGGGCCAACTTTGGCCCCGTGGTCGTGGGGACGACCCTATAGTCGTCGGACATGTCGGCGGCTGGCCAACTTTGGCCCGGGGACGTGGGGACGACCCTATAGTCTGCGGACAAGTCGGCGGCTGGCCAAATTTGGCCCGTGGTCGTGGGGACGACCCTATAGTCGTCGGACATGACGTTGTCGGGCCAATCTAGTCCCGGGATCGTGGGGACGACCCTATAGTCGTCGGACATGACGGTGTCGGGCCAATCTAGTCCGGGGATCGTGGGGACGACCCTATAGTCGTCGGACATGTTGGCGGCTGGCCAGCTTTGGCCCGGAGTCGTGGGGACGACCCTATAGTCGTCGGAAATGACGGTGGCGGGCCAATCTATTCCCGGGGTCGTGGGGACGACCCTGTAGTCGTCGGACATGTCGCCGGCTGGCCAACTTTGGCCTGTGGTCGTGGGGACGACCCTATAGTCGTCGGACATGACGGTGGCGGGCCAATCTAGTCCTGGGGTCGTGGGGACGACCCTATAGTCGTCGGACATGACGGTGGCGGGCCAATCTAGTCCCGGGGTCGTGGGGACGACCCTATAGTCGTCGGACAAGTCGGCGGCTGGCCAACCTAGACCCGGGGTCGTGGGGATGACCCTATAGTCGTCGGACATGACGGTGGCGGGCCAGTCTAGTCCCGGGTCGTGGGGACGACCCTATAGTCGTCGGACATGACGGTGGCGGGCCAGTCTAGTCCCGGGTCGTGGGGACGACCCTATAGTCGTCGGACATGTCGGCGGCTGGCCAACTTTGGCCCGGAGTCGTGGGGACGACCCTATAGTCGTCGGACATGACGGTGGCGGGCCAATCTAGTCCCGGGGTCGTGGGGACGACCCTATAATCGTTGGACATGACGGTGGCGGGCCAATATAGTCCCGGGGTCGTAGGGACGACCCTATAGTCGTCGGACAAGTCAGCGGCTGGCCAACTTTGGCCCCGTGGTCGTGGGGACGACCCTATAGTCGTCGGACATGTCGGCGGCTGGCCAACTTTGGCCCGGTGTAGTGGGGACGACTCTATACTGGTCGGACATGTCGGTGGCGAGCCAATCTATTCTCGTGGTCGTGGGGACGACCCTATAGTCGTCGGACATTTCGGCGGCTTGTCAACCTAGTCCCGGGGTCGTGGGGACGACCCTATAGTCGTCGGACATGACGGTGGCGGACCAATCTAGTCCCGGGGTCGTGGGGACGACCCTATAGTCGTCGGGCACGTCGGCGGCTGGCCAACTTTGGCCCGTGGTCGTGGGGACGATCCAATAGTCGTCGGACATGTCGGCGGCTGGCTAACTTTGGCCCGGTGTCGTGGGGACGACCCTATAGTCGTCGGACATGTTGGCAATTGGCCAACATTGGCCCGGGGTCGTGGGGACGACTCTATAGTCGTCGGACATGTTGGCGGCTTGTCAGCCTAGTCCCGGGGTCGTGGGGACGACCCTATAGTCGTCGGACAAGACGGCGGCTGGACATCCTTGGCTCGCGGTCGTGGGGACGACCCTATAGTCGTCGGACATTTCGGCGGCTTGTCAACCTAGTCCCGGGGTCGTGGGGACGACCCTATAGTCGTCGGACATGACGGTGGCGGACCAATGTAGTCCCGGGGTCGTGGGGACGACCCTATAGTCGTCGGGCACGTCGGCGGCTGGCCAACTTTGGCCCGTGGTCGTGGGGACGATCCAATAGTCGTCGGACATGTCGGCGGCTGGCTAACTTTGGCCCGGTGTCGTGGGGACGACCCTATAGTCGTCGGACATGTTGGCAATTGGCCAACATTGGCCCGGGGTCGTGGGGACGACTCTATAGTCGTCGGACATGTTGGCGGCTTGTCAGCCTAGTCCCGGGGTCGTGGGGACGACCCTATAGTCGTCGGACAAGACGGCGGCTGGACATCCTTGGCTCGCGGTCGTGGGGACGACCCTATAGTCGTCGGACATTTCGGCGGCTTGTCAACCTAGTCCCGGGGTCGTGGGGACGACCCTACAGTCGTTGGACATGACGGTGGCGGGCCAATCTAGTCCCGGGGTCGTGGGTACGACCCTATAGTCGTCGGACAAGACGGCGGCTGGACATCCTTCGCTCGCGGTCGTGGGGACGACTCTATAGTCGTCGGACATTTCGGCGGCTTGTCAACCTAGTCCCGGGGTCGTGGGGACGACCCTATAGTCGTTGGACATGACGGTGGCGGGCCAATCTAGTCCCGGGGTCGTGGGTACGAACCTATATTCGTCGGACAAGTCGGCGGCGGGCCAACCTTGTCCCGGGGTCGTGGGGACGACCGTATAGTCGTCGGACATGACGGTGGCGGGCCAATCTAGTCCCGGGGTCGTGGGTACGACCCTATAGTCGTCGGACAAGTCGGCGGCGGGCCAACTTTGGCCCCGTGGTCGTGGGGACGACCCTATAGTCGTCGGACATGTCGGCGGCTGGCCAACTTTGGCCCGGGGACGTGGGGACGACCCTATAGTCTGCGGACAAGTCGGCGGCTGGCCAAATTTGGCCCGTGGTCGTGGGGACGACCCTATAGTCGTCGGACATGACGTTGTCGGGCCAATCTAGTCCCGGGATCGTGGGGACGACCCTATAGTCGTCGGACATGACGGTGTCGGGCCAATCTAGTCCGGGGATCGTGGGGACGACCCTATAGTCGTCGGACATGTTGGCGGCTGGCCAGCTTTGGCCCGGTGTAGTGGGGACGACTCTATAGTGGTCGGACATGTCGGTGGCGAGCCAATCTAGTCCCGGGGTCGTGGGGACGACCCTATAGTCCTCGGACAAGTCGGCGGCTGGCCAACTTTGGCCCAGGGTTGTGGGGACGACCCTATAGTCGCCGGACATGTTGGCGGCAGGTCAACCTAGTCCCGGGGTCGTGGGGACGACCCTATAGTCTTCGGACAAGTCGACGGCGGGCCAAGCTAGTCCGGGGGTCGTGGGGACGACCCTATAGTCGGCGGACTTGACGGTGTCGGGCCAATCTAGTCTCGGGGTTGTGGGGACGACCCTATAGTCGTCGGACATGTCGGCGGCTTGCCAAATTTGCCCGGGGTCGTGGGGACGACCCTATAGTCGTCGGATAAGTCGGCGGCAAGCCAACCTAGTCCCGGGGTCGTGGGGACGACCCTATAGTCGTCGGACAAGTCGGCGCCTTGCCAACTTTGGCCCGGGGTCGTGGGGACGACCCTATAGTCGTCGAACATGACGGTGGCGGACCAATCTAGTCCCGGGGTCGTGGGGACGTCCCTATAGTCGTCGGACAAGACGGCGGCTGGACATCCTTGGCTCGCGGTCGTGGGGACGACCCTATAGTCGTCGGACATTTCGGCGGCTTGTCAACCTAGTCCCGGGGTCGTGGGGACGACCCTATAGTCGTCGGACATGACGGTGGCGGACCAATGTAGACCCGGGGTCGTGGGGACGACCCTATAGTCGTCGGGCACGTCGGCGGCTGGCCAACCTTGTCCCGGGGTCGTGGGGACGACCGTATAGTCTTCGGACATGACGGTGGCGGGCCAATCTAGTCCCGGGGTCGTGGGGACGACCCTATAGTCGTCGGACAAGACGGCGGCTGGACATCTTTGGCCCGCGGTCGTGGGGACGACCCTATAGTCGTTGGACATGACGGTGGCGGGCCAATCTAGTCCCGGGGTCGTAGGGACGACCCTATAGTCGTCGGACATGTCGGCGATTGGCCAACATTGGCCCGGGGTCGTGGGGACGACCCTATAGTCGACGGACATGTCGGCGGCTGGCCAACTTTGGCCCGTGGTCGTGGAGACGATCCTATAGTCGTCGGACTTGACGGTGGCGGGCCAATCTAGTCCCGGGGTTGTGGGGACGACCCTATAGTCGTCGGACAAATCGGCGGCTGGCCAACTTTGGCCCGTGGTCGTGGGAACGACCCTATAGTCGTCGGACAAGTCGGCGGCTGGCCAAATTTGGTCCGTGGTCGTGGGGACGACCCTATAGTCATCGGAAATGTCGACGGCTGGCTAACTTTGGCCCGTGGTCGTAAAGACGACCATATAGTCGTCGGACAAGACGGTGGCGGGCCAATCTAGTCCCGGGGTCGTGGGGACGACCCAATAGTCGTTGGACATTACGGCGGCGGGCCAATCTAGTCCCGGGGTCGTGGGTACGAACCTATAGTCGTCGGACAAGACGGCGGCTGGACATCCTTGGCTCACGGTCGTGGGGACGACCCTATAGTCGTCGGACATTCCGGCGGCTTGTCAACCTAGTCCCGGGGTTGTGGGGACGACCCTATAGTCGTTGGACATGACGGTGGCGGGCCAATCTAGTCCCGGGGTCGTGGGTACGAACCTATAGTCGTCGGACAAGTCGGCGGCGGGCCAACTTTGGCCCCGTGGTCGTGGGGACGACCCTATAGTCGTCGGACATTTCGGCGGCTTGTCAACCTAGTCCCGGGGTCGTGGGGACGACCCTATAGTCGTTGGACATGACAGTGGCGGGCCAATCTAGTCCCGGGGTCGTGGGGACGACCCTATAGTCTTCGGACAAGTCGACGGCGGGCCAAGCTAGTCCGGGGGTCGTGGGGACGACCCTATAGTCGGCGGACTTGACGGTGTCGGGCCAATCTAGTCTCGGGGTTGTGGGGACGACCCTATAGTCGTCGGACATGTCGGCGGCTTGCCAAATTTGCCCGGGGTCGTGGGGACGACCCTATAGTCGTCGGATAAGTCGGCGGCAAGCCAACCTAGTCCCGGGGTCGTGGGGACGACCCTATAGTCGTCGGACAAGTCGGAGGCTGGCCAACTTTGGCCCGTGGTCGTGGGGACGACCCTATAGTCGTCGGACAAATCGGGGGCTGGCCAACTTTGGCCCGGGGTCGTGGGGACGACGCTATTGTCGTCGGACAAGTCGGCGGTGAGCCAACCTAGTCCAGGGGTCGTGGGGGCGACCCTATAGTCGTCGGACATGTCGGCGGCTTGCCAACTTTGGACCGGGGTCGTGGGGACGACCCTGTAGTCGTCGGGCATGACGGTGGCGGGCCACTCTAGTCCTGGGGTCGTGGGGACGACCCTATAGTCGTCGGACATGACGGTGGCCGGCCAGTCTAGTCCCGGGTCGTGGGGACGACCCTATAGTCGTCGGACATGTCGGCGGCTGGCCAACTTTGGCCCGGAGTCGTGGGGACGACCCTATAGTCGTCGGAAATGACGGTGGCGGGCCAATCTATTCCCGGGGTCGTGGGGACGACCCTGTAGTCGTCGGACATGTCGCCGGCTGGCCAACTGCGGCCTGTGGTCGTGGGGACGACCCTATAGTCGTCGGACATGACGGTGGCGGGCCAATCTAGTCCTGGGGTCGTGGGGACGACCCTATAGTCGTCGGACATGACGGTGGCGGGCCAATCTAGTCCCGGGGTCGTGGGGACGACCCTATAGTCGTCGGACAAGTCGGCGGCTGGCCAACCTAGACCCGGGGTCGTGGGGATGACCCTATAGTCGTCGGACATGACGGTGGCGGGCCAGTCTAGTCCCGGGTCGTGGGGACGACCCTATAGTCGTCGGACATGACGGTGGCGGGCCAGTCTAGTCCCGGGTCGTGGGGACGACCCTATAGTCGTCGGACATGTCGGCGGCTGGCCAACTTTGGCCCGGAGTCGTGGGGACGACCCTATAGTCGTCGGAAATGACGGTGGCGGGCCAGTCTAGTCCCGGGTCGCGGGGACGACCCTATAGTCGTCGGAAATGTCGGCGGCTGGCCAACTTTGGCCCGTGGTCGTAAAGACAACCCTATTGTCGTCGGACAAGACGGTGGTGGGCCAATCTAGTCCCGGCGTCGTGGGGACGACCCTATACTCGTCGGACAAGTCGGCGGCTGGCCAACTTTTGCCCGGGGTCGTGGGGACGACCCTATAATCGTCGGACATGACGGTGGCGGGCCAATCTAGTCCCGGGGTCGTGGGGACGACCCTATAATCGTTGGACATGACGGTGGCGGGCCAATATAGTCCCGGGGTCGTAGGGACGACCCTATAGTCGTCGGACAAGTCAGCGGCTGGCCAACTTTGGCCCCGTGGTCGTGGGGACGACCCTATAGTCGTCGGACATGTCGGCGGCTGGCCAACTTTGGCCCGGTGTAGTGGGGACGACTCTATACTGGTCGGACATGTCGGTGGCGAGCCAATCTAGTCCCGTGGTCGTGGGGACGACCCTATAGTCGTCGGACATTTCGGCGGCTTGTCAACATAGTCCCGGGGTCGTGGGGACGACCCTATAGTCGTCGGACATGACGGTGGCGGACCAATCTAGTCCCGGGGTCGTGGGGACGACCCTATAGTCGTCGGGCACGTCGGCGGCTGGCCAACTTTGGCCCGTGGTCGTGGGGACGATCCAATAGTCGTCGGACATGTCGGCGGCTGGCTAACTTTGGCCCGGTGTCGTGGGGACGACCCTATAGTCGTCGGACATGTTGGCAATTGGCCAACATTGGCCCGGGGTCGTGGGGACGACTCTACAGTCGTCGGACATGTTGGCGGCTTGTCAGCCTAGTCCCGGGGTCGTGGGGACGACCCTATAGTCGTCGGACAAGACGGCGGCTGGACATCCTTGGCTCGCGGTCGTGGGGCGACCCTATAGTCGTCGGACATTTCGGCGGCTTGTCAACCTAGTCCCGGGGTCGTGGGGACGACCCTACAGTCGTTGGACATGACGGTGGCGGGCCAATCTAGTCCCGGGGTCGTGGGTACGACCCTATAGTCGTCGGACAAGACGGCGGCTGGACATCCTTCGCTCGCGGTCGTGGGGACGACCCTATAGTCGTCGGACATTTCGGCGGCTTGTCAACCTAGTCCCGGGGTCGTGGGGACGACCCTATAGTCGTTGGACATGACGGTGGCGGGCCAATCTAGTCCCGGGGTCGTGGGTACGAACCTATATTCGTCGGACAAGTCGGCGGCGGGCCAACCTTGTCCCGGGGTCGTGGGGACGACCGTATAGTCGTCGGACATGACGGTGAGGGGCCAATCTAGTCCCGGGGTCGTGGGTACGACCCTATAGTCGTCGGACAAGTCGGCGGCGGGCCAACTTTGGCCCCGTGGTCGTGGGGACGACCCTATAGTCGTCGGACATGTCGGCGGCTGGCCAACTTTGGCCCGGGGACGTGGGGACGACCCTATAGTCGTCGGACAAGTCGGCGGCTGGCCAAATTTGGTCCGTGGTCGTGGGGACGACCCTATAGTCATCGGAAATGTCGACGGCTGGCCAACTTTGGCCCGTGGTCGTAAAGACGACCCTATAGTCGTCGGACTTGACGCTGGCGGGCCAATCTAGTCCCGAGGTCGTAGGGACGACCCTATAGTCGTCGGACCTGACGGTGGCGGGCCAATCTAGTCCCGGGGTGGTGGGGACGACCCTACAGTCGTCGGACATTTCGGCGGCTTGCCAACTTTGGCCCGGGGTCGTGGGGACGACCCTATAGTCGTCGGACATGTCGGGGGCTGGCAAACCTAGTCCCGAGGTCGTGGGGGCGACCCTATAGTCGTCGGACATGTCGGCGGCTGGCAAACCTAGTCCCGAGGTCGTCGGACTTGACGGTGGCGGGCCAATCTAGTCCCGGGGTCGTGGGGACGACCCTGCAGTCGTCGGACATGTCGGCGGCTGGTCAATCTAGTCCCGGGGTCGTGGGGACGACCCTATAGTCTTCGGACATGTCGGCGGCTGGCCAACTTTGGCCCGTGGTCGTGGGGACGACCCAATAGTCGTCGGACATGTCGGCGGCTGGCCAACTTTGGCCCGTAGTCGTGGGGACGACTCTATAGTCGTCGGACATGTCGGCGGCTGGCCAATCTAGTCCCGGGGTCGTGGGGACGACTCTATAGTCATCGGACATGTCGGCGGCTGGCCAACTTTGGCCCGTGGTCGTGGGGACGATCCAATAGTCGTCGGACATGTCGGCGGCTGGCCAATCTAGTCCCGTGGTCGTGGGGACGACCCTATAGTCTTCGGTCATGACGGTAGCGGACCAATCTAGACCCGAGGACGTGGGGACGACCCTATAGTCGTCGGACATTTCGGCGGCTGTCCAACTTTGGCCCGGTGTCGTGGGGACGATCCAATAGTCGTCGGACATGTCGGCGGCTGGCCAACTTTGGCCCGTGGTCGTGGGGACGACCCTATAGTCTTCGGACATGACGGTAGCGGGCCAATCTAGACCGGAGGACGTGGGGACGACCGTATAGTCGTCGGACATGACGGTGGCGGGCCAATCTAGTCCCGGGGTCGTGGGGACGACCCTATAGTCATCGGACAAGACGGCGGCTGGACATCTTTGGCCCGCGGTCGTGGGGACGACCCTATAGTCGTCGGACAAGTCGGCGGCGGGCCAACCTTGTCCCGCGGTCGTGGGGACGACCGTATAGTCGTCGGACATGACGGTGGCGGGCCAATCTAGTCCCGGGGTCGTGGGGACGACCCTATAGTCATCGGACAAGACGGCGGCTGGACATCTTTGGCCCGCGGTCGTGGGGACGACCCTATAGTCGTCGGACATTTCGGCGGCTTGCCAACTTTGGCCCGGGGTCTTGGGGACGACCCTATAGTCGTCGGACATTTCGGCGGCATGCCACCTTTGGCCCGTGGTCGTGGGGACGATCCGATAGTCGTCGGACATGTCGGCGGCTGGCCAACCTAGACCCGGGGTCGTGGGGACGACCCTATTGTCGTCGGACATGGCGGTGGCGGGCCAATCTAGTCCCGTGGTCGTGGGGACGACCCTATAGTCGTCGGACATGTCGGCGGCTGGCCAACCTAGTCCCGTGGTCGTGGGGACGATCCGATAGTCGTTGGACATGACGGTGGCGGGCCATTCTAGTCCCGGGGTCGTGGGGACGACCCTATAGTCGTCGGACATGTCGGCGGCTGGCCAACTTTGGCCCGTGGTCGTGGGGACGACCCAGTAGTCGTCGGACATGTCGGCGGCGGGCCAACCTAGTCCCGAGGTCGTCGGACTTGACGGTGGCGGGCCAATCTAGTCCCGGGGTCGTGGGGACGACCCTGCAGTCGTCGGACATGTCGGCGGCTGGTCAATCTAGTCCCGGAGTCGTGGGGACGACTCTATAGTCGTCGGACATGTCGGCGGCTGGCCAACTTTGGCCCGTGGTCGTGGGGACGATCCAATAGTCGTCGGACATGTCGGCGGCTGGCCAACTTTGGCCCGTGGTCGTGGGGACGATCCGATAGTCGTCGGACATGTCGGCGGCTGGCCAACTTTGGCCCGTGGTCGTGGGGGCGACCCTATAGTCTTCGGACATGACGGTAGCGGGCCAATCTAGACCGGAGGACGTGGGGACGACCCTATAGTCGTCGGACATTTCGGCGGCTGTCCAACTTTGGCCCGGTGTCGTGGGGACGACCCTATAGTCGTCGGACAAGTCGGCGGCGGGCCAACCTTGTCCCGGGGTCGTGGGGACGACCGTATAGTCGTCGGACATGACGGTGGCGGGCCAATCTAGTCCCGGGGTCGTGGGGACGACCCTATAGTCATCGGACAAGACGGCGGCTGGACATCTTTGGCCCGCGGTCGTGGGGACGACCCTATAGTCGTCGGACATTTCGGCGGCTTGCCAACTTTGGCCCGGGGTCTTGGGGACGACCCTATAGTCGTCGGACATTTCGGCGGCATGCCACCTTTGGCCCGTGGTCGTGGGGACGATCCGATAGTCGTCGGACATGTCGGCGGCTGGCCAACCTAGACCCGGGGTCGTGGGGACGACCCTATTGTCGTCGGACATGGCGGTGGCGGGCCAATCTAGTCCCGTGGTCGTGGGGACGACCCTATAGTCGTCGGACATGTCGGCGGCTGGCCAACCTAGTCCCGTGGTCGTGGGGACGATCCGATAGTCGTTGGACATGACGGTGGCGGGCCATTCTAGTCCCGGGGTCGTGGGGACGACCCTATAGTCGTCGGACATGTCGGCGGCTGGCCAACTTGGGCCCGTGGTCGTGGGGACGTCCCAATAGTCGTCGGACATGTCGGCGGCTGGCCAACCTAGTCCCGAGGTCGTCGGACTTGACGGTGGCGGGCCAATCTAGTCCCGGGGTCGTGGGGACGACCCTGCAGTCGTCGGACATGTCGGCGGCTGGTCAATCTAGTCCCGGGGTCGTGGGGACGACCCTATTGTCGTCGGACATGGCGGTGGCGGGCCAATCTAGTCCCGTGGTCGTGGGGACGACCCTATAGTCGTCGGACATGTCGGCGGCTGGCCAACCTAGTCCCGTGGTCGTGGGGACGATCCGATAGTCGTTGGACATGACGGTGGCGGGCCATTCTAGTCCCGGGGTCGTAGGGACGACCCTATAGTCGTCGGACATTTCGGCGGCTTGCCAACTTTGGCCCGGGGTCGTGGGGACGACCCTATAGTCGTTGGACATGACGGTGGCGGGTCAATCTAGTCCCGGGGTCGTAGGGACGACCCTATAGTCGTCGGTCAAGACGGCGGCTGGATATCCTTGGCTCGCGGTCGTGGGGACGACCCTATAGTCCTCGGACATTTCGGCGGCATGCCAACTTTGGCCCGGGGTCGTGGGGACGACCCCATAGTCGTTGGACATGACGGTGGCGGGCCAATCTAGTCCCGGGGTCGTAGGGACGACCCTATAGTCGTCGGACATGACGGTGGCGGACCAATCTAGTCCCGGGGTCGTGGGGACGACCCTATAGTCGTCGGACATGTCGGCGGCTGGCCAACTTTGGCCCGTGGTCGTGGGGACGATCCAATAGTCGTCGGACATGTCGGCGGCTGGCTAACTTTGGCCCGGTGTCGTGGGGACGACCCTATAGTCGTCGGACATGTTGGCGATTGGCCAACATTGGCCCGGGGTCGTGGGGACGACTCTATAGTCGTCGGACATGTTGGCGGCTTGTCAACCTAGAACCGGGGTCGTGGGTACGACCCTATAGTCGTCGGACATTTCGGCGGCATGCCACCATTGGCCCGTGGTCGTGGGGACGACCCTATAGTCGTCGGACATGTCGGCGGCTGGCCAACCTAGTCCCGTGGTCGTGGGGACGATCCGATAGTCGTTGGACATGACGGTGGCGGGCCATTCTAGTCCCGGGGTCGTGGGGACGACCCTATAGTCGTCGGACATGTCGGCGGCTGGCCAACTTGGGCCCGTGGTCGTGGGGACGTCCCAATAGTCGTCGGACATGTCGGCGGCTGGCCAACCTAGTCCCGAGGTCGTCGGACTTGACGGTGGCGGGCCAATCTAGTCCCGGGGTCGTGGGGACGACCCTGCAGTCGTCGGACATGTCGGCGGCTGGTCAATCTAGTCCCGGGGTCGTGGGGACGACTCTATAGTCGTCGGACATGTCGGCGGCTGGCCAACTTTGGCCCGTGGTCGTGGGGACGACCCGATAGTCGTCGGACATGTCGGCGGCTGGCCAACTTTGGCCCGTGGTCGTGGGGCGATCCGATAGTCGTCGGACATGTCGGCGGCTGGCTAACTTTGGCCCGGTGTCGTGGGGACGACCCTATAGTCGTCGGACATGTTGGCGATTGGCCAACATTGGCCCGGGGTCGTGGGGACGACTCTATAGTCGTCGGACATGTTGGCGGCTTGTCAACCTAGAACCGGGGTCGTGGGTACGACCCTATAGTCGTCGGACATGACGGTGGCGGGCCAATCTAGTCCCGGGGTCGTGGGGACGACCCTATAGTCATCGGACAAGACGGCGGCTGGACATCTTTGGCCCGCGGTCGTGGGGACGACCCTATAGTCGTCGGACATTTCGGCGGCCTGCCAACTTTGGCCCGGGGTCTTGGGGACGATCCAATAGTCGTCGGACATGTCGGCGGCTGGCTAACTTTGGCCCGGTGTCGTGGGGACGACCCTATAGTCGTCGGACATGTTGGCGATTGGCCAACATTGGCCCGGGGTCGTGGGGACGACTCTATAGTCGTCGGACATGTTGGCGGCTTGTCAACCTAGAACCGGGGTCGTGGGTACGACCCTATAGTCGTCGGACATGACGGTGGCGGGCCAATCTAGTCCCGGGGTCGTGGGGACGACCCTATAGTCATCGGACAAGACGGCGGCTGGACATCTTTGGCCCGCGGTCGTGGGGACGACCCTATAGTCGTCGGACATTTCGGCGGCTTGCCAACTTTGGCCCGGGGTCTTGGGGACGACTCTATAGTCGTCGGACATTTCGGCGGCATGCCACCATTGGCCCGTGGTCGTGGGGACGATCCGATAGTCGTCGGACATGTCGGCGGCTGGCCAACTTTGGCCCGTGGTCGTGGGGACGATCCGATAGTCGTCGGACATGTCGGCGGCTGGCCAACTTTGGCCCGTGGTCGTGGGGACGACCCTATAGTCTTCGGACATGACGGTAGCGGGCCAATCTAGACCGGAGGACGTGGGGACGACCCTATAGTCGTCGGACATTTCGGCGGCTGTCCAACTTTGGCCCGGTGTCGTGGGGACGACCCTATAGTCGTCGGACATGTCGGCGGCTGGCCAACCTAGTCCCGAGGTCGTGGGGACGACCCTATAGTCGTCGGACTTGTCGCTGGCGGGCCAATCTAGTCCCGGGGTCGTGGGGACGACCCTACAGTCGTCGGACATTTCGGCGGCTTGCCAACTTTGGCCCGGGGTCGTGGGGACGACCCTATAGTCGTCGGACTTGACGGTGGCGGGCCAATCTAGTCCCGGGGTCTTGGGGACGACCCTACAGTCGTCGGACATTTCGGCGGCTTGCCAACTTTGGCCCGGTGTCGTGGGGACGACTCTATAGTCGTCGGAAATGTCGGCGGCTGGCCAACCTGGACCCGGGGTCGTGGGGACGACCCTATAGTCGTCGGACATGTAGGCGGCTGGCCAACTTTGGCCCGGTGTCGTGGGGACGACTGTATAGTCGTCGGAAATGTCGGCGGCTGGCCAACCTGGACCCGGGGTCTTGGGGACGACCCTACAGTCGTCGGACATTTCGGCGGCCTGCCAACTTTGGCCCGGTGTCGTGGGGACGACCCTATAGTCGTCGGAAATGTCGGCGGCTGGCCAACCTGGACCCGGGGTCGTGGGGACGACCCTATTGTCGTCGGACATGACGGTGGCGGGCCAATCTAGTCTCGGGGTCGTGGGGACGACCCTATAGTCGTCGGACATGTCGGCGGCTGGCCAACTTTGGCCCGGGGTCGTGGGGACGACCCTATAGTCGTCGGACATGTTGGCGGCTTGTCAGCCTAGTCCCGCGGTCGTGGGGACGACCCTATAGTCGTCGGACATTTCGGCGGCATGCCATCTTTAGCCCGGGGTCGTGGGGACGACCCTATATTCGTCGATCATTTTGGCGTCTTGTCAACCTAGACCCGGGGTCGTGGGGACGACCCTATAGTCGTCGGACTTGACGGTGGCGGGCCAATCTAGTCCCGGGGTCGTGGGGACGACCCTATAGTCGTTGGACATGACGGTGGCGGGCCAATCTAGTCCCGGGGTCGTGGGGACGACCCTACAGTCGTCGGACATTTCGGCGGCTTGCCAACTTTGGCCCGGTGTCGTGGGGACGACTCTATAGTCGTCGGAAATGTCGGCGGCTGGCCAACCTGGACCCGGGGTCGTGGGGACGACCCTATAGTCGTCGGACATGTAGGCGGCTGGCCAACTTTGGCCCGGTGTCGTGGGGACGACTCTATAGTCGTCGGAAATGTCGGCGGCTGGCCAACCTGGACCCGGGGTCGTGGGGACGACCCTATAGTCGTTGAACATGTCGGCGGCTGGCCAACATAGAATTGGATTTTTAGTCATTTGTTATTTATTGAAAATCCAGTTACTGCAGGAAATCAGTGAACAATTCTTGCAATAATTGAGAATACGGCTCCTATTGATAGAACATAGTGAAAATGACCTACGACGTAGTATGTATCATGTAAAATAATATCAATTGAAGAGTTTGATAGTATAATACCAGTAAGACCTCCAACTGTAAATAAGAAGATGAATCCTAATGATCATAAGATTTGAGGATTTAAGATTATTTTTGTTCCATGATAGGTGGCTAATCATCTAAATACTTTAATTCCAGTAGGAATAGCAATGATTATGGTTGCAGAAGTAAAGTAGGCTCGAGTATCAACATCAAGACCTACGGTGAATATGTGATGTGCTCATACAATAAATCCTAGAAATCCAATTCCTAATATAGCGTATACTATGCCGATATTACCAAATGTTTCTTTTTTACCACTTTCATTGTAAATAATATGAGAAATTAGCCCAAATCCTGGTAGAATTAAAATGTATACTTCAGGGTGTCCAAAGAATCAAAATAGATGTTGATATAGAATAGGATCTCCTCCACCTATGGGGTCAAAGAATGATGAATTTAAGTTTCGATCTGATAAGAGTATTGTGATTGCTCCGGCTAGTACTGGTAATGAAATTAATAAAAGGATTGTTGTAATAAAGACTGATCATGGAAATAGGGGTATTTGGTCATAGTTTAGTGAAATATTTTTTATATTTAAAATTGTTACAATAAAATTGATTGCTCCTATAATTGATGAAATACCAGCAATATGAAGAGAGAAAATTGTTAAATCTATTGATGACGATGGGTGATATGTGTAAGATGATAGGGGTGGATAGATAGTTCATCCTGTTCCAGACCCCGAATTTAATACTATTCTTATGATAATAACTAAAATTGCTGGTGGGAGTAGTCAGAATCTTATATTATTTATTCGTGGGAAAGCCATGTCGGGCGCTCCTAATATTAACGGTGTGAGTCAGTTTCCGAAACCTCCGATTATGAATGGTATCACTATGAAGAAAATTATAACGAAAGCGTGTGAGGTTACGATAGTGTTATAGATTTGATCATTTCTAATTCAATTTCCTGGATTTCTTAATTCTATACGAATGATAAATCTTAAGGATGCTCCAATTATACCTGCTCTGTTTGGGAATGAATAGTTCTCCGCGCCGCCGCACTCTCGATCACCGCAGCACCTCCTGGGCGGCGGAAGTCGCGGTCGATCCGCGATCGATCAACCAATCAGGGCCCGTCTTGTCGAACGACGCTCGAGAATGTTCGAGAAGACGCCGCGGCGGAAATGCGCATCCATCTTGAGATTCACTCTGTTCACAACCGTGCTCAACGTACAACACGTTTTGTTCATTGTCCTTTTACCGCGTTGCTCAACCAGCAATATTGTGTGCATATCATTTCCAATCAATCGGTAGGCTCAACCACGGTGTTCACGACACAGTTCGGGTGCAGTTATCACGAGAGTGTGCATTCGCGATTGTGCGTGTCCGCGTGGGCACGTTTTCACACGTGTGAATTGTACAAGAGAGTGTACGGGGGCTCAACCCTCTAATTTCAAGTGCGCACAACGGCTCACCCGTTGGCACACCTTTTATAAATAAAGACTTCACATACTTTTGTGCAAACCAGTGTCTGTGTGGCTCAACGCCGATCCTAACCTCACCAGCCTCCTCGTGCTCACATAACCTAATATTTTACAGTTTGGTCCTTCGAGCCGGATCGGTGATTGTGCACTACAGTGCTGTGTAGTTTGTGTTAGAGGGCTCACAAGCTCATCTCGTGTGCTTCGGAATGGCGGATCAAGATGACCAGAAGAGCGTGAAGTCAGCGGGCTCATCAAGGCCGCCTTCCCCAGCACCGATTGTGCTCACCATCCCCACCGAGGCTCTGGGGACGAGTGGGGATAAAAACCACCGAGGGCGACATCACCATCAACGTTGCCCTCGCAGCTGGTCTTCAAGGCCAAGACCCAGATTGGCCGCTTCGACTCTCTTCAAGGCTTGCAACTGCACATGCCCGCTCACGCTCACACGACGTCCGTCGACGAGGTGGAGCTCATTGCAGCCCACGTAGAGGAGCTGCACGCAGCATTCACTCGTGAACATGCTCACTTTGAGGAAACGTGGCCTGTGAAGTTCATCGATCACCCGTATTTCGGGGCAAACTATGCAGTGCAGGAGGCTCAAATGTACTTGACTACTAAGATCAAGCTCAACCGCCTCCGAGAAGACGTGAAGGCGATACAGCAGCGTCCACCGGCTGCATCGAGCGCAGTACCGTCGAGGGCCTCGAAGCTGCCGGAGATCGCCCTGCCCACATTCTCTGGCGCATACACGGAGTGGCCAGCCTACAGTGAGCTCTTCACATCTTTGATCATCCATGACCAGCAGCTCATGGAAATAGACCGCCTTCACTACCTGCGGTCCAGCCTCCAAGGTGAGCCATCAGAGCTGGTGAACGCATACCCGCTCACAGGCTCATCGTTCCAGTCTTGCTGGGAGGAACTGAGCAAGAAATACTCCAACAAGCGCGTGCTCATTGAAGAGCAGCTGGACAAGTTGCTCAACGTCTCGCCAATAGCGACGCGTAGCTCAAAGTCGCTCAACGAAATTGTGTCCACCATCAATAAGGTGCAAAAAACATTGACCACCTTGGGCGCAGCAGAAGATATGTGCAACATCCTGCTCGTACATCAGGCGACCAGTTGGATGGACAAGTCCACCAGGGAAGCCTGGGAGACCTCGGTGGGCGCATCCAAGGAATATCCTCGGCTGACACAGCTGGAAACATTCATTGCTGCCAAGGTGGTAGCCTTAGAGCGGTTAGAGGCAGCTGCTCAAATGAAGGTGACAAAGAGGGCTCAAACTCCTGCTGCACCACCAAGCAGGTCACAACCAAGCAGGTCACATCCAAGCAGGAGCAGCGTGCACACTGCATCGATGAAACCCAGATCGTCGGTGCAGCCAGCGTCCTCGCCGTACAGCTACCCCTGTGACTTTTGTAAGGAGGACCATTACGTTGTAATGTGTCCAAGGTTCAGGGAGCTGTCGGTGGAGGACAGGCGGAAAGTGATTACCGTCAACAAGCTGTGCAGGAATTGCTGTGGCAGGCATCGCACCGAAGATTGCAATTCCACGCGTCGGTGCAAAACGTGCGCAGCCAACCATCACACGATGCTGCACCTCACAAAGCCGTCTGCTCACACCGCTGCTCTTGTAAAACCTCGCGCAGAAGAGGAACCATCAACAAGTAGCGCAACCCATTGAAGTATCGGTGCAGTCGTCCCATCACCAACATCACTCACACAACAGCGCACAACGCAGCCTCACACAGCGTGCTCAACCGAAAGAAGGAGGCTCAACCAATCATCGCCAGTGCTCACCCCATATGTTTCAGTTACCCTGTTGGCAACAGCCAACGCCCAGCTGATCACTTCAGTGTCATCTACACCAGTCAGATTATTGATTGATTCGGGCTCGGAACTGACATTTGTCACTGAAGAGCTCATCAACCTGCTTAGGATTCCACGCGCCCATGCATCCATCACGATCACTGGTATTGGGGGTAACACATCAATTCAAACCAGAGGAGTCGCACTACTAACTCTGCGCTCCAACTACGATATGTCAACAGTGCACTTTCAAGCACACGTTCTGCGAGCACTGACGTCAAGTTTACCATCGGTGGAACCGCCACGTCAAGAATGGCCACATTTGAATGGCCTTCCGCTGGCCGATCCAGACTTTCTTAGATCAAGACCGATAGACATCGTGATTGGCGCAGACGTGTATGGGCAAGTGATCAAGCCCACCCTCAAGAAGGGTGATTCTTCAATGCCAATTGGACAGCTGTCCATTTTTGGGTGGCTCATTCTTGGACCAGTTACAGTGGACCGGCGTACGGTCACAGCACACCACTCTGCAGTCGTGCAGCATGACGACAATTCTTTACAAGACATGCTGACACGATTTTGGATTCAAGAAGAGCTCCCAACAGATGCACCCATGAAGCTCACACCTGAGGATCAACAGTGTGAGGATCACTTTCGAGCGACACACACTCGTGATTCCACAGGACGATACACCGTGCGCATCCCTCTGAAGGAGACTCCAAAGCTGCTGGGTAATTCTTATCAAGCAGCTCACGCTTGCTTGAAGCGTACGCTCGTCAAGCTCAACAGGAACGACGAGTATCGCAACCTCTATCAAGGCTTCATGCAAGAGTACGAGGAGCTCCGTCACATGGTAAGAGCACCATCCCTTTCACCTAATACTCACTCTGTATTTTATCTTCCACACCATGGAGTATTGAAGCCTGACAGCCAGACGACAAAACTGAGAGTCGTCTTCAATGGATCAAGCCCCACGTCAACTGGGTATTCTGTCAACGATTTGATGCATACGGGTGCAAATCTACTCCTTAACATCACCGACGTGCTGCTGTGGATACGCCAGCACAAGTACATTTTTGCCACAGATGTGACGAAAATGTATCGTCAAGTCAAGATTCACGAGGATGATCAAGATCTCCAACGAATACTGTGGATCGATGACGATTCAAAGGAGGTGCCCTACAAGCTCACAACGGTCACATATGGGACCAAGGCTGCTCCATTTTTGGCGGTCAGAACCTTACTCCAATTGGCGGAAGACGAAGGTCATCGCTTTCCTCTGGCGGTGCCATCAATCACACATGCCAGATACGTTGATGACATCTTTGGAGGTGCAGACACAGGTGAGATGCTCATCACAATTGCTCACCAATTAAAAGATCTGTGCAACGCGGGAGGGTTTCCACTAGCCAAATGGCATTCAACCTTTCCTCCGTTGCTTGATGCAATTTCTCAAACCCAACGAGCCCAAGGCTCAGTTATATCATTAGACGACTGCAATACCAAAATTCTCGGACTTCAATGGAATGTGATCAACGACGAATTTTCTTTCACCTCAAAACCAAGCTCAAATTCAAGGCTCACCAAACGCCTCATCTTATCAGAAGTAGCACAAATATTTGATCCATTAGGTTTTCTAGCACCGGTCATAATTCGAGCAAAAACACTGTTGCAAGAGTTGTGGCTACACAAGCTCAACTGGGATGATCCACTGCCGTCCCAAGTAACGTCACAATGGCTCATCATCAGAGAAGATTTAACAAGCTTGCGCAAACTATCATGTCCAAGGTGGTTCAACACCTTCAGCAACTCTACAGTGGAACTACACGGCTTCTCTGATGCCTCACAACTCGCCATGGCAGCGGTAATTTACATTACCGTATCATCACCGTCCACAACTCACAAGGTCGCGACATTGGTGTGCTCCAAAACTAAGGTAGCACCACTAAAGAAGCTCACAATCCCGAGACTCGAGCTTACTGCAGCATTGATGCTGGCGAAGCTCACCAAATATGTTCAAGCAACGCTCAAGCTCAACATTGCTACTACATATCTGTGGACGGACTCACAAGTGACACTAACATGGATCAAAACACAAGCATCACGCTGGAAGGACTACGTAAGGAATCGTGTGTCCCAAATTCAAGAGATCACCCAAGGCGCACATTGGAGACACGTTCCAGGGTCCTCAAACCCAGCTGATTGCGCATCCCGAGGCTTATCAACATCACAGCTTGAACATCATAAGCTTTGGTGGACGGGACCACCATGGCTTGCGCATCCCAGTGACACTTGGCCATCACAACCAATGCTGGACGAAGACTTGAGCGCGCTAGAGGCTCGTCCAGGCATTTCAAAGCTGCTCAATATTCAAAGGATTGAATATCACTGGGACCTCATTTACAAATATTCATCTCTCAACAAACTTATTCGCATCACATCAGTTTGTTTCAGATTTGTTTCAAGGTTGAAGAAGGCTCCAGTCACATTGCCGCTCTTCACCTTATCGCCCATCGACATAGAATGGGCCAGAATCTTCTGGATCAAAGCAACGCAGGCGCTTTATTTCTCCAGCGAGATGAAGATGCTCAGCTCAGGCTCAACATTACCAGCTGCTCATGTCTACAATCGACTCACCGCATTCATCGATGAGAATGGAGTCATTCGAGTTGGAGGCAGACTCAACAATGTTTGCACAAGCTACGAAAGTAAGCACCCTGCAATTCTACCTCGTCATTCACAGTTGTCTAAATTGATTATAGACCATGCTCATCGACAAACTCTCCATGGAGGGACCCAGCTCACCCTCGCCCAGATTCGACAAAATTACTGGATCATTGGAGGGCGAGCGCCAGTAAAATCTCACATCCTGCGGTGTGTTGTGTGTGCTCGACAAAGGGGGATCCGTGCCCATCAACTGATGGGCCAACTACCTCTTTCGAGAGTTACACCCTCACGACCGTTCAACAATACTGGCACCGATTATGCGGGTCCAATCACACTGAAGACGTGGAGAGGAAGAGGTGCCAAGACTCAAAAGGGCTGGATTTGCGTCTTTGTGTGCCTCACCACATCAGCTGTTCACCTAGAACTGGTGACAGATTACACAACAGAAGGGTTCATCGCCACCTACAGGAGATTTGTCTCCAGGAGAGGGATTCCTCTCACTCTTCACTCCGATTGCGGAACCAACTACGTTGGAGCTGACACTGTTCTCAAAAGAATGTTCACCCAGGGGACTGAGGCGCATCAACGCCTGAATCAGCTGTTCGTCAATGACAAGACAGAATGGCATTTCAACCCTCCAGCAGCACCTCACATGGGAGGCAAGTGGGAAGCGGTCGTGAAGTCAGTCAAACACCATCTCCGGCGCACAGTCAGTGAGACGGTGCTCACATACGAGGAGTTCAGCACACTTCTCACACAAATAGAAGCAATGCTCAACTCACGACCGCTTGAGCCCCTCAGTGCCGACCATGAACAAAACGTGTTGTCCTTTTACCGCGTTGCTCAACCAGCAATATTGTGTGCATATCATTTCCAATCAATCGGTAGGCTCAACCACGGTGTTCACGACACAGTTCGGGTGCAGTTATCACGAGAGTGTGCATTCGCGATTGTGCGTGTCCGCGTGGGCACGTTTTCACACGTGTGAATTGTACAAGAGAGTGTACGGGGGCTCAACCCTCTAATTTCAAGTGCGCACAACGGCTCACCCGTTGGCACACCTTTTATAAATAAAGACTTCACATACTTTTGTGCAAACCAGTGTCTGTGTGGCTCAACGCCGATCCTAACCTCACCAGCCTCCTCGTGCTCACATAACCTAATATTTTACATGCTCATATTGCGAAAATAAAGTATAGTTTACCAATATTTTTGTGATTGGTTGAGTATAATCATTTTTTATAATATATTAAAATTTATATATATATTAATATAATGTTAATTTTGAAGATTAAAAGTTTATTTTAACTTAAAATTTTAGTTCTATGCCTGATAAAAGGAGTAAATTGTAAATTTATTAATGAAGTTGATTTCTAGGACTAAGTTTCTATAGTTTAAGGAAAATATTGAATTGCAAGTTTAAAGATAATGATAATGTTTAGAAATTAATGTATGTGTATATAAATGATGAAAATAGTACAATGTGAATTATTATTGTATTTTTTTGGGACTTTATTAGTGGTGTTTTTATAAATATTTTGTTAAAGTTGTTAAAATTGTAAATATTATTGTTTATAAAGTTTATGTATCTTCAGATTATAACAAACCTTGATAATATTACAATAATTGATATTAGTTTAAACTGATTATTTATTATAATAAGATTTTCAATTAGAGATCATTTTATTATGAATGTGGTTATTGGTGGGAAGTATGAATAGGATACTATTATTAAAAAGAATATAATTTTTATTTTTTTATTTATGTTGAATTCATATTTTAATGTGTTAGTTATTTTATTCAATATATTTAATAAGCTTATTGTAATGATTGAGTATAAGATAAAGTATGAGATGAATATATAGAAATTTATATATATTATTAAAATTATTATTCTGGTTTGATGAATTGATGAGTAGGATATAATTAGTTTTAATGAATATTTGTTAATCGTTATGATTGGTGAAATAATTATTCTTGTTAAGGTAATCAATAATATGGGTGTATTTATTTCAGTTATTAGGTGTATGATGTTGAGTGGGATAAATTTTATAAGAGTTATTAGGATTCTTAGATTTATATATCTGATTGATTTGCTTATTAGGTTAAATCAGTAGTTAAAAGGGAATATAGCAATTTTGATTATAACACTAATTATGATTAAGATATTTATGTTGATTAATGGGTTATATAACAATCCTACAAATATAATTGTTCTTCTAATGAATGATACAATAAAATATATAATTCTGGAGTTGTAATTTTTTGCTATAATAATTATGCTAATGAAAGATATTGTTGAAATTTCTAGGGTTATTCATAGAAGAATTTTATTTCTAATAAATAGATTGATTAAAATTATTAATATAATAATTATGACTTGTATACTAGTTTTATTTGTGAAATTAATAAGGTTAATATATATTTTAATGTAAGTGCATGTAAAATTTTGAATTTTAAGGTATTAAGGATATTAATAAATATAACCTGATTAATAATTTATTTAGTTTAATGTTCATATTCTTAAATAATATTATGAATTTTCTATTAATTATATAAAAAAAAGTTGAATTTCTATATTTAGGGTATGAACCTAAAAGCTTGATTAGCTTATTTATATAATATTCAAGATTGATTTATAGTAATAGTAAAAAATTACATGAGTATTTCATCAAAATATTCCTTTTATCAGGCATATTACTGATGGATAAAATTATCGATAATTTTTAAATTTGAAGAGATTTGTATTCAAAATTACGTAACGTTTTGTAATTTGGTCGGAGGTTTCCAAAAAACTTAACGTTGAATTAAATTTGAATAAAATAGCTTCAAATTATGCACCAAAAAAATTAAGGTTGGTGGGAGGATAAAATTATCGATAATTTTTAAATTTGAAGAGATTTGTATTCAAAATTACGTAACGGTTTGTGATTTGGTCGGAGGTTTCCAAAAAACTTAACGTTGAATTAAATTTGAATAAAATAGCTTCAAATTATGCACCAAAAAAATTAAGGTTGGTGGGAGGATAAAATTATCGATAATTTTTAAATTTGAAGAGATTTGTATTCAAAATTACGTAACGTTTTGTAATTTGGTCGGAGGTTTCCAAAAAACTTAACGTTGAATTAAATTTGAATAAAATAGCTTCAAATTATGCACCAAAAAAATTAAGGTTGGTGGGAGGATAAAATTATCGATAATTTTTAAATTTGAAGAGATTTGTATTCAAAATTACGTAACGGTTTGTGATTTGGTCGGAGGTTTCCAAAAAACTTAACGTTGAATTAAATTTGAATAAAATAGCTTCAAATTATGCACCAAAAAAATTAAGGTTGGTGGGAGGATAAAATTATCGATAATTTTTAATTTTGAAGAGATTTGTATTCAAAATTACGTAACGTTTTGTAATTTGGTCGGAGGTTTCCAAAAAACCTAACGTTGAATTAAATTTGAATAAAATAGCTTCAAATTATGCACCAAAAAAATTAAGGTTGGTGGGAGGATAAAATTATCGATAATTTTTAATTTTGAAGAGATTTGTATTCAAAATTACGTAACGTTTTGTAATTTGGTCGGAGGTTTCCAAAAAACCTAACGTTGAATTAAATTTGAATAAAATAGCTTCAAATTATGCACCAAAAAAATTAAGGTTGGTGGGAGGATAAAATTATCGATAATTTTTAAATTTGAAGAGATTTGTATTCAAAATTACGTAACGTTTTGTAATTTGGTCGGAGGTTTCCAAAAAACCTAACGTTGAATTAAATTTTAATAAAATAGCTTCAAATTATGCACCAAAAAAATTAAGGTTGGTGGGAGGATAAAATTATCGATAATTTTTAAATTTGAAGAGATTTGTATTCAAAATTACGTAACGTTTTGTAATTTGGTCGGAGGTTTCCAAAAAACTTAACGTTGAATTAAATTTGAATAAAATAGCTTCAAATTATGCACCAAAAAAATTAAGGTTGGTGGGAGGATAAAATTATCGATAATTTTTAAATTTGAAGAGATTTGTATTCAAAATTACGTAACGGTTTGTGATTTGGTCGGAGGTTTCCAAAAAACTTAACGTTGAATTAAATTTGAATAAAATAGCTTCAAATTATGCACCAAAAAAATTAAGGTTGGTGGGAGGATAAAATTATCGATAATTTTTAAATTTGAAGAGATTTGTATTCAAAATTACGTAACGTTTTGTAATTTGGTCGGAGGTTTCCAAAAAACTTAACGTTGAATTAAATTTGAATAAAATAGCTTCAAATTATGCACCAAAAAAATTAAGGTTGGTGGGAGGATAAAATTATCGATAATTTTTAAATTTGAAGAGATTTGTATTCAAAATTACGTAACGTTTTGTAATTTGGTCGGAGGTTTCCAAAAAACTTAACGTTGAATTAAATTTGAATAAAATAGCTTCAAATTATGCACCAAAAAAATTAAGGTTGGTGGGAGGATAAAATTATCGATAATTTTTAAATTTGAAGAGATTTGTATTCAAAATTACGTAACGGTTTGTAATTTGGTCGGAGGTTTCCAAAAAACTTAACGTTGAATTAAATTTGAATAAAATAGCTTCAAATTATGCACCAAAAAAATTAAGGTTGGTGGGAGGATAAAATTATCGATAATTTTTAAATTTGAAGAGATTTGTATTCAAAATTACGTAACGGTTTGTGATTTGGTCGGAGGTTTCCAAAAAACTTAACGTTGAATTAAATTTGAATAAAATAGCTTCAAATTATGCACCAAAAAAATTAAGGTTGGTGGGAGGATAAAATTATCGATAATTTTTAAATTTGAAGAGATTTGTATTCAAAATTACGTAACGGTTTGTGATTTGGTCGGAGGTTTCCAAAAAACCTAACGTTGAATTAAATTTGAATAAAATAGCTTCAAATTATGCACCAAAAAAATTAAGGTTGGTGGGAGGATAAAATTATCGATAATTTTTAAATTTGAAGAGATTTGTATTCAAAATTACGTAACGGTTTGTGATTTGGTCGGAGGTTTCCAAAAAACTTAACGTTGAATTAAATTTGAATAAAATAGCTTCAAATTATGCACCAAAAAAATTAAGGTTGGTGGGAGGATAAAATTATCGATAATTTTTAAATTTGAAGAGATTTGTATTCAAAATATTTAGCGGTTTATATTTTGGTGGAGGGCCAAGAATAATTTTAGTGCTAAATTTGTTGATTATGGAATGTTTCTGGTTTTTTATATTTTCTATGAAGTTATTAAATCTGTATAATATTAGTGGGTATTTTTAATTTGTTTAAATTTATTAATTTTAGGTGTTTTTGGTTTATTGGGGGTTAGTATATTTCTTGTTGGTTAACCTTTTGCAGGTATATAAATGATTTAAATATAGATAAATATCTATTGTAATGTATATATTTACAATAAATATTCTATCTATATATAAATTATTTATGTTCATGTAGATATTTATATATCGAACTATAAGTTATTTATATATATATAAATGATTTATATACTAATAGATTATCTAATTATTATTATATAAATATATATATATATATAAATAATTTATATATTAATAGATTATCTAATTATTAAATAAATAAAATACATTAATATAAATAATTTATATATATATATATTATGATTTAATTATATATATAATTAAATATATATTCCCTTAATTAAATATATTAGATAAATATAGATATATAAATTATTTATATATAAAATAAATTATACAACAAGAAGCTTATTAATATATAAATGATTTATACATAAATCAAAATTTATTTTCTTGGATATCATTATCTATAAATAAATCTTTCGAACTTGATAATATATAGATTATTTAAGGGTTCATCGAATTATTAATTAATTTAGTTCAATATAGTCCATAAATCTATCAATAATAATTTAAATAAGATCAATAGATATTCTATCTATATATAAATTATTTATATTAATATAGATATTTATATATTTATATAGATAAATAGATATTTATATTAATATAAATAATTTATATAGTAATACATATTAATAGATCATTTCATAAATAAAAATAATTTATATACATAAATGAATAGATTAAAGACATTAATCTATATTTATTTAAGCTATAAAAAAAACCCTTACACTAATTATTATATATTGTATATATTGTTAAATAAAAATGAAAATTCATAATTCTCTGGGGGATAGTATGAATATAAATAATACTCTAATTATCAGCTTGATGCAAAAATTAATATAAAAAATAAAAAAAAATGAGGTTGCTGAAATTCTAAAAATTTTGATTTTTTGGAGGGAAAATGAAAATTAATTGAATTTTAGCTGATATTTAAGATTATGGAGGTATTCTTAAATGGGGGTGGTCAAATTTAGTAAATTTAGGTGTATTTAATTAGTCGTATTGTGTATTTGATAAGCTTAAAAATTATTTCCTGATTATTACAATGAAATTAATTGAATTTTAGCTGATATTTAAGATTATGGAGGTATTCTTAAATGGGGGTGGTCAAATTTAGTAAATTTAGGTGTATTTAATTTAGTTTCAGTTAATTGATTAATTGTATTAATTGATCTATAAATATAGATTTAAAATATTGATTATTTAAATAGTAATTTGTTTTTTGTAAAGATTAGATTTAAAAATAAATGAAAGTTTGATTTAGCTATTGAATTTAATAAAGGTAATTTTAGTGCCAGCAACAGCGGTTAGACTAAATTTGTAAGTTAATTTATTTAATTTTTAAATTGATGAAGTTATTTATAAGAATATTTAATTGGATTTATTGAAGTATGGTGAAATATTTTTTCTAGAATGAATTAAATTTTATTTGACTAATGTTTATTAAATTTTTGAATAGACTAGGATTAGATACCCTATTATAAAAGTGATTTATTTTGAATTGATTATTAAATGTAGATCATTAAAATTAACAAATATGGCGGCTTTACAATTTATTTAGAGGAATTTGTGTATTAATTGATGAGCCACGATAGGATTAACTGTTGTTTATTTTATGTATTGCTGTTTGAAGAATTTATTTATATATTATTTTTGAAATATTTAATTAAATTTTAATTCAAGTCAAAATGTAGATTGTGTAACAGATTACATGAATTACAATAAATTTGATTTTTGGATGAACTATTTTAATATAGTTTTGAAATTGGATTTAAAAGTAAATTTATTAAATTAAGTTTATTGAAGATAATTTTGTTTAGTGTACAAATTGCCCGTCATTCTCATTATAAGTGAGGAAAGTCGTAACATAGTAAGTGTACTGGAAAGTGTATTTTGTGAGAAATTTTAGTTTAAGTAAAACTTTTCTTTTACACTGAAATGATTAAATTAATTTTTGAAATTTTAATTTAATGTTTATATTTTTGTATAGATGTAAGGTTATTTATTTTAATAAAAGTAGTTTAATTTGATGATGTTTTAGTATTTATTTTGAATGAATTTATTTATTTATATTTTAGTATTGTGAGAGAATAATTTTGTATTTATTGAAGTAAATTACTATTTTACCTTTTGTATCAGGGTTTATTAAATAGTTGGTGGGAATAAAATTGATCTCGAAATTAAAAGAGCTAATTATAAATTATTTTTTATGTAAAATAATAATTATAAATTTATGTTTGGAGGTGATACACTATTCGATTTTAATGATATCTAGTTTTTTTTTAAATGAATTTAATTCATATATTTAGTTAATTAATAATATTGATTTTTAAATTTGTTAAATATAAAGAATCTACGGGATAAACTGTTGATTTATTTTATTATTAGTGTTGATTTTTATGTATTTGTGATTTTAAAATTAAGTTTCATTAAAGATAATTTAATAATTTATGTTAAATTGAATTAAAATTTTAATTTTTGATATGATTTTTAAAAAATAATATGTGTAAATAAATTATGTGTAGATATAATGATATAATTAGTAGTTAAGATTTGTAAAAAATTATTTTAAATACAAATGAATCTAAGGAATTCGGCAAATTAAATATTCACCTGTTTATCAAAAACATGTCTTTTTGTTTATAATTTAAAGTCTGCTCTGCCCAATGAATTATTTTAAATGGCTGCAGTATATTGACTGTACAAAGGTAGCATAATAATTAGTCTTTTTATTGAAGGCTTGCATGAATGAGTTGATGAAATATTTTCTGTCTTTGTTTTAATATACTAATTTAAATTTTAAGTTAAAATGCTTAAATTTTTATGTGGGACGAGAAGACCCTATAGAATTTTATAGTTTATTTTAACTAAGCTTAGATAAGTTTAAATAAATTATTTTGTTGGGAGGATATTTAAATTAATTAAACTTTAAAATTTTTAGCCAATTATTTTTGATTAAGAGATAGTTTATTAAAAATTGTTAGATTAAATTACCTTAGGGATAACAGCGTAATATCTTTGGAAAGATCATATTTATAAAGATGATTGCGACCTCGATGTTGAATTAAGGTATAATTTAAATGCAGGAGTTTAAATTTTAAGTCTGTTCGACTTTTATAATCTTACATGATTTGAGTTCAGATCGGTGTGAGCCAGATCGGTTTCTATCTATATTTATTTAATATATTTTTGTACGAGAGGACTTAATTTATGAATTAGTTTTTAATTTTATATTAAGATTATAGTCAAGGACTTCCTTGGCAGAATAGTGCGTTAAATTTAGAATTTGAAATATGTATAAATAAATATGGGCAGTAATTTATACATATTTTACTTACTTATTATTGAATATAGTTTATGTAATTATATTGATTTTGTTGATAATAATTGGTATGTCTTTTTTAACCTTATTTGAGCGTAAGTTTTTAGGTTATATTCAAGATCGGAAGGGTCCCAATAAAGTGGGATTTTTAGGTCTTTTACAGCCTTTTAGAGATGCGATTAAATTATTGAATAAGGAATTTTTTTATATTGATAAGATAAATTTATATTTGTATTATTTTAGAGTTGTAATGATTTTATTGTTGGCTATAACGTTGTGGTTAATTTATCCTTTTTATTTAAATGGTTGTTCTATAAAATTTGGATTATTGTATTTATTAAGAGCTTTGAGAATAGGAGTGTATCCTATGATAATTGGGGGATGGGCTTCAAATTCAAATTATTCGATATTGGGGGCGATTCGATCAATTGCACAGTCTGTTTCTTATGAAGTAAGACTTTTTCTAATAATGTTTACTGTTATTTTGTTAATTGAAAGTTACTCATTAGCTGAATTACATAAATATCAGCAATCTATTAAATTTATTTTAATTTTAATACCGATTTATTTAGTATTTTTAATTAGTTTATTAATGGAATTAAATCGTACACCTTTTGATTTAGTAGAGGGGGAGTCTGAATTAGTGTCTGGGTTTAATACTGAATATTTTAGAAGTGGATTTGTGTTAATTTTTATGGCTGAATATCTAAGAATTATTTTTATAAGATTCCTAATTTCATTTTTATTTGCAGTTTTTTGTCTTTCTTCAATTAAATTTATAATTATTTGGTTGTTTCATGTTGTTTTTATTGTTTGGATTCGAGGTGTGCTACCTCGGATTCGATACGATGAATTAATATATTTGTGTTGAAAAAAGTTTCTTTCTTTTGCTTTAATCTATTTAGTTTTCATTTTTGGTATGAAGTTAATTGTTCTTACGCTTATTTAAGTTAATAGAAAATATTAATTCTATTTTATATTTTCAAAATATATGTCTAATCAGACTCATTAACTAAGTTATATAAATTAGCTTATCTCAATATTTATTTAGATTGGGGTTAATAAGAAAATAGGAGAAGTATAATGTTGTAAAGATTTGACTTAATTCTTTATATGGATATTCAATGTGTTTACCACCTGATCAGGTTAATAAAATAAATAGAGAAACAAATCTTCAGAATATAAATTGATTTGTGGGATAGAATTTTCTTGATATAATATTGTAAGTTTTAGTAAATGGGAGGACTATTAAAATTAAAATTGATATAATTAATCCTACAACTCCACCTAACTTATTTGGGATTGCTCGTAAAATTGAGTATGCGAATAGAAAATATCATTCAGGTTTGATGTGCATAGGGGTTGATATTGAATTTGCGTAAATGAAATTATCAGGATCTCTCAGAATATATGGGTATTGTATGATAATTAAAAAATGTAATATAATAATTAAAATAAATCCTAATATATCCTTAATTGTAAAGTATAGGTGGAATGGAATTTTGTATTTATTTCTATTTGTTCCTAGTGGATTATTTGAGCCTTTTAAGTGTAAAAAAAATAAATGTATAATAACTAGGACTATAATAATTAGAGGGAGGACAAAGTGAAACGAATAAAATCGGTTTAAAGTGGCATTGTCAATAGAGAATCCTCCTCAAATTCATTCAACTATTATTTGTCCAATATATGGAATTGCTGATAATAAATTTGTAATAACTGTTGCCCCTCAAAAAGATATTTGGCCTCATGGTAAGACATACCCAAGAAATGCTGTAGCTATTGATATTAGTATAATAATAACACCTATAATTCATACTGAAGTTGATTTAAAAGAGTGGTAGTAAATTCCTCGTCCTACATGTAAATATATAGCAATAAAATATAATGAAGCACCATTTATGTGAGTTAGACGAATTAATCATCCTAGATTTACATCTTTTATAATATGAATAATTCTTTCAAAGGCTATATTGACATTTGGGCAGTAATGTAGAGAAAGAAAAATACCAGAGATAATTTGAATTATTAAATAAACTCCGAGTATTGATCCGAAATTTCATCAAGAGTTAATGTTTACTGGAGAGGGTAAATTAATTAAGGAGTTATTAGTAATTTTTAATGTTGGATTGTGCTTTATAATTCTAATAAATTTAGATTTTTTCATAAGTAATTTTTCGTAGTGGGGAATACTTTGATGAACATATTTTAATTGTTAGGACTAGACAGTATAGGAGATTTAAGATTGTGATTATTGTTATTAAGTTTAGGGGAAATAGATAAATTTTATAAATAAAGATATTATTAAAATTAAGTCTATTGATTAAATTATTTTCTAATGGGTCTGAAGAGGATATAATTGATGCTGCTATTGAGATTAGTATAATAATGAATAAATATCCAACTATAAATAGTTCATTTATTTTAATTTTTGAGGGATGGTTGTTAACTATTCTAGTAAAATAGAGAAATATAATTATTATTCCTCCAATAATTGAGATAAAAATTATATATATATAAATTGATACTATTGTTATAATAAATATTAATATTAGGTTGAAGATTGAGTAAATTACTAATAATAAAATAAGTATTAATGGGTGGATGAAGTTTACTAGAATTGATGAAATGATGATAATTATTATTATGAAGATTATTAATGTTTTGAATAGTCTGATGTTTGTTGAAATTGTCATATTTTCAAAAGATAGTTTAAATTAAAACGTTAGTTTTGGGTATTAATAATATCTGAATAGATTTTTTTGAATTTTACCTATAAGAAGTAGAGTTCTATTATTAATTTACAAGATTAAAGTTTTGAATAAACTATATAGATATTTATTGGTAATTTTATTTATTTAAATTTATTTAACTATTTGAGTGTGCTGATTTTATTAATTTTTATTCTGATTTATGCATGTAAGGATAGATTTTTAATGATTTTGATTAGGATGGAGTTTATAGTTTTAACCGTGCTGAGGCTTGTTTTTTGTTTTGAAATGAATAATTTTAATGAATGGGTTTTTTTATATTATTTAATTTTTTCTGTTTGTGATAGAGTTCTAGGTTTATCAATTATAATTAATATGATTTTTTATATAAATAATCAGAATGTTAGTATGGTGAATTTAATATGATAGTTGTATTTACGTCTTTGGTTGGATTGATTGTGTTTTTTTATAATTTTGGTTATAAATATTTTTTGAGAAATTTTTTTTTCTGTTTGATGTTGTATTTATTGGTTCAATGTGGGTTTTTATTGGATTGATATTTTATCGGTTATAATTTGGGATTTAATTTATATTCTTATTACTTAATTTTGTTGGTTTTCTTTATAATGGGGGTTATTTTAAAAATTATTAATGAGAGTGAGAATTTCTGTATTTTTTTGAATTTATTTTTATCTATAGTTTTATTTTTAGCTTTTAGTTCTATTAGGTTTCTAATATTTTATTTTTTCTTTGAGGTTAGATTAATTGTTGTTTATGTTATTATTTTGAAATGGGGTATGGGTATAATGCGTTTAATTTCAGGATACTATTTTATGTTTTATACTTTATTTTTTTCTTTACCTTTGCTTGTTTTTATTTTGTTTGTTGTTTATAGGGTAAATAGTTCTATATTGATGATTTTGGAGTTGATGGATGTATTAATTAATAATTATATTTATATTTATATATGTATAGGATTTTTATTAAAAATTCCTATGTATTTATTTCATGGGTGACTTTTAAAGGCTCATGTTGAAGCTCCTGTATTTGGTTCAATAGTGTTGGCTTCAATTTTATTGAAGTTAGGAACTTACGGAATATTGCGGTTTTTAATAATTTTTTACTTAAATTCTTTGTTCTTTTCTAATTATATTCTTGTTTTTAGAATTGTTGGTGGGGTAATTATTAGGTGTGTATGTTTACGGCAGGTTGATCTTAAGGTTTTGGTGGCCTATTCATCAGTTGTTCATATGAGACTTTTATTAAGAGGTATATTTACTCTAATAAAGTTGGGATTTTTGGGATCTTATATTTTAATGATTTCTCATGGTTTATGTTCATCTGGATTGTTTTATTTAGTTAATATTTTTTATAACGAGACTAATAGACGTTTAATAGTTGTTAATAAAGGTTTATTAATTTGTATACCTACGGTTTCAATATTTTGATTTTTAATGTGTTCATCAAATATGGCTTCTCCTGTTTCTTTAAATTTAGTAGGGGAGATTTTATTAATATTGAGGTTAATTATTTGAATAAAATTTATTTTTATTTTTTTAATTCTTTATGCATTTTTTAGTTTTGTTTATTCTTTATATATATATAGATATATTTGTCATGGGAATTCTAATTTTTGATTAAATATAAGTAGTGGATTGATATTAGATTATTTTGTTTTACTAATACATTGAATTCCTTTAAATTTTTTGTTTCTAAATTTATTTATATTTTATTGTTTAGATAGTTTAATTAAAACTTTGATTTGTGGTGTCAATAATGTAATTGTATTACTTTAAATAATTTTTAGAATGATGATCTTTGTAATTTTTATATTTTTAGGTGGGTTGGTTTTTATAATTTTGGGTTTATTTATATATATGAATTTATTTATATATATATTTGAATGAACTATTTATGTAGTTGGTGTAATGAATTTTAGTATATTGATTTATGTAGATTACATTAGATTAATTTTTTTGAGTGTAGTTTTAATTATTTCTTCAATAGTTTTACTTTATAGAATTGAGTATATATTGGGGGATAAGTCTATTGATCGGTTAAAATATTTAATTTTTTTATTTGTTTTATCTATGTGTTTAATGATTTTAAGACCAAATGTTCTTAGAATTCTTTTAGGATGGGATGGATTAGGTTTGATTTCTTATTGTTTAGTTGTTTATTATCAAAGTGATGTGGCCTACAATTCTGGAATATTAACTATTTTATGTAATCGTTTTGGGGATATTGGATTATTGATATTGATTTGTTTTGGTTCATTTGTGGGATCCTGAAATTTGATATTATATGTATTTGATAAATATATAGTTTTTTTTATTTTTATGGCTATATTTACAAAGAGTGCTCAAATACCTTTTTCTTCTTGATTACCTGCAGCTATAACTGCACCTACTCCTGTTTCTTCACTTGTACATTCTTCAACTTTAGTTACGGCTGGAGTTTATTTAATGATTCGTTACAATGAGGTTTTAAGTATTTTTAATATGAGAGGTTTAATTTTTATTTCTGTTTTTACAATGATGATGTCTGGGTTGATCGCTAATTTTGAGTTTGATTTGAAGAAAATTGTTGCTTTATCAACTTTGAGACAGTTGGGATTTATAATGAGAATTATGTTTTTTGGGTTGAGTGATTTAGCTTTCTTTCACTTAATTATTCATGCGATATTTAAATCTTTAATATTTCTTTGTGTGGGCGGATTCATTCATTCTATAAATGATAATCAGGATATTCGTAATTATGGGGGTATATTTTATATTTATCCTTTGAAGAGTATAATTATAATTATTTCTTTGTTTTGTTTATGTGGTGTTCCCTTTTTATCAGGATTTTATTCTAAGGATTTAATTTTTGAGTATTTTTTAGTGAGATCAATGAATATAGTTTTAATACTAATGTTTTACTTATCTATGATTTTTACGGTTAGTTATTCAGTTCGATTGGTGATTTGATTATTTTTGGATTGCTATAATTTTTCTTCATTTTCTAGATTGGGTGAGAATAATTTAATTAGAATTAGAATATTGATTCTTATATTAATATCAATTTTTTGTGGGTTTTTTTTTATAAGTTTAGTTTATATAAAGTATTTTTTTATATTGGGAGATTATGATAAGATGATGATTTTGAAGATATATTTATATGGGTTATTTTTAGGATGAGGACTTTATTTGAATAATATATCTAATTACCTGAAATATTTTTATTTTTTTACTTCAATGTATTTTTTGAATGTTTTTTTTAAGTTTGCCTATAAGAATTTTATTTTAGGAATTTATAATTATGAGAGTTGATTTGAAAAGGGTTGATATGAATCTCTTGGAGGATTAAGAATTTATAAGATAATGTATTTAATTAATTCTTTAAATATTAAACGATTTAGATTTATTTTTATTGTAAAGATTTATATTTATATGTATTTACTATTGATGATTATTTATTAATTTAAGTAGCTTAATTAAGAGCATAATATTGAAAATATTAAGGTAATATATTTATTTTTAAGTAGAATTTATAAATTATGGATTAATTTTATATTGAAAATATAATGTTTTTTTTAAACTATATAAATTAAAGAAATACAAATGATTGAACATTTTAATTAGAATTAGAAGTTCTATAATTTATTTCAATTTAATTGGATTATATAATCATTGAAATTATTAACAATAATTTACCTCTGTTTTGGTTTCAATTAAATTTAATTATAAATATATAAAGTAATTATTTACGTTTAATTTCGGCTTAAGAATTTGATTTTTGTTGTCATATATATATATAGATTGGATAAGATATAACTTTTTAGTTTCTTATTAAATGCAATTTAATTGTTATTTATTTAACTAATATCCTTTAATTGATTCACTCTAAGTACGAAAATATTCATTCTATTCATAGTCTAATGATTAAGATTATTAAAAGGATTGAAAATGTTAATTTTGTGGATACTGTAAGATTATATTTCATTAGGGGTAGGATTGGGATAATAAGAATAATTTCAATATCAAAGATTAAAAATATTAGAGTGATTATAAAGAATTGAATTGAGAATGGTAGCCGTGGTCTTGTTATCGGATTAAATCCGCATTCAAATGGGGTTATTTTTTTTCGATTTTTATGGATAATTTTGGTGAATAGTATATTTAATATAATGATGATTATTGGGATAATTATAAATACTATATTTATGATAATGAATTGGATGATTATATATATTTTATTAAAATTTTCTAATTGGAAGTTAAATGTAATTAAATTTATACTATATATATAATGTTAGTAATTTCATCAGTAAATTGTAATGTATAGAAATAGTCAGATGATGTCTACAAAATGTCAGTATCATGATGCAGTTTCAAAGTTTAGATGATGTATTTTTGAGAAGTGATTTTTTGTTATACGAATAAAGCAGACTGTTAAAAATACTAGTCCTATATTTACATGTGTTCCATGAAATCCTGTTGTTATGAAGAAGATTGATCCATAAATTCTGTCGTTAAAGCAGAATGGGGCTTCTATATATTCAAATACTTGAAGGAATGTGAAGTAAATTCCTAAAATAATAGTTGTTGCTAATCTAATTTTTGTTTCTATTAATTTATTACTTAAGAGAGAGTAATGTCTTCAAGTGATTGTAATACCTGAAGAGATTAGAATGATTGAGTTTAAAAGAGGGATATTGTAAGGATTAAATTGATCAATTGAAGTTGGGGGTCAGTTTATACCAATTTCGATTCTAGGGGAGATTGATCTATGAAAGTAAGTTCAAAAGAATGCTACGAAGAATATAAGTTCTGAGATGATAAATAGAATTATTCTTATTTTAATTAGTTTTGTTACTGTAAATGAGTGAAATCCTTGAAATGTTCTTTCTCGAATTACATCTCGTCATCATTGAAATAAACATATAATTAATGTAATTAATCTAATGAGTAGTAATGATACTATTTTTATATAGATTAATAAAATTGATCTTATGAATGTGTTTATGATTCTAATTGATGTTAATAAGGGTCAGGGTCTTATTGTTACTATGTGGAATGGATGGTTAGTAGTTGTCATAATTTGATTCGTTGAAATATAAAGTTCTTAGGATTGAAAATACATAAGATTGAATTATAGCAACTGAGATTTCTAGTATAAATAGTATATTTTGAATAATGATTATGATTGGGATAATTATTAAAAATTTATTTATTGAATTACCTAGAAGTGATAGTAGTAGATGACCTGCTAATATGTTAGCTGTTAGTCGAATTGCTAAAGTTCAGGGACGAATAATATTTCTAATTGATTCAATTAAAACTATAAAGTTTATTAGAACTGTTGGAGTATTTATTGGGACAAGATGGGTAAATATTTTGTTTGTATTTGTTCATCATCCGTAGATTATAAATCTGATTCATAATCTTAAAGATAGAGTTAAGTTAATGTTTAAATGTCTAGTGGGTGTGAAAATGTATGGAAATAGTCCAAATAAGTTGAATAGAAGGATTATTTTTATTAATCTGATGAAAATAATTAGGTTAATGAATAAATTTTTTTTGTTAATAACTTAAATTCTATAAATATAAATTTATTAATTAGTATTCATATTATGTTAATTCGTGAAACAATGAATCAATAGTTTATATGTATAATTGAAAGGGGAATTCTTAATCTGATTCAATTTATAGATAAGATTGTTCTGGTTGAGGGATCAAAGATTGAAAATAGGTTTGTTATCATTTTCATTTTATTGAGTTAATTTTTTTTTGTTTATTTAATTTATTTATTATGATTGTTGTAAAAAAATTTATGACAATTGTTATTAAGATTATTGTTAATGTTATTAATATTATGAGAGTTCAAATTATAGGTTTTATTTGAGGAATAAAAGAATTATAAGTTCATTAGAAGTATTCGCTTGTACTATAATATGGTTTAAGAGACCAGTTCTTGCATTTCAGACATCTAATGAAAAAATATTATTATTAATAATTTTAAAATGACAATTTAATGTTATTTTTTAACTAATTCTTTATTATTGAAATGATCTTAATCATAATTTGAAATTTTTAATAGATGTACTTTCTAAAACAATTGGTATGAATCTGTGATTTGAACCACAAATTTCTGAACATTGACCGTAGAATAATCCTGCTCGTCTTGAATAAAGAGTTATTTGATTAATTCGTCCTGGGGTTGCATCTATTTTTATTCCTAGAGATGGGATTGTTCATGAATGGATTACATCTGTTGATGTAGTAATTAGACGAATTGGGATTTTGTATGGTGCGATTATTCGATTATCAACATCTAGAAGACGAAATATATTTATATTTTCAATTTCATTGATTATATAAGAGTTAAATTCAATATTATTAAAGTCTGGGTATTCATATCTTCAGTATCATTGATGACCAATTGATTTAATTGTAAAGAATGGGTTTCATAATTCATCAATAAAGTATAAGGTTTTTATTGAGGGTACAGCGATTGTTATAAGTATTAGTATGGGTGTAACTGTTCAAATAATTTCAATTGAGTGATTATTTAGAAGAAATCGATTAGTAAATTTATTTTTAATTATGTTTACTATAATAATTATGGTTGTTGAAATAATTATAGTTAATATAATTATGGTTATATTGTGAAAGGCATTAAGATTGTCAGCGAATGGTGAGTTGGGGTCTTGAAATGATATTATATTTCATGTAGCTATTTTTAATAAAAATTTTAATTTTATATATGGGGTTTAAATCCATTGCACTATTCTGCCATATTAAAATTTTGTAATAATTGGGATTTCATTGAAGGAGTGATTGAATGGTGGGTAATTTTGGGATCATTCTAATGATCCTTGATTGAATTTGAATATAACTAATCGTTTAGCTATAAATCTTTCTATTATGATAAAAATAAATAGAATTATTCTATTTAATGAAATAATTGCTCCTATTGAAGATAGTGAATTTCAGCAATAGAAGGCATCTGGATATTCAGAGTATCGACGTGGTATTCCTATTAGGCCTAGAAAATGTTGGGGAAAGAATGTTAAGTTTACTCCGATAAATATTATGTAGAATTGGATTTTTAGTCATTTGTTATTTATTGAAAATCCAGTTACTGCAGGAAATCAGTGAACAATTCTTGCAATAATTGAGAATACGGCTCCTATTGATAGAACATAGTGAAAATGACCTACGACGTAGTATGTATCATGTAAAATAATATCAATTGAAGAGTTTGATAGTATAATACCAGTAAGACCTCCAACTGTAAATAAGAAGATGAATCCTAATGATCATAAGATTTCGGCGGCTTGCCAACTTTGGCCCCGGGTCTTGGGAACGACCCTATAGTCGTCGGACATTTCGGCGGCATGCCACCTTTGGCCCGTGGTCGTGGGGACGATCCGATAGTCGTCGGACATGTCGGCGGCTGGCCAACCTAGACCCGGGGTCGTGGGGACGACCCTATTGTCGTCGGACATGGCGGTGGCGGGCCAATCTAGTCCCGTGGTCGTGGGGACGACCCTATAGTCGTCGGACATGTCGGCGGCTGGCCAACCTAGTCCCGTGGTCGTGGGGACGATCCGATAGTCGTTGGACATGACGGTGGCGGGCCATTCTAGTCCCGGGGTCGTGGGGACGACCCTATAGTCGTCGGACATGTCGGCGGCTGGCCAACTTGGGCCCGTGGTCGTGGGGACGTCCCAATAGTCGTCGGACATGTCGGCGGCTGGCCAACCTAGTCCCGAGGTCGTCGGACTTGACGGTGGCGGGCCAATCTAGTCCCGGGGTCGTGGGGACGACCCTGCAGTCGTCGGACATGTCGGCGGCTGGTCAATCTAGTCCCGGGGTCGTGGGAACGACCCTATTGTCGTCGGACATGGCGGTGGCGGGCCAATCTAGTCCCGTGGTCGTGGGGACGACCCTATAGTCGTCGGACATGTCGGCGGCTGGCCAACCTAGTCCCGTGGTCGTGGGGACGATCCGATAGTCGTTGGACATGACGGTGGCGGGCCATTCTAGTCCCGGGGTCGTAGGGACGACCCTATAGTCGTCGGACATTTCGGCGGCTTGCCAACTTTGGCCCGGGGTCGTGGGGACGACCCTATAGTCGTTGGACATGACGGTGGCGGGTCAATCTAGTCCCGGGGTCGTAGGGACGACCCTATAGTCGTCGGTCAAGACGGCGGCTGGATATCCTTGGCTCGCGGTCGTGGGGACGACCCTATAGTCCTCGGACATTTCGGCGGCATGCCAACTTTGGCCCGGGGTCGTGGGGACGACCCCATAGTCGTTGAACATGACGGTGGCGGGCCAATCTAGTCCCGGGGTCGTAGGGACGACCCTATAGTCGTCGGACATGACGGTGGCGGACCAATCTAGTCCCGGGGTCGTGGGGACGACCCTATAGTCGTCGGACATGTCGGCGGCTGGCCAACTTTGGCCCGTGGTCGTGGGGACGATCCAATAGTCGTCGGACATGTCGGCGGCTGGCTAACTTTGGCCCGGTGTCGTGGGGACGACCCTATAGTCGTCGGACATGTTGGCGATTGGCCAACATTGGCCCGGGGTCGTGGGGACGACTCTATAGTCGTCGGACATGTTGGCGGCTTGTCAACCTAGAACCGGGGTCGTGGGTACGACCCTATAGTCGTCGGACATGACGGTGGCGGGCCAATCTAGTCCCGGGGTCGTGGGGACGACCCTATAGTCATCGGACAAGACGGCGGCTGGACATCTTTGGCCCGCGGTCGTGGGGACGACCCTATAGTCGTCGGACATTTCGGCGGCTCGCCAACTTTGGCCCGGGGTCTTGGGGACGACCCTATAGTCGTCGGACATTTCGGCGGCATGCCACCATTGGCCCGTGGTCGTGGGGACGATCCGATAGTCGTCGGACATGTCGGCGGCTGGCCAACCTAGTCCCGTGGTCGTGGGGACGATCCGATAGTCGTTGGACATGACGGTGGCGGGCCAATCTAGTCCCGTGGTCGTGGGGACGACCCTATAGTCGTCGGACATGTCGGCGGCTGGCCAACCTAGTCCCGAGGTCGTCGGACTTGACGGTGGCGGGCCAATCTAGTCCCGGGGTCGTGGGGACGACCCTGCAGTCGTCGGACATGTCGGCGGCTGGTCAATCTAGTCCCGGGGTCGTGGGGACGACCCTATTGTCGTCGGACATGGCGGTGGCGGGCCAATCTAGTCCCGTGGTCGTGGGGACGACCCTATAGTCGTCGGACATGTCGGCGGCTGGCCAACCTAGTCCCGTGGTCGTGGGGACGATCCGATAGTCGTTGGACATGACGGTGGCGGACCAATCTAGTCCCGGGGTCGTGGGGACGACCCTATAGTCGTCGGACATGTCGGCGGCTGGCCAACTTTGGCCCGTGGTCGTGGGGACGATCCAATAGTCGTCGGACATGTCGGCGGCTGGCTAACTTTGGCCCGGTGTCGTGGGGACGACCCTATAGTCGTCGGACATGTTGGCGATTGGCCAACATTGGCCCGGGGTCGTGGGGACGACTCTATAGTCGTCGGACATGTTGGCGGCTTGTCAACCTAGAACCGGGGTCGTGGGTACGACCCTATAGTCGTCGGACATGACGGTGGCGGGCCAATCTAGTCCCGGGGTCGTGGGGACGACCCTATAGTCATCGGACAAGACGGCGGCTGGACATCTTTGGCCCGCGGTCGTGGGGACGACCCTATAGTCGTCGGACATTTCGGCGGCTTGCCAACTTTGGCCCGGGGTCTTGGGGACGACCCTATAGTCGTCGGACATTTCGGCGGCATGCCACCATTGGCCCGTGGTCGTGGGGACGATCCGATAGTCGTCGGACATGTCGGCGGCTGGCCAACCTAGTCCCGTGGTCGTGGGGACGATCCGATAGTCGTTGGACATGACGGTGGCGGGCCAATCTAGTCCCGTGGTCGTGGGGACGGCCCTATAGTCGTCGGACATGTCGGCGGCTGGCCAACCTAGTCCCGAGGTCGTCGGACTTGACGGTGGCGGGCCAATCTAGTCCCGGGGTCGTGGGGACGACCCTGCAGTCGTCGGACATGTCGGCGGCTGGTCAATCTAGTCCCGGGGTCGTGGGGACGACCCTATTGTCGTCGGACATGGCGGTGGCGGGCCAATCTAGTCCCGTGGTCGTGGGGACGACCCTATAGTCGTCGGACATGTCGGCGGCTGGCCAACCTAGTCCCGTGGTCGTGGGGACGATCCGATAGTCGTTGGACATGACGGTGGCGGACCAATCTAGTCCCGGGGTCGTGGGGACGACCCTATAGTCGTCGGACATGTCGGCGGCTGGCCAACTTTGGCCCGTGGTCGTGGGGACGATCCAATAGTCGTCGGACATGTCGGCGGCTGGCTAACTTTGGCCCGGTGTCGTGGGGACGACCCTATAGTCGTCGGACATGTTGGCGATTGGCCAACATTGGCCCGGGGTCGTGGGGACGACTCTATAGTCGTCGGACATGTTGGCGGCTTGTCAACCTAGAACCGGGGTCGTGGGTACGACCCTATAGTCGTCGGACATGACGGTGGCGGGCCAATCTAGTCCCGGGGTCGTGGGGACGACCCTATAGTCATCGGACAAGACGGCGGCTGGACATCTTTGGCCCGCGGTCGTGGGGACGACCCTATAGTCGTCGGACATTTCGGCGGCTTGCCAACTTTGGCCCGTGGTCGTGGGGACGATCCGATAGTCGTCGGACATGTCGGCGGCTGGCCAACCTAGACCCGGGGTTGTGGGGACGACCCTATTGTCGTCGGACATGGCGGTGGCGGGCCAATCTAGTCCCGTGGTCGTGGGGACGACCCTATAGTCGTCGGACATGTCGGCGGCTGGCCAACCTAGTCCCGTGGTCGTGGGGACGATCCGATAGTCGTTGGACATGACGGTGGCGGGCCATTCTAGTCCCGGGGTCGTGGGGACGACCCTATAGTCGTCGGACATGTCGGCGGCTGGCCAACTTGGGCCCGTGGTCGTGGGGACGTCCCAATAGTCGTCGGACATGTCGGCGGCTGGCCAACCTAGTCCCGAGGTCGTCGGACTTGACGGTGGCGGGTCAATCTAGTCCCGGGGTCGTGGGGACGACCCTGCAGTCGTCGGACATGTCGGCGGCTGGTCAATCTAGTCCCGGGGTCGTGGGGACGACTCTATAGTCGTCGGACATGTCGGCGGCTGGCCAACTTTGGCCCGTGGTCGTGGGGACGACCCGATAGTCGTCGGACATGTCGGCGGCTGGCCAACTTTGGCCCGTGGTCGTGGGGCGATCCGATAGTCGTCGGACATGTCGGCGGCTGGCTAACTTTGGCCCGGTGTCGTGGGGACGACCCTATAGTCGTCGGACATGTTGGCGATTGGCCAACATTGGCCCGGGGTCGTGGGGACGACTCTATAGTCGTCGGACATGTTGGCGGCTTGTCAACCTAGAACCGGGGTCGTGGGTACGACCCTATAGTCGTCGGACATGACGGTGGCGGGCCAATCTAGTCCCGGGGTCGTGGGGACGACCCTATAGTCATCGGACAAGACGGCGGCTGGACATCTTTGGCCCGCGGTCGTGGGGACGACCCTATAGTCGTCGGACATTTCGGCGGCTTGCCAACTTTGGCCCGGGGTCTTGGGGACGATCCAATAGTCGTCGGACATGTCGGCGGCTGGCTAACTTTGGCCCGGTGTCGTGGGGACGACCCTATAGTCGTCGGACATGTTGGCGATTGGCCAACATTGGCCCGGGGTCGTGGGGACGACTCTATAGTCGTCGGACATGTTGGCGGCTTGTCAACCTAGAACCGGGGTCGTGGGTACGACCCTATAGTCGTCGGACATGACGGTGGCGGGCCAATCTAGTCCCGGGGTCGTGGGGACGACCCTATAGTCATCGGACAAGACGGCGGCTGGACATCTTTGGCCCGCGGTCGTGGGGACGACCCTATAGTCGTCGGACATTTCGGCGGCTTGCCAACTTTGGCCCGGGGTCTTGGGGACGACTCTATAGTCGTCGGACATTTCGGCGGCATGCCACCATTGGCCCGTGGTCGTGGGGACGATCCGATAGTCGTCGGACATGTCGGCGGCTGGCCAACCTAGACCCGGGGTTGTGGGGACGACCCTATTGTCGTCGGACATGGCGGTGGCGGGCCAATCTAGTCCCGTGGTCGTGGGGACGACCCTATAGTCGTCGGACATGTCGGCGGCTGGCCAACCTAGTCCCGTGGTCGTGGGGACGATCCGATAGTCGTTGGACATGACGGTGGCGGGCGATTCTAGTCCCGGGGTCGTGGGGACGACCCTATAGTCGTCGGACATGTCGGCGGCTGGCCAACTTTGGCCCGTGGTCGTGGGGACGACCCAGTAGTCGTCGGACATGTCGGCGGCTGGCCAACCTAGTCCCGAGGTCGTCGGACTTGACGGTGGCCGGCCAATCTAGTCCCGGGGTCGTGGGGACGACCCTGCAGTCGTCGGACATGTCGGCGGCTGGTCAATCTAGTCCCGGGGTCGTGGGGACGACTCTATAGTCGTCGGACATGTCGGCGGCTGGCCAACTTTGGCCCGTGGTCGTGGGGACGATCCAATAGTCGTCGGACATGTCGGCGGCTGGCCAACTTTGGCCCGTGGTCGTGGGGACGATCCGATAGTCGTCGGACATGTCGGCGGCTGGCCAACTTTGGCCCGTGGTCGTGGGGACGACCCTATAGTCTTCGGACTTGACGGTAGCGGGCCAATCTAGACCGGAGGACGTGGGGACGACCCTATAGTCGTCGGACATTTCGGCGGCTGTCCAACTTTGGCCCGGTGTCGTGGGGACGACCCTATAGTCGTCGGACATGTCGGCGGCTGGCCAACCTAGTCCCGAGGTCGTGGGGACGACCCTATAGTCGTCGGACTTGTCGCTGGCGGGCCAATCTAGTCCCGGGGTCGTGGGGACGACCCTACAGTCGTCGGACATTTCGGCGGCTTGCCAACTTTGGCCCGGGGTCGTGGGGACGACCCTATAGTCGTCGGACATTTCGGCGGCTTGCCAACTTTGGCCCGGGGTCGTGGGGACGACCCTATAGTCGTCGGACTTGACGGTGGCGGGCCAATCTAGTCCCGGGGTCTTGGGGACGACCCTACAGTCGTCGGACATTTCGGCGGCTTGCCAACTTTGGCCCGGTGTCGTGGGGACGACTCTATAGTCGTCGGAAATGTCGGCGGCTGGCCAACCTGGACCCGGGGTCGTGGGGACGACCCTATAGTCGTCGGACATGTAGGCGGCTGGCCAACTTTGGCCCGGTGTCGTGGGGACGACTATATAGTCGTCGGAAATGTCGGCGGCTGGCCAACCTGGACCCGGGGTCTTGGGGACGACCCTACAGTCGTCGGACATTTCGGCGGCCTGCCAACTTTGGCCCGGTGTCGTGGGGACGACCCTATAGTCGTCGGAAATGTCGGCGGCTGGCCAACCTGGACCCGGGGTCGTGGGGACGACCCTATTGTCGTCGGACATGACGGTGGCGGGCCAATCTAGTCTCGGGGTCGTGGGGACGACCCTATAGTCGTCGGACATGTCGGCGGCTGGCCAACTTTGGCCCGGGGTCGTGGGGACGACCCTATAGTCGTCGGACATGTTGGCGGCTTGTCAGCCTAGTCCCGCGGTCGTGGGGACGACCCTATAGTCGTCGGACATTTCGGCGGCATGCCATCTTTAGCCCGGGGTCGTGGGGACGACCCTATATTCGTCGATCATTTTGGCGTCTTGTCAACCTAGACCCGGGGTCGTGGGGACGACCCTATAGTCGTCGGACTTGACGGTGGCGGGCCAATCTAGTCCCGGGGTCGTGGGGACGACCCTATAGTCGTTGGACATGACGGTGGCGGGCCAATCTAGTCCCGGGGTCGTGGGGACGACCCTACAGTCGTCGGACATTTCGGCGGCTTGCCAACTTTGGCCCGGTGTCGTGGGGACGACTCTATAGTCGTCGGAAATGTCGGCGGCTGGCCAACCTGGACCCGGGGTCGTGGGGACGACCCTATAGTCGTCGGACATGTAGGCGGCTGGCCAACTTTGGCCCGGTGTCGTGGGGACGACTCTATAGTCGTCGGAAATGTCGGCGGCTGGCCAACCTGGACCCGGGGTCGTGGGGACGACCCTATAGTCGTTGAACATGTCGGCGGCTGGCCAACATTGGCCCGGGGTCGTGGGGACGACCCTATAGTCGTCGGACATGTCGGCGGCAGGCCAACTTTGGACCGGTGTCGTGGGGACGCGTCTATAGTCGTCGGAAATGTCGGCGCTTGGCCAACCTGGACCCGGGGTCGTGGGGACGACCCTATAGTCGTCGGACAAGACGGCGGCTGGACATCTTTGGCCCGCGGTCGCGGGGACGACCCTATAGTCGTCGGATATTTCGGCGGCATGCCATCTTGAGCCCGGGGTCGTGGGGACGACCCTATAGTCGTCGGACATGTTGGCGGCTTGTCAACCTAGTCCCGGGGTCGTGGGGACGACCCTATAGTCGTTGGACATGACGGTGGCGGGCCAATCTAGTCCCGGGGTCGTAGGGACGACCCTATAGTCGTCGGACATGTCGGCGATTGGCCAACATTGGCCCGGGGTCTTGGGGACGACCCTATAGTCGTCGGACATTTCGGCGGCATGCCACCTATGGCCCGTGGTCGTGGGGACGATCCGATAGTCGTCGGACATGTCGGCGGCTGGCCAACCTAGACCCGGGGTCGTGGGGACGACCCTATTGTCGTCGGACATGGCGGTGGCGGGCCAATCTAGTCCCGTGGTCGTGGGGACGACCCTATAGTCGTCGGACATGTCGGCGGCTGGCCAACTTGGGCCCGTGGTCGTGGGGACGTCCCAATAGTCGTCGGACATGTCGGCGGCTGGCCAATCTAGTCCCGGGGTCGTATGGACGACCCTATAGTCGTCGGACATTTCGGCGGCTTGCCAACTTTGGCCCGGGGTCGTGGGGACGACCCTATAGTCGTTGGACATGACGGTGGCGGGTCAATCTAGTCCCGGGGTCGTAGGGACGACCCTATAGTCGTCGGTTAAGACGGCGGCTGGATATCCTTGGCTCGCGGTCGTGGGGACGACCCTATAGTCGTCGGACATTTCGGCGGCATGCCAACTTTGGCCCGGGGTCGTGGGGACGACCCCATAGTCGTTGGACATGACGGTGGCGGGCCAATCTAGTCCCGGGGGCGTAGGGACGACCCTATAGTCGTCGGACATGACGGTGGCGGACCAATCTAGTCCCGGGGTCGTGGGGACGACCCTATAGTCGTCGGACATGTCGGCGGCTGGCCAACTTTGGCCCGTGGTCGTGGGGACGATCCAATAGTCGTCGGACATGTCGGCGGCTGGCTAACTTTGGCCCGGTGTCGTGGGGACGACCCTATAGTCGTCGGACATGTTGGCGATTGGCCAACATTGGCCCGGGGTCGTGGGGACGACTCTATAGTCGTCGGACATGTTGGCGGCTTGTCAGCCTAGAACCGGGGTCGTGGGGACGACTCTATAGTCGTCGGACATGTCGGCGGCTGGCCAACTTTGGCCCGTGGTCGTGGGGACGATCCAATAGTCGTCGGACATGTCGGCGGCTGGCCAACTTTGGCCCGTGGTCGTGGGGACGATCCGATAGTCGTCGGACATGTCGGCGGCTGGCCAACTTTGGCCCGTGGTCGTGGGGACGACCCTATAGTCTTCGGACATGACGGTAGCGGGCCAATCTAGACCGGAGGACGTGGGGACGACCCTATAGTCGTCGGACATTTCGGCGGCATGCCACCTTTGGCCCGTGGTCGTGGGGACGATCCGATAGTCGTCGGACATGTCGGCGGCTGGCCAACCTAGACCCGGGGTCGTGGGGACGACCCTATTGTCGTCGGACATGGCGGTGGCGGGCCAATCTAGTCCCGTGGTCGTGGGGACGACCCTATAGTCGTCGGGCATGTCGGCGGCTGGCCAACCTAGTCCCGTGGTCGTGGGGACGATCCGATAGTCGTTGGACATGACGGTGGCGGGCCATTCTAGTCCCGGGGTCGTGGGGACGACCCTATAGTCGTCGGACATGTCGGCGGCTGGCCAACTTTGGCCCGTGGTCCTGGGGACGACCCAGTAGTCGTCGGACATGTCGGCGGCTGGCCAACCTAGTCCCGAGGTCGTCGGACTTGACGGTGGCGGGCCAATCTAGTCCCGGGGTCGTGGGGACGACCCTGCAGTCGTCGGACATGTCGGCGGCTGGTCAATCTAGTCCCGGGGTCGTGGGGACGACTCTATAGTCGTCGGACATGTCGGCGGCTGGCCAACTTTGGCCCGTGCTCGTGGGGACGATCCAATAGTCGTCGGACATGTCGGCGGCTGGCCAACTTTGGCCCGTGGTCGTGGGGACGATCCGATAGTCGTCGGACATGTCGGCGGCTTGTCAGCCTAGAACCGGGGTCGTGGGTACGACCCTATAGTCGTCGGACATGACGGTGGCGGGCCAATCTAGTCCCGGGGTCGTGGGGACGACCCTATAGTCATCGGACATTTCGGCGGCTGTCCAACTTTGGCCCGGTGTCGTGGGGACGACCCTATAGTCGTCGGACAAGTCGGCGGCGGGCCAACCTTGTCCCGGGGTCGTGGGGACGACCGTATAGTCGTCGGACATGACGGTGGCGGGCCAATCTAGTCCCGGGGTCGTGGGGACGACCCTATAGTCATCGGACAAGACGGCGGCTGGACATCTTTGGCCCGCGGTCGTGGGGACGACCCTATAGTCGTCGGACATTTCGGCGGCTTGCCAACTTTGGCCCGGGGTCGTGGGGACGACCCTATAGTCGTCGGACATGTCGGCGGCAGGCCAACTTTGGACCGGTGTCGTGGGGACGCGTCTATAGTCGTCGGAAATGTCGGCGCTTGGCCAACCTGGACCCGGGGTCGTGGGGACGACCCTATAGTCGTCGGACAAGACGGCGGCTGGACATCTTTGGCCCGCGGTCGCGGGGACGACCCTATAGTCGTCGGACATTTCGGCGGCATGCCATCTTGAGCCCGGGGTCGTGGGGACGACCCTATAGTCGTTGGACATGACGGTGGCGGGCCAATCTAGTCCCGGGGTCGTAGGGACGACCCTATAGTCGTCGGACATGTCGGCGATTGGCCAACATTGGCCCGGGGTCGTGGGGACGACCCTATAGTCGTCGGACATGTCGGCGGCTGGCCAAGCTAGTCCCGAGGTCGTGGGGACGACCCTATAGTCGTCGGACTTGACGGCGGCGGGCCAATCTAATCCCGGGGTCGTGGGGACGACCCTACAGTCGTCGGACATTTCGGCGGCTTGCCAACTTTGGCCCGGGGTAGTGGGGACGACCCTATAGTCGTCGGACATGACGGTGGCGGACCAATCTAGTCCCGGGGTCCGTGGGGACGACCCTACAGTCGTCGGACATTTCGGCGGCTTGCCAACTTTGGCCCGGGGTCGTGGGGACGACCCCATAGTCGTCGGACATTTCGGCGGCATGCCAACTTTGGCCCGGGGTCGTGGGGACGACCCTATAGTCGTCGGACATGTCGGCGGCTGGCCAACATTGGCCCGGGGTCGTGGGGACGGCCCAATAGTCGTTGAACATGTCGGCGGCGGGCCATCCTAGCCCCGGGGTCGTGGGGACGACCCTATTGTCGTCGGACATGACGGTGGCGGGCCAATCTAGTCCTGGGGTCTTGGGGACGACCCTACAGTCGTCGGACATTTCGGCGGCTTGCCAACTTTGGCCCGGGGTCGTGGGTACGACCCTATAGTCGTCGGACTTGACGGTGGCGGGCCAATCTAGTCCCGGGGTCGTGGGGACGACCCTATAGTCGTCGGACATGACGGTGGCGGACCAATCTAGTCCCGGGGTCGTGGGGACGACCCTACAGTCGTCGGACATTTCGGCGGCTTGCCAACTTTGGCCCGGGGTCGTGGGGACGACCCCATAGTCGTCGGACATTTCGGCGGCATGCCAACTTTGGCCCGGGGTCGTGGGGACGACCCTATAGTCGTCGGAAATGTCGGCGCTTGGCCAACCTAGACCCGGGGTCGTGGGGACGACCCTATAGTCGTCGGACATGTCGGCGGCTGGCCAACATTGGCCCGGGGTCGTGGGGACGGCCCAATAGTCGTTGAACATGTCGGCGGCGGGCCATCCTAGCCCCGGGGTCGTGGGGACGACCCTATTGTCGTCGGACATGACGGTGGCGGGCCAATCTAGTCCTGGGGTCTTGGGGACGACCCTACAGTCGTCGGACATTTCGGCGGCTTGCCAACTTTGGCCCGGGGTCGTGGGTACGACCCTATAGTCGTCGGACTTGACGGTGGCGGGCCAATCTAGTCCCGGGGTCGTGGGGACGACCCTATAGTCGTCGGACATGACGGTGGCGGACCAATCTAGTCCCGGGGTCGTGGGGACGACCCTACAGTCGTCGGACATTTCGGCGGCTTGCCAACTTTGGCCCGGGGTCGTGGGGACGACCCTACAGTCGTCGGACATTTCGGCGGCTTGCCAACTTTGGCCCGGGGTCGTGGGGACGACCCCATAGTCGTCGGACATTTCGGCGGCATGCCAACTTTGGCCCGGGGTCGTGGGGACGACCCTATAGTCGTCGGAAATGTCGGCGCTTGGCCAACCTAGACCCGGGGTCGTGGGGACGACCCTATAGTCGTCGGACTTGACGGTGGCGGGCCAATCTAGTCCCGGGGTCGTGGGAACGACCCTATAGTCGTTGGACATGACGGTGGCGGGCCAATCTAGTCCCGGGGTCGTGGGGACGACCCTACAGTCGTCGGACATTTCGGCGGCTTGCCAACTTTGGCCCGGTGTCGTGGGGACGACTCTATAGTCGTCGGAAATGTCGGCGGCTGGCCAACCTGGACCCGGGGTCGTGGGGACGACCCTATAGTCGTCGGACATGTAGGCGGCTGGCCAACTTTGGCCCGGTGTCGTGGGGACGACTCTATAGTCGTCGGAAATGTCGGCGGCTGGCCAACCTGGACCCGGGGTCGTGGGGACGACCCTATAGTCGTTGAACATGTCGGCGGCTGGCCAACATTGGCCCGGGGTCGTGGGGACGACCCTATAGTCGTCGGACATGTCGGCGGCAGGCCAACTTTGGACCGGTGTCGTGGGGACGCGTCTATAGTCGTCGGAAATGTCGGCGCTTGGCCAACCTGGACCCGGGGTCGTGGGGACGACCCTATAGTCGTCGGACAAGACGGCGGCTGGACATCTTTGGCCCGCGGTCGCGGGGACGACCCTATAGTCGTCGGATATTTCGGCGGCATGCCATCTTGAGCCCGGGGTCGTGGGGACGACCCTATAGTCGTCGGACATGTTGGCGGCTTGTCAACCTAGTCCCGGGGTCGTGGGGACGACCCTATAGTCGTTGGACATGACGGTGGCGGGCCAATCTAGTCCCGGGGTCGTAGGGACGACCCTATAGTCGTCGGACATGTCGGCGATTGGCCAACATTGGCCCGGGGTCTTGGGGACGACCCTATAGTCGTCGGACATTTCGGCGGCATGCCACCTTTGGCCCGTGGTCGTGGGGACGATCCGATAGTCGTCGGACATGTCGGCGGCTGGCCAACCTAGACCCGGGGTCGTGGGGACGACCCTATTGTCGTCGGACATGGCGGTGGCGGGCCAATCTAGTCCCGTGGTCGTGGGGACGACCCTATAGTCGTCGGACATGTCGGCGGCTGGCCAACTTGGGCCCGTGGTCGTGGGGACGTCCCAATAGTCGTCGGACATGTCGGCGGCTGGCCAATCTAGTCCCGGGGTCGTATGGACGACCCTATAGTCGTCGGACATTTCGGCGGCTTGCCAACTTTGGCCCGGGGTCGTGGGGACGACCCTATAGTCGTTGGACATGACGGTGGCGGGTCAATCTAGTCCCGGGGTCGTAGGGACGACCCTATAGTCGTCGGTCAAGACGGCGGCTGGATATCCTTGGCTCGCGGTCGTGGGGACGACCCTATAGTCGTCGGACATTTCGGCGGCATGCCAACTTTGGCCCGGGGTCGTGGGGACGACCCCATAGTCGTTGGACATGACGGTGGCGGGCCAATCTAGTCCCGGGGGCGTAGGGACGACCCTATAGTCGTCGGACATGACGGTGGCGGACCAATCTAGTCCCGGGGTCGTGGGGACGACCCTATAGTCGTCGGACATGTCGGCGGCTGGCCAACTTTGGCCCGTGGTCGTGGGGACGATCCAATAGTCGTCGGACATGTCGGCGGCTGGCTAACTTTGGCCCGGTGTCGTGGGGACGACCCTATAGTCGTCGGACATGTTGGCGATTGGCCAACATTGGCCCGGGGTCGTGGGGACGACTCTATAGTCGTCGGACATGTTGGCGGCTTGTCAGCCTAGAACCGGGGTCGTGGGGACGACTCTATAGTCGTCGGACATGTCGGCGGCTGGCCAACTTTGGCCCGTGGTCGTGGGGACGATCCAATAGTCGTCGGACATGTCGGCGGCTGGCCAACTTTGGCCCGTGGTCGTGGGGACGATCCGATAGTCGTCGGACATGTCGGCGGCTGGCCAACTTTGGCCCGTGGTCGTGGGGACGACCCTATAGTCTTCGGACATGACGGTAGCGGGCCAATCTAGACCGGAGGACGTGGGGACGACCCTATAGTCGTCGGACATTTCGGCGGCATGCCACCTTTGGCCCGTGGTCGTGGGGACGATCCGATAGTCGTCGGACATGTCGGCGGCTGGCCAACCTAGACCCGGGGTCGTGGGGACGACCCTATTGTCGTCGGACATGGCGGTGGCGGGCCAATCTAGTCCCGTGGTCGTGGGGACGACCCTATAGTCGTCGGGCATGTCGGCGGCTGGCCAACCTAGTCCCGTGGTCGTGGGGACGATCCGATAGTCGTTGGACATGACGGTGGCGGGCCATTCTAGTCCCGGGGTCGTGGGGACGACCCTATAGTCGTCGGACATGTCGGCGGCTGGCCAACTTTGGCCCGTGGTCGTGGGGACGATCCGATAGTCGTCGGACATGTCGGCGGCTTGTCAGCCTAGAACCGGGGTCGTGGGTACGACCCTATAGTCGTCGGACATGACGGTGGCGGGCCAATCTAGTCCCGGGGTCGTGGGGACGACCCTATAGTCATCGGACATTTCGGCGGCTGTCCAACTTTGGCCCGGTGTCGTGGGGACGACCCTATAGTCGTCGGACAAGTCGGCGGCGGGCCAACCTTGTCCCGGGGTCGTGGGGACGACCGTATAGTCGTCGGACATGACGGTGGCGGGCCAATCTAGTCCCGGGGTCGTGGGGACGACCCTATAGTCATCGGACAAGACGGCGGCTGGACATCTTTGGCCCGCGGTCGTGGGGACGACCCTATAGTCGTCGGACATTTCGGCGGCTTGCCAACTTTGGCCCGGGGTCGTGGGGACGACCCTATAGTCGTCGGACATGTCGGCGGCAGGCCAACTTTGGACCGGTGTCGTGGGGACGCGTCTATAGTCGTCGGAAATGTCGGCGCTTGGCCAACCTGGACCCGGGGTCGTGGGGACGACCCTATAGTCGTCGGACAAGACGGCGGCTGGACATCTTTGGCCCGCGGTCGCGGGGACGACCCTATAGTCGTCGGACATTTCGGCGGCATGCCATCTTGAGCCCGGGGTCGTGGGGACGACCCTATAGTCGTTGGACATGACGGTGGCGGGCCAATCTAGTCCCGGGGTCGTAGGGACGACCCTATAGTCGTCGGACATGTCGGCGATTGGCCAACATTGGCCCGGGGTCGTGGGGACGACCCTATAGTCGTCGGACATGTCGGCGGCTGGCCAAGCTAGTCCCGAGGTCGTGGGGACGACCCTATAGTCGTCGGACTTGACGGCGGCGGGCCAATCTAATCCCGGGGTCGTGGGGACGACCCTACAGTCGTCGGACATTTCGGCGGCTTGCCAACTTTGGCCCGGGGTAGTGGGGACGACCCTATAGTCGTCGGACATGACGGTGGCGGACCAATCTAGTCCCGGGGTCCGTGGGGACGACCCTACAGTCGTCGGACATTTCGGCGGCTTGCCAACTTTGGCCCGGGGTCGTGGGGACGACCCCATAGTCGTCGGACATTTCGGCGGCATGCCAACTTTGGCCCGGGGTCGTGGGGACGACCCTATAGTCGTCGGACTTGACGGTGGCGGGCCAATCTAGTCCCGGGGTCGTGGGGACGACCCTATAGTCGTCAGACAAGTCGGCGGCGGGCCTACCTAGTCCCGGGGTCGTGGGGACGACCCTATAGTCGTCGGACAAGTCAGCGGCTGGCCTACATTGGCCCGTGGTCGTGGGGACGACCATATAGTCGTCGGACATGTCGGCGGCTTGCCAACTTTGGCCCGGGGTCGTGGGGACGACCCTATACTCGTCGGACATGTCGGCGGCTGGCCAACTTAGTCCCGAGGTCGTGGTAGCGACCCTATAGTCGTCGGAGAAGACGGCGGCTGGACATCTTTGGCCCGGGGTCGTGGGGACGACCCTATAGTCGTCGGACATTTCGGCGGCATGCCACCTTTGGCCCGGGGTCGTGGGGACGACCCTATAGTCGTCGGACATGTCGGCGGCTGGCCAACCTTGTCCCGAGGTCGTGGGGACGACCGTATAGTCGTCGGACATGTCGGCGGCTGGCCAACCTAGCCCCGGGGTCGTGGGGGCGACCCTACAGTCGTCGGACATTTCGGCGGCCTGCCAACTTTGGCCCGGGGCCGTGGGGACGACCCTATAGTCGTCGGACATGTCGGCGATTGGCCAACATTGGCCCGGGGTCGTGGGGACGACCCTATAGTCGTCGGAGAAGACGGCGGCTGGACATCTTTGGCCCGCGGTCCTGGGGACGACCCTATAGTCGTCGGACATTTCGGCGGCATGCCATCTTTGCCCCGGGGTCGTGGGGACGACCCTATAGTCGTCGCACATGTTGGCGGCTTGTCAACCTAGTCCCGGGCTCGTAGGCACGATCCAATAGTCGTCGGACATGTCGGCGGCTGGCCAACTTTGGCCCGTGGTCGTGGGGACGACCCTATAGTCGTCGGACATGTCGGTGGCGGGCCAGTCTAGTCCCGGGTCGTGGGCACGACCCTATAGTCGTCGGACATGTCGGCGGCTGGCCAACTTGGGCCCGTGGTCGTGGGGAGGACCCTATACTCGTCGGACAAGACGGCGGCGTACCAACCTAGTCCGGGGGTCGTGGGGACGACCCTATAGTCGTCGGAAATGACGGTGGCGGGCCAATCTAGTCCCGGGGTCGTGGGGACGACCCTATAGTCGTCGGACAAGTCGGCGGCGAGCCAATCTAGTCCCGCGGTCGTGGGGACGACCCTGTAGTTGTCGGACAAGTCAGCGGCTGGCCAACATTGGCCCGTGGTCGTGGGGACGACCATATAGTCGTCGGACATGACGGTGGCGGGCCACTCTAGTCCCGGGTCGTGGGGATGACCCTATAGTCGTCGGACATGTCGGCGGCTGGCCAACTTTGGCCCGGGGTCCTGGAGACGACCCTATAGTCGTCAGACATGACGGTGGCGAGCCAACCTAGTCCCGGGGTCGTGGGGACGACCCTATAGTCGTCGGACAAGTCGGCGGCCGGCCAACCTAGTCCGGGGGTCGTGGGGACGACCCTATAGTCGTCGGACATGACGGTGGCGGGCCAGTCTAGTCCCGGGTCGTGGGGACGACCCTATAGTCGTCGGACATGTCGGCGGCTGGCCAACTTTGGCCCGGGGTCGTGGGGACGACTCCATAGTCGTCGGAAATGTCGGCGGCTGGCCACCCTGGACTCGGGGTCGTGGGGACGACCCTTATAGTCGTCGGACAAGACGGCGGCTGGACATCTTTGGCCCGGGGTCGTGGGGACGACCCTATAGTCGTCGGACATGTTGGCGGCTTGTCAGCCTAGTCCCGGGGTGGTGGGTACGACCCTATAGTCGTCGGACAAGTCGGCGGCGGGCCAACCTTGTCCCGGGGTCGTGGGGACGACCCTATATTCGTCGGACATGTCGGCAGCTGGCCAACTTTGGCCGGGGTCGTGGGGACGACCCTATAGTCGTCGGACATGACGGTGGCGGGCCAACCTGGACCCGGGGTCGTGGGGACGACCCTATTATCGTCGGACATGACGGTGGCGGGCCAATCTAGTCTCGGGGTCGTGGGGACGACCCTATAGTCGTCGGACATGTCGGCGGCTGGCCAACTTTGGCCCGGGGTCGTGGGGACGACTCTATAGTCGTCGGAAATGTCGGCGGCTGGCCAACCTGGACCCGGGGTGGTGGGTACGACCCTATAGTCGTCGGACAAGTCGGTGGCGGGCCAATCTAGTCCCGGGGTCGTGGGGACGACCCTATAGTCATCGGACAAGACGGCGGCTGGACATCTTTGGCCCGCGGTCGTGGGGACGACCCTATAGTCGTCGGACATTTCGGCGGCTTGCCAACTTTGGCCCGGGGTCGTGGGGACGACCCTATAGTCGTCGGACATGTTGGCGGCTTGTCAACCTAGTCCCGGGGTCGTGGGGACGACCCTATAGTCGTTGGACATGACGGTGGCGGGCCAATCTAGTCCCGGGGTCGTAGGGACGACCCTATAGTCGTCGGACATGTCGGCGATTGGCCAACATTGGCCCGGGGTCTTGGGGACGACCCTATAGTCGTCGGACATTTCGGCGGCATGCCACCTTTGGCCCGTGGTCGTGGGGACGATCCGATAGTCGTCGGACATGTCGGCGGCTGGCCAACCTAGACCCGGGGTCGTGGGGACGACCCTATTGTCGTCGGACATGGCGGTGGCGGGCCAATCTAGTCCCGTGGTCGTGGGGACGACCCTATAGTCGTCGGACATGTCGGCGGCTGGCCAACTTGGGCCCGTGGTCGTGGGGACGTCCCAATAGTCGTCGGACATGTCGGCGGCTGGCCAATCTAGTCCCGGGGTCGTATGGACGACCCTATAGTCGTCGGACATTTCGGCGGCTTGCCAACTTTGGCCCGGGGTCGTGGGGACGACCCTATAGTCGTTGGACATGACGGTGGCGGGTCAATCTAGTCCCGGGGTCGTAGGGACGACCCTATAGTCGTCGGTCAAGACGGCGGCTGGATATCCTTGGCTCGCGGTCGTGGGGACGACCCTATAGTCGTCGGACATTTCGGCGGCATGCCAACTTTGGCCCGGGGTCGTGGGGACGACCCCATAGTCGTTGGACATGACGGTGGCGGGCCAATCTAGTCCCGGGGGCGTAGGGACGACCCTATAGTCGTCGGACATGACGGTGGCGGACCAATCTAGTCCCGGGGTCGTGGGGACGACCCTATAGTCGTCGGACATGTCGGCGGCTGGCCAACTTTGGCCCGTGGTCGTGGGGACGATCCAATAGTCGTCGGACATGTCGGCGGCTGGCTAACTTTGGCCCGGTGTCGTGGGGACGACCCTATAGTCGTCGGACATGTTGGCGATTGGCCAACATTGGCCCGGGGTCGTGGGGACGACTCTATAGTCGTCGGACATGTTGGCGGCTTGTCAGCCTAGAACCGGGGTCGTGGGGACGACTCTATAGTCGTCGGACATGTCGGCGGCTGGCCAACTTTGGCCCGTGGTCGTGGGGACGATCCAATAGTCGTCGGACATGTCGGCGGCTGGCCAACTTTGGCCCGTGGTCGTGGGGACGATCCGATAGTCGTCGGACATGTCGGCGGCTGGCCAACTTTGGCCCGTGGTCGTGGGGACGACCCTATAGTCTTCGGACATGACGTAGCGGGCCAATCTAGACCGGAGGACGTGGGGACGACCCTATAGTCGTCGGACATTTCGGCGGCATGCCACCTTTGGCCCGTGGTCGTGGGGACGATCCGATAGTCGTCGGACATGTCGGCGGCTGGCCAACCTAGACCCGGGGTCGTGGGGACGACCCTATTGTCGTCGGACATGGCGGTGGCGGGCCAATCTAGTCCCGTGGTCGTGGGGACGACCCTATAGTCGTCGGGCATGTCGGCGGCTGGCCAACCTAGTCCCGTGGTCGTGGGGACGATCCGATAGTCGTTGGACATGACGGTGGCGGGCCATTCTAGTCCCGGGGTCGTGGGGACGACCCTATAGTCGTCGGACATGTCGGCGGCTGGCCAACTTTGGCCCGTGGTCCTGGGGACGACCCAGTAGTCGTCGGACATGTCGGCGGCTGGCCAACCTAGTCCCGAGGTCGTCGGACTTGACGGTGGCGGGCCAATCTAGTCCCGGGGTCGTGGGGACGACCCTGCAGTCGTCGGACATGTCGGCGGCTGGTCAATCTAGTCCCGGGGTCGTGGGGACGACTCTATAGTCGTCGGACATGTCGGCGGCTGGCCAACTTTGGCCCGTGCTCGTGGGGACGATCCAATAGTCGTCGGACATGTCGGCGGCTGGCCAACTTTGGCCCGTGGTCGTGGGGACGATCCGATAGTCGTCGGACATGTCGGCGGCTTGTCAGCCTAGAACCGGGGTCGTGGGTACGACCCTATAGTCGTCGGACATGACGGTGGCGGGCCAATCTAGTCCCGGGGTCGTGGGGACGACCCTATAGTCATCGGACATTTCGGCGGCTGTCCAACTTTGGCCCGGTGTCGTGGGGACGACCCTATAGTCGTCGGACAAGTCGGCGGCGGGCCAACCTTGTCCCGGGGTCGTGGGGACGACCGTATAGTCGTCGGACATGACGGTGGCGGGCCAATCTAGTCCCGGGGTCGTGGGGACGACCCTATAGTCATCGGACAAGACGGCGGCTGGACATCTTTGGCCCGCGGTCGTGGGGACGACCCTATAGTCGTCGGACATTTCGGCGGCTTGCCAACTTTGGCCCGGGGTCGTGGGGACGACCCTATAGTCGTCGGACATGTCGGCGGCAGGCCAACTTTGGACCGGTGTCGTGGGGACGCGTCTATAGTCGTCGGAAATGTCGGCGCTTGGCCAACCTGGACCCGGGGTCGTGGGGACGACCCTATAGTCGTCGGACAAGACGGCGGCTGGACATCTTTGGCCCGCGGTCGCGGGGACGACCCTATAGTCGTCGGACATTTCGGCGGCATGCCAGCTTGAGCCCGGGGTCGTGGGGACGACCCTATAGTCGTTGGACATGACGGTGGCGGGCCAATCTAGTCCCGGGGTCGTAGGGACGACCCTATAGTCGTCGGACATGTCGGCGATTGGCCAACATTGGCCCGGGGTCGTGGGGACGACCCTATAGTCGTCGGACATGTCGGCGGCTGGCCAAGCTAGTCCCGAGGTCGTGGGGACGACCCTATAGTCGTCGGACTTGACGGCGGCGGGCCAATCTAATCCCGGGGTCGTGGGGACGACCCTACAGTCGTCGGACATTTCGGCGGCTTGCCAACTTTGGCCCGGGGTAGTGGGGACGACCCTATAGTCGTCGGACATGACGGTGGCGGACCAATCTAGTCCCGGGGTCCGTGGGGACGACCCTACAGTCGTCGGACATTTCGGCGGCTTGCCAACTTTGGCCCGGGGTCGTGGGGACGACCCCATAGTCGTCGGACATTTCGGCGGCATGCCAACTTTGGCCCGGGGTCGTGGGGACGACCCTATAGTCGTCGGACTTGACGGTGGCGGGCCAATCTAGTCCCGGGGTCGTGGGGACGACCCTATAGTCGTCAGACAAGTCGGCGGCGGGCCTACCTAGTCCCGGGGTCGTGGGGACGACCCTATAGTCGTCGGACAAGTCAGCGGCTGGCCTACATTGGCCCGTGGTCGTGGGGACGACCATATAGTCGTCGGACATGTCGGCGGCTTGCCAACTTTGGCCCGGGGTCGTGGGGACGACCCTATACTCGTCGGACATGTCGGCGGCTGGCCAACTTAGTCCCGAGGTCGTGGTAGCGACCCTATAGTCGTCGGAGAAGACGGCGGCTGGACATCTTTGGCCCGGGGTCGTGGGGACGACCCTATAGTCGTCGGACATTTCGGCGGCATGCCACCTTTGGCCCGGGGTCGTGGGGACGACCCTATAGTCGTCGGACATGTCGGCGGCTGGCCAACCTTGTCCCGAGGTCGTGGGGACGACCGTATAGTCGTCGGACATGTCGGCGGCTGGCCAACCTAGCCCCGGGGTCGTGGGGGCGACCCTACAGTCGTCGGACATTTCGGCGGCCTGCCAACTTTGGCCCGGGGCCGTGGGGACGACCCTATAGTCGTCGGACATGTCGGCGATTGGCCAACATTGGCCCGGGGTCGTGGGGACGACCCTATAGTCGTCGGAGAAGACGGCGGCTGGACATCTTTGGCCCGCGGTCCTGGGGACGACCCTATAGTCGTCGGACATTTCGGCGGCATGCCATCTTTGCCCCGGGGTCGTGGGGACGACCCTATAGTCGTCGCACATGTTGGCGGCTTGTCAACCTAGTCCCGGGCTCGTAGGCACGATCCAATAGTCGTCGGACATGTCGGCGGCTGGCCAACTTTGGCCCGTGGTTGTGGGGACGACCCTATAGTCGTTGGACATGACGGTGGCGGGCCAATCTAGTCCCGGGGTCGTGGGGACGACCCTACAGTCGTCGGACAAGACGGCGGCTGGACATCATTGGCCCGGGGTCGTGGGGACGACCCTATAGTCGTCGGACATGTCGGCGGCTGGCCAACCTAGTCCCGAGGTCGTGGGGACGACCCTATAGTTGTCGGACTTGACGGTGGCGGGCCACTCTATTCCCGGGGTCGTGGGGACGACCCTATAGTCGTCGGACATGTCGGCGGCTGGCTAACATTGGCCCGTGGTCGTGGGGACGACCCAATAGTCGTTGGACATATCGGCGGCTGGCCAACTTTGGCCCGTGGTCGTGGGGACGACCCTATAGTCGTCGGACATGTCGGTGGCGGGCCAGTCTAGTCCCGGGTCGTGGGCACGACCCTATAGTCGTCGGACATGTCGGCGGCTGGCCAACTTGGGCCCGTGGTCGTGGGGAGGACCCTATACTCGTCGGACAAGACGGCGGCGTACCAACCTAGTCCGGGGGTCGTGGGGACGACCCTATAGTCGTCGGAAATGACGGTGGCGGGCCAATCTAGTCCCGGGGTCGTGGGGACGACCCTATAGTCGTCGGACAAGTCGGCGGCGAGCCAATCTAGTCCCGCGGTCGTGGGGACGACCCTGTAGTTGTCGGACAAGTCAGCGGCTGGCCAACATTGGCCCGTGGTCGTGGGGACGACCATATAGTCGTCGGACATGACGGTGGCGGGCCACTCTAGTCCCGGGTCGTGGGGATGACCCTATAGTCGTCGGACATGTCGGCGGCTGGCCAACTTTGGCCCGGGGTCCTGGAGACGACCCTATAGTCGTCAGACATGACGGTGGCGAGCCAACCTAGTCCCGGGGTCGTGGGGACGACCCTATAGTCGTCGGACAAGTCGGCGGCCGGCCAACCTAGTCCGGGGGTCGTGGGGACGACCCTATAGTCGTCGGACATGACGGTGGCGGGCCAGTCTAGTCCCGGGTCGTGGGGACGACCCTATAGTCGTCGGACATGTCGGCGGCTGGCCAACTTTGGCCCGGGGTCGTGGGGACGACTCTATAGTCGTCGGAAATGTCGGCGGCTGGCCACCCTGGACTCGGGGTCGTGGGGACGACCCTATAGTCGTCGGACAAGACGGCGGCTGGACATCTTTGGCCCGGGGTCGTGGGGACGACCCTATAGTCGTCGGACATGTTGGCGGCTTGTCAGCCTAGTCCCGGGGTGGTGGGTACGACCCTATAGTCGTCGGACAAGTCGGCGGCGGGCCAACCTTGTCCCGGGGTCGTGGGGACGACCCTATATTCGTCGGACATGTCGGCAGCTGGCCAACTTTGGCCCGGGGTCGTGGGGACGACCCTATAGTCGTCGGACATGACGGTGGCGGGCCAACCTGGACCCGGGGTCGTGGGGACGACCCTATTGTCGTCGGACATGACGGTGGCGGGCCAATCTAGTCTCGGGGTCGTGGGGACGACCCTATAGTCGTCGGACATGTCGGCGGCTGGCCAACTTTGGCCCGGGGTCGTGGGGACGACTCTATAGTCGTCGGAAATGTCGGCGGCTGGCCAACCTGGACCCGGGGTCGTGGGGACGACCCTATTGTCGTCGGAAATGTCGGCGGCTGGCCAACTTTGGCCCGTGGTCGTGGGGACGATCCAATAGTCGTCGGACAAGACGGTGGCGGGCCAATCTAGTCCTTGGGTCGTGGGGACGACCCTATAGTCGTTGGACATGTCGGCGATTGGCCAACATTGGCCCGGGGTCGTGGGTACGACCCTATAGTCGTCGGACATGTCGGCGGCTGGCCAACTTTGGCGCGTGGTCGTGGGGACGATCCGATTGTCGTCGGACATGTCGGCGGCTGGCCAACTTTGGCCCGTGGTCGTGGGGACGATCCAATAGTCGTCGGACATGTCGGCGGCTGGCCAACTTTGGCGCGTGGGCGTGGGGACGATCCGATGGTCGTCGGACAAGACGGCGGCTGGACATCTTTGGCCCGGGGTCGTGGGGACGGACCGATTGTCGTCGGACATGTCGGCGGCTGGCCAACCTAGACCCGGGGTCGTGGGGACGACCCTATTGTCGTCGGACATGGCGGTGGCGGGCCAATCTAGTCCCGTGGTCGTGGGGACGACCCTATAGTCTTCGGACATGACGGTAGCGGGCCAATCTAGACCCGAGGTCCTGGGGACGACCCTATTGTCGTCGGACATGACGGTGGCGGGCCAACCTGGACCCGGGGTCGTGGGGACGACCCTATTGTCGTCGGACATGACGGTGGCGGGCCAATCTAGTCTCGGGGTCGTGGGGACGACCCTATAGTCGTCGGACATGTCGGCGGCTGGCCAACTTTGGCCCGGGGTCGTGGGGACGACTCTATAGTCGTCGGAAATGTCGGCGGCTGGCCAACCTGGACCCGGGGTCGTGGGGACGACCCTATTGTCGTCGGAAATGTCGGCGGCTGGCCAACTTTGGCCCGTGGTCGTGGGGACGATCCAATAGTCGTCGGACAAGACGGCGGCTGGACATCTTTGGCCCGGGGTCGTGGGGACGACCCTATAGTCTTCGGACATGACGGTAGCGGGCCAATCTAGACCCGAGGTCGTGGGGACGACCCTATAGTCTTCGGACATGACGGTAGCGGGCCAATCTAGACCCGAGGTCCTGGGGACGACCCTATTGTCGTCGGACATGACGGTGGCGGGCCAACCTGGACCCGGGGTCGTGGGGACGATCCGATTGTCGTCGGACATGTCGGCGGCTGGCCAACTTTGGCCCGTGGTCGTGGGGACGATCCAATAGTCGTCGGACATGTCGGCGGCTGGCCAACTTTGGCGCGTGGGCGTGGGGACGATCCGATGGTCGTCGGACAAGACGGCGGCTGGACATCTTTGGCCCGGGGTCGTGGGGACGACCCTATTGTCGTCGGACAAGACGGCGGCTGGACATCTTTGGCCCGGGGTCGTGGGGACGGACCGATTGTCGTCGGACATGTCGGCGGCTGGCCAACCTAGACCCGGGGTCGTGGGGACGACCCTATAGTCGTTGGACATGACGGTGGCGGGCCAATCTAGTCCTTGGGTCGTAGGGACGACCCTATAGTCGTTGGACATGTCGGCGATTGGCCAACATTGGCCCGGGGTCGTGGGTACGACCCTATAGTCGTCGGACATGTCGGCGGCTGGCCAACTTTGGCGCGTGGTCGTGGGGACGATCCGATTGTCGTCGGACATGTCGGCGGCTGGCCAACTTTGGCCCGTGGTCGTGGGGACGATCCAATAGTCGTCGGACAAGACGGCGGCTGGACATCTTTGGCCCGGGGTCGTGGGGACGACCCTATAGTCTTCGGACATGACGGTAGCGGGCCAATCTAGACCCGAGGTCCTGGGGACGACCCTATAGTAGTCGGACATGTCGGCGGCTGTCCAACTTTGGCCCGGTGTCGTGGGGACGACTCTATAGTCGTCGGACATGTCGGCGGCTAGCCAACCTAGACCCGGGGTCGTGGGGACGACCCTATTGTCGTCGGACATGACGGTGGCGGGCCAATCTAGTCCCGGGGTCGTGGGGACGACCCTATAGTCGTTGGACATGACGGTGGCGGGCTAATCTAGTCCCTGGGTCGTAGGGACGACCCTATAGTCGTTGGACATGTCGGCGATTGGCCAACATTGGCCCGGGGTCGTGGGGACGACCCTATAGTCCTCGGACATGTCGGCGGCTGGCCAACTTTGGCGCGTGGTCGTGGGGACGATTCGATTGTCGTCGGACATGTCGGCGGCTGGACATCTTTGGTCCGGGGTCGGGGGACGACCCTATAGTCGTCGGACATGTCGGCGGCTGGCCAACTTTGGCCCGGTGTCGTGGGGACGACTCTACAGTCGTCGGAAATGTCGGCGGCTGGCCAACCTGGACCCGGGGTCGTGGGGACGACCCTATTGTCGTCGGACATGGCCGTGGCGGGCCAATCTAGTCCCGTGGTCGTGGGGACGACCCTATAGTCTTCGGACATGACGGTAGCGGGCCAATCTCGACCCGAGGTCCTGGGTACGACCCTATAGTCGTCGGACAGGTCGGCGGCGGGCCAACCTTGTCCCGGGGTCGTGGGGACGACCCTATAGTCGTCGGACATGTTGGCGGCTTGTCAGCCTAGTCCCGGGGTGGTGGGTACGACCCTATAGTCGTCGGACAAGTCGGCGGCGGGCCAACCTGGACTCGGGGTCGTGGGGACGACCCTATAGTCGTCGGACAAGACGGCGGCTGGACATCTTTGGTCCGGGGTCGGGGGACGACCCTATAGTCGTCGGACATGTCGGCGGCTGGCCAACTTTGGCCCGGTGTCGTGGGGACGACTCTACAGTCGTCGGAAATGTCGGCGGCTGGCCAACTTTGGCCCGGTGTCGTGGGGACGACTCTACAGTCGTCGGAAATGTCGGCGGCTGGCCAACCTGGACCCGGGGTCGTGGGGACGACCCTATAGTCGTTGGACATGACGGTGGCGGGCCAATCTAGTCCTTGGGTCGTAGGGACGACCCTATAGTCGTTGGACATGTCGGCGATTGGCCAACATTGGCCCGGGGTCGTGGGGACGACCCTATAGTCGTCGGACATGTCGGCGGCTGGCCAACTTTGGCGCGTGGTCGTGGGGACGATCCGATTGTCGTCGGACATGTCGGCGGCTGTCCAACTTTGGCCCGGTGTCGTGGGGACGACTCTATAGTCGTCGGAAATGTCGGCGGCTGGCCAACCTGGACCCGGGGTCGTGGGGACGACCCTATTGTCGTCGGACATGGCGGTGGCGGGCCAATCTAGTCCCGTGGTCGTGGGGACGACCCTATTGTCGTCGGACATGACGGTGGCGGGCCAATCGAGTCCCGGGGTCGTGGGGACGACCCTAAAGTCGTCGGACAAGACGGCGGCGGGCCAATCCAGTCCCGGGGTCGTAGGGACGACCCTATAGTCGACGGACATGTCGGCGATTGGCCAACATTGGCCCGGAGTCGTGAGGTCGACCCTATAGTCGTCGGACATGTCGGCGGTTGGCCAACTTTGGCCTGTGGTCGTGGGGACGACCCTATAGTCGTCGGACATGTCGGCGGCTGGCCAACATTGGCCCGTGGTCGTGGGGACGATCCGATAGTCGTTGGACATGACGGTGGCGGGCCAATCTAGTCCCGGGGTCGTGGGGACGACCCTATAGTCGTCGGACTTGACGGTGGTGGGCCAATCTAGTCCCGAGGTCGTGGGGACGACCCTATAGTAGTCGGACATGTCGGCGGCTGTCCAACTTTGGCCCGGTGTCGTGGGGACGACTCTATAGTCGTCGGACATGTCGGCGGCTGGCCAACCTAGACCCGGGGTCGTGGGGACGACCCTATTGTCGTCGGACATTTCGGCGGCTTGCCAACTTTGGCCCGTGGTCGTGGGGACGACCCTATAGTCGTCGGACATGTCGGCGGCTGGCCAACTTTGGCCCGTGGTCGTGGGGACGATCCGATAGTCGTTGGACATGACGGTGGCGGGCCAATCTAGTCCCGGGGTCGTGGGGACGACCCTATAGTCGTCGGACTTGACGGTGGTGGGCCAATCTAGTCCCGAGGTCGTGGGGACGACCCTATAGTAGTCGGACATGTCGGCGGCTGTCCAACTTTGGCCCGGTGTCGTGGGGACGACTCTATAGTCGTCGGACATGTCGGCGGCTGGCCAACCTAGACCCGGGGTCGTGGGGACGACCCTATTGTCGTCGGACATGACGGTGGCGGGCCAATCGAGTCCCGGGGTCGTGGGGACGACCCTAAAGTCGTCGGACAAGACGGCGGCGGGCCAATCCAGTCCCGGGGTCGTAGGGACGACCCTATAGTCGACGGACATGTCGGCGATTGGCCAACATTGGCCCGGAGTCGTGAGGACGACCCTATAGTCGTCGGACATGTCGGCGGTTGGCCAACTTTGGCCTGTGGTCGTGGGGACGACCCTATAGTCGTCGGACATGTCGGCGGCTGGCCAACATTGGCCCGTGGTCGTGGGGACGACCCAATAGTCGTTGGACATGTCAGCGGCTGGCCAACTTTGCCCCGGTGTCGTGGTGACGACTCTATAGTCGTCGGACATGTCGGCGGCTGGCCAATCTAGTCCCGGGGTCGTGGGGACGACCCTATAGTCTTCGGACATGTCGGCGGCTGGCCAACTTTGGCCCGTGGTCGTGGGGACGACCCAATAGTCGTCGGACATGTCGGCGGCTGGCCAACTTTGGCCCGTGGTCGCGGGGACGACCCAATAGTTGTTGGACATGTCGGCGGCTGTCCAACTTTGGCCCGTGGTCGTGGGGACGACTCTATAGTCGTCGGACATGTCGGCGGCTGGCCAACCTAGACCCGGGGTCGTGGGGACGACCCTATCGTCGTCGGACATGACGGTGGCGGGCCAATCTAGTCCCGGGGTCGTGGGGACGACCCTATAGTCGTCGGACATGTCGGCGGCTGGCCAACTTTGGCCCATGGTCGTGGGGACGACCCAATAGTCGTTGGACATGTCGGCGGCTGGCCAGCTTTGGCCGTGGTTGTGGGGACGACCCTATAGTCGTTGGACATGACGGTGGCGGGCCAATCTAGTCCCGGGGTCGTGGGACGACCCTATAGTCGTCGGACTTGACGGTGGTGGGCCAATCTAGTCCCGGGGTCCTGGGGACGACCCTACAGTCGTCGGACATTTCGGCGGCTTGCCAACTTGGGCCCCGGGTCGTGGTGACGACTCTATAGTCGCCGGACATGACGGTGGCGGGCCAATCTATTCCCGGGGTCGTGGGGACGACCCTATAGTCGTCGGACATGTCGGCGGCTGGACATCTTTGGCCCGGGGTCGTGGGGACGACCCTATAGTCGTCGGACAAGACGGCGGCTGGCCAACTTTGGCCCGTAGGCGTGGGGACGATCCGATAGGCGCCGGACATGACGGTGGCGGGCCAATCTATTCCCGGGGTCGTGGGGAGGACCGTGTAGTCGTCGGACAATTCGGCGGATGGCCAACTTTGGCCCGGGGTCGTGGGGACGACCCTATAGTCGTCGGACAACCCGGCGGCATGCCAACTTTGGCCCGTGGTCGTGGGGACGACTCTATAGTCGTCGGACATGTCGGCGGCATGAGAAATTTGATCCGGGGTCGTGTGGACGACCCTATAGTCGTCGGACAAGTCGGCGGCGAGCCAACCTCGTCCGGGTGTTGTGGGGACGACCCTATAGTCTTCGGACAATTCGGCGGCGGGCCAACCTAGTCCTGGGGTCGTGGGGACGACCGTATAGTCGTCGGACATGTCGGCGGCTGGCCAACTTTGGCCCATGGTCGTTGGGACGACCCAATAGTCTTCGGACATGTCGGCGGCTGGCCAACTTTGGACCGTGGTCGTGGGGACGACCCGATAGTCGTCGGACGTGACGGTGGCTAGCCAATCTAGTCCCGGGGTCGTGGGGACGACCCTATAGTCGTCGGACATGACGGTGGCGGGCCAATCTAGTCGCGGGGTCATGGGGCCGACCCTATAGTCGTCGGACATGTCGGCGGCTGTCCAACTTTGGCCCGGGGTCGTGGGGACGACGCTATTGTTGTCGGACAAGTCGGCGGTGAGCCAACCTAGTCCAGGGGTCGTGGGGACGACCCTATATTCGTCGGACATGTCGGCGGCTTGCCAACTTTGGCCCGGGGTCATGGGCACGACCCTATAGTCGTCGGACATGTTGCCGGCTGGTCAACCTAGTCCCGGGGTCGTGGGGACGACCCTATAGTCGTCGGAAATGTCGACGGCTGGCCAATTTTGGCCCGTGGTCGTGAAGACGACCCTATAGTCGTCGGACATGGAGGTGGCGGGCCAATCTAGTCCCGGGGTCGTGGGGACGACCCTATAGTCGTCGGACAAGCCGGCGGCTGGCCAACTTTGACCCGTGGTCGTGGGGACGACCCTATAGTCGTCGGACATGTCTGCGGCTGGCCAACTTTGGCCCGTGGTCGTGGGGGAGTCCCTATGGTCGTCGGACATGACGGTCGCGGCCAATCTAGTCCCGTGGTCGTGAAGACGACCCTATAGTCGTCGGACATGGAGGTGGCGGGCCAATCTAGTCCCGGGGTCGTGGGGACGACCCTATAGTCGTCGGACAAGCCGGCGGCTGGCCAACTTTGACCCGTGGTCGTTGGGACGACCCTATAGTCGTCGGATATGTCAGCGCCGGGCCAACTTTGGCCCGTGGTCGTGGGGACGACCCTATAGTCGTCGGAAATGAAGGTGGCGGGCCAATCTAGTCCCGGAGTCGTGGGGACGACCCTATAGTCGTCGGACAAGTCGGCGGCTGGCCAACTTTTGCCCGGGGTCGTGGGGACGACCCTATAGTCGTCGGACAAGTCCGCGGCAAGCCAACCTAGTCCGGGTGTCGTGGGGACGAGCCTATAGCCGTCGCACGTGTCCGCAGCGAGCCAACCTAGTCCCGGGGTCGTGGGGACGACCCTATTGTCGTCGGACATGTCGGCGGCTGGCCAACCTAGTCCCTACGTCGTGGGAACGACCCTATAGTGGTCGGACAAGTCGGCGACTGGCCATCTTTAGCCCGTGGTCGTGGGGACGACCCTATAGCCGTCGGATTTAACGCTGGCAAGCCAACCTAGTCCGGGTGTCGTGGGGACGAGCCTATAGCCGTCGCACGTGTCCGCAGCGAGCCAATCTAGTCCCGGAGTCGTGGGGACGACCCTATAGTCGTCGGATATGTCGGCGGCTGGCCAACTTTGGCCCGTGGTCGTGGGGTCGACCCTATAATCGTCGGACATAACGGTGGCGGGCCAATCTAGTCCCGGGGTCGTGGGGACGACCCTATAGTCGTCGGACAACACGGCGGCTGGATATCTTTGGCCCGCGGTCGTGGGGACGACCCTATAGTCGTCGGACATGACGGTGGCGGGCCAATCTAGTCCCGGGGTCGTGGGGACGACCCTATAGTCGTCGGACATAACGGTGGCGGGCCAATCTAGTCCCGAGGTCGTGGGGACGACCCTATAGTCGTCTGACATGTCGGCGGCGGGCCAATCTAGTCCCGGGGTCGTGGGGACGACCATACAGTCGTCGGACATGTCGGCGTCTGGCCGACCTAGTCCCGAGGTCGTGGGGGGACCCTATAGTCGTCGGACTTGACGGTGTCGGGCCAATCTAGTCCCGGGGTTGTGGGGACAACCCTATAATCCTCGGACAAGTCGGCGGCTGGCCAACTTTTGCCCAGGTTTGTGGGGACGACCCTATAGTCGCCGAACATGTTGGCGGCAGGTCAACCTTGTCCCGGGGTCGTGGGGACGACCCTATAGTCTTCGGACAAGTCGGCGGCGGGTCAACCCAGTCCGGGGGTCGTGGGGACGACCCTATAGTCGTCGGACTTGACGGAGTCGGGCCAATCTAGTCCCGGGGTTGTGGGGACGACCCTGTAGTCGTCGGACATGCCGGCGGCTTGCCAAATTTGCCCGGGGTCGTGGAGACGACCCTATAGTCGTCGGATAACTCGGCGGCAAGCCAACCTAGTCCCGGGGTCGTGGGGACGATCCTATATTCGTCGGAGAAGTCGGAGGCTGGCCAACTTTGGCCCGTGGTCGTGGGGACGACCCTATAGTCGTCGGACAAATCGGCGGCTGGCCAACTTTGGCCCGGGGTCGTGGGGACGACGCTATTGTCGTCGGACAAGTCGGCGGTGAGCCAACCTAGTCCAGGGGTCGTGGGGACGACCCTATATTCGTCGGACATGTCTGCGGCTTGCCAACTTTGGCCCTGGGTTGTGGGCACGACCCTATAGTCGTCGGACATGTCGGCGTCTGGCCGACCTAGTCCCGAGTGCGTGGGGGGACCCTATAGTCGTCGGACTTGACGGTGTCGGGCCAATCTAGTCCCGGGGTTGTGGGGACGACCCTAAAATCCTCGGACAAGTCGGCGGCTGGCCAACTTTTGCCCAGGTTTGTGGGGACGACCCTATAGTCGCCGGACATGTTGGCGGCAGGTCAACCTAGTCCCGGGGTCGTGGGGTCGACCCTATAATCGTCGGACATAACGGCGGCGGGACAATCTAGTCCCGGGGTCGTGGGGACGACCCTGTAGTCGTCGGACATGCCGGCGGCTTGCCAAATTTGCCCGGGGTCGTGGGGACGACCCTATAGTCGTCGGATAACTCGGCGGCAAGCCAACCTAGTCCCGGGGTCGTGGGGACGACCCTATAGTCGTCGGACAAGTCGGAGGCTGGCCAACTTTGGCCCGTGGTCGTGGGGACGACCCAATAGTCGTCGGACAAATCGGCGGCTGGCCAACTTTGGCCCGGGGTCGTGGGGACGACGCTATAGTCGTCGGACTTGACGGTGTTGGGCCAATCTAGTCCCGGGGTTGTGGGGACGACCCTGTAGTCGTCGGACATGCCGGCGGCTTGCCAAATTTGCCCGGGGTCGTGGGGACGACCCTATAGTCGTCGGATAACTCGGCGGCAAGCCAACCTAGTCCCGGGGTCGTGGGGACGACCCTATAGTCGTCGGACATGACGGTGGCGGGCCAATCTAGTCGCGGGGTCATGGGGCCGACCCTATAGTCGTCGGACATGTCGGCGGCTGTCCAACTTTGGCCCGTGGTCGTGGGGACGACCCTATAGTCGTCGTACAAATCGGCGGCTGGCCAACTTTGGCCCGGGGTCGTGGGGACGACGCTATTGGTGTCGGACAAGTCGGCGGTGAGCCAACCTAGTCCAGGGGTCGTGGGGACGACCCTATATTCGTCGGACATATCGGCGGCTTGCCAACTTTGGCCCGGGGTTGTGGGCACGACCCTATAGTCGTCGGACATGTTGCCGGCTGGTCAACCTAGTCCCGGGGTCGTGGGAACGACCCTATAGTGGTCGGACAAGTCGGCGACTGGCCAACTTTAGCCCGTGGTCGTGGGGACGACCCTATAGCCGTCGGATTTAACGCTGGCGGGCCAATCTAGTTCCGGGGTCGTGGGGACGACCCTATAGTCGTCGGACATGACGGTGGCGGGCCAATCTAGTCGCGGGGTCATGGGGCCGATCCTATAGTCGTCGGACATGTCGGCGTCTGGCCGACCTAGTCCCGAGGTCGTGGGGGGACCCTATAGTCGTCGGATATGTCGGCGGCTGGCCAACTTTGGCCCGTGGTCGTGGGGTCGACCCTATAATCGTCGGACATAACGGTGGCGGGCCAATCTAGTCCCGGGGTCGTGGGGACGACCCTATAGTCGTCGGACAACACGGCGGCTGGATATCTTTGGCCCGCGGTCGTGGGGACGACCCTATAGTCGTCGGACATGACGGTGGCGGGCCAATCTAGTCCCGGGGTCGTGGGGACGACCCTATAGTCGTCGGACATGCCGGCGGCTTGCCAAATTTGCCCGGGGTCGTGGGGACGACCCTATAGTCGTCGGAAATGAAGGTGGCGGGCCAATCTAGTCCCGGAGTCGTGGGGACGACCCTATAGTCGTCGGACAAGTCGGCGGCTGGCCAACTTTTGCCCGGGGTCGTGGGGACGACCCTATAGTCGTCGGACAAGTCCGCGGCAAGCCAACCTAGTCCGGGTGTCGTGGGGACGAGCCTATAGCCGTCGCACGTGTCCGCAGCGAGCCAACCTAGTCCCGGGGTCGTGGGGACGACCCTATTGTCGTCGGACATGTCGGCGGCTGGCCAACCTAGTCCCTACGTCGTGGGAACGACCCTATAGTGGTCGGACAAGTCGGCGACTGGCCATCTTTAGCCCGTGGTCGTGGGGACGACCCTATAGCCGTCGGATTTAACGCTGGCAAGCCAACCTAGTCCGGGTGTCGTGGGGACGAGCCTATAGCCGTCGCACGTGTCCGCAGCGAGCCAATCTAGTCCCGGAGTCGTGGGGACGACCCTATAGTCGTCGGATATGTCGGCGGCTGGCCAACTTTGGCCCGTGGTCGTGGGGTCGACCCTATAATCGTCGGACATAACGGTGGCGGGCCAATCTAGTCCCGGGGTCGTGGGGACGACCCTATAGTCGTCGGACAACACGGCGGCTGGATATCTTTGGCCCGCGGTCGTGGGGACGACCCTATAGTCGTCGGACATGACGGTGGCGGGCCAATCTAGTCCCGGGGTCGTGGGGACGACCCTATAGTCGTCGGACATAACGGTGGCGGGCCAATCTAGTCCCGAGGTCGTGGGGACGACCCTATAGTCGTCTGACATGTCGGCGGCGGGCCAATCTAGTCCCGGGGTCGTGGGGACGACCATACAGTCGTCGGACATGTCGGCGTCTGGCCGACCTAGTCCCGAGGTCGTGGGGGGACCCTATAGTCGTCGGACTTGACGGTGTCGGGCCAATCTAGTCCCGGGGTTGTGGGGACAACCCTATAATCCTCGGACAAGTCGGCGGCTGGCCAACTTTTGCCCAGGTTTGTGGGGACGACCCTATAGTCGCCGAACATGTTGGCGGCAGGTCAACCTTGTCCCGGGGTCGTGGGGACGACCCTATAGTCTTCGGACAAGTCGGCGGCGGGTCAACCCAGTCCGGGGGTCGTGGGGACGACCCTATAGTCGTCGGACTTGACGGAGTCGGGCCAATCTAGTCCCGGGGTTGTGGGGACGACCCTGTAGTCGTCGGACATGCCGGCGGCTTGCCAAATTTGCCCGGGGTCGTGGAGACGACCCTATAGTCGTCGGATAACTCGGCGGCAAGCCAACCTAGTCCCGGGGTCGTGGGGACGATCCTATATTCGTCGGAGAAGTCGGAGGCTGGCCAACTTTGGCCCGTGGTCGTGGGGACGACCCTATAGTCGTCGGACAAATCGGCGGCTGGCCAACTTTGGCCCGGGGTCGTGGGGACGACGCTATTGTCGTCGGACAAGTCGGCGGTGAGCCAACCTAGTCCAGGGGTCGTGGGGACGACCCTATATTCGTCGGACATGTCTGCGGCTTGCCAACTTTGGCCCTGGGTTGTGGGCACGACCCTATAGTCGTCGGACATGTCGGCGTCTGGCCGACCTAGTCCCGAGTGCGTGGGGGGACCCTATAGTCGTCGGACTTGACGGTGTCGGGCCAATCTAGTCCCGGGGTTGTGGGGACGACCCTAAAATCCTCGGACAAGTCGGCGGCTGGCCAACTTTTGCCCAGGTTTGTGGGGACGACCCTATAGTCGCCGGACATGTTGGCGGCAGGTCAACCTAGTCCCGGGGTCGTGGGGTCGACCCTATAATCGTCGGACATAACGGCGGCGGGACAATCTAGTCCCGGGGTCGTGGGGACGACCCTGTAGTCGTCGGACATGCCGGCGGCTTGCCAAATTTGCCCGGGGTCGTGGGGACGACCCTATAGTCGTCGGATAACTCGGCGGCAAGCCAACCTAGTCCCGGGGTCGTGGGGACGACCCTATAGTCGTCGGACAAGTCGGAGGCTGGCCAACTTTGGCCCGTGGTCGTGGGGACGACCCAATAGTCGTCGGACAAATCGGCGGCTGGCCAACTTTGGCCCGGGGTCGTGGGGACGACGCTATAGTCGTCGGACTTGACGGTGTTGGGCCAATCTAGTCCCGGGGTTGTGGGGACGACCCTGTAGTCGTCGGACATGCCGGCGGCTTGCCAAATTTGCCCGGGGTCGTGGGGACGACCCTATAGTCGTCGGATAACTCGGCGGCAAGCCAACCTAGTCCCGGGGTCGTGGGGACGACCCTATAGTCGTCGGACATGACGGTGGCGGGCCAATCTAGTCGCGGGGTCATGGGGCCGACCCTATAGTCGTCGGACATGTCGGCGGCTGTCCAACTTTGGCCCGTGGTCGTGGGGACGACCCTATAGTCGTCGTACAAATCGGCGGCTGGCCAACTTTGGCCCGGGGTCGTGGGGACGACGCTATTGGTGTCGGACAAGTCGGCGGTGAGCCAACCTAGTCCAGGGGTCGTGGGGACGACCCTATATTCGTCGGACATATCGGCGGCTTGCCAACTTTGGCCCGGGGTTGTGGGCACGACCCTATAGTCGTCGGACATGTTGCCGGCTGGTCAACCTAGTCCCGGGGTCGTGGGAACGACCCTATAGTGGTCGGACAAGTCGGCGACTGGCCAACTTTAGCCCGTGGTCGTGGGGACGACCCTATAGCCGTCGGATTTAACGCTGGCGGGCCAATCTAGTTCCGGGGTCGTGGGGACGACCCTATAGTCGTCGGACATGACGGTGGCGGGCCAATCTAGTCGCGGGGTCATGGGGCCGATCCTATAGTCGTCGGACATGTCGGCGTCTGGCCGACCTAGTCCCGAGGTCGTGGGGGGACCCTATAGTCGTCGGATATGTCGGCGGCTGGCCAACTTTGGCCCGTGGTCGTGGGGTCGACCCTATAATCGTCGGACATAACGGTGGCGGGCCAATCTAGTCCCGGGGTCGTGGGGACGACCCTATAGTCGTCGGACAACACGGCGGCTGGATATCTTTGGCCCGCGGTCGTGGGGACGACCCTATAGTCGTCGGACATGACGGTGGCGGGCCAATCTAGTCCCGGGGTCGTGGGGACGACCCTATAGTCGTCGGACATGCCGGCGGCTTGCCAAATTTGCCCGGGGTCGTGGGGACGACCCTATAGTCGTCGGATAACTCGGCGGCAAGCCAACCTAGTCCCGGGGTCGTGGGGACGATCCTATAGTCGTCGGAGAAGTCGGAGGCTGGCCAACTTTGGCCCGTGGTCGTGGGGACGACCCTATAGTCGTCGGACAAATCGGCGGCTGGCCAACTTTGGCCCGGGGTCGTGGGGACGACGCTATTGTCGTCGGACAAGTCGGCGGTGAGCCAACCTAGTCCAGGGGTCGTGGGGACGACCCTATATTCGTCGGACATGTCGGCGGCTTGCCAACTTTGGCCCGGGGTCGTGGGCACGACCCTATAGTCGTCGGACATGTTGCCGGCTGGTCAACCTAGTCCCGGGGTCGTGGGGACGACCCTATAGTCGTCGGACATGACGGTGGCGGGCCAATCTAGTCGCGGGGTCATGGGGCCGACCCTATAGTCGTCGGACATGTCGGCGGCTGTCCAACTTTGGCCCGTGGTCGTGGGGACGACCCTATAGTCGTCGTACAAATCGGCGGCTGGCCAACTTTGGCCCGGGGTCGTGGGGACGACGCTATTGTTGTCGGACAAGTCGGCGGTGAGCCAACCTAGTCCAGGGGTCGTGGGGACGACCCTATATTCGTCGGACATGTCGGCGGCTTGCCAACTTTGGCCTGGGGTCGTGGGCACGACCCTATAGTCGTCGGACATGTTGCCGGCTGGTCAACCTAGTCCCGGGGTCGTTGGGACGACCCTATAGTCGTCGGAAATGTCGGCGGCTGGCCAATTTTGGCCCGTGGTCGTGAAGACGACCCTATAGTCGTCGGACATGACGGTGGCGGGCCAATCTAGTCCCGGGGTCGTGGGGACGACCCTATAGTCGTCGGAAATCTCTGCGGCGGGCCAATCTAGTCCCGGGGTCGGGGGGACGACCATATAGTCGTCGTACAAATCGGCGGCTGGCCAACTTTGGCCCGGGGTCGTGGGGACGACCCTATAGTCGTCGCACAAGCCGGCGGCTGGCCAACTTTGACCCGTGGTCGTTGGGACGACCCTATAGTCGTCGGATATGTCAGCGCCTGGCCAACTTTGGCCCGTGGTCGTGGGGACGACCCTATAGTCGTCGGACAAGTCGGCGGCTGGCCAACTTTTGCCCGGGGTCGTGGGGACGACCCTATAGTCGTCGGACAAGTCCGCGGCAAGCCAACCTAGTCCGGGTGTCGTGGGGACGAGCCTATAGCCGTCGCACGTGTCCGCAGCGAGCCAACCTAGTCCCGGGGTCGCGGGGACGACCCTATTGTCGTCGGACATGTCGGCGGCTGGCCAACCTAGTCCCTACGTCGTGGGAACGACCCTATAGTGGTCGGACAAGTCGGCGACTGGCCAACTTTAGCCCGTGGTCGTGGGGACGACCCTATAGCCGTCGGATTTAACGCTGGCGGGCCAATCTAGTCCCGGGGTCGTGGGGACGACCCTATAGTCGTCGGACATGACGGTGGCGGGCCAATCTAGTCGCGGGGTCATGGGGCCGATCCTATAGTCGTCGAACATGTCGGCGGCTGTCCAACTTTGGCCCGTGGTCGTGGGGACGACCCTATAGTCGTCGGATATGTCGGCGGCTGGCCAACTTTGGCCCGTGGTCGTGGGGTCGACCCTATAATCGTCGGACATAACGGTGGCTGGCCAATCTAGTCCCGGGGTCGTGGGGACGACCCTATAGTCGTCGGACAACACGGCGGCTGGATATCTTTGGCCCGCGGTCGTGGGGACGACCCTATAGTCGTCGGACATGACGGCGGCTGGCCAACCTAGTCCCTACGTCGTGGGAACGACCCTATAGTGGTCGGACAAGTCGGCGACTGGCCAACTTTAGCCCGTGGTCGTGGGGACGACCCTATAGTCGTCGGACATAACGGTGGCGGGCCAATCTAGTCCCGGGGTCGTGGGGACGACCCTATAGTCGTCTGACATGTCGGCGGCGGGCCAATCTAGTCCCGGGGTCGTGGGGACGACCATATAGTCGTCGGACATGTCGGCGTCTGGCCGACCTAGTCCCGAGGTCGTGGGGGGACCCTATAGTCGTCGGACTTGACGGTGTCGGGCCAATCTAGTCCCGGGGTTGTGGGGACAACCCTATAATCCTCGGACAAGTCGGCGGCTGGCCAACTTTTGCCCAGGTTTGTGGGGACGACCCTATAGTCGCCGAACATGTTGGCGGCAGGTCAACCTTGTCCCGGGGTCGTGGGGACGACCCTATAGTCTTCGGACAAGTCGGCGGCGGGTCAACCCAGTCCGGGGGTCGTGGGGACGACCCTATAGTCGTCGGACTTGACGGAGTCGGGCCAATCTAGTCCCGGGGTTGTGGGGACGACCCTGTAGTCGTCGGACATGCCGGCGGGTTGCCAAATTTGCCCGGGGTCGTGGGGACGACCCTATAGTCGTCGGATAACTCGGCGGCAAGCCAACCTAGTCCCGGGGTCGTGGGGACGATCCTATAGTCGTCGGAGAAGTCGGAGGCTGGCCAACTTTGGCCCGTGGTCGTGGGGACGACCCTATAGTCGTCGGACAAATCGGCGGCTGGCCAACTTTGGCCCGGGGTCGTGGGGACGACGCTATTGTCGTCGGACAAGTCGGCGGTGAGCCAACCTAGTCCAGGGGTCGTGGGGACGACCCTATATTCGTCGGACATGTCGGCGGCTTGCCAACTTTGGCCCGGGGTCGTGGGCACGACCCTATAGTCGTCGGACATGTTGCCGGCTGGTCAACCTAGTCCCGGGGTCGTGGGGACGACCCTATAGTCGTCGGACATGACGGTGGCGGGCCAATCTAGTCGCGGGGTCATGGGGCCGACCCTATAGTCGTCGGACATGTCGGCGGCTGTCCAACTTTGGCCCGTGGTCGTGGGGACGACCCTATAGTCGTCGTACAAATCGGCGGCTGGCCAACTTTGGCCCGGGGTCGTGGGGACGACGCTATTGTTGTCGGACAAGTCGGCGGTGAGCCAACCTAGTCCAGGGGTCGTGGGGACGACCCTATATTCGTCGGACATGTCGGCGGCTTGCCAACTTTGGCCTGGGGTCGTGGGCACGACCCTATAGTCGTCGGACATGTTGCCGGCTGGTCAACCTAGTCCCGGGGTCGTTGGGACGACCCTATAGTCGTCGGAAATGTCGGCGGCTGGCCAATTTTGGCCCGTGGTCGTGAAGACGACCCTATAGTCGTCGGACATGACGGTGGCGGGCCAATCTAGTCCCGGGGTCGTGGGGACGACCCTATAGTCGTCGGAAATCTCTGCGGCGGGCCAATCTAGTCCCGGGGTCGGGGGGACGACCATATAGTCGTCGTACAAATCGGCGGCTGGCCAACTTTGGCCCGGGGTCGTGGGGACGACCCTATAGTCGTCGCACAAGCCGGCGGCTGGCCAACTTTGACCCGTGGTCGTTGGGACGACCCTATAGTCGTCGGATATGTCAGCGCCTGGCCAACTTTGGCCCGTGGTCGTGGGGACGACCCTATAGTCGTCGGACATGACGGTGGCGGGCCAATCTAGTCCCGGGGTCGTGGGGACGACCCTATAGTCGTCGGAAATGTCGGCGGCTGGCCAATTTTGGCCCGTGGTCGTGAAGACGACCCTATAGTCGTCGGACATGACGGTGGCGGGCCAATCTAGTCCCGGGGTCGTGGGGACGACCCTATAGTCGTCGGAAATGTCGGCGGCTGGCCAATTTTGGCCCGTGGTCGTGAAGACGACCCTATAGTCGTCGGACATGACGGTGGCGGGCCAATCTAGTCCCGGGGTCGTGGGGACGACCCTATAGTCGTCGGAAATGTCGGCGGCTGGCCAATTTTGGCCCGTGGTCGTGAAGACGACCCTATAGTCGTCGGACATGACGGTGGCGGGCCAATCTAGTCCCGGGGTCGTGGGGACGACCCTATAGTCGTCGGAAATCTCTGCGACGGGCCAATCTAGTCCCGGGGTCGGGGGGACGACCATATAGTCGTCGTACAAATCGGCGGCTGGCCAACTTTGGCCCGGGGTCGTGGGGACGACCCTATAGTCGTCGCACAAGCCGGCGGCTGGCCAACTTTGACCCGTGGTCGTTGGGACGACCCTATAGTCGTCGGATATGTCAGCGCCTGGCCAACTTTGGCCCGTGGTCGTGGGGACGACCCTATAGTCGTCGGAAATGACGGTGGCGGGCCAATCTAGTCCCGGAGTCGTGGGGACGACCCTATAGTCGTCGGACAAGTCGGCGGCTGGCCAACTTTTGCCCGGGGTCGTGGGGACGACCCTATAGTCGTCGGACAAGTCCGCGGCAAGCCAACCTAGTCCGGGTGTCGTGGGGACGAGCCTATAGCCGTCGCACGTGTCCGCAGCGAGCCAACCTAGTCCCGGGGTCGTGGGGACGACCCTATTGTCGTCGGACATGTCGGCGGCTGGCCAACCTAGTCCCTACGTCGTGGGAACGACCCTATAGTGGTCGGACAAGTCGGCGACTGGCCAACTTTAGCCCGTGGTCGTGGGGACGACCCTATAGCCGTCGGATTTAACGCTGGCGGGCCAATCTAGTCCCGGGGTCGTGGGGACGACCCTATAGTCGTCGGACATGACGGTGGCGGGCCAATCTAGTCGCGGGGTCATGGGGCCGATCCTATAGTCGTCGAACATGTCGGCGGCTGTCCAACTTTGGCCCGTGGTCGTGGGGACGACCCTATAGTCGTCGGATATGTCGGCGGCTGGCCAACTTTGGCCCGTGGTCGTGGGGTCGACCCTATAATCGTCGGACATAACGGTGGCTGGCCAATCTAGTCCCGGGGTCGTGGGGACGACCCTATAGTCGTCGGACAACACGGCGGCTGGATATCTTTGGCCCGCGGTCGTGGGGACGACCCTATAGTCGTCGGACATGACGGTGGCGGGCCAATCTAGTCCCGGGGTCGTGGGGACGACCCTATAGTCGTCTGACATGTCGGCGGCGGGCCAATCTAGTCCCGGGGTCGTGGGGACGACCATATTGTCGTCGGACATGTCGGCGTCTGGCCGACCTAGTCCCGAGGTCGTGGGGGGACCCTATAGTCGTCGGACTTGACGGTGTCGGGCCAATCTAGTCCCGGGGTTGTGGGGACGACCCTAAAATCCTCGGACAAGTCGGCGGCTGGCCAACTTTTGCCCAGGTTTGTGGGGACGACCCTATAGTCGTCGGACATGTTGCCGGCTGGTCAACCTAGTCCCGGGGTCGTTGGGACGACCCTATAGTCGTCGGAAATGTCGGCGGCTGGCCAATTTTGGCCCGTGGTCGTGAAGACGACCCTATAGTCGTCGGACATGACGGTGGCGGGCCAATCTAGTCCCGGGGTCGTGGGGACGACCCTATAGTCGTCGGAAATCTCTGCGGCGGGCCAATCTAGTCCCGGGGTCGGGGGGACGACCATATAGTCGTCGTACAAATCGGCGGCTGGCCAACTTTGGCCCGGGGTCGTGGGGACGACCCTATAGTCGTCGCACAAGCCGGCGGCTGGCCAACTTTGACCCGTGGTCGTTGGGACGACCCTATAGTCGTCGGATATGTCAGCGCCTGGCCAACTTTGGCCCGTGGTCGTGGGGACGACCCTATAGTCGTCGGAAATGACGGTGGCGGGCCAATCTAGTCCCGGAGTCGTGGGGACGACCCTATAGTCGTCGGACAAGTCGGCGGCTGGCCAACTTTTGCCCGGGGTCGTGGGGACGACCCTATAGTCGTCGGACAAGTCCGCGGCAAGCCATCCTAGTCCGGGTGTCGTGGGGACGAGCCTATAGCCGTCGCACGTGTCCGCAGCGAGCCAACCTAGTCCCGGGGTCGCGGGGACGACCCTATTGTCGTCGGACATGTCGGCGGCTGGCCAACCTAGTCCCTACGTCGTGGGAACGACCCTATAGTGGTCGGACAAGTCGGCGACTGGCCAACTTTAGCCCGTGGTCGTGGGGACGACCCTATAGCCGTCGGATTTAACGCTGGCGGGCCAATCTAGTCCCGGGGTCGTGGGGACGACCCTATAGTCGTCGGACATGACGGTGGCGGGCCAATCTAGTCGCGGGGTCATGGGGCCGATCCTATAGTCGTCGAACATGTCGGCGGCTGTCCAACTTTGGCCCGTGGTCGTGCGGACGACCCTATAGTCGTCGGATATGTCGGCGGCTGGCCAACTTTGGCCCGTGGTCGTGGGGTCGACCCTATAATCGTCGGACATAACGGTGGCTGGCCAATCTAGTCCCGGGGTCGTGGGGACGACCCTATAGTCGTCGGACAACACGGCGGCTGGATATCTTTGGCCCGCGGTCGTGGGGACGACCCTATAGTCGTCGGACATGACGGCGGCTGGCCAACCTAGTCCCTACGTCGTGGGAACGACCCTATAGTGGTCGGAAAAGTCGGCGACTGGCCAACTTTAGCCCGTGGTCGTGGGGACGACCCTATAGTCGTCGGACATAACGGTGGCGGGCCAATCTAGTCCCGGGGTCGTGGGGACGACCCTATAGTCGTCTGACATGTCGGCGGCGGGCCAATCTAGTCCCGGGGTCGTGGGGACGACCATATAGTCGTCGGACATGTCGGCGTCTGGCCGACCTAGTCCCGAGGTCGTGGGGGGACCCTATAGTCGTCGGACTTGACGGTGTCGGGCCAATCTAGTCCCGGGGTTGTGGGGACAACCCTATAATCCTCGGACAAGTCGGCGGCTGGCCAACTTTTGCCCAGGTTTGTGGGGACGACCCTATAGTCGCCGAACATGTTGGCGGCAGGTCAACCTTGTCCCGGGGTCGTGGGGACGACCCTATAGTCTTCGGACAAGTCGGCGGCGGGTCAACCCAGTCCGGGGGTCGTGGGGACGACCCTATAGTCGTCGGACTTGACGGAGTCGGGCCAATCTAGTCCCGGGGTTGTGGGGACGACCCTGTAGTCGTCGGACATGCCGGCGGCTTGCCAAATTTGCCCGGGGTCGTGGGGACGACCCTATAGTCGTCGGATAACTCGGCGGCAAGCCAACCTAGTCCCGGGGTCGTGGGGACGATCCTATAGTCGTCGGACAAGCCGGCGGCTGGCCAACTTTGACCCGTGGTCGTGGGGACGACCCTATAGTCGTCGGACATGTCTGCGGCTGGCCAACTTTGGCCCGTGGTCGTGGGGGCGTCCCTATGGTCGTCGGACATGACGGTCGCGGCCAATCTAGTCCCGGGGTCGTGGGGACGACCCTATAGTCGTCGGACATGACGGTGGCGGGCCAATCTAGTCGCGGGGTCATGGGGCCGACCCTATAGTCGTCGGACATGTCGGCGGCTGTCCAACTTTGGCCCGTGGTCGTGGGGACGACCCTATAGTCGTCGGATATGTCGGCGGCTGGCCAACATTGGCCCGTGGTCTTGGGGTCGACCCTATAATCGTCGGACATAACGGTGGCGGGCCAATCTAGTCCCGGGGTCGTGGGGACGACCCTATAGTCGTCGGACAACACGGCGGCTGGACATCTTTGGCCCGCGGTCGTGGGGACGACCCTATAGTGGTCGGACATGACGGTGGCGGGCCAATCTAGTCCCGGGGTCGTGGGGACGACCCTATAGTCGTCTGACATGTCGGCGGCGGGCCAATCTAGTCCCGGGGTCGTGGGGACGACCATATTGTCGTCGGACATGTCGGCGTCTGGCCGACCTAGTCCCGAGGTCGTGGGGGGACCCTATAGTCGTCGGACTTGACGGTGTCGGGCCAATCTAGTCCCGGGGTTGTGGGGACGACCCTAAAATCCTCGGACAAGTCGGCGGCTGGCCAACTTTTGCCCAGGTTTGTGGGGACGACCCTATAGTCGTCGGACATGTTGCCGGCTGGTCAACCTAGTCCCGGGGTCGTTGGGACGACCCTATAGTCGTCGGAAATGTCGGCGGCTGGCCAATTTTGGCCCGTGGTCGTGAAGACGACCCTATAGTCGTCGGACATGACGGTGGCGGGCCAATCTAGTCCCGGGGTCGTGGGTACGACCCTATAGTCGTCGGAAATCTCTGCGGCGGGCCAATCTAGTCCCGGGGTCGGGGGGACGACCATATAGTCGTCGTACAAATCGGCGGCTGGCCAACTTTGGCCCGGGGTCGTGGGGACGACCCTATAGTCGTCGCACAAGCCGGCGGCTGGCCAACTTTGACCCGTGGTCGTTGGGACGACCCTATAGTCGTCGGACATGACGGTGGCGGGCCAATCTAGTCCCGGGGTCGTGGGGACGACCCTATAGTCGTCGGACATGACGGTGGCAGGCCAATCTAGTCCCGGGGTCGTGGGGACGACGCTATTGTCGTCGGACAAGTCGGCGGTGAGCCAACCTAGTCCAGGGGTCGTGGGGACGACCCTATATTCGTCGGACATGTCGGCGGCTTGCCAACTTTGGCCCGGGGTCGTGGGCACGACCCTATAGTCGTCGGACATGTTGCCGGCTGGTCATCCTAGTCCCGGGGTCGTGGGGACGACCCTATAGTCGTCGGAAATGTCGGCGGCTGGCCAATTTTGGCCCGTGGTCGTGAAGACGACCCTATATGCGTCGGACATGACGGTGGCGGGCCAATCTAGTCCCGGGGTCGTGGGGACGACCCTATAGTCGTCGGACAAGCCGGCGGCTGGCCAACTATGACCCGTGGTCGTGGGGACGACCCTATAGTCGTCGGACATGTCTGCGGCTGGCCAACTTTGGCCCGTGGTTGTGGGGACGTCCCTATGCTCGTCGGACATGACGGTCGCGGCCAATCTAGTCCCGGGGTCGTGGGGACGACCCTATAGTCGTCGGACAAGTCAGCGCCTGGCCAACTTTGACCCGTGGTCGTGGGGACGACCCTATAGTCGCCGGACATGTCTGCGGCTGGCCAACTTTGGCCCGTGGTTGTGGGGACGACCCTATAGTCGTCGGACATGTCTGCGGCTGGCCAACTTTGGCCCGTGGTCGTGGGGACGTCCCTGTGGTCGTCGGACATGACGGTCGCGGGCCAATCTAGTCCCGGGGTCGTGGGGACGACCCTATAGTCGTCGGACAAGCCGGCGGCTGGCCAACTTTTGCCCGTGGTCGTGGGGACGAACCTATAGTCGTCGGACAATCGGCGGCGGGCCAACCTAGTCCCGGTGTCGTGGGGACGACCCTATAATCGTCGGACAAGTCGGCAGCTTGCCAACTTTGGCCCGGGGTCGTGGGGACGACCCTATAATCGTCGGATATGACGGTCGCGGGCCAATCTAGTCCCGGGGTCGTGGGGACGACCCTATAGTCGTCGGACATGTCGGCGGCTGGCCAACTTTGGTCCGTGGTCGTGGGGACGGCCCTATAGTCGTCGGATATGTCGGCGGCTGGCCAACTTTGGCCCGTGGTCGTGGGGACGACCCTATAGTCGTCGGAAATGACGGTGGCGGGCCAACCTAGTCCCGGGGTCGTGGGGACGACCCTATAGTCGTCGGACAAGTCGGCAGCTTGCCAACTTTGGCACGGAGTCGTGGGGACGACCCTACAGTCGTCGGACAAGTCGGCGGCGAGCCAATCTAGTCCCGCGGTCGTGGGCACGACCCTATAGTCGTCGGACAAGTCAGCGGCTGGCCAAAATTGGCCCGTGGTAGTGGGGACGACCCTATAGTCGTCGGACATGACGGTGGCGGGCCAACTTTGGCCCGTGGTCGTGGGGACGAACCTATAGTCGTCGGACAAGTCGGCGGCGGGCCAACCTAGTCCCGGTGTCGTGGGGACGACCCTATAATCGTCGGACAAGTCGGCAGCTTGTCAAAATTGGCCCGTGGTCGTGGGGACGACCCTATAGTCGTCGGAAATGACGGTGGCGGGCCAATCTAGTCCCGGGGTCATGGGGACGACCCTACAGTCGTCGGACAAGTCGGCGGCGAGCCAATCTAGTCCCGCGGTCTTGGGGACGACCCTATAGTCGTCGGACAAGTCAGCGGCTGGCCAACATTGGCCCGGGGTCGTGGGGACGACCCTATTGTCGTCGGACATGACGGTGGCGGGCCAATCTAGTCTCGGGGTCGTGGGGACGACCCTATAGTCGTCGGACATGTCGGCGGCTGGTCAACTTTGGCCCGGGGTCGTGGGGACGACCCTATAGTCGTCGGACAAGACGGTGGCGGACCAATCTAGTCCCGGGGTCGTGGGGACGACCCTATAGTCGGACATGTCGGCGGCTGGCCAACTTTGGCCCGTGGTCGTGGGGACGATCCAATAGTCGTCGGACATGACGGTGGCGGGCCAATCTAGTTCCGGGGTCGTGGGGACGACCCTATAGTCGTCGAACAAGTCGGCGGCGGGCCAAGCTTGTCCCGGGGTCGTGGGGACGACCCTATAATCGTCGGACATGACGGTGGCGGGCCAATCTAGTCCCGGGGTCGTGGGGACGACCCTATAGTCGTCGGTCATGTCGGCGGCTGGCCAACTTTGGCCCGGTGTCGTGGGGACGACTCTATAGTCGTCGGAAATGTCGGCGGCTGGACAACCTGGACCCGGGGTCGTGGAGACGACCCTATTGTCGTCGGACATGACGGTGGCGGGCCAATCTAGTCTCGGGGTCGTGGGGACGACCCTATAGTCGTCGGACATGTCTGCGGCTGGCCAACTTTGGCGCGTGGTCGTGGGGACGATCCGATTGTCGTCGGACATGTCGGCGGCTGGCCAACCTAGACCCGGGGTCGTGGGGACGACCCTATAGTCGTCGGACAAGCCGGCGGCTGGCCAAATTTGACCCGTGGTCGTTGGGACGACCCTATAGTCGTCGGATATGTCAGCGCCTGGCCAGCTTTGACCCGTGGTCGTGGGGACGACCATATAGTCGTCGGACAAATCGGCGGCTGGCCAACTTTGGCCCGGGGTCGTGGGGACGACGCTATTGTCGTCGGACAAGTCGGCGGTGAGCCAACCTAGTCCAGGGGTCGTGGGGACGACCCTATATTCGTCGGACATGTCGGCGGCTTGCCAACTTTGGCCCGGGGTCGTGGGCACGACCCTATAGTCGTCGCACATGTTGCCGGCTGGTCAACCTAGTCCCGGGGTCGTGGGGACGACCCTATAGTCGTCGGACAACACGGCGGCTGGACATCTTTGGCCCGCGGTCGTGGGGACGACCCTATAGTCTTCGGACATGACGGTAGCGGGCCAATCTAGACCCGAGGTCGTGGGGACGACCCTATAGTCGTCGGACATGTCGGCGGCGGGCCAACTTTGGCCCGGGGTCGTGGGGGCGACCCTATACTCGTCGGACATGTTGGCGGCTTGTCAGCCTAGTCCCGGGGTCGTGGGTACGACCCTACAGTCGTCGGACATTTCGGCGGCTTGCCAACTTTGGCCCGGGGTCGTGGGGACGACTCTATGGTCGTCGGACTTGACGGTGGCGGGCCAATCTAGTCCCGAGGTCCTGGGGACGACCCTATAGTCGTCGGACTTGACGGTGGCGGGCCAATCTAGTCCCGGGGTCGTGGGGACGACCCTACAGTCGTCGGACATTTCGGCGGCTTGCCAACTTTGGCCCGGGGTCGTGGGGACGACCCTATAGTCGTCGGACATGTTGGCGGCTTGTCAGCCTAGTCCCGGGGTCGTGGGTACGACCCTACAGTCGTCGGACATTTCGGCGGCTTGCCAAGTTTGGCCCGGGGTCGTGGGGACGACCCTATAGTCGTCGGACTTGACGGTGGCGGGCCAATCTAGTCCCGAGGTCGTGGGGACGACCCTATAGTCGTCGGACATGTCGGCGGCTGGCCAACTTTGGCGCGTGGTCGTGGGGACGATCCGATTGTCGTCGGACATGTCGGCGGCTGGCCAACCTAGACCCGGGGTCGTGGGGACGACCCTATTGTCGTCGGACAAGGCGGTGGCGGGCCAATCTAGTCCCGGGGTCGTGGGGACGACCCTATAGTCGTCGGACTTGTCGGTGGCGGGCCAATCTAGTCCGGGGGTCGTGGGGACGACCCTATAGTCGTCGGACTTGTCGGTGGCGGGCCAATCTAGTCCGGGGGTCGTGGGGACGACCCTATAGTCGTTGGACATGACGGTGGCGGGCTAATCTAGTCCCGGGGTCGTAGGGACGACCCTATAGTCGTTGGACATGTCGGCGATTGGCCAACATCGGCCCGGGGTCGTGGGGACGACCCTATAGTCGTCGGACATGTCGGCGGCTGGCCAACCTAGTCCCGAGGTCGTCGGACTTGACGGTGGCGGGCCAATCTAGTCCCGGGGTCGTGGGGACGACCCTATAGTAGTCGGACATGTCGGCGGCTATCCAACTTTGGCCCGGTGTCGTGGGGACGACTCTATAGTCGTCGGACATGTCGGCGGCTGGCCAACCTAGACCCGGGGTCGTGGGGACGATCCTATAATCGTTGGACATGACGGTGGCGGGCCAATCTAGTCCCGGGGTCGTAGGGACGACCCTATAGTCGTCGGACAGGTTGGGGATTGGCCAACATTGGCCCGGGGTCGTCGGGACGACCCTATAGTCGTCGGACATGTCGGCGGCTGGCCAACTTTGGACCGGTGTCGTGGGGACGACCCTATAGTCTTCGGACATGACGGTAGCGGGCCAATCTAGACCCGAGGTCGTGGGGACGACCCTATAGTCGTCGGACATGTCGGCGGCGGGCCAACTTTGGCCCGGGGTCGTGGGGGCGACCCTATACTCGTCGGACATGTTGGCGGCTTGTCAGCCTAGTCCCGGGGTCGTGGGTACGACCCTACAGTCGTCGGACATTTCGGCGGCTTGCCAACTTTGGCCCGGGGTCGTGGGGACGACTCTATGGTCGTCGGACTTGACGGTGGCGGGCCAATCTAGTCCCGAGGTCCTGGGGACGACCCTATAGTCGTCGGACTTGACGGTGGCGGGCCAATCTAGTCCCGGGGTCGTGGGGACGACCCTACAGTCGTCGGACATTTCGGCGGCTTGCCAACTTTGGCCCGGGGTCGTGGGGACGACCCTATAGTCGTCGGACATGTTGGCGGCTTGTCAGCCTAGTCCCGGGGTCGTGGGTACGACCCTACAGTCGTCGGACATTTCGGCGGCTTGCCAAGTTTGGCCCGGGGTCGTGGGGACGACCCTATAGTCGTCGGACTTGACGGTGGCGGGCCAATCTAGTCCCGAGGTCGTGGGGACGACCCTATAGTCGTCGGACATGTCGGCGGCTGGCCAACTTTGGCGCGTGGTCGTGGGGACGATCCGATTGTCGTCGGACATGTCGGCGGCTGGCCAACCTAGACCCGGGGTCGTGGGGACGACCCTATTGTCGTCGGACAAGGCGGTGGCGGGCCAATCTAGTCCCGGGGTCGTGGGGACGACCCTATAGTCGTCGGACTTGTCGGTGGCGGGCCAATCTAGTCCGGGGGTCGTGGGGACGACCCTATAGTCGTCGGACTTGTCGGTGGCGGGCCAATCTAGTCCGGGGGTCGTGGGGACGACCCTATAGTCGTTGGACATGACGGTGGCGGGCTAATCTAGTCCCGGGGTCGTAGGGACGACCCTATAGTCGTTGGACATGTCGGCGATTGGCCAACATCGGCCCGGGGTCGTGGGGACGACCCTATAGTCGTCGGACATGTCGGCGGCTGGCCAACCTAGTCCCGAGGTCGTCGGACTTGACGGTGGCGGGCCAATCTAGTCCCGGGGTCGTGGGGACGACCCTATAGTCGTCGGACATGTCGGCGGCTGGCCAACTTTGGCCCGTGGTCGTGGGGACGATCCAATAGTCGTCGGACATGTCGGCGGCTGGCCAACTTTGGCGCGTGGGCGTGGGGACGGTCCGATTGTCGTCGGACATGTCGGCGGCTGGCCAACCTAGACCCGGGGTCGTGGGGACGACCCTATTGTCGTCGGACAAGGCGGTGGCGGGCCAATCTAGTCCCGGGGTCGTGGGGACGACCCTATAGTCGTCGGACTTGTCGGTGGCGGGCCAATCTACTCCGGGGGTCGTGGGGACGACCCTACAGTCGTCGGACTTTTCGGCGGCTTGCCAACTTTGGCCCGGGGTCGTGGGGACGATCCAATAGTCGTCGGACATGTCGGCGACTGGTCAACTTTGGCCCGTGGTCGTGGGGACGACCCTATAGTCGTTGGACATGTCAGCGGCTGGCCAACTTTGGCCCGGTGTCGTGGGGACGACCCAATAGTCGTCGGACATGTCGGCGGCTGGCCAACTTTGGCCCGGTGTCGTAGGGACGATTCTATAGTCGTCGGACATGTCGGCGGCTGGCCAACCTAGACCCGGGGTCGTGGGGACGACCCTATAGTCGTCGGACATGTCGGCGGGTGGCCAACCTAGTCCCGAGGTCGTGGGGACGACCCTATAGTCGTCGGACATGTCGGCGGCTTGCCAACTTTGGCCCGGGGTCGTGGGGACGATCCAATAGTCGTCGGACATGTCGGCGGCTGGTCAACTTTGGCCCGTGGTCGTGGGGACGATCCGATAGTCGTTGGACATGACGGTGGCGGGCCAATCTAGTCCCGGGGTCGTGGGGACGACCCTATAGTCGTCGGACTTGTCGGTGGAGGGCCAATCTAGTCCGGGGGTCGTGGGGACGACCCTACAGTCGTCGGACATTTCGGCGGCTTGCCAACTGTGGCCCGGGGTCGTGGGGACGATCCAATAGTCGTCGGACATGTCGGCGGCTGGTCAAATTTGGCCCGTGGTCGTGGGGACGACCCTATAGTCGTTGGACATGTCAGCGGCTGGCCAACTTTGGCCCGGTGTCGTGGGGACGACCCAATAGTCGTCGGACATGTCGGCGGCAGGCCAACTTTGGCCCGTGGTCGTGGGGACGATCCGATAGTCGTTGGACATGACGGTGGCGGGCCAATCTAGTCCGGGGGTCGTGGGGACGACCCTACAGTCGTCGGATATTTCGGCGGCTTGCCAACTTTGGCCCGGGGTCGTGGGGACGACCCTATAGTCGTCGGACTTGACGGTGGCGGGCCAATCTAGTCCCGGGGTTGTGGGGACGACCCTACAGTCGTCGGACATTTCGGCGGCTTGCCAACTTTGGCCCGGGGTCGTGGGGACGACCCTATAGTCGTCGGACTTGACGGTGGCGGGCCAATCTAGTCCCGAGGTCGTGGGGACGACCCTACAGTCGTCGGACATTTCGGCGGCTTGCCAACTTTGGCCCGGGGTCGTGGGGACGACCCTATAGTCGTCGGACATGTCGGCGGCTGGCCAAAATTGGCCCGAGGTCGAGGGGGCGACCCTATAGTCGTCGGACATGTCGGCGGCTGGCCAACCTAGTCCCGAGGTCGTCGGACTTGACGGTGGCGGGCCAATCTAGTCCCGGGGTCGTGGGGACGACCCTACAGTCGTCGGACATTTCGGCGGCTAGCCAACTTTGGCCCGTGGTCGTGGGGACGACCCTATAGTCCTCGGACATGTCGGTGGCGGACCAATCTAGTCCCGGGGTCGTGGGGACGACCCTATAGTCGTCGGACATGTCGGCGGCTGGCCAATCTAGTCCGGGGGTCGTGGGGACGACCCTACAGTCGTCGGACATTTCGGCGGCTTGCCAACTTTGGCCCGGGGTCGTGGGGACGATCCAATAGTCGTCGGACATGTTGGCGGCTGGTCAACTTTGGCCCGTGGTCGTGGGGACGACCCTATAGTCGTTGGACATGTCAGCGGCTGGCCAACTTTGGCCCGGTGTCGTGGGGACGACCCAATAGTCGTCGGACATGTCGGCGGCTGGCCAACTTTGGCCCGTGGTCGTGGGGACGATCCAATAGTCGTCGGACATGTTGGCGGCTGGTCAACTTTGGCCCGTGGTCGTGGGGACGACCCTATAGTCGTTGGACATGTCAGCGGCTGGCCAACTTTGGCCCGGTGTCGTGGGGACGACCCAATAGTCGTCGGACATGTCGGCGGCTGGCCAACTTTTGCCCGTGGTCGTGGGGACGATCCGATAGTCGTTGGACATGACGGTGGCGGGCCAATCTAGTCCCGGGGTCGTGGGGAAGACCCTATAGTCGTCGGACATGTTGGCGGCTTGTCAGCTTAGTCCCGGGGTCGTGGGAACGACCCTCTAGTCGTCGGACATTTCGGCGGCATGCCAACTTTGGCCCGGGGTCGTGGGGACGACCCTATAATCGTCGGACATGACGGTGGCGGGCCAATCTAGTCCCGGGGTCGTGCGGACGACCCTATAGTCGTCGGACATGTCGGCGGCTGGCCAACTTTGGCCCGGTGTCGTGGGGACGACTCTATAGTCGTCGGAAATGTCGGCGGCTGGCCATCCTGGACCCGGGGTCGTGGGGACGACCCTATTGTCGTCGGACATGACGGTGGCGGGCCAATCTAGTCTCGGGGTAGTGGGGACGACCCTATAGTCGTCGGACATGTTGGCGGCTGGCCAACTTTGGCCCGGGGTCGTGGGGACGACCCTATAGTCGTCGGACAAGACGGTAGCGGACCAATCTAGTCCCGGGGTCGTGGGGACGACCATATAGTCGTCGGACATGACGGTGGCGGGCCAGTCTAGTCCCGGGTCATGGGGACGACCCTATAGTCGTCGGACAAGTCGGCGGCTGTCCAACTTTGGCCCGTGGTCGTGGGGACGACCCTATAGTCGTCCGACATGACGGTGGCGAGCCAACCTACTCCCGGGGGCGTGGGGACGACCCTATAGTCGTCGGACAAGTCGGCGGCGGGGCAACCTAGTCCCGGGGTCGTGGGGACCACCCTATAGTCGTCGGACATGACGGTGGTGGGCCAGTCTAGTCCCGGGTCGTGGGGACGACCCTATAGTCGTCAGACATGTCGGCGGCTGGCCAACTTTGGCCCGTGGTCGTGGGGAGGACCCTATACTCGTCGGACAAGTCGGCGGCGAGCCAACCTAGTCCGGGGGTCGTGGGGACGACCCTATAGTCGTCGGAGAAGTCTGCGGCGGGCCAACCTAGTCCCGGGGTCGTAGGGACGACCCTATAGTCGTCGGACATGTCGCCGGCTGGCAAACTTTGGCCCGTACTCGTGGGTACGACCCTATAGTCGTCGGACATGACGGTGTCGGGCCAATCTAGTCCCGGCGTCGTGGGTACGACCCTATAGTCGTCGGACAAGTCGGCGGCTGGCCAACCTAGACCCGGGGTCGAGGGGACGACCCTATAGTCGTCGGACAAGACGGCGGCTGGACATCTTTGGCCCGGGGTCGTGGGGACGACCCTACAGTCGTCGGACATTTCGGCGGCTTGCCAACTTTGGCCCGGGGTCGTGGGGACGACCCTATAGTCGTCGGACATGTCGGCGGCTGGCCAACTTTGGCCCGTGGTTGTGGGGACGACCCTATAGTCGTTGGACATGACGGTGGCGGGCCAATCTAGTCCCGGGGTCGTGGGTAAGACCCTATAGTCGTCGGACAAGACGGCGGCTGGACATCTTTGGCCCGGGGTCGTGGGGACGACCCTCTAGTCGTCGGACATGTTGGCGGCTTGTCAGCCTAGTCCCGGGGTCGTGGGTACGACCCTATAGTCGTCGGACAAGTCGGCGGCGGGTCAACCTTGTCGCGGGGTCGTGGGGACGACCCTATAGTCGTCGGACATGTCGGCGGCTGGCCAACTTTGGCCCGGTGTCGTGGGGACGACTCTATAGTCGTCGGAAATGTCGGCGGCTGGCCAACCTGGACCCGGGGTCGTGGGGACGACCCTATTGTCGTCGGACATGACGGTGGCGGGCCAATCTAGTCTCGGGGTAGTGGGGACGACCCTATAGTCGTCGGACATGTTGGCGGCTGGCCAACTTTGGCCCGGGGTCGTGCGGACGACCCTATAGTCGTCGGACAAGACGGTAGCGGACCAATCTAGTCCCGGGGTCGTGGGGACGACCCTACAGTCGTCGGACATTTCGGCGGCTTGCCAACTTTGGCCCGGGGTCGTGGGACGACCCTATAGTCGTCGGACTTGACGGTAGCGGGCCAATCTAGTCCCGAGGTCGTGGGGACGACCCTATAGTCGTCGGACTTGACGGTGGCGGGCCAATCTAGTCCTGGTGTCGTGGGGACGACCCTACAGTCGTCGGACATTTCGGCGGCTTGCCAACTTTGGCCCGGTGTCGTGGGGACGACTCTATAGTCGTCGGAAATGTCGGCGGCTGGCCAACCTGGACCCGGGGTCGTGGGGACGACCCTACAGTCGTAGGACATGTCGGCGGCTGGCCAACTTTGGCCCGTGGTCGTGGGGACGATCCAATAGTCGTCGGACATGTCGGCGGCTGGCCAGCTTTGGCCCGGGGTCGTAGGGACGACCCTATAGTCGTCGGACGAGTCAGCGGCTGGCCAACATTGCCCCGTGGTCGTGGGGACGACCATATAGTCGTCGGACATGACGGTGGCGGGCCACTCTAGTCCCGGGTCGTGGGGACGACCCTATAGTCGTCGGACATGTCGGCGGCTGGCCAACTTTGGCCCGGGGTCGTGGGGACGACCCTATAGTCGTCGGATATGTCGGCGGCTGGCCAACTTTGGCCCGTGGTCGTGGGGACGACCCTATAGTCGTCGGACATGACGGTGGCGGGCCAGTCTAGTCCCGGGTCATGGGGACGACCCTATAGTCGTCGGACAAGTCGGCGGCTGTCCAACTTTGGCCCGTGGTCGTGGGGACGACCCTATAGTCGTCAGACATGACGGTGGCGAGCCAACCTACTCCCGGGGTCGTGGGGACGACCCTATAGTCGTCGGACATGTTGGCGGCTTGTCAGCCTAGTCCCGGGGTCGTGGGTACGACCCTATAGTCGTCGGACTTGACGGTGGCGGGCCAATCTAGTGCCGGGGTCGTGGGGACGACCCTACAGTCGTCGGACATTTCGGTGTCTTGCCAACTTTGGCCCGGGGTCGTGGGGACGACCCTATAGTCGTCGGACATGACGGTGGCGGACCAATCTAGTCCCCGGGTCGTGGGGACGACCCTATAGTCGTTGGACATGTCGGCGGCTGGCCAACTTTGGCCCGTGGTTGTGGGGACGACCCTATAGTCGTTGGACATGACGGTGGCGGGCCAATCTAGTCCCGGGGTCGTGGGGACGACCCTATAGTCGTCGGACATGTCGGCGGCTGGCCAACTTTGGCCCGGTGTCGTGGGGACGACTCTATAGTCGTCGGAAATGACGGCGGCTGGCCAACATTGGCCCGGGGTCGTGGGGACGACATTATAGTCGTCGGACATGTCGGCGGCTGGCCAACCTAGTCCCGAGGTCGTGGGGACGACCCTATAGACGTCGGACTTGACGGTGGCGGGCCAATCTAGTGCCGGGGTCGTGGGGACGACCCTACAGTCGTCGGACATTTCGGTGTCTTGCCAACTTTGGCCCGGGGTCGTGGGGACGACCCTATAGTCGTCGGACATGACGGTGGCGGACCAATCTAGTCCCCGGGTCGTGGGGACGACCCTATAGTCGTTGGACATGTCGGCGGCTGGCCAACTTTGGCCCGTGGTTGTGGGGACGACCCTATAGTCGTTGGACATGACGGTGGCGGGCCAATCTAGTCCCGGGGTCGTGGGGACGACCCTATAGTCGTCGGACATGTCGGCGGCTGGCCAACTTTGGCCCGGTGTCGTGGGGACGACTCTATAGTCGTCGGAAATGACGGCGGCTGGCCAACCTGGACCCGGGGTCGTGGGGACGACCCTATTGTCGTCGGACATGACGGTGGCGGGCAATCTAGTCTCGGGGTCGTGGGGACGACCCTATAGTCGTCGGACATGTCGGCGGCTGGCCAACTTTGGCCCGTGGTCGTGGGGACGATCCAATAGTCGTCGGACATGTCGGCGGCTGGCCAACTTTGGCCCGTGGTCGTGGGGACGATCCAATAGTCGTCGGACATGTCGGCGGCTGGCCAACTTTGGCGCGTGGTCGTGGGGACGATCCGATTGTCGTCGGACATGTCGGCGGCTGGCCAACCTAGACCCGGGGTCGTGGGGACGACCCTATTGTCGTCGGACAAGGCCGTGGCGGGCCAATCTAGTCCGGGGGTCGTGGGGACGACCCTACAGTCGTCGGACATTTCGGCGGCTTGCCAACTTTGGCCCGGGGTCGTGGGGACGACCCTATAGTCGTTGGACATGACGGTGGCGGGCCAATCTAGTCCCGGGGTCGTGGGGACGACCCTATAGTCGTCGGACAAGACGGCGGCTGGACATCTTAGGCCCGGGGTCGTGGGTACGACCCTATAGTCGTCGGACAAGTCGGCGGCTGGCCAACCTAGACCCGGGGTCGAGGGGACGACCCTATTGTCGTCGGACATTTCGGCGGCTGGCCAACTTTGGCCCGGGGTCGTGGGGACGACCCTATAGTCGTCGGACATGTTGGCGGCTTGTCAGCCTAGTCCCGGGGTCGTGGGTACGGCCCTATAGTCGTCGGACAAGTCGGCGGCGGGCCAACCTTGTCCCGGGGTCGTGGGGACGACCCTATAGTCGTCGGACTTGACGGTGGCGGGCCAATCTAGTCCCGAGGTCCTGGGTACGACCCTATAGTCGTCGGACTTGACGGTGGCGGGCCAATCTAGTCCCGGGGTCGTGGGGACGACCCTACAGTCGTCGGACATTTCGGCGGCTTGCCAACTTTGGCCCGGGGTCGTGGGGACGACCCTATAGTCGTCGGACATGTTGGCGGCTTGTCATCCTCGTCCCGGCGTCGTGGGGACGACCCTATAGTCGTCGGACATGTCGGCGGCTGGCCAACATTGGCCCGTGGTCGTGGGGACGACCCAATAGTCGTTGGACATGTCAGCGGCTGGCCAACTTTGCCCCGGTGTCGTGGTGACGACTCTATAGTCGTCGGACATGTCGGCGGATGGCCAATCTAGTCCCGGGGTCGTGGGGACGACCCTATAGTCTACGGACATGTTGGCGGCATGCCAACTTTGACCCCTGATCGTGGGGACGACCCAATAGTCGTCGGACATGTCGGCGGCTGGCCAACTTTGGCCCGTAGTCGTGGGGACGATCCGATAGTCGCCGGACATGTCGGCGGCTGGCCAACTTTGGCCCGTAGTCGTGGGGACGATCCGATTGTCGCCGGACATGACGGTGGCGGGCCAATCTATTCCCGGTGTCGTGGGGACGACCCTATAGTCGTCGGACATGTCGGCGGCTGGCCAACTTTGGCCCGTAGTCGTGGGGACGATCCGATAGTCGCCGGACATGACGGTGGCGGGCCAATCTATTCCCGGGGTCGTGGGGACGACCCTATAGTCGTCGGACATGTCGGCGGCTGGCCAACTTTGGCCCGGTGTCGTGGGGACGACTCTATAATCGTCGGACATGTCGGCGGCGGGCCAATCTAGTACCGGGGTCGTGGGGACGACACTATAGTCGTCGGACATGTCGGCGGCTGGCCAACTTTGGCCCGTGGTCGTGGGGACGACCCAATAGTCGTTGGACATGTCGGCGGCTGGCCAACTTTTGCCCGGGGTCGTGGGGACGACCCTATAGTCGTCGGACATGTCGGCGGCTGGCCAACTTTGGCCCGTGGTCGTGGGGACGACCCAATAGTCGTCGGACATGTCGGCGGCTGGCCAACTTTGGCCCGTAGTCGTGGGGACGATCCGATTGTCGCCGGACATGACGGTGGCGGGCCAATCTATTCCCGGTGTCGTGGGGACGACCCTATAGTCGTCGGACATGTCGGCGGCTGGCCAACTTTGGCCCGTAGTCGTGGGGACGATCCGATAGTCGCCGGACATGACGGTGGCGGGCCAATCTATTCCCGGGGTCGTGGGGACGACCCTATAGTCGTCGGACATGTCGGCGGCTGGCCAACTTAGGCCCGGTGTCGTGGGGACGACTCTATAATCGTCGGACATGTCGGCGGCGGGCCAATCTAGTACCGGGGTCGTGGGGACGACACTATAGTCGTCGGACATGTCGGCGGCTGGCCAACATTGGCCCGTGGTCGTGGGGACGACCCAATAGTCGTTGGACATGTCAGCGGCTGGCCAACTTTGCCCCGGTGTCGTGGTGACGACTCTATAGTCGTCGGACATGTCGGCGGATGGCCAATCTAGTCCCGGGGTCGTGGGGACGACCCTATAGTCTACGGACATGTCGGCGGCTGGCCAACTTTGGCCCGTAGTCGAGGGGACGATCCGATAGTCGCCGGACATGACGGTGGCGGGCCAACTTTGGCCCGTAGTCGTGGGGACGATCCGATAGTCGCCGGACATGACGGTGGCGGGCCAATCTATTCCCGGGGTCGTGGGGACGACCCTATAGTCGTCGGACATGTCGGCGGCTGGCCAACTTTGGCCCGTGGTCGTGGGGACGACCCTATAGTCGTCGGACATGTCGGCGGCTGGCCAACATTGGCCCGTGGTCGTGGGGACGACCCAATAGTCGCCGGACATGACGGTGGCGGGCCAATCTATTCCCGGGGTCGTGGGGACGACCCTATAGTCGTCGGACATGTCGGCGGCTGGCCAACTTTGGCCCGTGGACGTGGGGACGACCCTATAGTCGTCGGACATGACGGTGGCGGGCCAATCTAGTCCCAGGGTCGTGGGGACGACCCTATAGTCGTCGGACATGACGGTGGCGGGCCAATCTAGTCCCAGGGTCGTGGGGACGACCCTATAGTCATCGGACATGTCGGCGGCTGGCCAACTTTGGCCCGTGGTCGTGGGGACGACTGTTTAGTCGTCGGACATTTCGGCGGCTGGCCAACCCGGACCTGGGGTCGTGGGGACGGCCCTATAGTCGTCGGACATGACGGTGGCGGGCCAACCTAGTCCCGGGGTTGTGGGGACGACCCTATAGTCGTCGGATATGTCGGCGGCTGGCCTACTTTGGCCCGTCGTCGTGGGGACGACCCTATAGTCGTCGGACTAGACGGTGGCGGGCCAATCTAGTCCCGTGGTCGAGGGGACGACCCTATAGTCGTCGGACAAGTCGGCGGCGGGCCAACCTAGTCCCGGGGTCATGGGGACGACCCTATAGTCGTCGGATATGTCGGCGGCTGTCCAACTTTGGTCCGTGGTCGTGGGGACGACCCTATAGTCGTCAGAAATAACGGTGGCGGGGCAATCAACTCCCGGGGTCGTGGGGTCGACCCTATAGTCGTCGGACATGATGGTGGCGGGCCAATCTAGTCCCGAGGTCATGGGGACGACCCTATAGTCGTCGGATATGTCGGCGGCTGGCCAACTTTGGCCCGTGGTCGTGGGGACGACCCTATAGTCGTCGGACATGTCGGTAGCGGGCTAACTTAGGATCAGGGTCGTGGGGACGACCGTATAGTCGTCGGACATTTCGGCGGCTGGCCAACTTTGGCCCGTGGTCGTGGGGACGACCCTATAGTCGTCGGACATGACGGTAGCGGGCCAATCTAGTCCCGAGGTCGTGAGGACGAACCTATAGTCGTCGAACATGTCAACGGCGGGCCAGCGTAGGCTCGGGGTCGTGTGCACGACTATATAGTCGTCGGACATGACGGCCACGGGCTAACTTAGGATCAGGGTCGTGGGGACGACCCTATAGTCGTCGAACATGTCGACGGCTGGCCAACGTTGGGTCGGGGTCGTGGGGACGACCCTATAATCGTCGGACATAACGGTAGCGGGCCAATCTAGTCCCGAGGTCGTGGTGGACGACCCTATAGTCGTCGGACATGACGGTGGCGGGCCAATCTATTCCCGGTGTCGTGGGGACGACCCTATAGTCGTCGGACATGTCGGCGGCTCGCCAACTTTGGCCCGTAGTCGTGGGGACGATCCGATAGTCGCCGGACATGACGGTGGCGGGCCAATCTATTCCCGGGGTCGTGGGGACGACCCTATAGTCGTCGGACATGTCGGCGGCTGGCCAACTTTGGCCCGGTGTCGTGGGGACGACTCTATAATCGTCGGACATGTCGGCGGCGGGCCAATCTAGTACCGGGGTCGTGGGGACGACACTATAGTCGTCGGACATGTCGGCGGCTGGCCAACATTGGCCCGTGGTCGTGGGGACGACCCAATAGTCGTTGGACATGTCAGCGGCTGGCCAACTTTGCCCCGGTGTCGTGGTGACGACTCTATAGTCGTCGGACATGTCGGCGGATGGCCAATCTAGTCCCGGGGTCGTGGGGACGACCCTATAGTCTACGGACATGTCGGCGGCTGGCCAACTTTGGCCCGTAGTCGAGGGGACGATCCGATAGTCGCCGGACATGACGGTGGCGGGCCAACTTTGGCCCGTAGTCGTGGGGACGATCCGATAGTCGCCGGACATGACGGTGGCGGGCCAATCTATTCCCGGGGTCGTGGGGACGACCCTATAGTCGTCGGACATGTCGGCGGCTGGCCAACTTTGGCCCGTGGTCGTGGGGACGACCCTATAGTCGTCGGACATGTCGGCGGCTGGCCAACATTGGCCCGTGGTCGTGGGGACGACCCAATAGTCGCCGGACATGACGGTGGCAGGCCAATCTATTCCCGGGGTCGTGGGGACGACCCTATAGTCGTCGGACATGTCGGCGGCTGGCCAACTTTGGCCCGTGGACGTGGGGACGACCCCATAGTCGTCGGACATGACGGTGGCGGGCCAATCTAGTCCCAGGGTCGTGGGGACGACCCTATAGTCGTCGGACATGACGGTGGCGGGCCAATCTAGTCCCAGGGTCGTGGGGACGACCCTATAGTCATCGGACATGTCGGCGGCTGGCCAACTTTGGCCCGTGGTCGTGGGGACGACTGTTTAGTCGTCGGACATTTCGGCGGCTGGCCAACCCGGACCTGGGGTCGTGGGGACGGCCCTATAGTCGTCGGACATGACGGTGGCGGGCCAATCTAGTCCCGGGGTTGTGGGGACATGTCGGCGGCTTGACAAATGTGCCCGGGGTCGTGGGGACGACCCTATAGTCGTCGGACAAGTCGGCAGCTTGCAAACTTTGGTCCGGGGTCGTGGGGACGACCCTATAGTCGTCGGACATGACGGTGGCGGGCCAATCTAGCCCCAGGGTCGTGGGGACGACCCTATAGTCGTCGGACATGTCGGCGGCTGGCCAACTTTGGCCCGTGGTCGTAGGGACGACCCTATAGTCGTCGGACATGTCGGCGGCTGGCCAACATTGGCCCGTGGTCGTGGGGACGACCCAATAGTCGTTGGACATGTCAGCGGCTGGCCAACTTTGGCCCGGTGTCGTGGGGACGACTCTATAGTCGTTGGACATGTCGGCGGCTGGCCAATCTAGTCCCGGGGACGTGGGGACGACCCAATAGTTTGGGACATGGCGGCGCCTGGCCAACCTAGTCCCGAGGTCGTGGGGACGACCCTATATTCGTCGGACATGACGGTGGCGGGCCAATCTAGTCCCAGGGTCGTGGGGACGACCCTATAGTCGTCGGACAAGTCGGCGCCTGGCCAACTTTGGCCCGTGGTTGTGGGGACGACCCTATAGTCGTCGACAAGTCGGCGTCGAGCCAACCTAGTCCCGGGGTCGTGGGGACGACCCTATAGTCGTCGGACATGTCGGCGGCTGGCCAACTTTGGCCCGTGGTCGTGGGGACGACCCAATAGTCGTTGGACATGTCAGCGGCTGGCCAACTTTGCCCCGGTGTCGTGGTGACGACTCTATAGTCGTCGGACATGTCGGCGGCGGGCCAATCTACTACCGGGGTCGTGGGGACGACACTATAGTCGTCGGTCATGTCGGCGGCTGGCCAACTATGGCCCGTGGTCGTGGGGACGACCCAATAGTCGTTGGACATGTCGGCGGCTGGCCAACTTTGGCCCGTGGCTGTGGGGACGGCCCTATAGTCGTTGGACATGACGGTGGCGGGCCAATCTAGTCCCGGGGTCGTGGGAACGACCCTATAGTCGTCGGACAAGACGGCGGCTGGACATCTTTGGCCCGGGGTCGTGGGGACGACCCTATAGTCGTCGGACATGTCGGCGGCTGGCCAGCTTTGGCCCGTGGCCGTGGGGACGACCCTATAGTCGTCGGAAATAACGATGGCGGGGCAATCTATTCCCGGGGTCGTTTGGACGACCATGTAGTCGTCGGACATGACGGTGGCGGGCCAATCTAGTCCCGGGGTCATGGGAACGACCCTATAGTCGTCAGATATTTCGGCGGCCGGCCAACTTTGGCCCGTGCTCGTTGGGACGACCCTATAGTCGTCGGACATGTTGGCGGCAGGTCAACCTAGTCCCGGGGTCGTGGGGACGACCCTATTGTCGTCGGACATGGCGGTGGCGGGCGAATCTAGTCCCGTGGTCGCGGGGACGACCCTACAGTCGTCGGACATTTCGGCGGCAGGCCAACTTTGGCCCGTGGTCGTGGGGACGATCCGATAGTCGCCGGACATGACGGTGGCGGGCCAATCTATTCCCGGGGTCGTGGGGACGACCCTATAGTCGTCGGACATGTCGGCGGCTGGCCAACTTTGGCCCGGTGACGTGGGGACGACTTTATAATCGTCGGACATGTCGGCGGCGGGCCAATCTAGTACCGGGGTCGTGGGGACGACACTATAGTCGTCGGACATGTCGGCGGCTGGCCAACTTTGGCCCGTGGTCGTGGGGACGACCCTATAGTCGTCGGACATGTTGGCGGCAGGTCAACCTAGTCCCGGGGTCGTGGGGACGACCCTATTGTCGTCGGACATGGCGGTGGCGGGCGAATCTAGTCCCGTGGTCGCGGGGACGACCCTACAGTCGTCGGACATTTCGGCGGCAGGCCAACTTTGGCCCGTGGTCGTGGGGACGACCCTATAGTCGTCGGACATGTCGGTAGCGGGCTAACTTAGGATCAGGGTCGTGGGGACGACCGTATAGTCGTCGGACATTTCGGCGGCTGGCCAACTTTGGCCCGAGATCATGGGGACGACCCTATAGTCGTCGGATATGTCAGCGGCTGGCCAACTTTGGCCCGGTGTCGTGGGGACGACTCTATAGTCGTTGGACATGTCGGCGGCTGGCCAATCTAGTCCCGGGGACGTGGGGACGACCCAATAGTTTCGGACATGGCGGCGCCTGGCCAACCTAGTCCCGAGGTCGTGGGGACGACCCTATATTCGTCGGACATGACGGTGGCGGGCCAATCTAGTCCCAGGGTCGTGGGGACGACCCTATAGTCGTCGGACAAGTCGGCGCCTGGCCAACTTTGGCCCGTGGTTGTGGGGACGACCCTATAGTCGTCGACAAGTCGGCGTCGAGCCAACCTAGTCCCGGGGTCGTGGGGACGACCCTATAGTCGTCGGACATGTCGGCGGCTGGCCAACTTTGGCCCGTGGTCGTGGGGACGACCCAATAGTCGTTGGACATGTCAGCGGCTGGCCAACTTTGCCCCGGTGTCGTGGTGACGACTCTATAGTCGTCGGACATGTCGGCGGCGGGCCAATCTACTACCGGGGTCGTGGGGACGACACTATAGTCGTCGGTCATGTCGGCGGCTGGCCAACTTTGGCCCGTGGTCGTGGGGACGACCCAATAGTCGTTGGACATGTCGGCGGCTGGCCAACTTTGGCCCGTGGCTGTGGGGACGGCCCTATAGTCGTTGGACATGACGGTGGCGGGCCAATCTAGTCCCGGGGTCGTGGGAACGACCCTATAGTCGTCGGACAAGACGGCGGCTTGCAAACTTTGGTCCGGAGTCGTGGGGACGACCCTATAGTCGTCGGACATGACGGTGGCAGGCCAATCTATTCCCGGGGTCGTGGGGACGACCCTATAGTCGTCGGACATGTCGGCGGCTGGCCAACTTTGGCCCGTAGTCGTGGGGACGATCCGATTGTCGCCGGACATGACTGTGGCGGGCCAATCTATTCCCGGTGTCGTGGGGACGACCCTATAGTCGTCGGACATGTCGGCGGCTGGCCAACTTTGGCCCGTAGTCGTGGGGACGATCCGATAGTCGCCGGACATGACGGTGGCGGGCCAATCTATTCCCGGGGTCGTGGGGACGACCCTATAGTCGTCGGACATGTCGGCGGCTGGCCAACTTTGGCCCGGTGACGTGGGGACGACTTTATAATCGTCGGACATGTCGGCGGCGGGCCAATCTAGTACCGGGGTCGTGGGGACGACACTATAGTCGTCGGACATGTCGGCGGCTGGCCAACTTTGGCCCGTGGTCGTGGGGACGACCCAATAGTCGTTGGACATGTCGGCGGCTGGCCAACTTTTGCCCGTAGTCGTGGGGACGATCCGATAGTCGTCAGAAATAACGGTGGCGGGGCAATCAACTCCCGGGGTCGTGGGGTCGACCCTATAGTCGTCGGACATGATGGTGGCGGGCCAATCTAGTCCGAGGTCATGGGGACGACCCTATAGTCGTCGGATATGTCGGCGGCTGGCCAACTTTGGTCCGTGGTCGTGGGGACGACCCTATAGTCATCGGACATGTCGGCGATTGGCCATTATTGGCCCGGGGTCGTGGGGACGACCCTATAGTCGTCGGACATGTCGGCGGCTTGCCAGCTTTGGCCCGGGGTCGTGGGGACGACCCTATAGTCGTCGGACATGACGGTGGCGGGCCAATCTAGTCCCGGGGTTGTGGGGACATGTCGGCGGCTTGACAAATGTGCCCGGGGTCGTGGGGACGAAACTATAGTCGTCGGACATGACGGTGTGGGGCCAATCTAGTCCCGGGATTGTGGGGACATGTCGGCGACTTGCCAAATGTGCCCGGGGTCGTGGGGACGACCCTATAGTGGTCGGACAAGTCGGCGGCTGGCCAACCTAGTCCGGGGGTCGTGGGGACGACTCTATAGTCGTCGGACAAGTCGGCGGCGGGCCAACCTAGTCCCGGGGTTGTGGGGACGACCCTATAGTCGTCGGATATGTCGGCGGCTGGCCTACTTTGGCCCGTCGTCATGGGGACGACCCTATAGTCGTCGGACTAGACGGTGGCGGGCCATTCTAGTCCCGTGGTCGTGGGGACGACCCTATAGTCGTCGGACAAGTCGGCGGCGGGCCAACCTAGTCCCGGGGTCATGGGGACGACCCTATAGTCGTCGGATATGTCGGCGGCTGTCCAACTTAGGTCCGTGGTCGTGGGGACGACCCTATAGTCGTCAGAAATAACGGTGGCGGGGCAATCAACTCCCGGGGTCGTGGGGTCGACCCTATAGTCGTCGGACATGATGGTGGCGGGCCAATCTAGTCCCGAGGTCATGTGGACGACCCTATAGTCGTCGGATATGTCGGCGGCTGGCCAACTTTGGTCCGTGGTCGTGGGGACGACCCTATAGTCGTCGGAAATAACGATGGCGGGGCAATCTATTCCCGGGGTCGTTTGGACGACCATGTAGTCGTCGGACATGACGGTGGCGGGCCAATCTAGTCCCGGGGTCGTGGGAACGACCCTATAGTCGTCGGACAAGACGGCGGCTGGACATCTTTGGCCCGGGGTCGTGGGGACGACCCTATAGTCGTCGGACATGTCGGCGGCTGGCCAGCTTTGGCCCGTGGCCGTGGGGACGACCCTATAGTCGTCGGACTTGACGGTGGCGGGCCAATCTAGTCCCGGGGTCGTGGGAACGGCCCTATAGTCGTCGGACAAGTCGGCAGCTTGCAAACTTTGGTCCGGAGTCGTGGGGACGACCCTATAGTCGTCGGACATGACGGTGGCGGGCCAATCTAGTCCCAGGGTCGTGGGGACGACCCTATAGTCATCGGACATGTCGGCGGCTGGCCAACTTTGGCCCGTGGTCGTGGGGACGACTGTTTAGTCGTCGGACATTTCGGCGGCTGGCCAACCTGGACCTGGGGTCGTGGGGACGGCCCTATAGTCGTCGGACATGACGGTGGCGGGCCAATCTAGTCCCGGGGTTGTGGGGACATGTCGGCGGCTTGACAAATGTGCCCGGGGTCGTGGGGACGACCCTATAGTCGTCGGACAAGTCGGCAGCTTGCAAACTTTGGTCCGGGGTCGTGGGGACGACCCTATAGTCGTCGGACATGACGGTGGCGGGCCAATCTAGTCCCAGGGTCGTGGGGACGACCCTATAGTCGTCGGACATGTCGGCGGCTGGCCAACTTTGGCCCGTGGTCGTGGGGACGACCCAATAGTCGTTGGACATGTCAGCGGCTGGCCAACTTTGCCCCGGTGTCGTGGTGACGACTCTATAGTCGTCGGACATGTCGGCGGCGGGCCAATCTACTACCGGGGTCGTGGGGACGACACTATAGTCGTCGGTCATGTCGGCGGCTGGCCAACTTTGGCCCGTGGTCGTGGGGACGACCCAATAGTCGTTGGACATGTCGGCGGCTGGCCAACTTTGGCCCGTGGCTGTGGGGACGGCCCTATAGTCGTTGGACATGACGGTGGCGGGCCAATCTAGTCCCGGGGTGGTGGGAACGACCCTATAGTCGTCGGACAAGACGGCGGCTGGACATCTTTGGCCCGGGGTCGTGGGGACGACCCTATAGTCGTCGGACATGTCGACGGCTGGCCAGCTTTGGCCCGTGGCCGTGGGGACGACCCTATAGTCGTCGGACTTGACGGTGGCGGGCCAATCTAGTCCCGGGGTCGTGGGAACGGCCCTATAGTCGTCGGACAAGTCGGCAGCTTGCAAACTTTGGTCCGGAGTCGTGGGGACGACCCTATAGTCGTCGGACATGACGGTGGCAGGCCAATCTATTCCCGGGGTCGTGGGGACGACCCTATAGTCGTCGGACATGTCGGCGGCTGGCCAACTTTGGCCCGTAGTCGTGGGGACGATCCGATTGTCGCCGGACATGACTGTGGCGGGCCAATCTATTCCCGGTGTCGTGGGGACGACCCTATAATCGTCGGACATGTCGGCGGCTGGCCAACTTTGGCCCGTAGTCGTGGGGACGATCCGATAGTCGCCGGACATGACGGTGGCGGGCCAATCTATTCCCGGGGTCGTGGGGACGACCCTATAGTCGTCGGACATGTCGGCGGCTGGCCAACTTTGGCCCGGTGACGTGGGGACGACTCTATAATCGTCGGACATGTCGGCGGCGGGCCAATCTAGTACCGGGGTCGTGGGGACGACACTATAGTCGTCGGACATGTCGGCGGCTGGCCAACTTTGGCCCGTGGTCGTGGGGACGACCCAATAGTCGTTGGACATGTCGGCGGCTGGCCAACTTTTGCCCGTAGTCGTGGGGACGATCCGATAGTCGCCGGACATGACGGTGGCGGGCCAATCTATTCCCGGGGTCGTGGGGACGACCCTATAGTCGTCGGACATGTCGGCGGCTGGCCAACTTTGGCCCGGTGTCGTGGGGACGACTCTATAATCGTCGGACATGTCGGCGGCGGGCCAATCTAGTACCGGGGTCGTGGGGACGACACTATAGTCGTCGGACATGTCGGCGGCTGGCCAACTTTGGCCCGTGGTCGTGGGGACGACCCAATAGTCGTTGGACATGTCGGCGGCTGTCCAACTTTTGTCCGTGGTCGTGGGGACGACCCTATAGTCGTCAGAAATAACGGTGGCGGGGCAATCAACTCCCGGGGTCGTGGGGTCGACCCTATAGTCGTCGGACATGATGGTGGCGGGCCAATCTAGTCCGAGGTCATGGGGACGACCCTATAGTCGTCGGATATGTCGGCGGCTGGCCAACTTTGGTCCGTGGTCGTGGGGACGACCCTATAGTCATCGGACATGTCGGCGATTGGCCATTATTGGCCCGGGGTCGTGGGGACGACCCTATAGTCGTCGGACATGTCGGCGGCTTGCCAGCTTTGGCCCGGGGTCGTGGGGACGACCCTATAGTCGTCGGACATGACGGTGGCGGGCCAATCTAGTCCCGGGGTTGTGGGGACATGTCGGCGGCTTGACAAATGTGCCCGGGGTCGTGGGGACGAAACTATAGTCGTCGGACATGACGGTGTCGGGCCAATCTAGTCCCGGGATTGTGGGGACATGTCGGCGACTTGCCAAATGTGCCCGGGGTCGTGGGGACGACCCTATAGTGGTCGGACAAGTCGGCGGCTGGCCAACCTAGTCCGGGGGTCGTGGGGACGACTCTATAGTCGTCGGACAAGTCGGCGGCGGGCCAACCTAGTCCCGGGGTTGTGGGGACGACCCTATAGTCGTCGGATATGTCGGCGGCTGGCCTACTTTGGCCCGTCGTCATGGGGACGAACCTATAGTCGTCGGACTAGACGGTGGCGGGCCATTCTAGTCCCGTGGTCGTGGGGACGACCCTATAGTCGTCGGACAAGTCGGCGGCGGGCCAACCTAGTCCCGGGGTCATGGGGACGACCCTGTAGTCGTCGGATATGTCGGCGGCTGTCCAACTTTGGTCCGTGGTCGTGGGGACGACCCTATAGTGGTCAGAAATAACGGTGGCGGGGCAATCAACTCCCGGGGTCGTGGGGTCGACCCTATAGTCGTCGGACATGATGGTGGCGGGCCAATCTAGTCCCGAGGTCATGTGGACGACCCTATAGTCGTCGGATATGTCGGCGGCTGGCCAACTTTGGTCCGTGGTCGTGGGGACGACCCTATAGTCGTCGGAAATAACGATGGCGGGGCAATCTATTCCCGGGGTCGTTTGGACGACCATGTAGTCGTCGGACATGACGGTGGCGGGCCAATCTAGTCCCGGGGTCATGGGAACGACCCTATAGTCGTCAGATATTTCGGCGGCCGGCCAACTTTGGCCCGTGCTCGTTGGGACGACCCTATAGTCGTCGGACATGTTGGCGGCAGGTCAACCTAGTCCCGGGGTCGTGGGGACGACCCTATTGTCGTCGGACATGGCGGTTGCGGGCGAATCTAGTCCCGTGGTCGCGGGGACGACCCTACAGTCGTCGGACATTTCGGCGGCAGGCCAACTTTGGCCCGTGGTCGTGGGGACGACCCTATAGTCGTCGGACATGTCGGTAGCGGGCTAACTTAGGATCAGGGTCGTGGGGACGACCGTATAGTCGTCGGACATTTCGGCGGCTGGCCAACTTTGGCCCGAGATCATGGGGACGACCCTATAGTCGTCGGATATGTCAGCGGCTGGCCAACTTTGGCCCGGTGTCGTGGGGACGACTCTATAGTCGTTGGACATGTCGGCGGCTGGCCAATCTAGTCCCGGGGACGTGGGGACGACCCAATAGTTTCGGACATGGCGGCGCCTGGCCAACCTAGTCCCGAGGTCGTGGGGACGACCCTATATTCGTCGGACATGACGGTGGCGGGCCAATCTAGTCCCAGGGTCGTGGGGACGACCCTATAGTCGTCGGACAAGTCGGCGCCTGGCCAACTTTGGCCCGTGGTTGTGGGGACGACCCTATAGTCGTCGACAAGTCGGCGTCGAGCCAACCTAGTCCCGGGGTCGTGGGGACGACCCTATAGTCGTCGGACATGTCGGCGGCTGGCCAACTTTGGCCCGTGGTCGTGGGGACGACCCAATAGTCGTTGGACATGTCAGCGGCTGGCCAACTTTGCCCCGGTGTCGTGGTGACGACTCTATAGTCGTCGGACATGTCGGCGGCGGGCCAATCTACTACCGGGGTCGTGGGGACGACACTATAGTCGTCGGTCATGTCGGCGGCTGGCCAACTTTGGCCCGTGGTCGTGGGGACGACCCAATAGTCGTTGGACATGTCGGCGGCTGGCCAACTTTGGCCCGTGGCTGTGGGGACGGCCCTATAGTCGTTGGACATGACGGTGGCGGGCCAATCTAGTCCCGGGGTCGTGGGAACGACCCTATAGTCGTCGGACAAGACGGCGGCTGGACATCTTTGGCCCGGGGTCGTGGGGACGACCCTATAGTCGTCGGACATGTCGGCGGCTGGCCAGCTTTGGCCCGTGGCCGTGGGGACGACCCTATAGTCGTCGGACTTGACGGTGGCGGGCCAATCTAGTCCCGGGGTCGTGGGAACGGCCCTATAGTCGTCGGACAAGTCGGCAGCTTGCAAACTTTGGTCCGGAGTCGTGGGGACGACCCTATAGTCGTCGGACATGACGGTGGCAGGCCAATCTATTCCCGGGGTCGTGGGGACGACCCTATAGTCGTCGGACATGTCGGCGGCTGGCCAACTTTGGCCCGTAGTCGTGGGGACGATCCGATTGTCGCCGGACATGACTGTGGCGGGCCAATCTATTCCCGGTGTCGTGGGGACGACCCTATAGTCGTCGGACATGTCGGCGGCTGGCCAACTTTGGCCCGTAGTCGTGGGGACGATCCGATAGTCGCCGGACATGACGGTGGCGGGCCAATCTATTCCCGGGGTCGTGGGGACGACCCTATAGTCGTCGGACATGTCGGCGGCTGGCCAACTTTGGCCCGGTGACGTGGGGACGACTCTATAATCGTCGGACATGTCGGCGGCGGGCCAATCTAGTACCGGGGTCGTGGGGACGACACTATAGTCGTCGGACATGTCGGCGGCTGGCCAACTTTGGCCCGTGGTCGTGGGGACGACCCAATAGTCGTTGGACATGTCGGCGGCTGGCCAACTTTTGCCCGTAGTCGTGGGGACGATCCGATAGTCGTCAGAAATAACGGTGGCGGGGCAATCAACTCCCGGGGTCGTGGGGTCGACCCTATAGTCGTCGGACATGATGGTGGCGGGCCAATCTAGTCCGAGGTCATGGGGACGACCCTATAGTCGTCGGATATGTCGGCGGCTGGCCAACTTTGGTCCGTGGTCGTGGGGACGACCCTATAGTCATCGGACATGTCGGCGATTGGCCATTATTGGCCCGGGGTCGTGGGGACGACCCTATAGTCGTCGGACATGTCGGCGGCTTGCCAGCTTTGGCCCGGGGTCGTGGGGACGACCCTATAGTCGTCGGACATGACGGTGGCGGGCCAATCTAGTCCCGGGGTTGTGGGGACATGTCGGCGGCTTGACAAATGTGCCCGGGGTCGTGGGGACGAAACTATAGTCGTCGGACATGACGGTGTGGGGCCAATCTAGTCCCGGGATTGTGGGGACATGTCGGCGACTTGCCAAATGTGCCCGGGGTCGTGGGGACGACCCTATAGTGGTCGGACAAGTCGGCGGCTGGCCAACCTAGTCCGGGGGTCGTGGGGACGACTCTATAGTCGTCGGACAAGTCGGCGGCGGGCCAACCTAGTCCCGGGGTTGTGGGGACGACCCTATAGTCGTCGGATATGTCGGCGGCTGGCCTACTTTGGCCCGTCGTCATGGGGACGACCCTATAGTCGTCGGACTAGACGGTGGCGGGCCATTCTAGTCCCGTGGTCGTGGGGACGACCCTATAGTCGTCGGACAAGTCGGCGGCGGGCCAACCTAGTCCCGGGGTCATGGGGACGACCCTATAGTCGTCGGATATGTCGGCGGCTGTCCAACTTAGGTCCGTGGTCGTGGGGACGACCCTATAGTCGTCAGAAATAACGGTGGCGGGGCAATCAACTCCCGGGGTCGTGGGGTCGACCCTATAGTCGTCGGACATGATGGTGGCGGGCCAATCTAGTCCCGAGGTCATGTGGACGACCCTATAGTCGTCGGATATGTCGGCGGCTGGCCAACTTTGGTCCGTGGTCGTGGGGACGACCCTATAGTCGTCGGAAATAACGATGGCGGGGCAATCTATTCCCGGGGTCGTTTGGACGACCATGTAGTCGTCGGACATGACGGTGGCGGGCCAATCTAGTCCCGGGGTCGTGGGAACGACCCTATAGTCGTCGGACAAGACGGCGGCTGGACATCTTTGGCCCGGGGTCGTGGGGACGACCCTATAGTCGTCGGACATGTCGGCGGCTGGCCAGCTTTGGCCCGTGGCCGTGGGGACGACCCTATAGTCGTCGGACTTGACGGTGGCGGGCCAATCTAGTCCCGGGGTCGTGGGAACGGCCCTATAGTCGTCGGACAAGTCGGCAGCTTGCAAACTTTGGTCCGGAGTCGTGGGGACGACCCTATAGTCGTCGGACATGACGGTGGCGGGCCAATCTAGTCCCAGGGTCGTGGGGACGACCCTATAGTCATCGGACATGTCGGCGGCTGGCCAACTTTGGCCCGTGGTCGTGGGGACGACTGTTTAGTCGTCGGACATTTCGGCGGCTGGCCAACCTGGACCTGGGGTCGTGGGGACGGCCCTATAGTCGTCGGACATGACAGTGGCGGGCCAATCTAGTCCCGGGGTTGTGGGGACATGTCGGCGGCTTGACAAATGTGCCCGGGGTCGTGGGGACGACCCTATAGTCGTCGGACATGTCGGCGGCTGGCCAGCTTTGGCCCGGGGTCGTGGGGACGACCCAGTAGTTGTCGGACATGACGGTGGCGGGCCAATCTAGTCCCGGGGTTGTGGGGACATGTCGGCGGCTTGACAAATGTGCCCGGGGTCGTGGGGACGAAACTATAGTCGTCGGACATGACGGTGTCGGGCCAACCTAGTCCCGGGGTTGTGGGGACGACCCTATAGTCGTCGGATATGTCGGCGGCTGGCCTACTTTGGCCCGTCGTCGTGGGGACGACCCTATAGTCGTCGGACTAGACGGTGGCGGGCCAATCTAGTCCCGTGGTCGAGGGGACGACCCTATAGTCGTCGGACAAGTCGGCGGCGGGCCAACCTAGTCCCGGGGTCATGGGGACGACCCTATAGTCGTCGGATATGTCGGCGGCTGTCCAACTTTGGTCCGTGGTCGTGGGGACGACCCTATAGTCGTCAGAAATAACGGTGGCGGGGCAATCAACTCCCGGGGTCGTGGGGTCGACCCTATAGTCGTCGGACATGATGGTGGCGGGCCAATCTAGTCCCGGGGTCATGGGGACGACCCTATAGTCGTCGGACATGTCGGCGGCTGGCCAACTTTGGTCCGTGGTCGTGGGGACGACCCTATAGTCGTCGGAAATAACGATGGCGGGGCAATCTATTCCCGGGGTCGTTTGGACGACCCTATAGTCGTCGGACAAGTCGGCAGCTTGCAAATTTTGGTCCGGAGTCGTGGGGACGACCCTATAGTCGTCGGACATGACGGTGGCGGGCCAATCTAGTCCCAGGGTCGTAGGGACGACCCTATAGTCATCGGACATGTCGGCGGCTGGCCAACTTTGGCCCGTGGTCGTGGGGACGACTGTTTAGTCGTCGGACATTTCGGCGGCTGGCCAACCTGGACCTGGGGTCGTGGGGACGGCCCTATAGTCGTCGGACATGACGGTGGCGGGCCAATCTAGTCCCGGGGTTGTGGGGACATGTCGGCGGCTTGACAAATGTGCCCGGGGTCGTGGGGACGACCCTATAGTCGTCGGACATGACGGTGTCGGGCCAATCTAGTCCCGGGAATGTGGGGATAGGTCGGCGACTTGCGAAATGTGCCCGGGGTCGTGGGGACGACCCTATAGTGGTCAGACAAGTCGACGGCTGGCCAACCTGCACCCGGGGTCGTGGGGACGACCCTATAGTCGTCGGACAAGTCGGCGGCGGGTCAACCTAGTCCCGGGGTCATGGGGACGACCCTATAGTCGTCGGATATGTCGGCGGCTGTCCAACTTTTGTCCGTGGTCGTGGGGACGACCCTATAGTCGTCAGAAATAACGGTGGCGGGGCAATCAACTCCCGGGGTCGTGGGGTCGACCCTATAGTCGTCGGACATGATGGTGGCGGGCCAATCTAGTCCCGAGGTCATGGGGACGACCCTATAGTCGTCGGATATGTCGGCGGCTGGCCAACTTTGGTCCGTGGTCGTGGGGACGACCCTATAGTCATCGGACATGTCGGCGATTGGCCATTATTGGCCCGGGGCGTGGGGACGACCCTATAGTCGTCGGACATGTCGGCGGCTTGCCAGCTTTGGCCCGGGGTCGTGGGGATGACCCAATAGTCGTCGGACATGACGGTGGCGGGCCAATCTAGTCCCGGGGTTGTGGGGACATGTCGGCGGCTTGACAAATGTGCCCGGGGTCGTGGGGACGAAACTATAGTCGTCGGACATGACGGTGTCGGGCCAATCTAGTCCCGGGATTGTGGGGACATGTCGGCGACTTGCCAAATGTGCCCGGGGTCGTGGGGACGACCCTATAGTGGTCGGACAAGTCGGCGGCTGGCCAACCTAGTCCGGGGGTCGTGGGGACGACTCTATAGTCGTCGGACAAGTCGGCGGCGGGCCAACCTAGTCCCGGGGTTGTGGGGACGACCCTATAGTCGTCGGATATGTCGGCGGCTGGCCTACTTTGGCCCGTCGTCGTGGGGACGACCCTATAGTCGTCGGACTAGACGGTGGCGGGCCAATCTAGTCCCGTGGTCGTGGGGACGACCCTATAGTCGGCGGACAAGTCCGCGGCGGGCCAACCTAGTCCCGGGGTCATGGGGACGACCCTATAGTCGTCGGATATGTCGGCGGCTGTCCAACTTTGGTCCGTGGTCGTGGGGACGACCCTATAGTCGTCAGAAATAACGGTGGCGGGGCAATCAACTCCCGGGGTCGTGGGGTCGACCCTATAGTCGTCGGACATGATGGTGGCGGGCCAATCTAGTCCCGAGGTCATGGGGACGACCCTATAGTCGTCGGATAGGTCGGCGGCTGGCCAACTTTGGTCCGTGGTCGTGGGGACGACCCTATAGTCGTCGGAAATAACGATGGCGGGGCAATCTATTCCCGGGGTCGTTTGGACGACCATGTAGTCGTCGGACATGACGGTGGCGGGCCAATCTAGTCCCGGGGTCATGGGAACGACCCTATAGTCGTCGGATATTTCGGCGGCCGGCCAACTTTGGCCCGTGGTCGTTGGGACGACCCTATAGTCGTCGGACATGTTGGCGGCAGGTCAACCTAGTCCCGGGGTCGTGGGGACGACCCTATTGTCGTCGGACATGGCGGTGGCGGGCCAATCTAGTCCCGTGGTCGCGGGGACGACCCTACAGTCGTCGGACATTTCGGCGGCAGGCCAACTTTGGCCCGTGGTCGTGGGGACGACCCTATAGTCGTCGGACATGTCAGTAGCGGGCTAACTTAGGATCAGGGTCGTGGGGACGACCCTATAGTCGTCGGACATTTCGGCGGCTGGCCAACTTTGGCCCGTGGTCGTGGGGACGACCCTATAGTCGTCGGACATGACGGTAGCGGGTCAATCTAGTCCCGAGGTCGTGAGGACGAACCTATAGTCGTCGAACATGTCAACGGCGGGCCAGCGTAGGCTCGGGGTCGTGTGCACGACTATATAGTCGTCGGACATGACGGCCACGGGCTAACTTAGGATCAGGGTCGTGGGGACGACCCTATAGTCGTCGAACATGTCGACGGCTGGCCAACGTTGGCTCGGGGTCGTGGGGACGACCCTATAATCGTCGGACATGACGGTAGCGGGCCAATCTAGTCCCGAGGTCGTGGTGGACGACCCTATAGTCGTCGGACACGTCGGCGGTTGGCCAACATTGGCCCGGGGTCGTGGGGACGACCCTATAGTCGTCGGACATGTCGGCGGCTGGCCAACTTTGGCCCGGTGTCGTGGGGACGACTCTATAGTCGTCGGACATGTCGGCGGCGGGCCAATCTAGTACCGGGGTCGTGGGGACGACACTATAGTCGTCGGACATGTCGGCGGCTGGCCAACTTTGGCCCGTGGTCGTGGGGACGACCCAATAGTCGTTGGACATGTCGGCGGCTGGCCAACTTTTGCCCGGGGTCGTGGGGACGACCCTATAGTCGTCGGACATGTCGGCGGCTGGCCAACTTTGGCCCGGGGTCGTGGGGACGACCCTATAGTCGTCGGACATGACGGTGGCGGGCCAATCTAGTCCCAGGGTCGTGGGGACGACCCTATAGTCGTCGGACATGTCGGCGGCTGGCCAACTTTGGCCCGTGGTCGTGGGGACGACCGTATAGTCGTCGGACATGTCGGCGGCTGGCCATTCTAGTCCCGTGGTCGTGGGGACGACCCTATAGTCATCGGACATGTCGGCGGCCGGCCAACTTTGGCCCGTGGTCGCGGGGACGACTGTTTAGTCGTCGGACATTTCGGCGGCTGGCCAACCTAGACCCGGGGTCGTGGGGACGACCCTATTGTCGTCGGACATGTTGGCGGCTGGTCAACCTAGTCCCGGGGTCGTGGGGACGACTCTATAGTCGTCGGACAAGTCGGCGGTGGCCCAACCTAGTCCTGCGGTCGTGGGGACGACCCTATAGTCGTCGGACATGACGGTGGCGGGCCAATCTAGTCCCAGGGTCGTGGGGACGACCCTATAGTCGTCGGACATGACGGTGGCGGCCAATCTAGTCCCAGGGTCGTGGGGACGACCCAATAGTCATCGGACATGTCGGCGGCTGGCCAACTTTGGCCCGTGGTCGTGGGGACGACTGTTTAGTCGTCGGACATTTCGGCGGCTGGCCAACCTGGACCTGGGGTCGTGGGGACGGCCCTATAGTCGTCGGACATGACGGTGGCGGGCCAACCTAGTCCCGCGGTCGTGGGGACGACCCTATAGTCGTCGGACAAGTCGGCAGCTTGCAAATTTTGTTCCGGAGTCGTGGGGACGACCCTATAGTCGTCGGACATGACGGTGGCGGGCCAATCTAGTCCCGAGGTCGTGGTGGACGACCCTATAGTCGTCGGACATGTCGGCGGCTGGCCAACATTGGCCCGGGGTCGTGGGGACGACCCTATAGTCGTCGGACATGTCGGCGGCTGGCCAACTTTGGCCCGGTGTCGTGGGGACGACTCTATAGTCGTCGGACATGTCGGCGGCGGGCCAATCTAGTACCGGGGTCGTGGGGACGACACTATAGTCGTCGGACATGTCGGCGGCTGGCCAACTTTGGCCCGTGGTCGTGGGGACGACCCAATAGTCGTTGGACATGTCGGCGGCTGGCCAACTTTGGCCCGGGGTCGTGGGGACGACCCTATAGTCGTCGGACATGACGGTGGCGGGCCAATCTAGTCCCAGGGTCGTGGGGACGACCCTATAGTCGTCGGACATGTCGGCGGCTGGCCAACTTTGGCCCGTGGTCGTGGGGACGACCGTATAGTCGTCGGACATGTCGGCGGCTGGCCATTCTAGTCCCGGGGTCGTGGGGACGACCCTATAGTCATCGGACATGTCGGCGGCCGGCCAACTTTGGCCCGTGGTCGCGGGGACGACTGTTTAGTCGTCGGACATTTCGGCGGCTGGCCAACCTAGACCCGGGGTCGTGGGGACGACCCTATTGTCGTCGGACATGTCGGCGGCTGGCCAACTTTGGCCCGTGGTCGTGGGGACGACCCAATAGTCGTTGGACATGTCGGCGGCTGGCCAACTTTTGCCCGGGGTCGTGGGGACGACCGTATAGTCGTCGGACATGTCGGCGGCTGGCCATTCTAGTCCCGGGGTCGTGGGGACGACCCTATAGTCATCGGACATGTCGGCGGCCGGCCAACTTTGGCCCGTGGTCGCGGGGACGACTCTTTAGTCGTCGGACATTTCGGCGGCTGGCCAACCTAGACCCGGGGTCGTGGGGACGACCCTATTGTCGTCGGACATGTTGGCGGCTGGTCAACCTAGTCCCGGGGTCGTGGGGACGACTCTATAGTCGTCGGACAAGTCGGCGGTGGCCCAACCTAGTCCTGCGGTCGTGGGGACGACCCTATAGTCGTCGGACATGACGGTGGCGGGCCAATCTAGTCCCAGGGTCGTGGGGACGACCCTATAGTCGTCGGACATGACGGTGGCGGGCCAATCTAGTCCCAGGGTCGTGGGGACGAGCCTATAGTCATCGGACATGTCGGCGGCTGGCCAACTTTGGCCCGTGGTCGTGGGGACGACTGTTTAGTCGTCGGACATTTCGGCGGCTGGCCAACCTGGACCTGGGGTCGTGGGGACGGCCCTATAGTCGTCGGACATGACGGTGTCGGGCCAATCTAGTCCCGGAATTGTGGGGATAGGTCGGCGACTTGCGAAATGTGCCCGGGGTCGTGGGGACGACCCTATAGTGGTCGGACAAGTCGGCGGCTGGCCAACCTGCACCCGGGGTCGTGGGGACGACCCTATAGTCGTCGGACAAGTCGGCGGCGGGCCAACCTAGTCCCGGGGTCATGGGGACGACCCTATAGTCGTCGGATATGTCGGCGGCTGTCCAACTTTTGTCCGTGGTCGTGGGGACGACCCTATAGTCGTCAGAAATAACGGTGGCGGGGCAATCAACTCCCGGGGTCGTGGGGTCGACCCTATAGTCGTCGGACATGATGGTGGCGGGCCAATCTAGTCCCGAGGTCATGGGGACGACCCTATAGTCGTCGGATATGTCGGCGGCTGGCCAACTTTGGTCCGTGGTCGTGGGGACGACCCTATAGTCGTCGGAAATAACGATGGCGGGGCAATCTATTCCCGGGGTCGTTTGGACGACCATGTAGTCGTCGGACATGACGGTGGCGGGCCAATCTAGTCCCGGGGTCATGGGAACGACCCTATAGTCGTCGGATATTTCGGCGGCCGGCCAACTTTGGCCCGTGGTCGTTGGGACGACCCTATAGTCGTCGGACATGTTGGCGGCAGGTCAACCTAGTCCCGGGGTCGTGGGGACGACCCTATTGTCGTCGGACATGGCGGTGGCGGGCCAATCTAGTCCCGTGGTCGCGGGGACGACCCTATAGTCATCGGACATGTCGGCGGCTGGCCAACTTTGGCCCGTGGTCGTGGGGACGACTGTTTAGTCGTCGGACATTTCGGCGGCTGGCCAACCTGGACCTGGGGTCGTGGGGACGGCCCTATAGTCGTCGGACATGACGGTGGCGGGCCAATCTAGTCCCGGGGTTGTGGGGACATGTCGGCGGCTTGACAAATGTGCCCGGGGTCGTGGGGACGACCCTATAGTCGTCGGACATGACGGTGTCGTCCGCTACTGTCAGTCAAGGTGCACGCGGTTTATCTCGCTCTCGCTGCTAATCGTGATTTTCTGTATTGGTTCTGTCGCTCAACTAATTGTGCTGTGCCTAAATTTAGTTCGTGTGCTCATAAGGTGCTAGCCGCCGGGTCTCGCTTCTGAATCTATCCTAAGTGCTAAATTAAGTGATTTTGCTCCTTCGGTCTTCGTCTTGATCCAATTTACCGAGCCGTTACGTCTATTGTTTCGGAGTTTTTGCACCGCTGTTCGTGTCTCTGTGTCGTCACTGTCTCTAAAGGCATTATATACAGAAACGAAGGACATCTAGTGGCATTCGCTGAATTCTTCTTCCTTCTTGATCGACTGGGACAGCTGTGTACTTTACAGGATGAATCGTTGCAAGAAGTGCTCAAAATTTCTGCCGAAATCTGGTACCTGCGCAGCTTGCGGCATAAACTATGCTGTCACAGGTTCCAGGTCACCGATTGCTTCACACTCTGGCTCCTCATCTCGTACTGTCAATTTGCCCCTCGTTCAGACTGATAATCACAATTCGTCGTCCTTTCAGGACATACTTGCCGATATTAACGTGAAACTCGGCGGGCTTGCTCAGGTGAATAAGAAGCTGGATCAATGTCTCGCTGAATTCGCTGAGATGAAAGTTATTGTGGGGGACTTAACAAACCGGGTCGATTCCATCACTGCATCGCAGCAATCTCTTGTAACGCAGAGCGCACAGCAGGATCAGAGGATAGCGCGTCTTGAAAACAAGATCTCGACCTTCCCAGAGGATATGCTTCCTCCGTCGCAGGACATAGCCCGGCGTCTTGAAAGTCTTGCTTCGGCCAATAGGGACTTTGAGAACGAAAATCTACAACATACGATTTCTTGTGTGGCCGCTGCTATCAGTGTTCCCTGCTCTCCAACCGATTTCGCCCACTTTGCCAGAATCAGGGCTAAAGCGAACATGGCTCGGCCCATTACGATGCGATTCTTATCTACTTTTACAAGGGACGCGTGGCTGATGGGCAAGAAGAATCGGAAGGACCTCTTGGCGTCGGACATCCATCCTCCATGGCCGAAGACGCTAGTTTTTATCAACGAGCGCTCTACTAAAGAGGAGAGACGCAGACTGGCGGAGGCCAAGGCTTTGGGCAAAACACATAATTGCAGTTACGTGTGGATGAAGCGGGGAGTTGTATTCGTTAAAGTGAACGATAATTCGCGGCCGTTCAAATATGCCTCGCCGCAGCAGTTTCCTCAAATGGTTCAGTTGGGGCTCCAAACTGAAACTGATTCCAATAATTCCCACGCACCGGGCATCTCTTCTACGCAGCAGCTCTTCTCTTCTTCCGGGCTACTGGTTGACTCGATGCAGGCCCACTCTTTACAGCCACAGCTGCAGACACAGCACTTCACACCCTCTCTTGCACATTCTGCCGGAAATCCTCCTCTTCTTCAATGACGCTCTTCGCCAGGCCTTCAAAATCGCACTGGATCATTTTCCCGGTCGGCTTCAGCGGAATCATGCTCCTGGTTGATGGCTTCCAGCTCGCACAGTCCACTGCTCTCGTCGCCTGCTACGCCAGCCTCCACCGATGCTGACTCTTCTGACCTGTCATCGGGCGACGCCTCGCTTTCTAACATTATTTCCACTTACGCTAACCACCTAGTGACTGCGCATCGTAATAACCGGCAACCTATTGGACCTTCTTCTGGACTCTCTTCCTGTGATCTACGTAGCTTATCTTCTATGGGGTCTACGGCATCTATCTCTTTTTCTTCCTCGGCGGAGATCTCGTCGCTTGCTGCTGCGCCTATGGTCAACTCTACTGTCTCCTCTACGCTCTCGGATATTCTACGTGCTAATCCTAGCTCTCTCTCTGTTGCGCATATAAATGTTCGTTCTCTGACTTTTCACTTCTCTGGCTTAACTGATCTCTTGCATGACCACAATTTCGATGTTATTGCGCTTAGTGAAACCTGGCTGCGTAGCGCGGATAACTCCGTGTCTTTATCTATACCTGGATATGTACTTATTCGTTCTGACCGGTGCTCTGACTCCCTCTCTCGAGGAGGAGGTACGGCTCTATATACTAAGTCTAGCTTTCATTGCTCTAGTATCTTCAATACGTTTTCCGACAACCTTTTTTCCAACAGCTTACTTGATGTATCTGGTGCTCTTATAAGTGTAAATCGGAGTCGTCTGGCAATACTTTCTGTTTACCGGCCGCCTAGCTGTCCGATCACGTCTTTAAAGAATTTGGAACTTTTTCTAACTGATGTTTCTTGCTACGTCGAACGCATAGTATGCCTAGGCGATTTTAATGTCAACTTCAATAACACCAGCAATTCCGATTTACATTACATTCATAGTATAATGTCTATTATTTCTTTAAAACAAATCATTGCTGAGCCAACGCGGATTACGCAAACTTCATCGACCTTGCTGGACCTGATCTTGGTCAGCAGGGATGTGGAAGTCGTCTCGTCGGGTGTATACGACATAAGTCACATTAGTGATCACTGCCTAATTTATGGGCTCTTTGATATTCCTAAGTCACGTATGCGACAGCGTTACGTTTTGAGTCGAGACCTAAAAAGTGTCCCTGTTGAGCGCTTCCGTATCGCTGCTGAGCAGGTCAATTGGGAGTATATCCATAACTTGGATACTGTGGACTCCAAAGTTGAAGCGTTTACTACGATAATTACTGCTTTATTTGATCAGTTCGCGCCTGTACGTCTAGTGCGTGTCTCGAAGACTCCCTTGCCTTGGCTCACACCTACCGTCAAAAAACTTATGAGCCTCCGTAATCATGCACTGACGAAGTATAGGAGATCTGGAGCGGCAGCTGCTTGGGATTATTATAAATTACTTCGGAACCTCGCAAATTCCTCTATTCGTACGGAGAAGCGATTATATTTCAAGAATCTCTCCCGCTTCGGCTCCCCTAAGAGTTTCTGGCACTCTCTTTCTACTGCTGGGTTTCACAAATCATCACATTCCTCCTCTGTCTCTGATTCCTTTCCGGATCCCTCTGCAATTAACGATCACTTCCTTGATTCTCTACCTTCTATCTCTGCGTCTCCCGAGCTCATTTCCTATTACTCATCTCAGTCACATGAGTCCTCTTCTTCCTCTAGCTTTACTTTTACACCTTTCTCACTTGGCGATCTTTTCTCTGTTTTCAAAGGCATAAAGCTTACCTCCTCCAACCCCTATGATATTTCTGGCAGCATGATACTTAATTGTGTTCCTTACTGTCTTGATTCTCTCCTGCATATCTTCAATTCTGCTGTCCTATCCGGGTCGTTCCCCGCTGCTTGGAAGCATTCTTTTGTCTATCCTATTCCTAAGACGGCTAATGCCACCACCCTTGATTCTCTTCGTCCTATTTCTCTTACGCCTTTCCTGTCCAAGGTTCTTGAAAAACTTTGTCTTGCGCAACTGGTGAGGTACTTTGACTCTTGCAGCGCTATTCCGCCTTTCCAATCGGGCTTTCGTAGAGGTTATAGTACGAGCACTGCCTTGCTTCACATCTCGGACACTGTACTTCGTGCGTTTGACTCGCGTCGCTTAACTTGTATCACGTCTCTGGATTTCTCAAAGGCGTTTGATACAATTGATCACGACTTGCTGTGTGCCAAGTTAGGCTATCTTGGTCTGTCGCCTAGCGCCTTATCGTTTCTTAAATCCTATCTCTCACCGCGCACTCAGCAGGTGGTGCTTAAACGCTCCTTACCTCTAACTTCGACTATTAGACAGAATTCTAGTGGAGTTCCGCAAGGCTCTGTGCTAGGTCCGCTTCTGTTCAGTGTCTATGTGTGCGATTTGCCTGCAGTCTGTAATCACTGTCAAGTTTATATGTATGCGGATGACACCCAGCTTATCAAGGTTTTTGATCCCAGCTGTGCTGATCTAGCCAAAGCAGAAATTGAAGCTGATTTACGTCGACTTATACACTGGTCTGACTCTCACGGTCTCCAGTTAAATCCTGTCAAAACCACTGTCTTAGTTGCTGGTTCTCCTATTTTCCTTAGTAACCTGTCCTCTTTCGACATTTCTTTTGGCTCCTCTGTCCTTGGTGTACAACCTGCATTAAAAAATTTAGGTGTGACCTTTGATCCCCATTGGTGTTTTGACCGTCATGTTGCTGTGTTGTGTCGATCTGCCTTCTCTCGCATGCGTCTCCTTTACCCTTCACGTCGTATATTATCTACTAACACGAAGCTCTTGTTGTGTCAAGCCTTAATCATCTCCATCTTTGATTATGCTGATGTAGTGTACGGTCCGTGTCTCTCCTCTTCACTTCTGTCTGTTGTACAACGTGTGCAAAACTCATGTCTCCGTTTCTCTTATAATGTTCGTAAGTACGACCACATAACGCCTTCTTTCCAACGTTCTGGCTGGCTAAAGATGAAGCAGAGATGGATTTTTCATCTCTGCTGTCTTGTCTATAAAATACTTGCGACAGGTACCCCGAGGTATCTGTATGAACTGCTTCGCTCTAATTTGTCAATGCACTCTAGCGGCTCTATGACAACGAGACGCTGTTTTGATTTGTCTGTGCCGCACCATCGTTCTTATAAATTCACTGCGTCCTTCTCCTACATATCTTCCTATTATTATAACTCCATTCCTTCTAATATACGTTCCCTATCATCGTTTGCTTCATTTAAACCTAGTGCTCGTTCTTTCATCCTCTCGAGGTTTCCTATGTAATCGGCTTATTCTTATTCTTATCTTATTCATAATTTATTTTATCTTATTTTATTGTATTTTAGGTTAGGTTAGGTTAGGTTGTAGAGCAGCAGTTAATGCTGAACCTCGCCTATTCGCCATTGTAATTTTAGTTGTAATGGTGAATAAAGACATTTAATAATAATAATAATAATAATAATCTAGTCCCGGGATTGTGGGGATATGTCGGCGACTTGCGAAATGTGCCCGGGGTCGTGGGGACGACCCTATAGTGGTCGGACAAGTCGGCGGCTGGCCAACCTGCACCCGGGGTCGTGGGGACGACCCTATAGTCGTCGGACAAGTCGGCGGCGGGCCAACCTAGTCCCGGGGTCATGGGGACGACCCTATAGTCGTCGGATATGTCGGCGGCTGTCCAACTTTTGTCCGTGGTCGTGGGGACGACCCTATAGTCGTCAGAAATAACGGTGGCGGGGCAATCAACTCCCGGGGTCGTGGGGTAGACCCTATAGTCGTCGGACATGATGGTGGCGGGCCAATCTAGTCCCGAGGTCATGGGGACGACCCTATAGTCGTCGGATATGTCGGCGGCTGGCCAACTTTGGTCCGTGGTCGTGGGGACGACCCTATAGTCATCGGACATGTCGGTGATTGGCCATTATTGGCCCGGGGTCGTGGGGACGACCCTATAGTCGTCGGACATGTCGGCGGCTTGCCAGCTTTGGCCCGGGGTCGTGGGGACGACCCTATAGTCGTCGGACATGACGGTGGCGGGCCAATCTAGTCCCGGCGTTGTGGGAACGACCCTATAGTCGTCGGATATTTCGGCGGCCGGCCAACTTTGGCCCGTGGTCGTTGGGACGACCCTATAGTCGTTGGACATGTTGGCGGCAGGTCAACCTAGTCCCGGGGTCGTGGGGACGACCCTATTGTCGTCGGACATGGCGGTGGCGGGCCAATCTAGTCCCGTGGTCGCGGGGACGACCCTACAGTCGTCGGACATTTCGGCGGCAGGCCTACTTTGGCCCGTCGTCGTGGGGACGACCCTATAGTCGTCGGACTAGACGGTGGCGGGCCAATCTAGTCCCGTGGTCGTGGGGACGACCCTATAGTCGTCGGACAAGTCGGCGGCGGGCCAACCTAGTCCCGGGGTCATGGGGACGACCCTATAGTCGTCGGATATGTCGGCGGCTGGCCAACTTTGGTCCGTGGTCGTGGGGACGACCCTATAGTCATCGGACATGTCGGTGATTGGCCATTATTGGCCCGGGGTCGTGGGGACGACCCTATAGTCGTCGGACATGTCGGCGGCTTGCCAGCTTTGGCCCGGGGTCGTGGGGACGACCCTATAGTCGTCGGACATGACGGTGGCGGGCCAATCTAGTCCCGGGGTTGTGGGAACGACCCTATAGTCGTCGGATATTTCGGCGGTCGGCCAACTTTGGCCCGTGGTCGTTGGGACGACCCTATAGTCGTTGGACATGTTGGCGGCAGGTCAACCTAGTCCCGGGGTCGTGGGGACGACCCTATTGTCGTCGGACATGGCGGTGGCGGGCCAATCTAGTCCCGTGGTCGCGGGGACGACCCTACAGTCGTCGGACATTTCGGCGGCAGGCCTACTTTGGCCCGTCGTCGTGGGGACGACCCTATAGTCGTCGGACAAGTCGGCGGCGGGCCAACCTTGTCCCGGGGTCGTGGGGACGACCGTATAGTCGTCGGACATTTCGGCGGACAATCTAGTCCCGGGGTCGTGGGGACGACCCTATAGTCGTCGGACAAGTCGGCGGCGGGCCAATCTAGTCCCGGGGTCGTGGGGACGACCCTATAGTCGTCGGACAAGTCGGCGGCGGGCCAACCTTGTCCCGGGGTCGTGGGGACGACCCTATAGTCGTCGGACATGACGGTGGCGGGCCAATCTAGTCCCGGGGTCGTGGGTACGACCCTATAGTCGTCGGACAAGACGGCGGCTGGACATCCTTGGCTCGCGGTCGTGGGGACGACCCTATAGTCGTCGGACATTTCGGCGGCTTGTCAACCTAGTCCCTGGGTCGTGGGGACGACCCTATAGTCGTTGGACATGACGGTGGCGGGCCAATCTAGTCCCGGGGTCGTGAGTACGAACCTATAGTCGTCGGACAAGTCGGCGGCGGGCCAACCTTGTCCCGGGGTCGTGGGGACGACCGTATAGTCGTCGGACATGACGGTGGCGGGCCAATCTAGTCCCGGGGTCGTGGGGACGACCCTATAGTCGTCGGACAAGATGGCGGCTGGACATCTTTGGCCCGCGGTCGTGGGGACGACCCTATAGTCGTCGGACATTTCGGCGGCTTGCCAACTTTGGTCCGGGGTCGTGGGGACGACCCTATAGTCGTCGGACATGTCGGCGGCTGGCTAACTTTGGCCCGTGGTCGTGGGGACGACCCAATAGTCGTTGGACATATCGGCAGCTGGCCAACTTTGGCCCGGGGTCGTGGGGACGACCCTATAGTCGTCGGACATTTCGGCGGCATGCCAACTTTGGCCCGGGGTCGTGGGGACGACCCTATAGCCGTTGGACATGACGGTGGCGGGCCAATCTAGTCCCGGGGTCGTAGGGACGACCCTATAGTCGTCGGACATGTCGGCGATTGGCCAACATTGGCCCGGGGTCGTGGGGACGACCCTATAGTCGTCGGACATGTCGGCGGCTTGTCAACCTAGTCCCGGGGTCGTGGGGACGACCCTATAGTCGTTGGACATGACGGTGGCGGGCCAATCTAGTCCCGGGGTCGTGGGGACGACCCTACAGTCGTCGGACATTTCGGCGGCTTGCCAACTTTGGCCCGGTGTCGTGGGGACGACCCTATAGTCGTCGGACATGACGGTGGCGGACCAATCTAGTCCCGGGGTCGTGGGGACGACCCTATAGTCGTCGGACATGTCGGCGGCTGGCCAACTTTGGCCCGTGGTCGTGGGGACGATCCAATAGTCGTTGGACATGTCGGCGGCTGGCCAACTTTGGCCCGTGGTCGTGGGGACGACCCTATAGTCTTTGGACATGTCAGCGGCTGGCCAACTTTGGCCCGGTGTCGTGGGGACGACTCTATAGTCGTCGGACATGTCCGCGGCTGGCCAACCTAGACCCGGGGTCGTCGGGACGACCCTATTGTCGTCGGACATGACGGTGGCGGGCCAATCTATTCCCGGGGCCGTACGGACGACCCTATAGTCGTCGGATATGTTGGCGATTGGCCAACTTTGGCCCGTGGTCGTGGGGACGATCCAATAGTCGTCGGATATGTTGGCGATTGGCCAACATTGGCCCGGGGTCGTGGGGACGACTCTATAGTCGTCGGACATGTTGGCGGCTTGTCAGCCTAGTCCCGGGGTCGTGGGTACGACCCTATAGTCGTCGGACAAGTCGGCGGCGGGGCAACCTAGTCCCGGGGTCGTGGGGACGACCCTATTGTCGTCGGACATGACGGTGGTGGGCCAGTCTAGTCCCGGGTCGTGGGGACGACCCTATAGTCGTCGGACATGTCGGCGGCTGGCCAACTTTGGACCGTGGTCGTGGGGAGGACCCTATACTCGTCGGACAAGTCGGCGGCGAGCCAACCTAGTCCGGGGGTCGTGGGGACGACCCTATAGTCGTTGGACATGACGGTGGCGGGCCAATCTAGTCCCGGGGTCGTAGGGACGACCCTATAGTCGTCGGACATGTCGCCGGCTGGCCAACTTTGGCCCGTGGTCGTGGGGACGACCCTATAGTCGTCGGACAAGTCGGCGGCTGGCCAACTTTGGCCCGTGGTCGTGGGGACGACCCTATAGTCGTCAGACATGACGGTGGCGAGCCAACCTAGTCCCGGGGTCGTGGGGACGACCCTATAGTCGTCGGACATGTCGGCGGCTGGCCAAATATGACCCGGGGACGTGGGGACGAGCCTATATTCTTCGGACAAGTCGGCGGCTGGCCAACTTTGGCCCGTGGTCGTGTGGACGACCCTATAGTCGTCGGATATGTCGGCGGCTGGCCAACTTTGGCCTGTGGTCGTGGGGACGACCCTATAGTCGTCGGAAATGACGGTGGCGGGCCAATCTAGTCCCGGGGTCATGGGGACGATCCTAAAGTCGTCGGACAAGTCGGCGGCGAGCCAATCTAGTCCCGCGGTCGTGGGGACGACCCTATAGTCGTCGGACAAGTCAGCGGCTGGCCAACATTGGCCCGTGGTCGTGGGGACGACCATATAGTCGTCGGACATGACGGTGGCGGGCCACTCTAGTCCCGGGTCGTGGGGACGACCCTATAGTCGTCGGACATGTCGGCGACTGGCCAACTTTGGCCCGGGGTCGTGGGGACGACCCTATAATCGTCGGACAAGTCAGCGGCTGGCCAACATTGGCCCGTGGTCATGGGGACGACCATATAGTCGTCGGACATGACGGTGGCGGGCCAATCTAGTCCCGGAGTCGTGGGGACGACCCTATAGTCGTCGGACATGTCGGCGGCTGGCCAACTTTGGTCCGTGGTCGTGGGGACGATCCAATAGTCGTCGGACATGTCGGCGGCTGGCCAACTTTGGCCCGTGGTCGTGGGGACGACCCTATAGTCGTTGGACATGTCAGCGGCTGGCCAACTTTGGCCCGGTGTCGTGGGGACGACTCTATAGTCGTCGGACATGTCGGCGGCTGGCCAACCTAGACCCGGGGTCGTGGGGACGACCCTATTGTCGTCGGACATGACGGTGGCGGGCCAATCTATTCCCGGGGTCGTACGGACGACCCTATAGTCGTCGGACATGTTGGCGATTGGCCAACATTGGCCCGGGGTCGTGGGGACGACTCTATAGTCTTCGGACATGTTGGCGGCTTGTCAGCCTAGTCCCGGGGTCGTGGGTACGACCCTATAGTCGTCGGACAAGTCGGCGGCGGGCCAACCTTGTCCCGGGGTCGTGGAGACGACCCTATAGTCGTCGGACATGACGGTGGTGGGCCAATCTAGTCCCGGGGTCATGGGGACGACCCTATAGTCGTCGGACAAGACGGCGGCTGGACATCCTTGGCTCGCGGTCGTGGGGACGACCCTATAGTCGTCGGACATTTCGGCGGCATGCCAACTTTGGCCCGTGGTCGTGGGGACGATCCAATAGTCGTCGGACCTGTCGGCGGCTGGCCAACTTTGGCCCGTGGTCGTGGGGACGACCCTATAGTCGTTGGACATGTCAGCGGCTGGTCAACTTTGGCCCGGGGTCGTGGGGACGACTCTATAGTCGTCGGACATGTTGGCGGCTTGTCAGCCTAGTCCCGGGGTCGTGGGTACGACCCTATAGTCGTCGGACAAGTCGGCGGCGGGCCAACCTTGTCCCGGGGTCGTGGGGACGACCCTATAGTCGTCGGACATGACGGTGGCGGGCCAATCTAGTCCCGGGGTCGTGGGGACGACCCTATAGTCGTCAGACATTTCGGCGGCTTGTCAACCTAGTCCCGTGGATGTGGGGACGACCCTAAAGTCGTTGGACATGACAGTGGCGGGCCAATCTAGTCCCGGGGTCGTAGGAACGACCCTATAGTCGTCGGACATGTCGGCGGCTTGCCAACTTTGGCCCGGGGTCGTGGGGACGACCCTATAGTCGTCGGACAAGTCGGCGGCGGGGCAACCTAGTCCCGGGGTCGTGGGGACGACCCTATAGTCGTCGGACATGACGGTGGTGGGCCAGTCTAGTCCCGGGTCGTGGGGACGACTCTATAGTCGTCGGACATGTCGGCGGCTGGCCAACTTTGGACCGTGGTCGTGGGGAGGACCCTATACTCGTCGGACAAGTCGGCGGCGAGCTAACCTAGTCCGGGGGTCGTGGGGACGACCCTATAGTCGTCGGACAAGTCGGCGGCGGGCCAACCTTGTCCCGGGGTCGTGGGGACGACCCTATAGTCGTCGGACATGACGGTGACGGGCCAATCTAGTCCCGGGGTCGTGGGGACGACCCTATAGTCGTCGGACATTTCGGCGGCTTGTCAACCTAGTCCCGGGGTTGTGGGGACGACCCAATAGTCGTTGGACATGACGGTGGCGGGCCAATCTAGTCCCGGGGTCGTAGGGACGACCCTATAGTCGTCCGACATGTCGCCGGCTGGCCAACTTTGGCCCGTGGTCGTGGGGACGACCCTATAGTCGTCGGACAAGTCGGCGGCTGGCCAACTTTGGCCCGTGGTCGTGGGGACGACCCTATAGTCGTCAGACATGACGGTGGCGAGCCAACCTAGTCCCGGGGTAGTGGGGACGACCCTATAGTCGTCGGACATGTCGGCGGCTGGCCAAATATGACCCGGGGACATGGGGACGAGCCTATATTCTTCGGACAAGTCGGCGGCTGGCCAACTTTGGCCCGTGGTCGTGTGGACGACCCTATAGTCGTCGGATATGTCGGTGGCTGGCCAACTTTGGCCTGTGGTCGTGGGGACGACCCTATAGTCGTCGGAAATGACGGTGGCGGGCCAATCTAGTCCCGAGGTCGTGGGGACGACCGTATAGTCGTCGGATATGTTGGCGGCTTGTCAACCTAGTCCCGGGGTCGTGGGGACGACCCTATAGTCGTTGGACATGACGGTGGGCGGCCAATCTAGTGCCGGGGTCGTAGGGACGACCCTATAGTCGTCGGACATGTTGGTGATTGGCCAACATTGGCCCGGGGTCGTCGGGACGACCCTATAGTCGTCGGACATGTTGGCGGCTTGTCAGCCTAGTCCCGGGGTCGTGGGTACGACCCTATAGTCGTCGGACAAGTCGGCGGCGGGCCAACCTTGTCCCGGGGTCGTGGGGACGACCCTATAGTCGTCGGACATGACGGTGGCGGGCCAATCTAGTCCCGGGGTCGTGGGGACGACCCTATAGTCGTCGGACAAGACGGCGGCTGGATATTCTTGGCTCGCGGTCGTGGGGACGACCCTATAGTCGTCGGACATTTCGGCGGCTTGCCAACTTTGGCCCGGGGTCGTGGGGACGACCCTATAGTCGTTGGACATGACGGTGGCGGGCCAATCTAGTCCCGGGGTCGTAGGGACGACCCTATAGTCGTCCGACATGTCGGCGATTGGCCAACATTGGCCCGGGGTCCTGGGGACGACCCTATAGTCGTCGGACATGTCGGCGGCTGGCCAACCTAGTCCCGAGGTCGTGGGGACGACCCTATAGTCGTCGGACATGTCGGCGGCTGGCCAACTTTGGCCCGTGGTCGTGGGGACGATCCAATAGTCGTCGGACATGTCGGCGGCTGGCCAACTTTGGCCCGTGGTCGTGGGGACGACCCTATAGTCGTTGGACATGTCAGCGGCTGGCCAACTTTGGCCCGGTGTCGTGGGGACGACTCTATAGTCGTCGGACATGTCCGCGGCTGGCCAACCTAGACCCGGGGTCGTCGGGACGACCCTATTGTCGTCGGACATGACGGTGGCGGGCCAATCTATTCCCGGGGTCGTACGGACGACCCTATAGTCGTCGGATATGTTGGCGATTGGCCAACTTTGGCCCGTGGTCGTGGGGACGATCCAATAGTCGTCGGACATGTCGGCGGCTGGCCAACTTTGGCCCGTGGTCGTGGGGACGACCCTATAGTCGTTGGACATGTCAGCGGCTGGTCAACTTTGGCCCGGTGTCGTGGGGACGACTCTATAGTCGTCGGACATGTCCGCGGCTGGCCAACCTAGACCCGGGGTCGTGGGGACGACCCTATAGTCGTCAGACATTTCGGCGGCTTGTCAACCTAGTCCCGTGGATGTGGGGACGACCCTATAGTCGTTGGACATGACGGTGGCGGGCCAATCTAGTCCCGGGGTCGTAGGAACGACCCTATAGTCGTCGGACAAGACGGCGGCTGGATATTCTTGGCTCGCGGTCGTGGGGACGACCCTATAGTCGTCGGACATTTCGGCGGCTTGCCAACTTTGGCCCGGGGTCGTGGGGACGACCCTATAGTCGTTGGACATGTCAGCGGCTGGTCAACTTTGGCCCGGTGTCGTGGGGACGACTCTATAGTCGTCGGACATGTCCGCGGCTGGCCAACCTAGACCCGGGGTCGTGGGGACGACCCTATAGTCGTCAGACATTTCGGCGGCTTGTCAACCTAGTCCCGTGGATGTGGGGACGACCCTATAGTCGTCCGACATGTCGCCGGCTGGCCAACTTTGGCCCGTGGTCGTGGGGACGACCCTATAGTCGTCGGACAAGTCGGCGGCTGGCCAACTTTGGCCCGTGGTCGTGGGGACGACCCTATAGTCGTCAGACATGACGGTGGCGAGCCAACCTAGTCCCGGGGTAGTGGGGACGACCCTATAGTCGTCGGACATGTCGGCGGCTGGCCAAATATGACCCGGGGACATGGGGACGAGCCTATATTCTTCGGACAAGTCGGCGGCTGGCCAACTTTGGCCCGTGGTCGTGTGGACGACCCTATAGTCGTCGGATATGTCGGTGGCTGGCCAACTTTGGCCTGTGGTCGTGGGGACGACCCTATAGTCGTCGGAAATGACGGTGGCGGGCCAATCTAGTCCCGAGGTCGTGGGGACGACCGTATAGTCGTCGGATATGTTGGCGGCTTGTCAACCTAGTCCCGGGGTCGTGGGGACGACCCTATAGTCGTTGGACATGACGGTGGGCGGCCAATCTAGTGCCGGGGTCGTAGGGACGACCCTATAGTCGTCGGACATGTTGGTGATTGGCCAACATTGGCCCGGGGTCGTCGGGACGACCCTATAGTCGTCGGACATGTTGGCGGCTTGTCAGCCTAGTCCCGGGGTCGTGGGTACGACCCTATAGTCGTCGGACAAGTCGGCGGCGGGCCAACCTTGTCCCGGGGTCGTGGGGACGACCCTATAGTCGTCGGACATGACGGTGGCGGGCCAATCTAGTCCCGGGGTCGTGGGGACGACCCTATAGTCGTCGGACAAGACGGCGGCTGGATATTCTTGGCTCGCGGTCGTGGGGACGACCCTATAGTCGTCGGACATTTCGGCGGCTTGCCAACTTTGGCCCGGGGTCGTGGGGACGACCCTATAGTCGTTGGACATGACGGTGGCGGGCCAATCTAGTCCCGGGGTCGTAGGGACGACCCTATAGTCGTCCGACATGTCGGCGATTGGCCAACATTGGCCCGGGGTCCTGGGGACGACCCTATAGTCGTCGGACATGTCGGCGGCTGGCCAACCTAGTCCCGAGGTCGTGGGGACGACCCTATAGTCGTCGGACATGTCGGCGGCTGGCCAACTTTGGCCCGTGGTCGTGGGGACGATCCAATAGTCGTCGGACATGTCGGCGGCTGGCCAACTTTGGCCCGTGGTCGTGGGGACGACCCTATAGTCGTTGGACATGTCAGCGGCTGGCCAACTTTGGCCCGGTGTCGTGGGGACGACTCTATAGTCGTCGGACATGTCCGCGGCTGGCCAACCTAGACCCGGGGTCGTCGGGACGACCCTATTGTCGTCGGACATGACGGTGGCGGGCCAATCTATTCCCGGGGTCGTACGGACGACCCTATAGTCGTCGGATATGTTGGCGATTGGCCAACTTTGGCCCGTGGTCGTGGGGACGATCCAATAGTCGTCGGACATGTCGGCGGCTGGCCAACTTTGGCCCGTGGTCGTGGGGACGACCCTATAGTCGTTGGACATGTCAGCGGCTGGTCAACTTTGGCCCGGTGTCGTGGGGACGACTCTATAGTCGTCGGACATGTCCGCGGCTGGCCAACCTAGACCCGGGGTCGTGGGGACGACCCTATAGTCGTCAGACATTTCGGCGGCTTGTCAACCTAGTCCCGTGGATGTGGGGACGACCCTATAGTCGTTGGACATGACGGTGGCGGGCCAATCTAGTCCCGGGGTCGTAGGAACGACCCTATAGTCGTCGGACATGTCGGCGGCTTGCCAACTTTGGCCCGGGGTCGTGGGGACGACCCTATAGTCGTCGGACAAGTCGGCGGCGGGGCAACCTAGTCCCGGGGTCGTGGGGACGACCCTATAGTCGTCGGACATGACGGTGGTGGGCCAGTCTAGTCCCGGGTCGTGGGGACGACCCTATAGTCGTCGGACATGTCGGCGGCTGGCCAACTTTGGACCGTGGTCGTGGGGAGGACCCTATACTCGTCGGACAAGTCGGCGGCGAGCCAACCTAGTCCGTGGGTCGTGGGGACGACCCTATAGTCGTCGGACAAGTCGGCGGCGGGCCAACCTTGTCCCGGGGTCGTGGGGACGACCCTATAGTCGTCGGACATGACGGTGGCGGGCCAATCTAGTCCCGGGGTCGTGGGGACGACCCTATAGTCGTCGGACAAGACGGCGGCTGGATATTCTTGGCTCGCGGTCGTGGGGACGACCCTATAGTCGTCGGACATTTCGGCGGCTTGCCAACTTTGGCCCGGGGTCGTGGGGACGACCCTATAGTCGTTGGACATGACGGTGGCGGGCCAATCTAGTCCCGGGGTCGTAGGGACGACCCTATAGTCGTCGGACATGTCGGCGATTGGCCAACATTGGCCCGGGGTCGTGGGGACGACCCTATAGTCGTCGGACATGACGGTGGGCGGCCAATCTAGTGCCGGGGTCGTAGGGACGACCCTATAGTCGTCGGACATGTTGGTGATTGGCCAACATTGGCCCGGGGTCGTCGGGACGACCCTATAGTCGTCGGACATGTTGGCGGCTTGTCAGCCTAGTCCCGGGGTCGTGGGTACGACCCTATAGTCGTCGGAAAAGTCGGCGGCGGGCCAACCTTGTCCCGGGGTCGTGGGGACGACCCTATAGTCGTCGGACATGACGGTGGCGGGCCAATCTAGTCCCGGGGTCGTGGGGACGACCCTATAGTCGTCGGACAAGACGGCGGCTGGATATTCTTGGCTCGCGGTCGTGGGGACGACCCTATAGTCGTCGGACATTTCGGCGGCTTGCCAACATTGGCCCGGGGTCGTGGGGACGACCCTATAGTCGTTGGACATGACGGTGGCGGGCCAATCTAGTCCCGGGGTCGTAGGGACGACCCTATAGTCGTCGGACATGTCGGCGATTGGCCAACATTGGCCCGGGGTCGTGGGGACGACCCTATAGTCGTCGGACATGTCGGCGGCTGGCCAACCTAGTCCCGAGGTCGTGGGGACGACCTTATAGTCGTCGGACTTCACGGTGGCGGGCCAACTTTGGCCCGTGGTCGTGGGGACGATCCAATAGTCGTCGGACATGTCGACGGCTGGCCAACTTTGGCCCGTGGTCGTTGGGACGACCCTATAGTCGTTGGACATGTCAGCGGCTGGCCAACATTGGCCCGGGGTCGTGGGGACGACCCTATAGTCGTTGGACATGACGGTGGCGGGCCAATCTAGTCCCGGGGTCGTGGGGACGACCCTACAGTCGTCGGACATTTCGGCGGCTTGCCAACTTTGGCCCGGGGTCGTGGGGACGACCCTATAGTCGTCGGACATGACGGTGGCTGGCCAACCTAGACCCGGGGTCGTGGGGACGACCCTATTGTCTTCGGACATGACGGTGGCGGGCCAATCTATTCCCGGGGTCGTACGGACGACCCTATAGTCGTCGGACATGTTGGCGATTGGCCAAGATTGGCCCGGGGTCGTGGGGACGACTCTATAGTCGTCGGACATGTTGGCGGCTTGTCAGCCTAGTCCCGGGGTCGTGGGTACGACCCTATAGTCGTCGGACAAGTCGGCGGCGGGCCAACCTTGTCCCGGGGTCGTGGGGACGACCCTATAGTCGTTGGACATGTCAGCGGCTGGCCAACTTTGGCCCGGTGTCGTGGGGACGACTCTATAGTCGTCGGACATGTCGGCGGCTGGCCAACCTAGACCCGGGGTCGTGGGGACGACCCTATTGTCTTCGGACATGACGGTGGCGGGCCAATCTATTCCCGGGGTCGTACGGACGACCCTATAGTCGTCGGACATGTTGGCGATTGGCCAAGATTGGCCCGGGGTCGTGGGGACGACTCTATAGTCGTCGGACATGTTGGCGGCTTGTCAGCCTAGTCCCGGGGAAGTGGGTACGACCCTATAGTCGTCGGACAAGTCGGCGGCGGGCCAACCTTGTCCCGGGGTCGTGGGGACGACCCTATAGTCGTCGGACATGTCGGCGGCTGGCTAACTTTGGCCCGTGGTCGTGGGGACGACCCAATAGTCGTTGGACATATCGGCAGCTGGCCAACTTTGGCCCGGGGTCGTGGGGACGACCCTATAGTCGTCGGACATTTCGGCGGCATGCCAACTTTGGCCCGGGGTCGTGGGGACGACCCTATAGCCGTTGGACATGACGGTGGCGGGCCAATCTAGTCCCGGGGTCGTAGGGACGACCCTATAGTCGTCGGACATGTCGGCGATTGGCCAACATTGGCCCGGGGTCGTGGGGACGACCCTATAGTCGTCGGACATGTCGGCGGCTTGTCAACCTAGTCCCGGGGTCGTGGGGACGACCCTATAGTCGTTGGACATGACGGTGGCGGGCCAATCTAGTCCCGGGGTCGTGGGGACGACCCTACAGTCGTCGGACATTTCGGCGGCTTGCCAACTTTGGCCCGGTGTCGTGGGGACGACCCTATAGTCGTCGGACATGACGGTGGCGGACCAATCTAGTCCCGGGGTCGTGGGGACGACCCTATAGTCGTCGGACATGTCGGCGGCTGGCCAACTTTGGCCCGTGGTCGTGGGGACGATCCAATAGTCGTTGGACATGTCGGCGGCTGGCCAACTTTGGCCCGTGGTCGTGGGGACGACCCTATAGTCTTTGGACATGTCAGCGGCTGGCCAACTTTGGCCCGGTGTCGTGGGGACGACTCTATAGTCGTCGGACATGTCCGCGGCTGGCCAACCTAGACCCGGGGTCGTCGGGACGACCCTATTGTCGTCGGACATGACGGTGGCGGGCCAATCTATTCCCGGGGCCGTACGGACGACCCTATAGTCGTCGGATATGTTGGCGATTGGCCAACTTTGGCCCGTGGTCGTGGGGACGATCCAATAGTCGTCGGATATGTTGGCGATTGGCCAACATTGGCCCGGGGTCGTGGGGACGACTCTATAGTCGTCGGACATGTTGGCGGCTTGTCAGCCTAGTCCCGGGGTCGTGGGTACGACCCTATAGTCGTCGGACAAGTCGGCGGCGGGGCAACCTAGTCCCGGGGTCGTGGGGACGACCCTATTGTCGTCGGACATGACGGTGGTGGGCCAGTCTAGTCCCGGGTCGTGGGGACGACCCTATAGTCGTCGGACATGTCGGCGGCTGGCCAACTTTGGACCGTGGTCGTGGGGAGGACCCTATACTCGTCGGACAAGTCGGCGGCGAGCCAACCTAGTCCGGGGGTCGTGGGGACGACCCTATAGTCGTTGGACATGACGGTGGCGGGCCAATCTAGTCCCGGGGTCGTAGGGACGACCCTATAGTCGTCGGACATGTCGCCGGCTGGCCAACTTTGGCCCGTGGTCGTGGGGACGACCCTATAGTCGTCGGACAAGTCGGCGGCTGGCCAACTTTGGCCCGTGGTCGTGGGGACGACCCTATAGTCGTCAGACATGACGGTGGCGAGCCAACCTAGTCCCGGGGTCGTGGGGACGACCCTATAGTCGTCGGACATGTCGGCGGCTGGCCAAATATGACCCGGGGACGTGGGGACGAGCCTATATTCTTCGGACAAGTCGGCGGCTGGCCAACTTTGGCCCGTGGTCGTGTGGACGACCCTATAGTCGTCGGATATGTCGGCGGCTGGCCAACTTTGGCCTGTGGTCGTGGGGACGACCCTATAGTCGTCGGAAATGACGGTGGCGGGCCAATCTAGTCCCGGGGTCATGGGGACGATCCTAAAGTCGTCGGACAAGTCGGCGGCGAGCCAATCTAGTCCCGCGGTCGTGGGGACGACCCTATAGTCGTCGGACAAGTCAGCGGCTGGCCAACATTGGCCCGTGGTCGTGGGGACGACCATATAGTCGTCGGACATGACGGTGGCGGGCCACTCTAGTCCCGGGTCGTGGGGACGACCCTATAGTCGTCGGACATGTCGGCGACTGGCCAACTTTGGCCCGGGGTCGTGGGGACGACCCTATAATCGTCGGACAAGTCAGCGGCTGGCCAACATTGGCCCGTGGTCATGGGGACGACCATATAGTCGTCGGACATGACGGTGGCGGGCCAATCTAGTCCCGGAGTCGTGGGGACGACCCTATAGTCGTCGGACATGTCGGCGGCTGGCCAACTTTGGTCCGTGGTCGTGGGGACGATCCAATAGTCGTCGGACATGTCGGCGGCTGGCCAACTTTGGCCCGTGGTCGTGGGGACGACCCTATAGTCGTTGGACATGTCAGCGGCTGGCCAACTTTGGCCCGGTGTCGTGGGGACGACTCTATAGTCGTCGGACATGTCGGCGGCTGGCCAACCTAGACCCGGGGTCGTGGGGACGACCCTATTGTCGTCGGACATGACGGTGGCGGGCCAATCTATTCCCGGGGTCGTACGGACGACCCTATAGTCGTCGGACATGTTGGCGATTGGCCAACATTGGCCCGGGGTCGTGGGGACGACTCTATAGTCTTCGGACATGTTGGCGGCTTGTCAGCCTAGTCCCGGGGTCGTGGGTACGACCCTATAGTCGTCGGACAAGTCGGCGGCGGGCCAACCTTGTCCCGGGGTCGTGGAGACGACCCTATAGTCGTCGGACATGACGGTGGTGGGCCAATCTAGTCCCGGGGTCATGGGGACGACCCTATAGTCGTCGGACAAGACGGCGGCTGGACATCCTTGGCTCGCGGTCGTGGGGACGACCCTATAGTCGTCGGACATTTCGGCGGCATGCCAACTTTGGCCCGTGGTCGTGGGGACGATCCAATAGTCGTCGGACCTGTCGGCGGCTGGCCAACTTTGGCCCGTGGTCGTGGGGACGACCCTATAGTCGTTGGACATGTCAGCGGCTGGTCAACTTTGGCCCGGGGTCGTGGGGACGACTCTATAGTCGTCGGACATGTTGGCGGCTTGTCAGCCTAGTCCCGGGGTCGTGGGTACGACCCTATAGTCGTCGGACAAGTCGGCGGCGGGCCAACCTTGTCCCGGGGTCGTGGGGACGACCCTATAGTCGTCGGACATGACGGTGGCGGGCCAATCTAGTCCCGGGGTCGTGGGGACGACCCTATAGTCGTCAGACATTTCGGCGGCTTGTCAACCTAGTCCCGTGGATGTGGGGACGACCCTAAAGTCGTTGGACATGACGGTGGCGGGCCAATCTAGTCCCGGGGTCGTAGGAACGACCCTATAGTCGTCGGACATGTCGGCGGCTTGCCAACTTTGGCCCGGGGTCGTGGGGACGACCCTATAGTCGTCGGACAAGTCGGCGGCGGGGCAACCTAGTCCCGGGGTCGTGGGGACGACCCTATAGTCGTCGGACATGACGGTGGTGGGCCAGTCTAGTCCCGGGTCGTGGGGACGACTCTATAGTCGTCGGACATGTCGGCGGCTGGCCAACTTTGGACCGTGGTCGTGGGGAGGACCCTATACTCGTCGGACAAGTCGGCGGCGAGCTAACCTAGTCCGGGGGTCGTGGGGACGACCCTATAGTCGTCGGACAAGTCGGCGGCGGGCCAACCTTGTCCCGGGGTCGTGGGGACGACCCTATAGTCGTCGGACATGACGGTGACGGGCCAATCTAGTCCCGGGGTCGTGGGGACGACCCTATAGTCGTCGGACATTTCGGCGGCTTGTCAACCTAGTCCCGGGGTTGTGGGGACGACCCAATAGTCGTTGGACATGACGGTGGCGGGCCAATCTAGTCCCGGGGTCGTAGGGACGACCCTATAGTCGTCCGACATGTCGCCGGCTGGCCAACTTTGGCCCGTGGTCGTGGGGACGACCCTATAGTCGTCGGACAAGTCGGCGGCTGGCCAACTTTGGCCCGTGGTCGTGGGGACGACCCTATAGTCGTCAGACATGACGGTGGCGAGCCAACCTAGTCCCGGGGTAGTGGGGACGACCCTATAGTCGTCGGACATGTCGGCGGCTGGCCAAATATGACCCGGGGACATGGGGACGAGCCTATATTCTTCGGACAAGTCGGCGGCTGGCCAACTTTGGCCCGTGGTCGTGTGGACGACCCTATAGTCGTCGGATATGTCGGTGGCTGGCCAACTTTGGCCTGTGGTCGTGGGGACGACCCTATAGTCGTCGGAAATGACGGTGGCGGGCCAATCTATTCCCGAGGTCGTGGGGACGACCGTATAGTCGTCGGATATGTTGGCGGCTTGTCAACCTAGTCCCGGGGTCGTGGGGACGACCCTATAGTCGTTGGACATGACGGTGGGCGGCCAATCTAGTGCCGGGGTCGTAGGGACGACCCTATAGTCGTCGGACATGTTGGTGATTGGCCAACATTGGCCCGGGGTCGTCGGGACGACCCTATAGTCGTCGGACATGTTGGCGGCTTGTCAGCCTAGTCCCGGGGTCGTGGGTACGACCCTATAGTCGTCGGACAAGTCGGCGGCGGGCCAACCTTGTCCCGGGGTCGTGGGGACGACCCTATAGTCGTCGGACATGACGGTGGCGGGCCAATCTAGTCCCGGGGTCGTGGGGACGACCCTATAGTCGTCGGACAAGACGGCGGCTGGATATTCTTGGCTCGCGGTCGTGGGGACGACCCTATAGTCGTCGGACATTTCGGCGGCTTGCCAACTTTGGCCCGGGGTCGTGGGGACGACCCTATAGTCGTTGGACATGACGGTGGCGGGCCAATCTAGTCCCGGGGTCGTAGGGACGACCCTATAGTCGTCCGACATGTCGGCGATTGGCCAACATTGGCCCGGGGTCCTGGGGACGACCCTATAGTCGTCGGACATGTCGGCGGCTGGCCAACCTAGTCCCGAGGTCGTGGGGACGACCCTATAGTCGTCGGACATGTCGGCGGCTGGCCAACTTTGGCCCGTGGTCGTGGGGACGATCCAATAGTCGTCGGACATGTCGGCGGCTGGCCAACTTTGGCCCGTGGTCGTGGGGACGACCCTATAGTCGTTGGACATGTCAGCGGCTGGCCAACTTTGGCCCGGTGTCGTGGGGACGACTCTATAGTCGTCGGACATGTCCGCGGCTGGCCAACCTAGACCCGGGGTCGTCGGGACGACCCTATTGTCGTCGGACATGACGGTGGCGGGCCAATCTATTCCCGGGGTCGTACGGACGACCCTATAGTCGTCGGATATGTTGGCGATTGGCCAACTTTGGCCCGTGGTCGTGGGGACGATCCAATAGTCGTCGGACATGTCGGCGGCTGGCCAACTTTGGCCCGTGGTCGTGGGGACGACCCTATAGTCGTTGGACATGTCAGCGGCTGGTCAACTTTGGCCCGGTGTCGTGGGGACGACTCTATAGTCGTCGGACATGTCCGCGGCTGGCCAACCTAGACCCGGGGTCGTGGGGACGACCCTATAGTCGTCAGACATTTCGGCGGCTTGTCAACCTAGTCCCGTGGATGTGGGGACGACCCTATAGTCGTTGGACATGACGGTGGCGGGCCAATCTAGTCCCGGGGTCGTAGGAACGACCCTATAGTCGTCGGACATGTCGGCGGCTTGCCAACTTTGGCCCGGGGTCGTGGGGACGACCCTATAGTCGTCGGACAAGTCGGCGGCGGGGCAACCTAGTCCCGGGGTCGTGGGGACGACCCTATAGTCGTCGGACATGACGGTGGTGGGCCAGTCTAGTCCCGGGTCGTGGGGACGACCCTATAGTCGTCGGACATGTCGGCGGCTGGCCAACTTTGGACCGTGGTCGTGGGGAGGACCCTATACTCGTCGGACAAGTCGGCGGCGAGCCAACCTAGTCCGTGGGTCGTGGGGACGACCCTATAGTCGTCGGACAAGTCGGCGGCGGGCCAACCTTGTCCCGGGGTCGTGGGGACGACCCTATAGTCGTCGGACATGACGGTGGCGGGCCAATCTAGTCCCGGGGTCGTGGGGACGACCCTATAGTCGTCGGACAAGACGGCGGCTGGATATTCTTGGCTCGCGGTCGTGGGGACGACCCTATAGTCGTCGGACATTTCGGCGGCTTGCCAACTTTGGCCCGGGGTCGTGGGGACGACCCTATAGTCGTTGGACATGACGGTGGCGGGCCAATCTAGTCCCGGGGTCGTAGGGACGACCCTATAGTCGTCGGACATGTCGGCGATTGGCCAACATTGGCCCGGGGTCGTGGGGACGACCCTATAGTCGTCGGACATGACGGTGGGCGGCCAATCTAGTGCCGGGGTCGTAGGGACGACCCTATAGTCGTCGGACATGTTGGTGATTGGCCAACATTGGCCCGGGGTCGTCGGGACGACCCTATAGTCGTCGGACATGTTGGCGGCTTGTCAGCCTAGTCCCGGGGTCGTGGGTACGACCCTATAGTCGTCGGAAAAGTCGGCGGCGGGCCAACCTTGTCCCGGGGTCGTGGGGACGACCCTATAGTCGTCGGACATGACGGTGGCGGGCCAATCTAGTCCCGGGGTCGTGGGGACGACCCTATAGTCGTCGGACAAGACGGCGGCTGGATATTCTTGGCTCGCGGTCGTGGGGACGACCCTATAGTCGTCGGACATTTCGGCGGCTTGCCAACATTGGCCCGGGGTCGTGGGGACGACCCTATAGTCGTTGGACATGACGGTGGCGGGCCAATCTAGTCCCGGGGTCGTAGGGACGACCCTATAGTCGTCGGACATGTCGGCGATTGGCCAACATTGGCCCGGGGTCGTGGGGACGACCCTATAGTCGTCGGACATGTCGGCGGCTGGCCAACCTAGTCCCGAGGTCGTGGGGACGACCTTATAGTCGTCGGACTTCACGGTGGCGGGCCAACTTTGGCCCGTGGTCGTGGGGACGATCCAATAGTCGTCGGACATGTCGACGGCTGGCCAACTTTGGCCCGTGGTCGTTGGGACGACCCTATAGTCGTTGGACATGTCAGCGGCTGGCCAACATTGGCCCGGGGTCGTGTGGACGACCCTATAGTCGTTGGACATGACGGTGGCGGGCCAATCTAGTCCCGGGGTCGTGGGGACGACCCTACAGTCGTCGGACATTTCGGCGGCTTGCCAACTTTGGCCCGGGGTCGTGGGGACGACCCTATAGTCGTCGGACATGACGGTGGCTGGCCAACCTAGACCCGGGGTCGTGGGGACGACCCTATTGTCTTCGGACATGACGGTGGCGGGCCAATCTATTCCCGGGGTCGTACGGACGACCCTATAGTCGTCGGACATGTTGGCGATTGGCCAAGATTGGCCCGGGGTCGTGGGGACGACTCTATAGTCGTCGGACATGTTGGCGGCTTGTCAGCCTAGTCCCGGGGTCGTGGGTACGACCCTATAGTCGTCGGACAAGTCGGCGGCGGGCCAACCTTGTCCCGGGGTCGTGGGGACGACCCTATAGTCGTTGGACATGTCAGCGGCTGGCCAACTTTGGCCCGGTGTCGTGGGGACGACTCTATAGTCGTCGGACATGTCGGCGGCTGGCCAACCTAGACCCGGGGTCGTGGGGACGACCCTATTGTCTTCGGACATGACGGTGGCGGGCCAATCTATTCCCGGGGTCGTACGGACGACCCTATAGTCGTCGGACATGTTGGCGATTGGCCAAGATTGGCCCGGGGTCGTGGGGACGACTCTATAGTCGTCGGACATGTTGGCGGCTTGTCAGCCTAGTCCCGGGGTCGTGGGTACGACCCTATAGTCGTCGGACAAGTCGGCGGCGGGCCAACCTTGTCCCGGGGTCGTGGGGACGACCCTATAGTCGTCGGACATGACGGTGGCGGGCCAATCTAGTCCCGGGGTCGTGGGGACGACCCTATAGTCGTCGGACAAGACGGCGGCTGGACATCCTTGGCTCGCGGTCGTGGGGACGACCCTATAGTCGTCGGACATTTCGGCGGCTTGTCAACCTAGTCCCGGGGTCGTGGGTACGACCCTATAGTCGTCGGACAATACTGCGGCTGGACATCTTTGGCCCGCGGTCGTGGGGACGACCCTATAGGCGTCGGACATTTCGGCGGCTTGCCAACTTTGGCCCGGGGTCGTGGGGACGACCCTATAGTCGACGGACATGTCGGCGGCTGGCCAACTTTGGCCCGTGGTCGTGGAGACGATCCTATACTCGTCAGACTTGACGGTGGCGGGCCAATCTAGTCCCGGGGTTGTGGGGACGACCCTATAGTCGTCGGACATGACGGTGGCGGGCCAATCTAGTCCCGGGGTCGTGGGGACGACCCTACAGTCGTCGGACATTTCGGCGGCTTGCCAACTTTGGCCCGGTGTCGTGGGGACGACCCTATAGTCGTCGGACATGACGGTGGCGGACCAATCTAGTCCCGGGGTCGTGGGGACGACCCTATAGTCGTCGGACATGTCGGCGGCTGGCCAACTTTGGCCCGTGGTCGTGGGGACGATCCAATAGTCGTCGGACATGTCGGCGGTTGGCCAACTTTGGCCCGTGGTCGTGGGGACGACCCTATAGTCGTTGGACATGTCAGCGGCTGGCCAACTTTGGCCCGGTGTCGTGGGGACGACTCTATAGTCGTCGGACATGTCCGCGGCTGGCCTGCCTAGACCCGGGGTCGTCGGGACGACCCTATTGTCGTCGGACATGACGGTGGCGGGCCAATCTATTCCCGGGGTCGTACGGACGACCCTATAGTCGTCGGATATGTTGGCGATTGGCCAACTTTGGCCCGTGGTCGTGGGGACGATCCAATAGTCGTCGGACCTGTCGGCGGCTGGCCAACTTTGGCCCGTGGTCGTGGGGACGACCCTATAGTCGTTGGACATGTCAGCGGCTGGTCAACTTTGGCCCGGTGTCGTGGGGACGACTCTATAGTCGTCGGACATGTCCGCGGCTGGCCAACCTAGACCCGGGGTCGTCGGGACGACCCTATTGTCGTCGGACATGACGGTGGCGGGCCAATCTATTCCCGGGGTCGTACGGACGACCCTATAGTCGTCGGATATGTTGGCGATTGGCCAACATTGGCCCGGGGTCGTGGGGACGACTCTATAGTCGTCGGACATGTTGGCGGCTTGTCAGCCTAGTCCCGGGGTCGTGGGTACGACCCTATAGTCGTCGGACAAGTCGGCGGCGGGCCAACCTTGTCCCGGGGTCGTGGGGACGACCCTATAGTCGTCGGACATGACGGTGGCGGGCCAATCTAGTCCCGGGGTCGTGGGGACGACCCTATAGTCGTCAGACATTTCGGCGGCTTGTCAACCTAGTCCCGTGGATGTGGGGACGACCCTAAAGTCGTTGGACATGACGGTGGCGGGCCAATCTAGTCCCGGGGTCGTAGGAACGACCCTATAGTCGTCGGACATGTCGGCGGCTTGCCAACTTTGGCCCGGGGTCGTGGGGACGACCCTATAGTCGTCGGACAAGTCGGCGGCGGGGCAACCTAGTCCCGGGGTCGTGGGGACGACCCTATAGTCGTCGGACATGACGGTGGTGGGCCAGTCTAGTCCCGGGTCGTGGGGACGACCCTATAGTCGTCGGACATGTCGGCGGCTGGCCAACTTTGGACCGTGGTCGTGGGGAGGACCCTATACTCGTCGGACAAGTCGGCGGCGAGCCAACCTGGTCCGGGGGTCGTGGGGACGACCCTATAGTCGTCGGACAAGTCGGCGGCGGGCCAACCTTGTCCCGGGGTCGTGGGGACGACCCTATAGTCGTCGGACATGACGGTGGCGGGCCAATCTAGTCCCGGGGTCGTGGGGACGACCCTATAGTCGTCGGACATTTCGGCGGCTTGTCAACCTAGTCCCGGGGTTGTGGGGACGACCCAATAGTCGTTGGACATGACGGTGGCGGGCCAATCTAGTCCCGGGGTCGTAGGGACGACCCTATAGTCGTCCGACATGTCGCCGGCTGGCCAACTTTGGCCCGTGGTCGTGGGGACGACCCTATAGTCGTCGGACAAGTCGGCGGCTGGCCAACTTTGGCCCGTGGTCGTGGGGACGACCCTATAGTCGTCAGACATGACGGTGGCGAGCCAACCTAGTCCCGGGGTAGTGGGGACGACCCTATAGTCGTCGGACATGTCGGCGGCTGGCCAAATATGACCCGGGGACATGGGGACGAGCCTATATTCTTCGGACAAGTCGGCGGCTGGCCAACTTTGGCCCGTGGTCGTGTGGACGACCCTATAGTCGTCGGATATGTCGGTGGCTGGCCAACTTTGGCCTGTGGTCGTGGGGACGACCCTATAGTCGTCGGAAATGACGGTGGCGGGCCAATATAGTCCCGAGGTCGTGGGGACGACCGTATAGTCGTCGGATATGTTGGCGGCTTGTCAACCTAGCCCCGGGGTCGTGGGGACGACCCTATAGTCGTTGGACATAACGGTGGGCGGCCAATCTAGTGCCGGGGTCGTAGGGACGACCCTATAGTCGTCGGACATGTTGGTGATTGGCCAACATTGGCCCGGGGTCGTCGGGACGACCCTATTGTCGTCGGACATAACGGTGGCGGGCCAATCTATTCCCGGGGTCGTACGGACGACCCTATAGTCGTCGGATATGTTGGCGATTGGCCAACTTTGGCCCGTGGTCGTGGGGACGATCCAATAGTCGTCGGACATGTCGGCGGCTGGCCAACTTTGGCCCGTGGTCGTGGGGACGACCCTATAGTCGTCGGACATGACGGTGGCGGGCCAATCTAGTCCCGGGGTCGTGGGGACGACCCTATAGTCGTCAGACATTTCGGCGCCTTGTCAACCTAGTCCCGTGGATGTGGGGACGACCCTAAAGTCGTTGGACATGACGGTGGCGGGCCAATCTAGTCCCGGGGTCGTAGGAACGACCCTATAGTCGTCGGACATGTCGGCGGCTTGCCAACTTTGGCCCGGGGTCGTGGGGACGACCCTATAGTCGTCGGACAAGTCGGCGGCGGGGCAACCTAGTCCCGGGGTCGTGGGGACGACCCTATAGTCGTCGGACATGACGGTGGTGGGCCAGTCTAGTCCCGGGTCGTGGGGACGACTCTATAGTCGTCGGACATGTCGGCGGCTGGCCAACTTTGGACCGTGGTCGTGGGGAGGACCCTATACTCGTCGGACAAGTCGGCGGCGAGCCAACCTAGTCCGGGGGTCGTGGGGACGACCCTATAGTCGTCGGACAAGTCGGCGGCGGGCCAACCTTGTCCCGGGGTCGTGGGGACGACCCTATAGTCGTCGGACATGACGGTGGCGGGCCAATCTAGTCCCGGGGTCGTGGGGACGACCCTATAGTCGTCGGACATTTCGGCGGCTTGTCAACCTAGTCCCGGGGTTGTGGGGACGACCCAATAGTCGTTGGACATGACGGTGGCGGGCCAATCTAGTCCCGGGGTCGTAGGGACGACCCTATAGTCGTCCGACATGTCGCCGGCTGGCCAACTTTGGCCCGTGGTCGTGGGGACGACCCTATAGTCGTCGGACAAGTCGGCGGCTGGCCAACTTTGGCCCGTGGTCGTGGGGACGACCCTATAGTCGTCAGACATGACGGTGGCGAGCCAACCTAGTCCCGGGGTAGTGGGGACGACCCTATAGTCGTCGGACATGTCGGCGGCTGGCCAAATATGACCCGGGGACATGGGGACGAGCCTATATTCTTCGGACAAGTCGGCGGCTGGCCAACTTTGGCCCGTGGTCGTGTGGACGACCCTATAGTCGTCGGATATGTCGGTGGCTGGCCAACTTTGGCCTGTGGTCGTGGGGACGACCCTATAGTCGTCGGAAATGACGGTGGCGGGCCAATCTAGTCCCGAGGTCGTGGGGACGACCGTATAGTCGTCGGATATGTTGGCGGCTTGTCAACCTAGTCCCGGGGTCGTGGGGACGACCCTATAGTCGTTGGACATGACGGTGGGCGGCCAATCTAGTGCCGGGGTCGTAGGGACGACCCTATAGTCGTCGGACATGTTGGTGATTGGCCAACATTGGCCCGGGGTCGTCGGGACGACCCTATAGTCGTCGGACATGTTGGCGGCTTGTCAGCCTAGTCCCGGGGTCGTGGGTACGACCCTATAGTCGTCGGACAAGTCGGCGGCGGGCCAACCTTGTCCCGGGGTCGTGGGGACGACCCCATAGTCGTCGGACATGACGGTGGCGGGCCAATCTAGTCCCGGGGTCGTGGGGACGACCCTATAGTCGTCGGACAAGACGGCGGCTGGATATTCTTGGCTCGCGGTCGTGGGGACGACCCTATAGTCGTCGGACATTTCGGCGGCTTGCCAACTTTGGCCCGGGGTCGTGGGGACGACCCTATAGTTGTTGGACATGACGGTGGCGGGCCAATCTAGTCCCGGGGTCGTAGGGACGACCCTATAGTCGTCGGACATGTCGGCGATTGGCCAACATTGGCCCGGGGTCCTGGGGGCGACCCTATAGTCGTCGGACATGTCGGCGGCTGGCCAACCTAGTCCCGAGGTCGTGGGGACGACCCTATAGTCGTCGGACATGTCGGCGGCTGGCCAACTTTGGCCCGTGGTCGTGGGGACGATCCAATAGTCGTCGGACATGTCGGCGGCTGGCCAACTTTGGCCCGTGGTCGTGGGGACGACCCTATAGTCGTTGGACATGTCAGCGGCTGGCCAACTTTGGCCCGGTGTCGTGGGGACGACTCTATAGTCGTCGGACATGTCCGCGGCTGGCCAACCTAGACCCGGGGTCGTCGGGACGACCCTATTGTCGTCGGACATGACGGTGGCGGGCCAATCTATTCCCGGGGTCGTACGGACGACCCTATAGTCGTCGGATATGTTGGCGATTGGCCAACTTTGGCCCGTGGTCGTGGGGACGATCCAATAGTCGTCGGACATGTCGGCGGCTGGCCAACTTTGGCCCGTGGTCGTGGGGACGACCCTATAGTCGTTGGACATGTCAGCGGCTGGTCAACTTTGGCCCGGTGTCGTGGGGACGACTCTATAGTCGTCGGACATGTCCGCGGCTGGCCAACCTAGACCCGGGGTCGTGGGGACGACCCTATAGTCGTCAGACATTTCGGCGGCTTGTCAACCTAGTCCCGTGGATGTGGGGACGACCCTATAGTCGTTGGACATGACGGTGGCGGGCCAATCTAGTCCCGGGGTCGTAGGGACGACCCTATAGTCGTCGGACATGTCGGCGATTGGCCAACATTGGCCCGGGGTCCTGGGGACGACCCTATAGTCGTCGGACATGTCGGCGGCTGGCCAACCTAGTCCCGAGGTCGTGGGGACGACCCTATAGTCGTCGGACATGTCGGCGGCTGGCCAACTTTGGCCCGTGGTCGTGGGGACGATCCAATAGTCGTCGGACATGTCGGCGGCTGGCCAACTTTGGCCCGTGGTCGTGGGGACGACCCTATAGTCGTTGGACATGTCAGCGGCTGGCCAACTTTGGCCCGGTGTCGTGGGGAATACTCTATAGTCGTCGGACATGTCGGCGGCTTGCCAACTTTGGCCCGGGGTCGTGGGGACGACCCTATAGTCGTCGGACAAGTCGGCGGCGGGGCAACCTAGTCCCGGGGTCGTGGGGACGACCCTATAGTCGTCGGACATGACGGTGGTGGGCCAGTCTAGTCCCGGGTCGTGGGGACGACCCTATAGTCGTCGGACATGTCGGCGGCTGGCCAACTTTGGACCGTGGTCGTGGGGAGGACCCTATACTCGTCGGACAAGTCGGCGGCGAGCCAACCTAGTCCGTGGGTCGTGGGGACGACCCTATATTCGTCGGACAAGTCGGCGGCGGGCCAACCTTGTCCCGGGGTCGTGGGGACGACCCTATAGTCGTCGGACAAGACGGCGGCTGGATATTCTTGGCTCGCGGTCGTGGGGACGACCCTATAGTCGTCGGACATTTCGGCGGCTTGCCAACTTTGGCCCGGGGTCGTGGGGACGACCCTATAGTCGTCGGACATGACGGTGGCGGACCAATCTAGTCCCGGGGTCGTGGGGGCGACCCTATAGTCGTCGGACATGTCGGCGGCTGGCCAACTTTGGCCCGTGGTCGTGGGGACGATCCAATAGTCGTCGGACATGTCGACGGCTGGCCAACTTTGGCCCGTGGTCGTGGGGACGACCCTATAGTCGTTGGACATGTCAGCGGCTGGCCAACTTTGGCCCGGTGTCGTGGGGACGACTCTATAGTCGTCGGACATGTCGGCGGCTGGCCAACCTAGACCCGGGGTCGTGGGGACGACCCTATTGTCTTCGGACATGACGGTGGCGGGCCAATCTATTCCCGGGGTCGTACGGACGACCCTATAGTCGTCGGACATGTTGGCGATTGGCCAAGATTGGCCCGGGGTCGTGGGGACGACTCTATAGTCGTCGGACATGTTGGCGGCTTGTCAGCCTAGTCCCGGGGTCGTGGGTACGACCCTATAGTCGTCGGACAAGTCGGCGGCGGGCCAACCTTGTCCCGGGGTCGTGGGGACGACCCTATAGTCGTCGGACATGACGGTGGCGGGCCAATCTAGTCCCGGGGTCGTGGGGACGACCCTATAGTCGTCGGACAAGACGGCGGCTGGACATCCTTGGCTCGCGGTCGTGGGGACGACCCTATAGTCGTCGGACATTTCGGCGGCTTGTCAACCTAGTCCCGGGGTCGTGGGGACGACCCTATAGTCGTTGGACATGACGGTGGCGGTCCAATCTAGTCCCGGGGTCGTGGGTACGACCCTATAGTCGTCGGACAATACGGCGGCTGGACATCTTTGGCCCGCGGTCGTGGGGACGACCCTATAGGCGTCGGACATTTCGGCGGCTTGCCAACTTTGGCCCGGGGTCGTGGGGACGACCCTATAGTCGACGGACATGTCGGCGGCTGGCCAACTTTGGCCCGTGGTCGTGGAGACGATCCTATACTCGTCGGACTTGACGGTGGCGGGCCAATCTAGTCCCGGGGTTGTGGGGACGACCCTAAAGTCGTCGGACATTTCGGCGGATTGCCCACTTTGGCCCGGGGTCGTGGGGACGACCCTATAGTCGTCGGACATGTCGGCGGCTGGCCGACCTAGTCCCGAGGTCGTGGGGACGACCGTGTAGTCGTCGGATATGTTGGCGGCTTGTCAACCTAGTCCCGGGGTCGTGGGGACGACCCTATAGTCGTCGGACAAGCCGGCGGCGGGCCAACCTTGTCCCGGGGTCGTGGGGACGACCCTATAGTCGTCGGACATGACGGTGGCGGGCCAATCTAGTCCCGGGGTCGTGGGGACGACCCTATAGTCGTTGGACATGACGGTGGCGGTCCAATCTAGTCCCGGGGTCGTGGGTACGACCCTATAGTCGTCGGACAATACGGCGGCTGGACATCTTTGGCCCGCGGTCGTGGGGACGACCCTATAGGCGTCGGACATTTCGGCGGCTTGCCAACTTTGGCCCGGGGTCGTGGGGACGACCCTATAGTCGACGGACATGTCGGCGGCTGGCCAACTTTGGCCCGTGGTCGTGGAGACGATCCTATACTCGTCGGACTTGACGGTGGCGGGCCAATCTAGTCCCGGGGTTGTGGGGACGACCCTATAGTCGTCGGACATTTCGGCGGATTGCCCACTTTGGCCCGGGGTCGTGGGGACGACCCTATAGTCGTCGGACATGTCGGCGGCTGGCCGACCTAGTCCCGAGGTCGTGGGGACGACCGTGTAGTCGTCGGATATGTTGGCGGCTTGTCAACCTAGTCCCGGGGTCGTGGGGACGACCCTATAGTCGTCGGACAAGCCGGCGGCGGGCCAACCTTGTCCCGGGGTCGTGGGGACGACCCTATAGTCGTCGGACATGACGGTGGCGGGCCAATCTAGTCCCGGGGTCGTGGGGACGACCCTATAGTCGTCGGACATTTCGGCGGCTTGTCAACCTAGTCCCGGGGTTGTGGGGACGACCCAATAGTCGTTGGACATGACGGTGGCGGACCAATCTAGTCCCGGGGTCGTGGGGACGACCCTATAGTCGTCGGACATGTCGGCGGCTGGCCAACTTTGGCCCGTGGTCGTGGGGACGATCCAATAGTCGTCGGACATGTCGGCGGTTGGCCAACTTTGGCCCGTGGTCGTGGGGACGACCCTATAGTCGTTGGACATGTCAGCGGCTGGCCAACTTTGGCCCGGTGTCGTGGGGACGACTCTATAGTCGTCGGACATGTCCGCGGCTGGCCTGCCTAGACCCGGGGTCGTCGGGACGACCCTATTGTCGTCGGACATGACGGTGGCGGGCCAATCTATTCCCGGGGTCGTACGGACGACCCTATAGTCGTCGGATATGTTGGCGATTGGCCAACTTTGGCCCGTGGTCGTGGGGACGATCCAATAGTCGTCGGACCTGTCGGCGGCTGGCCAACTTTGGCCCGTGGTCGTGGGGACGACCCTATAGTCGTTGGACATGTCAGCGGCTGGTCAACTTTGGCCCGGTGTCGTGGGGACGACTCTATAGTCGTCGGACATGTCCGCGGCTGGCCAACCTAGACCCGGGGTCGTCGGGACGACCCTATTGTCGTCGGACATGACGGTGGCGGGCCAATCTATTCCCGGGGTCGTACGGACGACCCTATAGTCGTCGGATATGTTGGCGATTGGCCAACATTGGCCCGGGGTCGTGGGGACGACTCTATAGTCGTCGGACATGTTGGCGGCTTGTCAGCCTAGTCCCGGGGTCGTGGGTACGACCCTATAGTCGTCGGACAAGTCGGCGGCGGGCCAACCTTGTCCCGGGGTCGTGGGGACGACCCTATAGTCGTCGGACATGACGGTGGCGGGCCAATCTAGTCCCGGGGTCGTGGGGACGACCCTATAGTCGTCAGACATTTCGGCGGCTTGTCAACCTAGTCCCGTGGATGTGGGGACGACCCTAAAGTCGTTGGACATGACGGTGGCGGGCCAATCTAGTCCCGGGGTCGTAGGAACGACCCTATAGTCGTCGGACATGTCGGCGGCTTGCCAACTTTGGCCCGGGGTCGTGGGGACGACCCTATAGTCGTCGGACAAGTCGGCGGCGGGGCAACCTAGTCCCGGGGTCGTGGGGACGACCCTATAGTCGTCGGACATGACGGTGGTGGGCCAGTCTAGTCCCGGGTCGTGGGGACGACCCTATAGTCGTCGGACATGTCGGCGGCTGGCCAACTTTGGACCGTGGTCGTGGGGAGGACCCTATACTCGTCGGACAAGTCGGCGGCGAGCCAACCTGGTCCGGGGGTCGTGGGGACGACCCTATAGTCGTCGGACAAGTCGGCGGCGGGCCAACCTTGTCCCGGGGTCGTGGGGACGACCCTATAGTCGTCGGACATGACGGTGGCGGGCCAATCTAGTCCCGGGGTCGTGGGGACGACCCTATAGTCGTCGGACATTTCGGCGGCTTGTCAACCTAGTCCCGGGGTTGTGGGGACGACCCAATAGTCGTTGGACATGACGGTGGCGGGCCAATCTAGTCCCGGGGTCGTAGGGACGACCCTATAGTCGTCCGACATGTCGCCGGCTGGCCAACTTTGGCCCGTGGTCGTGGGGACGACCCTATAGTCGTCGGACAAGTCGGCGGCTGGCCAACTTTGGCCCGTGGTCGTGGGGACGACCCTATAGTCGTCAGACATGACGGTGGCGAGCCAACCTAGTCCCGGGGTAGTGGGGACGACCCTATAGTCGTCGGACATGTCGGCGGCTGGCCAAATATGACCCGGGGACATGGGGACGAGCCTATATTCTTCGGACAAGTCGGCGGCTGGCCAACTTTGGCCCGTGGTCGTGTGGACGACCCTATAGTCGTCGGATATGTCGGTGGCTGGCCAACTTTGGCCTGTGGTCGTGGGGACGACCCTATAGTCGTCGGAAATGACGGTGGCGGGCCAATATAGTCCGGAGGTCGTGGGGACGACCGTATAGTCGTCGGATATGTTGGCGGCTTGTCAACCTAGCCCCGGGGTCGTGGGGACGACCCTATAGTCGTTGGACATAACGGTGGGCGGCCAATCTAGTGCCGGGGTCGTAGGGACGACCCTATAGTCGTCGGACATGTTGGTGATTGGCCAACATTGGCCCGGGGTCGTCGGGACGACCCTATTGTCGTCGGACATAACGGTGGCGGGCCAATCTATTCCCGGGGTCGTACGGACGACCCTATAGTCGTCGGATATGTTGGCGATTGGCCAACTTTGGCCCGTGGTCGTGGGGACGATCCAATAGTCGTCGGACATGTCGGCGGCTGGCCAACTTTGGCCCGTGGTCGTGGGGACGACCCTATAGTCGTCGGACATGACGGTGGCGGGCCAATCTAGTCCCGGGGTCGTGGGGACGACCCTATAGTCGTCAGACATTTCGGCGCCTTGTCAACCTAGTCCCGTGGATGTGGGGACGACCCTAAAGTCGTTGGACATGACGGTGGCGGGCCAATCTAGTCCCGGGGTCGTAGGAACGACCCTATAGTCGTCGGACATGTCGGCGGCTTGCCAACTTTGGCCCGGGGTCGTGGGGACGACCCTATAGTCGTCGGACAAGTCGGCGGCGGGGCAACCTAGTCCCGGGGTCGTGGGGACGACCCTATAGTCGTCGGACATGACGGTGGTGGGCCAGTCTAGTCCCGGGTCGTGGGGACGACTCTATAGTCGTCGGACATGTCGGCGGCTGGCCAACTTTGGACCGTGGTCGTGGGGAGGACCCTATACTCGTCGGACAAGTCGGCGGCGAGCCAACCTAGTCCGGGGGTCGTGGGGACGACCCTATAGTCGTCGGACAAGTCGGCGGCGGGCCAACCTTGTCCCGGGGTCGTGGGGACGACCCTATAGTCGTCGGACATGACGGTGGCGGGCCAATCTAGTCCCGGGGTCGTGGGGACGACCCTATAGTCGTCGGACATTTCGGCGGCTTGTCAACCTAGTCCCGGGGTTGTGGGGACGACCCAATAGTCGTTGGACATGACGGTGGCGGGCCAATCTAGTCCCGGGGTCGTAGGGACGACCCTATAGTCGTCCGACATGTCGCCGGCTGGCCAACTTTGGCCCGTGGTCGTGGGGACGACCCTATAGTCGTCGGACAAGTCGGCGGCTGGCCAACTTTGGCCCGTGGTCGTGGGGACGACCCTATAGTCGTCAGACATGACGGTGGCGAGCCAACCTAGTCCCGGGGTAGTGGGGACGACCCTATAGTCGTCGGACATGTCGGCGGCTGGCCAAATATGACCCGGGGACATGGGGACGAGCCTATATTCTTCGGACAAGTCGGCGGCTGGCCAACTTTGGCCCGTGGTCGTGTGGACGACCCTATAGTCGTCGGATATGTCGGTGGCTGGCCAACTTTGGCCTGTGGTCGTGGGGACGACCCTATAGTCGTCGGAAATGACGGTGGCGGGCCAATCTAGTCCCGAGGTCGTGGGGACGACCGTATAGTCGTCGGATATGTTGGCGGCTTGTCAACCTAGTCCCGGGGTCGTGGGGACGACCCTATAGTCGTTGGACATGACGGTGGGCGGCCAATCTAGTGCCGGGGTCGTAGGGACGACCCTATAGTCGTCGGACATGTTGGTGATTGGCCAACATTGGCCCGGGGTCGTCGGGACGACCCTATAGTCGTCGGACATGTTGGCGGCTTGTCAGCCTAGTCCCGGGGTCGTGGGTACGACCCTATAGTCGTCGGACAAGTCGGCGGCGGGCCAACCTTGTCCCGGGGTCGTGGGGACGACCCCATAGTCGTCGGACATGACGGTGGCGGGCCAATCTAGTCCCGGGGTCGTGGGGACGACCCTATAGTCGTCGGACAAGACGGCGGCTGGATATTCTTGGCTCGCGGTCGTGGGGACGACCCTATAGTCGTCGGACATTTCGGCGGCTTGCCAACTTTGGCCCGGGGTCGTGGGGACGACCCTATAGTTGTTGGACATGACGGTGGCGGGCCAATCTAGTCCCGGGGTCGTAGGGACGACCCTATAGTCGTCGGACATGTCGGCGATTGGCCAACATTGGCCCGGGGTCCTGGGGGCGACCCTATAGTCGTCGGACATGTCGGCGGCTGGCCAACCTAGTCCCGAGGTCGTGGGGACGACCCTATAGTCGTCGGACATGTCGGCGGCTGGCCAACTTTGGCCCGTGGTCGTGGGGACGATCCAATAGTCGTCGGACATGTCGGCGGCTGGCCAACTTTGGCCCGTGGTCGTGGGGACGACCCTATAGTCGTTGGACATGTCAGCGGCTGGCCAACTTTGGCCCGGTGTCGTGGGGACGACTCTATAGTCGTCGGACATGTCCGCGGCTGGCCAACCTAGACCCGGGGTCGTCGGGACGACCCTATTGTCGTCGGACATGACGGTGGCGGGCCAATCTATTCCCGGGGTCGTACGGACGACCCTATAGTCGTCGGATATGTTGGCGATTGGCCAACTTTGGCCCGTGGTCGTGGGGACGATCCAATAGTCGTCGGACATGTCGGCGGCTGGCCAACTTTGGCCCGTGGTCGTGGGGACGACCCTATAGTCGTTGGACATGTCAGCGGCTGGTCAACTTTGGCCCGGTGTCGTGGGGACGACTCTATAGTCGTCGGACATGTCCGCGGCTGGCCAACCTAGACCCGGGGTCGTGGGGACGACCCTATAGTCGTCAGACATTTCGGCGGCTTGTCAACCTAGTCCCGTGGATGTGGGGACGACCCTATAGTCGTTGGACATGACGGTGGCGGGCCAATCTAGTCCCGGGGTCGTAGGGACGACCCTATAGTCGTCGGACATGTCGGCGATTGGCCAACATTGGCCCGGGGTCCTGGGGACGACCCTATAGTCGTCGGACATGTCGGCGGCTGGCCAACCTAGTCCCGAGGTCGTGGGGACGACCCTATAGTCGTCGGACATGTCGGCGGCTGGCCAACTTTGGCCCGTGGTCGTGGGGACGATCCAATAGTCGTCGGACATGTCGGCGGCTGGCCAACTTTGGCCCGTGGTCGTGGGGACGACCCTATAGTCGTTGGACATGTCAGCGGCTGGCCAACTTTGGCCCGGTGTCGTGGGGAATACTCTATAGTCGTCGGACATGTCGGCGGCTTGCCAACTTTGGCCCGGGGTCGTGGGGACGACCCTATAGTCGTCGGACAAGTCGGCGGCGGGGCAACCTAGTCCCGGGGTCGTGGGGACGACCCTATAGTCGTCGGACATGACGGTGGTGGGCCAGTCTAGTCCCGGGTCGTGGGGACGACCCTATAGTCGTCGGACATGTCGGCGGCTGGCCAACTTTGGACCGTGGTCGTGGGGAGGACCCTATACTCGTCGGACAAGTCGGCGGCGAGCCAACCTAGTCCGTGGGTCGTGGGGACGACCCTATATTCGTCGGACAAGTCGGCGGCGGGCCAACCTTGTCCCGGGGTCGTGGGGACGACCCTATAGTCGTCGGACATGACGGTGGCGGGCCAATCTAGTCCCGGGGTCGTGGGGACGACCCTATAGTCGTCGGACAAGACGGCGGCTGGATATTCTTGGCTCGCGGTCGTGGGGACGACCCTATAGTCGTCGGACATTTCGGCGGCTTGCCAACTTTGGCCCGGGGTCGTGGGGACGACCCTATAGTCGTCGGACATGACGGTGGCGGACCAATCTAGTCCCGGGGTCGTGGGGGCGACCCTATAGTCGTCGGACATGTCGGCGGCTGGCCAACTTTGGCCCGTGGTCGTGGGGACGATCCAATAGTCGTCGGACATGTCGACGGCTGGCCAACTTTGGCCCGTGGTCGTGGGGACGACCCTATAGTCGTTGGACATGTCAGCGGCTGGCCAACTTTGGCCCGGTGTCGTGGGGACGACTCTATAGTCGTCGGACATGTCGGCGGCTGGCCAACCTAGACCCGGGGTCGTGGGGACGACCCTATTGTCTTCGGACATGACGGTGGCGGGCCAATCTATTCCCGGGGTCGTACGGACGACCCTATAGTCGTCGGACATGTTGGCGATTGGCCAAGATTGGCCCGGGGTCGTGGGGACGACTCTATAGTCGTCGGACATGTTGGCGGCTTGTCAGCCTAGTCCCGGGGTCGTGGGTACGACCCTATAGTCGTCGGACAAGTCGGCGGCGGGCCAACCTTGTCCCGGGGTCGTGGGGACGACCCTATAGTCGTCGGACATGACGGTGGCGGGCCAATCTAGTCCCGGGGTCGTGGGGACGACCCTATAGTCGTCGGACAAGACGGCGGCTGGACATCCTTGGCTCGCGGTCGTGGGGACGACCCTATAGTCGTCGGACATTTCGGCGGCTTGTCAACCTAGTCCCGGGGTCGTGGGGACGACCCTATAGTCGTTGGACATGACGGTGGCGGTCCAATCTAGTCCCGGGGTCGTGGGTACGACCCTATAGTCGTCGGACAATACGGCGGCTGGACATCTTTGGCCCGCGGTCGTGGGGACGACCCTATAGGCGTCGGACATTTCGGCGGCTTGCCAACTTTGGCCCGGGGTCGTGGGGACGACCCTATAGTCGACGGACATGTCGGCGGCTGGCCAACTTTGGCCCGTGGTCGTGGAGACGATCCTATACTCGTCGGACTTGACGGTGGCGGGCCAATCTAGTCCCGGGGTTGTGGGGACGACCCTAAAGTCGTCGGACATTTCGGCGGATTGCCCACTTTGGCCCGGGGTCGTGGGGACGACCCTATAGTCGTCGGACATGTCGGCGGCTGGCCGACCTAGTCCCGAGGTCGTGGGGACGACCGTGTAGTCGTCGGATATGTTGGCGGCTTGTCAACCTAGTCCCGGGGTCGTGGGGACGACCCTATAGTCGTCGGACAAGCCGGCGGCGGGCCAACCTTGTCCCGGGGTCGTGGGGACGACCCTATAGTCGTCGGACATGACGGTGGCGGGCCAATCTAGTCCCGGGGTCGTGGGGACGACCCTATAGTCGTTGGACATGACGGTGGCGGTCCAATCTAGTCCCGGGGTCGTGGGTACGACCCTATAGTCGTCGGACAATACGGCGGCTGGACATCTTTGGCCCGCGGTCGTGGGGACGACCCTATAGGCGTCGGACATTTCGGCGGCTTGCCAACTTTGGCCCGGGGTCGTGGGGACGACCCTATAGTCGACGGACATGTCGGCGGCTGGCCAACTTTGGCCCGTGGTCGTGGAGACGATCCTATACTCGTCGGACTTGACGGTGGCGGGCCAATCTAGTCCCGGGGTTGTGGGGACGACCCTATAGTCGTCGGACATTTCGGCGGATTGCCCACTTTGGCCCGGGGTCGTGGGGACGACCCTATAGTCGTCGGACATGTCGGCGGCTGGCCGACCTAGTCCCGAGGTCGTGGGGACGACCGTGTAGTCGTCGGATATGTTGGCGGCTTGTCAACCTAGTCCCGGGGTCGTGGGGACGACCCTATAGTCGTCGGACAAGCCGGCGGCGGGCCAACCTTGTCCCGGGGTCGTGGGGACGACCCTATAGTCGTCGGACATGACGGTGGCGGGCCAATCTAGTCCCGGGGTCGTGGGGACGACCCTATAGTCGTCGGACATTTCGGCGGCTTGTCAACCTAGTCCCGGGGTTGTGGGGACGACCCAATAGTCGTTGGACATGACGGTGGCGGGCCAATCTAGTCCCGGGGTCGTAGGGACGACCCTATAGTCGTCCGACATGTCGCCGGCTGGCCAACTTTGGCCCGTGGTCGTGGGGACGACCCTATAGTCGTCGGACAAGTCGGCGGCTGGCCAACTTTGGCCCGTGGTCGTGGGGACGACCCTATAGTCGTCAGACATGACGGTGGCGAGCCAACCTAGTCCCGGGGTCGTGGGGACGACCCTATAGTCGTCGGACATGTCGGCGGCTGGCCAAATATGACCCGGGGACATGGGGACGAGCCTATATTCTTCGGACAAGTCGGCGGCTGGCCAACTTTGGCCCGTGGTCGTGTGGACGACCCTATAGTCGTCGGATATGTCGGTGGCTGGCCAACTTTGGCCTGTGGTCGTGGGGACGACCCTATAGTCGTCGGAAATGACGGTGGCGGGCCAATCTAGTCCCGGGGTCATGGGGACGACCCTAAAGTCGTCGGACAAGTCGGCGGCGAGCCAATCTAGTCCCGCGGTCGTGGGGACGACCCTATAGTCGTCGGACAAGTCAGCGGCTGGCCAACAGTGGCCCGTGGTCGTGGGGACGACCATATAGTCGTCGGACATGACGGTGGCGGGCCACTCTAGTCCCGGGTCGTGGGGACGACCCTATAGTCGTCGGACATGTCGGTGGCGGGCCAGTCTAGTCCCGGGTCGTGGGGACGACCCTATAGTCGTCGGACATATCAGCGGCTGGCCAACTTTGGCCCGGGGTCGTGGGGACGACCCTATAGTCGTCGGACATGACGGTGGCGGGCCAGTCTAGTCCCGGGTCATGGGGACGACCCTATAGTCGTCGGACAAGACGGCGGCGGGCCAACTTTGGCCCGTGGTCGTGGGGACGACCCTATAGTCGTCAGACATGACGGTGGCGAGCCAACCTAGTCCCGGGGTCGTGGGGACGAACCTATAGTCGTCGGACATGTCGGCGGCTGGCCAAATATGACCCGGGGACGTCGGGACGACCCTATAGTCGTCGGACATGTCAGCGGCGAGCCAACATTGACCCGGGGTCGTGGGGACGACTCTATAGTCGTCGGACATGACGGTGGCGGGCCAGTCTAGTCCCGGGTCATGGGGACGACCCTATAGTCGTCGGACAAGTCGGCGGCTGGCCAACTTTGGCCCGTGGTCGTGAGGACGACCCTATAGTCGTCAGGCATGACGGTGGCGAGCCAACCTAGTCCGGGGGTCGTGGGGACGACCCTATAATCGTCGGACATGACGGTGGCGGGCCAGTCTAGTCCCGGGTCGTGAGGACGACCCTATAGTCGTCGGACATGTCGGCGGCTGGCCAACTTTGGCCCGTGGTCGTGGGGACGACCCTATAGTCGTCGGAAATGTCGGTGGCTGTCCAACTTTGGCCCAGGGGTCGTGGGGACGACCCTATAGTCGTCGGACATGTCGGCGGCGAGCCAACATTGACCCGGCGTCGTGGGGACGACTCTATAGTCGTCGGACATGTCGGTGGCGGGCCAGTCTAGTCCCGGGTCGTGGGGACGACCCTATAGTCGTCGGACATGTCGGCGGCTGGCCAACTCTGGCCCGTGGTCGTGGGGACGATCCAATAGTCGTCGGACATGTCGGCGGCTGGCCAACTTTGGCCCGTGGTCGTGGGGCGATCCAATAGTCGTCGGACATGTCGGCGGCTGGCCAACCTAGACCCGGGGTCGTGGGGACGACCCTATTGTCGTCGGACATGGCGGTGGCGGGCCAATCTAGTCCCGTGGTCGTGGGGACGACCCTATAGTCGTCGGACAAGGCGGCGGCGGGCCAACTTTGGCCCGTGGTCGTGGGGACGATCCAATAGTCGTCGGACATGTCGGCGGCTGGCCAACTTTGGCCCGTGGTCGTGGGGACGACCCTATAGTCGTTGGACATGTCAGCGGCTGGCCAACTTTGGCCCGGTGTCGTGGGGACGACTCTATAGTCGTCGGACATGTCGGCGGCTGGCCAACCTAGACCCGGGGTCGTGGGGACGACCCTATTGTCGTCGGACATGGCGGTGGCGGGCCAATCTAGTCCCGTGGTCGTGGGGACGACCCTATAGTCGTCGGACAAGTCGGCGGCGGGCCAACTTTGGCCCGTGGTCGTGGGGACGATCCAATAGTCGTCGGACATGTCGGCGGCTGGCCAACTTTGGCCCGTGGTCGTGGGGACGACCCTATAGTCGTCGGACATTTCGGCGGCTTTCCAACTTTGGCCCGGGGTCGTGGGGACGACCCTATAGTCGTCGGACATTTCGGCGGCATGCCAACTTTGGCCCGGGGTCGTGGGGACGACCCTATAGTCGTTGGACATGACGGTGGCGCGCCAATCTAGTCCCGGGGTCGTAGGGACGACCCCATAGTCGTCGGACATGTCGGCGATTGGCCAACATTGGCCCGGGGTCGTGGGGACGACCCTATAGTCATCGGACATGTCGGCGGCGGGCCAATCTAGTCCCGGGTCGTGGGGACGACCCTATAGTCGTCGGACAAGACGGCGGCTGGATATTCTTGGCTCGCGGTCGTGGGGACGACCCTATAGTCGTCGGACATTTCGGCGGCTTGCCAACTTTGGCCCGGGGTCGTGGGGACGACCCTATAGTCGTCGGACATTTCGGCGGCTTGCCAACTTTGGCCCGGGGTCGTGGGGACGACCCTATAGTCGTTGGACATGACGGTGGCGGGCCAATCTAGTCCCGGGGTCGTAGGGACGACCCTATAGTCGTCGGACATGTCGCCGGCTGGCCAACTTTGGCCCGGGGTCGTGGGGACGACCCTATAGTCGTCGGACATTTCGGCGGCATGCCAACATTGACCCGGGGTCGTGGGGACGACTCTATAGTCGTCGGACATGTCGGTGGCGGGCCAGTCTAGTCCCGGGTCGTGGGGACGACCCTATAGTCGTCGGACAAGACGGCGGCTGGATATTCTTGGCTCGCGGTCGTGGGGACGACCCTATAGTCGTCGGACATTTCGGCGGCTTGCCAACTTTGGCCCGGGGTCGTGGGGACGACCCTATAGTCGTCGGACATTTCGGCGGCTTGCCAACTTTGGCCCGGGGTCGTGGGGACGACCCTATAGTCGTCGGACATTTCGGCGGCATGCCACCTTTGGCTCGGGGTCGTGGGGACGACCCTATAGTCGTTGGACATGACGGTGGCGGGCCAATCTAGTCCCGGGGTCGTAGGAACGACCCTATAGTCGTCGGACATGTCGGCGGCTTGCCAACTTTGGCCCGGGGTCGTGGGGACGACCCTATAGTCGTCGGACAAGTCGGCGGCGGGGCAACCTAGTCCCGGGGTCGTGGGGACGACCCTATAGTCGTCGGACATGTCGGCGGCTGGCCAACTTTGGCCCGTGGTCGTGGGGAGGACCCTATACTCGTCGGACAAGTCGGCGGCGAGCCAACCTAGTCCGGGGGTCGTGGGGACGACCCTATAGTCGTCGGACAAGTCGGCGGCGGGCCAACCTTGTCCCGGGGTCGTGGGGACGACCCTATAGTCGTTGGACATGACGGTGGCGGGCCAATCTAGTCCCGGGGTCGTAGGGACGACCCTATAGTCGTCGGACATGTCGCCGGCTGGCCAACTTTGGCCCGTGGTCGTGGGGACGACCCTATAGTCGTCGGACAAGTCGGCGGCTGGCCAACTTTGGCCCGTGGTCGTGGGGACGACCCTATAGTCGTCAGACATGACGGTGGCGAGCCAACCTAGTCCCGGGGTCGTGGGGACGACCCTATAGTCGTCGGACATGTCGGCGGCCCGCCAAATATGACCCGGGGACATGGGGACGAGCCTATATTCTTCGGACAAGTCGGCGGCTGGCCAACTTTGGCCCGTGGTCGTGTAGACGACCCTATAGTCGTCGGACAAGTCGGCGGCTGGCCAACTTTGGCCCGTGGTCGTGGGGACGACCCTATAGTTGTCAGACATGACGGTGGCGAGCCAACCTAGTCCCGGGGTCGTGGGGACGACCCTATAGTCGTCGGACATGTCGGCGGCTGGCCAAATATGACCCGGGGACATGGGGACGAGCCTATATTCTTCGGACAAGTCGGCGGCTGGCCAACTTTGGCCCGTGGTCGTGGGGACGACCCTATAGTCGTCAGACATGACGGTGGCGAGCCAACCTAGTCCCGGGGTCGTGGGGACGACCCTATAGTCGTCGGACATGTCGGCGGCTGGCCAACTTTGGCCCGTGGTCGTGGGGACGACCCTATAGTCGTCGGAAATGTCGGTGGCTGTCCAACTTTGGCCCAGGGGTCGTGGGGACGACCCTATAGTCGTCGGACATGTCGGCGGCTGGCCAAATATGACCCGGGGACGTGGGGACGAGCCTATATTCTTCGGACAAGTCGGCGGCTGGCCAACTTTGGCCCGTGGTCGTGTGGACGACCCTATAGTCGTCGGATATGTCGGCGGCTGGCCAACTTTGGCCTGTGGTCGTGGGGACGACCCTAAAGTCGTCCGACGATTATAGGGTCGTCCCCACGACCCCGGGACAAGCTTGGCCCGCCGCCAACTTGTCCGACGACTATAGGGTCGTCCCCACGACCCCGGGACTAGATTGGCCCGCCACCGTCATGTCCGACGACAATAGGGTCGTCCCCACGACCCCGGGTCTAGGTTGGCCAGCCGCCGACATGTCCGACGACTATAGAGTCCGTCCCCACGACACCGGGCCAAAGTTGGACAGCCGCCGACATGTCCGACTACTATAGGGTCGTCCCCACGACCTCGGGACTAGGTTGGCCAGCCGCCGACATGTCCGACGACTATAATGTCGTCCCCACGACCCCGGGCCAATGTTGGCCAATCGCCGACATGTCCGACGACTATAGGGTCGTCCCTACGACCCCGGGCCAAAGCTGGCCAGCCGCCGACATGTCCGACGACTATTGGATCGTCCCCACGACCACGGGCCAAAGTTGGCCAGCCGCCGACATGTCCAAAAACTATAGGGTCGTCCCCACGACCCCGGGACTAGATTGGCCAGCCGCCGACATGTCCGACGACTATAGAGTCGTCCCCACGACACCGGGTCAAAGTTGGCCAGCCGCTGACATTTCCAACGACTATTGGGTCGTCCCCACGACCACGGGCCAATGTTGGCTAGCCGCCGACATGTCCGACGACTATAGGGTCGTCCCCACGACCACGGGACAAAGCTGGCCAGCCGCCGACATGTCCGACGACTATTGGATCGTCCCCACGACCACGGGCAAAAGTTGGCCAGCCGCCGACATGTCCGACGACTATAGGGTCGTCCCAACGACCCCGGGACTAGATTGGTCCGCCACCGTCATGTCCGACGACTATAGGGTCGTCCCCACGACCCCGGGCCAAAGTTGGCAAGCCGCCGGAATGTCCGACGACTGTTGGGTCGTCCTCACGACCCCGGGACTAGATTGGCCCGCCACCGTCAAGTCCGACGACCTCGGGACTAGGTTGGCCAGCCGCCGACATGTCCGACGATTATAGGGTCGCCCCCACGACCTCGGGCCAATTTTGGCCAGCCGCCGACATGTCCAACGACTATAGGGTCGTCCCCACGACCCCGGGCCAAAGTTGGCAAGTCGCCGAAATGTCCGACGACTGTAGGGTCGTCCCCACGACCCCGGGAATAGATTGGCCGGCCACCGTCAAGTCCGACGACTATAGGGTCGTCCCCACGACCTCGGGACTAGATTGGCCCGCCAACGTCAAGTCCGACGACTATAGGGTCGTCCCCACGACCCCGGGCCAAAGTTGGCAAGCCGCCGAAATGTCCGACGACTGTAGGGTCGTCCCCACAACCCCGGGACTAGATTGGCCCGCCACCGTCAAGTCCGACGACTATAGGGTCGTCCCCACGACCCCGGGCCAAAGTTGGCAAGCCGCCGAAATGTCCGACGACTGTAGGGTCGTCCCCACGACCCCCGGACTAGATTGGCCCGCCACCGTCATGTCCAACGACTATCGGATCGTCCCCACGACACCGGGCCAAAGTTGGCCAGCCGCCGACATGTCCGACGACTATAGGGTCGTCCCCACGACCCCGGGACAAGGTTGGCCCGCCGCCGACTTGTCCGACGACTATAGGGCCGTACCCACGACCCCGGGACTAGGCTGCCAAGCCGCCAACATGTCCGACGCCTATAGGGTCGTCCCCACGACCCCGGGCCAAAGTTGGCCAGGCGCCGAAATGTCCGACGACTATAAGGTCGTCCCCACGACCCCGGGACTAGATTGGCCCGCCACCGTCATGTCCGACGACTATAGGGTCGTCCCCACGACCCCGAGCCAAAGTTGGCAAGCCGCCGAAATGTCCGACGACTGTAGGGTCGTCCCCACGACCACGGGCCAAAGTTGGCCAGCCGCCGACTTGTCCGAAGAATATAGGCTCGTCCCCACGTCCCCGGGTCATATTTGGCCAGCCGCCGACATGTCCGACGACTATAGGGTCGTCCCCACGACCCCTGGGCCAAAGTTGGACAGCCACCGACATTTCCGACGACTATAGGGTCGTCCCCACGACCACGGGCCAAAGTTGGCCAGCCGCCGACATGTCCGACGACTATAGGGTCGTCCCCACGACCCCGGGACTAGATTGGCCCGCCACCGTCAAGTCCGACGACTATAGGGTCGTCCCCACGACCCCGGGCCAAAGTTGGCAAGGCGCCGAAATGTCCGACGACTGTAAGGTCGTACCCACGACCCCGGGACTAGGCTGACAAGCCGCCAACATGTCCGACGACTATAGGGTCGTCCCCACGACCCCGGGCCAAAGTTGGCAAGCCGCCGAAATGTCCGACGACTGTAGGGTCGTCCCCACGACCCCGGGACTAGATTGGCCCGCCACCGTCAAGTCCGACGACTATAGGGTCGTCCCCAGGACCTCGGGACTAGATTGGCCCGCCACCGTCAAGTCCGACGACTATAGGGTCGTCCCCACGACCCCGGGCCAAAGTTGGCAAGCCGCCGAAATGTCCGACGACTGTAGGGTCGTCCCCACGACCCCGGGACTAGGCTGACAAGCCGCCAACATGTCCGACGACTATAGGGTCGCACCCACGACCCCGGGCTAAAGTTGGCCAGCCGCCGACATGTCCGACGACTATAGGGTCGTCCCCACGACCCCGAGACTAGATTGGCCCGCCACCGTCATGTCCGACGAAAATAGGGTCGTCCCCACGACCCCGGGTCCAGGTTGGCCAGCCGCCGACATGTCCCACGACTATAGGCTCGTCCCCACGACCCCCGGTCTAGGTTGGCTCGCCGCCGACTTGTCCGACGACTATAGGGTCGTCCCCACGACCCCGGGCAAAAGTTGGCCAGCCGCCGACTTTTCCGACGACTATAGGGTCGTCCCTACGACCCCGGGACTAGATTGGCCCGCCACCGTCTTTTCCGACGACTATAGGGTCGTCTTTACGACCACGGGCCAAAGTTGGCCAGCCGTCGACATTTCCGATGATTATAGGGTCGTCCCCACGACCACGGACCAAATTTGGCCAGCCGCCGACTTGTCCGACGACTATAGGGTCGTTCCCACGACCACGGGCCAAAGTTGGCCAGCCGCGGACTTGTCCGAGGACTATAGGGTCGTCCCCACGACCCCCGGTCTAGGTTGGCCAGCCGCCGACATGTCCGACGACTATAGGGTCGTCCCCACGACCCCGGGACTAGATTGGCCCGCCACCGCCATGTCCAACGACTATCGGATCGTCCCCACGACCACGGGCCAAAGTTGGCCAGCCGCCGACATGTCCAACGACTATAGGGTCGTCCCCACGACCACGGGCCAAAGTTGACCAGCCGCCAACATGTCCGACGACTATTGGATCGTCCCCACGACCCCGGGCCAAAGTTGGCAAGCCGCCGAAATGTCCGACGACTGTAGGGTCGTCCCCACGACCCCCGGACTAGATTGGCCCGCCACCGACAAGTCCGACGACTATAGGGTCGTCCCCACGACCCCGGGACTAGATTGGCCCGCCACCGTCATGTCCAACGACTATAGGATCGTCCCCACGACCACGGGCCAAAGTTGGCCAGCCGCCGACATGTCCGACGACTATTGGGTCGTCCCCACGACACCGGGCCAAAGTTGGCCAGCCGCTGACATGTCCAACGACTATAGGGCCGTCCCCACGACCACGGGCCAAAGTTGACCAGCCGCCGACATGTCCGACGACTATTGGATCGTCCCCACGACCCCGGGCCAAAGTTGGCAAGCCGCCGAAATGTCCGACGACTATAGGGTCGTCCCCACGACCCCCGGACTAGATTGGCCCGCCACCGTCATGTCCGACGAAAATAGGGTCGTCCCCACGACCCCGGGTCCAGGTTGGCCTGCCGCCGACATTTCCGACGACTATGGAGTCGTCCCCACGACCACGGACCAAATTTGGCCCGCCGCCGACTTGTCCGACGACTATAGGGTCGTTCCCACGACCACGGGCCAAAGTTGGCCAGCCGCGGACTTGTCCGAGGACTATAGGGTCGTCCCCACGACCCCCGGTCTAGGTTGGCCAGCCGCCGACATGTCCGACGACTATAGGGTCGTCCCCACGACCCCGGGCCAAAGTTGGCAAGCCGCCGAAATGTCCGACGACTATAGGGTTGTCCCCACGACCCCGGGCCAAAGTTGGCCAGCCGCCGACATGTCCGACGACTATAGGGTCGTCCCCACGACCCCGAGACTAGATTGGCCCGCCACCGTCATGTCCGACGAAAATAGGGTCGTCCCCACGACCCCGGGTCCAGGTTGGCCAGCCGCCGACATTTCCGACGACTATAGAGTCGTCCCCAGGACACCGGGCCAAAGTTGGCCAGCCGCCGACATGTCCGACGACTATAGGGTCGTCCCCACGACCCCGGGACAAGGTTGGCCCGCCGCCGACTTGTCCGACGACTATAGGGCTGTACCCACGACCCCGGGACTAGGCTGACAAGCCGCCAACATGTCCGACGACTATAGGGTCGTCCCCACGACCACGGGCCAAAGTTGGCCAGCCGCCGAAATGTCCGACGACTATAGGGTCGTCCCCACGACCCCGGGAATAGATTGGCCGGCCACCGTCAAGTCCGACGACTATAGGGTCGTCCCCACGACCTCGGGACTAGATTGGCCCGCCAACGTCAAGTCCGACGACTATAGGGTCGTCCCCACGACCCCGGGCCAAAGTTGGCAAGCCGCCGAATTGTCCGACGACTGTAGGGTCGTCCCCACGACCCCCGGACTAGATTGGCCCGCCACCGACAAGTCCGACGACTATAGGGTCGTCCCCACGACCCCGGGACTAGATTGGCCCGCCACCGTCATGTCCGACGACTATTGGGTCGTCCCCACGACCCCGGGCCAAAGTTGGCAAGCCGCCGAAATGTCCGACGACTGTAGGGTCGTCCCCACAACCCCGGGAATAGATTGGCCGGCCACCGTCAAGTCCGACGACTATAGGGTCGTCCCCACGACCTCGGGACTAGATTGGCCCGCCAACGTCAAGTCCGACGACTATAGGGTCGTCCCCACGACCCCGGGCCAAAGTTGGCAAGCCGCCGAAATGTCCGACGACTGTAGGGTCGTCCCCACAACCCCGGGACTAGATTGGCCCGCCACCGTCAAGTCCGACGACTATAGGGTCGTCCCCACGACCCCGGGCCAAAGTTGGCAAGCCGCCGAAATGTCCGACGACTGTAGGGTCGTCCCCACGACCCCCGGACTAGATTGGCCCGCCACCGACAAGTCCGACGACTATAGGGTCGTCCCCACGACCCCGGGACTAGATTGGCCCGCCACCGCCATGTCCAACGACTATCGGATCGTCCCCACGACCACGGGCCAAAGTTGGCCAGCCGCCGACATGTCCAACGACTATAGGGTCGTCCCCACGACCACGGGCCAAAGTTGACCAGCCGCCAACATGTCCGACGACTATTGGATCTTCCCCACGACCCCGGGCCAAAGTTGGCAAGCCGCCGAAATGTCCGACGACTATAGGGTCGTCCCCACGACCCCCGGACTAGATTGGCCCGCCACCGACAAGTCCGACGACTATAAGGTCGTCCCCACGACCCCGGGCCAAAGTTGGCAAGCCGCCGAAATGTCCGACGACTCTAGGGTCGTCCCCACGACAACCGGACTAGATTGGCCCGCCACCGACAAGTCCGACGACTATAGGGTCGTCCCCACGACCCCGGGACTAGATTGGCCCGCCACCGCCATGTCCAACGACTATCGGATCGTCCCCACGACCACGGGCCAAAGATGGCCAGCCGTCGACATGTCCAACGACTATAGGGTCGTCCCCACGACCACGGGCCAAAGTTGACCAGCCGCCAACATGTCCGACGACTATTGGATCGTCCCCACGACCCCGGGCCAAAGTTGGCAAGCCGCCGAAATGTCCGACGACTATAGGGTCGTCCCCACGACCCCCGGACTAGATTGGCCCGCCACCGACAAGTCCGACGACTATAGGGTCGTCCCCACGACCCCGGGCCAAAGTTGGCAAGCCGCCGAAATGTCCGACGACTGTAGGGTCGTCCCCACGACCCCGGGACTAGACTGGCCCGCCACCGTCAAGTCCGACGACTATAGGGTCGTCCCCAGAACCTCGGGACTAGATTGGCCCGCCACCGTCAAGTCCGACGACTATAGGGTCGTCCCCACGATACCGGGCCAAAGTTGGCCAGCCGCCGACATGTCCGACGACTATAGGGTCGTCCCCACGACCCCGGGCCAAAGTTGGCCAGCCGCCGACATGTCCGACGACTTTTGGATCGTCCCCACGACCACGGGCCAAAGTTGGCAAGCCGCCGAAATGTCCGACGACTGTAGGGTCGTACCCACGACCCCGGGACTAGATTGGCCCGCCACCGTCATGTCCAACGACTATAGGGTCGCCCCCACAACCACGGGCCAAAGTTGGCCAGCCGCCGACATGTCCGTCGACTATTGGATCGTCCCCACGACCACGGGCCAAAGTTGGCCAGCCGCCGACATGTCCGACGACTATAGGGTCGTTCCCACGACCCCGGGACTAGATTGGTCCGCCACGGTCATGTCCGACGACTATAGGGTCGTCCCCACGACCCCGGGCCAAAGATGTCCAGCCGCCGTCTTGTCCGACGACTATAGGGTCGTCGTCACGACCCCGGGTCCAGGTTGGCCAGCCGCCGACATTTCCGACGACTATAGAGTCGTCCCCACGACACCGGGCCAAAGTTGGCCAGCCGCCGACATGTCCGACGACTATAGGGTCGTCCCCACGACCCCGGGACTAGATTGGCCCGCCACCGTCATGTCCGACGATTATAGGGTCGTCCCCACGACCCCGGGACAAGCTTGGCCCGCCGCCGAATTGTTCGACGACTATAGGGTCGTCCCCACGACCCCGGGACAAGATTGGCCCGCCACCGTCATTTCCGACGACAATAGGGTCGTCCCCTCGACCCCGGGTCTAGGTTGGCCAGCCGCCGACTTGTCCGACGACTATAGGGTCGTCCCCACGACCCCGGGCCAAAGTTGGCAAGCCGCCGAAATGTCCGACGACTGTAGGGTCGTCCCCAAGACCCGCGGACTAGATTGGCCCGCCACCGTCATGTCCAACGACTATCGGATCGTCCCCACGACCACGGGCCAAAGTTGGCCAGCCGCCGACATGTCCGACGACTATAGGGTCGTTCCCACGACCACGGGCCAAAGTTGGCCAGCCGCCGACTTGTCCGAGGACTATAGGGTCGTCCCCACGACCCCGGGTCTAGGTTGGCCAGCCGCCGACATGTCCGACGACTATAGGGTCGTCCCCACGACCCCGGGACTAGATTGGCCCGCCATCGTCTTGTCCGACGACTATAGGGTCGTTCCCACGACCACGGGTCAAATTTGGCCAGCCGCCGACTTGTCCGACGACTATAGGGTCGTCCCAGAGATCCCGGGACTAGATTGGCCCGCCACCGTCAAGTCCGACGACCACGGGCCAATGTTGGCCAGCCGCCGAAATGTCCGACGACTGTAGGGTCGTACCCACGACCGCGGCACTAGGCTGACAAGCCGCCAACATGTCCGACGACATAGGGTCGCCCCCGCGACCCCGGGACAAAGTTGGCCAGCCGCCGACATGTCCGACGACTATAGGGTCGTCCCCACGACCCCGAGACTAGATTGGCCCGCCACCGTCATGTCCGACGACTATAGGGTCGTCTTTACGACCACGGGCCAAAGTTGGCCAGCCGTCGACATTTCCGATGATTATAGAGTCGGCCCCACGACCACGGACCAAATTTGGCCAGCCGCCGACTTGTCCGACGACTATAGGGTCGTTCCCACGACCACGGGTCTAGGTTGGCCAGCCGCCGACATGTCCGACGACTATAGGGTCGTCCCCACGACCCCGGGACTAGATTGGCCCGCCATCGTCTTGTCCGACGACTATAGGGTCGTCTTTACGACCACGGGCCAAAGTTGGCCAGCCGCCGACATGTCCGACGACTATAGGCTCGTCCCCACGACCCCCGGTCTAGGTTGGCTCGCCGCCGACTTGTCCGACGACTATAGGGTCGTCCCCACGACCCCGGGCAAAAGTTGGCCAGCCGCCGACATGTCCGACGACTATAGGGTCGTCCCCACGACCCCGGGACTAGATTGGCCCGCCACCGTCATGTCCGACGATTATAGGGTCGTCCCCACGACCCCGGGACAAGCTTGGCCCGCCGCCGAATTGTTCGACGACTATAGGGTCGTCCCCACGACCCCGGGACTAGATTGGCCCGCCACCGTCATTTCCGACGACAATAGGGTCGTCCCCTCGACCCCGGGTCTAGGTTGGCCAGCCGCCGACTTGTCCGACGACTATAGGGTCGTCCCCACGACCCCGGGCCAAAGTTGGCAAGCCGCCGAAATGTCCGACGACTGTAGGGTCGTCCCCACGACCCGCGGACTAGATTGGCCCGCCACCGTCATGCCCAACGACTATCGGATCGTCCCCACGACCACGGGCCAAAGTTGGCCAGCCGCCGACATGTCCGACGACTATAGGGTCGTTCCCACGACCACGGGCCAAAGTTGGCCAGCCGCCGACTTGTCCGAGGACTATAGGGTCGTCCCCACGACCCCGGGTCTAGGTTGGCCAGCCGCCGACATGTCCGACGACTATAGGGTCGTCCCCACGACCCCGGGACTAGATTGGCCCGCCATCGTCTTGTCCGACGACTATAGGGTCGTTCCCACGACCACGGGTCAAATTTGGCCAGCCGCCGACTTGTCCGACGACTATAGGGTCGTCCCAGAGATCCCGGGACTAGATTGGCCCGCCACCGTCAAGTCCGACGACCACGGGCCAATGTTGGCCAGCCGCCGAAATGTCCGACGACTGTAGGGTCGTACCCACGACCCCGGCACTAGGCTGACAAGCCGCCAACATGTCCGACGACTATAGGGTCGCCCCCGCGACCCCGGGACAAAGTTGGCCAGCCGCCGACATGTCCGACGACTATAGGGTCGTCCCCACGACCCCGAGACTAGATTGGCCCGCCACCGTCATGTCCGACGACTATAGGGTCGTCTTTACGACCACGGGCCAAAGTTGGCCAGCCGTCGACATTTCCGATGATTATAGGGTCGGCCCCACGACCACGGACCAAATTTGGCCAGCCGCCGACTTGTCCGACGACTATAGGGTCGTTCCCACGACCACGGGTCTAGGTTGGCCAGCCGCCGACATGTCCGACGACTATAGGGTCGTCCCCACGACCCCGGGACTAGATTGGCCCGCCATCGTCTTGTCCGACGACTATAGGGTCGTCTTTACGACCACGGGCCAAAGTTGGCCAGCCGCCGACATGTCCGACGACTATAGGCTCGTCCCCACGACCCCCGGTCTAGGTTGGCTCGCCGCCGACTTGTCCGACGACTATAGGGTCGTCCCCACGACCCCGGGCAAAAGTTGGCCAGCCGCCGTCTTTTCCGACGACTATAGGGTCGTCCCCACGACCCCGGGACTAGATTGGCCCGCCACCGTCTTGTCCGAAGACTATAGGGTCGTCTTTACGACCACGGGCCAAAGTTGGCCAGCCGTCGACATTTCCGATGATTATAGGGTCGTCCCCACGACCACGGACCAAATTTGGCCAGCCGCCGAAATGTCCGACGACTATAGGGTCGTCCCCACGATCCCGGGACAAGGTTGGCCCGCCGCCGACTTGTCCGACGACTATAGGGCCGTACCCACGACCCCGGGACTAGGCTGACAAGCCGCCAACATGTCCGACGACTATAGGGTCGTCCCCACGACCCCTGGGCCAAAGTTGGACAGCCACCGACATTTCCGACGACTATAGGGTCGTCCCCACGACCACGGGCCAAAGTTGGCCAGCCGCCGACATGTCCGACGACTATAGGGTCGTCCCCACGACCCGGGACTAGACTGGCCCGCCACCGACATTTCCGACGACTATAGGGTTGTCCCCACGACCCCGGGCCAAAGTTGGCCAGCCGCCGACATGTCCGACGACTATAGGGTCGTCCCCACGACCCCGAGACTAGATTGGCCCGCCACCGTCATGTCCGACGAAAATAGGGTCGTCCCCACGACCCCGGGTCCAGGTTGGCCAGCCGCCGACATTTCCGACGACTATAGAGTCGTCCCCAGGACACCGGGCCAAAGTTGGCCAGCCGCCGACATGTCCGACGACTATAGGGTCGACCCCACGACCCCGGGACAAGGTTGGCCCGCCGCCGACTTGTCCGACGACTATAGGGCTGTCCCCACGACCACGGGACAAAGCTGGCCAGCCGCCGACATGTCCGACGACTATTGGATCGTCCCCACGACCACGGGCAAAAGTTGGCCAGCCGCCGACATGTCCGACGACTATAGGGTCGTCCCCACGACCCCGGGCCAAAGTTGGCAAGCCGCCAACTTGTCCGACGACTATAGGGTCGTCCCCACGACCCCGGGACTAGATTGGCCCGCCACCGTCATGTCCGACGACAATAGGGTCGTCCCCACGACCCCGGGTCTAGGTTGGCCAGCCGCCGACATGTCCGACGACTATAGAGTCCGTCCCCACGACACCGGGCCAAAGTTGGACAGCCGCCGACATGTCCGACTACTATAGGGTCGTCCCCACGACCTCGGGACTAGGTTGGCCACCCGCCGACATGTCCGACGACTATAGGGTCGTCGCCACGACCCCGGGCCAAAGTTGGCCAGCCGTCGACATTTCCGATGATTATAGAGTCGGCCCCACGACCACGGACCAAATTTGGCCAGCCGCCGACTTGTCCGACGACTATAGGGTCGTTCCCACGACCACGGGTCTAGGTTGGCCAGCCGCCGACATGTCCGACGACTATAGGGTCGTCCCCACGACCCCGGGACTAGATTGGCCCGCCATCGTCTTGTCCGACGACTATAGGGTCGTCTTTACGACCACGGGCCAAAGTTGGCCAGCCGCCGACATGTCCGACGACTATAGGCTCGTCCCCACGACCCCCGGTCTAGGTTGGCTCGCCGCCGACTTGTCCGACGACTATAGGGTCGTCCCCACGACCCCGGGACTAGATTGGCCCGCCACCGTCATGTCCGACGATTATAGGGTCGTCCCCACGACCCCGGGACAAGCTTGGCCCGCCGCCGAATTGTTCGACGACTATAGGGTCGTCCCCACGACCCCGGGACTAGATTGGCCCGCCACCGTCATTTCCGACGACAATAGGGTCGTCCCCTCGACCCCGGGTCTAGGTTGGCCAGCCGCCGACTTGTCCGACGACTATAGGGTCGTCCCCACGACCCCGGGCCAAAGTTGGCAAGCCGCCGAAATGTCCGACGACTGTAGGGTCGTCCCCACGACCCGCGGACTAGATTGGCCCGCCACCGTCATGTCCAACGACTATCGGATCGTCCCCACGACCACGGGCCAAAGTTGGCCAGCCGCCGACATGTCCGACGACTATAGGGTCGTTCCCACGACCACGGGCCAAAGTTGGCCAGCCGCCGACTTGTCCGAGGACTATAGGGTCGTCCCCACGACCCCGGGTCTAGGTTGGCCAGCCGCCGACATGTCCGACGACTATAGGGTCGTCCCCACGACCCCGGGACTAGATTGGCCCGCCATCGTCTTGTCCGACGACTATAGGGTCGTTCCCACGACCACGGGTCAAATTTGGCCAGCCGCCGACTTGTCCGACGACTATAGGGTCGTCCCAGAGATCCCGGGACTAGATTGGCCCGCCACCGTCAAGTCCGACGACCACGGGCCAATGTTGGCCAGCCGCCGAAATGTCCGACGACTGTAGGGTCGTACCCACGACCCCGGCACTAGGCTGACAAGCCGCCAACATGTCCGACGACTATAGGGTCGCCCCCGCGACCCCGGGACAAAGTTGGCCAGCCGCCGACATGTCCGACGACTATAGGGTCGTCCCCACGACCCCGAGACTAGATTGGCCCGCCACCGTCATGTCCGACGACTATAGGGTCGTCTTTACGACCACGGGCCAAAGTTGGCCAGCCGTCGACATTTCCGATGATTATAGGGTCGGCCCCACGACCACGGACCAAATTTGGCCAGCCGCCGACTTGTCCGACGACTATAGGGTCGTTCCCACGACCACGGGTCTAGGTTGGCCAGCCGCCGACATGTCCGACGACTATAGGGTCGTCCCCACGACCCCGGGACTAGATTGGCCCGCCATCGTCTTGTCCGACGACTATAGGGTCGTCTTTACGACCACGGGCCAAAGTTGGCCAGCCGCCGACATGTCCGACGACTATAGGCTCGTCCCCACGACCCCCGGTCTAGGTTGGCTCGCCGCCGACTTGTCCGACGACTATAGGGTCGTCCCCACGACCCCGGGCAAAAGTTGGCCAGCCGCCGTCTTTTCCGACGACTATAGGGTCGTCCCCACGACCCCGGGACTAGATTGGCCCGCCACCGTCTTGTCCGAAGACTATAGGGTCGTCTTTACGACCACGGGCCAAAGTTGGCCAGCCGTCGACATTTCCGATGATTATAGGGTCGTCCCCACGACCACGGACCAAATTTGGCCAGCCGCCGAAATGTCCGACGACTATAGGGTCGTCCCCACGATCCCGGGACAAGGTTGGCCCGCCGCCGACTTGTCCGACGACTATAGGGCCGTACCCACGACCCCGGGACTAGGCTGACAAGCCGCCAACATGTCCGACGACTATAGGGTCGTCCCCACGACCCCTGGGCCAAAGTTGGACAGCCACCGACATTTCCGACGACTATAGGGTCGTCCCCACGACCACGGGCCAAAGTTGGCCAGCCGCCGACATGTCCGACGACTATAGGGTCGTCCCCACGACCCGGGACTAGACTGGCCCGCCACCGACATTTCCGACGACTATAGGGTTGTCCCCACGACCCCGGGCCAAAGTTGGCCAGCCGCCGACATGTCCGACGACTATAGGGTCGTCCCCACGACCCCGAGACTAGATTGGCCCGCCACCGTCATGTCCGACGAAAATAGGGTCGTCCCCACGACCCCGGGTCCAGGTTGGCCAGCCGCCGACATTTCCGACGACTATAGAGTCGTCCCCAGGACACCGGGCCAAAGTTGGCCAGCCGCCGACATGTCCGACGACTATAGGGTCGACCCCACGACCCCGGGACAAGGTTGGCCCGCCGCCGACTTGTCCGACGACTATAGGGCTGTCCCCACGACCACGGGACAAAGCTGGCCAGCCGCCGACATGTCCGACGACTATTGGATCGTCCCCACGACCACGGGCAAAAGTTGGCCAGCCGCCGACATGTCCGACGACTATAGGGTCGTCCCCACGACCCCGGGCCAAAGTTGGCAAGCCGCCAACTTGTCCGACGACTATAGGGTCGTCCCCACGACCCCGGGACTAGATTGGCCCGCCACCGTCATGTCCGACGACAATAGGGTCGTCCCCACGACCCCGGGTCTAGGTTGGCCAGCCGCCGACATGTCCGACGACTATAGAGTCCGTCCCCACGACACCGGGCCAAAGTTGGACAGCCGCCGACATGTCCGACTACTATAGGGTCGTCCCCACGACCTCGGGACTAGGTTGGCCACCCGCCGACATGTCCGACGACTATAGGGTCGTCGCCACGACCCCGGGCCAAAGTTGGCCAGCCGTCGACATTTCCGATGATTATAGAGTCGGCCCCACGCCCACGGACCAAATTTGGCCAGCCGCCGACTTGTCCGACGACTATAGGGTCGTTCCCACGACCACGGGTCTAGGTTGGCCAGCCGCCGACATGTCCGACGACTATAGGGTCGTCCCCACGACCCCGGGACTAGATTGGCCCGCCATCGTCTTGTCCGACGACTATAGGGTCGTCTTTACGACCACGGGCCAAAGTTGGCCAGCCGCCGACATGTCCGACGACTATAGGCTCGTCCCCACGACCCCCGGTCTAGGTTGGCTCGCCGCCGACTTGTCCGACGACTATAGGGTCGTCCCCACGACCCCGGGCAAAAGTTGGCCAGCCGCCGACATGTCCGACGACTATAGGGTCGTCCCCACGACCCCGGGACTAGATTGGCCCGCCACCGTCATGTCCGACGATTATAGGGTCGTCCCCACGACCCCGGGACAAGCTTGGCCCGCCGCCGAATTGTTCGACGACTATAGGGTCGTCCCCACGACCCCGGGACTAGATTGGCCCGCCACCGTCATTTCCGACGACAATAGGGTCGTCCCCTCGACCCCGGGTCTAGGTTGGCCAGCCGCCGACTTGTCCGACGACTATAGGGTCGTCCCCACGACCCCGGGCCAAAGTTGGCAAGCCGCCGAAATGTCCGACGACTGTAGGGTCGTCCCCACGACCCGCGGACTAGATTGGCCCGCCACCGTCATGTCCAACGACTATCGGATCGTCCCCACGACCACGGGCCAAAGTTGGCCAGCCGCCGACATGTCCGACGACTATAGGGTCGTTCCCACGACCACGGGCCAAAGTTGGCCAGCCGCCGACTTGTCCGAGGACTATAGGGTCGTCCCCACGACCCCGGGTCTAGGTTGGCCAGCCGCCGACATGTCCGACGACTATAGGGTCGTCCCCACGACCCCGGGACTAGATTGGCCCGCCATCGTCTTGTCCGACGACTATAGGGTCGTTCCCACGACCACGGGTCAAATTTGGCCAGCCGCCGACTTGTCCGACGACTATAGGGTCGTCCCAGAGATCCCGGGACTAGATTGGCCCGCCACCGTCAAGTCCGACGACCACGGGCCAATGTTGGCCAGCCGCCGAAATGTCCGACGACTGTAGGGTCGTACCCACGACCCCGGCACTAGGCTGACAAGCCGCCAACATGTCCGACGACTATAGGGTCGCCCCCGCGACCCCGGGACAAAGTTGGCCAGCCGCCGACATGTCCGACGACTATAGGGTCGTCCCCACGACCCCGAGACTAGATTGGCCCGCCACCGTCATGTCCGACGACTATAGGGTCGTCTTTACGACCACGGGCCAAAGTTGGCCAGCCGTCGACATTTCCGATGATTATAGGGTCGGCCCCACGACCACGGACCAAATTTGGCCAGCCGCCGACTTGTCCGACGACTATAGGGTCGTTCCCACGACCACGGGTCTAGGTTGGCCAGCCGCCGACATGTCCGACGACTATAGGGTCGTCCCCACGACCCCGGGACTAGATTGGCCCGCCATCGTCTTGTCCGACGACTATAGGGTCGTCTTTACGACCACGGGCCAAAGTTGGCCAGCCGCCGACATGTCCGACGACTATAGGCTCGTCCCCACGACCCCCGGTCTAGGTTGGCTCGCCGCCGACTTGTCCGACGACTATAGGGTCGTCCCCACGACCCCGGGCAAAAGTTGGCCAGCCGCCGTCTTTTCCGACGACTATAGGGTCGTCCCCACGACCCCGGGACTAGATTGGCCCGCCACCGTCTTGTCCGAAGACTATAGGGTCGTCTTTACGACCACGGGCCAAAGTTGGCCAGCCGTCGACATTTCCGATGATTATAGGGTCGTCCCCACGACCACGGACCAAATTTGGCCAGCCGCCGAAATGTCCGACGACTATAGGGTCGTCCCCACGATCCCGGGACAAGGTTGGCCCGCCGCCGACTTGTCCGACGACTATAGGGCCGTACCCACGACCCCGGGACTAGGCTGACAAGCCGCCAACATGTCCGACGACTATAGGGTCGTCCCCACGACCCCTGGGCCAAAGTTGGACAGCCACCGACATTTCCGACGACTATAGGGTCGTCCCCACGACCACGGGCCAAAGTTGGCCAGCCGCCGACATGTCCGACGACTATAGGGTCGTCCCCACGACCCGGGACTAGACTGGCCCGCCACCGACATTTCCGACGACTATAGGGTTGTCCCCACGACCCCGGGCCAAAGTTGGCCAGCCGCCGACATGTCCGACGACTATAGGGTCGTCCCCACGACCCCGAGACTAGATTGGCCCGCCACCGTCATGTCCGACGAAAATAGGGTCGTCCCCACGACCCCGGGTCCAGGTTGGCCAGCCGCCGACATTTCCGACGACTATAGAGTCGTCCCCAGGACACCGGGCCAAAGTTGGCCAGCCGCCGACATGTCCGACGACTATAGGGTCGACCCCACGACCCCGGGACAAGGTTGGCCCGCCGCCGACTTGTCCGACGACTATAGGGCTGTCCCCACGACCACGGGACAAAGCTGGCCAGCCGCCGACATGTCCGACGACTATTGGATCGTCCCCACGACCACGGGCAAAAGTTGGCCAGCCGCCGACATGTCCGACGACTATAGGGTCGTCCCCACGACCCCGGGCCAAAGTTGGCAAGCCGCCAACTTGTCCGACGACTATAGGGTCGTCCCCACGACCCCGGGACTAGATTGGCCCGCCACCGTCATGTCCGACGACAATAGGGTCGTCCCCACGACCCCGGGTCTAGGTTGGCCAGCCGCCGACATGTCCGACGACTATAGAGTCCGTCCCCACGACACCGGGCCAAAGTTGGACAGCCGCCGACATGTCCGACTACTATAGGGTCGTCCCCACGACCTCGGGACTAGGTTGGCCACCCGCCGACATGTCCGACGACTATAGGGTCGTCGCCACGACCCCGGGCCAAAGTTGGCAAGACGCCGAAATGTCCGACGACTGTAGGGTCGTCCCCACGACCTCGGGACTAGGTTGGCCAGCCGCCGACATGTCCGACGACTATAATGTCGTCCCCACGACCCCGGGCCAATGTTGGCCAATCGCCGACATGTCCGACGACTATAGGGTCGTCCCTACGACCCCGGGCCAAAGCTGGCCAGCCGCCGACATGTCCGACGACTATTGGATCGTCCCCACGACCACGGGCCAAAGTTGGCCAGCCGCCGACATGTCCAAAAACTATAGGGTCGTCCCCACGACCCCGGGACTAGATTGGCCAGCCGCCGACATGTCCGACGACTATAGAGTCGTCCCCACGACCACGGGCCAAAGTTGGCCAGCCGCCGACATGTCCAACGACTATAGGGTCGTCCCCACGACCACGGGCCAAAGTTGACCAGCCGCCAACATGTCCGACGACTATTGGATCGTCCCCACGACCCCGGGCCAAAGTTGGCAAGCCGCCGAAATGTCCGACGACTATTGGGTCGTCCCCACGACCCAGGGACTAGATTGGCCCGCCACCGTCAAATCCGACGGCTATAGGGTCATCCCCACGACCACGGGCTAAAGTTGGCCAATCCCCGACATGTCCGACGATTATGGGGTCGTCCCCACGACCCCGGGACAAGCTTGGCCCGCCGCCAACTTGTCCGACGACTATAGGGTCGTCCCCACGACCCCGGGACTAGATTGGCCCGCCACCGTCATGTCCGACGACAATAAGGTCGTCCCCACGACCCCGGGTCTAGGTTGGCCAGCCGCCGACATGTCCGACGACTATAGAGTCCGTCCCCACGACACCGGGCCAAAGTTGGACAGCCGCCGACATGTCCGACTACTATAGGGGCGTCCCCACGACCTCGGGACTAGGTTGGCCACCCGCCGACATGTCCGACGACTATAGGGTCGTCGCCACGACCCCGGGCCAAAGTTGGCAAGACGCCGAAATGTCCGACGACTGTAGGGTCGTCCCCACGACCTCGGGACTAGGTTGGCCAGCCGCCGACATGTCCGACGACTAGAATGTCGTCCCCACGACCCCGGGCCAATGTTGGCCAATCGCCGACATGTCCGACGACTATAGGGTCGTCCCTACGACCCCGGGCCAAAGCTGGCCAGCCGCCGACATGTCCGACGACTATTGGATCGTCCCCACGACCACGGGCCAAAGTTGGCCAGCCGCCGACATGTCCAAAAACTATAGGGTCGTCCCCACGACCCCGGGACTAGATTGGCCAGCCGCCGACATGTCCGACGACTATAGAGTCGTCCCCACGACCACGGGCCAAAGTTGGCCAGCCGCCGACATGTCCAACGACTATAGGGTCGTCCCCACGACCACGGGCCAAAGTTGGCCAGCCGCCGACATGTCCAACGACTATAGGGTCGTCCCCACGACCACGGGCCAAAGTTGACCAGCCGCCAACATGTCCGACGACTATTGGATCTTCCCCACGACCCCGGGCCAAAGTTGGCAAGCCGCCGAAATGTCCGACGACTATAGGGTCGTCCCCACGACCCCCGGACTAGATTGGCCCGCCACCGACAAGTCCGACGACTATAGGGTCGTCCCCACGACCCCGGGCCAAAGTTGGCAAGCCGCCGAAATGTCCGACGACTCTAGGGTCGTCCCCACGACCACCGGACTAGATTGGCCCGCCACCGACAAGTCCGACGACTATAGGGTCGTCCCCACGACCCCGGGACTAGATTGGCCCGCCACCGCCATGTCCAACGACTATCGGATCGTCCCCACGACCCCGGGCCAAAGTTGGCAAGCCGCCGAAATGTCCGACGACTATAGGGTCGTCCCCACGACCCCGGGACTAGATTGGCCCGCCACCGTCATGTCCGACGATTATAGGGTCGTCCCCACGACCCCGGGACAAGCTTGGCCCGCCGCCGAATTGTTCGACGACTATAGGGTCGTCCCCACGACCCCGGGACTAGATTGGCCCGCCACCGTCATGTCCGACGATTATAGGGTCGTCCCCACGACCCCGGGACAAGCTTGGCCCGCCGCCGAATTGTTCGACGACTATAGGGTCGTCCCCACGACCCCGGGACTAGATTGGCCCGCCACCGTCATGTCCGACGACAATAGGGTCGTCCCCTCGACCCCGGGTCTAGGTTGGCCAGCCGCCGACTTGTCCGACGACTATAGGGTCGTCCCCACGACCCCGGGCCAAAGTTGGCAAGCCGCCGAAATGTCCGACGACTATTGGATCGTCCCCACGACCACGGGCCAAAGTTGGCAAGCCGCCGACATGTCCGACGACTATAGGGTCGTCCCCACGACCCCCGGACTAGATTGGCCCGCCACCGTCATGTCCAACGACTATCGGATCGTCCCCACGACCACGGGCCAAAGTTGGCCAGCCGCCGACATGTCCGACGACTATAGGGTCGTCCCAGAGATCCCGGGACTAGATTGGCCCGCCATCGTCTTGTCCGACGACTATAGGGTCGTTCCCACGACCACGGGCCAAATTTGGCCAGCCGCCGACTTGTCCGACGACTATAGGGTCATTCCCACGACCACGGGCCAAAGTTGGCCAGCCGCCGACTTGTCCGAGGACTATAGGGTCGTCCCCACGACCCCGGGTCTAGGTTGGCCAGCCGCCGACATGTCCGACGACTATAGGGTCGTCCCAGAGATCCCGGGACTAGATTGGCCCGCCATCGTCTTGTCCGACGACTATAGGGTCGTTCCCACGACCACGGGCCAAATTTGGCCAGCCGCCGACTTGTCCGACGACTATAGGGTCATTCCCACGACCACGGGCCAAAGTTGGCCAGCCGCCGACATGTCCGACGACTATAGGGTCGTCCCAGAGATCCCGGGACTAGATTGGCCCGCCATCGTCTTGTCCGACGACTATAGGGTCGTTCCCACGACCACGGGCCAAATTTGGCCAGCCGCCGACTTGTCCGACGACTATAGGGTCATTCCCACGACCACGGGCCAAAGTTGGCCAGCCGCCGACTTGTCCGAGGACTATAGGGTCGTCCCCACGACCCCGGGTCTAGGTTGGCCAGCCGCCGACATGTCCGACGACTATAGGGTCGTCCCCACGACCCCGGGACTAGATTGGCCCGCCATCGTCTTGTCCGACGACTATAGGGTCGTTCCCACGACCACGGGCCAAATTTGGCCAGCCGCCGACTTGTCCGACGACTATAGGGTCGTCCCCACGACCCCGGGCCAAAGTTGGCCAGCCGCCGACATGTCCGACGACTATTGGATCGTCCCCACGACCACGGGCCAAAGTTGGCAAGCCGCCGAAATGTCCGACGACTGTAGGGTCGTACCCACGACCCCGGGACTAGATTGGCCCGCCACCGTCATGTCCAACGACTATAGGGTCGCCCCCACAACCACGGGCCAAAGTTGGCCAGCCGCCGACATGTCCGTCGACTATTGGATCGTCCCCACGACCACGGGCCAAAGTTGGCCAGCCGCCGACATGTCCGACGACTATAGGGTCGTCCCCACGACCCCGGGACTAGATTGGTCCGCCACCGTCATGTCCGACGACTATAGGGTCGTCCCCACGACCCCGGGCCAAAGATGTCCAGCCGCCGTCTTGTCCGACGACTATAGGGTCGTCGTCACGACCACGGGTCCAGGTTGGCCAGCCGCCGACATTTCCGACGACTATAGAGTCGTCCCCACGACACCGGGCCAAAGTTGGCCAGCCGCCGAAATGTCCGACGACTATAGGGTCGTCCCCACGACCCCGGGACTAGATTGGCCCGCCACCGTCATGTCCGACGATTATAGGGTCGTCCCCACGACCCCGGGACAAGCTTGGCCCGCCGCCGAATTGTTCGACGACTATAGGGTCGTCCCCACGACCCCGGGACTAGATTGGCCCGCCACCGTCATGTCCGACGACTATAGGGTCGTCCCCACGACCCCGGGCCAAAGTTGGCAAGCCGCTGACATGTCCAACGACTATAGGGTCGTCCCCACGACCACGGGCCAAAGTTGACCAGCCGCCGACATGTCCGACGACTATTGGATCGTCCCCACGACCCCGGGCCAAAGTTGGCAAGCCGCCGAAATGTCCGACGACTGTAGGGTCGTCCCCACGACCCCCGGACTAGATTGGCCCGCCACCGACAAGTCCGACGACTATAGGGTCGCCCCCACGACCCCGGGCCAAAGTTGACCAGCCGCCGACATGTCCGACGACTATTGGATCGTCCCCACGACCCCGGGCCAAAGTTGGCAAGCCGCCGACATGTCCGACGACTATAGGGTCGTCCCCACGACCTCGGGACTAGGTTGGCCACCCGCCGACATGTCCGACGACTATAGGGTCGTCCCCACGACCCCGGGACAAGGTTGGCCCGCCGCCGACTTGTCCGACGACTATAGGGTCGTACCCACGACCCCGGGGCTAGGCTGACAACCCGCCAACACGTCCGACGACTATAGGGTCGTCCCCACGACCCCGGGCCAAAGTTGGCAAGCCGCCGAAATGTCCGACGACTGAAGGGTCGTACCCACGACCCCGGGACTAGGCTGACAAGCCGCCAACATGTCCGACGACTATGGGGTCGTCCCCACGACCCCGGGCCAAAGTTGGCCAGCCGCCGGAATGTCCGACGACTATAGGGTCGTCCCCACGACCCCGGGACTAGATTGGCCCGCCACCGTCATGTCCGACGACTATAGGGTCGTCCCCACGACCCCGGGCCAAAGTTGGCAAGCCGCCGAAATGTCCGACGACTGTAGGGTCGTACCCACGACCCCGGGACTAGGCTGACAAGCCGCCAACATGTCCGACGACTATAGGGTCGTCCCCACGACCCCGGGCCAAAGTTGGCAAGCCGCCGAAATGTCCGACGACTGTAGGGTCGTCCCCACGACCCCGGGACTAGATTGGCCCGCCACCGTCAAGTCCGACGACTATAGGGTCGTCCCCAGGACCTCGGGACTAGATTGGCCCGCCACCGTCAAGTCCGACGACCATAGGGTCGTCCCCACGACCCCGGGCCAAAGTTTATTTATTTATTTATTTATTTATTAATGGACGGGAAACCCTTTAGTACAATTAGAAACGATTCACATCATAAAATAACATAAGAAACTTAAAATTAAGTGTTATCGTGCATAACACAAAAGAAAACATAAAATATATAACATAAACATAAACTTAATACATAATACATAATACCTAATTCTTGAAAACTTAACAGTCTGTCTTTAAAACATGATATTCGATATCTTGCGGGAGTAGGTTAGGTCATGTTAGAACTTTGCCTAAACAAAAGATCGCGGAACGAGTCGAGCGAGACCGTGAACAAGTCAATGTCGTCGATATTTTGATTTACCTCCTCCATAGCTCGGTTAATAGGATCCGCAGTGTAGTGTCTGTAGTTGGGAACCCTTGATACAAAAAGAGGTCTCTGACGCAATGACCTCTGGGGGGCATGGTAACCGACAAGTGAAACTAAATCATGACAGTTAATATGACCACGGATTACTTTGTATAAAAAGAGCAGATCAGAGCCGACACGGCGATCGGTTAATGTATCTAGCCTAAACTTTCGCAGAGCTGGGCTATAATCATGATCGCAGAAACGCATAGGGCAACCAGTCATCCGCATGGCTAACCTCAGGAACTTATGTTGGACCCTTTCAATTAATATGATGAAAATCACTTCAATTTTTTGGATTGTGAAAAAAATTTTAGTTGGAAGTGTCAAATTATAATAAATTTATTTGAAACCAACTTCTATTTTTTTTTATTTTGACCAGTATTTTTGTTGTAGGATGTATATTTGAGTAAATTTAGATGAAAATAACGACAATTTTTTGGATTGTGAAAAAAAATTTTAGTTGGAAGTGTCAAATTTTAATTAATTTATTTGAAACCAACTTCGATTTTTTTGGATTTTGTCGAGTATTTTTGTTGTAGGATATATATTTGAGTAAATTTAGAAGAAAATAACTTCAATTTTTTGGATTGTAAAACAAAAATTTTAGTTGGAAGTGCCAAATTGTAATAAATTTATTTGAAATCAACTTCGATTTTTTTGGATTTTGTCGAGTACTTTTGTTGTAGGTTGTATATTTGAGTAAATATTAATCAAAATAACGACAATTTTTGGATTGTGAAATAAAAATTTTAGTTGGAAGTGTCAAATTTTCATAAATTTATTTGAAATCAACTTCGATTTTTTTGGATTTTGTCGAGTATTTTTGTTGTAGGATGTATATTTGAGTAAATTTAGATGAAAATAACTTAAATTCTTAGGATTGTGAAAAAAAAATTTGTTGGAAGTGTCAAATTTTAATAAATTTATTTGAGGCCAACTTCGATTTTTTTGGATTTTGTTGAGTATTTTTGATGTAGGATGTATATTTGAGTAAATTTAGATGAAAATAACTTCAATTTTTTGGATAGGGAAAAAATTGTAGTTGGAAGTGTCAAATTTTAATAAATTTATTTGAAACCAACTTCGATTTTTTTGGATTTTGTCGAGTATTTTTGTTGTAGGATCTATATTTGAGTAAATTTAGATGAAAATAACTTCAATTTTTTGGATTGTGAAACAAAAATTTTAGTTGGAAGTGTCAAATTTTAATAAATTTATTTGAAACCATCTTCGATTTTTTTGGTTTTTGACCAGTATTTTTGTTGCAGGATGTATATTTGAGTAAATTTAGATGAAGATAACTTCAATTTTTTGGATTGTGAAAAAAATTTTAGTTGGAAGTGTCAAATTTTAATAAATTTATTTGAAACCAACTTCGATTTTTTTTTATTTTGTCGAATGTTTTTGTTGTAGGATGTATATTTGAGTAAATTTAGATGAAAATAACGACCATTTTTTGGATTGTGAAAAAAAATTTTAGTTGGAAGTTTCAAATTGTAATAAATTTATTTGAATCCAACTTCGATTTTTTTAGATTTTGTTGAGTATTTTTGTTGTAGGATGTATATTTGAGTAAATTTAGATGAAAATAACGACAATTTTTTGGATTGTGAAAAAAAAATTTTAGTTGGAAGTGTCTAATTTTAATAAATTTATTTGAAATCTACTTCGATTTTTTTGGATTTTGTCGAGTATTTTTGTTGTAGGATCTATATTTGAGTAAATTTAGAAGAAAATAACTTCAATTTTTTGGATTGTAAAACAAAAATTTTAGTTGGAAGTGCCAAATTGTAATAAATTTATTTGAAATCAACTTCGATTTTTTTTGATTTTGTCGAGTACTTTTGTTGTAGGTTGTATATTTGAGTAAATATTAATCAAAATAACGACAATTTTTTGGATTGTGAAACAAATTTTAGTTGGAAGTGTCAAATTTTAATAAATTTATTTGAAACCAACTTCGATTTTTCTCGACTATGTTGATTTTTTTTTTATAGAGAAGCTTAATTTGAGCAATTTCAGTTGAAATTAACTTCGATTTTTTTGATTTTGTCACGATTTTTGTCAAATTTTCATAAATTTATTTGAAATCAACTTCGATTTTTTTGGATTTTGTCGAGTATTTTTGTTGTAGGATCTATATTTGAGTAAATTTAGATGAAAATAACTTCAATTTTTTGGATTGTGAAAAAAATTTTAGTTGGAAGTGTCAAATTTTAATAAATTTATTTGAAACCAACTTCTATTTTTTTTTATTTTGACCAGTATTTTTGTTGTAGGATGTATATTTGAGTAAATTTAGATGAAAATAACGACAATTTTTTGGATTGTGAAAAAAAATTTTAGTTGGAAGTGTCAAATTTTTATTAATTTATTTGAAACCAACTTCGATTTTTTTGGATTTTGTCGACTATTTTTGTTGTAGGATATATATTTGAGTAAATTTAGAAGAAAATAACTTCAATTTTTTGGATTGTAAAACAAAAATTTTAGTTGGAAGTGCCAAATTGTAATAAATTTATTTGAAATCAACTTCGATTTTTTTGGATTTTGTCGAGTACTTTTGTTGTAGCTTGTATATTTGAGTAAATTTTAATCAAAATAACGACAATTTTTTGGATTGTGAAACAAAAATTTTAGTTGGAAGTGTCAAATTTTAATAAATTTATTTGAAATCAACTTCGATTTTTTTGGATTTTGTCGAGTATTTTTGTTGTAGGATCTATATTTGAGTAAATTTAGAAGAAAATAACTTCAATTTTTTGGATTGTAAAACAAAAATTTTAGATGGAAGTGCCAAATTGTAATAAATTTATTTGAAATCAACTTCGATTTTTTTTTATTTTGTCGAATGTTTTTGTTGTAGGATGTATATTTGAGTAAATTTAGATGAAAATAACGACCATTTTTTGGATTGTGAAAAAAAATTTTAGTTGGAAGTTTCAAATTGTAATAAATTTATTTGAATCCAACTTCGATTTTTTTAGATTTTGTTGAGTATTTTTGTTGTAGGATGTATATTTGAGTAAATTTAGATGAAAATAACGTCAATTTTTTGGATTGTGAAAAAAAAATTTTAGTTGGAAGTGTCTAATTTTAATAAATTTATTTGAAATCTACTTCGATTTTTTTGGATTTTGTCGAGTATTTTTGTTGTAGGATCTATATTTGAGTAAATTTAGAAGAAAATAACTTCAATTTTTTGGATTGTAAAACAAAAATTTTAGTTGGAAGTGCCAAATTGTAATAAATTTATTTGAAATCAACTTCGATTTTTTTTGATTTTGTCGAGTACTTTTGTTGTAGGTTGTATATTTGAGTAAATATTAATCAAAATAACGACAATTTTTTGGATTGTGAAACAAATTTTAGTTGGAAGTGTCAAATTTTAATAAATTTATTTGAAACCAACTTCGATTTTTCTCGACTATGTTGATTTTTTTTTATAGAGAAGCTTAATTTGAGCAATTTCAGTTGAAATTAACTTCGATTTTTTTGATTTTGTCACGATTTTTGTCAAATTTTCATAAATTTATTTGAAATCAACTTCGATTTTTTTGGATTTTGTCGAGTATTTTTGTTGTAGGATCTATATTTGAGTAAATTTAGATGAAAATAACTTCAATTTTTTGGATTGTGAAAAAAATTTTAGTTGGAAGTGTCAAATTTTAATAAATTTATTTGAAACCAACTTCTATTTTTTTTTATTTTGACCAGTATTTTTGTTGTAGGATGTATATTTGAGTAAATTTAGATGAAAATAACGACAATTTTTTGGATTGTGAAAAAAAATTTTAGTTGGAAGTGTCAAATTTTTATTAATTTATTTGAAACCAACTTCGATTTTTTTGGATTTTGTCGACTATTTTTGTTGTAGGATATATATTTGAGTAAATTTAGAAGAAAATAACTTCAATTTTTTGGATTGTAAAACAAAAATTTTAGTTGGAAGTGCCAAATTGTAATAAATTTATTTGAAATCAACTTCGATTTTTTTGGATTTTGTCGAGTACTTTTGTTGTAGGTTGTATATTTGAGTAAATTTTAATCAAAATAACGACAATTTTTTGGATTGTGAAACAAAAATTTTAGTTGGAAGTGTCAAATTTTAATAAATTTATTTGAAATCAACTTCGATTTTTTTGGATTTTGTCGAGTATTTTTGTTGTAGGATCTATATTTGAGTAAATTTAGAAGAAAATAACTTCAATTTTTTGGATTGTAAAACAAAAATTTTAGTTGGAAGTGCCAAATTGTAATAAATTTATTTGAAATCAACTTCGATTTTTTTGGATTTTGTCGAGTACTTTTGTTGTAGGTTGTATATTTGAGTAAATTTTAATCAAAATAACGACAATTTTTTGGATTGTGAAACAAATTTTAGTTGGAAGTGTCAAATTTTAATAAATTTATTTATAACCAACTTCGATTTTTTTTGGATTTTGTCGAGTATTTTTGTTGTAGGATGTATATTTGAGTAAATTTAGATGAAAATAACTTCAATTTTTTGGATTGTGAAACAAAAATTTTAGTTGGAAGTGTCAAATTTTAATAAATTTATTTGAAACCAACTTCGATTTTTTTGGATTTTGACCAGTATTTTTGTTGCAGGATGTATATTTGAGTAAATTTAGATGAAGATAACTTCAATTTTTTGGATTGTGAAAAAAATTTTAGGTGGAAGTGTCAAATTGTAATAAATTTATTTGAAACCAACTTCGATTTTTTTGGATTTTGTCAAGTACTTTTGTTGTAGGTTGTATATTTGAGTAAATATTAATCAAAATAACGACAATTTTTTGGATTGTGAAACAAATTTTAGTTGGAAGTGTCAAATTTTAATAAATTTATTTGTAACCAACTTCGATTTTTTTCGACTATGTTGATTTTTATTTTATAGAGAAGCTTAATTTGAGCAATTTCAGTTGAAATTAACTTCGATTTTTTTGATTTTGTCACGATTTTTGTCAAATTTTCATAAATTTATTTGAAATCAACTTCGATATTTTTGGATTTTGTCGAGTATTTTTGTTGTAGGATCTATATTTGAGTAAATTTAGATGAAAATAACGACAATTTTTTGGATTGTGAAAAATAATTTACATGGAAGTGTAAAATTTTAATAAATTTATTTGAAACCAACTTCGATTATTTTGGATTTTGTTGAGTATTTGTGTTGTAGGATGCATATTTGAGTAAATTTAGATGAAAATATCTCCAATTTTTTGGATTGTGAAAAAAAATTTAGTTGGAAGTGTAAAATTTTAATAAATTTATTTGAGACCTACTTCGATTTTTGTGGATTTTGTTGAGTATTTTTGTTGTAGGATGCATATTTGAGTAAATTTAGATGAAATTATCTTCAATTTTTTGGATTGTGAAAAAAATTTAGTTGGAAGTGTCAAATTTTAATAAATTTATTTGAAACCAACTTCGATTATTTTGGATTTTGTTGAGTATTTGTGTTGTAGGATGCATATTTGAGTAAATTTAGATGAAAATATCTCCAATATTTTGGATTGTGAAAAAAAATTTAGTTGGAAGTGTTAAATTTTAATAAATTTATTTGAATTCAACTACGATCTTTTTGGATTTTGTCGAGTATTTTTGTTGTAGGATGTATATTTGAGTAAATTTAGATGAAAATAACGACAATTTTTTGGATTGTGAAAAAAAAATTTACATGGAAGTGTAAGATTTTAATAAATTTATTTGAAACCAACTTCGATTTTTTTGGATTTTGTTGTGTATTTTTGTTGCAGGATCTATATTTGAGTAAATTTAGATGAAAATAAATTCAATTTTTAGGATTGCGAAAAAAAATTAGTTGGAAGTGTCAAATTTTAATAAATTTATTTGCACCAACTTCGTTTTTTTTGGATTTTGTTGAGTATTTTTTTGTAGGATGTATATTTGAGTAAATTTTGATTAAAATAACTTCAATTTTTTGGATTGTGATAAAAATTTTTAATTGGAAGTGTCAAATTTTAATAAATTTATTTGAAACCAACTTCGATTTTTTTGGATTTTGTCGAGTATTTTTGTTGTAGGATGTATATTTGAGTAAATTTAGATGAAAATAACTTCAATTTTTTGGATTGTGAAAAAAATTTTAGTTGGAAGTGTCAAAGTTTCATAAATTTATTTGAGACCAACATTGATTTTTTTTTATTTTGTTGAGTATTTTTGTTGTAGGATCTATATTTGAGTAAATTTAGATGAAAATAACTTAAATTTTTAGGATTGTGAAAAAAAATTTAGTTGGAAGTGTCAAATTTTAATAAATTTATTTGAGACCAACTTCGATTTTTTTGGATTTTGACGAGTATTTTTGTTGTAGGATCTATATTTGAGTAAATTTAGATAAAAATAACTTCAATTTTTAGGATTGTGAAAAAAATATTAGTAGGTAGTGTCAAAGTTTCATAAATTTATTTGAGACCATCACTGATTTTTTTTTATTTTGTTGAGTATTTTTGTTGTAGGATGTATATTTGAGTAAATTTAGATGAAAATAAATTCAATTTTTAGGATTGCGAAAAAACTTTTAGTTGGAAGTGTCAAATTTTAATAAATTTATTTGAAACCAACTTCGATTATTTTGGATTTTGTTGAGTATTTTTGTTGTAGGATCTATATTTGAGTAAATTTAGATGAAAATAACGACAATTTTTTGGATTGCGAAAAAAAAATTATTTGGAAGTGTCAAATTTTAATAAATTTATTTGAAATCAACTTCGATTATTTTGGAATTTGTTGAGTATTTTTGTTGTAGGATCTATATTTGAGTAAATTTAGATGAAAATAACTTAAATTTTTAGGATTGTGAAAAAAATTTTAGTAGGTAGTGTCAAAGTTTCATAAATTTATTTGAGACCAACACTGATTTTTTTTTATTTTGTTGAGTATTTTTGTTGTAGGATGTATATTTGAGTAAATTTAGATGAAAATAAATTCAATTTTTAGGATTGCGAAAAAATTTTTTGTTGGAAGTGTCAAATTTTAATAAATTTATTTGAAACCAACTTCGATTATTTTGGATTTTGTTAAGTATTTTTATTGTAGGATCTATATTTGAGTAAATTTAGATGAAAATAACGACAATTTTTTGGATTGTGAAAAAATTTTGTTGGAAGTGTCAAATTTTAATAAATTTATTTGAAACCAACTTCGATTATTTTGGATTTTGTTGAGTATTTTGGTTGTAGGATCTATATTTGTGTAAATTTAGATGAAAATAACTTCAATTTTTTGGATTGTGAAAAAAATTATAGTTGGAAGTGTCAAATTTTAATAAATTTATTTGAAATCAACTTCGATTATTTTGGATTTTGTTGAGTATTTTTGTTGTAGGATGTATATTTGAGTAAATTTAGATGAAAATAAATTCAATTTTTAGGATTGCGAAAAAATTTTTAGTTGGAAGTGTCAAATTTTAATAAATTTATTTGAAACCAACTTCGATTATTTTGGATTTTGTTGAGTATTTTTGTTGTAGGATCTATATTTGAGTAAATTTAGATGAAAATAACGACAATTTTTTGGATTGCGAAAAAAAAATTATTTGGAAGTGTCAAATTTTAATAAATTTATTAGAATCAACTTCGATTATTTTGGAATTTGTTGAGTATTTTTGTTGTAGGATCTATATTTGAGTAAATTTAGATGAAAATAACTTAAATTTTTAGGATTGTGAAAAAAAATTTAGTTGGAAGTGTCAAATTTTAATAAATTTATTTGAAACCAACTTCTATTTTTTTTTATTTTGACCAGTATTTTTGTTGTAGGATGTATATTTGAGTAAATTTAGATGAAAATAACGACAATTTTTTGGATTGTGAAAAAAAATTTTAGTTGGAAGTGTCAAATTTTTATTAATTAATTTGAAACCAACTTCGATTTTTTTGGATTTTGTCGACTATTTTTGTTGTAGGATATATATTTGAGTAAATTTAGAAGAAAATAACTTCAATTTTTTGGATTGTAAAACAAAAATTTTAGTTGGAAGTGCCAAATTGTAATAAATTTATTTGAAATCAACTTCGATTTTTTTGGATTTTGTCGAGTACTTTTGTTGTAGGTTGTATATTTGAGTAAATTTTAATCAAAATAACGACAATTTTTTGGATTGTGAAACAAAAATTTTAGTTGGAAGTGTCAAATTTTAATAAATTTATTTGAAATCAACTTCGATTTTTTTGGATTTTGTTGTGTATATTTGTTGTAGGATCTATATTTGAGTAAATTTAGATGAAAATAAATTCAATTTTTAGGATTGCGAAAAAAAAATTAGTTGGAAGTGTCAAATTTTAATAAATTTATTTGCACCAACTTCGATTTTTTTGGATTTTGTCGAGTATTTTTGTTGTAGGATGTATATTTGAGTAAATTTAGATGAAAATAACTTAAATTTTTAGGATTGTGAAAAAAATTTTAGTAGGTAGTGTCAAAGTTTCATAAATTTATTTGAGACCAACACTGATTTTTTTTTATTTTGTTGAGTATTTTTGTTGTAGGATGTATATTTGAGTAAATTTAGATGAAAATAAATTCAATTTTTAGGATTGCGAAAAAATTTTTAGTTGGAAGTGTCAAATTTTAATAAATTTATTTGAAACCAACTTCGATTATTTTGGATTTTGTTGAGTATTTTTGTTGTAGGATCTATATTTGAGTAAATTTAGATGAAAATAACGACAATTTTTTGGATTGTGAAAATTTTTTGTTGGAAGTGTCAAATTTTAATAAATTTATTTGAAACCAACTTCGATTATTTTGGATTTTGTTAAGTATTTTTATTGTAGGATCTATATTTGAGTAAATTTAGATGAAAATAACGACAATTTTTTGGATTGTGAAAAAATTTTGTTGGAAGTGTCAAATTTTAATAAATTTATTTGAAACCAACTTCGATTATTTTGGATTTTGTTGAGTATTTTGGTTGTAGTGTCACGTCCCGGGTGAAGGTCTTTGGGAGAATGACATGAGGGGTTTTATTCGAAGGGAATGCAGGCGCGAATGCCAGATTCGTGGCACTGCGGAGAGTAGGATGCAGGCGCGAATGCCAGATTCGTGGCACTGCGGAGAGTAGGAATTCAGGCGCGAATGCCAGATTCGTGGCACTGAATGTTCGAAGGGATGCAGGCGCGAATGCCAGATTCGTGGCACTGCGGAGAGTAGGATGCAGGCGCGAATGCCAGATTCGTGGCACTGCGGAGAGCAGGAATTCAGGCGCGAATGCCAGATTCGTGGCACTGAATGTTCGAAGGGATGCAGGCGCGAATGCCAGATTCGTGGCACTGCGGAGAGTAGGATGCAGGCGCGAATGCCAGATTCGTGGCACTGCGGAGAGTAGGAATTCAGGCGCGAATGCCAGATTCGTGGCACTGAATGTTCGAAGGGATGCAGGTGCGAATGCCAGATTCGTGGCACTGCGGAGAGTAGGATGCAGGAGCGAATGCCAGATTCGTGGCGCTGCGGAGGGTAGGATGCAGGCGCGAATGCCAGATTCGTGGCACTGCGGAGAGTAGGGATTCAGGCGCGAATGCCAGATTCGTAGCTCTGAACGACCAGGGAAGGTTTGGACTGTAATCCCTCCGGTAATGACACCCGTTAGCACTCTTGTTTTGTTTTGGTTTGGTAATAGGATTTACCGTTGCATTCGTACTAAAGAAACCACACTTAGTTTTCCTAAGAATAGCACGGTTCGTGCTGCAGTGTGTTTGTAAATACTGGGAGAGCTCTCGCGAATCAGCTGTTGCGGCAGCTTGGTTTCGTGGGGAAGCCTTATGATTTGAGGATACGCACAATAACTCGAAACATGATTGATAACAAAGCGGTTTATTAGCTTTGTTAGAGAGGGTTTAACAATGCGTGGGAAGATTTTGTATTCACACGCGCAACATTTATAATATGAGTTATGAATATGAATGGCGATATAAGCATAAATGAAAGAATATAATAGTAAGTAAGCAATAAGCATAAATGAAAGAATATAATAGTAAGTAAGCGATAAGCATAAACGAAAGAATATAATAATAAGTAAGCGATAAGCATAAACGAAAGAATATAATAATAAGTAAGCGATAAGCATAAACGAAAGAATATAATAATAAGCTATAAGCGTTGATAAATAATAATATGGTATGGGGTGATATGCACTATAATGATGGTATATAATAATGACTTACAGTGATTGTCGTAGAGCACTGATTAGAATAGTTAACACTGGTTAAATAATACTCTGAACTGTTCGATAGTCTGTTGACAAAAGAGCGTTATGAGCTCTCGATCCTTCGTATTTATATGATCTTCCAGGAGTACTGCGGGGGTTCGCGCGGTAAAGACCTTGACAGATTTCGGAACAAGACGCAGTAGATTTTGGGGGTTTTTGTAAACGGTATGGCTATTAATAGATGTATTTATGTCACGTACGCCAAATGCGTCGTAATTACAATCACGTGTTGATCACGTTTGTACATTTGCGTCGCAGTAACATTTCTAGGGTTTTTGCATGGGGCTTTGAAGCGAAATACTCAACCCATTTGGTGGAGTTTGGGATGTCGTATCGGATAGGGGTAAACGGGGTACTGACTTCTTTGGTCATAGAGAGGACATGAGACATAGTCTCGATTTAGAAGAGGGTTTTAAGGATGAGGGGTTTGTTTAAACGTAGATTTGGAAGGAAGTTTTCATGCCTCATATGGCGAATAGGCGAAGGAGTTTTGTAACGATCATCTCGTGATGGGGATCTCTAAGATACATCATCGAGGTGGCGTTTTGTATGGGTCATCTTGTGTTGGGGACCGCTAAGGTACAACATCAAGGTGATCGGCGATTGGGATTGACCATTTAGAGACAGGGACCACTAAGGTATATCGTCTAAGTGATCGGTTGGGTTTGAAAAAGGGGTATGGCTTGAGTTCGATGGTTTTTGATGGAGTTGTGGATGGGTTTGTGAGGAAGTGGTGTTAAAATACCGCGCGAAAAATAGTGGGACGTCACACCTCCCCCCTTATATGAAGAAATTTTTACATTTCTTAACATAAGTGGCGGGTGGCTTGGAATGAGAAAAAAAATTTTGAGCGAAATATAGTGGGACATCACACCTCCCCCTTTATATGAAGAAATTTTTATATTTCTTAACATAAGGTTTGGGTGGTTTAAAAAACAAAATATAAGGCCTGTTTGGCGAGAAAAAGGGGAAAAGAAAAACAAAAGATAAAGCCTGTTTGGCGTGAAAAAAAAAAAAAAAGGAAAAAAACAAAAGATAAAGCCTGTTTGGCGTGAAAAAAAAAAGAAATAAATGGGAGAAAAAGGTTCATTTACAAGGGATTATATACAAAGTAAGGAAAGGAAGGAAGGAAGGAAGGGCTAGGAGGAATTTTAGGGTCTATACAGGGTATTTGTTTGAATTTAGATGGGTCTATACGGGACGAAGGGGTAGTGGCTTTCGGGAACTGCTTCCCGTTGACCGATGTTGGAGGATGAGAGTCATCGATGGAGGTGTCCGTTCTGCGGAGGCGCCTCTCTGTTGATGACTCGAAGAGATCACTTTAGGGAGAGAAGGGGTGTGATGGCCCTTTCTTCCATCTAGACGGCATGGCCGCGTGAGTGGTGCAATAAATGTTGCAGTAGAAATTATCTATGATGGAAAATTGATTAAGGTAATTTTGTTTGTGGTGGCGTGGGGTCAACCGGGACTCTCGCGTATATGAAAAGGACGATCATAATATCCTTTGCACCATAGACTCCTACTCAGAGGTGATAGATAACCAATGTATGTTTCTTTTTCAAAATTTTCGGTTACCGGTTTCCGACTGGGTACCCGAGCTAATTTCCTGAATATTAATTCACGCGAAGTGCAGCCAGTGCCCTTTTGGACGCTGGCGTTATTTGAGAACGCGGCTAAGTTCCATTCGTCCCAGTCGCTGTATCTACCTATAATTAATTGTGAAGATTTGGTCAAAGCGAGATGCAATCTTTTTATAGAGCCATTCGTCTGTGGGTGAAGGGCTGTGGTTCGGAATTGTTGGGTTTTACATTCCCGTACTGCTGTTTTCGCGAAAGTGCTTTTAGAGTTTGCCGCTTGGTCGGTGAGGGTGGCTCTAGGAGCTCCGAAATGACAGTTAAATCTTTTAATGAATTCGTCTGCCCCTTTAATTGATGTGAGTAGGCTGAGGAGCACGCACACAGGATATTTCGTCAATAGAACCTGCATGGGTAATTTGTAAATCTGGTCGGTTCTCGTGGTAGGCAGTCGTTCACGTATGTTTTCCGGGGAAGGACTTGGCCGAATTTCTGCTGGCGACAATTTCCGGCGCTTCTTTCGGTGCAGTTGAATCCCGTTTGATTCTCTTCTAAGGTGAGCGTTGGATGTGGGCATTGTAGGATCGATGGAGTTGCTTCCACTCGTTGCCACATGGATCGGTGAACTGGAGAACCTTGGCCTCTTGGAGCTGCTTGGCTTATGTTTGGACCTGTCTTCCAAGTCGTCGTCCGATTTTTCTCGTGGTCGTATGGGGCATGCCTCCACTGTAAGGGGTTTACGGGATAAGGCGTCTGACCAGGCGTGGAATTCCAGTTCAAAAGTCGAGTATTGCAGGATCGGTTCCCTCTGCAATGCTGATTTTGAGTGGTTAAAAGCGGTTTGTTGGGACGATCTCCAGTCCAATGGAGTGTCTTTCTTCCGTAGTGAGGTCAAAGGCCGAGCCGTTTTAGGGAAATCTGGGATAAACTTAATGTAATATCCGGTCAGTCCGAGGTAGTTGTTAATTCTTTCAGGTGCGCAAGGTGCTGAGTAGTTCAGAACGGCGTGGATTTTCTGTTTGTCCAGTTTTACTAGGTCTGCTTCCTGGGCGATTATGCGTCCCGTTGAGATTGACTGGAGTGATTGTCCTACCCTCGAAGGGATTTCTTCAGATTTCTCCGTTATTTCCTGTTCCGGCGTAACTGCAAGAGACTCTTGGGAGGTTATGGGAAGGGTTGATTTGGCGTCATGCGCAGGGGATGAGCGTGAGTGCACCTTCGCGGGTGCCTCGAGGTGGTGGATCGACGGATCCTGGGCTAAGAGGGACTTGCTTTTTATTATGGGGTGGATGGGAGTGATGCCTGTCGGCGTCGTAGTCTCTTTTGGACATACCGGTTTGGATTCTGGATTTATTCTGTCGAGTTTCTCTACTTCGATGGTGGGCATTTTGATCGGAGTGTCAATCTTTAATTCGGGTATCTTCACGAAATCCGGCGTGTGAGTTATTATCGATGGCACCTGATTAACTGGGTTTAGTTGTGCGGTATCGATTCTTACGGTATTCTTGGTATTTTGGGCTGAATCGTAAATGGGTGTACTCCACGGATCGCATCCATCAGTGCTCGGAGGAGTAGTTTTCGACTCCGTTTCCCGCAAGGTTCTAGGATCCTTGTATATGGTGGATTTGCGTTTTAGGTATTCCAAGGTCGCGTGTCCGGGCTTCATGCAGTAACTGCTTTTGCGTATCTCCGTAGGTTTCGGAGGTGGAGGACGGTTCTTGTTCCCATATGGGAGCAGGGGATTGGGTGCTTGATACCTATATTCCGCGGCGTGGTTTGGAGGGTAACTCTCGGAATTTTGGTTGATCGCAGATCGTTGATTATTTCGACAGAACCGTGCGCCGTGACCTGTCTTGTTGCAGATTTGGCAGATTAGTTTGGGATCGGAGAATCGGAGACGGTCCCTATCAATCTGCTTGTCTACGAGGACAGCCTGATCGAATGCTTCGTTGAGAGTTTCGAAACGGTGCTGGTGTAATCTCATCCTTATGTAGGGCGGAAGGCCATCGACGAATGAGTCTAAGGTTAGGCGGTCTAGGTCCTGAAGATGCTGTTGTGCGAAATCGCTGTAATATTCTCTATCCTCTTCTAAAATGGCGAATCGGAGGTCCCTTACGCGTGAAAGGTACTTCAACATGTGCTCGTTGGTTCCTTTTATAATATTGACAAGTTCCCCACGATAGTGGTCAGACGTTTTACCAGGAGAAAAAGTGCGGTTGAGTTGTTTGACTAAATCATTTATGGAGTCAAAGACCCTATTCTCAACGGCCAAGTATGCATGGTCTTGCAGCTTAGTTAGCAACAACCTCGTTAACTGGGGTTCGGCTTGCGAGGGAACCAGAGCCTTAGCCCTATTGCAGGCTCTCGCGAATTGCAAAACGGATATATTGTGACCGTTAAACTTTGGGACGGTTTCTATTGCGTCTTTCAATTCGATCTGGGGCAATGGATCCTGGTCCGGTACATTGTTATAATTTATCATTGGTTTCCTATCGAAACGGGAGGAACCGGGAGCTGCGAAATTGTTTGCCATTGGCGGAGGTGCAAGAAGTTTTTCCACCATGTCGCGGATGGCTTGAATTCGACCGGAGAGACCTTCTAACGCGGGGCCGTCCGAATCGGAGACTACGCCTGAATGCGTATTGGATTCCCGAGTTGCGACAATTTCCGCGTACGAGCTTTTAATTTGGGCTACCTCTTGCTGTAATAATTGCACCAGCTCCATTCTTTCGGCGGTCGCGGCGTCTTCAGGGTTAGGGGAAGGACCCGCGTCTGGGTCCATTATGTGAGAGTCCTCGGTATTGGCGTACACGGACATGTTTAGGCCGTTTATTTAAAATTCGGGGCGTTCTATACTCATTTTTGATGATTGTCAAACCGACGGTAGCTCTTATTCGAGAGCAAATAACTTTCACAGCACTCGATGCAGTCTCTTATTGGGCGTTCTGGAATTAATGATTTACTGCATCGAGGACAATAAACAGGGGTTCTAAACGTATAGTAATAATGGGTCCAATATATTTCTACGGTATCTGCGGGCGCTAGGCTAGAGCACTTTAAGCAAACCTCGCTGCCGTCAATGGTTGTAGCTACGCCTCCCGAAGTGCAGGTTAGCGCGTTCAAATATGCCGTCAAACTTTGTAACCTACGGCTCCGGTAAGATGGTTGACACCGACTAGGGCGTTCAATACACATTTTAAATGTTGGGACTTTGTGGGTACCGCGTTAGAGAATTTATTTTCTTTCAACGGTGGACGCATCCCACCGCTGTCACCAAAAATATGTCACGTCCCGGGTGAAGGTCTTTGGGAGAATGACATGAGGGGTTTTATTCGAAGGGAATGCAGGCGCGAATGCCAGATTCGTGGCACTGCGGAGAGTAGGATGCAGGCGCGAATGCCAGATTCGTGGCACTGCGGAGAGTAGGAATTCAGGCGCGAATGCCAGATTCGTGGCACTGAATGTTCGAAGGGATGCAGGTGCGAATGCCAGATTCGTGGCACTGCGGAGAGTAGGATGCAGGCGCGAATGCCAGATTCGTGGCGCTGCGGAGGGTAGGATGCAGGCGCGAATGCCAGATTCGTGGCACTGCGGAGAGTAGGGATTCAGGCGCGAATGCCAGATTCGTAGCTCTGAACGACCAGGGAAGGTTTGGACTGTAATCCCTCCGGTAATGACACCCGTTAGCACTCTTGTTTTGTTTTGGTTTGGTAATAGGATTTACCGTTGCATTCGTACTAAAGAAACCACACTTAGTTTTCCTAAGAATAGCACGGTTCGTGCTGCAGTGTGTTTGTAAATACTGGGAGAGCTCTCGCGAATCAGCTGTTGCGGCAGCTTGGTTTCGTGGGGAAGCCTTATGATTTGAGGATACGCACAATAACTCGAAACATGATTGATAACAAAGCGGTTTATTAGCTTTGTTAGAGAGGGTTTAACAATGCGTGGGAAGATTTTGTATTCACACGCGCAACATTTATAATATGAGTTATGAATATGAATGGCGATATAAGCATAAATGAAAGAATATAATAGTAAGTAAGCAATAAGCATAAATGAAAGAATATAATAGTAAGTAAGCGATAAGCATAAACGAAAGAATATAATAATAAGTAAGCGATAAGCATAAACGAAAGAATATAATAATAAGTAAGCGATAAGCATAAACGAAAGAATATAATAATAAGCTATAAGCGTTGATAAATAATAATATGGTATGGGGTGATATGCACTATAATGATGGTATATAATAATGACTTACAGTGATTGTCGTAGAGCACTGATTAGAATAGTTAACACTGGTTAAATAATACTCTGAACTGTTCGATAGTCTGTTGACAAAAGAGCGTTATGAGCTCTCGATCCTTCGTATTTATATGATCTTCCAGGAGTACTGCGGGGGTTCGCGCGGTAAAGACCTTGACAGATTTCGGAACAAGACGCAGTAGATTTTGGGGGTTTTTGTAAACGGTATGGCTATTAATAGATGTATTTATGTCACGTACGCCAAATGCGTCGTAATTACAATCACGTGTTGATCACGTTTGTACATTTGCGTCGCAGTAACATTTCTAGGGTTTTTGCATGGGGCTTTGAAGCGAAATACTCAACCCATTTGGTGGAGTTTGGGATGTCGTATCGGATAGGGGTAAACGGGGTACTGACTTCTTTGGTCATAGAGAGGACATGAGACATAGTCTCGATTTAGAAGAGGGTTTTAAGGATGAGGGGTTTGTTTAAACGTAGATTTGGAAGGAAGTTTTCATGCCTCATATGGCGAATAGGCGAAGGAGTTTTGTAACGATCATCTCGTGATGGGGATCTCTAAGATACATCATCGAGGTGGCGTTTTGTATGGGTCATCTTGTGTTGGGGACCGCTAAGGTACAACATCAAGGTGATCGGCGATTGGGATTGACCATTTAGAGACAGGGACCACTAAGGTATATCGTCTAAGTGATCGGTTGGGTTTGAAAAAGGGGTATGGCTTGAGTTCGATGGTTTTTGATGGAGTTGTGGATGGGTTTGTGAGGAAGTGGTGTTAAAATACCGCGCGAAAAATAGTGGGACGTCACACTACAACAAAAATACTCGACAAAATCCAAAAAAATCGAAGTTGGTTTCAAATAAATTTATTAAAATTAGACACTTCCAACTAAATTTTTATCACAATCCAAAAAATTGAAGATAATTTCCTCTAAATTTACTCAAATATGCATCCTACAACAAAAATACTCAACAAAATCCACAAAAATCGAGGTAGGTCTCAAATAAATTTATTAAAATTTTACACTTCCATGTAAATTTTTTTTTCACAATCCAAAAAATTGTCGTTATTTTCATCTAAATTTACTCAAATATACATCCTACAACAAAAATACTCGACAAAATCCAAAATAATCGAAGTTGGTTTCAAATAAATTTATTAAAATTTGACTCTTCCAACTAAAATTTTTATCACAATCCAAAAAATTGAAGTTATTTTAATCCAAATTTACTCAAATATACATCCTACAAAAAAATACTCAACAAAATCCAAAAAAAAATCGATGTTGGTCTCAAATAAATTTATTAAACTTTGACACTTCCAACTAAAAATTTTTTCGCAATCCTAAAAATTGAATTTATTTTCATCTAAATTTACTCAAATATACATCCTACAACAAAAATTCTCAACAAAATAAAAAAAAATCAATGTTGGTCTCAAATAAATTTATGAAACTTTGACACTTCCAACTAAAAATTTTTTCGCAATCCTAAAAATTGAATTTATTTTCATCTAAATTTACTCAAATATACATCCTACAACAAAAATTCTCAACAAAATAAAAAAAAATCAATGTTGGTCTCAAATAAATTTATGAAACTTTGACTCTTCCAACTAAAATTTTTATCACAATCCAAAAAATTGAAGTTATTTTAATCAAAATTTACTCAGATATACATCCTACAAAAAAATAATCAACAAAATCCAAAATAATCGAAGTTGGTTTCAAATAAATTTATTAAAATTTGACTCTTCCAACTAAAATTTTTATCACAATCCAAAAAATTGAAGTTATTTTAATCAAAATTTACTCAGATATACATCCTACAAAAAAATAATCAACAAAATCCAAAAAAATCGATGTTGGTCTCAAATAAATTTATTAAACTTTGACACTTCCAACTAAAATTTTTTCACAATCCTAAAAATTTAAGTTATTTTCATCTAAATTTACTCAAATATAGATCCTACAACAAAAATACTCAACAAATTCCAAAATAATCGAAGTTGATTTCAAATAAATTTATTAAAATTTGACACTTCCAACTAAATTTTTTTTCACAATCCAAAAAATTGGAGATATTTTCATCTAAATTTACTCAAATATGCATCCTACAACAAAAATACTCAACAAAATCCAAAAAAATCGAAGTTGGTTTCAAATAAATTTATTAAAATTTGACACTTCCAACTAAATTTTTTTTCACAATCCAAAAAATTGGAGATATGTTCATCTAAATTTACTCAAATATGCATCCTACAACACAAATACTCAACAAAATCCAAAATAATCGAAGTTGGTTTCAAATAAATTTATTAAAATTTTACACTTCTATGTAAATTTTTTTTTCACAATCCAAAAAATTGTCGTTATTTTCATCTAAATTTATTCAAATATACATCCTAAAACAAAAATACTCGACAAAATCCAAAAAAATCGAAGTTGGTTTCAAAGAAATTTATTAAAATTAGACACTTCCAACTAAATTTTTATCACAATCCAAAAAATTGAAGATAATTTCCTCTAAATTTACTCAAATATGCATCCTACAACAAAAATACTCAACAAAATCCACAAAAATCGAGGTAGGTCTCAAATAAATTTATTAAAATTTTACACTTCCATGTAAATTTTTTTTTCACAATCCAAAAAATTGAAGTTATTTTAATCAAAATTTACTCAAATATACATCCTACAAAAAAATACTCAACAAAATCCAAAAAAATCTATGTTGGTCTCAAATAAATTTATTAAACTTTGACACTTCCAACTAAAAATTTTTTCACAATCCTAAAAATTTAAGTTATTTTCATCTAAATTTACTCAAATATAGATCCTACAACAAAAATACTCAACAAATTCCAAAATAATCGAAGTTGATTTCAAATAAATTTATTAAAATTTGACACTTCCAACTAATTTTTTTTCGCAATCCTAAAAATTGATGTTATTTTCATCTAAATTTACTCAAATATAGATCCTACAACAAAAATACTCAACAAAATCCAAAAATATCGAAGTTGATTTCAAATAAATTTATTAAAATTTGACACTTCCAACTAAATTTTTTTTCACAATCCAAAAAATTGGAGATATTTTCATCTAAATTTACTCAAATATGCATCCTACAACAAAAATACTCAACAAAATAAAAAAAAATCGAAGTTGGTTTCAAATAAATTTATTAAAATTTGACACTTCCAACTAAATTTTTTTTCGCAATCCTAAAAATTGAATTTATTTTCATCAACATTTACTCAAATATACATCCTACAACAAAAATACTCAACAAAATAAAAAAAAATCAATGTTAGTCTCAAATAAATTTATGAAACTTTGACACTTCCAACTAAAATTTTTTTCACAATCCAAAAAATTGTCGTTATTTTCATCTAAATTTACACAAATATAGATCCTACAACAAAAATACTCAACAAAATACATAATAATCGAAGTTGGTTTCAAATAAATTTATTAAAATTTGTCACTTCCCACAAAATTTTTTCACAATCCAAAAAATTGTCGTTATTTTCATCTAAATTTACTCAAATATAGATCCTACAACAAAAATACTCAACAAAATCCAAAATAATCGAAGTTGGTTTCAAATAAATTTATTAAAATTTGACACTTCCAACTAAAATTTTTTTCACAATCCAAAAAATTGAAGATAATTTCATCTAAATTTACTCAAATATACATCCTACAACAAAAATACTCAACAAAATAAAAATAATCGAAGTTGATTTCAAATAAATTTATTAAAATTTGACACTTCCAACTAAAATTTTTTTCACAATCCAAAAAATTGTCGTTATTTTCATCTAAATTTACTCAAATATACATCCTACAACAAAAATACTCGACAAAATCCAAAAATATCGAAGTTGATTTCAAATAAATTTATTAAAATTTGACACTTCCAACTAAATTTTTTTTCGCAATCCTAAAAATTGAATTTATTTTCATCTAAATTCACTCAAATATAGATCCTACTACATAAATACTCAACAAAATCCAAAAAAATCGATGTTGGACTCAAATAAATTTATTAAACTTTGACACTTCCAACTAAAAATTATTTCACAATCCTAAAAATTTAAGTTATTTTAATCAAAATTTACTCAAATATACATCCTACAAAAAAATACTCAACAAAATCCAAAAAAATCGATGTTGGTCTCAAATAAATTTATTAAACTTTGACACTTCCAACTAAAAATTTTTTCACAATCCTAAAAATTTAAGTTATTTTCATCTAAATTTACTCAAATATAGATCCTACAACAAAAATACTCAACAAATTCCAAAATAATCGAAGTTGATTTCAAATAAATTTATTAAAATTTGACACTTCCAACTAATTTTTTTTCGCAATCCTAAAAATTGATGTTATTTTCATCTAAATTTACTCAAATATAGATCCTACAACAAAAATACTCAACAAAATCCAAAAAAATCGGAGTTGGTTTCAAATAAATTTATTAAAATTTGACTCTTCCAACTAAAATTTTTATCTCAATCCAAAAAATTGAAGTTATTTTCATCAACATTTACTCAAATATACATCCTACAACAAAAATATTCAACAAAATAAAAAAAAATCAATGTTGGTCTCAAATAAATTTATGAAACTTTGACACTTCCAACTAAAATTTTTTTCACAATCCAAAAAATTGTCGTTATTTTCATCTAAATTTACACAAATATAGATCCTACAACAAAAATACTCAACAAAATACATAATAATCGAAGTTGGTTTCAAATAAATTTATTAAAATTTGACACTTCCCACAAAATTTTTTCACAATCCAAAAAATTGTCGTTATTTTCATCTATATTTACTCAAATATAGATCCTACAACAAAAATACTCAACAAAATCCAAAATAATCGAAGTTGATTTCAAATAAATTTATTAAAATTTGACACTTCCAACTAAAATTTTTTTCACAATCCAAAAAATTTTCGTTATTTTCATCTAAATTTACTCAAATATACATCCTACAACAAAAATACTCGAAAAAATCCAAAAATGTTGAAGTTGGTTTCAAATAAATTTATTAAAATTTTACACTTCCAACTAAAATTTTTTTCGCAATCCAAAAAATTGAAGATATTTTCATCTAAATTTACTCAAATATGCATCCTACAACAAAAATACTCAACAAAATCCACAAAAATCGAAGATGGTCTCAAATAAATTTATTAAAATTTGACACTTCCAACTAAAATTTTTTTCACAATCCTAAAAATTTAAGTTATTTTCATCTAAATTTACTCAAATATAGATCCTACAACAAAAATACTCAACAAATTCCAAAATAATCGAAGTTGATTTCAAATAAATTTATTAAAATTTGACACTTCCAACTAATTTTTTTCCCAATCCTAAAAATTGAAGTTATTTTCACCTAAATTTACTCAAATATGCATCCTACAACACAAATACTCAACAAAATCCAAACTAATCGAAGTTGGTTTCAAATAAATGTATTAAAATTTTACACTACCATGTAAATTTTTTTTTCACAATCCAAAAAATTGTCGTTATTTTCATCTAAATTTATTCAAATATACATCCTACAACAAAAATACTCGACAAAATCCAAAAAAATCGAAGTTGGTTTCAAATAAATTTATTAAAATTTGACTCTTCCAACTAAAATTTTTATCACAATCCAAAAAATTGAAGTTATTTTAATCAAAATTTACTCAAATATACATCCTACAAAAAAATACTCAACAAAATCCAAAAAAAATTGATGTTGGTCTCAAATAAATTTATTAAACTTTGACACTTCCAACTAAAAATTTTATCACAATCCTAAAAATTTAAGTTATTTTCATCTAAATTTACTCAAATATAGATCCTACAACAAAAATACTCGACAAAATCCAAAAAAATCGAAGTTGGTGCAAATAAATTTATTAAAATTTGACTCTTCCAACTAAAATTTTTATCACAGTCCAAAAAATTGTCGCTATTTTCATCTAAATTTACTCAAATATACATCCTACAACAAAAATACTCAACAAAATAAAAAAAAATCAATGTTGGTCTTAAATAAATTTATGAAACTTTGACACTTCCAACTAAAATTTTTTTCACAATCCAAAAAATTGTCGTTATTTTCATCTAAATTTACACAAATATAGATCCTACAACAAAAATACTCAACAAAATACATAATAATCGAAGTTGGTTTCAAATAAATTTATTAAAATTTGACACTTCCCACAAAATTTTTTCACAATCCAAAAAATTGTCGTTATTTTCATCTATATTTACTCAAATGTAGATCCTACAACAAAAATACTCAACAAAATCCAAAATAATCGAAGTTGGTTTCAAATAAATTTATTAAAATTTGACACTTCCAACTAAAATTTTTTTCACAATCCAAAAAATTGAAGATAATTTCATCTAAATTTACTCAAATATACATCCTACAACAAAAATACTCAACAAAATCCAAAATAATCGAAGTTGATTTCAAATAAATTTATTAAAACTTGACACTTCCAACTAAAATTTTTTTCACAATCCAAAAAATTGTCGTTATTTTCATCTAAATTTACTCAAATATACATCCTACAACAAAAATACTCGAAAAAATCCAAAAATATCGAAGTTGGTTTCAAATAAATTTATTAAAATTTTACACTTCCATGTAAATTTTTTTTTCACAATCCAAAAAATTGTCGTTATTTTCATCTAAATTTACTCAAATATACATCCTACAACAAAAATACTCGACAAAATCCAAAAATATCGAAGTTGATTTCAAATAAATTTATTAAAATTTGACACTTCCAACTAAATTTTTTTTCGCAATCCAAAAAATTGAAGATATTTTCATCTAAATTTACTCAAATATGCATCCTACAACAAAAATACTCAACAAAATCCACAAAAATCGAAGATGGTCTCAAATAAATTTATTAAAATTTGACACTTCCAACTAAAATTTTTTTCACAATCCTAAAAATTTAAGTTATTTTCATCTAAATTTACTCAAATATAGATCCTACAACAAAAATACTCAACAAATTCCAAAATAATCGAAGTTGATTTCATATAAATTTATTAAAATTTGACACTTCCAACTAAAAATTTTTATCACAATCCAAAAAATTGAAGTTATTTTCATCTAAATTTACTCAAATATAGATCCTACAACAAAAATACTCGACAAAATCCAAAAAAATCGAAGTTGGTGCAAATAAATTTATTAAAATTTGACTCTTCCAACTAAAATTTTTATCACAGTCTAAAAAATTGTCGCTATTTTCATCTAAATTTACTCAAATATACATCCTACAACAAAAATACTGAACAAAATAAAAAAAAATCAATGTTGGTCTCAAATAAATTTATGAAACTTTGACACTTCCAACTAAAATTTTTTTCACAATCCAAAAAATTGTCGCTATTTTCATCTAAATTTACTCAAATATACATCCTACAACAAAAATACTCGACAAAATCCAAAAAAATCGATGTTGGTTTCAAATAAGTTTATTACAATTTGACACTTCCAACTAAAAATTTTTATCACAATCCAAAAAATTGAAGTTATTTTAATCAAAATTTACTCAAATATACACCCTACAAAAAAATACTCAACAAAATCCAAAAAAATCGATGTTGGTCTCAAATAAATTTATTAAACTTTGACACTTCCAACTAAAAATTTTTTCACAATCCTAAAAATTTAAGTTATTTTCATCTAAATTTACTCAAATATAGATCCTACAACAAAAATACTCAACAAATTCCAAAATAATCGAAGTTGATTTCAAATAAATTTATTAAAATTTGACACTTCCAACTAATTTTTTTTCACAATCCAAAAAATTGTCGTTATTTTCATCTAAATTTACTCAAATATACATCCTACAACAAAAATACTCGACAAAATCCAAAAATATCGAAGTTGATTTCAAATAAATTTATTAAAATTTGACACTTCCAACTAAATTTTTTTTCGCAATCCAAAAAATTGAAGATATTTTCATCTAAATTTACTCAAATATGCATCCTACAACAAAAATACTCAACAAAATCCACAAAAATCGAAGTTGGTCTCAAATAAATTTATTAAAATTTGACACTTCCAACTAAATTTTTTTTCGCAATCCTAAAAATTGAATTTATTTTCATCTAAATTCACTCAAATATAGATCCTACAACATAAATACTCAACAAAATCCAAAAAAATCGATGTTGGACTCAAATAAATTTATTAAACTTTGACACTTCCAACTAAAAATTATTTCACAATCCTAAAAATTTAAGTTATTTTCATCTAAATTTACTCAAATATAGATCCTACAACAAAAATACTCGACAAAATAAAAATAATCGAAGTTGATTTCAAATAAATTTATTAAAATTTGACACTTCCAACTAAAATTTTTTTCACAATCCAAAAAATTGTCGTTATTTTCATCTAAATTTACTCAAATATACATCCTACAACAAAAATACTCGACAAAATCCAAAAATATCGAAGTTGATTTCAAATAAATTTATTAAAATTTGACACTTCCAACTAAATTTTTTTTCGCAATCCAAAAAATTGAAGATATTTTCATCTAAATTTACTCAAATATGCATCCTACAACAAAAATACTCAACAAAATCCACAAAAATCGAAGTTGGTCTCAAATAAATTTATTAAAATTTGACACTTCCAACTAAAATTTTTTTCACAATCCTAAAAATTTAAGTTATTTTATCAAAATTTACTCAAATATACATCCTACAAAAAAATACTCAACAAAATCCAAAAAAATCGATGTTGGTCTCAAATAAATTTATTATACTTTGACACTTCCAACTAAATTTTTTTTCGCAATCCTAAAAATTGAATTTATTTTCATCTAAATTCACTCAAATATAGATCCTACAACATAAATACTCAACAAAATCCAAAAAAATCGATGTTGGACTCAAATAAATTTATTAAACTTTGACACTTCCAACTAAAAATTATTTCACAATCCTAAAAATTTAAGTTATTTTCATCTAAATTTACTCAAATATAGATCCTACAACAAAAATACTCGACAAAATCCAAAAAAATCGAAGTTGGTGCAAATAAATTTATTAAAATTTGACTCTTCCAACTAAAATTTTTATCACAGTCCAAAAAATTGTCGCTATTTTCATCTAAATTTACTCAAATATACATCCTACAACAAAAATACTCGACAAAATCCAAAAAAATCGATGTTGGTCTCAAATAAATTTATTAAAATTTTACACTTCCATGTAAATTTTTTTTTCACAATCCAAAAAATTGAAGTTATTTTAATCAAAATTTACTCAAATATACATCCTACAAAAAAATACTCAACAAAATCCAAAAAAATCGATGTTGGTCTCAAATAAATTTATTAAACTTTGACACTTCCAACTAAAAATTTTTTCACAATCCTAAAAATTTAAGTTATTTTCATCTAAATTTACTCAAATATAGATCCTACAACAAAAATACTCAACAAATTCCAAAATAATCGAAGTTGATTTCAAATAAATTTATTAAAATTTGACACTTCCAACTAATTTTTTTTCGCAATCCTAAAAATTGATGTTATTTTCATCTAAATTTACTCAAATATAGATCCTACAACAAAAATACTCAACAAAATCCAAAAAAATCGGAGTTGGTTTCAAATAAATTTATTAAAATTTGACTCTTCCAACTAAAATTTTTATCTCAATCCAAAAAATTGAAGTTATTTTCATCAACATTTACTCAAATATACATCCTACAACAAAAATATTCAACAAAATAAAAAAAAATCAATGTTGGTCTCAAATAAATTTATGAAACTTTGACACTTCCAACTAAAATTTTTTTCACAATCCAAAAAATTGTCGTTATTTTCATCTAAATTTACACAAATATAGATCCTACAACAAAAATACTCAACAAAATACATAATAATCGAAGTTGGTTTCAAATAAATTTATTAAAATTTGACACTTCCCACAAAATTTTTTCCCAATCCAAAAAATTGTCGTTATTTTCATCTATATTTACTCAAATATAGATCCTACAACAAAAATACTCAACAAAATACATAATAATCGAAGTTGGTTTCAAATAAATTTATTAAAATTTGACACTTCCCACAAAATTTTTTCCCAATCCAAAAAATTGTCGTTATTTTCATCTATATTTACTCAAATATAGATCCTACAACAAAAATACTCAACAAAATCCAAAATAATCGAAGTTGATTTCAAATAAATTTATTAAAATTTGACACTTCCAACTAAAATTTTTTTCACAATCCAAAAAATTGTCGTTATTTTCATCTAAATTTACTCAAATATACATCCTACAACAAAAATACTCGAAAAAATCCAAAAATGTTGAAGTTGGTTTCAAATAAATTTATTAAAATTTTACACTTCCAACTAAAATTTTTTTCGCAATCCAAAAAATTGAAGATATTTTCATCTAAATTTACTCAAATATGCATCCTACAACAAAAATACTCAACAAAATCCACAAAAATCGAAGATGGTCTCAAATAAATTTATTAAAATTTGACACTTCCAACTAAAATTTTTTTCACAATCCTAAAAATTTAAGTTATTTTCATCTAAATTTACTCAAATATAGATCCTACAACAAAAATACTCAACAAATTCCAAAATAATCGAAGTTGATTTCAAATAAATTTATTAAAATTTGACACTTCCAACTAATTTTTTTTCCCAATCCTAAAAATTGAAGTTATTTTCACCTAAATTTACTCAAATATGCATCCTACAACACAAATACTCAACAAAATCCAAACTAATCGAAGTTGGTTTCAAATAAATGTATTAAAATTTTACACTACCATGTAAATTTTTTTTTCACAATCCAAAAAATTGTCGTTATTTTCATCTAAATTTATTCAAATATACATCCTACAACAAAAATACTCGACAAAATCCAAAAAAATCGAAGTTGGTTTCAAATAAATTTATTAAAATTTGACTCTTCCAACTAAAATTTTTATCACAATCCAAAAAATTGAAGTTATTTTAATCAAAATTTACTCAAATATACATCCTACAAAAAAATACTCAACAAAATCCAAAAAAAATTGATGTTGGTCTCAAATAAATTTATTAAACTTTGACACTTCCAACTAAAAATTTTATCACAATCCTAAAAATTTAAGTTATTTTCATCTAAATTTACTCAAATATAGATCCTACAACAAAAATACTCGACAAAATCCAAAAAAATCGAAGTTGGTGCAAATAAATTTATTAAAATTTGACTCTTCCAACTAAAATTTTTATCACAGTCCAAAAAATTGTCGCTATTTTCATCTAAATTTACTCAAATATACATCCTACAACAAAAATACTCAACAAAATAAAAAAAAATCAATGTTGGTCTTAAATAAATTTATGAAACTTTGACACTTCCAACTAAAATTTTTTTCACAATCCAAAAAATTGTCGTTATTTTCATCTAAATTTACACAAATATAGATCCTACAACAAAAATACTCAACAAAATACATAATAATCGAAGTTGGTTTCAAATAAATTTATTAAAATTTGACACTTCCCACAAAATTTTTTCACAATCCAAAAAATTGTCGTTATTTTCATCTATATTTACTCAAATGTAGATCCTACAACAAAAATACTCAACAAAATCCAAAATAATCGAAGTTGGTTTCAAATAAATTTATTAAAATTTGACACTTCCAACTAAAATTTTTTTCACAATCCAAAAAATTGAAGATAATTTCATCTAAATTTACTCAATATACATCCTACAACAAAAATACTCAACAAAATCCAAAATAATCGAAGTTGATTTCAAATAAATTTATTAAAACTTGACACTTCCAACTAAAATTTTTTTCACAATCCAAAAAATTGTCGTTATTTTCATCTAAATTTACTCAAATATACATCCTACAACAAAAATACTCGAAAAAATCCAAAAATATCGAAGTTGGTTTCAAATAAATTTATTAAAATTTTACACTTCCATGTAAATTTTTTTTTCACAATCCAAAAAATTGTCGTTATTTTCATCTAAATTTACTCAAATATGCATCCTACAACAAAAATACTCAACAAAATCCACAAAAATCGAAGATGGTCTCAAATAAATTTATTAAAATTTGACACTTCCAACTAAAATTTTTTTCACAATCCTAAAAATTTAAGTTATTTTCATCTAAATTTACTCAAATATAGATCCTACAACAAAAATACTCAACAAATTCCAAAATAATCGAAGTTGATTTCATATAAATTTATTAAAATTTGACACTTCCAACTAAAAATTTTTATCACAATCCAAAAAATTGAAGTTATTTTCATCTAAATTTACTCAAATATAGATCCTACAACAAAAATACTCGACAAAATCCAAAAAAATCGAAGTTGGTGCAAATAAATTTATTAAAATTTGACTCTTCCAACTAAAATTTTTATCACAGTCCAAAAAATTGTCGCTCTTTTCATCTAAATTTACTCAAATATACATCCTACAACAAAAATACTGAACAAAATAAAAAAAAATCAATGTTGGTCTCAAATAAATTTATGAAACTTTGACACTTCCAACTAAAATTTTTTTCACAATCCAAAAAATTGTCGCTATTTTCATCTAAATTTACTCAAATATACATCCTACAACAAAAATACTCGACAAAATCCAAAAAAATCGATGTTGGTTTCAAATAAGTTTATTACAATTTGACACTTCCAACTAAAAATTTTTATCACAATCCAAAAAATTGAAGTTATTTTAATCAAAATTTACTCAAATATACACCCTACAAAAAAATACTCAACAAAATCCAAAAAAATCGATGTTGGTCTCAAATAAATTTATTAAACTTTGACACTTCCAACTAAAAATTTTTTCACAATCCTAAAAATTTAAGTTATTTTCATCTAAATTTACTCAAATATAGATCCTACAACAAAAATACTCAACAAATTCCAAAATAATCGAAGTTGATTTCAAATAAATTTATTAAAATTTGACACTTCCAACTAATTTTTTTTCACAATCCAAAAAATTGTCGTTATTTTCATCTAAATTTACTCAAATATACATCCTACAACAAAAATACTCGACAAAATCCAAAAATATGGAAGTTGATTTCAAATAAATTTATTAAAATTTGACACTTCCAACTAAATTTTTTTTCGCAATCCAAAAAATTGAAGATATTTTCATCTAAATTTACTCAAATATGCATCCTACAACAAAAATACTCAACAAAATCCACAAAAATCGAAGTTGGTCTCAAATAAATTTATTAAAATTTGACACTTCCAACTAAATTTTTTTTCGCAATCCTAAAAATTGAATTTATTTTCATCTAAATTCACTCAAATATAGATCCTACAACATAAATACTCAACAAAATCCAAAAAAATCGATGTTGGACTCAAATAAATTTATTAAACTTTGACACTTCCAACTAAAAATTATTTCACAATCCTAAAAATTTAAGTTATTTTCATCTAAATTTACTCAAATATAGATCCTACAACAAAAATACTCGACAAAATCCAAAAAAATCGAAGTTGGTGCAAATAAATTTATTAAAATTTGACTCTTCCAACTAAAATTTTTATCACAGTCCAAAAAATTGTCGCTATTTTCATCTAAATTTACTCAAATATACATCCTACAACAAAAATACTCGACAAAATCCAAAAAAATCGATGTTGGTCTCAAATAAATTTATTAAAATTTTACACTTCCATGTAAATTTTTTTTTCACAATCCAAAAAATTGAAGTTATTTTAATCAAAATTTACTCAAATATACATCCTACAAAAAAATACTCAACAAAATCCAAAAAAATCGATGTTGGTCTCAAATAAATTTATTAAACTTTGACACTTCCAACTAAAAATTTTTTCACAATCCTAAAAATTTAAGTTATTTTCATCTAAATTTACTCAAATATAGATCCTACAACAAAAATACTCAACAAATTCCAAAATAATCGAAGTTGATTTCAAATAAATTTATTAAAATTTGACACTTCCAACTAATTTTTTTTCGCAATCCTAAAAATTGATGTTATTTTCATCTAAATTTACTCAAATATAGATCCTACAACAAAAATACTCAACAAAATCCAAAAAAATCGGAGTTGGTTTCAAATAAATTTATTAAAATTTGACTCTTCCAACTAAAATTTTTATCTCAATCCAAAAAATTGAAGTTATTTTCATCAACATTTACTCAAATATACATCCTACAACAAAAATATTCAACAAAATAAAAAAAAATCAATGTTGGTCTCAAATAAATTTATGAAACTTTGACACTTCCAACTAAAATTTTTTTCACAATCCAAAAAATTGTCGTTATTTTCATCTAAATTTACACAAATATAGATCCTACAACAAAAATACTCAACAAAATACATAATAATCGAAGTTGGTTTCAAATAAATTTATTAAAATTTGACACTTCCCACAAAATTTTTTCCCAATCCAAAAAATTGTCGTTATTTTCATCTATATTTACTCAAATATAGATCCTACAACAAAAATACTCAACAAAATCCAAAATAATCGAAGTTGATTTCAAATAAATTTATTAAAATTTGACACTTCCAACTAAAATTTTTTTCACAATCCAAAAAATTGTCGTTATTTTCATCTAAATTTACTCAAATATACATCCTACAACAAAAATACTCGAAAAAATCCAAAAATATTGAAGTTGGTTTCAAATAAATTTATTAAAATTTTACACTTCCAACTAAAATTTTTTTCGCAATCCAAAAAATTGAAGATATTTTCATCTAAATTTACTCAAATATGCATCCTACAACAAAAATACTCAACAAAATCCACAAAAATCGAAGATGGTCTCAAATAAATTTATTAAAATTTGACACTTCCAACTAAAATTTTTTTCACAATCCTAAAAATTTAAGTTATTTTCATCTAAATTTACTCAAATATAGATCCTACAACAAAAATACTCAACAAATTCCAAAATAATCGAAGTTGATTTCAAATAAATTTATTAAAATTTGACACTTCCAACTAATTTTTTTTCCCAATCCTAAAAATTGAAGTTATTTTCACCTAAATTTACTCAAATATGCATCCTACAACACAAATACTCAACAAAATCCAAACTAATCGAAGTTGGTTTCAAATAAATGTATTAAAATTTTACACTACCATGTAAATTTTTTTTTCACAATCCAAAAAATTGTCGTTATTTTCATCTAAATTTATTCAAATATACATCCTACAACAAAAATACTCGACAAAATCCAAAAAAATCGAAGTTGGTTTCAAATAAATTTATTAAAATTTGACTCTTCCAACTAAAATTTTTATCACAATCCAAAAAATTGAAGTTATTTTAATCAAAATTTACTCAAATATACATCCTACAAAAAAATACTCAACAAAATCCAAAAAAAATTGATGTTGGTCTCAAATAAATTTATTAAACTTTGACACTTCCAACTAAAAATTTTATCACAATCCTAAAAATTTAAGTTATTTTCATCTAAATTTACTCAAATATAGATCCTACAACAAAAATACTCGACAAAATCCAAAAAAATCGAAGTTGGTGCAAATAAATTTATTAAAATTTGACTCTTCCAACTAAAATTTTTATCACAGTCCAAAAAATTGTCGCTATTTTCATCTAAATTTACTCAAATATACATCCTACAACAAAAATACTCAACAAAATAAAAAAAAATCAATGTTGGTCTCAAATAAATTTATGAAACTTTGACACTTCCAACTAAAATTTTTTTCACAATCCAAAAAATTGTCGCTATTTTCATCTAAATTTACTCAAATATACATCCTACAACAAAAATACTCGACAAAATCCAAAAAAATCGATGTTGGTTTCAAATAAATTTATTACAATTTGACACTTCCAACTAAAAATTTTATTCACAATCCAAAAAATTGAAGTTATTTTAATCAAAATTTACTCAAATATACATCCTACAAAAAAATACTCAACAAAATCCAAAAAAATCGATGTTGGTCTCAAATAAATTTATTAAACTTTGACACTTCCAACTAAAATTTTTTTCACAATCCTAAAAATTTAAGTTATTTTCATCTAAATTTACTCAAATATAGATCCTACAACAAAAATACTCAACAAATTCCAAAATAATCGAAGTTGATTTCATATAAATTTATTAAAATTTGACACTTCCAACTAAAAATTTTTATCACAATCCAAAAAATTGAAGTTATTTTCATCTAAATTTACTCAAATATAGATCCTACAACAAAAATACTCGACAAAATCCAAAAAAATCGAAGTTGGTGCAAATAAATTTATTAAAATTTGACTCTTCCAACTAAAATTTTTATCACAGTCCAAAAAATTGTCGCTCTTTTCATCTAAATTTACTCAAATATACATCCTACAACAAAAATACTGAACAAAATAAAAAAAAATCAATGTTGGTCTCAAATAAATTTATGAAACTTTGACACTTCCAACTAAAATTTTTTTCACAATCCAAAAAATTGTCGCTATTTTCATCTAAATTTACTCAAATATACATCCTACAACAAAAATACTCGACAAAATCCAAAAAAATCGATGTTGGTTTCAAATAAGTTTATTACAATTTGACACTTCCAACTAAAAATTTTTATCACAATCCAAAAAATTGAAGTTATTTTAATCAAAATTTACTCAAATATACACCCTACAAAAAAATACTCAACAAAATCCAAAAAAATCGATGTTGGTCTCAAATAAATTTATTAAACTTTGACACTTCCAACTAAAAATTTTTTCACAATCCTAAAAATTTAAGTTATTTTCATCTAAATTTACTCAAATATAGATCCTACAACAAAAATACTCAACAAATTCCAAAATAATCGAAGTTGATTTCAAATAAATTTATTAAAATTTGACACTTCCAACTAATTTTTTTTCACAATCCAAAAAATTGTCGTTATTTTCATCTAAATTTACTCAAATATACATCCTACAACAAAAATACTCGACAAAATCCAAAAATATGGAAGTTGATTTCAAATAAATTTATTAAAATTTGACACTTCCAACTAAATTTTTTTTCGCAATCCAAAAAATTGAAGATATTTTCATCTAAATTTACTCAAATATGCATCCTACAACAAAAATACTCAACAAAATCCACAAAAATCGAAGTTGGTCTCAAATAAATTTATTAAAATTTGACACTTCCAACTAAATTTTTTTTCGCAATCCTAAAAATTGAATTTATTTTCATCTAAATTCACTCAAATATAGATCCTACAACATAAATACTCAACAAAATCCAAAAAAATCGATGTTGGACTCAAATAAATTTATTAAACTTTGACACTTCCAACTAAAAATTATTTCACAATCCTAAAAATTTAAGTTATTTTCATCTAAATTTACTCAAATATAGATCCTACAACAAAAATACTCGACAAAATCCAAAAAATCGAAGTTGGTGCAAATAAATTTATTAAAATTTGACTCTTCCAACTAAAATTTTTATCACAGTCCAAAAAATTGTCGCTATTTTCATCTAAATTTACTCAAATATACATCCTACAACAAAAATACTCGACAAAATCCAAAAAAATCGATGTTGGTCTCAAATAAATTTATTAAAATTTTACACTTCCATGTAAATTTTTTTTTCACAATCCAAAAAATTGAAGTTATTTTAATCAAAATTTACTCAAATATACATCCTACAAAAAAATACTCAACAAAATCCAAAAAAATCGATGTTGGTCTCAAATAAATTTATTAAACTTTGACACTTCCAACTAAAAATTTTTTCACAATCCTAAAAATTTAAGTTATTTTCATCTAAATTTACTCAAATATAGATCCTACAACAAAAATACTCAACAAATTCCAAAATAATCGAAGTTGATTTCAAATAAATTTATTAAAATTTGACACTTCCAACTAATTTTTTTTCGCAATCCTAAAAATTGATGTTATTTTCATCTAAATTTACTCAAATATAGATCCTACAACAAAAATACTCAACAAAATCCAAAAAAATCGGAGTTGGTTTCAAATAAATTTATTAAAATTTGACTCTTCCAACTAAAATTTTTATCTCAATCCAAAAAATTGAAGTTATTTTCATCAACATTTACTCAAATATACATCCTACAACAAAAATATTCAACAAAATAAAAAAAAATCAATGTTGGTCTCAAATAAATTTATGAAACTTTGACACTTCCAACTAAAATTTTTTTCACAATCCAAAAAATTGTCGTTATTTTCATCTAAATTTACACAAATATAGATCCTACAACAAAAATACTCAACAAAATACATAATAATCGAAGTTGGTTTCAAATAAATTTATTAAAATTTGACACTTCCCACAAAATTTTTTCCCAATCCAAAAAATTGTCGTTATTTTCATCTATATTTACTCAAATATAGATCCTACAACAAAAATACTCAACAAAATCCAAAATAATCGAAGTTGATTTCAAATAAATTTATTAAAATTTGACACTTCCAACTAAAATTTTTTTCACAATCCAAAAAATTGTCGTTATTTTCATCTAAATTTACTCAAATATACATCCTACAACAAAAATACTCGAAAAAATCCAAAAATATTGAAGTTGGTTTCAAATAAATTTATTAAAATTTTACACTTCCAACTAAAATTTTTTTCGCAATCCAAAAAATTGAAGATATTTTCATCTAAATTTACTCAAATATGCATCCTACAACAAAAATACTCAACAAAATCCACAAAAATCGAAGATGGTCTCAAATAAATTTATTAAAATTTGACACTTCCAACTAAAATTTTTTTCACAATCCTAAAAATTTAAGTTATTTTCATCTAAATTTACTCAAATATAGATCCTACAACAAAAATACTCAACAAATTCCAAAATAATCGAAGTTGATTTCAAATAAATTTATTAAAATTTGACACTTCCAACTAATTTTTTTTCCCAATCCTAAAAATTGAAGTTATTTTCACCTAAATTTACTCAAATATGCATCCTACAACACAAATACTCAACAAAATCCAAACTAATCGAAGTTGGTTTCAAATAAATGTATTAAAATTTTACACTACCATGTAAATTTTTTTTTCACAATCCAAAAAATTGTCGTTATTTTCATCTAAATTTATTCAAATATACATCCTACAACAAAAATACTCGACAAAATCCAAAAAAATCGAAGTTGGTTTCAAATAAATTTATTAAAATTTGACTCTTCCAACTAAAATTTTTATCACAATCCAAAAAATTGAAGTTATTTTAATCAAAATTTACTCAAATATACATCCTACAAAAAAATACTCAACAAAATCCAAAAAAAATTGATGTTGGTCTCAAATAAATTTATTAAACTTTGACACTTCCAACTAAAAATTTTATCACAATCCTAAAAATTTAAGTTATTTTCATCTAAATTTACTCAAATATAGATCCTACAACAAAAATACTCGACAAAATCCAAAAAAATCGAAGTTGGTGCAAATAAATTTATTAAAATTTGACTCTTCCAACTAAAATTTTTATCACAGTCCAAAAAATTGTCGCTATTTTCATCTAAATTTACTCAAATATACATCCTACAACAAAAATACTCAACAAAATAAAAAAAAATCAATGTTGGTCTCAAATAAATTTATGAAACTTTGACACTTCCAACTAAAATTTTTTTCACAATCCAAAAAATTGTCGCTATTTTCATCTAAATTTACTCAAATATACATCCTACAACAAAAATACTCGACAAAATCCAAAAAAATCGATGTTGGTTTCAAATAAATTTATTACAATTTGACACTTCCAACTAAAAATTTTATTCACAATCCAAAAAATTGAAGTTATTTTAATCAAAATTTACTCAAATATACATCCTACAAAAAAATACTCAACAAAATCCAAAAAAATCGATGTTGGTCTCAAATAAATTTATTAAACTTTGACACTTCCAACTAAAAATTATTTCACAATCCTAAAAATTTAAGTTATTTTCATCTAAATTTACTCAAATATAGATCCTACAACAAAAATACTCGACAAAATCCAAAAAAATCGAAGTTGGTGCAAATAAATTTATTAAAATTTGACACTTCCAACTAATTTTTTTTCCCAATCCTAAAAATTGAAGTTATTTTCACCTAAATTTACTCAAATATGCATCCTACAACACAAATACTCAACAAAATCCAAACTAATCGAAGTTGGTTTCAAATAAATGTATTAAAATTTTACACTACCATGTAAATTTTTTTTTCACAATCCAAAAAATTGTCGTTATTTTCATCTAAATTTATTCAAATATACATCCTACAACAAAAATACTCGACAAAATCCAAAAAAATCGAAGTTGGTTTCAAATAAATTTATTAAAATTTGACTCTTCCAACTAAAATTTTTATCACAATCCAAAAAATTGAAGTTATTTTAATCAAAATTTACTCAAATATACATCCTACAAAAAAATACTCAACAAAATCCAAAAAAAATTGATGTTGGTCTCAAATAAATTTATTAAACTTTGACACTTCCAACTAAAAATTTTATCACAATCCTAAAAATTTAAGTTATTTTCATCTAAATTTACTCAAATATAGATCCTACAACAAAAATACTCGACAAAATCCAAAAAAATCGAAGTTGGTGCAAATAAATTTATTAAAATTTGACTCTTCCAACTAAAATTTTTATCACAGTCCAAAAAATTGTCGCTATTTTCATCTAAATTTACTCAAATATACATCCTACAACAAAAATACTCAACAAAATAAAAAAAAATCAATGTTGGTCTCAAATAAATTTATGAAACTTTGACACTTCCAACTAAAATTTTTTTCACAATCCAAAAAATTGTCGCTATTTTCATCTAAATTTACTCAAATATACATCCTACAACAAAAATACTCGACAAAATCCAAAAAAATCGATGTTGGTTTCAAATAAATTTATTACAATTTGACACTTCCAACTAAAAATTTTATTCACAATCCAAAAAATTGAAGTTATTTTAATCAAAATTTACTCAAATATACATCCTACAAAAAAATACTCAACAAAATCCAAAAAAATCGATGTTGGTCTCAAATAAATTTATTAAACTTTGACACTTCCAACTAAAATTTTTTTCACAATCCTAAAAATTTAAGTTATTTTCATCTAAATTTACTCAAATATAGATCCTACAACAAAAATACTCAACAAATTCCAAAATAATCGAAGTTGATTTCATATAAATTTATTAAAATTTGACACTTCCAACTAAAAATTTTTATCACAATCCAAAAAATTGAAGTTATTTTCATCTAAATTTACTCAAATATAGATCCTACAACAAAAATACTCGACAAAATCCAAAAAAATCGAAGTTGGTGCAAATAAATTTATTAAAATTTGACTCTTCCAACTAAAATTTTTATCACAGTCCAAAAAATTGTCGCTCTTTTCATCTAAATTTACTCAAATATACATCCTACAACAAAAATACTGAACAAAATAAAAAAAAATCAATGTTGGTCTCAAATAAATTTATGAAACTTTGACACTTCCAACTAAAATTTTTTTCACAATCCAAAAAATTGTCGCTATTTTCATCTAAATTTACTCAAATATACATCCTACAACAAAAATACTCGACAAAATCCAAAAAAATCGATGTTGGTTTCAAATAAGTTTATTACAATTTGACACTTCCAACTAAAAATTTTTATCACAATCCAAAAAATTGAAGTTATTTTAATCAAAATTTACTCAAATATACACCCTACAAAAAAATACTCAACAAAATCCAAAAAAATCGATGTTGGTCTCAAATAAATTTATTAAACTTTGACACTTCCAACTAAAAATTTTTTCACAATCCTAAAAATTTAAGTTATTTTCATCTAAATTTACTCAAATATAGATCCTACAACAAAAATACTCAACAAATTCCAAAATAATCGAAGTTGATTTCAAATAAATTTATTAAAATTTGACACTTCCAACTAATTTTTTTTCACAATCCAAAAAATTGTCGTTATTTTCATCTAAATTTACTCAAATATACATCCTACAACAAAAATACTCGACAAAATCCAAAAATATGGAAGTTGATTTCAAATAAATTTATTAAAATTTGACACTTCCAACTAAATTTTTTTTCGCAATCCAAAAAATTGAAGATATTTTCATCTAAATTTACTCAAATATGCATCCTACAACAAAAATACTCAACAAAATCCACAAAAATCGAAGTTGGTCTCAAATAAATTTATTAAAATTTGACACTTCCAACTAAATTTTTTTTCGCAATCCTAAAAATTGAATTTATTTTCATCTAAATTCACTCAAATATAGATCCTACAACATAAATACTCAACAAAATCCAAAAAAATCGATGTTGGACTCAAATAAATTTATTAAACTTTGACACTTCCAACTAAAAATTATTTCACAATCCTAAAAATTTAAGTTATTTTCATCTAAATTTACTCAAATATAGATCCTACAACAAAAATACTCGACAAAATCCAAAAAAATCGAAGTTGGTGCAAATAAATTTATTAAAATTTGACTCTTCCAACTAAAATTTTTATCACAGTCCAAAAAATTGTCGCTATTTTCATCTAAATTTACTCAAATATACATCCTACAACAAAAATACTCGACAAAATCCAAAAAAATCGATGTTGGTCTCAAATAAATTTATTAAAATTTTACACTTCCATGTAAATTTTTTTTTCACAATCCAAAAAATTGAAGTTATTTTAATCAAAATTTACTCAAATATACATCCTACAAAAAAATACTCAACAAAATCCAAAAAAATCGATGTTGGTCTCAAATAAATTTATTAAACTTTGACACTTCCAACTAAAAATTTTTTCACAATCCTAAAAATTTAAGTTATTTTCATCTAAATTTACTCAAATATAGATCCTACAACAAAAATACTCAACAAATTCCAAAATAATCGAAGTTGATTTCAAATAAATTTATTAAAATTTGACACTTCCAACTAATTTTTTTTCGCAATCCTAAAAATTGATGTTATTTTCATCTAAATTTACTCAAATATAGATCCTACAACAAAAATACTCAACAAAATCCAAAAAAATCGGAGTTGGTTTCAAATAAATTTATTAAAATTTGACTCTTCCAACTAAAATTTTTATCTCAATCCAAAAAATTGAAGTTATTTTCATCAACATTTACTCAAATATACATCCTACAACAAAAATATTCAACAAAATAAAAAAAAATCAATGTTGGTCTCAAATAAATTTATGAAACTTTGACACTTCCAACTAAAATTTTTTTCACAATCCAAAAAATTGTCGTTATTTTCATCTAAATTTACACAAATATAGATCCTACAACAAAAATACTCAACAAAATACATAATAATCGAAGTTGGTTTCAAATAAATTTATTAAAATTTGACACTTCCCACAAAATTTTTTCCCAATCCAAAAAATTGTCGTTATTTTCATCTATATTTACTCAAATATAGATCCTACAACAAAAATACTCAACAAAATCCAAAATAATCGAAGTTGATTTCAAATAAATTTATTAAAATTTGACACTTCCAACTAAAATTTTTTTCACAATCCAAAAAATTGTCGTTATTTTCATCTAAATTTACTCAAATATACATCCTACAACAAAAATACTCGAAAAAATCCAAAAATATTGAAGTTGGTTTCAAATAAATTTATTAAAATTTTACACTTCCAACTAAAATTTTTTTCGCAATCCAAAAAATTGAAGATATTTTCATCTAAATTTACTCAAATATGCATCCTACAACAAAAATACTCAACAAAATCCACAAAAATCGAAGATGGTCTCAAATAAATTTATTAAAATTTGACACTTCCAACTAAAATTTTTTTCACAATCCTAAAAATTTAAGTTATTTTCATCTAAATTTACTCAAATATAGATCCTACAACAAAAATACTCAACAAATTCCAAAATAATCGAAGTTGATTTCAAATAAATTTATTAAAATTTGACACTTCCAACTAATTTTTTTTCCCAATCCTAAAAATTGAAGTTATTTTCACCTAAATTTACTCAAATATGCATCCTACAACACAAATACTCAACAAAATCCAAACTAATCGAAGTTGGTTTCAAATAAATGTATTAAAATTTTACACTACCATGTAAATTTTTTTTTCACAATCCAAAAAATTGTCGTTATTTTCATCTAAATTTATTCAAATATACATCCTACAACAAAAATACTCGACAAAATCCAAAAAAATCGAAGTTGGTTTCAAATAAATTTATTAAAATTTGACTCTTCCAACTAAAATTTTTATCACAATCCAAAAAATTGAAGTTATTTTAATCAAAATTTACTCAAATATACATCCTACAAAAAAATACTCAACAAAATCCAAAAAAAATTGATGTTGGTCTCAAATAAATTTATTAAACTTTGACACTTCCAACTAAAAATTTTATCACAATCCTAAAAATTTAAGTTATTTTCATCTAAATTTACTCAAATATAGATCCTACAACAAAAATACTCGACAAAATCCAAAAAAATCGAAGTTGGTGCAAATAAATTTATTAAAATTTGACTCTTCCAACTAAAATTTTTATCACAGTCCAAAAAATTGTCGCTATTTTCATCTAAATTTACTCAAATATACATCCTACAACAAAAATACTCAACAAAATAAAAAAAAATCAATGTTGGTCTCAAATAAATTTATGAAACTTTGACACTTCCAACTAAAATTTTTTTCACAATCCAAAAAATTGTCGCTATTTTCATCTAAATTTACTCAAATATACATCCTACAACAAAAATACTCGACAAAATCCAAAAAAATCGATGTTGGTTTCAAATAAATTTATTACAATTTGACACTTCCAACTAAAAATTTTATTCACAATCCAAAAAATTGAAGTTATTTTAATCAAAATTTACTCAAATATACATCCTACAAAAAAATACTCAACAAAATCCAAAAAAATCGATGTTGGTCTCAAATAAATTTATTAAACTTTGACACTTCCAACTAAAAATTTTTTCACAATCCTAAAAATTTAAGTTATTTTCATCTAAATTTACTCAAATATAGATCCTACAACAAAAATACTCAACAAATTCCAAAATAATCGAAGTTGATTTCAAATAAATTTAATAAAATTTGACACTTCCAACTAATTTTTTTTCGCAATCCTAAAAATTGATGTTATTTTCATCTAAATTTACTCAAATATAGATCGTACAACAAAAATACTCAACAAAATAAAAAAAAATCAATGTTGGTCTCAAATAAATTTCTGAAACTTTGACACTTCCAACTAAAATTTTTTTCACAATCCAAAAAATTGTCGTTATTTTCATCTAAATTTACTCAAATATACATCCTACAGCAAAAATACTCGACAAAATCCAAAAATATCGAAGTTGATTTCAAATAAATTTATTAAAATTTGACACTTCCAACTATAATTTTTTTCACAATCCAAAAAATTGTCGTTATTTTCATCTTAATTTACTCAAATATACATCCTACATCAAAAACACTCAACAAAATAACAAGAAAACGATGTTGGTCTCAAATAAAATTATTAATCTTTGACACTTCCAACTAAAATTTTTTTCACAATCTTAAAAATTGAAGTTATTTTCATCTAAATTTACACAAATATAGATCCTACAACAAAAATACTCAACAAAATCCAAAATAATCGAAGTTGGTTTCAAATAAATTTATTAAAATTGGACACTTCCAACTAAATTTTTTTTCACAATCCAAAAAATTGAAGATAATTTCATCTAAATTTACTCAAATATGCATCCTACAACAAAAATACTCAACAAAATCCAAAATAATCGAAGTTGATTTCAAATAAATTTATTAAAATTTGACACTTCCAACTATAATTTTTTTCACAATCCAAAAAATTGTCGTTATTTTCATCTTAATTTACTCAAATAAAGATCCTACAACAAAAATACTCGACAAAATCCGAAATAATCGAAGTTGATTTCAAATAAATTTATTAAAATTTGACACTTCCAACTATAATTTTTTTCACAATCCAAAAAATTGTCGCTATTTTCATCTAAATTTACTCAAATATACATCCTACAACAAAAATACTCTACAAAATCCAAAATAATCGAAGTTGATTTCAAATAAATTTATTAAAATTTGACACTTCCAACTAAAATTTTTTTCACAATCCAAAAAATTGTCGCTATTTTCATCTAAATTTACTCAAATATACATCCTACAACAAAAATACTCGACAAAATCCAAAAAAATCGATGTTGGTTTCAAATAAGTTTATTACAATTTGACACTTCCAACTAAAAATTTTTATCACAATCCAAAAAATTGAAGTTATTTTAATCAAAATTTACTCAAATATACACCCTACAAAAAAATACTCAACAAAATCCAAAAAAATCGATGTTGGTCTCAAATAAATTTATTAAACTTTGACACTTCCATCTAAAAATTTTTTCACAATCCTAAAAATTTAAGTTATTTTCATCTAAATTTACTCAAATATAGATCCTACAACAAAAATACTCAACAAATTCCAAAATAATCGAAGTTGATTTCAAATAAATTTATTAAAATTTGACACTTCCAACTAATTTTTTTTCACAATCCAAAAAATTGTCGTTATTTTCATCTAAATTTACTCAAATATACATCCTACAACAAAAATACTCGACAAAATCCAAAAATATGGAAGTTGATTTCAAATAAATTTATTAAAATTTGACACTTCCAACTAAATTTTTTTTCGCAATCCAAAAAATTGAAGATATTTTCATCTAAATTTACTCAAATATGCATCCTACAACAAAAATACTCAACAAAATCCACAAAAATCGAAGTTGGTCTCAAATAAATTTATTAAAATTTGACACTTCCAACTAAATTTTTTTTCGCAATCCTAAAAATTGAATTTATTTTCATCTAAATTCACTCAAATATAGATCCTACAACATAAATACTCAACAAAATCCAAAAAAATCGATGTTGGACTCAAATAAATTTATTAAACTTTGACACTTCCAACTAAAAATTATTTCACAATCCTAAAAATTTAAGTTATTTTCATCTAAATTTACTCAAATATAGATCCTACAACAAAAATACTCGACAAAATCCAAAAAAATCGAAGTTGGTGCAAATAAATTTATTAAAATTTGACTCTTCCAACTAAAATTTTTATCACAGTCCAAAAAATTGTCGCTATTTTCATCTAAATTTACTCAAATATACATCCTACAACAAAAATACTCGACAAAATCCAAAAAAATCGATGTTGGTTTCAAATAAATTTATTACAATTTGACACTTCCAACTAAAAATTTTATTCACAATCCAAAAAATTGAAGTTATTTTAATCAAAATTTACTCAAATATACATCCTACAAAAAAATACTCAACAAAATCCAAAAAAATCGATGTTGGTCTCAAATAAATTTATTAAACTTTGACACTTCCAACTAAAAATTTTTTCACAATCCTAAAAATTTAAGTTATTTTCATCTAAATTTACTCAAATATAGATCCTACAACAAAAATACTCAACAAATTCCAAAATAATCGAAGTTGATTTCAAATAAATTTAATAAAATTTGACACTTCCAACTAATTTTTTTTCGCAATCCTAAAAATTGATGTTATTTTCATCTAAATTTACTCAAATATAGATCGTACAACAAAAATACTCAACAAAATAAAAAAAAATCAATGTTGGTCTCAAATAAATTTCTGAAACTTTGACACTTCCAACTAAAATTTTTTTCACAATCCAAAAAATTGTCGTTATTTTCATCTAAATTTACTCAAATATACATCCTACAGCAAAAATACTCGACAAAATCCAAAAATATCGAAGTTGATTTCAAATAAATTTATTAAAATTTGACACTTCCAACTATAATTTTTTTCACAATCCAAAAAATTGTCGTTATTTTCATCTTAATTTACTCAAATATACATCCTACATCAAAAACACTCAACAAAATAACAAGAAAACGATGTTGGTCTCAAATAAAATTATTAATCTTTGACACTTCCAACTAAAATTTTTTTCACAATCTTAAAAATTGAAGTTATTTTCATCTAAATTTACACAAATATAGATCCTACAACAAAAATACTCAACAAAATCCAAAATAATCGAAGTTGGTTTCAAATAAATTTATTAAAATTGGACACTTCCAACTAAATTTTTTTTCACAATCCAAAAAATTGAAGATAATTTCATCTAAATTTACTCAAATATGCATCCTACAACAAAAATACTCAACAAAATCCAAAATAATCGAAGTTGATTTCAAATAAATTTATTAAAATTTGACACTTCCAACTATAATTTTTTTCACAATCCAAAAAATTGTCGTTATTTTCATCTTAATTTACTCAAATAAAGATCCTACAACAAAAATACTCGACAAAATCCGAAATAATCGAAGTTGATTTCAAATAAATTTATTAAAATTTGACACTTCCAACTATAATTTTTTTCACAATCCAAAAAATTGAAGTTATTTTCATCTAAATTTACACAAATATAGATCCTACAACAAAAATACTCTACAAAATCCAAAATAATCGAAGTTGATTTCAAATAAATTTATTAAAATTTGACACTTCCAACTATAATTTTTTTCACAATCCAAAAAATTGTCGTTATTTTCATCTTAATTTACTCAAATATAGATCCTACAACAAAAATACTCGACAAAATCCAAAACAATCGAAGTTGATTTCAAATAAATTTATTAAAATTTGACACTTCGAACTATAATTTTTTTCACAATCCAAAAAATTGAAGTTATTTTCATCTAAATTTACACAAATATAGATCCTACAACAAAAATACTCTACAAAATCCAAAATAATCGAAGTTGATTTCAAATAAATTTATTAAAATTTGACACTTCCAACTAAAATTTTTTTCACAATCCAAAAAATTGTCGCTATTTTCATCTAAATTTACTCAAATATACATCCTACAACAAAAATACTCGACAAAATCCAAAAAAATCGATGTTGGTTTCAAATAAGTTTATTACAATTTGACACTTCCAACTAAAAATTTTTATCACAATCCAAAAAATTGAAGTTATTTTAATCAAAATTTACTCAAATATACACCCTACAAAAAAATACTCAACAAAATCCAAAAAAATCGATGTTGGTCTCAAATAAATTTATTAAACTTTGACACTTCCAACTAAAAATTTTTTCACAATCCTAAAAATTTAAGTTATTTTCATCTAAATTTACTCAAATATAGATCCTACAACAAAAATACTCAACAAATTCCAAAATAATCGAAGTTGATTTCAAATAAATTTATTAAAATTTGACACTTCCAACTAATTTTTTTTCACAATCCAAAAAATTGTCGTTATTTTCATCTAAATTTACTCAAATATACATCCTACAACAAAAATACTCGACAAAATCCAAAAATATGGAAGTTGATTTCAAATAAATTTATTAAAATTTGACACTTCCAACTAAATTTTTTTTCGCAATCCAAAAAATTGAAGATATTTTCATCTAAATTTACTCAAATATGCATCCTACAACAAAAATACTCAACAAAATCCACAAAAATCGAAGTTGGTCTCAAATAAATTTATTAAAATTTGACACTTCCAACTAAATTTTTTTTCGCAATCCTAAAAATTGAATTTATTTTCATCTAAATTCACTCAAATATAGATCCTACAACATAAATACTCAACAAAATCCAAAAAAATCGATGTTGGACTCAAATAAATTTATTAAACTTTGACACTTCCAACTAAAAATTATTTCACAATCCTAAAAATTTAAGTTATTTTCATCTAAATTTACTCAAATATAGATCCTACAACAAAAATACTCGACAAAATCCAAAAAAATCGAAGTTGGTGCAAATAAATTTATTAAAATTTGACTCTTCCAACTAAAATTTTTATCAC